>CM062807.1:1334208637-1335444887 GCA_031772625.1 Pinus tabuliformis
AGTTGCAAAAGATATGGTATTTCTCTTAACCCTAAAAAATCTTTCTTTGCTCTTGACCAAGGAAAGCTCCTAGTCTTTATTGTGTCTAAAAATGGCATTTATATTGATCCTGATCGATCAAAGAAATCTCTGAAATCCCTTTCCCGCATAATAAGAAATCAATGCAGTCATTTTTAGGCCAAATCAATTTTGTTAAAATATTTGTTCCAGACTTTTCTCAGATTATTTTGCCACTTCAAACTATGATCAAGAAAAATTCAGTCTTTAAGTGGGGATCAGCGGAAAAAGAAGCGTTTGATTTAATCAAACAATCAATAATCAATGCCCCAGCCTTAAATACTCCCAATTTTTCTAATCATTTTACATTATACACTATCGCCTCCACCTCGTCTTATGCAGCAGTACTCACGCAGCTCAACGATCACAATTTGGAAGCACCCATTTCATTCTTTAGTTCAAATCTTCAGGGTGTTGAATTGAATTACTCCGAAGTAGAAAAACAAGCCTTTGCTGTATTTAAAGCAGTCAAACATTATAGACCCTTCCTTTTGAAAACCCATACAAAAGTTGTAGTTCCTTTCCCTGCAGTTAGGCAACTATTAATCCAAAAAGAACTGGGTGAAAAAAGGGCAAATTGGGTCACAACGCTTCAAGAATATGACTTAGAAATTAGGCCAGCAAAGATTGTTAGGGGCCAAGGTTTTTGCAGGTTATTGGCAGGAGCATCCAATATTCCAGAATCAAGTGATACAGATCAAACTGAAGAAATCAACCAGATAAGTGTTACTGATTCTGAGTCTCAATATGCAGATTTAATCTTTTATTTGAAAAATGGTTATGCACCTCCTAACCTGTCTTACAAAAACAAAAGGGCCATTAGGTTAAAAGCAAAGAATTTTACAATTATTGATGATGTGCCTTTTAAGAAGAATTATGATTCCATCTTATTAAGATGCCTTGAGAAACCTGAAGCACAAAAGGTTTTGCAGGAGTTACATGATGGACCAGCAGGAGGACATTTTGGAGCTGATACAACAGCTCACAAAATTATTCATGCTGGATATTATTGGCCCACTCTGTTTAGAGATGCCCACGAGTATGTAAGGAAATGCCTCAATTGTCAAACTTCTAGTGGAAGACAACGTAAACCAGCTTTCCCTCTGCAACCAGTCAACATTGAACAACCATTTGAGCAATGGGGATTGGACATCATTGGGGAAATTACTCCACCGTCTTCCAAACAGCATAAGTATATCCTTACTGCTACCGATTATTTTACTAAGTGGGTTGAGGCAATTCCTTTGAAGACAGCAAATTCTGAAGCAATCATTGAATTTATAGATCAATTCATCATTACCAGGTTTGGTGTCCCAAATGCTCTTGTTTTTGATAATGCATCTTATTTCTCAGGCAATGCTATGTTTGATTTCGCTATTAAAAGAGGATTTAAATTGAAATATTCTGCTAATTACTATCCCTAAGGTAATGGGTTAGTAGAGTCTACTAATAAAAATCTGATCAAAATCATTAAGCGAACTATCGAACAGAATCATAAAAACTGGCACAAATCCTTAATGTTTGCATTATGGGTTGATAGGATAACGCAGAAAGCTTCCATAGGATCTTCCCCATTCAACCTTGTGTATGGAAAAGAAGCAGTACTGCCCACAAATCTTGCTCTTCCTTCTCTAGCCCTAATTCAGTTCATTGAGGAAAGTCCTCCCTCTTCTATTCAGCTTAGTCATGATCAAATTCTAAAATTAGAAGAGGAAAGAGAAAAAGCCAAGGTTATTCATGCCAAACATCAGCAAGTCATCAAGGCAGCTTTTGATTCAGTCTCATCTGGTTCAAAACAATTTCAAGTCGGTGATTTAGTTCTGAAATGGGACAAAGCCCATGAGGACAAGGGAAAACACACCAAGTTCCAGAAAATGTGGCTTGGACCATTTCAGATCTGTGAGAAGATATGCCATTCAACCTTTATATTGCAAGATTTATCAGGTTTGAGAGATTCTCTCCCTGTTAATGGCCTTATCTTGAAGAAATTCTTTAATTGAGGAGGTAACCCCTTCTCCTTTCAGTTTGATAGAGTTTTGTAGTTTGTAGGATTTGTAGAAAATAATGTTGTAAGGTATCTTCCATTGACCTTTGTTGTGTTTGAAAACTTGATTCACAGAAGTAGTATGATATTTGCTTTTAAAATAATAGAAGTCTTAACCAAAAGGGATAATTTCTAGGAAACTAGGTATCATTGTATTCTGAAACCACACCTCAAGTTTTGTGAACCCCTCTCAAAGTTTGCAAGTATTATAAATCATTTTCTGTTTTCAAATTGGTCACAAAAGGTTATCAATATCAAGATAGAAGCTAATCCAACTTCAGCATCTTCAACTCTTACCCTGTCATCCATCAACTCTTAAAAGAGAAAATTGTCCATCCCGTTCACCAAAGTGTATGATTACTCAGAGTGTAATTCTAAAATTTTGATATAAAAGATAAGAGGTCTTATTACAAGCCTGCTTACCATGATCATAGGGAAATAGTTTAACCGACATTACCAATACTGCATACCATAATAGGGTAATGGCTTAGCAATTATAAGACAAGGGGTCTCATCACGAGCCAGCTTGTTCGGTTAGATTACTACCAGTGAATGGCATTGTCAATAGCTGGCTACCAAACCAGGACAATGGCTTTTTATCTTATCAATAATAGGAAAAGAAAGAAATAAAAAATATGAAAACATATTTTGAATTCATTCTGTTAATCACACTCTCAAATTGGATGGGACAATGGACAATAACATGGTTAAAAGGTATCCCTGTCAAAACTATGAACGTTTGCTGGCAGCAGAGGCTCTACCTATGACATACGAGTTCACTATAAAATCTGATTTGGAAAGGTTTTCTGTTTTATCATTATAAACCAATAAAGGCCTATTTAAAACTTAGAATGTATCTATTGTCTTAAGAAAAGAGAGGAAATTAACAAAATAATTTCATTTTACTCAGAATGCATTTATACCTAGTTATATTAGATTTTTCCCTTTTGATTAGAACTCTATTTTGAAAAGTTTAAGTATTTCTATACTTTTCAGAGATAACTGTTTCTTCTAGCGAATTGCCAATTGTTGTGCTCTACAACAACCCCCCATTTCTTATCATTTTATTCACAAAATGATCATATGAAATGGGTCCCTTTAGAGTTTGATTGGTATCAATATTGCATTATTCAAAAAAGGTCCAAAAACCAAATGAAAACATTATAAAACCCTTTTCGGAAAATCCCATTTTTATCAAATAAATCAATCTTTATCATTGCGATAAAGCGATCGCATATCGCAATGACATAAGGTACATAAATAAGTGGCACATTGGTCCCCGCCGATGCGATATCGCTATCAGCTATCGGCAATACTCTATGCATATTTTAAAGCGCCCCCATGCCATTGGCCCCGATGTGATGCGATATCGGCGATCGATGATATACTATATATGTCTCATATGATGCCAATACTCCCGATGCGATGCGATATCGCTATCGGCGATCGGGATTTTCAAAAGATGTCAATATAAAGGGTTTAAGCTTGCCCCGATCGCTGATTGCGATAAAGCGCAGATTTCAAAAAGTCGTTGGAATAAAGGGATATCACGATTTATTCATATTAAAGGCTTGATTCGTCCAACAATGATTCACCTGCGCTCAACCGCCAAAACATCTACAGCACGCTTAAATGAATCATTCGGCCGATTAATGATATAATGGGCATTTAAAGATTGGCAGGTTTTAAACGGCCATTTAATGTAATCATAAGTCCTAAAATCCTCCCATGGATTGTATCTGCGCCCATTTTAAAAGCTAATCCCTTATCACGCATCAGTCAATATATCTCATCACTTTGAAGTTTTCATTGCCAATTCTCCGTGTTACGTTTATTTTCGCCTCTGTGCAGAATTCATCCAAAGGAGAAAGCTCAAGCAAAATGGGGAAGAAATCCAAGAAGACTACAGGCGCTTCTGCTGCGCCAGCTGCAGGACAAGCTGTCACTGACAAAAAGAAAGGATTGATTTCGGATACCACATGTTCTGCTCTCGGCAGAACTACTTGGCAGAGTACCTACAACTTGATCGAAATCGAAGAACCTAAAGTGACAACAGTAGAAACTACTGCAGATTCTACTCGGAAATCTGAGGGTACACTTAAGGACTTAGCTGACTCCTTCCTTCACCGGATAGCAGCTAGGGAACAAATTCTCCCATACACAGATGTAGTGCGGTGGGCAATTGAAGAAATCCCAATCCTGGATAGAACCTTCAGCACCAGAGACGGGAGAATTTTCAGGTCATTCAAAGCCGATGATCTGAGGCAAATGTATCATTTTCCTGAGCCAGAGAAGATATACAATAAGGCGTTCCTGGAAAAATTCTCAAACGAGAACGAAGTTGAATCCGAACCCATCTGGGATTGGAGACATAATCCGGCAAAGCACAAACATGAGTCTTCCGGTAAGTACTCAGTTGATTCCCTGGCTTCTCCTTATTGCTACACTGGAATAATGATGTGTAGATTGTGGGGATTGCATGACTCTTCTAATTTCACTATAGAAATGGTCCCTTTAATGGAAGCTGCATGCAACAATATAATAATGGATTGGGCCACTATTCTCTCAGATAAACTAGCCAAAGCTGTTCTTGAGTTTAGGAATAAGACTCGCATTTCTGAAAGGATAATTCCCCCATTCTATTACAGTGCATATATTTTAGATACATTGTGTTTCAATTCTGAATTTCCCGTGCTCGGCTGGAGGTGGACGCCAAAAGACCCCACGGCTATCCACATATACCATCAGAAATTATGGAAATCCTCTTACAAACACCATCTGTACCAAGTCTGCAATGGCTTTATGGTGCCTATTTATTATTCTATTTTTGATAAACCCATTCCCAAGATTTCCTACCAAGCTGGGATTGATTTAACAGCGGTAGGGAGATGGTTTGGAGAGGAGAAATTCACTTATATAAGAGTTTTCGGTAGCCAAGCCGAACCTCATGTTCTCCCTTTATACATACCAGATAAACTGTTGGCAAGAGAAATCTCTTACCAGATTATGGCTGAGAGTGTTACACAGACTCTCAAGAAAAATAAGAAGCAGGGCTGGCCCTCTTTTCCCTTGAGATGTGGTGTCTATACTCTGCATGATCTCAAACATGCAGAAAAGGAAGCCACGAAGATTAAATCATTAACTCTAGCGACTCTCCCAAATAGGCAGTTTGATCCAAACAAAGTTGCCTATAATGCACTAGAACAGGCCAAATTGACAAAATTTGATCATAAAGAAGATATGTTTGACGACCTGTTCTCTTCAGCTGAGACAATAATGCAGGTTAAAGCATTGGCCAAAATGAAATATAATGATGAATGGTTGACAGAATTTAATAAACTTAGAGAACAGAGGTTGCAAACTCTGCTTCTAGATCTACTAGCGACAACCCCAGCGACATCATCAAGCGAGCCTGATCGGCAACAGTCAAAGGAATCTCCAGTTATAATGAAAGAACAAGAGAAGCCACAGGAGGAAAATCAGAAGAAAGAACAGGAGGAAAAGCAGAGAAGAGAGAAAGAGGAAAAGCAGAGAAGAGAGAAAGAGGAAAAGCAGAAGAGAGAGCAGGAGGAAAGGCAAAAGAGAGAGCAGGAAAAAGTGCGGAAGGAGACCCAAGCTGAAAAGGAAAAAAAAACCACCATTGATGTCAATGTGGATACTCATATTGACCCTAAATTACTCTAGGAATGGAAGCAATTTAATTCCATTATCAGTGGTTTGGAATGTTCAAAGGACACAGACACTTCTAAGGTAACGGACACAAAGGAAATCACTTCACCACAGGTTCTGAGTGGAACCAGCGGCCCACCCATTTCTAAAGAGGTAGAGATAATACCAAAGGACCCCTCCGACCAAATCATTTTGCAGGTAGAAGATATTCCTCCCCTGGATGTCTTCTACAGCCCAAGGCATAAAGCGGTGGTTAAACGACAAAGGAAAAGAAGAAGGACTGATCAACCTTCCCTTTTTCCAGAGCAAACTGTCACGGGCAATGTGGTTTGGAAGGAGGAATTTGACCCCTCCGATGACCTGACAAAACTGTCACAGTATGAGGGAGCTTATTCGACAGCGACAATAGATAAGGCATCAGAGGTAAGCCTTTTACTAAAAACAAAGGATCAGGAGATTTTCTCATTACAGGCACAGCTAAGTGAAGCAAAGCAGAAAGTGGAGCAGGCAGAGCAGCAATTATTGATGCAACATCAAGTGAACAGTCAACTAACTCAACAGTTGCAGGCAGAAAAACAAAGGATCGACCAAAGCGCAATCCAGAAGCAGAAAGAATTATCAAAGGCATTGGCACAATTGAAGGCAGCGAACGAGCAAATGGTGAAAACAAAAGATGAGCAAATTGCTCAATTATCATCAGAGCTCGAGAAAACAAAGGGCGTTCCACAAGTGGCTGAATTTAGAGCAGAAGCATTACAAATAAATACTGCATTAATATCCCAAATTAAGCTTCTGTGTCAACAAATAGCCTAGGCAGAGCCACTATGTGAATTAACGGCATCTATAAGTAAGCAAGTAGACAAGGCCATGACTGAATTGGATCAAGCTGAAGAAACGATAGCTGCATTTCTCGACTGGCAAGATTCTGACCAAGGACAAGCTTCCAATTTACCCTTGATCTTAGAATCACACAAAGATATACTCTTCACAGAATGGCAGTCCCAGTTAATGAAAGCAGAGAGGGCGGTTTCAAGATGTAAATCAACTTCTAGCAATTTAGTTGAATTGGTTAATAACACTCTCTACTTATCAAACATGATTTCCCAATGCACACCAGGAAAGTTGACAACAATGAAAACGTTGGAGCAATCATGTTATCCAGATCTAGAAGAAAAGGGGTGATTAATCGCTGGGATTAACAGTTTAACCTGGGACACCTATTGGTTCTTCTTAGTAAAGCCGCACACACAGAGAGCCGCCCTCAAGTGCCTTACAGATGTAATCGGGTATATTATCCCCGATATTCAGGATGCCACCTATGCCGCCCAGCTCAGCTCGCGCCTCAACAAACCACCTGAAGTGGAGCCAATGC
The DNA here is from genome assembly GCA_031772625.1 of Pinus tabuliformis. Classification (NCBI taxonomy): domain Eukaryota; kingdom Viridiplantae; phylum Streptophyta; class Pinopsida; order Pinales; family Pinaceae; genus Pinus; species Pinus tabuliformis. The sequence goes on from CM062807.1 coordinate 1,334,215,780, forward strand.
TTGCGATAAGTCAGCTCAGATTTAAAGGCAAGCAGCCTACTTGATGAATCATGCCGCCGACTGCTATATCGCTGAAGAAAATAGGATCAAGATTTATTGATACCAATTAAGTAGGATTTCTGTTTTATAGATAGGTAGATTAATTAAGTATTTATAGACCCGTTCATTGTTTTTGAAAGGGTCGTAAAGTTTTGTACCTGACTTAAAGACTGAAGTTGCACTATTGTGCTTCAGTCATATTCTTTTATGAAACTGGACCAGTTGTTCTTAATTTGACAAGGAAGCTTTTTATGCAATTGTGCACTATTGTCTTTGTTTGAAAGTGTTTTTGCGTTGAAGGAAGAATTACAAGTAGCGAGTGATATTGGGAGTGTCAAGCAGCTCATATGGTATTTCTATCTATGTCTGAATTCATTCCTTTCATATGAATTGTTATTTGATTATCCTTGCTATTATTGATTATATGCATGTGCTTTAACAACAGATCTATATTCCCTCCACTATTGGATGTTTTATGATGTGCTTTTCTTTTAATCATGTATGTGTCGATGATATAAATGATGAGTGTAGTAATATTGCTTTAATCGCTTTGCTTAACTATTTAAGCATAGTAATCCCGAATGAAATAATGTCCATGTCTGTTAGATGGAGTCATCTATATGCCTGTTTATAGACACAGACCATCAAGCGCTACACTTTAAAGCTCAATAAGTTTCCCGGGATAGGTCATAGTTCTTGTATTCTTGTTAATAGATTTAGTTATTCGCCCATCATTAGCTTAGTTAATCAATCATCCATTCATCCCGTTTATCCACTTTTGGGAAACTGGTCCCATTATCCCCAGTCGGAGCCACCATTCCAAACGGAAAAGGAGCTGTACTAAGGTCCGGACCGGGTGGTTATCCCCAATGTTGTTGCAACGATTTTCGAGGCATCAACACTGTGTCAAGGGACAATACTTCATCTAGTATTGCCTTCTTCAGTTCAACTCAGGCAGACATTGTCATCAAGCCTCCTCCTTTCTTGGCCGTTTGTAGTTCCTTTGCCATTCGTTGATTCTCAGCTATTAAGAAGTGAACACTTGAGATAGTGTCTTCGGCATACACTCTGGTTGCATCGGCCAAGGCAGCAAGATGTTTGCACACATCAGTCACAATCACTCATTCTTCAAATTGCACAGGAGATGTTTGATCCTCCAGAGTTGATACCCTGCAATATTACACAACTCTATGTTGCGATTCATCAAATGAGATGTTGTGAATCTATTCTTTCGGCTGATCACCAAGGATCTCAGTGCCTCCTTGGTCATTCGAGACTTGATCATCATTTGGATGCATTGAATTAGGTGAGTCGACCTCTTTGTGGTGAGGCATGAGGTTGGTGTCCTATTCCAACTCCTATTGCTCCATGTCTACATCCAACTGTTGAAGTGCCTATTCTATCTCATGAGCGAAGTCTTGCCCCTATGATGGTTCACCCTATTCACCTGATGCCAACTGTTCAGATGAATCAACTATTTGTAAGGGCTCTGCTTCATCTGTTTTCACATGTTGCACCCCATGCTATATCTGTTGCTTTTGGGCTTCCCTCTCCTGTTTGCAAAACTCTTATTCCTTTCAGAGTTGCTCCCTCAGCTCATGCAACTCCTTCTCTATTTCTTCAATTCTCTTCTTATCCTTCTGCCTTCACGCGATGCGCTTGTCATGCTGCTGCATCTTTGCCTTTATAGCCATAGCTGATTTCTCTACAAGTGGATTTTATCAAAAGTTGCTGCTTTTATCCTCCTCCATGCAATCAACAATCTTCCTCCTACCTTTGTTACACACTAGTATGCATGCCTCTGCTACCACTGCTGCTACTGTTGGTGCTCTCCGTGATGGTGCTTCATGTTACTTCGCTAACCACTCCACAGGGAAGCCAACCAGTTCATTGGGTCTAGAGAAACTGTAGCAATATCTTCATGGGTCCTCCTCGACCAATGACATGCCCGTGGATCCAGTTGAACTGAACTCTCATGCAGTGATTTTTCACAATGCAATGTGGGTCATACAGATTGTAGCTTTGGAGGTTGAGTGGGTACTTCTTCATCAGTTCTACTTCGACATCTGCTTGCTTGATACTTTGGATCTCATATAACCCAATCGCCAATGGAAGAGTGGGCCAAGGTGCCTTCTTCTTCCGATGAAGTCTAGTTGTCAATCCTGTAGAGATGTGATATGTTACTTCCTACATGACAACTATGCCCAATGAAAACTTTGGCAGAACATGCGGAGGCTTCTCTGCACTTAACATTAAGATGAAAGTGCCAAACGGTGAATATGCAATGCCTATCAATGCCTCCATTGCTTCCTTTGACATGCAGGGTGGATCTTGTTCGTATATCATCTTGTACACAAGGGTGACAAAATGATCGGACAATTGTGTGATTACTCCTTTGAAGCCACATTTGGGAAAAAATTTGAAATATGTGTTCACAACAATATCCGTCGGTGACCATGGCCACTCCAAACCTGGGAACTCCTGTTGGAAACATACTTCATCTAAGATGTAGGTGGACATGTAAATCTCTGCATTCATACCTCTGATTGACTGTCAAGCCTTTGCTACTTGTTCCTTCAGCTGATGAGCCAGTATGCTAGACTAGTTACATGGTTTTCCTTCTCTAGCCAATTGGTCCAGTGCAATCACCCAACTTTGTGGGAAGGTTTCCGTGCTTGCTTGGCCATACAGTTGACAAGAAAATATGATCAAGTATTGGTACACCTTCCTCAGTATCTTTGTCTTGTAGATCTGGTTGGGTGTCAACCTGAATCGATCTGGCTCCTTTACCTAATTCTTCAGAATGTCTCTGGAGTTAGTACTGCTGTTGGGTAAGCTGAATGGAGTCTCTATGACAGTCACGAGCTCTGACATATGATACATCTCATCATAATCTTCTTCCCAGAAGGTTGCAAGCTTTGTCCCACTGACACTGCTCAAGGTCATCATCTCGGGATCGGTGTGAGAGATGATCATGTGTATCAAGTCTGCGCATGGGAATGCGAGATATATGCATGCAATCCAGTACAAGCCGGACTTGTGAATGTTCATGTACAACTGACAGTATTTGAGGTGTTCCCCAAAAGTGCCCGCAAATTTTTCATTGACCTCTTGCCACTTCAGTTTGATGTCCTTGTCTAGATACAACTTTGTATCTTCATAGATTGACAGACTAGAGGACACTTGTTCAATTGCTGCTCCAACTGCATTTTCATCAGTACCTTGTGATCTTGTTCTCTTGGAAGCCATTGAGATAGATGAACACCTGAAATATCTGGAGACAAGCAACATGCATGGCAAGAAAACTTTTCGTGAAAACAAAGCAACTTTGGGGAATGACACAACACATACCTGGGAAACTGATGGGCAAGATTGCACAATTTCTTCTGGGAGGCTGGGGTGAATGGCTACTAGAACTGCGCAAAACGCAGTCTAGGCTGTTTGGGAGGCAGGACTGGCTGCTGGATCTGTGCAATGTGCAATCCAGACTGCTAGGATTACGCAATGCGCAATTCCAGCTGGGAGTGACTGTAGGCTCACGGATTGCATTGCGCAATTTTTTGGGCCAACAATCACTGCCCCTCAAAAATGTGCAAAATAGTCTTGGAGGGAAGTACTGGGTAGAAATGTACATTTCTGGAGAGTAAGGTAGAGTCGTCCTTCCCCAGATTGCGCAATGTAGTCTTAGTGAAGGTAGAGTCCGGGCCAAGGTTGGCCTAACTCGCCGATGGGAAACTGAAAGAAAATAAGACAGTGAATGCATGGCGACACTAAGTGAAAGCAGAAGTGATTGACAGTGCATGAAAAACATGAATGAAAGATTTAGCAAATAGATCAACATGCATGTGGGCGAAGCGATTTGCCGGTTTGACGAACGTTCATGCAAAATAGTTTCATGCATGAGACAATAGTGAGATAGCAATGAAAATTGAAACAGAGCTAGGAAAAGCTAGTATACATGTAAACGACAGCAAGCATTCAAATAAACCAAGAAAACAACACTCACACTAGCGAATACACAAAGAGCAATAGAAATGCTTAAAAAGACAAGTTAAGGCCACTTATTCGTGAATAACTGAGCTAAATGTGTCGAACAGTTTTGGATGTGTTGTGGGATGTCAGAGCTCCAAGATTGCTGTGAAAGAATGAGCTCTTATGCATCAAATAAATAAGTTTGAGCTCATGACACGCATGCCACAAATCTAGGAAGAAGTGACACTTGGAGGGAAGTTTCTAAAAAAACTTTGCATGTAACCTCTGACTGCTAAAAATAGCTCCCTGAATCATGGGATACCTTTTGCATGTTTCCTTTTCCTATTCCAGTAAAAGCAATTCATGCATGCATGCAAGTCAAGTTTCCTTGGTCCCGAGTGGAGCTGGTCAACTAGACTACTCATGCATGAAGCTGCTCAACTGCTTGAGAAAAATACACATTTCTGGCTCGGAGATGGGCTGACTGCCCAGGAGGTTTGTGCAATTTCTGGGCAGAGTAACTAACTGCTGCTGGGATTTGCACAAATTCTGGGCTGAGCAGCCTTGTTGGGAAAATTTGCGCAATTCCTGCTAGGAGGGTTGGCTGGGAAAATTGCACAATTCTGGAGCCCAACAGGCTGCTAGATAAAATTGCACAATTTCTGGAGGGAAGGTTGGTTGCCCTCCAGAAATGCGCAATTTCTTGGGGAAGTTGCTCAACCTGCAACTGGACCAAGTCCGGGTGGACAGCTTGTGAGGGGAATGGATCAAGTTGTGATCAACAAGTTGCCTTTGTGCAAGAAAACATTGAAGCTTGTGTACTTTACGAAGCAAGACAAGGTGCTGCAAAAGGTTGGTAGGGAGGCTCCAAAACAAGGCTAAGGAAAAATTTTAGAGGGTGGTCATAGTTGATACAACAAAACCATAACCTTAGACCTATGTTTTAACCTTTCAAACCCCCCTATTCCTGCACTAGTCCAAGAATCGTGTCCTTTCTTGCACTAGCTTTATGTTTCATGTTTAAGGGTTACAAATGTGCTTAATTAATCATTTTCATAGATTTTATACCTTTAAATCTTTGCAACTAATAATTATCATCCTAGAAGTATTTTATAGACAATTAATTAATCATCTCGTTAGAATGGTGGAGTGCAGATAGGATTCCTACACCGTTGGTGAATCTTAAACTGCCGTGACAACTCACCAGTCCATGCGGACACCGTGTTCTAGAACGATCAACTCGAGTTGGGCTCAGATCAGAGAGGAAAGTCAGGGATATGGTGGAGATTAGGTTGTCGGTTGAATACCTAGAATAACATTTTGTTATAGTTGAAAGGCTTAGTACGTGTTGTTGTTACTATTTTGTTATAGCCGAAAGGCTCAGATTGGAACGCTTGATGTAATTTGGTTATGGCCATAGGCCTGAATGAATGTATAAAATGTAGGACTCAAATATAAAATGGTAGTGAGAGATAAATATAGCAAGGATATTGTGATTCTGTTCTTTTATAATTTCACTGGTATCGCCCTCGTTCTGGGCTGGATTTGAACTCATGATGTATATTTGCTGATTATTAATAAATAGGAACTACATCAATATTTCTCAATCTTGCATTGTAATTCTATGTTGATGCGTTGATTAAAGAACTGAATCTTTTCATTTCCTAAACAGGGAAACGAGCTGATTGGCTAGGGCCCAACCAACCCATCTTGTTCTCCCTCCTGTCCTTTTTTTTCGATTAAGGTGTGTTAATTTATTTCAATGCAAAGTGTGAAGTAAATAGATGTTTATTTTATTCTGCCAAGTTTAAATCTGATTTCATTATAGTGTGACGGATCCATGGTGTGCATGATCGATTGAGTTCAGTCATATGATTTCTTTCTTTGAAGTTTAATCTCGTTTTCTTCTTGGATCGTGCAAGCACGCATTCCTGCACTAGTGCATTTACACTCTCGCATATTGATTCTTCTGTTTCATTACAATAATAGTATTTTATTTTTGTATGTATTTGATGAGCCTTAATGCAATTCTAAAGAGCGTGATTTTCATTCCGAAGTTCTTTTGATATTTTGAATTAAACATACTTCTGATAATCAGAAACCGAACGATGTTGTGACACACTGGTTTGTGCTTGCACTTTATGATGTTTAGGAAAGATCAAACTTATTCATAAACCTTATAATAGTGAAAAATGGTTTAAAAAGAAGATGGTGTAAGAGACTTGGAGTATTGGAATTCATTAGAATCTGCTGAATCTTGAATGGATCCAAGTTGTCAAAACTATGTAGACGTTTTTCACATGTGAGGGTAGATATTCAAAGGTATCTCTATACCATATGAGGTTCCTTGTTAATTTATATGGATTTAACAAAATGAGTTCACCTTTTTTCTCGCAAAGTTTGTTAAAAATGGTTAATAAAACTATGGCTAGGAGGGTTCTTTATCCATATAATTTTTATCACCATGGTTTAATAAAAATCTTGTACACCCATGATTTGAACAAACAAGTTGTGCAACCTATAAGGAGAAGAAAACCCTTTACTAAGAAGAATAAAGGAAGTAAGGTGGGGAAATATTTAGAAACCCTAGGTACAAAGGCGAAGACTACTCGACAAAACCATATTAGAGAGCCTGCTAAAAACATAGTAAAAGGAAAGGAAATTAGGGTTTATGACATGAGATCTCAAAGGAATCTGAGGGAAGTTCAATTCGTTGAAGAAACAAAACTCGTTATGTAAGAAAAGAAGAAGGATAAGTGCTACAAAATTGTTGAACATAAAACAAAGTATCAAAGAAAACCACACACTAGACCTACAAATAAATTAAGACTAAATTTCAAGGCTCAATTCAACCCTAAGCTTAAAGATCCCATTACTGTTGATAAAGAGGAAGAAGTCAGGCCTACTAAAACTAAAAGGAAAGCACCTGCAAAGACACTTAAAACAATATCTTCATAGGAAACCAGTAAAGGTCAAGAGACTTGTAGTCGTTGTGATAAAAACCCTCCAAAAATTGGTCTACACTTTAATTTTAGAGCTTACCAGGGATCTTGAAATCATTGGTTCCATAGTCACTTGATGTTTGAATGAAAAGTGTCAGAGGCACCTGCTCACACATGCTTAGTTCACAACAAGTTCAGGAGCACACTCTTTTATGCAAGCTTGAATAGGCATGGCACAAGTCCATCAAGAAAATTCTTGTGCGATGTTCAACCTATGTCGACAATTAGTGTGCACTTTCATTGACAGTCTCTCAATTTTGGTTATGATTATTCTTTTATTTCGATGAGTTTTCCCCGCTGTTGTTCTTGCACACCTTCGCTTACGTAAGTGTTGCTTTCATGTTTACAACTTTCACTTTTACTTGTTTTCACTAAAATAAGTGTCATTTTCACGTTGTCTTTGTTCTATCATGTGTCGCTTTTAATGTCGTTTGCATTTTGTAAGTTTCGTTTTCACTTTCCTCTCACTGTTGCAAATGTCATCTTTTGGTATTATAGACACCGCACATTGCACAAATGCAATTTTTGTTTATTTCAAGGGATAACCTTGGTGCTAATGAGTCACTCTTATCATGTAGACATGTATCAAAATCATTCCCAAAGTTTCAAGCATTGTCGCACAAGTGTTGTCACCTTCGTCACAAAGTGTACCTTTAGTGTTGCAATTGTTGAAAGTTGTCGCAATGTTGTCGAATTGGGGGCATTATTTTGTTCATGTATTCTAAGCAATCAATGTTGCGTCATCAATTTTTATAAGATATCGATCATACTTAAGTTTTATCATTGTTCAATTTGGCCTCACTAATCCCACATTTAGCCAAATATAGAAAAGTTCCTGCCCGAACAACTTAGCCTCACTCAGCCTTCCTGAACTGTGCACTGTGCAGTCTTAGTCCTTAAGCTTCAAACATGCCTCCATGAACTACATAATGCATAGTCCCTACCTTACATAACTACACACTGCGCAATCTCATAGCTCAGTCCCAACCCTTGAGCTCTATAACTACAAAATCCTTGCCTTCAGTCAGTTTCCTTTGTGAACTACGCAGTCTCAAGCATCATCCCTTAGCCTTGAGCCCTTGAACTATGCAACTACGTAATCCTTTGGAATTTTTCCCTCCAGAGCTATATAGTGGGAAACCTCAAGCCTAAATCTTTACCCCTTAAGCTCCTAGTGTGCGCAATTATCTTTCCCTGCCTTACCTAAACTACGCATTACGTAGCCTCAAGGCTCAGTCTTGGCCCTTGACCTCTTGAGTTGCGCAACTGCGCAATCCCTTGGCCTTTGTCCCTTCGAAACTACACATTGGGCAACCTCAAGCCTCAAGCCCTTAGCCTGATACCTTAAGCCCCTCAACTCCACATATGACTAGCCCTAGCCTCCCTGAACTGTGCATTGTGCAATCTCAAGGCTTAGTCCTAACTCATGACCTCCTGAGCTACACAACTGTGTAGTTCCTAAGCCTATCTCACAGCCTATCACCTTATAACTCAGTCAGTGTTTGTAATGAAGCATGTTATACTAGGGGTTTTATCATACTAATTTCATCTTGTCATCAATGGATTTCAGTTGCAGGTATTCTATCATGCTATGACCAGATGATGACGAAGGAGATGAAGAAGGAGACCTTGATAGAAGACACTTTTATAGCTGCAAAGACAACTAGATCGATCAAGAAAGACAAAGGGACACCAGATTTCAATGGAAGCTGGAAATCAATATCACATTGACGACTCCCTACCTTCAAGCCTTATGGAGGAGGAAGAATAAGAACATGTTCCATCTTTCAAGAGACACAAAGAAACAAACAATAAAAAATGACTTGACACTGCCACATCATCATGCAGTCCATGTCATCAGTTTCATGTCATGTCTTGTCACAAGTCATCATTTTCCACATCATTTGTGGATTATCTAAATTCAATATTAGAAAAATTTAATGTAAAATGGAACTCCAAGAGTCATCCATAGAATGTGAAAAGTCATGAAGGAGTCAAAAGGTCATGGAGAATTCAAACAGTCATGAGGGTAGTCCAAGAGTCACAATGGAGGTGAATTATCAACCCATTTGTTATATATACACCCTCATAACTCATGGAAAGGAATTTTCACCTTGGCTCCTCGTGCCAGGCATTACAGAGGAATATAGTTCTTTTGGAGGAACACGTGGTTGCTCTAACGCTCCACTATTGGAGCTTAGTGGTGTTCACAACCTTGATGTATCTTGGAACTTTTACTTAATTTAGAAGTTCGCTAAGCCAACACACTTTCATGCATATGTCGTAAATATTTTAAGACTATTCTTGAACGTTTGCGATGTATGCGGTTTTCATCTGTACTAAGGAAATTGAACTATTTCAGTGGCTTTGGTACTAATCTTGTTTAAGGTGTTTTGTATTTGTTTTAACAATTGTTTCTTTTAATTGAACCATTTCACTAGTTGTCCAATGATTCATTCATATGTATATGCTTGTGTTCCTTTATATATTATTACTATTACTTGTCTTTAAAAGGCTCACTTTCCTTCCCCCTTTCGGTAGAAGAACCTTGATACATTCCACAGTTGAACATTCCACAAGGAATACTCACTTTCTAATATAAAATTACCTATACATTACTCTCTTGTGTTGAACATTGTAGCCAAGGTATAACTTTAAGAATATATGATAGTCGGGCCTTATTTCCGAAAGGGCTCCCACACCAAATGACATGAAGTCTAATTGGGACTTTTCATCAAGGAGACCACCTTGGTTAATGGAATTTCCAACACCGTCAACAAGACCCTAGAAGCTTCAAAAAGTATTCAGAAAATGAGCAAGAGGATGACTAGATTGATGGAAAAAAAAGATAAATTGAGTCTTCTTGCAGAGTAAATGAAAGTTATCTCAAAATAAACAGACTGAGGATGTCCTTTTCGTTGGCATTTGAACACAATTTTGCAACATAACAAGCATTTTTCCAGAAAATGAAAAGGGTAAGCTAAATAATAACAAGATTTATGCTTTTTTGATGAAAGGAAATGATGCACTGAATTGTTAGAAGGTTTTAATCATTTTAAGGGAAAATTTGACACAAATTGTTGGGATGCTATATTATTTTGTAGTGTTATTCATCAGGAGGGTGAGTCAGTAGATTCTAGTGCCTAAGATAAGGGGATGGAGAAGTTGGAGACTTTCTTGCTGTTGAAAATCCAGTAAGAAATTCTCAATTTAATTTTGTCTTGATTAAATTAGGAGAAATTTGAATTTCAATTTCAGTAGAATACTTAGAAGCAGTTAACTGAGGTGGCATGGCTTTTGTCACTCTGTTAACTTAGTAAATTCGAGTTGGAGACACTTGAGTTTAGTTCTACATGATTGATTACTAATTTGTATCAATCTATTTCAGTTAATTTGAGTTATTGTCAGTGTAAATAGTTCTCACTGTTAGTAGAACTCATGGAGGTTTAGTTAAGGGTGTGTAACATTTTTCACATTGAGTGGCAAGGGTGTGTAACATTTTTCACACTGAGGGATCATCTAGTTAACTGATCAATCAACGTAAATTAACTCATGCATGCAAAGAATTTGAGTTACACAATTTAGATTGGAGTTAAAGGGTAATGTACTATCAACTGTAAACTATTCCAAGTTGTACAAGTCATGCATGTAGCCAGAGAAGGACCTATAGGAATTGCGCAATCCAAATTAAGGAATTTCCAAATTACTAGGGGGTTAATTACTTGAGGAATAACACAAGGAAATAGGAGCTTGGAAGCTTGGAAAATTGGTTAAGTATTGGCCAAGGTTAGTTAGTCAGGCAAAGGATAGAAGATACAAGTGTAAGTTGAGCTCAAGCTTGAGTAGAGCATATTGTGTTCATCCAAATTCTTTGATTAATGCAATACAGATAGTAATGTGTTTTGAGAAGTTTCTTTCCCCTAGATAAAGATTTGTGTATCTGTGTTAAATCTTGATGCATGCTAATAATTTTTGTTCTCGATTGTGAATTTGCTTCCATAGATGAGTAGAGTAGCTTTTAGTCTTGTGATTTCGTAAATTTCATGAGTAGTTTAGAATCTACACATTAATTTATACATGGTATCAAAGCTAGATTCACGGTAGAGAAGAGAATTCAAAGTTGTCATTGTAGGAGGTTCGAATTTGAAGATCAGTGTTACAGTTTTTCTCTAGGACTAAGAAGATGGCTTTCAATGGACTCAAGCTCGAATATGCTTTGGAAGGAACAAAAAAATATGTGGCAAGGAAGATCCAAATGGAGGCGATATTGGATGATAATGGGTTGCTAGAATACATCAAGACAGTTGTAGAAAACCCCCCAGCATTTGATGCCCAGGATCTTGCTCAGTGGAGGAAGGATGTGATTAAAGTGACGAGGATCATATTGGAGGGCGTTAGGGATCATATCGTCTCAAATATCAATATGAAAGAGACTCTGTTTGCGATGTGGAAAACTTTGACCGAGTTTATTGAGAGCAATAGTGACCACATGAAGCTGGAACTCAAGGATAAGCTTCGAAGTATTAAGATGCAAAAGAATGAAACAATTCCGCAGTACCTGAGTAGGTTTACACAATGTCGTGAAAAATTTGGCGAGGTCGATATTATTGTCCCTAAAGAATATCTGGTATCTCTAGCACTCTTGGTCCTTCTTAAGAGTTGGCATAGTTATCAAGATTTCATAAATGCTAGATAGAAACTACAAGGCTGGGAGAAGTTATGGTTCAATCTAGTTTAGGAAGAAATAAGGCAGAGCAATAGAGATGGGACTTCATCCAAGGTTGAGGATGAAGAGAACTATGCCTTGGATAGAATGGCAAAGAAAGGGAAAGGGAAGAAATCGCAATCCAAAGCAGAATTTAGTCAAGGGGGCAAGAAGAAAGACTTGTCCAAAATTAAGTGCTTTCACTGTCATGAATTGGGATGTTATGCCATGAAATGTCCGCACAAGAAAGAAAGCAAGGAGACCGCAGGTGGGGTAGCGGGTGAAGCCTTGGCTTCACAGTTCAAAATTTATTTTATCCTCATTGCATGGATGGCAAGCACAATTATGGGTAGTGTGTGGTATCTCAACAGTTGTACCTCATTCCACATGATGGGAAACAAATAATTTTTTAGTGACTTGGAGGAGAAGGATCTCTAGATGCACATCGATATGGAAGATGATGGAAGGTATAGCACGACCAACATTGGTACCATTAATTTTCAAAGGGAGTTAGACTCCCTTCTTAGGCTCAAGGATGTGATGTATATATCGAGTCTGAACAAGAATCTAGTTTCCGTCATGGTGTTGGAAGACTATGGCTACGATGTGATATTCAAAAAAATAAAGGATTTTTTGAGACACATCACCATGGCACAAGTGAAGCAGATTAGAGTCTGGATGAAGAACCTCTATAAATTAGATGTGGAATACTGTGCAACATTGAGCACAAAAGAAGAGAAGGTGCAAAGCCGAGATGTCGACAAATTATTTCATAGAAGACTTGGCCATTTGCATCATGGTGATTTGAAGACCATGCAACATATTTTTAAAAGCCTCCTGTTGTAGTGGCTATAACCACCCCTCCAAAATTTTGGCTCACATGAAAATTTCATAGCCTACCTTGGATCCTATGATCGATCATCCTTGGTCACTTGTTGGTAAGTTGATGATCTCAAGCTTCCCCTCCTTGATCTTAAGAGTTTCTCATGTTCTCATCTTTATGCAGCATGTGTCATCTTTGGGCATACGGGTTGTTGTTTGTCATGCAAAGGGGATGTTGTTTTTCTTCAAGGGAAAGCATGTGTGCGTGAGTTGTTATCATCACATAGACATGTTTCACACTCACTACACGCACTCTTGTAACAAAGGTTTTTGCATCAAGCGAAGTATGTTTATACATTCGAGATGGTCTATGTTGTATCACTAAGTGTTCGTATGTGATCACAGTTAATTCTTATCAATATTTGCATATGTTTCATTGATATCACACTTAGCCAATTTCCCAAGGAGCTTAGCCTCATCCATCCTCCCAAAACTGTGCTCTTTTCTTCTGCAACCATCAAGCTTCCTCCCTTTCTTGCTGAAACCCCATAGCCCGTAGAGACCCCAGACATCATTACTCTCCAGAAATGTGCAGAGCAGTCAGACAGCTACCATTGCTCTCCAAAAATGTTCAGAACAGTCCTCCCAGGACCCCCACCCCACAAAAACTTCATGTACCTCAAAACTGTGCAGTGTTGCCCAAGTTTTCATGCCGGTCTTACATGCAGATACTGTGCAGATAGGCCTCCAAGGGCCTCATTCTGGCAGTAGTCACTTCCCACTGAATCAGCGTTGATCCATTTCTCAATGAATATAAGAAATAGTGACATGCTAAGATCACTCCCAAGGAGTCAAGGAGAAGAACCAAGAGACCAAGTAATGGAAAATATTAGGACTGCATGCAAACTTCGTTGGATGCATGATCATCTCGAGGGTAAATATGGTAAGTAAAGAACACCTTTCAAAGTACACCTCTTAGTTGAGTTTGTAGGACTGCTTGTCATTGCGGTATCATCCTGTCCTCAGTAACATGCATGTACGCAAACACAAAAGGTAATTTCACATGTTTCCTCTACATGTCTTGCTTCCTTCTCATTTGTTTGACCAACTGTCGTCTTCGACATGTTGATTTCTATGTCATGCTTGCGACCTTGTCTTGGTGATGTTAAAGGTTTGTGTATGAGTTGTGTTCGATATGTAAACATCTATCACAATCACCCAAGATGTTGTAAGCATTGTCGCACAAGTGTCATTATGGTCATATGAAGGTCTATCCGAAGTGTTGCACTTGTCTCTTTCACCATTAGAAAGTCCCACAGTCAGTCACACTAAGCATATGTTGTCTTGTGGGTTTGAGATGTCTTATCGTCAAGTTATGTTGAGTGTGTGTTTTCAATGTCATGTATACACGAGTTCACTCGCTCACACACTTAACCATTTTGCCAAAGATCTATTGACCAAACCACCCTCCATCAATCGAACCTCCACTGAGCTGCACTGCACAGTCTCAGCCCTCAGTGACCAAGTACAACTGTCCATAATTGCGTAGAGCTTGAGGCTACCTCCCAAAAAGTTTTCATTACGCAATCCTATAATTGACCCGGCTGGTTGTCACCCAGAACAATGTGGAAGTTACCCAAGAAGCCACCACAATATGTGCTGCTTGCAATCCAATCCATCAAGCCTCCCACTGGTCAACTAGAGAGTTTGACCGGGCAGTGACCCTGGGCTTCACTTCTCCCAAAAATTGCATAAAAGTTGTGAACATGCCTACCTCTATTGACTAAAGAAATTGTGTAGGAAAGAGGGACAACCACCCACTGCCTGTCACTACACTGTCTCTAAAAATTGTGTAGTTCTGTCAGTGAGTCCCCTGCCAGCTGACCTGCTACTCATGAAAATTGCAAGTTTTCCTGGAATTTCCACCAGCTTCCCGACACCCTTCTCAACATGGAAACTGCGCAGACACACTTAGCATGACTTCCTCCTAGTTCTACGCATTTTTTTCCAACAAGCTCCCATAGCCCACTCCTAGGCTCCCCTGAAAATCTGTACAGTTTTCACTGTGAGTGCCCTCTGTTGCCTGCACTACCTTCCCGGGAAAAATTGTGCAGTTCTTCTTCCCAGCTAAGCCAGATCCCACAGAACGTCACTGCTGACCCGGACTTCTCATCCCAGCCTCCCAATGACCTCTGCGTAGTTTTTCTTGACAGTGCCCTGGAGCTCGACATCCCAACCTGACATGTGCTCTATGTTGTTTCGGAGCCTTGTCCTCTCTCCCGGTCACCTACACCCAAAAATGAAAGGTGATGCATCATGGTAGACTAGGAGATTTATGGATTTGATTTCATCTCGTCATGAGTGATTACAGAAACAGGTACATGGATGAGACATGGCGCGACGACAAACGAGATGAACAAGGAGTGCATGTTAGAAGACTTTCTCGTGGTTGGATGAACACACGAATCATACCAAGTAGCAAGCGAAGGAGACACATGCACATGCATGAAATATCAAGTGAACACCAAGACCATTGGAGACTCCGTGCACTTTACCATGCGGAGGTGAAGCTATGGTACACAACATGCATGCTCATCACTCAGTAGATCGACAAGAGCAACATAGTCCTCACTTGCATACCTAAAGCATCATGTCGAGTTGTGTCATGAGTCGCCTCGGCCACATCATTACTTCAGTTCATAACTGTGTAATGAATGTAATGTAACATGGAAGTCCAAGAGATCCATGGATGAAGTCAAATAGTCATGTAAGTTGAAGAGTCATGTAAGTCGAACAGCCATGAAGGAAATCGAATAGTCACAAGGCTGAGTTTCACCCTTGGCTATATATACCCCTCATTTGTACATGCAAAGGATGTTTTCACCTTGGCTCCTCCCACATAGCCTTCAATGTCTGTAGTATTTTCTTTGAGGAGCGAGCAGTCACTCCAACACCCCGCTGTCGGGGTTAGTGATGTAATGGTTTACGGATGTGTCTTGGAACTTTCTCTTAATTCAGAAGCCTGCTAACATGCCATCACGTTTTCACACATGTATTGTATTTGTTTGTAAGACTATTCTTTGGATGCTTGTAATGCAAGTTGCTTTAATCTGCATTAAGGTAGTTGAACTATTTCATTTGTTCTAGTACATATGCTATTGGAAATGTGTTGTATCATTTTTTAACATTGTCTCGCCTGTGTGAACTATTCCACTGGACACTCGACAGATTCATTCTCGTAAACTTGTTATAACGACTGTCGCACTCGTGTGGACTATTCCATTGGGTGTTGTACGTGCTATCTATTCACTTCATGTTTATGACTGTCACATCCGTGTGGACTACTCCGCTGGAAGATGTGCATGTCCTACTGTGTTGTGTGTCTCTAATAGAGTTGGGACTATTCCCTTTCGACTTGAGACTTACTCTCCCTCTACAGTGAAGGAACCTTGACACAATCGACACTAAGAACTCACTAGGCACACGAACTTCGTTGTTTCAAGACAAATTAAACCACTCTCATGTATTGACAAGCAAGAGCTAAGGCATATCTTTAAGATAATGGCAACCATTCCATCATACTGGATGGGACTCGTACACCAAACATTGTGAGGTCTAGTTGGGACTTCATACCGGGGAGATCCCCTGAATGTTGGGGGTCGAACACCGTCAACACCTCCCTAATGGAGCACTAGAGAAAAGACATACATGAAAAGGGTGTACCTTGGGGAAGTACACAAAATCCATCTTCAATGATCAGGACAATAAAGCACATGTAATCCTTGAAAGGATCCACTTTGATGTATGTGGACTTTTCTTGACAACCTCCACTGTGAAGCACAGGTATTATGTTATATTTGTAGATGATTTCTCATGGAAGTGTCAGATCTACTTCATGTAGAATAAAGACCATACATTTCCCTAAATTGTTGATTTTAAAGCACTTGTTGAGAAAGAGACTGGCAAGAAAGTGAAGGCTCTTAGGAGCAAAAATGGTGGTGAGTATGTGTCGAATGAGTTTAAAATTTTTTATGCAAAGGAAGGCATTTGACGAGAGTTGATAGCACTTCATAATCCAAAATAGAATGGGGTGACTGAGAGGAATAATAGAAGTATTGTGGGAGCAGCATGGGTGATGTTGCATGACCAAAGTCTACGTCTACACTTGTGGGTTGAAGAATGCAACACAACAATCTATTTGCAGAACAGGAGTCCTCACAAGATTCTTGGCATGAGTACACCAAAAAAAGATTTTTCAGGGAAGAAACCAAATGTGCCACACTTCAAGATCTTTGGATCATCATTTTACTTCCATGTTTCCAAGGAAGCAAGGAAAACGCTAGAGCCTATAGCAAAATTATGCATATTTGTGGGGTACACTAATACACCTCACAACTATCGAGTGTACTTGCCATCCCTTAGCATGAAAGTGGTCAAACAGGATGTGAATTTTGATGAGGAGAAGGCAATGGAGTGTTCTCTTGAGAGGGAGCTTTGATTGAAACCTGATTAGGAGCAATGGCTCGAAAGGAAGAACCTCAGGAAGTTGTGGAGAAACCACAAGAAGAGGAGGAGAGAGTGGAGACATCCACTCAAGAAGAGACATCCAGAGAAGGAAGGAAGCATACCAAGGAAGCTGATAGATTATTGCAGGATGCTAGAGAGAATGTGGGAGCACCCACATCATAACATAAGTAGAGGAGGTCACCTGATTGGTACAATGGGTACATGGCTCTAATGAGTGATCTAGTTGAGACAGAACCATCCTCATTCGAGGAAGCAGTGCAACAACAATTATGGGTTAATGTTATGGTAGAGGAATATGGTTTCATTTTCAGAAATAGTGTTTGGTAAGTGGTCCCAAGACCAACGGACAAATCAATGGTTGGTTCAAGATGGATTTACAAGGTAAAGCATGCAACAAACGAGAGCATAGAGAAACACAAGGCCAGATTTGTGACCAAGGGGTTCTCTCAGGTGGAGGGAATTGACTATGAGGAGAAGTTTGCGCCAGTAGTAAGGTACTCATCCATAAATTCAATTGAATTATAGCACTGTCAGTGCAGATGGGGTGGAAGATTCACTATATGTGAAAACAACATTCCTCAATAGATTTATTGAGGAAGAGGTGTATATTGAGCAACCAGAAGGGTTTGAGACTTTCGACAAAGATTCACATGTGTGAAGAATCAAGCGACCATTGTATGGACTCAAGAAAGCACCTCGTGCCTGGTATACTAGGATTGATAGCTATCTCACTGGTTTGGACTTCACTAAAAGTGAAGTAGAAACAAACCTTTATCATTGTGGTAGAATGTATATTATTGATTATTGTGTTATATGTCAATGATTTGATCCTTACTGCTAAAGAGCAGTTGATAAAATCTTGCAAGGAGGACCGTGCACGAGAGTTTGAGATGAAGTACATGAGACTCATGCATTATTTCCTCAGTTTGGAAGTATGGAAAGGAGATGGGGAACTGCTTGTCTCTCAGGGAAAGTATGCCAACGGTATACTAAAGAAGTTCTAAATGGAGAGTAGAAAACACATGGACACTCATCTAGAAGTTAACTGGAGGAAACATGATGCCACTTCGGGTGAGGAAGTGGAGACTACCATTTACAAGTAGCTTGTGGGTTCACTTATGTATTTGGTGAACACATTGTTAGGGTCCTACAATTTTTATATGATCGTTTCATTATAGTTGATCATTATTATGTTTGAGATGTTGTAAATAATATTTCATCGTGCAAATTATTTCCAAAGAGACACCAAATATTAGGATTTAAGGATAATTTTGCATAACAATGTTTAGATCAGATCAGAATTTAGGTGTATTCATAAGAAATTTCTTAGAATAAGCTTTCCAACGGTATATCCTACGCTTAAATCTGATTCCTGGATTGAAAGATAGGCCAAAGCGAAGTTGAACTTCAAAAGAAGATAAAGGCCCGAGAACTATTTCTGCTACAGTTTTAAATTATATTTGCATCTATCCTTTGTGACAAATCTTTCCCCCATTTGAATATGCAATATGATTCTTAACTCTAGCCGGGACCCAAATAACCATCGCCTCATTTCCAGATTTCCGTTAACCCAATCATTCCCATTTTACGTATGTTTCCATAAACTCTAGCCTTAATCCATTATTTAATTCTTAAACCATATTATAGTCGTTAACCCATTTCCCTTTGTTTTATTTCAATGACCAAACCTTAGTTGCGTTTCCATTTCATTTACCAACTATAGCCGTGTTTCCATTTGCCTGGTTAATATTTAAACTCTAGTTGTAAACCATTGTTTATTAAACTATCGCATCACATTATATATAAACCACTCCCACTACAATAAACAAGGTCCGCAGGCCACGTGTTGCCATATCACATGATCCCGCTATCGCATATCACATGAAATAATAAAAAAGCCGCCTGTTAGCCTCCTCTACCTGTGATTGCGATAAGCTCTCCCCCTCCTGATTAGAATTGCGATATCGCAAAATTTCTTTCCCCTCCATCGATATCGCATATCGCACGTTTGGCCCTGACGATTACGATATCGTAAGTCTCGTAACCATCTCGCTCACCGATTGTGATCGCAGTCGCAGCTTCCACAGTGAAAATCCTCCGACAGTCCCCCTCCGCAATGCGATTGCGATCAAAGCTAGTGGAGAATATATTTTATAGGCTGGATTTAAAAAAAAAGGGTCTGGGTCTGTGTTAACACCCCATCCCAAATGTGATTGCGCAATCGCATATCGCACCATTCTGCAGTCATCCCCTCATTAGCGCATATCCCCCGACCATTACGATTGTGATATGCATGGAGCCTTATCGATCTGAAATACTATAGGCTAAGTTTTAATACATTTTGGGTCTAGGTTTATGGTTCCACTCCCATGTGCCCCCTCTAATGCAATTGCGATCAGACGAAAGCCCCATGACGGATGTGATATTTTATACAACAAATTTAAAGGGTTGTCTAGCCCGTCCCTTTTCAAAGGCTACATATTAATTAAAAAACCCCATCTCTAGATGATCCAAATTGACTCACCCATATCGATGGCTCCCAGGCCTTTTCGCCCCCCCGCCATGTTTCCCTGTATCGGCAAGGGGGGGGGGTGCGCAAAAAAACAGTTTCCCCACCGGGCCCCACCACTACATGTCCCTCTCATATTATTTTGCACCCCCCCTCACCTACCACTTACCACTCATCCTCACATTCTTTCCCGCCAACCGTCCCGCGCTTCCATTCCACCTCCACTCCCTTACAACCATGTACCTCCTCTCGCCTGATCCCTTTCTTGCATACCGTTTCATTCTCCCGGCCTCCATTCACGTAGTTTTTATAACTCATTTTCCTGATTATGTTCATTTCCTCCAATCCCCAACTGCCACATGGCCCCTCCACGTGCATCCATTCACAATTTGAAAGAATCGGTCCCCCTGGCTTTCATCATTAAAATGGATCACAATGAGATTTCCAAAAGAATTTCCCCCTTTGCTCTGGATATATTATGATTAAAATTTATTTCCCAAAATTTCCGAATAGTCTATCAATGGAATTAAAGTAATGTAAAGAAAGGGGAAAATAATTAAATTAAAATAATAATAGAAGCAGTAAAGGAAAAGAAGACAACAAGGACCTTTCCAGGACGTTTTAAGCAACAAGCAGCAAAAGGACAGAGGACAACATTGCACATTCATCACAGCAGTCATTAAAACATAATGCAGTGAAAAGTGGGACAAAATAGCACATCTGCCAACAGGACAAACAACATTGCTCATTTAAAGGCCCAGAAACAGCACCAACACTCAACCGACTGATATTTTTTAAACAATTTAGTCTATTTTTATACTTTTTGTAATAAAATCTTGAATTTTGTTTCAAGATATTTGTATATATTATTTGTAACAAATCTTGATATTTTTCAAGATATTTTAGTTTAGAATTTGTATAAATACTTCATCATTTGAAGTAAGAGATGTTGATTTTTGCGTTCCAGAAAGCTATTGTACTATTTTCATTTGATGGGTTGATCAGTAATAAAAAGGACATTCTTCACAGGATTCATGTGTTGGACTATTTGGTGAAGTGCTTCTCTCACTGTCTATGTGTTTATTCCTTTGTTTCCATGCTTATGTTTTCTTAAATCTAAATTATTTTACAGAAAGTTGATGAACATAATTTGTTGAAAAATACACTCTAATTCTGGCTGTGGATAATTTAAATGTTTTCTTCTGATATCATGTTAAATAATTCTTAACTTCTCTTTAACTTCAATTGAACCTATATCTTTTCTTCTATTACATTTCATCTAAATCTAAAAGATTCGGTTAGTTTAGCTACCTTGCCCTTTGAAACTCCTTTGAAAATCTGAAATAGATCCACGTTAAGTTGTAGACTCCATAGCTCAATGGAAGTTTCAGGATTTTAATCAACCAAATAAATTTTAAAGTCGAACTCCAAACTCTCATAACTAGCCTAATATGTAAATACGACAAATTTAAATCTGATAGAAAGATCCCCCTCTGAAGTTGTCAAGGCTAGATCCCAGCTTCCAAAGTGGTTTTGTGGTTACCTCTGTGGTTCTCTTTTGCAACCACAGAAAATTATAGAGTGCTAACATTCTGGTGACCCCACTGGGGAACGAACATTTCATGTTCCTCAGAAAAGTGTATCAAGTTCCAGATCTGATTACTGATGGTGGACAGTGATCAGACACAAGAAGGTTGAATTATTCACCTGGCGACTCCATGTTTCAAGTATCCAGAGCTTCAAAGTTTTTAGGGTGACTCCACTGTTAAAGAATCCAGATTTGCAGAAAACTCATGGTGACTCCACTGCATATTGATCATATTTCTTGCTAAGCAACATGACATGGTATGTGGTAAACCCTATATATGGTGAAGTTTTAAAAGAATTGAGGGATATGTTAGCAGATTTCCAAACTGATGAAGCTTTTTCAACGGTTGTGTTTCATTGTTTGAAAACGAGAAATTTTTTTCCTGAAGGTAACATTTGTTTTCTTGAGTTAATTGCTGAAAGATTTAAGAAGGGTATTGAACTTTTGGATTTTCAGATTCAGTCATATAGTTTCCAAGTTCCTAAAAATTCTTAGAAAATGTTCCTTCTACAAAACAAGAGGAGATTGTATTGCCTTTTGATTTGCAGATTGATGAGAATTTTTTTTTCGAGCACAAGGCTGAAATAGAACAGTCGGAAGCGGGGTTTAACCTTGAGAATACAACTGATGAAATCTTCCATGCTCAATAGGTCAATGAAGTCCTATAAGGTAAACTAATTAATCATGCTTTTACTGATCCTATAGAAAACTACATGGAGGTTCTTTTAGCTCAAGTGTTCAATCATGTTTTCATGACCAGATCCAACAAATATTTCCATTGCACTCTACAGCTTTGATTTTATGGACAAAATTTCAAGTTGTCCTTTTGATTGTGCTAATAAACAGTTAAGAATCCCACTTGTTTCAACAACTACTTGATTGGCTTCATTGGCATTTTTGTATTATTTGATTCAACATGATTTTCAGCAGTATAGGGTACGTAGCTATGTGCAAATAAGCTCAGTCCCCTGAGCATTTTTTCAAGCATTCTTTCCAGTTTCAATTTCAGATTGCAATTTCATATTTTAGTCCAGGTTAATATTTTAGTTTTTAGTGTGTAGAATGGTTTTGATTTCAATTTAAGAGTTTTAGTCGTAGAGATTTTATGGCAGAATAGGTTGAAAGTTTTAGGATCAGCCCAATGGATCAGGCTACTAGTCTATTGTGTTCTCGGCATCTCACAAGGAGAGTGCCATCTCCAGCTGGAGCCATTGTTAGGGTCCTATAATTTTTATAGGATCATTTGATTATATTTGATCATTATTATGTTTGAGATGTTGTAAATAATATTTCATCCTGCAAATTATTTCCAAAGAGACACCAAGTATTAGGATTTAAGGAGATTTTTGCATGACAGTGTTTGGATCACATCAGACTGTGGTTGATTTCATCAGAAAGTGCTTAGAAGCAAATTTCCAATGGTATATCCTACGCTTAAATCTGATTTCTGGATTGAAAGATAGGCTTGAGAAAAGTTGAACTTCAAAAATAGATAAAGGCCCGAGAACTATTTCTGCTACAGTTTTAAGTTATATTTTCAACTATCCTTTGTGAAAAATCTTTCCCCCATTTTAATATGCAATACAATTTTTAACTCTTGCCGAGACCCACATAACCACCGCCTCATTTCCAGATTTCCATTCACCCAATCATGCCCATTTTAAGTTTGTGACCATAAATTATAGCCTTAATCCATTATTTAATTCTTAAACCAAATTATAGTTGTTAACCCGTTTCCCTTTGTTTTATTTCAATTCCCAAACCTTAGTCACATTTCTATTTCATTTACAAACTCTAGCCGCTTTTCCATTGACCTGGTTAATATTTAAGCTCTAGCCGTAAACCATTGTTTATTAAACTATGACATCACATTATATATAAACCACTCCTGCTGTAATAAGCTAGGTCCACAGGCCACGTGTTTCCATATCAAATCATCCCGCTATCGCATATCGCATGAAACAATAAAACAGCCGCCCATCACCCTCCTCCGCCTGCGAATGCGATAAGCTCTGCCCTTACTGATTGCGATTGTGATATCACAAAGTTCCTTTCACGTCTGCTGATATCACATATTGCACGTTCGATCCCACCAATTGCAATATTGTAAGTCCCGTAACCCTCCCACTCACCGATTGTGATCACAATCGCAACTTCCACAGGGAAAATCCTCCAACGGTCCCCCTTTGCAATGTGATTGCAATAAAAGCCAGCGGATGCGATATTTTATAGGCTGAATTTTAATTTTTTTTGGGTCTGGGTCTGTGTTAACACCCCATTCCAAATGTGATTGCACAATCACATATCGCACCATTCGGCAATCAACCCCTCATTACCACCTATCCCCCAACCACTACGATTGTGATATGCGTGGAGCCCTGCCGGATCCGAAATACTATAGGCTAAGTTTTAATACATTTCCGGTCTAGGTTTATGGTTCCACTCCCATGTACCCCCTCCGATGCGATTGTGATCAGGCGAAAGCCCCCGATGGATGTGATATTTTATACAACAGATTTAAAGGGTTGTCGGGTCCATCCCTTTTTAAAGGACGCATATTAATTAAACAATCCCCAACTATAGACAACCTAGATTGACTCCACCCAAATCAATGACTTCCAGGCCTTCTTGGCCCCCCCACCATGTTTCCCTTTATCACTCGGGGGGGGGATTCTGAAAAAGCGGTTTCCCCGCCGAGCCTTGCCGCTACGTGCCCCTCTCATATTATTTCGCACCCCCACTCACTTACCACTTACCACTCAAGCCCCCCTCCAAAAATCACTCATCCTCACAGTCTTTCCCGCCAACGGTCCCACGCTTATGTTCCACCTCCACTCCCCTACTGTCACGTACCTCCTCCCGCCTAATCCCACTCCCAGTTACCATTCCATTCACCTGTCCTCCATTCATGCAGCTTCTATAACTCATTGTCCCGATTATGTTAATTTCCTCCAATCCCCAGCTGCCATGTGGCCCCTCCACATGCATCCATTCACAATTCGAAAGAATCGGTCCCCTTGGCTGTCAACGTTAAAATGGATCACAATGAGATTTCCAAAAGAATCGCCCCCTTTGCTCCGGATATATTATGATTAAAAGTTATTTCCCAAAATCTCCCAATAGTCTATCAATGGAATTAAATTAATGTAAAGAAAGGGGAAAATAATTAAACTAAAATAACAACAAAAGTAGTAAAGGAAAAGAAGATAGCGAGGACCTTTCCAGCACGTTTTAAGCAGCAAGCAGCAAAAGGACAGAGGACAACATTGCACATTCATCACAACAGTCATCAAAACATAATGCGGTGAAAAGTGGGACAACATAGCACATCTGCCAGTAGGACAAGCAAAATTGCTCATTAAAAGGCCCAGAAACAGCACTAGCACTCAACCGACTGATATTTTTAAACAATTTAGTCTATTTTTATACTTTTTGTAATAAAATCTTGAATTCTATTTCAAGATATTTGTATAGATTATTTGTAACAAATCTTGATATTTTTCAAGATATTTTAGTTTAGAATTTGTATAAATACTTCATCATTTGAAGTAAGATGTTGATTTTTGTGTTCCATAAAGCTCATTGTACTATTTTCATTTGATGGGCTAATCAGTAATAAAAAGGACGTTCTTCACAAGATTCTTGTGTTGGACTATTTGGTGAAGTGCTTCTCTCACAATCTATGTGTTTATTCCTTTGTTTCCATGCTTATGTTTTCTTAAATCTGAATTATTTTACAGAAAGTCGATGAACATAATTTGTTGAAAAATACACTCTAATTCTGGTTGTGGATAATTTAAATGTTTTCTTCTGATATCATGTTAAAGAATTCTTAACTACTCTTTAAATTCAATTGAACCTATATCTTTTCTTCTATTACATTTCATCTGAATCTAAAAGATCCAGTTAGTTTAGCTACCTTGCCTTGTGAAACTCCATTGAAAATCTGAAACAGATCCATGTTAAGTTGTAGACTCCATAGCTCAATGGAATTTTCACGTATTTAATCAACCAAATCAATTTTAAAATCAAACTCCAAACTCTCATAACTAGCCTAATATGTAAATACAACAAAGTTAAATATGATAAAGAGATCCCTCTCTGAAGATGCCAGGGCTAGATCCCAACTTCCAAAGTGGTTTTATGGTTACCTCTATGGTTCTCTTTTGCAACCTCGGAAAATTACAGAGTGCTAACATTCTGGCGACCCCACTAGCGAACAGACATTTCATGTTCCTCAAAAAAGTGTATCAAGTTCGAGATCTGATTACTGATGGTGGACAGTGATCAGACACAACAAGGTTGTATCATTCACCTGGCGACTACATATTTCAAGTATCCAAAGCTTCAAAGTTCTTAGGGTGACTCAACTGTTAAAGAATCCAGATTTGCAAAAAAATCATGGTGACTCTGCTGCATATTGATCAGATTTCTTTCTAAGCAACATGACAAGGTATGTGGTAAATCCTATATATGGTGAAGTTTTAAAATAATTGAGGGATACATTAGCAGATTTCCAAACTGATGAAGCTTTTTCAACGGTCGTGTTTCATTGTTTGAAAACGAGAAATTTTTTTCTTGAAGGTAAAATTTGTTTCCTTGAGTTAATTGCTGAAAGATTTAAGAAGGGTATTGAACTTTTGGATTTTTAGATTTAGTCATATAGTTTCCAATTTCCTAAACAATTCTTAGAAAATGTTCTTTCTCCAAAACAAGAGGAGATTGTATTGCCTTTTGATTTGCAGATTGATGAGAGTTTTGTTTTTGAACACAAGGCTGAACAGTTGGAAGCAAGGTTTAACGTTGAGAATATAACTGATGAAATCTTCCATGCTCAATCGATCAATGAAGGCCTGTAAGGTAAACTAATTAATCATGCCTTTACTGATTCTATAGAAAACTACATGGAGGTTCTTTTAAGCTCAAGTGTTCAATGATGTTTTCATGACCAGATCCATCAACAGTTTCCATTACACTCTACAAATTTGATTTTATGGACAAAAAGTCAAGTTGTCCTTTTGATTGTGCTAATAAATAGTCAAGCAACCCACTTGTTTCAGCAGCTACTTGATTGGCTTCATTGTCATTTTTGTATTATTTGATTCAACATGATTTTCAATAGTATAGGGTAGGTAGCTGTGTGCAAATAAGTTCAGTCCCCTAAGCATTTTTTCAAGCATTCTTTTTAGTTTCAGTTTCAGATTGAAATTTGTCCAAGTGTGTATTTCAGTTTTCAGTGCGTAGAATGGTTTTGATTTCAGTTTAAGAGTTTCAGTCGTAGAGATTTTATGGCAGAACAGGTTGCAGGTTTTGGGACCAGCCCAATGGATCAGGCTACTAGTCTACGGTGTTCTTGGAATCTCACAAGGAGAGTGCCATCCCTAGTTGGAGCCACTGTTAGGGTCCTATAATTTTTATAGGATCGTTTGATTATAGCTGAGACACCAAGTATTAGGATTTAGGGAGATTTTTGCATGAGAGTGTTTGGATCAGATCAGACTGCAGGTGTTTTCATCAGAAAGTGATTAGAATAAACTTTACCAACGATATATCTTGCTTTTAATGATTCCTGGATTGAAAAATAGGCCAGAGCGAAGTTGAACTTCAAAATCAGATGAAGGCCCAGGGTCTTTTTTTGCTACAGTTTTAAATTATATTTGCATCTATCCTTTGTGAAAAATATTTCCCCCATTTGAATATGCAATATTATTTTTAACTCTAGCCAGGACCCACATAACCACCGCCTCATTTCCAGATTTCCATTAACCCAATCATGCCCATTTTACATCTATTTCCATAAACTCTAGCCTTAATCCATTATTTAATTCTTAAACCATATTATAGTCATTAACCCATTTCCTTTTGTTTTATTTCAATTCCCAAACCTTAGTCGCATTTCCATTTCATTTACAACTCTAGCCATGTTTCCATTTACCTGGTTAATATTTAAACTCTAGCTGTAAACCATTGTTTATTAAACTATCGCATCACATTATATATAAACCACTCTCACTGCAATAAACTAGGCATGTAGGCCACGTGTCGCTATATTGCATGATCCCGCTATCGCATATCACATGAAACAATAAAACAACCGCTCATCACCCTCCTCCACCTGTGATTGCGATTGTGATATCGCAAAGTTCCTTTCCCCTCTGCCAATATCACATATCGCACATTCGGCCCTACCGATTACGATATCGTAATTCCGATAACCCTCTCGCTCGCCGATTGCAATCGCAATCGCAACTTCGACATGGAAAATCCTCTGACAGTCCCTCTCTACAATGCGATTGCAATCAAAGCCAGCGGATACTATATTTTATACGCTAGATTTGAATTTATTTTTTTGTTTGGGTTTGTGTTACACCCCATCCCAAATGTGATTGCGCAATCACATATCGCACCATTCCTTAGTCAGCCCCTCATTATTGCCTATCCCCCGACCATTGCATTTGCGATATGCGTGGAGCCCTGCTGGATCTGAAATACTATATGCTATGTTTTAATACATTTTGGGTCTGGGTTTATGCTTCCACTCCCATGTGCCCCCTCCGATGTGATTGTGATCAGGCGAAATTCCCCAATGGATGCGATATTTAACACAACAGATTTAAAGGGTTGTCGGGTTCGTCCCTTTTCAAAGGCCACATATGAATTAAACACCCCCTATCTCTAGACAACCCAGAATGACTGCGCCCAGATCGATGGCTCTCAGGCCTTTTCACCCCCCCTGTAATGTTTCCCTTTATTGGTGGGGGGGTCTAAAAAGGCAGTTTCCCCGCCGAGCCCCGCCGCTATGTGTCTGTCCCATATTATTTCGCACCCCCTCCACTTACCACTTACCACTCATACCCCCCTCCAAAAACCACTCATCCTCACCTTCTTTCCCACCAAAAATCTCCTGCTTCTGTTCCACCTCCACTCCCTTACTCCCACGTATCTCCTCCCGCTTGATCCCACTCCTGCTTACCATTTTCTCTCAACCTCCATTCACGTAGCTGTTATAACTCACTGTCCCGATTATGTTCATTTCCTCCAATGCCCAGCTGTCATGTGGCCCCTCCACGTGTATCCAGTCAAAATTAAAAAGAATCGTTCCCCTTGGCTTTTATCGTTAAAATGGATCACAATGAGATTTCCAAAAGAATCGCCCCCTTTGCTCTGGATATATTATGATTAAAATTTATTTCCCCAAATTTCCCAATAGTCTTTGTCGGCACTCCTGGCTTTATCAATTAATATATAAGATAGTAAGGAGAAGCAAGCATAAATGAAGGTAGGCATAACTGACTATTAGGGCAGGAAGAGAAGTAGGCGTAATGGACAGTCTTTTCAATCCATAAATATAGGCAAGGAAATAAGGAAGGACCGCTACGAGTTGACAAGGTCAATCCTTTGACAATGCATATATTATATATGTCATTATGCAATCGAGATCTCGAACTAATTGGTTCATTTCGACCAGTGATTCCAGTCATGAATGAGATCTATTATATATGTCATTTCTTTCTTTCATTTCCAACCAAGCCAAGTAACAGGCTTCCAGTCATGAATGTTCTGATATGGGCATATGTCATTTCTTTCATGCATAATGACATATAATAGCAGCATGATCTGCTAAGGCATAATGACAAATATCGAGTCATGAATGTTTCGATATGAGCATATGTCATTATGTGATTGGTTCATTCATTATATATGTCATTATGCTCCTACCTAAAAGCCCTCTAACCTGCCAAGCAATCTCACCTGCCAAGCTGAGCCAAGCCATCGAACCAATCTAATAGAATATATGCGTTGTCTGCTAAAGTGTAATGACATCGATCAAGGTTGTATTTGGGCTGGCTGGTTGGAGAGCTGGTTGGAGAGGATGTCGTGTTGGATAAGAACAGAGTTGGAAATAGGCTAGCCACCTTCCTGGGCCCATAGAGGAGAAGACCGTTCATGAGGCAGGTGACTCAACTGGCCCATACAATCAACTAATGAGACTAACTCAAAAACGAATTGGAAAGGAGACTGAGACTTTCAGGGAGACAACTGTTTTAGGGTTGAGATTGATTCTTTGATTTCCATAGCACTTCTCGATTCTTTAT
Source organism: Pinus tabuliformis (assembly GCA_031772625.1). Lineage (NCBI taxonomy): Eukaryota > Viridiplantae > Streptophyta > Pinopsida > Pinales > Pinaceae > Pinus > Pinus tabuliformis. The sequence goes on from CM062807.1 coordinate 1,334,245,040, forward strand.
CTTTCTTTATTGGCCCATCTTGATTGACCCATTCATGCACATGACCGGTTCATGACTAGCACCCACCATCCTTCTTGACTGGCCCAGCTACTGGGCTTCTATCCTTACTGGCCCATATGGGTTTCTCTCTACTGGCTCATTCCACTACTATCAATCCAACCAATCTCTACTGGCATGGCTCTACCGGCTTGATGGGCCCACCTTGACTGGCCCCACCAGACCTTACGGGCCCCGACGAACCTTTCAGTCGAGGAAGGGATATGTTCGATGGAAGGAGGTTCTACCTTAGGTAGTAAGAATGAGGGTAATGGCTTTCTAGAGGGTATATAAATGTGAGAAAGCTTCAGCAGTTGGCTTCTGTCTATTCTATTGATCTAGTAGTAGCACTAGTCCATATAGAAGTAGATCATCTAGCAGTAGATCCAGCAGATGATTCATATTCTCTAGTAGCAGGGGTAGCAAAGGCAAGAGCAAGGTTATCCTTACCTTTCACTGGCTGGCCAGGGAGAATATCCAGTGTTTATAAGGATTGGGTCATAGCTAGGTGGGTGGGATGCATGCTTATCTGACTGAGCCTGGCATGCTCATAAGTAAGGTGTTATGTCTAAGTACCAGGTAGGTGGCCCATGGCCTGGCATGAGGAAGGTAGTTGGTATCCCCAGTCTATGCGGCTCTCTCATTCGTTCGCTAAGGTAGGCATCATAAGCAAGTAAGTGTACGTCTGCTCATCAGGACCTTAAATGGGAGAGGGAGGAGAGAAGACGTGTCTATCTATGTTATGTTATGGGTGCATAGAGGTCCCCTACCTTTCACTCTTCTAAACAACCAACACTCTCTAGCGTAGCAATTTGATGACTTTTCAAGTCCTTCCCCTCGACCGACGAGGATGTTGTATTCTTCTCAATGTCGTCTCTCTCTTTGGGTTCAGCAATGCCTTCTCAAGTATCGATAATGGACGGTTCTTATGGTTCAATGCCTGGTCGACGTATCATATTGCATATATAAGCCCATATACAGATATAAATAAATCGAGCAGCCAACTCAAATGAATGCATTTTAGAGGTCCTATAGAAGGGTTATCACTTACTTACCTTCATAAGGATTGAGGGGAATAAATGGAAGTGTCCTGTGCCGGCCGATGTGGGTAGTAAGATCCTTTCAGGTGGTAAGGTCCTGACTGTTCTGGACCGGGCGGGTTGGTCCTAAAAGGCATTACCTGAGTTCGAAGGTAAGGGATAACCTACACAAATGAATTAAGGGACGCAACAAATTTATCACCTTGGCTGGGAAGCTACTATTACTATTAGATATAGAAGGTTATACCTTTCTTGAGCTACAAGGAAGGGGGGGGGGGGGGTGAGCCACTATTCCATCCATAAGTCCTAACTTTGGAGCAATGGTTTGCCTCTATCCGAACGGTTTTTGTAAGAAAATATGATTTCGTATTGAGCTACAAATAGACGCTATTGGGATGGGTAGGTTCTTACAATCTCCCCCCCCCCCTTCCCAAGAATCGCACGTGCGAGTTCCCCCGTATACAGCTCAAGTGGCGAGCGAGGAATAGTTCCCAGGCCTAGCCCGACCTATTACTCAGGGGTTGGGAATCACTTATTCATCTGTTACACTATCACCACCAAGTGCCACCCTATAGATGGATAAATGGATAAAGGCCTTGAAAGGTCTTACTGGGTGAAAATGTTCTAAGGTGTTGTTTCCTCTCCTCTCCCTTTGGTCGAGCCATTCTTCGGGGATTGGGGTGGGTGGGTGGGTAAATAGTTAGCAATAGAGTAGCCTTACGGCACCTCACCCCACTTAAAGGTGAGCCATACTTCCTCTCCCTAGGTTGAGCCACGTCCTCACCTCACTTCATTAGGGTGAGCCATCCTTCCTCATCCTCAGTGGACAAGTTGTGACTCATCCTACTTATCCTATCCTTGGCCTTCCTCGCGCTCGCCCCTTGGCAAGCAACTCCATTTCTCTACGTTCCTCACCCTCACCCTTTTTGGGGCGAGTCACTAACCGTACCTCGCTCTCCTGTGTCGGGGGAGTCACTAATCACACCTTATTGTATCCTTGTTGCGCGAACACTAAGGCAGTCGTTAGGTGAGGTAGAGTGGTTACTAACTGCTTCGACCGATATATCCAGGCAAGTCCAGGGAGGTTCGGCCCCAGGGAAGTCTTTGAATAGCCCTGGGGAGTTGGCCCTTCTAATTAACGAATGAAGACCTTCACTGTATCAAATTTTCCTATAACGAAAGTAGTATACTAACACCTTAAATGAGTGGGATAAAGTAGTGGTAGAATAGTGTTATGGAGTTATGTCTTCTCCTTATGCACTTAGATACCTAGATAATTACCGAAATGATGTAAATACGTTAAGGAAATGCTTCGTCTAATATGGGGCTTGGTAAGTCCTTGCTAGGAGCTATGTGTCTCACTATGCGGTAACCTCGCTAACATTGGCTACCGTATCGACATATCTCATTTCGGTAACTAGGGATAGCATAAAGAGAAGACATAACTCCATAACACTATGGAACTGCTCTTTTTAGCCGGCATTAGGCGAATTCATGACATAAGTCCCGAGCTTGAACTGTATGTAGCAAATAGGCCCTTACACGTTACATAAGGCATAACAAGGTCTCTTGGTAGGTTATCACCTTATCACTATTTTTGAGCCGGAAGGTAAGTAGTCAGCAACTTCATTTGCGTGCGATTGACATCTACTAAGCACTGCTTGCAGGCTCTGTACTTGATTCCCAGAGTGAGTGGCCTAAAGAATAATAATATAGTGTTTCTCTCGCGAGATCCGAGTCAGCACCGACGAGAAAAGATATCTTTCTCCATGTTTAATATGTTTCTTTGAAGTAAGGGTGAGCCTTCGCTTTTTGGATCGTCTCCTGCCCAATGCGGTATCTGATCGACCGAACCTCCCCTTCCACGGTTCCCATTGGGTTTACCTCGTTGACAGGTTGACTCTATGGCAGCGAGAAAAGGCGATCTTGTGCTATACTCCGGTGATCTTTTGCCTGCCTATCGAGGCACGCAAACTCCCATCGTGTCCCAGATCACATTCCGTAGATCATCAATACAATACAACTCCTCTCATAGATAGATGTGATGCAGTTTTACGAAGTGTCTGAGCACAGTTCACTCGCGTTGATCAATAGTATTGCCGCCACTCCCGGCCGGTTATATCACTTCTCGCATTGTTCCCCACGCTCCATACCCCCCTTCCCCCCCTCTTATATGAAGTGAAGGGCCAGGAGCGCATGGTGGGGTAGGAGCATCCCGTCGGCTGGGCAATCTTGGGCCTGACCAAAGAGTCTTATGTCCTTCGAGTCGCACGGCGTTTTGACCAAAATAACTTTTTGCGCAATTCATGCGTTTCCGTTTCTGTGACCAGCAATTGTTTATGTATCTCCATTTCAGACTGTTCTCTAGACTTTTTATCAATATGAGGTGATCGTAGCACTGTATATAAGACTCGTTCTTCAGGCAATCCAATCTTGCGTATGAAACGCCCTAAATTGTTTCCCAATAATGGATTTCCAGGAGATTTCATCACTATGCGTATCTTGGCGGTCGTTCCTTTTGGTGGTGGTTCTTTCTGGTTCTGAATTGTGCCATTACGTGGTGATGCGCTGGCATGCATAATGGTGAGCGCATCGTTCCCGCCATCATTTTCGTTATGGTAATGATGAATGATGAATGCGAATGGGGAAGGTTCAATTGCTTGCATTGATCGAAACATTTGCGACAGGTCCTAGCAAGCATTAGCATGAGCTTGTTGATGCCAACTCTAGGAGAATGAAACTAATACCAATCAATCTCTCGATACCTCTATTTCCCCAATTCCATAGGATTCTTACTTCTTATTCGTTCAGGAAGGTTGCACCTCTCTCTTAGGGGGAATGAATAAAGAAAGGGCAGATAAGGTCTTGAAAGGTCTTGAGCTCTGCTCAGGTTCTGATAGGAAGAATGAAGCGATAACTCGATCTATTTCTCTTTTCTTTCTTCTCTCTCTCTAGCTAGGAAATCACTCTCATTATATATGTCATTACGGCAGCAAATGAATTGGATTCAAGTCCATTGGGCTCTTTCTCTCTTTTCTTTCGATAACTAGATAGATAAGAAATCAATATCATTATCTATGTCATTACGCTTTCTTATAAATTCTACTATTATATATGTCATTATGCAATATTAGAATTCCCATTACTGGCAGCTACTGCTATTTTGACGCTACGATTTACCTTGAATGATTGATTCTGTAGTCCAAGCAATCTATCCATCGCTATATGTGAGCAATTCAGTCCTAGATAAAAAGAGAGTGAGGTTATGAACTCTCGACCACCGGGAGAGGGATTCAATCTAGCCACAGGTTCCCCTACAACTACCTTGTTACGAATTCACCCCAGTCGAAGACCCCACCATCATATGTGCCAATAAGACCACCCCAACCATAGTGGGCCGCACTAGTGGAACATATATAGATAGGGTGATCATGGGTCTGGTGCTTCGAGTGAAATCAACTCCCAGGGTGTGACGGGCGGTGTGTACAGGGCCCGAGTACATATTCACCGTGACATGATAATCCGCAATTACTAGTGATTCCAACTTCATGTTCTCGAGTTGCAGAGACCAATCCGAACTGAGGCAATCTTTCCGGATTCACTCCGCCTTATGGCCTTGCTTCCCATTGTCATTGCCATTGTAGCACATGTGTGGCCCAACCCATAAGGGCCATGTAGACTTGACGTCATCCCTACCTTCCTCCAGCATATCACTGGTAGTCTCTTGTGAGTGCAGCACGCACCTGCCTTCATAGTAGTGTCATCAATGAAAAAGAGTCGCTTGCCTCCGAGAGTTCACTTACTCACCCTCGCCCTTGAGAAGGGGTGATGACATTGATCCATTAGCACATGTCTCAACAACACAAAATGAGGGTTTTGCTCGTTAAAGGACTTAACCAAACATCTCACGACACGAGCTGATGAAAACCATGCAGCACCTGTATGAATTTTTGCACCATCCCGTTAAGGACAGGCACACTTGTTCATATGTCAAGGGGTGGTAAGGTTCTGCTCGTTGTATCGAATTAAACCACATGCTCCACCATTTGTGCAGGCCCCCGTCAATTCCTTTGAGTTTCAGTCTTGCGACCATACTCCCTAGGCGGAGTGTTTCACGCGTTAGCTGGGCCCCTAATCCTAATCCTACCTAGTAGGCAGGCAGACCAAGGACGAACACTCATCGCTTACGGCATGGACTACCAGGGTATCTGATCTTGTTTGCTCCCCATGCTTTCGCACCCCAATGTTAGTGGGGACCCAGAGAGCTGCCTTCGTAGTTGGCGTTCCTTTGTATATCTTAGGATTTGATCCCTCCACACGAAATTCCACTCTCCCCTATCTCACTCAAGTGAAATGGTCAAGAAAGAACCCTGCTAGTGTTTTAGTGATTTCACTTTCCACCATTTTCATCGCCTACGTGCCCTTTACACCCAGTCATTCCAAATAACACTTCCCCCCCCCTCGTATTACCGCGGCTACTGGCACGGAGTTAGCCGGGGCTTCTTCCTCGAGTCCTGTCATGAGCGAAACTCGACGAAAGAGCCTGACAAGCGACAATTCCCTTCTTCACCCACGTGATATTACTGGATCGAGCGTGAGCCCATTGTCCAATATTCCCCACTGCTACCCCCCGAGGTAGTCTGGGCCGTGTCTCAGTCCCAGTGTGGCTGATCATCCGAAAAGACCGGCTAAGCATCATAGGCTTGGTCAGCCTTTACCTAACCAACTACCTGATACTACGTGGGCTCATCAAATAGCACGAATTAGCTTTCTTTATGAATTATTCAGGATTTGGAGTGAACTATTCGGCAGATTCCCACGCGTTACGCACCTGTTCACCACTTTTCTTGCTGTGTCCCACGCCTAGCGCACCACTCACATATCATTTGAGTGAGTGAGAACGTGCTAGGAGGGGGCCATTCATCTTGCCCTTCTGCCCCCACATGGATGGATGGGTAAGCAAGCCACGTTCGAATTGCATGTGTTAAGCATATAGCTAGCGTTCGTTCTGAGCTAGGATCAAACTCTTTTTTTGAGTATGATTTATTTTGAGCATCAAATGCCCTCACCATATGAATAGTGAGTGACTCTGTCCCTTGTTCTCAGAAGAACAAGCGGCTTCGCACCTTTCGAATGCCGAAAATGCATCCATTCATGACTCGATATATGTCATTACGTTATCGATTTCTGAATGAGAGAGATTCCGAGCAGATATTATATATGTCATTATGGTCGATATATTTCAATTTCATTTCTTCCAGTCATGACTCGAGATATGTGTCATACCAGATGATATGTGACCAGATTCGATGTGAGTCGTTAGTCATTCTTGATATATTGAATGACGCTTTCTCATATACGTAATTACGTCATTACGCTTTCTTATCAATGCATATATGGGCATATGTCATTATGGTTTCTCATTTCTTTCTATTGCACTCCCTTTCCTAGGGTTCTTTTCACCTTTCCCTTAGGAAATTGATTTCCATGATGATGAGTGCTACTTTGACACTATGTCCTGGGCCCCGTAGGTAATGAACACGCCCAGGCTATATGCCCAATAGGGGGCCAGGGATGCGTCTTTCACACTTACCAATATTCCCATGAATCGATCAATCACTCAGGACTGAAACTTGTCCGTGATTCCAGTCATTATTTATATACATAATTACGTCATTCATTATAGCAGTCATTCTTATTGCTATGGGCATATGTCATTATGCATGAATGAATGAGATATGTCATTCCGTGATGAATGAGACATGTCATTACGCTTTCTTATAGGCGTACTTAGAGATTTCCTTTGAGTTTCAGATCTCAGAGTGGGCTTTGACCATGTCTCCCGATAAAGATCAGTACATATGGCGTAAGACAATTTCACATATTGAGGTCGGTATGGGATTAGGTGTGTTTCCCGTCTGACAATGATGCCCGCCCAGGAAGACATCTCAGATCTTTGTGCCAACGTTCACTTTTGGCTATTCCTAAATGGCACGTGTGGATAACAATGCTGCTATGGGCATATGTCATTACGCTTTAGCAGAAAATGATGCTATGGGCATATGTCATTACGCTTTTGTAGAAAATGCTACTATGGGCATATGTCATTATGCATTTCTGCTGTCATTACGCTTTTCCTTGAAATCTCTCTAGTTACGTTACCTAAATGGCACGTGTGGATAGCAGATGTTGCTATGGGCATATGTCATTATGCATTCATTCATTATATATGTCATTACGGTTTAGCAGACAATGCATATATTATATATGTCATTATGCATGAAGAAATGGCTCACATTCCAGTAGCGAAATGTCTTCATCATATGAAACTATGATGCGGTAGTTTTCCATTCCGTATGCACGAATCAATTGATCATATTCGATCACTGATTCTTTGAGTTGCAGTAGCGGAATTCCTTCAACATCTTAAATATGTTGCAGTCGGTGACACTTGTCAATTGATGGTGTAGTGATTACAGATAAGAGGGGTCTCTTAGGGGGGCCGTCATTTTGTCAAGTTGTTCCACACATTCCATTGGGTTCGTCGTTCCATTTTTCAATAGGTTCTTTTGTTAGGTTTTAAGAGGTTCAATTCAACTAGAAGAAGAGAAAAGAAAGAAGGAGAGATCTCTTCTGTCAATAGGTGGGCCTTATTGCACTTCGTGAATATCTATGCCCCTGGTGTGCGGTGGTGGCGTGCCTCAAAGAGAAGATTATCCCCTCAATATTATCTACCCTCAACACCTAACCATTCTCTTTATTTCTATCTGTCTTTGGAACGCTTTGGGAGGAAAGGTCACTGTCCTAATCGTGGCTATAAGGTAAGGGGATTTCACTCTTATTCCCAGTAAGGACATGAACCGTTGTGTTAAAGCTAAGGTGGACGACATCCCACTAGTCCATGGACTCATCCACCCACTGGTCGTGGGGAGATAGAGGTTCGTCTAGAAAACCGTGGGACATGCTTAGTGGCACATGGGTTCGTCTAGTCAGTGGACAGGTGGTCATCAGGAAGAAAACAGATGCTTAAATCATATCTATTAGTAAAGGTGCCCAATAGTCGCGGATAATCGTGCCTTCTTACTTTCTATAGTACACAACCACGTAATGCTATTCCTATTAGAGCTTCTGCGCCCTTTTACTACCTTATAGGTTAGACCCGCAGAGTTGTTCTCCTACATAAGGAAGGGTACATAAGGAGGGGATCAGCCCACGTCGAAGGATGTGCTTTATTACAGATTACTTGATCAAAGCGAAACATCAACCAGACTCCCTAAATCTACCCATTCTAGTCTTCGTGAAGTGAACTACAGATCCCCCTTCAAAGCCTCCACTCGGGTGTGCAAGGAACCCATCTCGCTTACTACAGATTGCGGCTGAAGGAGAAGAGATGACACAACCAACGAGAGAAGATATAGCCAAGATATGCCGAACCAATGGGAGAAGAACCACCAATATTACCCATCTACATAGATATGCCCAGCTAATAAGGAAAGACTCTAAACAGAGGAAACGCCTTAAGCACTTCTATGGACCTAAGAATTGGTATAGTTTAGATTATGAAAAAGGTGCCCTTTAAGGGTCTAAACCTACCCATGGTCTTTACAGAGAGCCACTCGGCAACTCGCCCCTCACCCATATAAATAGCTTTCCACAGAACTACAGTGAAAGGAAATGATATAGAAATCGTACCTACCTAATACCAGCCTATAGAGTGAAGATTATACCTATCCAATCAATGAAATGACTATTCATAGTACTCTACCCATATTTGGAACGAGCACCGGTTTCTTATCCCAGCCCGCAGCAGCCGCCCCCCACCCAATAAGTAAATACAAAAAAGATCCGTCCATAATTGCGTAAGTAATCTCATCCCGCGGGGTCGTTTTCTTCTCTCTATTCTAGCCTCCTCGGTTTGTTAGGTCTATCCAGCAAGAGCATCCCCAGTTCATTGTCTCCACCCCACCAGTTCACAAGAATCGAGATCTCAGCATAATAGATCGAAGGCAGGTCGTCGCAAGGTCGAAGCAGTAAGTAAGGCGGCGGGATAAGGCAGCAAGATCTCTCAGGCAAGGCAGTAAGTTGAAGGCAGGAAGGTCGAGAGAATATCTAAGTAGGTCGAGATCAGATCTCCTCACTCAGGCAGGCGGTAAGATAGATCGATCACAGGTAGGTATGACGCACAGGTTCAATCATTTTGTCAACCCCGAAGAGAGATTAGATCTTGCTGATCAGCGAAGAACCAAAAGGACACAGTGAAACGAAAGCCCACCATAAAAACCTAAATCAGAGAAAGGATAAGAAGGAATAAGATTAAGGCTAATCATTCAGAATAGAGGTTAGAGGGAGGAGATACGCATAGAAAGAGAAGCTTGTGATTCCATTATGACTATGTTACCTCATAAGCTTGCATAATCAACTAGCTCCTAATTCAGGACAAGTAATCCATATCCCTTGTAATGAAGTAATGGTGTTCAATCTATTATGCCAATATCGTTTTCTACCTAATAGAGTAAGTAAGTTGAGTGTTACATAACCTTATAGATAGGTTGAACTCCATGGGATTAGCTTTATCACTGTTTGATTTATAAGCTTGTTGTTTCACTCTTAGTAGTATAGCTTACAACATGGAACTCTCTAAGAAAGTGGTACAACTTAACAAGGAGTAAGCTTGAATGTAATGGTAATCATAGCTCCTTACTCGTGCTTAGCCTCATTATGCCGAACAAGCTGCTTACAACCTATGGCTTTCTCCATAATGAAACGTATGTTCATGAATAAGTGGTATACCAATACAAGCAATCATAAGCATTCGTGTAATGTAATCTCAATATTGTGAAGACTACACATATTAGCATGGTAGAGGTACTTTCTTTCGTGATACATATCCTCTTAGTTGCAGCTAACATACTTACTCTTATTGATTCATTACGGAATAACCATTACCCTATCCGTTTTGGGCAGATGAGACTAATAAAACCAGTCTCTATTACGATCAATTATTAGGGTTATACTAGTATCACCATTGTTCCAACTTTGTTATTACTACTGGTTATGATTCTGCTCTATCTCACTATAACACAGCTTCATTGATTACTTATATTACTATGTTATAACAAGGTCTCAAACCCATGTAACTAAGAGCTAATCAAGTCCATATGTTACTTTGATCATTATGTTGAGATTGTGTAACTATGCTTACTTAGTACTTATGAATTAATGGTAATAGAGGTGTTGTAGTTCTTAGTAATACTATTGCAATTATAAGGTTGAACTCATAGCTTGAACATGGTATACTCTATAGAGATATCATAGTATGAAACCAATACCGCTATCATTAGTAATAACGATGAACCAATCCCATTACGCTATGGTCAGAAAGGTTCTCCTAATCTCATTACAACCCCCCATAATGAAAGCTTTTATTAGTCCTTACTCATGCTTAGACTAGTTATAAGTAGTACTGTTCTTGGCTGACTAGAAAGCCTGAGCTATTGTACTATGTTTAGTCTGAGCTTCATGTTTATCCCACTGCTCCAAGATTAGCTCTTACCATTGCTTACTTCCTGCTTTGTTCGTATTTTGGTGGCTTAGTATGGGATTACTATATTAAGATGACTAATGATGTCCATTGTTTCTATGTTATTGGTGCTTACATTGTGTCCACCTATCGTAGTAAGTCTAATGGATTCCCCTTAGTTCTAATGAACACGGTTAATCATAGCCTTTGACTCAGTTGTGGTTTAACTAATCTATCATACTAGTCTAAATCCCATTGGGTTGACTACTATATATATATATATATATATATATATATATATATATATATATATATTACTAATATATAGAGACCACATTCCAAGTAGCAGTATTATATTCACGACCTATAACATAGGGAATCAAAGGGAAGCAATTACATTGCCTACTTAATGGGGTTGACTCACTCTGCATAACCTCGTACATATATCTTAGGTAGATATGGTGAAAAGCTTAACCTCAATCTAACATATTAGGATAAGGCTTTGGTTCCACTATTCACTCAGATTATACGTATATCTAAGCTTATGGAATTATGTGCCTGTAGATTTACCTGATATCACATATCTATTATGTTCATAGTAAAACACATAGATCTATACTAATATAGTTACATAGACTAAGCTGCCTTTGATATGTATCAACTATGTCGATTTACCTTGTTCCTTAGTCACTAGCCAATCTCATACTTGTACGGAATCAATTAGGCATGAATGGAATTAAATTAATGTAAAGAAAGGGTAAAATAATTAAACTAAAATAACAGCAGAAGTAGTAAAGGAAAAGAAGACAATGAGGACCTTTCCAGCACATTTTAAGTAGCAAGCAGCAAAAGGACAAAGGACATCATTGCACATTCATCACAACGGTCATCAAAACAGAATGCAGTGAAAAGTGGGTCAACACAACACATCTGCTAAAGGACCAGAAACAACACTAGCACTTAGCCCACTGATATTTTTTAAATAATTTAGTCTATTTTTATACTTTTTGTAATAAAATCTTGAATTCTGTTTCAAGATATTTGTATAGATTATTTGTTACAAATCTTGATATTTTTCAAGATATTTTAGTTTAGAATTTGTATAAATACTTCACCATTTGAAGTAAGAGATGTTGATTTTTGAGTTCCAAAAAGCTATTGTACTATTTTCATTTGATGGGCTTATCAGTAATAAAAAGGACATTATTCACAAGATTCATGTGTTGGACTATTTGGTGAAGTGATTCTCTCACTGTCTATGTGTTTATTCCTTTGTTTCCATGCTTATGTTTTCTTAAATATGAATTATTTTACAGAAAGTGGATGAACATAATTTATTGAAAAATACAGTCTGATTCTGGCTGTGGATAATTTAAATGTTTTCTTTTGATATCATGTTAAAGAATTATTAACTTCTCTTTAACTTCAATTGAACCTATATATTTTCTTCTATTACATTTCATCTAAACTTAAAAGATCTAGTTAGTTCAACTACCTTGCCCTGTGAAACTCCTTTGAAAATCTGAAAAAGATCCACGTTAAATTGTAGACTCCATAGACCAATGGAAGTTTCAGGAATTTAATCAACCAAATCAATTTTAAAATCAATCTGAACTCTCATAACTAGCCTAATATCTAAATACAACAAAGTTAAATCTGATAGAAAGATCCCTCTCTAAAGATGGCAGGGCTAGATCCCAGCTTCCAAAGTGGTTTTGTGGATAGCTATGTGGTTCTCTTTTGCAACCTCGGAAAATTATAGAGTGCTAACACACACGACCTGACATGTGTTATGCAGTTAACCAACTTAGTCAAGCCATGTTTAAGCCAACCAAACTATATTGGAAGGTAGTGAAACATGTGTTGAGATACCTCAGAGGCACTACTCAGTTTGGTCACGAACAGAGGGAGTGAAGCTACAATGCTTCATAGATGCAGATTAGGATGGGAGTCCATCAAACATGATGAGCACATTAGGAGGAATTTTTAGTGTTGAGTTAGCAACAACTTCTTGGTAAAAAAGGAAGCAAAGATATGTGGCACTCAGCTCAACAAAAGCAAAGTACATGGCTGCAAGTCATGTAACATGTGAGGCTATCTAGATGAGAAAGATTCTTGTTGGGTTATTTGGTCAGAAGATGGATCCTACAGTGATTTACTATGACAATCAGAGTTGTATCAAACTCTCTAAGAATCTAGTATTTCATGATCGATCCAAGCATATCGACATTTGGTATCACCATCTACGAGATTGTGTGCAGAGGTGGATTATGTTGTTGCAGTACATTCTGACAGAGGAAAAAGATGCATATATTTTGACAAAGGCCTTGTCAAGAGGAAAATTCAAGTTCCATAGAAGTAGGATTGGGGTATCTGATAATCCCTTTCTTGTTGAGAGGGAGTGTTGAAAATGCAACAAGAAATTCCTAATTTAATTTTGCCTTGATTAAATTAGGAGAAATTCGAATTTCAATTTCAACTGAATACTTGGAGTTGGTTAACTGAGGTGACATGGATATTTTCACACAGTTAACTCAGTAAACTCGAGTTGGAGACACTTGAGTTCAGTTCTACATGATTGATTGCTAATTTGTAGCAATCTATTTCAATTATTTTGAGTTATTGTCAGTATAACTAGTTCTCACTGTTAGTAGAACTAGTCACGAGTTTCAGTCAAGGGTGTGTAAGTCTTTTCACACTGAGTGACAAGGGTGTGTAACTTTTTTCACATTGAGTGATCATCCAGTTAACTAATCAATAATCCTAAACTAACTCATGCATGCAGAGAGTTCGAAATACCCAGTTGAGATTGGAGTTCAAGGGCAATGTACTATCAGTTGTAAACTATTCCAAATTACACAGGTCATGCATGTAGTCACAGAAGGACCTATAGGAATTCTGCAATCCAAATTGAGGAATTTCCTAATTAATAGGGGATAATTCCTTGAGTAACAAAATAGGGATATATGAGCTTGGAGGCTTGGAAATTTGGCTAAGTATTGGCCACGATCAGTCAGTCAGACAAAGGATAGAAGATATAGGTGTAGGTTGAACTCAAGCTTGAGCAGAGCATATTGTATTCATCTAGATTCTTTGATCGATGCAATACAGATAGTAAAGGGTTTTGAGCATTTTCTTTCCCCTAGATAAATCTTTGTGTATGTGTGTTAAATCTTGATGCATGTTAATAATTTTTGTTCTCAATCATGAATTTACTTCTGCATATGAGTATAGTAGCTTCTAGTCTTATTATCTGGTAAATTTCATGAGCAGTTTAAAATCTACACATTAATTTGTACACTTGCAGTGCCACTTCATTAAGCATATTTTTCAACAAAGCATCGAAATCAGAGATCAAATACCGACATACGCCAAATAAAAGTCACAATTTCTATTTTGAGACAAGCATCAATTAGACTTCAGGGAGCAATTTCTAGAGAACCCTAATTTTGGTGATTTGACTCCAATATTTCCTCCAAGGGATCAACAGATAGCTCGAGCCATTTTCAACAATTTTATTCACTGTTGTGTCTAGGTTCAAGATAACAAATGCAAAGACCTCAGCATACTAGAAATTAGGGATTGATTTCTATTTTGAGTTTTTAACTATGTAAATCTTTGTAATATTATGTTAGTTCAATTTAACGAGGTATTGTGGATCTCTGCTTGATATGTTTTTTCTATATAATACATGTAAAAGAAATTCCAGGGGTTCATAATTTTTTGGAAAAATAAAACCTTTTATATTTTATTAAGACTTTGAAGAATAACATAATTTGTTATGAGCAGAAGTGTAAGAGCATTACCAAAGATTCATGTGTAAATGGTTTCTTGTCTATACTTCTATATGTGTTTGTGTTCTTCTTAGCTATTCATGTGATCATAAGTCTTTAGTATTTGGATAAAGAGTGAATGAATTATGATTCATGTTGGATGCTCAAATTCATAGTATTCGAATACTTATACATCTTTCAATTTAAAGTCTTTATGAAACTCACCATTTTAGTGCTTTGTTATGATGGTTTGTCTTTTGAAGTCCCACCATACCTTGATTGTTAACTTGTCAAAGAAACCACTATCTATCTTACCTTTTTTTAAATTTGTCCATATGACCTATATCAAAAAATATCTTGTTTTGTTAGAGACTCCATGCCCAGTGGTTTATTTTCCTTCTTTTCAACCAAGTCTATCATTCTTTCCCTTTAAATATGGTCGTCGAGCATATTAAAGACCTATTGCTATTGTGACTTAGAGTAGTAAAGTTGATGAGAGATCCCTCTCTAGATTCAAGGGTCAACTTTCAATTCTAAAGTGGTTAGAGGTTACCTTGGAGTTTCCACCATCATAAACTGTTGAAATTTTGAGTGATAACGAAAGGGAGGATGGCGTTGAAATATGCTAGCTATCAGCATGACCTATGAAATTTGTAAATAAACTCTTAACAGGTCAGCTCAAATACAAGTCAAACAAATACAAGACAACCCTCCCCAAAAATAAATGACGATTTAGTCTAAGAATTTGACCAATATAAATAGAAGGTACTTTGACCCTATTTGACACCCAATTTGGTTAAGAACATAGAGTATTTCGAGCCTAAAGAAGTGGATATAGGTTCATAACTCATTTTTTAGTTTATATTTATGTTCTTGGGTGAAGGATATTGCATGCCTTTTTTATCAAATTTGGAGCATATCTATGGATTGTCATTGCCTCAGATCTTAGCCTCCAGAAGAAAAAGCCTTGACACTTTTTGAAGCATATTACTTGGTGTTTGGAGTATACCTCTCAAAGCATAATCTTCGACCCTTTTGAGTAGAATTATCATCTTTTGGAGAAGACATTCAAATGTAGAATATTCAGCCTTTTGAGCATATTTCTTGGCCCTTGGAGTAGAAGTCTTTGTCACCCTGAAGTAAAAATCTTAGTCATTCTGAAGCAAAAGTCTTGGCCATCCTGAAGTAGAAGTCTCAGCCTCCTGTAATCCTTGGACCGAATCTCAGACTGTAGTCTCCTTGTAACATTTTGATTTAAGTTTTTGAGTGAGGAATTGGATCAGGTTATGAGCACAGTTTGGTGCAAATTTTAAAGCAGTTTGAGAGTAGACTTGAAATTATTTTTGCATCAGATTTAAAAGTTCTTTGGAGCCTCTTTCTTGTGGACAAATTTGAAGTGATTTTGAAAGAAAAAATTTAAAGACTTGGAATATACTTGGAAACAGTCATTGAAGACCCTCTTGTTTAGACTTGAAGGCCTCCTCTATAGTAGCCTTGAAAACCATTGTTGGAGAAATCTTTAGAAGACTTGTTGTGTAGACTTGAAGCCATTGTTGAAGTCTACTTTAGAAGATATTTTGTTCAGACCTTATGAAGCATTTTGGAATAGTTTGTGGAAGGATTATTGTAGCGGGTTTCAAGTCTTTTTTATGATGTTTTGAAGTAGTATTCTTTGGTATTTGAAGTTTTGAAGCAGTTGAAAGGTTGGAGCCTATGAGGATTGGAGTCATCATGATGCAAGAGCATCCGGCTCAGAAATTTCATTGTATTTTAGTAGACATGGGGGGTCGTGTGTTTTCAAGGGAGTTGGTTCCCTAAGAATTAAATTAATGTAATTATTAATGTTTTTGCGTGATTTTAATGAGATATAGTTAGAATAAGAATTAATTTGATATTGTGAGGCATATTGTAAATGTTCTCGAATGTTGGAGAACATGAGAGAATTAGGACAATTGAGAGCTCATACAGATTGATAGATTTGGAAATTAATTGCAAATCTTGAATTAGGAATTAATTGATGGAGTTGAGATATTTTAGGATTTTGTTGAGCAGATGGAGGATTTGAAACCAGAATTGGTTTGAGAACCTTTGGTATAAAATGTAAGCCTCAAAGGCATGAAAAGGGGGGAAATAGGATAAAGAAAGAAATTTAGATAGGAATAGATAGGGGTTGATTGTAGCCTACGGGCAGATAGGGAAATAAAGGTCACTGATATTGGAAATTAGGCCTGAGAGAAGAACCTGTGTAAATACTTGTTTACGAATAGAGAAATTTGATTTCAAAATTGTGTAAAGTACATATGTGATTAAAATGTAATTATTTATAGGCTGAGTGTTTTTGCATATGACCTTGTACGGGTTATTGTTATAGGGAAAGTGGCTTCTCCTCAGCAGTCCCAAGAAGTTTATGTAGCAGTCTGTGAATGGGTAAGCAAGAACGTTTATGCCAAAGTTTCATTTCAGTTGTTAAAAGAGGAAGTGTGAAGGAGATTATAGATCAGGCAACGAAAGTGTGGGAAGAGTGTGTGAAACACAGTACAGGGTTCCTATTCACCAGTTCTATTCTTGATTCCTAAATTCTGTTCCTATCCCAGGAAATCATATCCTATTCTCAACTCCATCATTCTCATGCATTCAGCAAAACTGAAGAGAAATGAGCATATGGGTTTTAAGGAACAAAGCCTTGGTATGCTCTGGTGTTCCCTTGATCCCACCCAAGTATTATAGGGAGTGCAAAAACTCTGAATTTGATCCTTCCTTGTCAAATGTGAAGACTGATTTTAAGGGCATTATTGTTGAATAGATGGGGATAGGAAGGATTAGAGTAGCGATCTCGAGATTGGGGATGTAGCTTAGTGTTTCAGGCTACAAATTATGGAATATTGACCTATAGGGTCATCACCTCATATAGACCAGGTTGGAACCTAAATTTATGAAACAGAGGATTGGATTCCTCATACAAAGTTAGAGCCTTGTGAGAGACCAGGTTGGAGCAAGGATTTATAATTGAGGATTGGAGTCCTCATTCAAGGTTGGAGCCTTGAAGAAGTTAGAATTTTGTTGTACAATTTGGAGCCTAAATTATTGTATAAGAGGATTGGAGTCCTCACCATATTTATTAATAGAGTTATTCTTTTTTTCTACGTATTATTTTTTGGTGTAATTTGTGATAAGATATTAACTGGCATAATCTAACAATTGAAAGAAATAATGATCCCACCGCGCGGTGTGCCCCCCCACCCCCCCCCCAGTATTTCCAACACCCATCATATCCAGTTCACCATGGAATGTGAAACCAACCATTCCATTCCCTTTATTGACATTATTGTTTCTCTCCTTCCTAATGAATCCCTCACACATCAAGTCTATTTCAACAAGACTCACAATGATAAATACGTCCATTATAGCTCCCACTATCATCACACTCAAAAATATGTTGCTCTCAAAACTCTTATTACTCATTCCATTCATATTTCTTCCTCTCAATCCTTCTCCATAAAAAAAATTCCATCTCAAGAAGGCCTTTAAATCCAACATTACTCCTCTTCCCATATTAGCAAGGCCTTCTGATCCGCTCTTCACCTTAAACCTAATAACCTCCTTAACAATCCTCCCTTAGCCCTAGTCTCACTGCCCTAAATCTAAGGTGTTATAAACCATATTTCTAAAATTGTTTCCAAAAGAAACATCAAACTCGTGTTAAAGCCCCATATGGCCCTCAACTAACTATTCAAGTTAGCGAAGGAAAAAATTGACTTTTACTTTAGCTTTTCTCCTCTTCATTATATATATATATATATATATATATATATATGCTTTATATAATATCTTTGTTATTTATTTATTTTTCTTCAATTTGATTAGTTATTTTTTGGAATATTTATATTAATTTGACCAATATTAAATCCTTTAAATAATATCATTACTAGTGATCTAGGAACACTTCTCTACCTTATTTTTTATCATATAAATAAAATATTAAAGCGTTTCAATTATTCTCTTTCTTAAGAGGACCTTAATCATCATCATCATCACCATCATTTTTTTCTTCTTCAGTTTGACCAGTTATTATTATTTTTTGGAATAATATATTAATTTGACTAGTATTAATTACATCTTTATGTCAAATTAACATATAGTAATTTGACCCATTAAATAAGGTCTAATAACCTTTATTTATGATAACATGTATGTTTCCACAGTCAGTAACATATTGTTGTTGATAACTTCTGGAATCCTGTATGTATTGTTTGAAGAGCCCAATGTTTCAGGTGAACACTTCACCCATCTTCAGGGGCAAGAAGTTTAACTGATGATAGGAAGAGTGCTTGACCAAAATATATAGAGAACGGGGAAGAATTATCCATTAGAGATAGTGAGATTAACGAAGCGTTGCATAAATGATCATTTTGACTAAAACTATAGAGGGAGAAATTATTGATTTAAAATTGAAATTAAATTATAATTTATTATAATCTAAATATTTGTTAGCTAAATTAAAATCATTGAAAAAGGAAAAATATATAAATAAATGAAAGGATTAAAATGAATAAATTAAACTAAAGAGATTAGCAATTATTTTTAATTCGTCAAAATTCAAAAAGAGGGGGGCAAACATTAGAATTAAAAAGTATTATTATTTTATTAATTATATCAAATGTATAATTAATTAATTATATGATTTAAGGTTATATTATTAATGATGATGATGATGATGATTAACATCCACTGAGACCAATGTGGTCTATTGAGCCTCAAGAAAAGACAACCTAATTGTCATTCTTCAAAATCTTGTTTTTGTGACCAAGGAGAAGGGAAAGAAGCGCTCCAAGATTGCTATAGTTTGGTTGGATTAATAAGTCAAGAAGATCGGAGGTGTGGATGATGATAGGGAATTGAGAGTAGATGTGGGCACGAGTAGGGTAGTCTAAAATGGAGTGCTTTCCATCTTCCACCTTCTTAGTATCACAAAGATGACAGATTCTATCGTCCTAAGGAGTCTTGGGAGTAGCCCACCATCCAGTCTCACTTCGATGCTCATGAGAGTTAGTTCTAATCCTAGTCATGTTCATTTTCTTCTTAGTGCTAGTCAACATAGAGAGATAAGTCTGGTTATCAAGGGTGGGGTTTGATCTAGGAGGATCTTTTCAGATCAGTTGCACAGGTCATCATCAGTGTTCAGTGTCGTCGTTAGCATTCAATTCAGTGTCCTCAGTTTCAACAATGTTGATTATGGTTTAGGTTATCTAGGTGATGTTTATGGTTTTTTATGGTGTTCAGTTGATGTGGTGTTGTACCTAGCTGTTGACATGTGTTTGTTGTCAGTTCCGCCAGGATTTGGTCATCGACATATGTTTGTCATCCACCTCGCAGGATTTGGTGTCGATATGGGTTGTCGTCGAGTAAGGTTTGGTTGTTGTCATGGTGTTAATGACTAAATGTCATATTGTGACAAAGATGTTTGTAATAAGTGGAACTAAACCTAAGCTAGGTGGCAAGACCTTTTGTAATGGCCCTAAGCCTAACCTAAGACCTAGCACTAAAGCTATGGTGAAGACATGTTTAAAAACCTAATGCAAACCTAAAACACCTAAACCTAACTCTTTTTATTAAACCTATGCTAAAAGTCCTATGCAACAAACCATGGTGAAAAACCTAAAGTCTAAACCTAAATCCATACACATTGACCTAAACCCTAAGCTCTAACCCTATCGAACCTCTTTACAATACAAAACTATGTATTAAAAATACATTTCCTAAAGTCTAAACCTAAATCCATACACATTGACCTAAACCCTAAGCTCTAACCCTATTGAACCTCTTTACAATACAAAACTATGTATTAAAAATACATTTCCTAAGTCTAAACCCATATAACAACTCTCGGCCTATGTTCAAAACATAAAACATTGCAAATACCACATAACAGTCCCTAACCGCTATCGGTTGACCGCACAGGGTTCTAAACCACAGAGTATACATGTGAGCGGAGATGTGATTGGCCGCCTGTCTTGGAATTAATCGCAGGCCCTCACCGCAACGGAGTAACACAACATGTGAGTGGGTCAAGGAGTTCACTGTCGGGTTAGAAATTGACCATCGGGTTATGTAGCCATGCGGGGAAGTTAACCAGAACCGTGTTCATGTGAACCAGCAGAGGTAAGGCAGAGTGTTAATTGTCAGCGGAGTTCAGTCTAACTGTAACAGAAACCGTGGGAGAAGACAATTGACATGTGAATAGGTTACACCGGAACCGCCTGAGCACTGTCAGCCGTGACCGCCGAGGCAAGCACGGAGGTGGCAGCCTATGGCTAGTCACATGTAACCGTCAGCCTCCTCCGCCCAGTCAACCTAACCACCAGCAATTAAAGAGTTATTATAAAGTTATTTATGGGTTTTGTTAGATTTTTGGTTACAAAACTAATGCGAGGACCATGGTAACCTATCCTAAGAAGTCAAGAGGTGAATGGACCGAGGCCCAAGAACCCTAAATTAGCCAAATGCATTCCTAAACTCATTGAAGGAAGTTCAAGTGCACCTGGTGGGTGTTAAAAGACAGTTTTGCTCGTTGACATAAAAAGAGAGTGATTTTGGTTTTTGTATGCAGATTTTGGAGGTTATATGCAGTTTTGTTTTCAGTGTAACAGGAGCATCTAGAGTCGGAATTGGGAACCATGACAGGCATTGGGAAGCTGGTTCAAAGAGATTTCTTATGACAGTGATCAGAAGTGCCTGCGTGCACATTCAGTCTAGTCAAATATTTGTGTAATCGACCTCTACTATTTCAATCCTAATAAAGCGATCGCCCATCTTGAAAGCGAACCCGGAGATATAGTCCACTAGGGACGAACTTCGTAATCAACTTTCCTGTCTAGTATCATTGTGTTTTTACTGTTTTCACTTTTGTTATGCATCTTTCTTATGTTTAATTAGTTTTAGTAAAGTCTTTCTTCTCAAGAAGTTCTCTCGATTTTTGCACTTTCAGTTAACAATCAATTCAATAATGGCTAATCAATTCTACATTAGTTTTAACTTATGATCATTTCAGATCAGGGTTGATCACCTCCTTATAGTACATTAGCTTCCTTTTGCCCTCCAACTCCTTAGCATCCCACATCTTGTCCTTAAAATTGGAGGTAATAGTATCTTTGATACTATCCTTGCTTCCAATGATGATCTTCTCCTTAATCCCCCAAAGGTTGAGCCAAGACTGGGCATCCTTATGCCACCCACGCTTGAGGCGTAAGTGAGGTTTTTTACTAAAATTAGAAGCAATTTTTGGGAACCTCTTGGATTCCTTGTTGTGAAGCTTCTTCTTATACATCAGATATCTAAACATAGTTGCACTTTCAATGGGGGACAAGCCAACTTTGATAGAAAGGATAGGATAGGGATTATTTCCCTTGATCTTGAGGTTATAGATTACGAATTTCTTTTGGATCATCTCAATCTTTCTCCATGACTCCCTAATTATATTGCAATCCCAAACTTCACATCCGTATACGATAACAGGCAAGAAGAGAGTCTAAAAGAGGAACCTTTTTTTATCCAAATTTAAATATCGACAGACTTACAATTGTTTTCAAGCTCATAATAAGCTTTCTAACCTCCAATAAATCGAGATGAGTTGATGAGGAAATTCAATACCCAACTATTTATAAGAATAAACTTTCTCTAGACAATGGTTATCATAGATGAAACTACCATGGATGATCTTTTTGGATTTAATGATCATGAATTTGGTTTTGTCGATATTAACTGTCATACCCATCTTGGAGCAGTAGACATAAAGAGTCTTAAGCTGCTTGTCTAGGTCATCATGGATTTTTGGAAGAAGAACGATATCATCAGCATAAAGGAGAAGAGTAATGATAATACTAGTGAGATCGGTGCTCTTGCAGCCCACGGTTTCCAGACACTCCTCTAGTTTATCGATGTAAATACCAAAAAGGGTAAGGTACACCCTTGCTTAACCCCGATATTACATTTAATATATTTATACCACCCTTCATTGGCCTTAAGCTTGTCAATGACAGTCTCGTAGAGGCAGATCACAACAATCCTCAGTTCAGGAGGAACCATGATCTCTTCAAGCCTCTCCCAGAGCTTATCTTAAGGGACAACATCGAAAGCTTTTCTAAAGTCCACAAAACAATAAAAGATATTAGTTTTACTATTGAGACATTCCTCAGCAATGATCCTAAGAGTGACAAGGTGGTCGAAAGTCGAGTGATGTCTCCTAAAACCAGCTTTCCCTTTAGCCCTTTTACCCTAGTTCTCAAGCCAAAGGCTAAGCTTCTTTTCCAAAATGAGCCCATAAAGCTTGGCTAGGATGTGGCTAATCATAATGGTCCTATATTCAAAGGGAACACTTTTGCCCCCATTCTTGAATATAGACATAATAAGGCTTTGCGTAAAAAGCTTAGGGAAGCCATGCGTTACAGCCAAATTCAGAAGCTTGTGGAGATAAGGAATGATAATAGATCTTCCCATTTTAAAGATCTCAGCTTGGTAGCCATCAATATATTTAGATTTCCCGTTAGTGAGCTTGTTAATCCCAGACTCAACATCTTCCAGAGAAAATATATCTTCCTTAATAGGAGTGTTTAAGATGGTGCCCATGGTGTCTAGAGAGTCATACAACTTCTTAAGATAATTATCCCAATTTTCTAGGGGGATATAATGATTATCTTTAGTTTTACGAACAAGCACATTTTGCTAAAACTTTCTAGGCACAAATTTGGAAAGGTGGAGAAGGTGCTCTTGTCTCTCATTAATATATGACCTCTTCTTCCTCTTGATGAGATTTTTGTATATACTTCTATTCTGGAGCTTAATGATTTCATTAGGGGCATCTTTGATTGCTTTCCTGGCAATTTTATAGTCTTTGTCATATGAAGGATTGGAAGTTTTAGTATTCTTCTTAGACGAAGTCTCATTAGAGAACTTGCTAATGGTAGTGGAAAGGGTAATAGTAAAATGGTAATAAATTTTATCAATGTTGTTATTATAAGTCAGGGAGCCTAAATCCCTTAAGAAAAGGTCGACATTACTTCTATCAAAGTGAATGTGTCTTTTGCTTTCACTGGTCTCCTGCATGTGGGTGGTATGCATAACAAGATTGAGGATAAAGACAAAGGTCTGTGGTCAGAGTCAGGATTGTACCCGTTGAGAAGCTCATAGTTTGTAATACGGTTAAGGACATGGATGCCAGAAATAGCATAATCGACGACATTGCTACCCAGCCCATGGAAATAGGTCATATGACCAAAAAGAGGCCACTTGTTAATACCATTACAAATGATTAGGTCTTGGGAACTACAAAGTTTGAGGAGATCGGTGCTGAATAATTTCTCAATTATATCTTCAGATTTTCTCTTGAATCTATTAGCTAAGTTACCATCCTCATCAAGCCACAAGGGGTCGGGGTTAGAGTTGTTACTTAACATAATAGCTTGGTTAGTAGCAGTTCGAGCATTAAAGTCCCCAAGCAAAAGGATATTACCTTCATTCCTTAGGTTGTAGATGTCTTTTTCTAAGGTATTGAAAGGAAAATTCTTATCTAGGTTGTTTTTCTTATAGGATGTAGAGTTGATAGGGGCGAAATAGCAGATTGCAAGAAATATCCTATTGGTTGTAGAATCAGAGATATCGATCCAAATGTACTAATTGAAGGGGTCAGTTTTATGAAGTTGGATGTGAGAGGAAACAATGTTCCTAATATAACAGGCTATACCACCAAAACCTCTCCTAGAGGATTTCTTATTCCAGGCAGACCAAAGAGTGAACCTGTCAAGGTGAGGGACCCTAGATTCGTCATGCTCCCAAGTTTCAACTAAAAGAATAAGATCAATATCACTTGGGATCCAACTTAACATAGGACCTTTACACCATGGAAAACCACGAAAATTCCAGAAGAGGATCCAGAGTGATGTTATTCCCTATTTATCACTCATGTTTGGGACTCTATCTCTAATAATAGCTTTTCTATTCCTAATGATTGCCCATTTCCCTTATTTTCTTGCCTCCTTGACCTTTTGGACTTCTTTCCTAAGTTCAGCTTGGTCTTCTGGAATGAGGTCTTCATTTATAAAGATTCTTGTTCCTTTTAGGCTTGGGGATTTCCTAAGTATATCTAATTTATGGTCATTACAACTAACCTTGACACGGATTAGTCTATGTTTATGCTCAAGTATCTTTCCTACCCTTATTGCTTCAATGAGATAAGTTGTTTGAATTTGAGATTTTGTCTTTAATTGTTCTTTAACTATTTCTAATGTGTCTTCATTGTTTTGTTCTTCTATACCAGCAATTATAAGGTGTAAGGCTCTTTTGTGGCGCTCATGGTCGAGTACAATTAGTTTATTAATTTCTTCTTTTATGGGTTTAATATCTAATTTATTCTCTGTGTTATTTAGGGTTGAGTTATTATGTAGTTTTTCTTTTAGATTTTTAATCTCGCTTTTCAAAGTGTCATTTTCTTTAACCATTGCTTGTTTACTATGTTTGATTTCTTGAATTATACCTTTCATTCCTTGGAGTTCAGTCTCGAATGAGATTATTTTATTTCTAATGATTTGTGGTTGTTGTCAAGCATTGTAGTTAATTCTAGTTTAAAATGGTTTTCTCTTTCTTCTCTTTGCTTTCTAAAGATTCAATGTACTCATAAAGACTCTCTAGGGTAATTTTACTTGGTCTCCCTTTGTTAGAGGGGGGTTTAGAAATATGAGGAGAAGTACTCATAGTGTAAATAAGCAAAACTTAACAAGAGGAGAGTAAGTGGGAACGTATGCACCTGTCAGAGTTGTTTGTAGCGGTGTTTGTAATGCATATTTAATTGGATTTAATGTTTGTTGGACCCAAGATTGCCGAAGAGACCCGAACAAACTCAATCCTTGTTGGATGGTAAAGACACGTCTTCAAGTGTGTATAGCACAAGTGACAATTTTGTGTCACTGGTTATAATTTAAGAAGCAAACTCTACTTCCGATGTGAATAAAACCCTTGTCGAGCCCCAAACCCGGACGATAATGTCGTTGTAACCAGATTGGATCTTGTTCAGAATCAAGATTTTTCACCTCCAAATATGTCATATAGTCTTTAAATATTTGTCGCCTCAAAGTCTGCCACAGTTGTTATTCATGTTCTACGCGGGCCAAATCCTAGGGTTACTGCATGAGTTTGTTACACAGTAACAATCCTTATAAGACACAAATGATGTAGACAAAAAAATGCGGGTGCCTCAGGTAAGATGCCTCAGGATGAGCTCGCTGCCAAATTACTCCTTTGTAATACGTATCGGGGATCTATTCCACGACTGATTTCTGCTAGATGATATGGTCACTTAGATAAGTCAACATTTGGAAAGAAATACTATTTAAATTATTAAATACCCTAATTTTATTAATCAAATCAAAGAAGGTTAAATTGGAAGGGTAATTTAATAAGAAAATTAAATTAATCAAATATTACAATGAGGAATAGAACTAATTATGAAAAGAGAAAAATTAACCATAAGAAGAATTCTATGAGGAAGGGAATAATAATACTTTTTAATTCTAATGTTTGCCCTCTCTTTTTGAATTTTGACCAATTAAAAATAATTTTTAATCTATTCAGTTTAATTTATTCATTTTAATCATTTCTTTTATTTATATATTTTTCTTTTTTTCAATGGTTTTAATTTAACTAACAAATTTTTGGATTATAATAGATTATAATTTAATTTCAATTTTGAATCAACAATTTCTCCCTCAAAATTTTCATTTATGCAACCTTCCGTTAATCTCACTATCTCTAACGGCTAATTATTCCCTCATTCTCTACATATTCGTCAAACACTCTTTCTATCATCAATTAAGCTTCCTGCCCTGAAGATGAGTGAGTTGTTCACCCGAAACGTTGAGCTCTTCAAACAATACAGTTCACCCAAAACATTGGGCTCTTCAAACAATACACAAAGGATTCTAGAAATTCTCAACAACAACCTTTGTTTATTCACTTATTATTCCTAAAGTCTTTTGTTTTATTTTACTAGTTCCAAATCTCCTTATATTAATATTTATATATCATTTTTATCCTATATCCAATTTTACTTTATAAAGTCAAATTTACTATATTCTATTTCATTTCTATTTAATAACCTATAATATTATTATTAATAATTTTAAATTATATTAATTACTCCTTAATTCTCTCCCTCTTTTTGGTAAATTTTTTAATCAAATATATAAATATTTATTCATTAGTTATACTCTAAAACTTTTTTTCAATATTTAATTTAATTTAGTCTTCATTTTTTTTTTTCATTTTGTTAATATCTTAACATTCATTTTGAATTTTATATAATATTCATATTAATGATTATTGGTTAATTTCTTTTATAACGTTCATGATTTTTTTTTTTTATATAACTATCTTAATAAGTTTTTTCCCTTTTATAATTATCCAAATAAACTTTTCCTATTATTATGTTTTACTTGAATCCTTTTTTATTTTCCTATTATTATGTTTTACTTGAATCCTTGATAATAAGTAATGATACTACTAAAAACATTAAAACTCAATAAATATGCACACAACATATTTCCATATTTTTTTCCCTTTTATAATTATCCGAATATGCTTTTTCTTATTATTATATTTTACTTGAGCATAAATATACATACAACATAATTCCAGAAACTAACATCATTGATAACAATTTTCTTTCCAAATTATCTTATATGATTGTGAATTTTGGGGATGCAACATTTTTAGAGAATTGTGAATAAAGGAAGAGTAAGCTTAAAAGTATTTTATAACTTATAATCCTAAAATTAAAGTCAATGTACTGTATCTTATCCTCCTCACAAGAATTATTATTTCCATATTTATAGCATTCAAAGCATGTTTACCACCAATTACCTAATATCCAAGAATGAGGTAAACAAAATGGAAGGCAAAAGGCTTCTTAAGACTCCTTCAAAATACTTTCAAAACCTCCTATGATGTAAATGGGGTTGGCATAAAGATGCCAATTCATGGATAAATCATTTAGGAAGAAATAAAGTACACACTCTATAGAATAAAAATAAATATTATTCATTTAAATTTAGGGAGAGATTGTGGTTCCATAAAAATTAGATGATAAGAGAAACTCAATATGCTCCGAGGAAGTGCAACCTAAAGAATAAAATCATCATTGTTAAAATAAGGACAAACTCTCACCATCTCCATAATGAAACATTGACAATTCTTAGGAGGTTGTGGGTTAAAAAAAAATATGAACCCTGTGATACTAAGAAGGTTGAAGATAAAAAGCACTTTCTCTTAGAATGTCCTAATCACACCCAACAATTTCAATTTTTTATTTAATTATTAGTGATCATTAGATGGATGGTAGGGATTTAAGCTCTACATGATATTCTAGAATTTTCTTAGTAGTAGTCACAAATCAAAGGTTAAGATTTATCTGAAAGGTAGTTATTCTATTTTAATTAAAATCATTAAATCAAAAAAGTATAATATGAACACAAATCATAGTATTGGCCCATGGTGTTGTAATAAAGCCTATTTATAAGTGAAAATCTCTCTACATTTACCAACCATTAAATTTATATAGATGCCCAGTTTTAAAGCTATTCCAACACAAAAATAAAATTATAGAGTAAACTCAATAATTCTTTTGTAGAAATTTTGAATAATATGACACATATTCAACAGAGATTATCCTGATCATACAATTTAAGCGGAACATGTATAATACATAATCTCCTCTACGTTGATCATCAAATTACAGAAGCAGAAACATCCACAGGCACACATAGAAGCATCAATCAAACTCATAAACACAGTATGTATCCCGGGGAAAGCATCTCGCTAAAAACCCCACACTATCTGTATATTATATTGATTGAATCATGTAACAATACAAAGCATAATACTTCTCACAAGTATCTCCACCTGTTACACACAATACAGCTCAGATTTGATCTCCAAATCTCTCCCGCTGCTTACCTGCCTCCACTGCTCAAACCTGCTCGAGAACTGATGAGAATAGCTTCCCAAACTCGATTTTACACTGCAAAATAGTCACCCACACTATGTTGGACGTGAGCAACAGCTATAATATCATGAAGATACGTGAGAAAACTCATTGGCATACTCAATCCTTTGATTGTGCAAATCATCATGCACAGCTATAGTCACAACTGATAGTAATCTGATCCTCTAACACCTGTCCCTGCTGAACTGAACATGCACTGACATGCAACTGAGTTAACTGATGTATTCTATAGTTTCATTATGAGTTAATAACTTGTGAATTAATTAATAACTAATTCACCCAACTCATCTTTAGTCTATTGATCAGTTAGACTAAATACAACCAGTTTAACAAAGCTAAACTGAACACAACTCCATCAACTGTACCTCCAGTCCACTAAACTCAACTCACTTGAGTTCTAACTGAAGTCATGCATGCAACAACTCAACTGACTCATAAGAAAAGTGTATTTCCTTCTGACAGCTGCATGTGCCACCTCTGTAGCTCAAACTGAAGTGCTCCAAGAGAATAAGATCAAGTTTATAGTCCAAATATTATTGTGAGATAATAATATTTGACTTTTCTATTTTTGACTTTGATCACTCACACTGTGATCACTCACACTGTAATCACTCACACTATGATCACTCACACTTTTATCAAAAATAGAAGTCCATCTATTTTTCCCAACTTGATCAATCATCCATAGACATGATCCATATGTCTAAAAATAGACTTGCGCCAAAAATAGCCTGCGGGCCCACTTAGTGAAGGTGACTCTTTTCACTAAGCTCCATCATCTTGTTGCACTCTCAACAAGCATTTCTTGTTGCACACTTTTCAACACTCCCTCTCAACAAGAAAGGCTTCCTCTCAAACCCGATCCTGTAACTCTGGAATGTTCTCCATGCAACACATCTGGCCGGTCCACTTGCTCTGTCATCAAAGTCTCTGACTGCTATTGCCTCTGTCGACTGAAACTCTGCATCTCTGTGCTCTTCAGTATCTGACTGCTCTAGCCTCTGTCACTTTGATCTCTGACTGCATCCGTGCTGCTGCTGGTTCTATCTCCCAGCATTGCATCCGCACTGCACCTCCCAACTGACCTCCCTGTTGGGATAGAAACATCCTCTGATGCTGAAGCTCTACCTGCTGCTGAAAAGTGCTCCCTCTCTGACATCTGCGCTACTGCAACATCTCCATGCATCTCGCACCATTGCACACCTCTCTGTGCCACCTAGCACTGTGCAAAACACTTGTGCCTCTCGCATTGCTACAGCCTGCTAGCTATGTGCTGTCCTGGGATTCCCTGCACTGTCGCTCTCTGCCGCTCCATCCGCATCTGTCTCTACCCAATCAGTCAGTTCCTGCTACTACACATCGGGGCTCCCGTAGCAAGGTCTCATCCAAGAGGTTGGGTACCTCAAGGATCTTGCCCCTCCTCCTTGGGACAATCAATCCACATCACCCCACCTCCTACCTGGAGGTATGGATGCATGCGATCCCTCAGCCCACCTGGCTTGAAGTTTCCCCCTACTGGAGGTCTCTGGATGAGTAGATGTCTCTACTCGATCTCCTCTCAGCTTCCCTTGTTGTGGCTGCTCCACAACCTCCTGAAGCTGCTGCACCAATCGTGGCTCCTCCACAATCGTCTGAGACTTCTTCTGGCTCTGCATGTTGAGAGGTAATATACGCTCCCTCTCAACCACCAAGTCTCCATCAGTTGCCTTGCTGCTCAAGGCTTTGCATGCATCTTGAACCTCAAGAGCATACAGGTTCTTGACCTGTGAACCCTCCTCATGACAATGAAAGCATCGCACTTTCGATTTGTCAACCTTCTTCTGATCATTGGAAGAACAAGATTCGGAAAGAGAAACCTTCTCCTTCCCCTTCTTCGCCTTACTCGCTAAGGCACAGTTCTCCTCATCATGCATAGATGAAGAACTGTCTCTGGTGCACCGTCTAATCTCCTCCTGCATCAAATCCGACCATAGTCGTTCCCAATTTGGCAGTTTCTGCCTTCCATTCACCGAGTCCTGGTAGTTATGCCAACTCTTAGGAAGGTCAAGGAGTGCTAGACTCACCATCCTCATCATCAACAGTGACCCCCACACTTCCCAGCTCATCTCGACACTGAGTGAACCTCGTGAGATACTGGGGCATACTATCTCCATTCTCGAACTGAATGTTTCTGAGTTTTATCTCTTGCTTTGGAATTAAATTCGAATTCCACCAGCACAAAACTCAACTGCTTCCGATCTAGAATTCGTGAGAACAAAGTATTTCTTGTACAGAGATCGACTGTATGGGCATTCACCGGATATCTCACCTTCCAAAAGAAGGATGAATCCAGAGGCTACCTGGCCCGATTACAGACTCTGCCTGAAGAAATAGAATGTAAACACTTCCTGAATAGTAGATCTGATGATCAATCCTCGCTTGATATCCTGTAAAAATCTCTTCTACAAATCAAGCTGCTCTGATACCATGTAGAAATTTTTTCTACAATTATCTAGCTCCGATACCATGTAGAAATTTTGAATAATATGACACATATTCAACAGAGATTATCCTGATCATACAATTTAAGCGGAACATGTATAATACATAATCTCCTCTACGTTGATCATCAAATTACAGAAGCAGAAACATCCACAGGCACACATAGAAGCATCAATCAAACTCATAAACACAGTATGTATCCCGGGGAAAGCATCTCGCTAAAAACCCCACACTATCTGTATATTATATTGATTGAATCATGTAACAATACAAAGCATAATACTTCTCACAAGTATCTCCACCTGTTACACACAATACAGCTTAGATTTGATCTCCAAATCTCTCCCGCTGCTTACCTGCCTCCACTGCTCAAACCTGCTCGAGAACTGATGAGAATAGCTTCCCAAACTCGATTTTACACTGCAAAATAGTCACCCACACTATGTTGGACGTGAGCAACAGCTATAATATCATGAAGATACGTGAGAAAACTCATTGGCATACTCAATCCTTTGATTGTGCAAATCATCATGCACAGCTATAGTCACAACTGATAGCAATCTGATCCTCTAACACCTGTCCCTGCTGAACTGAACATGCACTGACATGCAACTGAGTTAACTGATGTATTCTATAGTTGCATTATGAGTTAATAACTTGTGAATTAATTAATAACTAATTCACCCAACTCATCTTTAGTCTATTGATCAGTTAGACTAAATACAACCAGTTTAACAAAGCTAAACTGAACACAACTCCATCAACTGTACCTCCAGTCCACTAAACTCAACTCACTTGAGTTCTAACTGAAGTCATGCATGCAACAACTCAACTGACTCATAAGAAAAGTGTATTTCCTTCTGACAGCTGCATGTGCCACCTCTGTAGCTCAAACTGAAGTGCTCCAAGAGAATAAGATCAAGTTTATAGTCCAAATATTATTGTGAGATAATAATATTTGACTTTTCTATTTTTGACTTTGATCACTCACACTGTGATCACTCACACTGTAATCACTCACACTGTGATCACTCACACTTTTATCAAAAATAGAAGTCCATCTATTTTTCCCAACTTGATCAATCATCCATAGACATGATCCATATGTCTAAAAATAGACTTGCGCCAAAAATAGCCTGCGGGCCCACTTAGTGAAGGCGACTCTTTTCACTAAGCTCCATCATCTTGTTGCACTCTCAACAAGCATTTCTTGTTGCACACTTTTCAACATCTTTACCACTCTAAAGTCCAATAATTGATGATCAGTCTTAATAAAGATTAATAATCACCAAAACCATCCTCCTCCACATATAAACTCGATTCACTTTTTTAATCAATTAACCATAAAAACTAGTAAATTTTATATCCCACCTAAAACATCTTTCTTAAATTTGACTTTCTTAAAATTGGTTATTTAGTTATTATAATATATAATCTGAGTGTACCTAATAATTAAAAATATTATTTGATAATATTATTTAAGAATAGACAATCCAATAACATTAAGCTTTTCACACTAAATTTATATATTCAATTGAGTGATAAAAAAATACAGAAGAAGAAAAAATCTAAATATATAATATAATTTTTTAATATAACAACAAAATTTTAATGATTTAAAAACCCTGATTTTGAATATATAAACAAAAATATAAATTAATCATTGAAAATAAAAAAAAATATTAAAATCTTCATTAATCAGTTTCATTTTTAAAGTCTAATGAAACTATATATAGAAATCATGTTACTTATAAAAATATAATAAAAACAAAACCCTACTAACGCATGGTTGACCAGAAAAACTCTGATTTTGAATAAATAAACAAAAATATAAATTAATCATTCACAATAAATAAATAAATATTAAAGTCTTTCATTAATTAAAAATATTAAAGAAACCTCATTAATTAGTTACATTTTAATAAAACTATATATATATAAATCATCATTGTTACTTTTAAAATATTAAAGAATCTTCATTAATCAGTTTCATTTTTAAAGTCTAATAAAACTATATATGGAAATCATTTTACTTATAAAAATATAATAAAAACAAAACCCTATTAACGCATGCCTGACCAGAAAAACTCTGATTTTGAATAAATAAACAAAAATATATTAATCTTTCATAATAAATAAATAAATATTAAAGTCTTTCATTAATTAAAAATATTAAATAATCCTCATTAATTAGTTACATTTTGATAAAACTATATATATATATATATATATATATATATATATATATATATATAAATCATCACTGTTCCTTTTAAAATATTAAAGAATCTTCATTAATCAGTTTCATTTTTAAAGTCTAATAAAACTATATATAGAAATCATGTTACTTATAAAAATATAATAAAAACAAAACCCTACTAACGCATGGTTGACCAGAAAAACTCTGATTTTGAATAAATAAACAAAAATATAAATTAATCATTCACAATAAATAAATAAATATTAAAGTCTTTCATTAATTAAGAATATTAAAGAATCCTCATTAATTAGTTACATTTTAATAAAACTATAACTATATATATATATATATATATATATATATATAAATCATCAATGTTCCTTTTAAAATATTAAAGAATCTTCATTAATCAGTTTCATTTTTAAAGTCTAATAAAACTATATATAGAAATCATGTTACTTATAAAAATATAACAAAAACAAAACCCTATTAATGCATGTCTGACTAGAAAAACTCTGATTTTGAATAAATAAACAAAAATATAAATTAATCATTCACAATAAATAAATAAATATTAAAGTCTTTCATTAATTAAAAATATTAAATAATCCTCATTAATTAGTTACATTTTAATAAAACTATATATATATAGATCATCACTGTTCCTTCTAAAATATAATAAAAACAAAACCTTAATGAAAACAAAGTGTGAGTCAGGGCATCGATTCGAGTCCATCCAACAATAAAAAGACAAACAATAACGCGCTCTTCAATAGGTATAGATGGATTTCTGAACAGATATTTCACTCATTCCCACTCCAAAAGATTGTGCACTAGCATACAAAGAAGCACATTAATTATGAAAACATAAAAAAGCAACAGGTAAACTCAGAATAGTGAAGAACAATAATTTGAACATTTAAATTGGGTTAACTTTATTCCAAAGTTCATATGAATTTTTTATATCATACTCCATCTTGAGTCTTTGAAATTAAAGTATTTGGTATACTTATTATTGAAATTTATATCAAGCAAATGCCTTTTGTAATTATTCTATTTTGACACTCTTTTAATGTGCACTAGCTCATCTTCATTATGATTAAAATCTGGTCAAATGCAAGGCATAATCTCGGATTTGATAAATGGGTAATTAAAAGTCACCAAGGCAATTTATTCTGAATTTCTACATCAAAGTTTCTTCCTACCGCATTGAAATTAAGGAATTTTCTCTACCCATAAATAAAATGTATAATTTTTCATCAAATCCTTTTATAGGTCCTCAATATTAGCATATTTGTTTGTGTTCTAACTAAGCTTCACTAACATTAAAAACACACACATACGGCCAACTTTCCTACAAAATTTTCTTTTAGGTTCCTCAACCAAAAGCAAACACATACCATTGCACAATGCAATTTAATGAACTTGACTCTCGCTGGACCTAGAATGGAACAGAAGGATCAAGGATTCCACAGGTAGATAAGCTGAGAAAAGTCGCTTAAAATTTATTAAAAACAGTGCAAGGCGACTTTGTTAGAATTTAGCCAAAGGTTTATGCAATTTTTGAATGTTAACTAATTTGTTTGAGATATGTAATTTTAGAGGGTTTTGTTATTTGAATTGTATTTCATAGATTCAAGTCAATTTAAAATTTTGTGAACCTTTACAATTGCAGGTTATAAATGAATGAAATAAATTACAACTTCATATTTGTTTCAATATTCTAGTCAAACTTTGGATTTAGGTTAACTATAGCTCACAAAATTACTGCATTCCCAAAGGCTAACTCTTTAGAATATCTTTCTCATCATCCTCTGTGCAACAACTACCTTATTTATGAAAAAATCCCTTATCAACGGAGGATCTCAGGTCAGGTGAATATATGTATGTCTTATTTTAACAATTAACAGTTATGTGTGTTAGAAGTCTTTTAGTGTATTTTTTAATTAAATTTATACAAAATTTAAGAGGACTTTGTTACAAAATATAAGAGAAATTTGTTAGAATTTTAAATTTGATTAGTCAACTCCCCCACAATCTTCATGTATAAAAACTTTTCTACCAATTTAGTTAAACCCATTTAAATATTAAAAAAAATAACAAAAATCATTGTCTAACTTAAAAATAGTTGTACCAAATTCCAACCCAAAACTCCATAAATAGAAAATCCAGTGCTTTGTGTGACATTTTTCCTAGAGCTACAGACATGTTGAAGAGCGTGAAATGATCATAAAGATGGAGAAAGTGGTATAGTGTTGTCCCTCTAGGTAATACATAGAATAATATGTTCAAAATTAATGGTCTTATGTATTTTGAAACGTTTATTTATGTTGTTGAACTCTGAGTACTTACTCATTAAAATTCTGCCTCTGTTTATTTAATTTGTTTTGTAATTTTGTTCTTTATTGTAAATCTATTTCCCAATAGCTACCAATGCCCATGCAGATAATTGAATTTCAGTATGGATTTATTTTCGTCCAGAGCAAAAAGAAATGGTAGAAGAGACTATCTTTCAGTGTTTCTGGTTTTAAATCAAACAAACAAAATAGAGATTAAAAAGGATGTCCAATGCTGAGAAATACCTGTGAATCTGTGATCATTGGAATTTGCAATTCTGAATCCTGACTAGGTTCGAGCTACATAAGAATGCCAAGTCCTAAATGAAAAAATGGCTCTTTTGTAGTTCTCTGACTCTCTTTTGCAGTTCTCTGGTTAAATGGGATGAAAAAACGGGTACGCCTACTAGACCTTACTTCTTTCACTCGTCCTCAAATTTGATAAAGACATCATCTCTGAGCTATGTTATGGTCCCTCTATCAAATGGACTTATGGTCGAGGAATTAAACTCAATCTAATACCATGGAACTTCCTTCCTACCCATGCTTACTACCTTGGATACCCATACCAACCTCACTTAGATTACTCACCAAGATCATGGTCACTCAAGGCAAGCAAAGGAAACAGGATCTCAAGGCCTTCTCGGTAGGGAAAAAAATATCAGTGCTGCGGCCCGCCATTATGACTGCTCAACACCATTACATTTTATTTATTCCTTCAACAAACTCAACAACCTCATGCCGCCTTCTTAGTAGCGTACTCTATACTTTAGCATCCAAGTCAGGTTGTTAGAGAACAAGGTGGACCCCGACTGTCTGGTGCCCTTTTCTAATTTAAATTTTTAGAAATGTCTAATAGCCCTTTACAGGGCATTTTAAAATATTATTTAAATTTTTTTTGACGTGTAAAAATCAAAATTTAATGTTTTTTTTTTTACTTGTAATTTTTGGTTAACCCTTCTCCGACGTGCTAAAGGCCTCTTGGCGGCCTGTGACGTGTTCAATTTTGAACACTGCTCCCAACCAACACAATAAGCATCTATCCGTATTTTCGACATTTATATGTTGGAAATTGTAATTACTCCGATATGAAGAGTTGGCTAAAGTAGAGTTAAGTCTAATTTAGTGGGTGGTTGCTATTAAAATAAGCTAATTACTCTTACATGAAGAGTTGGCTAAAAGTAGAGAGTCAATTCACTGAGCATTGAGTCAAGTCGAGTTAAGTCATAGTCGAATTTAGTGTGTGGTTGCATGTCAAGTTAAGTCATAGTCAAATTTAGTGTGTGGTTGCATGTCAAGTTATTTTAGGCGAGTTTGGAAAAGGTTAAATACCCTTCACCGGGTTCATTGTAATCATCAAGTTTTGTGTAATCAATAGAAGTTAAGTCATAGTCGAATTTAGTGTGTGGTTGCATGTCAAGTTATTTTAGGTGAGTTTGGAAAAGGTTAAATACCCTTCACTGGGTTCATTGTAATCATCAAGTTTTGTGTAATCAATAGAAGAGCCGCAAATCATGTGTTTTGTGTGTGAAATTTGTGTTTTAGCTCCTATGTCTTTCCAACAAATTGGTATCAGAAGCCAAGAAAGATCACAAAATCCTTGGAACCAGCAAAGCTAGTGAAAAAAGAAAACATGAAGAAAAAAAGCAAATAAAAAAAAAATCCGTGATTTTTCTAGTTTGCAAAATTATGTTATAAATAGTGAACAACAAAATGGTTGAGTAATTAAAGTTTTTTTTATCAACTCTCCTCCCCCTCTCCCTTAATCTGTGTTGACTATGGCAAACTTACGATTCGTTCATTTTTTACAATGCAACACATACCCCAAATCATTTTTTGCAATGCAACACATCTCCAATCTGCCTAAACGTGCGTAAAAGATTTGTAGAGTGTGAACACTGTTTTATAAAAGTGTTTAAAAGATTCGTAAAATGTGAACATTGTTTTATAAAAGTTCTTTTTTTTTAAGGTTTTTTATAAAGTCCTTCTATTAAAAAAAAAAATTTAAGGAGTTTTTAATATAAAGAAATTGCTATAAAAGTGTTTTTGTTTTGTTTGTTTGTTTGTTGTTTTTTTTTTTTTAAGAGTTTTGCAAAGTTTAAAAGATATTTTTTTTTAAGAAAGGTGATTTTTTAAAATTTCTATTACAGGGAAGGATTATAATGTGTGGGTTATTAATATGGCGATCACGTTGCAGGCTCATGATGTTTGGGATTATGTCTAGTGTGGGTTTTTAGAACCTAAGGATGAAGTAGAAAAACGAGCTCTCACTAATGCAGAGAGGGATCTATGGAAGAAAGACAAAAGGAGAATGCACAAGCATTGCATTGTATCCAACAAGTAGTGGACCGAGCAGTGTTCCAAAAGATTATGATCACGTCTTTAGCAAAGGAAGCACAGGATACCTTGGCGACAAGCTATAAAGGTATGGCCAAACTCAATATTGTTAAGTTGCAGAATACTAGGAGATATTTTGAAAGTCTGTAGATGAAAGAGACATAGGACATCGATTCTTTCATGAATCGGGTCATGATTGTTATAAATCATTTTAAAATTTATGGTGAAGAAATTAAAGATCAAACAGTGGTTAAGAAGGTCCTCCGATCTTTGTCTACCAAATTTGATGTTGTGGTAGTAACCATAGAAGAAGCCAAGGATTTGACATCACTGCCAGTTGATGAGTTGATGGGATCACTTCTATCACATGAGGCAAGGATAGACAAAAATAAGGATTCCACTTTAGAAACCACTTTCAAAAGTCAGATTTCTATTTCAAGAGACATAGGTCGAGACAGAAGTAGATCGAGAGGCAGAGGACAAGGCGAAAGACATGGTGGTCAAAGAGATGGTCGTGAAGAACGTGAACATGAAGGTGGAAGCAACAGTAGAATCTTCAACAATAATCAAAGAGTTGACAAATCAAAGGTGAGATGTCATTATTGCAATAAATTTAGTCATTATGCCCGTGATTGAAGGAAGAGGATAGTTGATCAAGGAAACCAGAGAGCTAATGTCACTACAAAGAGTACTAACACCATGTTACTAGATTTCCATACCATGCATGAACCTTCTGATAATGTGTGGCTATTATACAGTGGTTGCAGTAACCACATGATACACAACAAGAATTCGGTTGCAAATTTGGATCAATATGTGAAAATAGGGGTAAATGTGGGGACTAACAAGATTATGGATGTAGATGGAAAAGGAGTGGTCAACATTTTGACCAAGCAGGGGGAGCCAAAGATAATATTAGAGGTATATTATGTCCCTGGTCTCAAACATAATTTGATAAGTGTTGGTTAATTGACACATAAGGGATACAGAGTTATCTTTCAAGGACAAGAGTGTGTTATATATGACAAGCCCCCAAGAAAGCAGCTAATAGAAAGGTGTAGATGATGAGGAACAAACTCTTTCCTCTTGTTATGAATTATAGTGATCAGGTCAATTCTTTTATAGTTGCATTTTCTAATCATTATTGGTTATGGCACTTTTTGTTTGGACACTTGCACTTTTCTAGTTTAAGATTGTTGCAGCAGAAACAAATGATAATAAGATTACCTCCCATCAAAGAACCTACTAGTACTTATGAGTGTTGCATCTTGGGAAAGCAACACCATGAAATTTTTCCAAAGGCGGTTGCATATAGAGCAAAGCAACCTCTTGAGCTAGTGCATATAGACTTGTGTGGACCAATGAGGACAGAGTCGATTGGTGGAAGTTGTTACTTCCTCACTTTCATTGATGGCTATAAAAAAAAGACTTGGTTTTACTTCTTGAAGCAGAAGTCCGAAACTTTTGCAAATTTCAAAGAATTCAAAGCCTTAGTAGAGAACCAAAGTGATCGGCAGATCAAGGTGTTGAGGACAGATCGTGGTGGAGAATATGATTCAAAGGAATTCCATGATTACTGCAAACAACATGGAATCAGAAGACAATTTACAACCAGGTACACATCACAGCAGAATCGTGTAGCACAGAGAAAGAACAGAACCATTATGAACATGGAAAGGAGCATGTTGAAAGGAAGAAACTTGTCTAATGAGTATTGGGCAGAAACAGGTGCATGTGTTGTTTATGTCATAAAATCTACAAAGAGTGTAATGAATAGAGTACCATAAGAAGCATGGTTATGTATGTCTTGCAACATATCTCCTCTTAGAGTGTTTGGATGTGTAGCTTATGCACATGTGCCTAAGGAGCGAAGAGGCGAATTGGATGATAAAGTGAAAAAATCATATTTACTGGTTATAGTGAGCAGTCAAAAGCTTACAAATTGTATAACCTTGTTACCAAGAAGACCATAATTAACAGAGATGTTGTGTTCAAAGAAAAAGAGTCATGGAATGGAAGTATAGACAAAAAAATTGATACACAAGTGACACTAATGGAAGAAGATGATGTAGCAGAAAAGGAGCAACAAGAATCACAGGTGAAGACACCAAACAGAGACACACCAATAAGGACTCCAAGATTCTCTGAGCAGCATGGATCTTCAAGCAAATCAATAGATCAAGATTCTCCCAGCAATCAATCAGGTGATGAATCAAGCGATGGTAAGAGAAAGATGAGAAGTCTGAAAGATATTTATGATGATTTGGATGTTAGTTCAAATTTTGCATTGTTGTATTTTCAATCTTCTTCATTTAAAGAAGCAATCAGAGATGAAAATTGGGTGCAAGCCATGGATGAAGAAATTGAAGCTATTGAAAAGAATGATACATGGGATTTGGTTGATTTCCCAAAGGAAAAAAAATCTCATTGGTGTAAAATGGGTGTACAAGACAAAGTTGAATGAGAAAGGTGAAATTGACAAATTCAAAGCAAGACTTGTAGCAAAATGGTCCTCACAACAACCAGGAATAGACTTTGGAGAAACGTTTGCTCCGATAGCCAGATTGGATACTATAAGAGAAGTTTTAGCCGCAACAGCTCAGAACAAGTGGAAAGCATATAAGATGGATGTGAAATTAGCCTTCTTGAATGGAATTCTAGAAGAAGAAATTTATTTGCAGCAGCCTCCAGGTTATGAAGTTGAAGGTAAAGAAGATAAAGTTTACAGGTTGAGGAAATTTCTCTATGGACTCAAGAAAGTGCCTAAATCTTGGTATAGTAGAATTGACAGCTACATGATCAAGAATGGATTTTGTAGAAGCAACATTGAGCCTACATTGTACACAAAGATAAATGAACATGGACAGATTTTGATTGTTTACTTATATGTTGATGACATGATTTATACAGGTGATTTTGAGTTAGATAAATTTAAATCAATCATGATGAAAGAATTTGAGATGACATATCTTGGTCTCATGAAATATTTTGTTGACATAGAAGTTGAGCAATCTCAAAAATGAATTTTTATTAGTCAAAATAAATATGCTAGAGATTTGTTGAAAAGATTTAGGATGGAAAATTGCAAACATGTCCCTACACCAGTTGCAACAAGTACAAAGTTAAGAAAGGATGATGAAGGATCAGATGTCAATCCAACTCTATTAAAAATATTGGTTGGAAGCCTCATGTATCTCACAGCTACAAAACCAAATATTATGCATGGAGTAAGTTTGATTTCCAGATTTATGGAGACTCCAAAAGGCACACATTGGAGTAGAGAAAAAATAATTCTAAGATACAAAGCAAGAACTAGTGATTGTGGCATAATGTATGAAAGCACATAGAAGAAGGATTTGATTGGGTACACAGATAGTGATTTTGTAGGAAGTTTGGATGATAAGAAGAGAACTTTTGATTATGTGTTCCATCTTGGTTCAGGTGTGATTTCATGGGCATCTAAGAAGCAACCTATTGTGACACTCTCATCAGCAGAAGCGGAATATGTAGTAGCAACATCAACAACATGTCAATTAGTGTGGTTAAGAAGAGTATTTGACGGACTCAAGTAGAAACAACAATATATTGTGGCAACACCTCAACGATTTCACTATCCAAGAATAATGTGTTTCATCATAAGAGCAAGCATATTGATATTAGATATCACTTTATTAGAGAACTTGTGAGAAATGGAGAAGTTCACTTGAAGCCTTATAAATCTAGTGATCAATTAGCTAATATGTGTTTGACTTTCATAGAACAAACTTGGGTATTGTAAGCCTAGCTGAGACATAGATCAGTAGGCATGTTTGAGTTATTATGAGTCAGTCTTAGTTTAACGATCGTAATCATTAGGGGATTTTTGAGGTCTAAAATGGACCTCCTAAGAAAAATGTACAACGAAAATAAAAATTATAAGAACCAATAGGATTCAAGATGATGATGTCAACCATGGGGGATGATTCACCATTTTTGGAGTAAAAAAGTACAAAGATTAAAAAATAATAAAATAATAAAACTACTTTTTCAACTCGTATTTTCAACTTATCTCCCTAATTTTTTACTCAAATTTCAAGCGGGAGTACTCGTTGGATGAAAATTTTAATTCCTCATCCAAGGAGTACATATGTTGCATACTTTCGATGGACCCTACTACATGAAAAATGACAAATTCATGAAAAAACGTGATTGCAATCACATTTTTCATGTATTTCTCATTTTTCGTGTAGTAGGGTCCATCAAAAGTATGCAACATGGTTACTCCTTGGATGAGGAATCAATGTTTGTATCCAACGAGTGTTTCTGCTTGAAATTTGAGTAAATCTATACAGAGATAAGTTGAAAATACGAGTTGAAAAAATAGTTTTGTCTTTTTTCCCTCTAAAATTTGATGATGTAATGTAATCTTATTTTATTATTTCCACTATTATTTTATAATTTCCTTAGGAGGCCCATTTTAGACCTCAAAAATCCCCTAATGTAAGGGGGGGTGTTCAAATAAGCTAATTACTGTGGTATAAGGAGTTGGCTAAAATTAGAGAATCAGTTAACTGAGCATTGAGTCAAGTTGAGTTAAGTCATAGTCAAATTTAGTGTGTGGTTGCATGTCAAGTTATTTTAGGTGAATCACTAGTTGGAAAAGGTTAAATACCCTTCACCGGTTCATTGTAATCATCAAGTTTTGTGTGATCAATAGAAGAGCCGCAACTCATTTGTTTTGTGTGTGAAATTTGTGTTTTCGCTCCTCTTCCTTTCCAACAGTTGCATGTCAAGTTATTTTAGGCAAGTTTCTAGTTGGAAAAGGTTTAAATACCCCTCACCGGGTTCATTGTAACTATCAATTTTTTGTGTGATGAATAGAAAAGCCACAACTCATTTGTTTTGTGTGTGAAATTTTTATTTCCTCTCCTCTGCCTTTCCAAAGGAGCAGGGACTAATTCCATCTTTCTCCATTTCTCTCTCTCCCCCATCAAAACCATGGAGTGTAACGAACAACTTAATGTAGGCATGGTTGTCTTGGAAATCTGAGCAACGTTGGAGATCGATGGTAATCATAATATGGTAAATATTCACGCTAACCTTCTAGCTTTATTTTTCTTTCAATTTGTTAAGATTAATGTTATGAAACTATGTATTTGTTGAATTTAATGGTGCATGCAGATTGGAGGGGAAGGTTGCAATAGTAACGGGCGGGGCAGCGGGCATAGGAGAAGCCATTGTTCGGTTGTTCATAAAGCATGGAGCCAAAGTCATAATCGCAGACGTTGCAGAGAAAGCTGGCAGAAAGATTGAGGAATCCCTTTATCCCACTGTGGAAACTTATGTGCACTGCAATGTGAGCGCAGCAGTGGATGTGGCCATCGACAAGTTTGGCCAACTGGACATTATGTATAACAACGCTGGAACTAACGACACATTTTTGGTGAAGAGCATATCAAAGTATGATATGGAGCAATTCGAGTGAGTGATGAACATAAACGTGAAAGGAATGATCCACAACATTAAGCATGTCGCCCACGATATGATCTCGCAGAAGAAAGGGTGCATCATCTCTACAACCAGAGTGGTGGGTATTTTTGTTAGATGATCCAAAAATACAAATTTTATCATAGGTTATAAAATTAGAATAAAATAATTATTAATTTAAGATATTAAATTAATAATTATTATTCTAGAATGTTTAATTATTTAATGGAGACTTTTAGAATTAGCATATTGTTGTAACTAGATATGACTCTCCAAATGTGTCGTATCTTAGGCTCTATTTTAGGAGATTAGTTAGCTAGTTGGTTTGAATAGCATTTAATGTAAATGGACACTTGTTATTTAATAAGTGATCCATAATTAGAGGTAGTTAGGACATGGAGCTTATAAATAGCTCATTGCAAGAGTGTTTGGTTGTTCGGGTGTAAACTCTTGCAAAATCAATTATGTAATTGTTTTTTTTCTGATTAATAAAATTACGTGTCTGAGGACACTTCTGCCATTATTGTGGTATCAGAGCTCCAGTAATGTTGCAGTGGATGTGAGGAGGATCTTCCAACTCAACAAAGTCTTGGAAAACTCCATTCAGTTGGCCAGCAAATCATTGGTATGGAAATTGTACAGTTTTGTTTAAAAGGAAAATAAATTTTATCATTGATTTTAGATTTTTTAAAATCTAAAATTCATTTTTTATTATAAAAATTGCCTCTGCTTCTCAAGGCACTCGAGTTCCTCGCGCTGTTTCTTTTCCCTCCCTTGAGCTTTTATTTGTGCTCTCTTTGCGGCATTTATAGCTTCTCGCTCAGCGTTCAAATCAGGTTTCCGATCAACAATTTCGCTCTTGGTTTATTTCTCCTCTTATTCTTGTCCTCACTGGATTTGTCTACCTCAAATTTGGGAGCGCCTTCCCATTGTAACAGCCCATTGGCAGTGTCGCTGCTGAAGAATTTAACAGAACTTGATGACCACAGCGGTAATTGCGGCCTCGAAGTTGAACCTAAAAGGACTTGATGGTATTGATATTGTTGCTGCAGTGATGAAACCCACCTAACGGTTCCGAGACGGGGTGCTTGATTTAAGACTATGGAGGTACTCTTTAACAAAAAACTGAATACCCACATCGCATAAGCACGGTAATATTCATTTAAAGGCCAAAACCAAGCAAAGAACTGAGACTTTCAGTGGCCGCGGAGTCACATATATGCGCTGGAACAGAAGATACAATCACGCAGCCTGAATGAAGGTACGCTGGAACAGAAGATTTTCCTCCCGCGGATAATCTTGAGGGTACGCTGGAACAGAAGCGGAGTGCCTTCACCGCTCGTCGAAATCTGCCATTGACGGTATTGTGGAGTTGCGTTGTTTTTTTTTCAATTCCTTTATAAATAATTTGCATGAGTTATTCCATAATCCATTTTGCATTAAGGATGACCAGGGCCGAAACAACGAAGTATGCAAAAATTTGTAAACGTTCTCTCAATCTACAATGAAATTGGTTGTCTCAAGCAGAAAATCTGTCACTGTTCCCTAAATTGTATACAGAGC
The DNA here is from genome assembly GCA_031772625.1 of Pinus tabuliformis. Lineage (NCBI taxonomy): Eukaryota > Viridiplantae > Streptophyta > Pinopsida > Pinales > Pinaceae > Pinus > Pinus tabuliformis. The sequence continues at coordinate 1,334,289,839 of CM062807.1, forward strand.
TCAATCTACAATGAAATTGGCTGTCTCAAGCAAAAAATCTGTCACGGGAGATTGAAATTTGAAATGGTTCTCTCAATCGAGATTGAAATTGGCTGCCAGCAAGAAGCCAGCTAGCGCCAGCCTGCCAGCAAGAAGCTAGCTACCTCTTAAAGCGTTTTTGTACTTGAAAGTTTATAGCTGAATTGACCATTGAAGAAAGGAGAAATATTTTTTTTTAATTTTGTAATGTTATTGGAGTAATAAGGGTCTTGTAACATTTGTTAAGGTGATTGTAATTTTTTGGAGCAATAAGGAGTTTTTTATTTTTGTAATTTTTTGAAGAAGATAAATGTAACTCAAAGTAATTTTACTTTGAGGGGGGTAAATTTTTTTTTTTTTACCAGATTGTGCAAAAGCACCATTGTAAAAAGTCAAATTTTGAAAGTTGCCCTGTAAAAATTTGAGAAATTGACTAGAGCCAAGTGCAAAGCTCAGTCAATATTCTCCTGTTTTGACGACTATTCGAGGGTCAAGGCCAAGCCCCGATAGATCGTGTTTTTTGCGTGGTGTGTTGTGTTGACTATCTTGTACTTTCTGTTCTGCTTCTTGGTGCGTCTCTTCAACGCTAAAAATGTCTAAGTTGATTAACTTATTTTCTGATTCCGACAAACTTGAAGGCACCAAATCTTATAAAACGTGGCATCGTCTTATTGAAAGCACACTCATTTACAATGAATTATGGCAAGGAATATGTGATGGAGGTGTTAAGCCGAATAAACCCACAGATGCAGATGCACTGGAAAAATGGGAAATCAAGAATGCTAAAGCCTTAGCTCTTATTAAATCGTCTGTGAATGATGAAATGTATGTTCATATAGAAAATGCCACAGATGCATGGACTGCCTTGAAAACTTTTAAAGACCTCTTTGATACTCAGCCTGAATCAAAGAAGGTTGATCTACAGTTAAAATTGTTGCAACAAAAATTAACTGAAGATGGTGATATTCTTGAATATCTCTCCAGACTTAAGAATATTAAGCAGGAAATTATTAATGCTGGTTTTCCCGCAATTGATGATAGCTTTATGGTCACAATTGTAATTGTTGGGCTTCCTTCTTCCTATACACATTTTTTAGAGACTTTACAAGTAACTGGGAAATTAGAAAAACTAAATTTTGATGAACTTTGTGAAATGTTAAGTCAACATGATAAAACTTTTGGGAAGAAGAAGAAAGTTGGTGAAGATGTTTTTCTCACAGAAGCCAGCACAAGTAAGTAATCAGCAGATAGTTCTCGAGGAAGAGGCAGATGGAATCAGAATCAAGCAGCACATAATCGAGGTCGAAGCCAAAGCAGAGGCAACAATTTTAACAGAGGAGGAAGAAATAATTTTCAAGGTAGAGGAAACAACCAAGGAAGAGGCAATTTTCAAGGACAAGGATATAATAGTCAAGGTAGAGGACAATCTCAAAATAGAGGTCAAAGCAGAGGCAGAGGACAATCTTCAGGAAGAGGAAGAGACTTAAGTCAAATTGTGTGTCGAAGATGTAACAAAGTTGGCCATTATGCTGACGATTGTCGAACTTCACTTAATAAAATTCCCAAGTTTCAGCAGCATTCAACACAATTTGCAAATGATCAAGATGAAGATAACTCAGAATATGTTTTTACTTCCTCACCAGCATCACAAATTTCATCTCATCTTAGAAGTGACTATGAAGATTCCTGGATCTTGGATTCCGGGGCAACTCAGCACATGACTTGTCGACGTGATTTTTTCTAAAATTTTCAAGAATGCCAACTTAATTCAATTTTTCTTGCTGATGATACAAAACATACTCCTTATGGAAAAGGAGTAGTAAAAGTTTTTCTCCCTGACATTGGAGAAAAAATGATTTCCAATGTATGGTATGTACCCAGTTTCAAGAAAAATTTGCTCTCTTTAGTCACGATTCGACAAGCAGGACATCAGGTGATTATGGAAGATGGTTTAGTGAAGATTAATTCAGTGAAACAGAACTTGAAAACAGTCATGACAGGTTATGAAGATGGAAAACTGTTACGGATGAAAGGGACAATTATTCCAAGGCATTCTGATTTTGCAGGGGCAGTGACTACAGGTATTTCACCTATAAGACTATGGCATGTAAGATATGGACATTTGAATTTTGAGAGTCTTTCTCAATTGCAGAAACAAGGAATGGTTAAAGGACTTCCCAAATTCAAAAGGGAAAATGCAAAATGTGAAGCTTGCATTTATGGCAAACAAAATCGAGAAAGTTTTCCAACAAGTTCATGGCGTGCAAACAGGCGGCTACAACTAGTTCACAGTGATGTTTGTGGTCCACTAAAAACTTCATTTGGTGGTTGCAAATATTTCTTACTATTCATTGATGATTTCAGCAGAATGACTTGGGTTTACTTCTTGAAGAACAAGTCAGAAGCATTTGATAAGTTTAAACTTTTTCGCCAACTTGTTGAAAATGAAGTCAAAGAAAAGATAGGTACTCTCAGGACAGATAATGGGGGAGAATTCACTTCAAATGAATTCAAAACTTATTGCAATGAAAATGGTATAAGACGACATCTCACTAATGTTTACACTCCACAGAAAAATGGAGTAGTCGAGAGATTGAATCACACTTTGTTAGGAATGGCGAGATCCATGTTAACCTTCAAGAGGTTAAGTCCAACATATTGGGCGGAAGCAATTCATACAGCTGTCTACTTAAGAAACAGATCTCCAACTGCTTCTTTAGACGGAATCACACCTTATGAAGCTTGGTTTGGTTTCAAACCGCGAGTTAAACATCTTAGAGTTTTTGGGTCAGTGTGTTATGCCTTAGTTTCGAAAGAAAAACGAACTAAGCTTGACTCAAGAAGTTTAAAATGCACAATGATTGGCTATTCTGATGAGAAGAAAGGGTATCGTCTTTTGAGCAAGGATGTCATTTTTGATGAAACAAAGAGTAAGAGTGCTGAAGAAATTGAAAATCTTCTTCACAAATTAGAAACTAAGGGAAGTAAAAGAAATGGAAAAATGCAAAGTCAACCAACTTCACCAAATTGGTATGAACTTGATTTTCCTTCCTCTGAAGATGAGTCATCCAGTCCATCTACATCAACAACATCATCTGGGTCTTCTAGCAGTTCATCCGCATCTCCAAGCAGTAGCAGTTCTTCTGACAGTGATTCTCCACATTCTTCACCTGAACGACGAACATCAGTTTATATTAATCCTCTTTACAATGATGGGGACTTTACAGAAGCACAAACAAGTGAGCACCAACTTCCGAAATGGGCAGTTCAACTTTTGAAAGATGTCAAGCCTGATGAACAGAATAAAACTGGCACCAGAAGGGCACATAGAAGTGAAGGCAATTTTGCCTTGATAGCAAATGATTTTACTGAACCTTCCACATACAAAGAGGCAGTAAAACATAAAGAATGGCAACAGGCTATGGTTGAAGAATATCAAGCAGTACTTGATAACAACACTTGGAAACTTGTTGATTGTCCAGCAAATGTTAAACCCATAGGCTGTAAATGGGTTTACAGAATTAAGTATAATCAGAAGGGTGAACTTGACAAGTATAAAGCACGACTTGTCGCAAAAGGTTTTGCACAGCAGGAAGGCATTGATTATGAAGAAACTTTTGCTCCAACAACTAAATGGAACACCATCCGAGTAACACTTGCATTGGCCGCTCAAAAAGGATGGAAAGTTCATCAAATGGATGTGAAAAGTGCTTTTCTCAACGGGGATATACAGGAGGAAGTGTATATGACCCAACCACCAGGTTTTGAAGTTGAAGGACAAGAACATAAAGTCTGCAAATTGATCAAGGCTTTATATGGGTTAAAACAAGCTCCCCGAGCTTGGTATGCAAAGATGGATGAATACCTTAAGATAGTTGGTTTTCAACGAAGTGAATCAGATGATACTTTGTATGTGCGACAACAGGGAAAATATTTGGTAATTCTTGTTATGTATGTAGAAAATTTGATCATCACTGGCAATCATGATGATCATATTGCACAGGTGAAAAAGGAGTTACATGCAGGTTTTAAGATGACAGATTTGGGATTACTTCACTACTATCTTGGAGTTGAAGTCTTCCAACGTCCACATCATATTTTCATTTCTCAGAGTAAGTATGCCGCAGGGGTTCTTCAGCGATTTGGCTTGCAAGATTGCAAGCCCGTTCTCACCCCCATGGAGCAAAACTTGAAACTTTCAAAATTTGAAGGGGGGGAAAAGGTGGACAGTACAACTTACAGATAGTTGATTGGTAGGAACCACGAGATAGCCACTGGAATGCAGCCAAAAGAGTTCTTCGATATATCCAAGGAACAAAAGATTTTGGTCTTCATTACACAAAGACTAAAAATTTTGTACTTGGTGGATATTCTGATGCCGACTTTGCTGGGAGTATTGATGATCGAGCATCAACATCAGGTTATTTAATGAATATGGGGTCAGCAGAAGTATCTTGGAGTTGTAAAAAACAAGCTACAGTGGCCACTTCTTCAGCAAAAGCAGAGTACATTTCAGCATGGGAAGCAACATGTGAAATTGTTTGGTTGCGCCGAATTTTGCAGGACTTGGGCATTTCTCAGGGAGAAGCTACATCATTGTTCATTGACAGCCAGTCAACCATCAAACTTGCCAAGAACCCAATTTTTCATTCAAAGAAAAAGCATGTGGACACCAAGTATCATCATATCAGGTCTCTCATTGCCAAAGATGTCCTCAAACCAGTCTATTGCCCTTCCGAAGATCAGATCTCCGACATTTTCACAAAACTGCTTGGCAGAATAAAAATTACTAAGTTCAGGGATGAACTTGGTATCTGTTGTAATGTATCTTTGGATCATAGGGGGGAATGTTAGATGATCCAAAAATACAAATTTTATCATAGGTTATAAAATTAGAATAAAATAATTATTAATTTAAGATATTAAATTAATAATTATTATTCTAGAATGTTTAATTATTTAATGGAGACTTTTAGAATTAGCATATTGTTGTAACTAGATATGACTCTCCAAATGTGTCCTATCTTAGGCTCTATTTTAGGAGATTAGTTAGCTAGTTGGTTTGAATAGCATTTAATGTAAATGGACACTTGTTATTTAATAAGTGATCCATAATTAGAGGTAGCTAGGACATGGAGCTTATAAATAGCTCATTGCAAGAGTGTTTGGTTGTTCGGGTGTAAACTCTTGCAAAATCAATTATGTAATTGTTTTTTTCTGATTAATAAAATTACGTGTCTGAGGACACTTCTGCCATTAATTTTTGGAGGAGCTGCTCCTTACTCGTACATAGCCTCGAAGCATGTGATCATTGGATTGACTAAAAATGGTGCAGCTGAGCTTGGAAAATATGGGATCAGAGTGAACACTGTTTCCCCTTATGGCGTGGCCACGGCTCTTGCAGTCCAGTACTTCAAACAAGGGGATGCCTCCTCAATTTCTGAAAAAGGATAAGGCTGTAATGGAGGGCTTCTGCAATAGTATAGCCAACTTACAGGGACGCACCCTTAAAGCAGAGGATATTGCGAAAGCCAGTCTCTAATTGGCCAGCGATGAGTCAAAGTATGTTAGTGGGCATAACCTCGTCGTTGATGGCGGATTCACGGTTGTGAATCACTCGTGGGGTCTCTACCAATAATTAGATATATGTAGTTGATGATATGTGCTACTTTTCTCAATGCAATAATAGAGTGGAGAACTCTAGTCTATAATAATGTCAGCATTTGGATTTCTATTTCACATCCCAATGTGTGTAAGCCATTTTCCTTCACCTGGTGCTTATCCATGTGGTTCAAGAATTTTTTCTTGTATCTATGAGTATGGCATATGCCATGTATGGACACTATGACGATAACCATCTTGAAGGTACTGAATTCGAGTTCCATTCAATTCGTATCAAAAAAATTTGACCATCTAGAAATCACTATATATATATTTTTTTAATTTTCAAATATTAAAATTAACAATTTTGATATTCAAAATTGTGGAACATTTCTTGAAAATGGTTTTCAATGATCTTGTATAAGCTGCAAATAAAATTAGATATTATTATTAATAAAAATTACTCCTATTCAAAGGAGGCTATTAGATGGAATGAGAGGTCCCAAATTTTCGGAGTTGTTCATTGGTTAATCAATAGATAATAGTTAATAAGGTTGTTTCCTAGTAATACATTATGAAGTAATTTCTTAATTGTTTGATAGGCCTATATGTTTCAACCTCGGGTGCAATTAGGTGCAATTAGATCGATGAAATTTCATCTTTTAGATTTATCAATGGTCAAGATCGACTATTGCCCAAATATTCTTTATCTAATGGCTAGATAAATTGTTGTCATGAGAGGGAGTACAAAGAGCCATGGCAACATGTCAGTGGAGGTGGAAGGGTTGGGCACAAGTTAGTTGGGGAGGTTAAATGGCATGCATTTCACTTGGACATGAGGTGTGTTTCACTTCAACCCTATGTTGTATTTTATTTTCGAAACCTTCATCCCTCCATTTCAATGTGGCAAGGTTCAACAAAATTGGCGCGACGAGGTTGCAGGTGCAAATTTAATTCTTAAACCTTCATCCCTCTATTTCAATGTCGCGAGGTTCAACAAAAGTGGCACCACAAGGTTGTAGGGGCAGTTTCAATGTTAGCAGGTTCAAGCAGAAGTCCGATATGGCGAGGTTCATTGGCAACTTTGAATATTAATTTTTGTAACTCTTGTAATATTTATTTTTTGCATGTGGGTTTTTTTTTGCAAACATATTTTTGTAGTTGATTTCTTTTTTACAGGTGACTTTCAAATTTTGGTTTGCATTAAAAATATGTACCTTAAATATTTGGGGATAAATCTAACCTCTCTAAAATAATTTCTCCAAATATTCCATAAAGGTGATATCATAATAATTTTACTTATTACTTTCCCTGTACCTGCATAAAACTATACGTAGGAAAGTAAAATTATATCCAGGAATGTAAAATTATATTCAGGAAAGTAATTTTTTAAGCTCTAGTGGAAAGTTGCGACACTGACTCACCCTCATTTGAGTACGTGACCTTCAGGACTTCGAAGATGTAAAATTATGTGTCAAAAAATCTTTGAAATATATAATTTTGAACTATGGAAATGAATAATCACGTGAGATTCCCTGTGAAGATTCATATAAAGGTGAAATGATGTCTCAGAAAACCGTCAAAATATGTAGTTTGTAAAATTTGAAATGAATAATTCTCCCACTTGAAGTCAAATAAGAGTCATCAAGTCACACCGAGTCCTACCATGCCTCTACATAAATCATGCTTATTTCATGGTAGAATCTTAGTGAGCATATCAGCAAGGTTCCTATCTGTATGGATCTTTTCCAAGGATAACTGTTCTTCCTCCAACACATGCTGGATCCAATGGTACCTTAAGTCAATGTGCTTGGTTTTTGAATGAAATGTTGGGTTTTTCGCCAAGTGAATGGCACTTTGACTATCACAATATAACACATACTTGTCCTGCTTTATTCCTATCTCTCCTAGGAATCACTGCATCCACAACATCTCTTTACAAGCTTCTGTTGTAGCTATGTACTCTGCTTCTGTTGTAGAGAGGGCTACTATTCTTTGTAGCCTTAACACCAAGGACATTTTTGCACCTGCAAATGTATACAAATAACCTATAGTGAAATTTTTGGTATCCATATCTCCAGCCATATCCGCATCTGTAAATCCTTCAAGCACAGTCTCATCATGACCAAAACATAAACAATAATGACTAGTACCCTTGAGATACCTCAAAATCCATTTCATTGCTTGCCAATGTTGTTTGCCTGGATTGGAAAGGAACCTACTCACTACTCCCACTAAATATGCAATGTCTGGTCATGTGCATACCATGGCATACATCAAACTGTCAACTGCTGAAGCATAAGGAATATTGCTCATCTCTTCTTTCTCCTTTTCATCACTAGAACATAATTCAGTACTCAGCTTGAAGTGGGCTGCAAGGGGTGTACCAACTGGCTTAGCATCCTTCTTATTAAACCTGTCAAGCACCTTCTTGATATATTTTTCTTGTGACAGCCACAACCTTTTGTTTTTCCTGTCACGCATAATCTGCATGCCCAATATCTATTGTGCTGGTCCCAAATCCTTCATTGCAAATTTTCTACCCAAATCTTTCTTCAACCTATTGATCTTATTCTTGTCATGCCCAACAATCAACATGTCATCCACATATAACAATAATATGATATACTTTCCTTGATCATACCTCTTGATATAGACACAATGGTCAGCTTCCAACCTCTGAAAACCATGTTCCAACATGAATGAATCAAATTTCTTGTACCATTTTCGAGGTGCCTGTTTCAACCCATAGAGACCCTTCTTCAACCTACAAACAAGGCCTTCTTTGCCTTTTTCTATGAAGCCTTCTGGCTGCTCCATATAAATCTCTTCCTCCAATTCACCATGAAGGAATGCAGTTTTTACATCTAACTGTTCACATTATAGGTCTAAAGCAAAAACTAGACCAAGAATGACTCTAATGGATGACATTTTAACAACAGGTGAGAAAATTTCAGTGAAGTCAATACCTTCTTTTTGGGCAAAACCTTTCACCACCAGCCTTGCTTTATACCTCTCCTTCTTTTCGTCACCTTCATGCTTAATCCTATACACCCATTTGTTTTGTAGAGTCTTTCTACCTTTTGGGAGGTTTACCAACTCCCAAGTTTTATTTTCCTGCAAAGAGTTCATTTCTTCTTCCATTGCTTTCTTCCATTCTTTACTGTGCTCGACTTTACAAGCTTCTTGAAAACAATTAGGTTCACCTTCATCAGTCAAAAAAATATAGTTTGAAGGAGGATACCTTTGTGAAGGCTTATGAGGCCTAGAAGATCTGCGAACCAACTGTGGTGGTGCATTATCAGGTTGAATCTCCAATAAAGGTTCCTACAAGATTTCTTCTTGTTGTTGTTCATCATTTTCCACTTGTTGTTCTTCATGCTCCTGAATTTGCTGTTCATTTTCTTGTATTGGTGGTATGTTTTCCTGCTGCTCTTCAAACCTGTCAATAACCTTCTTGACCTCCAACTCACCTACAGTCCTCTTGAACATTTCTGACTCATTAAATATAACATCCCTGCTTCTAATAATTTTATGTTTGACTGGATCCCATAGACGATAACCAAAATCTTCATCTGCATATCCAAAAAAAATGCATTTAATAGATTTATCATCTAGCTTAGTTGTATGTTCTTTGGGAATATGTACGAATGCTTCACATCCAAAGATTTTCAAGTGAGAATAATTCAAATTCTTACCAGTCCAAACTTCTTCAGTGATATCGTCATCCAAGGCTGTAGTTGGAGATCTATTTATGAAGTAGCAAGCGGTCCTGACTGCTTCAGCCCAAAAATTCTTCTCCAAATTGGAATTGAACAACATACTTCACACCTTTTCCATAATGGTGCGATTCATCCTTTATACGACACCATTCTGTTGAGGAGTACCAAGCACAGTCTTCTCATGTTTTATGCCAAACCTGTTACAATATTCCTTAAATGCATTTTAGCAATATTCTCCACCATTATTTGTTCTTAAACACTTCAACAATTTGTTAGTCTCTCTTTCAACAGAAACATGAAATTTTTGAAATATTCCAAAAACTTCACTTTTATTTTTCATAGGATATGCCCAAACCTTCCTCGATGCATCATCTATAAATGTTACAAAATATGATGCTCCTCCTAATGATTTGATGTTAACAGGCCCAAACACATCTGAGTGTACCAATTCTAACACATTTTTCTTTCTATCATGGCCACCTCTAAGGAATGAAACCCTTCTTTGTCTACCATATATACAATGCTCACAAAGATCGAGATTGTAGGATTTCAAACCTGGCAAAAATTTTTTATCAACAAGGATTTTTAAGCCCTTCTCGCTCATGTGACCCAAACGCTTATGCCACAGATCTACTGAATTTCATTCTTTTGTGACAGCAGCCAAATCTGATTTTCCTATCAGTGTCTTCAATGTGTGTAATGTTCCTATCTTTGGTCCTTTGGCCATGACCAATGCACCTTTGCTAATTTTCCAGCCTTCTTTTCCAAAGCTTGTTGAATAGCCTTCATCATCCAGTTGTCCCATAGAGATTAAACTCATGCGCATTTCCGGTGCATGCCTGACCTATTTCAACAATATATCTTGTCCATCTTTCATCTTGATATGGACATCTCCCACTCCAACAATACTGCAAAAATGATTATTCCCCAAATGCACTCTACCATAATCATCGGGATTATATGAAACAAAACTATCTTTGCATGGGGTTACTTGGTGAGATGCCCCAGAGTCAAGGATCTAATCAAAGCTATTGCTAGATGTATATACACATGCATCCTCTACTGAAACAGTAAACAACACATCACCATCTGTGGCTACAGTAGTAGTCTCACCTTCATTTGTGGTGGATGACTTGTGATTTGTGCTAGACGGTCTTTGATCCTTTTTTCCTTTCTTCCAGAATCGACATCCTTTCTTCATGTGCCCAGGATTGCCACAATGAAAGCAGATGATTCTGCCTCTCCTTGATTTTGATTGGCCTTTCAATCTTGATCGCCCTTGTCAGCCTCGATCCATTCTTCTACCACGATCAGCTAGAGCTAGAGCCTCTCCTCCCTAGCTTTCCGCAATTGACCTGTGTCACAGCTCCTCATTCATTAAACTACTGCTGACATCATCAAACTTCAAGGTCCCTGTAGTTGTTGAAGTGTTCATAGCTACAATTAAATTTTCCCAGCTTTCTGGCATAGAACACATTAGCAAAATAGATCTAATTTCATCATCTAAAATGATTTTAACATAGGCAAGTTGATTAGTAATAATATTAAATGCATTCAAGTGCTCAACAACTGAAGCACCCTCCTTCATTTTGAGATTATAAAGCTTCTTCATCAAGAATAATTTGTTTGATGTCGTGTTCTTCTCATATAGATCATGGATCTTCTTCCATAATCCTTCAGCCGTCTTTTCTCCAGACACATTGAAATAAACATTCTTTGCTAAATATTGGCAGATTGTTGCAATCGTCTTTCTATCTAGCTTATTCCACTCTTCATTTTTCATCGATGAGGGTTTCTTTTTTGTGCCCTCAATCGGCAAATATTGATCCTTTAAAATCAGTATATCCTCCATCTGTGATTTCCATAGGGAAAAATTAGCCCCGCTCAACTTCTCCATATCTGTAACTGTTGTCTCCATTTTCAATCAAATTCACGCCCCAAAACACAAAAACTCCACTTAAAAATAAAACTTTAATTATTACTCTTTAAAATTTAGTAATAATGACCTTCCTCCTTTTAAAATACCCTTTTCAAAATTCCTGCTCCTTTTAAAAATATACTTTTAAAAATTCCAACATATAATTATATATGTTTCATAATAAATATAAAAACATATATAATGTTTTAACCTTTTCACATTTCACACATACATATGTTGGTTTGAGAAAAAACTTGACGTATACGTGCAAGCTTGATGTAAAAAAAAACTTACGAACACCATGTTTCAACTCCAAACTCCACAGATCTCCACGTTTCAAACTCCAACAACACGTTTCAACATAGATCCACGACCTTGTTTTTCTTGCAGCAACTGCCTTTTAGTTCTAGCATTCCTCAACTATTTCCTGGACAGATCCTTCAACAGCTCCAGGGGTAACAACCAACGTTTTAACGAATGCTACTAGAGTAAGGCGATGGCACTAAGCGGCTTGCACAGTGGATATTCGACACTAGCTCTGATACCAGTTGTTAGATCAGAGCATACACAACTCACAGCGGATTCATAGAGAAAATACAAATTTATAGAGGCAGAAGAAAGATCTAGAATCCTGTATGTGATTCAGATGGATATCTAGAACGATCTAGAAATGAATGGTAGTGTAGAAGAATCTAGAATCCTGCATGTGATTTATGAATTTGGCTTCACACTTAACAATAATCGCATGGGTTTCTTTGTCATTGATGAATCATATATGAAACCAATTATAGGCGATTTCTTTTTTTGTAAGCGATTTTTTTTATAGGCGGATTATTTTTTGGAGGCGACTTTCAAATTCTGGTTTGCACTAAAAATTTATCCCTTCAGGGGATAAATCGAAATTATAGTCATTTCCAAAGATTATATAAAGGTGATATTATGATAATTTTACATATTACTCTCCCTCTATTCTCCCTGTATGTGCATAAAATTATATGCACGAAAGTAATTTTTTATGCTCTAGTGGAAATTTCTCTCGGGTTGAGGTGTTGGGTGCGATGATGATTCACCTTCATTGGATTACGCAACTTTGATGACTTCAGAAATGTTGGAGATTCTAATTCCAATTCTTTGTTAAGTGTCAAAATTTTCCATCCAAGTGTCTTAATTCAGTTTCAGTTAGTCCAGTTTAGTTTAGTCTTAAGTCAGTCATTTATTGTTGATGTCCTCTATGTAATCTTGTTTAACTATTGTTTTTTTTTTAAATCTAGGATAATCGGTAACTGGTGAGAGTTATCCTGAACAGACCCAGGATCAAATCTAACTGGCTGCCACTATAAACCTAGGCTACGTGCAACCGCCTGCAAGCCGCACAATAGCAGGAAACTTATGCCTCAACAAGAGCCGAGACGTCCGCTATGGGGTCGCCTACTCTTCTAGCCAAGACACAACAGGTCATATATATACTCAATGAGATTTGAACCCTCATCTCGTGGGTTTCACCCAGCGAAACTTACTGCTAAACCCCATATCATTGTATCTTATTTAACTATTATTAATATTGAGAAGAGAAAATTCTTTGTTCCAAGATTTATCTTCATTTTTTTGTCATGGTATCGGAGCTTAGTCTGCGTAAATCTTCTTGAGCTTGGCTTGCGTAAATCTCCTTGAGAACAACAAAAAATGAGAGGAGCTGCAGAAAATATATATGTAGAAGAAGTCATCGATGTTTGAAGAAGTCGTTGCTGTGAAAAAGGTTGGCCGAGTGAGATGGGGCTATTGAAAAATATATATATTAACTTTTTTATTTTATGATGCAACAATGCTGCAAGCCAGCAAGCGGTCATTTGTTTTTTAAAAAAATTGGAGCCTTTAACGCATTCAACACATAGGAGAAGGTATACTTCCCACAGTGCCATAGGAGACAAATCACTGTAGAATTCGCTGCGGTGATGCTACCCCTACTAGGGTTCCTGAGTAAATTCGCCGCCTATCTCCTCTGCGCCCTTGGCTCTCCAGTCATTCTTTGTCGCTGATCCTCTCAACATGGTTCAGCCCTCCGGAGGGGTGGGCTCAGCCCCCCCTCCCGCATCAGGCCCTTCCTCTGACACTCCAGTAAACGCAGATGATCCAGCCGGCTCAGGCTCCACCCCATATGACGCCCTCAATACCGATCCTGTCACTGACAACTATGAAGACGCTGCTGCAGGCCATGCGGCAGCCAAAGACAAAGGTACAGATCGGAACGACTCAACGTCACGGCCAAAAGCGTCTTCTGCAACATGCATTCCCAAGTCTGCAGAGAGAATCAAAATAGACCTTCCCAGTGATCGAATCAACAACCAAATCCAATATATGAGAGATCATGCACTCATAGGCAAGTTCCTCGGATTCAAGTTCCTCGGATTCTGGCCAACTGAAAAGGCCTTGCATGGATGGATTGCCTCCAAATGGAAGCCTAAAGGACAAGTCACCCTGCAGCTTGGTCCCAAAGGTTTCTTCACTGCTACTTTCAACTGTCTGGAAGACAAAATCCACATTTTCGAGGGAGGCCCATACTTCTTCAACTCTGCAGGCATGTATCTCCATGAATGGAAAGAAAGGTTTAACCTAGACAAAGAAGATTTCAACTAGGCTCCGATATGGATACGCATGTACTCTCTTCCTTTGGAATACTGGAACGAGGAGACCTTAAAGGACATTGGCAACAGCCCGGGAGTCTTCATCAAAGCCGCTGAGAAAACCAAATCTCAAAGATACACCTCCTACGCCAGGATCTGTGTACACATGCATCTGGCCAAAGAACTCACGGATTCGGTAAGTCTATTTCATGACGATTTTGAATGGGTCCAAACAATAGACTATGAGCATGTTCCTTTTCGTTGCAGAAAGTGCCATGAACATGGCCATCTTTCCAGGGACTACCCTTTGAATTTCCAGTCAAAAGCTCCTGTAACTAAGATGAGTAAAGATGCTGAGGGATTTACAAAGGTCTCCAGTCACAAAAAGCATGCCAAGAAACCTCCAGTTGCTCCAGAGGATCCCAAGGAACCTGAAACACAGAATAGCTTTGAAATCCTGTCTTCACAAACCATCCTGGCAGATCACACATTCAGCCCACCTTCAGATCCTTCCCGTTCCACTCCTAAGTCTCCCCCTAATCCTTCAGCTACACCCTCAAAGCCCGATCTAAACAGCTCCCCCGTCTCAATCTCCATTGATAAAAAAAAGCTCCAGATACGGCCCTACAATCTTCCACCATGGAGATAGATGCAACTCTAGCTCTTAGTATTCATCAAAGGTCAGATGAGGAGGAACAGAACAAACCGAAACACATGGAGGAGGAACCAAAAAGTGTAGATCTAGGAGGTTTGGACATTCTCAAACTGGAAGCGGCGTGTCGACAGAAAGAATTCAGTGATATACCCCCTCAAGAGATTGAACGACTTGAAGTAGTTTTAGCCAGAGCATAGCAAAACAAATATCTGGGTATTCAGGCAGGTAGTGCTTGGGATGGTAAAAAAATACTGAAAGACTCAAAGAAACGTGGGCACAAAACGAATCTGCAAAGGACTATCATTGTTGGAGAAATGCTGGTGGACTCTGGTAGATTCCCCAAGCTGACCAAGTTCTTCAAATCTCTCCCCCACGGTTCCTCATGAAGCTAATCTCATGGAACGTGAGAGGGCTTAATAGCCCTGCAAAACACTGAATGTTAAAAAATATCATCCAGCAAGAAAAGCCTTAATTAGTCTTTCTACAAGAAACCAAAAGCAAAAGCACTGTTCTGGAGAAAATTCTAAACAAAGTATGGACAGGATGCCGATCAGTCTCTGTGGACACCTCAGGGGCTTCTGGAGGGCTAGCAATCATGTGGAACCCTCAAGTTCTCTCCCTTCAATATTTTCATGCCTCACACTTCTTCATTCAAACTTCATTCCACCTAATCGGGACCAATATCCATGGTCTTCTCACTAATGTGTATTTTCCTCAAGATTTACAAAAAAAGTTGGATTTGCTGAATACACTCACAGCTCTTAACTCTGGCAGGAGCCATCCCCTTTGGATAAGTGGTGGTGACTTCAATATCATCACAACGTTGGAGGAAAAATCAGGAGGTCGAGCAAGACTGGAAGGGGACAACATCGGCTTTAAAGACTTTATCCACAGAAATCAGCTAATGGACCTTCAGACCTCTAATGGTATGTATACATGGACCAATAAAAGAAGGGGACCACAGCATATAGCTTCCAGACTGGATCGATTCCTTTTGTCGGATAATGCCATTCACCTGGGCGGAGACTTCCATGCTTCCATCATGCCTCAAGTGGGCTCGGATCACTGGCCCATAATGCTACAATGGTCGCGTCCAGAGTCTAAGTGCAACAGACCTTTCCGCTTCGAATCCTTCTGGTTTACTCATCCTAACTTCAAAGAAGTGGTCATCACTGCCTGGAAATCCTTCACTCCCCCTGCAGGCGCCAAGATGTTTCAATTTCAACAAAAGCTAAAATACCTTAAACAAGTGCTTAAATCTTGGAATCGCACACAGTTTGGTAACATATTTGATCAGCGGAAAGTGCTGGAGTAGCAAATGAATACACTGCAACAATGTATCATCTCTGAGGGAAGAACGGAAGATTATGCGCAGCAGGAGCAGGCCCTCCTAACCCAGATTGAAACACGAAGGCAACAAGAAGAGACTCTCTGGCGACAAAAATCTAGGATCAGATGGCTTAAAGATGGGGAGAAAAACACTAAATTCTTTCACAGGTCAACCATTCAAAGGAGAATGCACAACAACATCGCTTTCATCAACAATCAGCAAGGGGAGCGTCTGGAGGTGCATGAAGACGTAGCACAGGAATTTCAAGATTACTTTCAGGACATTCTTAGGGAACCACCGGGTTGCAGAAATCAAGCTATACAAACTATAACACAGCACATTCCTAAAATCATAAATGAGGATCACAACAATAGACTTCTCCAGCCTATTTCTATGCAGGAGGTGGAGGACGCAATGGCCCAACTTAAGGATGGTAAAGCACCCGGCCCTGACGGATTCACAGCCAATTTCTTTCATGCCTTCTGGGAGCATATCAAAAAAGAGGTCTGGGAGCTCGTGGATGAATCACGATTGATGCACTGGGTCCTTCCTTCCTTAAACACGACCTTTATAGCGCTCGTTCCTAAAGTGGAAGAATCCAATACACCTGATAAATATAGGCCAATTGCGCTATGTAATGTAATCTACAAGCTCATATCTAAAGTCATGGCGAATAGGCTCAAACCTCTTCTCCCTCTCCTCATTTCACCAGAGCAGACATGCTATGTAGAAGGGCGCCAGATTCTGGATGGTATCATTCTCTCCCACGAAGTGATCCACTCCCTCAAGATACTGAAAAAACCAGGTATGATTCTCAAACTAGATCTCTCCAAAGCATTCGACAAGCTCAGCTGGACATATATTAAACACATCTTACTTGCATTCGGCTTCAATGCTACCTGGACGCAATGGATAATGAATCTCATTTCCTCCCCCTACTTTTCCATCCTCCTAAATGGTTCTCCTTCCCCTCCATTTCATCCTTCTCGGGGTATCCGTCAAGGCGATCCTCTTTCCCCGTTCCTTTTTGTTCTCATGGCCGAAGGACTAAGCCGCCTTCTTCATTCTGCTTCCAATTCTCACTCTTTAAAGGGCATTTCGCTGCATGGTCAATCCCCCATCACTCACCAGCAATTTGTCGACGATAATATGCTTTTTGGCCATCCGTCAGTTCAAGAGGCCTCTGCATTCAAACGCCTGCTCAATCTCTTCTCAGAAGCCTCTGGCACCACCATCAATGCCTCCAAATCCCAGCTCTTTTTCTTCAATACTCCTATTCTCACTCAGAGAAATATAGCTAGGATTTTGGGCTTTTCGATAGCCAAGCTTCCTTCAAAATATTTGGGAGCTCCCCTGTTTGATTCTGCTATCAAACATGCTTCTTGGAGAACCCTCCTGGACAACTTAGAAACCAGGCTCTCCTCCTGGACTTACCGCTCTCTCAACATTGCAAGTAGGATCATCCTAATCAAATCTGTTCTCCAAGCCATGCCTCTATATTTGTTCTCAATCTTGGCTGCCCCGAAATGGGTTCTTAAAAACATACGCAATCTTCAAAGGAATTTTCTCTGGGGCTCCTCGAGCCACAACAGAAAATGGGCTCTGGTCAAATGGACGGAGGTTTGTCTTTCGAAATCAGCTGGGGGGCTAGGTCTGAGGGATCCCCTTCACAGCAACAACATCATGGGTGCGCGCATATGGTGGAATTGGATATCTAAACCGCACACTCCCTGGGGTCATCTCTGGCAGGCCAAATATGCTCCAGGAAGTCCAAAGGAGGAGCTAATCCGATTCAGTTCAACCACCCCTGGTTCGCTGATTTGGAATGCTGCCAAGCAACATAGCGCCTTTATTCAAGCGCACAGCTTCTGGGAAATCCACTCAGGCACCACTGCAAGATTCTGGGAGGATTCCTGGCAACAATTTCCCAAACTTGCCTCCCTCTTTCACAAACCCATGTGGCAAGCAACCATGTGGCAAAATGAGCAAATCCATGTCCATCAATTCTGGCAGTAGCAATCTCCCCAAGGTTTTCATCTTTGGAGACCGGCAAGCACATGGCAGGCCAACTGGCAGGAGGAAACCTATGATGAGATTGATCAAGAGCTCAACCTTAGGAAAATCAAACTTTCTGATCAGAAGGACCAAGTGCGATGGGGATATTCTCCCAAGGGCATGTTTACTACCAAGGAAGCATATCAAATCCTCCATCAACCCAGGCAGATTATAAAGGATCAACTATGGAACCAAGTCTGGCAACCAAACATCTGGCCTAAGGTCTCCACTTTCCTTTGGCTTCTAAGCAAACAAAGGATCCTCACATGGGATAATCTACAAAAGCGAGGATTTATTGGGCCTTCCAGATGTTCCAACTGCAATCTTCATTTAGAGACCATTAAGCATCTCCTGGATACTTGCCCATTAGCTGCTCAAATGTGGGAGAGAACAACACAGTGTAATAGACGAACAGGTAGAAGAGAGGGAGACATCGTAAATACCATCAGGAACTGGCCTCGGTATCCTTTCCAAAGTCCTCTACTCAACGCCCTCTGGAACCTCCTTCCGGGCTTCGTCTACTGGATCATCTGGAAGGAAAGAAACAACAGGATCTTCAAAAGTCACAGTTCGCCTCTTGATACTCTTTGGCTTCTTCTCAAGCAGAATCTTCAAGAAACTCTAGCTCTTAGACAGCGGCAAGATTCATATATGCTATTTTTACCCCAGGAATGCCTCATTCTCGCCAACTGGAACCTAGATCTCACCTCTGTAGATCATAACAAGCCCAGTACTTCAATTCACTCTGAGTCTGCTCAATTCTGGTCTCCTCCTGCCACCCACCCTTACAAGCTGAACTTTGATGGAGCGGCTAAGGGCAATCCTGGGCCGGCTGGATATGGTGGAATCTTTAGAAATGTGGAAGGCTCTGTTTTGCATATTTATCATGGATCGTTGGGTAGAGATACCAATAACGCTGCCGAGCTTGAAGGCTTATGGCAAGGTATACGCATAGCAGAAATAGAAAACTTGCTCCCTCTAGAAGTAGAAGGGGATTCACAAATTCTAATAGAGGTTGCTATCCGGATACAATCAGGATCCTCAGCAGCAAAGATAGCTTCAAGCTGGAGGCTCCTAAGTAGACTGGAACAAATTGAAGAATGGCTCAAAATTCCTTGTAGTATCTCCTTCAAGCACATTTGGCGAACAGCTAATAAGGCAGCAGACAGACTGGCTAATCAAGGGGTCGATCAACAACTCCCATTCTTCTCTGGTCCATTGAATAGTTCCAATGATATACAACTCAAACGAGATTGCACTCTCCTGGTGCAACAAGACCTATCTCTCTCGGATCCGGGTGTCTGATTGTTGTACAGGTACGTGGGTAGTAGCATGGGTGGGCATGTGGCTCATCTCCACCGCCTCTCAGCCTCTCACGGATCCGAGCTTTATTTCCCCTGAGCTCAACTTTAATGCTGCTTTATTGCAGCCTGTCCCTCCTCTCCGGCCTGTTTATTTCCTGATTATGGCGCCCTTAACTCATCTCATTTGCGCTCCTGTCCCTCCTTTGCAGCTGCAGAGAATCGTTCTCGCACCATCACGGGGGCTTGCTGGGCTCTGTTTCGATGGGTGGATTTTTGGCTGGGGCTTCAGGCTTCTCACCGCCACACCTGCAATTTCGCTAGCTACTTGTCCTCTGCTCTCCCATTCGCCCTTCTGGGTGTTGAAGCCAAGCTTGTTCTAATCCTTTTCTGCCTCCATAGTTTAGCAGGCTGCCAGGATCTTCCTATTCTTCCGGTTATGCCGAAACTTCGCCAGAGGATGAGTTGCAGAAGAGGCAGCTCCCGGGGGAAAATGGGCCGCCAGGCCTCCTCCTCCACGACAAATTCCTCGACCTTTTGTTCGGACTTCCGCATGGACCGATATCCGATACAAGGAGTGGACGTGGAAGGGGAAGAGGCCTACACAATTTGGCAGCGAGCTCTTTCAATTCTGCGACTAATACCGCTAGGCTTCAGTTTCCCTGCACTCATGGCAATTTCTCTTTCATGGCCTCTGTTGCCATAGAGCTTAGCGAGATTAATGCTGGTCAGGAAGTTGTTTCCCCTGGGTGACTACGGAAAGGCTGGCGGAAGACAGATATGGCACCATTCAGAGGAAATACGAGCAGAGCAAGGCCTCAGGCTCAGGCAAAGGTATGGTATCCCCGATCATGAATCATCAGGCGGGCCCGAGTGTCCCTATCGGTAGCGGCTCCACAGGCAAAGAGGGCCACCCCTCTGAGGACGAAGAAGATTACAAGTATGGATGCCGCATCATCGAAGAGCAGCCCGATACCTCTCATGACGTTTAAACAGGTTTGTGCTCTATGGTTTTTTGGAATTCAGTATGCTCGAGGACATTCATTAATCACCTTCTTCACAGTCATTATAAGCGCTCCAGCTCTTATCGCCAGTTTCCCCTACGAGGGGGGCACTCTGCCAGCCTATGGTTTCTGGTCTCGGTTGCAGTCTCAGTTGCTTCAGAAGTTTGTACTCAGATTTTGTTCCAGGCAGAGTTTCTCGGTTCATTTGCCATGGACTTGTCATCCTGTTACGGTTGTTGTATGGCCCTGGTTTAATTTTCAATTCCAAGCACAACAATGGGGTTTTTTTTTCTTTTTTGTAATAGTCATGGTCAGGTTACTTGCAATCCTTCAATGCAATACTCAGCAGGGTATTTTTTTTTTAGTTTTTTTTATCAGCTATGCTTTGTAAACATGTTGCATCTTCAGGCTAGCTTTCACGAGGCCATGGCCTCGGTGTAACAATATTTTGTATCAATATAAAAATAGACATATTCAAAAAAAAAAAAAAAAAAACAAAACAAAAACAAAAACAAAAAGCGTGCGTTGATCATCCAAAACTTACGTAGCTTACAAAACTGCGTCGCAACGATGCCCAATGACATCGTGAAGTGCCCATAGAATGATAAGTCAAAGCAAGGAGCGCTTTCCTCCCATTTAAAAGAACATGTGTGCAAATTTAAAATAGGCATGTAGTTACAAAGACCAAATCCCTTGTGCCATGGTATTATGTTAAAGACATAAGCATGTGTTGGATTTTCATGTAATTTGAAGTGGGATGGTATTATTTTGAAAATGGCTTATGTAATTTTAAATAAAGGACTAAAGGATTTACGTTTTTTTAAGAGGGTTTATGTGAGTTTTTAAAGGGGTGTATTTGATTTTCGAAAGGGCTTATTTAAAAAAGAGCCATGGAAGGTTAAGAGGGCCAATTAAAAAAACAAAAGGGGTATTATTAAGATGATTTTTTATCATTATAATATTTTATTGAAGAGGGATGTGTGAAATATTTTGTGAGAGAGTTATTTTTGTAGAGAATTTGTAGACTTGTTTGTTTGTAAACGCTGACCAAGAGAGAAGCCACCACGAAGGCATTTTTATTACAGGCAACAAGTATGTTTGCATTTTGATTGGTTTGTTGAGTCGTAGTGAGCCAACACTCAACAAATGGGAAAATCCAAGAGCCCGAGAAGGTTAAAGTGACAACAAGAGATGTTTGGGATCCTTTTAGATTTGGAGGTGAAAAGGCAAAAGAATGACATTTTCCCCCTCATTTCACATGCCAAGATAGCCAAGGAGGCTTGGGATACCCTTGAAAAGAGTTTTGGTGTAAGGGGGAGTATTGAAATTGAAGATGAAAGTGAATCTATAGCAGCATATCTACAACAAGAGAAAAAGTGTTGAATTCCACTGTGCTCAGCCACAAGTGGATGATGATTATGAGAAATTTGCAGAACTAGCAGAGAAGGAACACATAGATTCTCATGAATCCCACTATGCACAATTGCAAGTGGATGCAAATTTGATGAATCCAACAACAGAGCTTGTTGATGACAATTTGGTGATTCTAGCAAAAGAGTTTGCTATTGACAGCGAAACTGCCATTGGAGCAGTAAATATTATTGTGAATCCAACAATTTAATTTGCTGATGTAAAGTTTGATGAAGACTTGTTACTTAATGATGAATGGTTGCAAATGATGCAACAAAAACATCATATTGACATGATGCTATTTGGTGAGATAATCCCATTTGAATCTGAAAACCAAGTGGAAGACAACCTGTCTACAGTAGCACAGGTTAGTACAAAATTTGGAATAGACAGAGACAGAGATAAAGATAGAGGTAGAGGCAAAGAAAGAAGCCCACAAAGAGAAAACAGAGACAAGGAAGGAAGCTCAACAAGATAAATCTCTCATTGCAGAGCAGAAAGAACAAAACCAATGTGGCTATGCAAATATTTTTAATTCTAACATTGATTTCTAGTATGTAGGTACACAGAACAAATATGAAGAATAGTTAAATTTCCTTGAAGCATGGCTTGCAACACCATGTTTAGATGAGTTTTGCATAGAAGCTGCAGAAATGAATGTTGAAGACAACATGCATGATGAACACATCAATGAAATTTTTAGGTATTGGAGTTTTGAAAAGATAAAATTGTATTATTATCTTATGTTGCAGCAGATTGATGATGAAAAATGCACTACAGAAGATAATATGTGGCAACAACCCACATACAAGCCATTTTTTGAAGAAGTCCAGGACATGCTTAGACATCCTGGAATGATGGAAGACCTGTACCAGCAAATGAAAAAACTAAGGTTTGAAGGATACAACAAGAAGAAAAAGCTGAAAGAATTTAGAGGCTACAAGATCTGGAAGAAAAAAAAAAATGGAAATTGCCATTTTTTTTAAATTCTAAGCCTAGTTGAGACATAGACCAGCAAGCAACTTAATTAAATTTTTATGTGGTTGTAATTAAGGGGGGGTGTTGGAGAATCTAATTCCAACCACCTGCTAGGTGTCAAAATCGTCCATCCAAATGTTCTAGTTAAGTTTCAGTAAGTCCATTTTAGTTCAGTCTTACTACAGTCATTTATTATTGATGTACCCTATGTAATCTTAATTAAATGTTATTAATATTGAGAAATGAAATCCTTCATTCATTGTCAAGAAATGTAAAATGATGTCTCAAAAAATCCTAGGGTAGGTTTGTTCCAATTTTATTTTCTTGACTGCACAGATACTCAACAGGTCCCACTCTAGGGTGGAAGTTGGGAGCTTTCCCCACACTCTGTTACAACTTGGCATGAAGTCCGACCTCCGACTGCTCGGGTTCGGGTTTCTCACTTATTTTTCTTGTTGATTGGAACTAGATTTGCATGCCCGACTAAGTAGACCCACTGAGGTAAAGGCTGAGACTCCAACACTCTACGCTAAATTATGAAACAACCTAGTTTAGTAGTTAGCGGTGCTGCTTTTGGTGTTTGGGAAATGTAATGCCAACAATGAATAATGGTTATTCTCGTGCCCGTGGCATGTATTTTTTTCCATGGAGGAAAAAATTGTCCCAACATTTTGTAATAAGCAGAATAATGGAAATAATTACAACAGATATTTTCCATCTCG
This sequence comes from Pinus tabuliformis, assembly GCA_031772625.1. Classification (NCBI taxonomy): domain Eukaryota; kingdom Viridiplantae; phylum Streptophyta; class Pinopsida; order Pinales; family Pinaceae; genus Pinus; species Pinus tabuliformis. Next base: position 1,334,313,174 of record CM062807.1, read on the forward strand.
GGCAATTTATGTGTTTGCGTACTATAGAGTTTTTTCAAGCTAAAAAAATGACAATTAAAATGTTTATTATATGAGTGTGTTACTTTGTTCTTTGAGCACCATTTTTTGAATTTATTACAAACAAATTGAAACAAATTTTAGATGAATTTAGTGAATTTATTTGTGTTTTTGGTTTTAGATTAATGAATCTTATAAAATAAGCTTACTGAGAAATTTAAATGTTTCATTTAATTTTAGTATTTATTAAACCAGACGTTTTTATGGTGGAGTTTATCATCATACATTGTTCAAATTCGTTGTCTCTGATAGAATGTGAACAATGTCGTCCCTCTCCATGAACCCATGATTCAATTTGTGGAGCCATCTATTGAGGCGGAGGAATTGCCCCGAGGCCAAAAGTGACCGGAATCCGAGCAAAACAATTTCAAAAATTCTTGTAGAGACAGTGTTTGAATCATATTTTTGAGGAGTAGTCTACCTAGGCTGTAGAATGGCCCTTTTCCGGCACCGGCCGGAAAATCGTCCAGCTCCGGCTACCAGAAATCTCTCCCTCCTCCGCCACCATCTCTCAGCTCCACCACCCTCTTTCTCCGCCACCCTCCCTGACCGCCCTGACATTCCCTGACAAAAAAACAGGATGCAGGCAGAGCGCCTAACATCCCTGACCGATCGGGGATGAGCTGGAATTCATTCCATGCGGGGGAGTAGAATGGCGGTCACGAAAATACTGAAGAACTGATAGCAAAAATCCTTCATGTAATCAGCCAGGACAACGTGAGAGCAGAGTATGTCCACAAACCTATGCAAACATGGTGAAACCGAATGAATTCACCTAGGTTCAACTTGGGGAACCATAAGTTTGTAATGGAGTTTCCTGGTTCGAAGCATAGGTAGCAGAAGCATAGGCAGGTGCAGGAGAGACAGTAGTTTACCCATATCCAGATCGAGACCCATTAGCGGTTTACCTTGTGCCAGGAGCAGTCGATCCACCACCATAAGCAGAGGAAGAAACAAGGGTAACAGTGGTACGTGAGAGCAGAGGCGTTCAATACGCCTCTCGACCATTTCCTTCTCATCTCACACGGCTTTTCTTTCCTAATTATTCACCCATCTGTTCTCTTTATGTATTTCACATCTACATTCCCGCTAGTGTTAAGTTTAAGTTTTGTTTTCTTCTTACAGGGCATAGCAGCCGCCGACCTGGAAAAAAAAACTACAGGTTAATCTACAGACTTTCTGGGTATTGGCCCAGATTATCTAATTGGCCTAAATCTCAAATTTTTGCAGGTAGGTATTTTAATGATGCAGTTCGGCTCTTCTAAGGATTTTACCGCTTACACACCTGCACCTTCAGAATTTTCTTTCCCGCACCAGCTACTTTACTAGCCGAAAAAGCAATTCCTGGCCAGGGTTTTTGTAATGGAATTATCGAATAATGGCCTAACTGGACTCGCATAGGCGTTAGATTTACAATTTTAGCTATGGCTGCGAGGGTTATTGTCAATCTTTAATCAATTTTTGGTTCTAATGAATTGTAACATTTGGAATACTGCACTCCTTTACTGTAAGGATGACAGATTCTCTGGTGTTTTCCCACGTTACTCTATTTTTTTTATACGGTCGTTATCACATACAAGGAGACCTACGAGAAGCGAATATGAATGAAGGCTTCCAACCCTTCCATTCACAAACATCCTTTACATACATTTGAATATTGGCTAAGCGATTTGGCAAATGTCGTTCGTCTTATGGAACTGTCGTTCTTCTAATGGAACTTTTATTTTGATACATCGCATTCGTGTTCAAATACAAATAGGCTCTTTATATCTTTGTTCTCTCTTTCTAATGCTGGTGCAGGGGGTTATCAACTTGTCCACCCATTCTTTAATTCGTGGTAACATAAAATTAGAAAAACACTGTTCTTTCCAATTTGATAATGACTTTTTATTTTAACAATTTCTTTATTAAGATTTTCTTTCTACAGGGGAGGGTTTATTAAAGAATTGTCATGATAACATTTAAAACTAGAAATTGTCTCTAAAGTCGAAAAGGAACACCTAAGAAATCTAAAGGTGCAAAAGAGTACTAACTAGAAATTGTCTTTAAAGTTGTAAAGGAACACTTAAAGAATTTAAAGGTGTAAAGGTGTAAAGGCATCTACTGGTGCTCTTGGTACAGTAATCTACAAGAATACAGGAATCTTGGTAGTTTTGATTGTATTCTCCATAGGCAATGCATACTCCCCGAGGTTGAGGGAAGCTGTTCCTATAACAGATGGCTTGCTCTTTGATTCTTGAGTCAAACCCTGCCAATTTGAAACAGAGCATATCAAAAATACTAGAATATATGATCAAAAATTATTCATATGTTGTGTTGTTCTATTTGATGCCACATAATTTTCTCTCTAAGAGTCTTACAATTGCGAGATGGCAAACATATGTCAAATAAGAAATTTGCAAACATATTTTCGATCTAATAGATGCACATCCTAATTAGCACTCAACTTCATTTACATGCACAAGGCATGCAGAAAAAGCATGTTTGCTCCCACCATTAGAAGCAAGGCCCTGGTACAGGAGCTACTTTTAAAAAGCTAACTACAAAGGAGTCCACAAATTACTACATATGTCTTATGCATGTTTAGTGGACCAAGTACAAGAGCAATAGTGGATAATTGTAAATGCAACAAGATTAGAAGCCCACAGTTTTCAGTAGAATGCTAAATGAGATGATGCAAGACGATATGAGAACTGCAAGACACAGATTAAATTGTTTCACTGAGCTCACAATTATGTTCCAACACCAAACCACTTGCAACCAATATTATCAATTAAACAAGTATTTCAAAGTCACTCAATGAAGCAGCATTGGAAATGATGCCAAGGTGATTAGGTGAGCTTTATTATGATTCTCTTCCACTTATGGAGATGTCAATTGTAAACAAGAGAAATTTCAAACTTATGCAAGCACCATGATATGAGTACTTTGAGATGTGATTAACAGTGATTTTAAATGAGGCAAATGCAGCAAGAGCTTAATGTGAATTCCAATCACGAAATGCAATTTATGACTATGTAATGATAAGAGAACAACAGAAAATGAAATAGGATAGTAGCTAGCTAAGAGACAGAAGCCTACCCTTGATACCTTGACAATATCACGATTAATGCAATTACCAATCTGTTATGCTTTCGACTGCCACAATAATGCATGAGAAAACCAATGTAGGACTAATAAATGCACCAGACCCTAAGATATACCAATATCAGTCCACTGTATCTACTTATTACTGTGATGAAATCAGCTCTCAAGATCATTCACAAGATGCGTAATAACCAAATTTAGAGCTAAGAACAATGCAAGGATGCCTTTGTGAAGAGAGATCAAACCACTGTAAGTTCAGTTCAGGCTTCTGCAACAATGATATCAGTCCTGTAACAATCAAATCAGTCATAAAACATGCATAAGATAATAGGCAAAACACTTGTGATTTATCTTGCAATTATTATGGGTTATTTTAATTTATTAATGTTTTTGGGTTTATTATTAGGTGTCAATTTTGATGATTAAGGTCACTGTAATGTATTGCTTCAGAACTGGTTATTGTGGCAGTCAACAAAGGTGGGAATGCGAGGCCTTCCCTTGATGACTGTTATATCAATGCGAGCCCTCAAAATTAATGTTTAGACCATAAATGAATATTGTGATCCCTCCTCAAGGCAACACAGACCTGGAACCACAATTATGTTAGCCCTAATGTGACAAAAGGATATAGATCAGCCCTCAAACTCCTTGCATCCAGGGTTAGAGAGGGTCCTAGGCCTTTCGGACAGGACTAGAGACCAAGATTGATGTATCAATGAGTTCCCAAAGTCAAAATAAAAGTAGAAAACCTTTGCCCAAGTGAATGCTAGACCTGCAATCACCCACAGTTAGCCTCTAGGAGTCTAGACAAATTTATGAGCATTCAATGGGTCAGAACCCTGCAATAATCAATGAAATCTAATGCCAAACCCTTGGAACAAGCCTGCAACAAAGTCAAATCAGCATGGAAATGGAATGCAGCTCACTTATAACCCTTCCAAAGGATTTGTGCATTGAGGATGTTGTTTCATCGGTTTTTCCATGGTTTTAACGTGACATTGGCTATATTTGTGAAGGAGAAGTGATCTAGAGAAGGTTTGGGACTTATGATTGTTGAACAACAACGTTATTGTGGAAGAGAAAATTTAGGGTGACAACTTTTACATGATAATTGTGCAGCAATAATCCCATCACTTGCACACTACAGTCCTGCATAGGGTATGTCTTAGTGTCTTTTGGGCTTGTTTAAGGATCTAAAATAGTAGACAACACTTTATTCCCAAGTTTATTTTTAGCATATTAGATAGCAAGATCAGTGGGCATGGGTGTTTTGAGAAGAATTTGTTTACAGCCTGTTGGTGATTTATTTTTGGCAAACATCAAGTCACTCAGAGTTAGCACTACATGTATAACTTATTAGTCTAGTTTGATCCTTTTTCCCTCATGTTTAAGTGAGAGAATAAGGTCCTACAAATAAATCATATCGTAAAAAGTGTCTAGAGAGGACCATATAGAACCATTATAGATCCAACAACCAATGTAGATAAAATTCCTTCCTCCCCCCACCCAAATTGACCTGATAAGACCTTCATTTAGCTATCCCAGCATGCAAAAGGAGAGTCCTACCTAAGGTCACAAGTATTGTCTTCTTTCCTATTTGTTACTAACCATTCTTTGGCTAATCTGAATTCTTCTACTTGCAATATTGTAAGATTAACATCCAGAAAAATATTTTTGGGTAGTGAAGCAGGTTTCTTCTTGGAATTTCCCTCTGACGAGGAGAACCAACTCATGTGGGTAGAGTCTATTTCTATTCAACCCCTTTCTAGGTTTATGTTTCAAATCAATGATGTCATGGATGAAAGAAAATCTACAAAGGATTTGAAAAAAGAGAGGGAAGGTCATAGACTCTTAAGATTCAATTACTTAGCGCATTGGATCCACTCTTTTGTATACTTGGCTTACACAACAACCTACACAATCAGGGGAACCTTCTTCAACTCTACCATTTGGACCCAGGATTTAAGGTCATCAACTTGTTTATGTATGAATTGTTGACGGGCCACTGCCTCATTTTTCCAATTTTCCTACTATGAAATAACTTAGGCTGCCTATATTTGACATCAGCCTCCTCATTATGGAGGTTTCCCATTCCTTAGCCTGTCACAACCTCTTTAATGCAAACTTGTTTTGTACCACAGTCTCCACAATTGGGGGAGCCTTCTTCACTCTACCACTTGGACCCAGGGTTAATGCTCATCAACTTGTTTATGTAGGAATTGGTGATGGGTTGCTGCCTCATTTTTCCAATTTTTTTCTTCAAAATATATTAGGTTGCTTATCTTTGATAGCAGCCTTCTCTTTATGGAGGTTTTCCATTCCTTAAGGGTGGCTTGGAGGTGTCATTTTATAAATGTTTTATTTGTTGATTGAGTTGTTGGTTTCCAACTTCGATTTCTCAAGCTTGTTCTCCAGTCTGATTTTCTTGTTCCTCTTGAGTTTATTGACTTGCTTCATGAGGGTCTTGATCCCATAGTGGCACTTCCTCTGTTAGGTTAAACACCAAAGGAGTGGTATATGTGATACATATTTTTTGTATCATTTTTGTTTTGAATTTTTGCATGTATTAGTGTCAAATCTAGTTGAGTTTGTTGATACACATATCATATTGCAACGCAGCAGTAGATCTTTCTTTTGGTTTACCCTTTGTTTTTCGTACGAATTTACATGGAGCAATAGGATTTTCTTCCTCTCCTTTTATAAAGTCAGCAACTCGTCGTAACAGGATTACAGCAACAAGATCAATACCATTGTTTTTTGTATTTATTTCTGTTCAAACCAAGTCTTTATTAGAGAAAGTAATTTTGTCTTTGAGGTCTTGCACCTCAAGATCTATGATATATTGCCATTTCTTTCGCTTACCCATTTTGAACTAATCTGGTCAAACAATATGCAAGGACATCAAAACCAAAATTTTGATCTTAGCAAGTTATTCAACATATATATAAATATAAAACCTCTTTTCTGCTTTTTTTGAGGTCTAAAATCACTCAATAATGACAAAAATAAATAGCACGAAAGGATGCAAAAAATTTGGGATGCAAGCATTTCCTTTAAGATGTTGCTTCTTGCCTCATTCACTTTCTGAGTTGAGTAATATATATAACAGCATATTGCTAATGTTTGACAAAGCAACATACCAAGTTGGTGAGATTGGAACTAGGTTCCACACATGCACATGCATTGGCCCACAAGTAAACTAACCAGAAAGAAGAGTGACCCCTTCAACATGTACAAGGAAAACCTACACATGCACATGGAAACCAGCAAAAGAAAAAAAAAACAGTCCACTAAACATGCATAAGACATATGTAGTAATTTGTGGACTCCTTTGTAGTTAGCTTTTTAAAAGTAGCTCCTGTACCAGGGCCTTGCTTCTAATGGTGGGAGCAAACATGCTTTTTCTGCATGCCTTGTGCATGTAAATGAAGTTGAGTGCTAATTAGGATGTGCATCTATTAGATCGAAAATATGTTTGCAAATTTCTTATTTGACATATGTTTGCCATCTCGCAATTGTAAGACTCTTAGAGAGAAAATTATGTGGCACCAAATAGAACAACACAACATATGAATAATTTTTGATCATATATTCTAGTATTTTTGATATGCTCTGTTTCAAATTGGCAGGGTTTGACTCAAGAATCAAAGAGCAAGCCATTTGTTATAGGAACAACTTCCCTCAACCTCGGGGAGTATGCATTGCCTATGGAGAATACAATCAAAACTACCAAGATTCCTGTATTCTTGTAGATTACTGTACCAAGAGCACCAGTAGATGCCTTTACACCTTTACACCTTTAAATTCTTTAAGTGTTCCTTTACAACTTTAAAGACAATTTCTAGTTAGTACTCTTTTGCACCTTTAGATTTCTTAGGTGTTCCTTTGCGACTTTAGAGACAATTTCTAGTTTTAAATGTTATCACGACAATTCTTTAATAAACCCTCCCCTGTAGAAAGAAAATCTTAATAAAGAAATTGTTAAAATAAAAAGTCATTATCAAATTGGAAAGAACAATGTTTTTCTAATTTTATGTTACCACGAATTAAAGAATGGGTGGACAAGTTGATAACCCCCTGCACCAGCATTAGAAAGAGAGAACAAAGATATAAAGAGCCTATTTGTATTTGAACACGAATGCGATGTATCAAAATAAAGGTTCCATTAGAAGAACGACAGTTCCATAAGACGAACGACATTTGCCAAATCGCTTAGCCAATATTCAAATGTATGTAAAGGATGTTTGCGAATGGAAGGGTTGGAAGCCTTCATTCATATTCGCTTCTCGTAGGTCTCCTTGTATGTGATAACGGCCGTATAAAAAAAATAGAGTAACGTGGGAAAACACCAGAGAATCTGTCATCCTTACAGTAAAGGAGTGCAGTATTCCAAATGTTACAATTCATTAGAACCAAAAATTGATTAAAGATTGACAATAACCCTCGCAGCCATAGCTAAAATTGTAAATCTAACGCCTATGCGAGTCCAGTTAGGCCATTATTCGATAATTCCATTACAAAAACCCTGGCCAGGAATTGCTTTTTCGGCTGGTAAAGTAGCTGGTGCGGGAAAGAAAATTCTGAAGGTGCAGGTGTGTAAGCGGTAAAACCCTTAGAAGAGCCGAACTGCATCATTAAAAGACCCACCTGCAAAAATTTGAGATTTAGGCCAATTAGATAATCTGGGCCAATACCCTGAAAGTCTGTAGTTTTTTTTTCCAGGTCGGCGGCTGCTATGCCCTGTAAGAAGAAAACAAAACTTAAACTTAACACTAGCGGGAATGTAGATGTGAAATACATAAAGAGAACAGATGGGTGATTAATTAGGAAAGAAAAGCCGTGTTAGATGAGAAGGAAATGGTCGAGAGGCATATTGAACGCCTCTGCTCTCACGTACCACTGCTACCCTTGTTTCTTCCTCTGCTTATGGTGGTGGATCGACTGCTCCTGGCACAAGGTAAACCGCTAATGGGTATCGATCTGGATATGGGTAAACTACTGTCTCTCCTGTACCTGCCTATGCTTCTGCTACCTATGCTTCGAACCAGGAAACTCCATTACAAACTTATGGTTCCCCAAGTTGAACCTAGGTGAATTCATTCGGTTTCACCGTGTTTGCATAGGTTCGTGGACATACTCTGCTCTCACGTTGTCCTGGCTGATTACATGAAGGATTTTTGCTATCAGTTCTTCAGTATTTTCGTGACCGCCATTCTACTCCCCCACATGGAATGAATTCCAGCTCATCCCCGATCGGTCAGGGATGTCAGGCGCTCTGCCTGCATCCTGTTTTTTTGTCAGGGAATGTCAGGGCGGTCAGGGAGGGTGGCGGAGAAAGAGGGTGGTGGAGCTGAGAGATGGTGGCGGAGGAGGGAGAGATTTCCGGTAGCCGGAGCCGGACGATTTTCCGGCCGGTGCCGGAAAAAGGGCCATTCTACAGCCTAGGTAGACTACTCCTATTTTTTATAGTGGAAATGGATTCAGCGCCATCAAAAATGTCTAAAACACTTTAACTAAAGCCTGATGACCATCATCCCCACCGGACCTTCTTTTCAAAAGAATTTATTTAACCACTCATATCATGTGTGACGTGTTGGTGTAATATCTCCGTACGGATTTTAAAAGCAGCTTTGATGGGCAACAAAATCTTCAATTTTGATATGGTATGGTGCATGATTATTTTTTTTAAATGTAAATATCAAGAATTTTGTGAAAGTTAATAACTGGTTGTGTTTTTTTCTATTTAATTAATAATTGTGCTTTTTTCTATTTAATTAATTACATTTAGAGCATACCAAACCAATCCAACATCTGAATAACAATGAGAAAGAATTCTTATGTTATGAGAAAATAAGTTATAATATTAAAATAATGTAATATACTTATTATTTTTACTTGTAATTGTAGAAAATATATGGACTATTATATTTTTATATCGAAAGATTTCAAGAATTTTAATAGCTTTTATTTGTAACAAATGGATTGATGATATGCAGTAATATTGCTAAATAACTTTGTATTATAATTGTATCATGTTTTGTATACATTTTTCTCATTATTTCGGAATTTTTCCCTGGGCATAAAAGATTCTATTTATAGTAAATGTTTCAATATGTCCCGATGCTTCTCTATTTATAGTCTGCATAATTATATTATCCATCACAAATCTGGTAGAATAAGGAGGAAAAGTAGAACTTCAGTGAAGTAATTTAGTGAATCAAAGGCTTTGGATAATTTTAGTTTAGGCTTGCCATCGTCCCAGTTTGACCTCTATTAATGTTGACGGAAAAACACCCACTTCACAGTTATAGATGGTCAATATTATCATTTTGGTATGAAGTTACTGTTATTATCTTATTATTATTTTATAAATTTAATTTTATATTATTTTAATTATTAATTTAATAACATTATTAATATTAATTAAATATTATTTAATATCAATATGAAACCACCTAATTTATTATATGTCACCATAGGTCATTATAGTCTGTAACCAATAAAATGTTGTCCTCTAATCATCTTATTTTTTTTATAAGAGATATTTGATTCATCTCATGGAACTTATGCGAGTTGTCTTTAGTGAGACTTTTTGGAAGCTTTTCCATGAGGTTTTTCTAGTCTAATTTCTCTAAAATCCGGTAGGAATTTATTCAAATCACAAGTCCAAAAAGTCGCACTAAAGACAACTCCGAACTTATGGGCATGAGTCAACCTCGACATCTCACCTGTTATCTATGATAACCCTAAATACATTTTTTAGTTTGATTGGTCATTATAGATAAGGTTTTGTAGGAATTTACAGGGTAAGTTCCTCAGACAGAACACCAAAGGACACCGCTCACAACTAGATTGCAGATCAATACACCAGTATTTTTGACGTGGTTAAAAAACTCAAAGAGGGAAATAGTCCACGGCCTGAGCCAACGCGGCCACTTCAGGCAATTTATTAATAAAGGAATGAAAATTTACATAAGCTTCTCTCATGCACGGATTACCCTACAAATGACCCTCCATGCGCTTTAAATAGAAATCATGGACCAATCGGGTGTTAAGCCACGGATCAAGTGTCGGTAATACCGAGGAGAGAATGAACTGTCGGATCACTACATATCATGACCGTCGGATTGTAAGTTACAAAATGTACAAGGTAAAGAAACACACTTTACCTAACTCTATACCTAACTCTATACTAGACCAAGTTGTACTTAACTATTTCCTATGTGTCGGAATATCCTAACATCCCCCCTTAAGAACAACTTGGGATAGGATTGAAGGATTTACAAATACGACACAATAGGAGAAGGAAGGAGGCACTAGAGCCTATCCCCCCTTAGTGACACTTCCTGAACTCCAACCATAAATCGAAGTTTAGTGAACTTTGCCTCTGTGAGAGCCTTTGTAAAGATGTCTGCAACTTGATCATCTGTTGAACAATATTGCACTTCAAGAACATGGTCGTGAATGAGCTTTCTGATGAAGTGCATGTGCAGTTCAATGTGTTTGCTGCACTGATGTTGGACTGGATCTTTGCATAGCTGAATGGCACTTTGATTATCACACCAAAGTGTAGTCGGATGCTGCTGCTGAAAGTCAAACTCTGACAGGATCTGACGAAGCCACAAGGCTTCCTTACTAGCTTCTACGGCACCACGATACTCTGCTTCTGCTGATGAAAGAGAAATGGCACCTTGTTTCTTGCAAGCCCATGTAATAGGTCCTGAACTAAGAGTGAACACATAACCGGCAGTAGACTTCCGATCATTAGGGTCACCAACCCAATCAGAATCAGTGAAACCAATCAATAGAGGAGCTGCTTCGGCACTGTAATGAATCCCAAACTGAACTGTACCTCGAACATAACGAAGTATTCTTTTAGCTGCTTTCCAATGACTTTCACGCGGGTTTTGCATAAACCGAGCAATAAGGCCAACGACAAAGGAAAGGTCAGGTCGAGTATGGGTTAGATACAGAAGTTTTCCTACAAGTTGACAGTATAAGGTAGCATCAACTTCAGAAGAAGTACAAGTGACTGAAAGTTTGACTCCAGACTGGAAGGGAGAAGGGGCTGGCTTACAGTCTTCCATGTGAAAATGGCGTAGAATATCACAGGCATACTTGGACTGAGAAAGGGAAATACCTTCCTTGGATTGCAAGACTTGAAGACCGAGAAAATAATGTAAGTGTCCTAAGTCTGTCATTTAAACTTCCTTTTAAGGCTAGACTTCACATGGTTTATAAGGTTGGGATCACTACCGGTAAGGATAAGATCATCAACATAAAGAACAAGAATGATAAGAGACTTGCCCACTTTCTTGGTGTAGACAGTATTGTCAGAATGACACCTAGAAAAGCCAGATTCTAAAAGAAAGCTATCCATTTTGGCATACCAAGCTCGAGGAGCTTGCTTGAGACCATAAAGGGATTTCTTAAGCCAACATACAAGGCTGGAGTCTGTTTTTATGAAGCCAATGGGTTGTTCCATGTAGATTTCTTCATGCAAGTCCCCATGCAAGAAGGCGGATTTAACATCTATCTGATGGACTTCCCATTTGAAAGAAGCAGCAAGGGAAAGAACAAGGCGGATAGAGTTCATTTTGGCAACAGGGGAGAAGGTTTCAGTGTAGTCAATGCCTTCAACTTGTGAAAAACCTTTAGCAACAAGACGAGCTTTATGTTTATCAACTTTCCCATCTGGTCCATACTTGGTTCTGTAAACCCATTTGCATCTAACAAGTTTTCGTCCCTTTGGTAGAGGAACAAGATCCCATGTATCATTTGCCAATAATGAATGATATTCTTCATTCACCAAAGGACACTGCTCACAACCAGATCGCAGATCAATACACCAGTATTTTTGACGTGGTTAAAACCCTCAAAGAGGGAAACAGTCCACGGCCTGAGCCAACGTGGCCACTTCGGGCAATTTATTAATAAAGGAATGAAAATTTACATAAGCTTCTCTCATGCACGGATTACCCTACAAATGACCCTCCATGCGCTTTAAATAGAAATCATGGACCAATCGGGTGTCAAGCCACGGATCAAGTGTCGGTAATACCGAGGAGAGAATGAATTGTCGGATCACTACATATCGTGACCGTCGGATTGTAAGTTACAAAATGTACAAGGTAAAGAAACACACTTTACCTAACTCTATACTAGACCAAGTTGTACTTAACTATTTCCTATGTGTCGGAATATCCTAACAGGTTTTTATGTCTAGGTTCATGTGACACCTTTTATATGGTCCATTCAATGTTTAATAGGGTCATCCTAACAAGAAAAGGTCACCACTAAATCCATTTTGAGGTCATAATTTCATATTAGGTTGGTCTGACACTTTTACAAACTTTTGCAGCAAACACAGTTACACAAACCTAGAATTTGCTACGAAAGTCCCTGACACTTCCGTAGCAAAAAGATCCTCTCCGAAACTTGTCTCGCTAGGAAAGTTTGTTGTTGTATAATGATTTTGTTGAAAATGATTGTTAGTGACATAAATTGAAGGGCCCATGTTGTCCTCTCTTGATCAGATTATCTCTAGTGGGGATTTTATGTTTCAGTATAGACCACATGAGTAGTCTTGTTCTAGGGGGGATTTGAGCTTCCACATACCTTTCCACCATATATCAATTTGTTGCGGTCTATGTATATTTTCAAGGCATAGATATCCCTCTTTAGGAGAGTACCAACCATTTTTAGCATGTGCCCATATAATCTCATCCTCCCCTTCCAAAATTCTGATATGAGATTCAGTTAGAGCCGCTGTGTAATCTTCCCAATGGTGATGCCATTGATGAGGTATGAGCAGACTGTGGGCAGATTTCCATGCTTGATGAAGAAAAGTAGATCTCTCCATATCCGCAATGTGGCTAATGTGGGTGATGCCAGAATTTATGAGGTGAAGCTTAAGTCCTTCTGGTAATATGTGTGCATTCCCACATCCAATCCAAGGGTCAAGGCCAATGCGAATAGATGTGCCAGCATGAATTCTCCAAGTGAGCCCATCTTGGATCAGTGATAAAGAATTTAGTACTGCTTTCCAAATATTCGAGATCCCTGTTTTGTTCCAGCTTGGTTGTCTTAGCCAATCCATCGAGCTTAGTGGATCTATGTATTTGGAGGAGGCCACTTTAGTCCAGAGACTGTTTGTGGTGATTAATTTCCATCCTAGTTTGGCCACCAGTGTTGAGAAATCTTCCAATTTTTTAATACCCCAACCTCCCCATTTCTTTGGGATGGACAACAAATCCCATTTTTCCCATGCAAAAATCCTCCCTGATTGTTTGCCTTTCCATAGGAACCTGCAGTAGAGATTTTGTAATCTTGATAGGATTCCTCTTGGTAACCAAGCTAGGGACATCCAGTACACCGGAGTGGCTTCAAGAACAACTTTAATGAGCACTAGTCTTCCAACCCTGGAAAGATACTTATGATACCATATATTAAGTCTCCTTTCTAGTTTTGAGATCAACCATGTCCAATCAGCTATTTTGTAGCCAAGTGGCTTCAGCCTATATCCCAGGTATTTGAGTCCCTCTTCCAGCTATAACAGGGTGAAAGGAAACCTTTGTAGAGCATACTGGATCTCATGAGGGGAGCAGTCAGATACGGTGAGGGTGGATTTCGAGTTATTGATGGCCATACCTGTTGCAGTCTGGAATAGGTTGATAGTGTGTTGTATAGTTGTCAGATCTCCAATTCCACCATTGAGGAAGATCAACACATCATCCACAAAGAGGAGGTGTGTTATCATGCACCTATCTAAGATCCTATGCATATCCTTGATAAGTCTGTTGAGCCCTTCCATTACCAGTAAAAAGAGTAGAGGAGATAAGGGGCATCCTTGCCGAAGACCTCTTTCAGAGTGAAAGAAAGGAGATGCAGCTCCATTTATCAGAACACTAAAGGATATATTTGTGATACAACACATAATCCATTTTATGACCCCCACAGGAAATCCTAAATGTGTTAGGAGCATTCTGATATATAACCAGCTTACCCGGTCAAAAGCCTTAGATAGATCAGCTTTGAGGATCATACCTTTGATCTTCTTCGTCTGTATTGAGTGCAATACTTCCTGGGCCGTACCTATTGCTTCATGTATTTGTCGATCTTGTAGAAAGGCAAATTGTTCTGAGGAGATGTGGGTGGAGAGTATGGGTTGGAGGCGATTTGCAATGATTTTTGAGATGATTTTGTATATGCAGTTGCACAAGGATATGGGCCAAAAGTCATTGAAGGTGGATGGGTTGTCTAATTTGGGAATGAGGGCTATGAAAGTGGAATTGATGGCCCCATGCATTCGTCCAGTTATCCTGCATTCCTCTATGACCTTGAGTAAATCATCTCCAAGGATTTCAAAAAAAGCCAAATAAAACTCCACCGACTAGCCATCTGGTCCGGGACTCTTGTCCCGCTTGAACCATTTCAGGGTAGCCTCTAGTTCCCCAAGAGTGACTTCTCTATTCAGGTCCATAGCATTCTCCTGATCGACGAACCGAGGAAAGAGTTGTGCTACTCTTATGACTTCCGCTAGGGTGGCATTGGGGGGAGCCTGATAGACCTTTTTAAAATGAGAAGTGGCGAGAGAGGCCAGTTGAGGGAAGGTATCCACCTCATTACCCTGCTCGTTAGTCAATTTCCAGATGGTATTGATTGCCTTTCTTCCATTAGAAAATTTGTGGAAGAATTTTGTGTTATCATCTCCCTCCTTCAGCCATATTTCTCTACTTCTCAATCTCCATGATTCCTCCCTCTCTTTAAGAATGTTTCCCCTCTTTGTAATTAAGGCAGTGAGCTTATCCTTATGTTCACTTGATATAAAAAGTTCCCTGTGTTCTTCCTCCATATCAGCAATTTATGATTCAATGTCTCTTAGGATTTGTTCTTCTTGTATCCTCTTGTTATGAGCCTAGATTTTTGATAACTTCTTCAGCTCTTTTAGATTGTTGATGAAGCCTTCAGTAATGTGTTGAAATGTGGCAACAAGAATATTCCAATTTTAATTTGTCCTCGAATTAAAATTATAATTTAGTCTCACCAGCGCTTGAAAAATAATTAATTAATTCATCTTGAGATAATTAGTTGGAGAAATTCAAGCTAAAAGTCTTTTTGAAGTCATGCAACAGTTATCCCTTAAATTAAGGAGATTATCCCTTAATTAAAGAGATAAGATTGAGTTATATTTGAGTTGTAATTAGTCAGCTCAGTTTACTGAGTTAAGTACAGTTAAATTAGTTCCAAACTGTTTGAGGAACTAATTGTGAGTTCAGTCAGTTAATGCATGCATGCATCCAACTAGTGTATTCCAGATAACTGAAGATTCTCTCATCAGTAACTCATGCATGTCTATTATGAGAAAGACCCAGTTGAGATTAAAGATAGGGACAATGTACTATCAGTTGCATGAGTTTTCCTATAAACAAAACTCATGCATGCAGAAGGAATTCATTCCTTGAGTATTTGCACAGTTTTACAGGGTGTGAGATCAATGTGAGTGATCAGTGTTACACTTGGTAACAATAGGATCACCCAGGAGAAACAATGCAAGGAAATAGGAGCATGGAGGGCAGAGGAGAAGGCTTATGAGCAGTCTATTTTGTTTGTGAGCATCTATGAGGGATTATATTGAGAGCTGGCTAACTGTGAAAGCTAAGGCTTTGTGTAATCCTGAGATATTTCCACTTGTATGATAATATAGATAGTGGGGTTTTTAGCTAGGGCTTTCCCCTGAGTATTCTTCTGTGTTTCATGTGCATTGATCCTTCTTCTGGTTATATGTGTTCAACTTAATCTTGCTTAAATCTTTTAAGCTTCTGCAAAATTGATTGTAGAAGTAGATTAAAGTATTTTTCTTTATTTATATTGCATTATTAGGTTAATCTACAGTCAGAATTTCTACATGGTATCAGAGCAAAGGTTATTAGAGCTGTGAACAATATACTGAGAAGAGAATTCGAAGTTTAAAGTTCAGGGTTGCAGGTGCAAAATCGAATTCTTATCATACTTCAAGGTTGGCCAATGGCATTCAATGGCATGAGACTTGAGTATGCCTTGAATGGTAGCTCGAATTACATAGCATAGAAAGATCGCATGGAGGCTGTATTAGAAGACAACAACTTGAAGGAATTCATTGATCAAGAAATCTAAAAGCTAGCTTCAACTAATGCACAAGAGTTTGCTGAGTGGAAGAAGTGTGTGGTGAAGGTGAGATGGATCATCCTTGAGGGAGTTCAAGACCATATTGTCTCGAGTCTCCATGGGAAGAATACTCCATTTTCAATGTGGAAGACATTGAAGGACCTCTACCAAAACAGTAGTGACCAGAGGAAATTGGCGCTCAAGGATAAGCTTCGAAGAATCAAGATGGAGAAGGGAGATATTATGTCCACATATCTAAACAAGATCACCACCTATAGAGATGAGCTTAGCAGTGTGGGAAGAACTACTGTCGATGATGATATGGTGAGCCTCGCTTTCCTTGGCCTTCCAAAGAGCTGGAATAGCTACCAGGACTCTATGAATGGAAGGGAGAAATTGTCGTATTTGGAACGACTGTGGTCAGATCTCATGCAAGAGGAGATCAGAAGGAGCACACAAGATGGTTCTTCATCCAAGAATGATGATGAAGAAAATTCGGCCTTAGCAAGTAAGGCAAGGAAAGGGAAGGGGAAGGCTTCACATTCCAAATCGAATTCTTCTCATGGAGGGAAGAAGGCTGACAAGTCTAAAGTGAGATGCTTTAATTGTCACAAGATGGGACACTATGTGACTAATTTCCCATTGAAGAAGTCCAATAAGGGATCCTCGAAAGGATCGGAAGGTGAGGCATTAGCCTCTCAGTTCGAAATGGACTTTACCCTCATCGCATGCATGGTGTCTTCGATCGTGGGTTGTGTTTGGTATCTTGACAATTGAGCATCATTCCACATGACCGGCGATAAAGTTTTATTTAGTACCTTGGAGGAGAAAGACCTCAAGATCCGCATAGACATGGGTGACGACGGAAACTACAATGTTTCGGGAGTGGGCACGACTGCTTTTCAGAGGGAGCATGGAGCTCCTCTCACCTTGACGAATGTGAAGTATGTCCCTGGACTGAAGAAGAACTTTGTATCGGTCGCGATGTTGGAGGATAAAGGCTACAATGTTGTCTTCAGTAAATGAAAGACGTTCCTAAGACACATAGCCACGGGTCAGAACAATAGGATTGGGATTCAGGTGAATAATCTCTATAAACTAGAGGTAGATGATTGTGTAGCATTGAGTTCGAAAGCAGAATTGGTGCAAAGCCAAGACATTGGTGAGTTATGGCACAAGCGGTTGGGCCACTTGCATCATGGGGCCTTGAAGATAATGTAGCAGATATCTACAGGACGTCCCAAAGGTAAACTTGATCAAGTTGACACATGCAAAGGTTGTACCTTGGGAAAGTACGCCAAGTCTTCATTTCATGATTGAGACAGTTGAGCAGAAGCGATCTTAGAACGAGTTCATACTGATTTGTGTGGACCATTCTCGATAGCATCCACAATGAAGCAAAGGTATTATGTGATTTTCATTGATGATTATTGTCGTAAATTCTGGATTTATTTCATGCAGAAGAAGGACCAAACCTTCTCAAAGTTTTGTGAGTTCAAAGCTTTCATCGAGAAAGAATCAGGGAAGAAGATCAAGGCCTTGAGAAGTGACAACAGTGGAGTATATGTCTCTCAAGAGTTTAAGGACTTCTGTGCAGCAGAAGGAATTAAATGAGAGTTGACGACACCTCATAACCCATAGCAGAATGGGGTAGCTAAGAGGAAGAACAGAACTATTGTAGGGGCAACACAGGCGATGTTGCATGACCAAGGCCTACCACTTCATTTGTGGGCTGAGGCATGCAACACAGTGGTCTATTTGCAGAATAGAAGCCCGCATCGCATATTTGGGATGAAGACACTAGAGGAAGCTTTCTCTGGTAAGAGACTAGATGTGGGTCACTTCAGGATCTTTGGCTCATCGGTATATTGCCATGTGACAAAGGATGCATGGAAGAAGCTTGAGCCGACAACAGAGTTGGGGATACTTGTGGGGTACATTGATACACCCCACAACTATCGGGTGTATTTTCCTACCAGTCGGAGGACAGTGGTTTGCAGAGATCTCAAGTTTGATGAATAGAAGGCCATGCGAGTTTCCCTTGAGAGGGAGCTCCAACTACAAGTTGTGGAGGAATTTTTGGTTCCTAAGGAGGAGGAGCCTCAGACTGATGTGGAGAAACCGCATGCAGAGGATCCAAGATTGGACACATCCACTCAAGCATAGTCTTCCAAAGATGGATGAAAGCACACAAGAGAAGCTGACAGATTGTTGTCGGATGCGTGAGAGAATGTGGGAGAACCATCTTCTCAGCGCAAACAGAGGAGGTCACCTGAGAGGTACACTAGATATATGGCCCTTATTGGGGAATGTGTTGAGACCGAGCCATCTTCCTTTGAGGAAGCAGTGCAGTATCCGATTTGGGTTGATGCTATGGTGGAGGAGTATGACTCCATAGTTTGTAACAGTGTTTGGGATGTGGTTCCAAGACCGGAGAACAAGTTAGTTGTGAGTTCCCATTGGCTTTACAAGGTAAATAAAGTTGTTGATGGTGGTGTGGAGAAGCATAAGGCAATATTTGTTGCCTGTGGTTTCTCACAGGTCGAGGGGACTAACTATGATGAGACTTTTTCACCTGTCGCAAGGTACTCATCTATCAGATCGATGTTGGCACTGTCAGCACAGATGGGTTGGAAGATCCATCAGATGGATGTGAAGGCTGCATTCCTCAATGGCCAGATTGAGGAAGAGGTGTACATAGAGAAGCCGAAATGTTTTGAGACCTTCGATCATGAGTCGCATGTGTCCGAACTGAAGAGAGCTTTGTATGGCTGAAGAAAGCACCTTGTGCTTGGTACACCAGGATAGACAACTACTTCATCGGGTTGGGCTTCACAACGAGTGAAGTGGATGCGAACCTGTACCACATCATGGTGAAAGGTAAGCAGTTGATCATTATACTTTATGTTGATGATCTCATATTAACAGGTGATGATCAGCTGATCATGTCTTGCAAGGAGGACCTTGCAAGAGAATTTGAGATGAAATACATGGGTCTCATGCATTACTTCCTTGGCATGGAAGTATGGCAGAAGGATGGGGAATTGTTTGTGTCTCAAGGCAAGTATGCCAATGAGATACTCAGGAGATTCCACATGGAGAATTGCAAGCCCATGCAGACTCCTCTAGCTGGAGAAGTAGTAGAGACTACTATGTACAGGCAGCTTGTGGGTTCATTGATGTACTTAGTGAACACACAACCAGATTTGTGCTATGCGGTGAACCAGCTGTGTCAAGCGATGGTTCAGCCTACCAAGATGTTTTGGAATGTGGAAAAGCATGATTGAGATACCTTAGAGGCACATATCAGTATGGATTATGGTATAGACGGATAGAGGGAGTGAAGCGACAGGGCTTCACTGATGCAGATTGGGCAGGGATTCCATCAAATCGGAAAATCACATCAGGAGGTATTTTCAACCTTGGTTCTGTTATCACCCCAAGAAACTCTCCTAGGTTGTATCTCAGAGATGCTCGGGAACATTACAAACTCAACAAAAATGTTGGAAAATTGGTGGATGAATGAAAGAAATGCTGCATATTCAAGCCAGATAGCCACTTCTACTGTGATTGACCCCAGACATGGGTGAACACCCCCAGACTACAAGGCTTTAGACCACCAATTACTCACATTTTTAAAGAAAATGTGATAATGGAGAACACTGATCACACCAGCAAATGCACAGGACCCTGTGATGGCCAGCTACAACCAGTTAAAAGGTCTGTAAATCTGTTTTCTAACACACAGACAGGATGATAGCTCTCTGGCATTAAAACAACAGAAACCTGCATACAAATTCAATGATACAGCTAAATTCTAACACAGAGGTGGGATGACAGCCCCTCTAATGCTAAACATTAACATCACATGAATAACTGCAAAACAGGCACAGCCTGGAACAAGAAGAAGAAGTGGAAAGTGAGCAATTAACAACAAAAGAAGCTTGTATTAACTGGAAATATAGACCAGAAGCTACAGGTTACACAGTAGTTACAGTCTCTAGAATTTGAAGCTTACAACAGAATAACACTCATCAACCTGATTACATCTTGTTTTTCAGTATATATAGAATTGGTTTACAAAATTGCTCTGCTAGGCTATGCGTGGAGGTGTCTTAATTGACCACCAACCGCATTTACAAAATATTATGGGCTTCTGATACATTCTAACTGTTTTAATTAACAAATTTGACATTCTCAGGTACTTTGTTGTACTGCTTGAATAGGTGGAATGTTTCATGAATGAATGTCCATAACTACTGCAGTCATTTATCTGCTCAAGGTGATCCTTCTTATCCTTCAGAGGTACACGGTGTTGAATGTAGTAGCTGAGGGTTTTAATGCTCAGGTCGCTGGATCATCTCTTCCTTCTTCGCATGTATGAGTCAAGCCAAAAACATTGAAAAACGCCTTGAAAATGGATGAAAAACCGAGAAAGAACAATGGCCGCTAGATCTGTCAGATTGACGGCTGAGATTAGATCTGAGAGGGCTATCGGGAGGCATGTGAACAGATGAACGATGGCAGAGACAGATCTGGGCCGTCAGATCGCGGTGAGAGAGATCAGACGGCTATCGGGAGCGGGAGCTGCGTGAACGTTAACGAGCGGGAGACGTACAAATAGGCGGGAAGCGAAATGAATGAGGGTCGTCGGATCATGGGACGGTCGATCAGACGGTCGACGGGCGATTAACATGCGCGGGTGATAATGCGCAGGGAAACAGCGGTACAGCGGGCGGGCGGTTTCCCCGCACCGCTTATCGGGCGAGGGTGGTTTACGTACACGGGGAAGCGATGGAATGAAAATGTGACGCGTGGCTGGGAGAATGGCAGGGAAAACCACTTTCCCGGGGGCTATCGAACGAGCGGGTTGGTGGAGCGGGGGAAGCGTCTATCGTCGGATCTCTGCAGGACGATCGGACGGTCGACAGATTAAAACACGTGTTTTAGTTGATATGACAGGTAAGGGCGTGGGTTATAATAATTTTATTATATGCGCGCGGGAATTAAACACAAAAAGGTTTATACAAGGTTTTAAAAAGCTTTCGGGCTTTTATAAAGGGTTAGCGGGTTTATAATATTAAAACAAGAAAAATGCCCAAACAGCCTTTAAACAGGGTTTATGCAGTTTAATAGCATTATAAACAAAAAGCGCCCGAGAGGTTAGAGGAACATGAGTTTAGGCGGGCTTTTATAATGTTAGAACAACATATGCCCGATAGTAGCTAAAAAGGGTTTAAAGGGGTTTTGGATGTAAAACAGAGAAAAACAAGGTCGGGGGGGGGGGGTTATAAGGATATAAAACAAATGAAGGGGAAAAGATTAAAGGAAGTGTTGCTAGCCCCTCCTTACAGAAAACACCACGGCCAAGCTATCCTTGACCCTCCAAAATGCTCAAACATGTAGCAGAGCTAACATTTGGCTCCTTTTGGGGATGAGATCCTCCCTGTGAGGTCTCAAGAACCTGCAAACCATTGCCTTTCCAGCTGAAAGCAAACTAATCAAAATTCCTAGTGTTCCATTGGGCATGGAGTCTACTTTGCCTGCACAAAACTGATAAAAACAAAATATTTACAGCCTTTAAGGCCAAAGACCTTAGACAACATAAACTTTCAAAAACCGCCCATTAACTGGGCCATCAAAAAGTGCTTCTCCTCCCATACTTTTCAGTATGAAGGTGTTGTTCCCTTGAACCTGTGCAATGATGAAAGGCCCTATCCAGAAAGCATCAAATTTCCCATGGTTTCCTTTCTTCTCCTTTAATGCATCCCACTTCAAAACCAAGTCACCAACCTGAAAATTATATGTTTTTTCCCTTTTGTCAAAGGCTTCCTTGACCTTTCTTTGATGTGCTGCAACTTTTTCAACCAGCTGTTCTCTAATCTGTTGTATTTCTGCTAGATCAGTGATTCTCTTTGCAATGTCTTCTTCCTCATCCTGCTCTTCTTGAAGGAATTTTACCACAGGGAGAGTTAGCTGAATTGGAAATATAGCTTCAATGCCATATATCAGCTTGAAAGGAGAATTACCTGTGGATTTCTTAATGGTCACTCTGTCAACCCACAGTGCATACTTGAGTTTTGAATCCCAATTCTTTTTATTATCCTCTAACAGTTTTTTAATTATCCTGATCAGACTTTTGTTAGAGGATTTTGCCAGACCATTTCCTTGAGGATAATATGAGGTGGAATGAACAAGTTTAATGCTCATTGAATCACACATTTCCACCAATTCCTTTGCCCTGAAGGCTGCTGCATTATCTGTTATTAATTTATATGGACAACCAAATCTACTGAAGATATTCTCTGTCAAAAACTTCATGACCACATTATGATCAGCCTTCCTTGTAGGGACTGCTTCAATCCACTTAGTGAAATAATTAGTGGCTACTAGTATCCACCTGTGCTGGCCACTGGAATGTGGATTGATTTCTCCAATAAAATCCAAGCCCCACTACTGAAAAGGTCCTTTTGCAATTATTGGTTTTAGGGGCAGGGATTTTAACTGTTGTTTTCCTTCAAATCTTTGGCACCTGTCACAAGATTTAACAAAAGAAAATACATCGGAAAATAAAGTGGGCCAATAATACCCAGCTCTGAGAATTTTATGGGCTGTAGTCTTCCAATAATGGTGCCCTCCACACATGCTATTATGAAATTGTTGCATAACTTCCTTTGACTGTTCTTTGTCCAAACACCTTAAAAATATTCCAGATGAATCCCTCCAGTAGATCAGATTTTCCATAATGCAAAATTTTGCTGCTCTAAGTTTTAAAGTTCTAGCCTGACTTTGAGTAAATTCTGAACGGATCTCTAGCTTCAACGAGAAATTAATTATTTTAGAATACCAGTTACATGAAGCTAGATTCTCGGCCACTAACTGCTTTCTCTCTGTTTCAGCTACTTCTTCCCTTTCTACCTGACCATCTTCTGCATTTGCATATAGGAAATCAATGTCTAAAGACCTGCAATTTTCTTCAGCCAATAACGTGGCAAGCCCTTGAGCTCTGACCAGCTTAGTGGGCTTCAGCTCTATGTTAAATTCTATCATTTTTGCAATCCATTTTGCCCTTCTTCTGTCAGCATCAAGTTGTGTCAAGACATCTTTTATTGCAGCAGAAGGCACATATGCAATTATTTCGGAATGAACGATATAAACTCTAAAAGCTTTCAAGGATTTAATAAGAGCATATGCCTGTTTTTCTATAATATCATATCTTAGTTCAGCATCCCTCAAGTTCTTGCTGAAAATGCCACTGGATGTTCTGAACCCTCTTCATCTGCCTACATTAAAAAAACGGCAATGGTGTCCTCAGAGGCAAAATAAAATATGTGGAACTCCTTGTTGTAATCAGGACTTATTAAAGTGGGAGTCTCCATAATAGCCTTTTTAATAGACTCAAATGATTGTTTTGCTGTTTCAGTTCATCTTACCTCTGACCCTTTCTTCAACATGGAGGTCACATGCTTAACCAATTCTACAAAATTTGGAATGAACCTCCTGAAAAAATTAATTTTGCCCAGAAAGGATTGGATATCCTTCTTTGATCTAGGGACAGAGAAAGACTGAATTTCTTTGACTCTTTCTAGGTCAATCTGAACACCTGCAGCAGACACAACATGTCCTAACATCTTGCCTTCATTCAAATCAAATTGAGATTTTTTGGGGTTGACTGATATTCCAAACCTCCTGCACTTCAGGAACACTCTTTTCAAATGCTGCAAATGATTTTGATGGCTGCTGGAGTAAATTGTTATATCATCAAGGTAGTTAAGCACAAATTTGTCCTTCTCTCCCACAAATGCTATATCCATAGCTCTCTGAAAGGTGGCTCTAGCATTCATCAATCCAAATGGCATTTTGGCATACATAAAAGTGCCACAAGGAGTGGTAAATGCAGTCTTTTCTTGATCATCTGGGTGAACAGAAATCTGATTAAAGCCTGAAAATATGTCCAAGAAAGACATCACTTTAGCTGCTGAGACCTTTTGCAATAAGTGCTCCATCTTTGGCAGAGGATAGTTGTCTTTCTTGGAGCATTTGTTTAGATTTCTGAAATCAACACATAGTCTGATTTCACCACTCTTCTTCCTCACCACCACTAGATTGCCCACCCATTTTGAATATCTGGGAGGAACAATGATCTTGGTAGCCAGCAACTTTTTAATTTCTTTTTCAATCAGTGGAAGAAGCATAGGATTTATTGGTCTCAGCTTCTGCTTGAAAGGAACGGTGTCTTTTTCCAGAGGGATTTTATGCTGAATTATATTCTTATCATAAGTTTTCAGGTCACTATATTCCCAAGCAAACACATCAGTCAATTGCCTCATTAAATTGTAGTACTCAGCACTTTGATCAGCAGACAAATGAGTGGACAGATTCACATACCTAGGCTGACCTGGACTTCCTATATCATGCTTACAGATTGTAGATTGGTCTTCTTTTTGGTCAGCCTTGTAAGGCACATCATTCTGGTCAAACAGTCTTTCAAGAGGAATTAGACCCTTAGGAATATGGTTACTAGGAAGCTAGACAATGCTGTCTTTACCAATTTTATTTCTAAGCTGGGACTAGGAATTTTCTTCCAAGACAACATTTTCTTGGTCAATTTGCATTTCATAGAATTCATCAATGACTTGAAGGAACCTATTTATCTCATCATCATCATTAAAAACTTTCCAATGCAGGACATTGTCAGGCAAGGATGGTCTATACTTGATTTGGACTTCATAAACTAATCTAGGAGGCATGGGAGGTATAAATAGACTAGCAGAGACAGCAAGGGAATCAGCAAGCTGATTCTGGGCTCTAGGAATGTATGAAATACAGAAAAAATCAAAAGAATCTCTGATTCTCCATACCTCATCTCTATATGCTTTCAACCTCGGGTGCTTTGCCTGAAATGTTTTATTAACTTGCTGAATGATCAAATCAGCATCTCCAAACACCTTCAGATTCTTGATACCTCTGTCTTTTGCTACATTAAGGTCCAACAACGAAGCCTCATACTCTGCTATATTGTTCGTGACTTGAAAAACCATCTTAAAAGACAGCTGAATACTTTCTTGTTGTGGAGATACTAGCACCACCCCTGCTCCTGCAGTCTCCCTAGAACATGCTCCATCAAAGAACATCTCCCAAATCTGACTTCCTTGCTCTTCTTCGGCCTGAACTGTTGGTTTCCTGAGCTGCATTTCGGCCTTCTGAGATTCTTCTATTTGGAGAATACATGCTCCAAAATCAGTGTCCACTGCATAAATGGGATGATTTGTAGGATTCTTCTCATCACTAATAATATATGCCAACTGTGCTTCTCCATATAATAACCTGTTTTCTCCTCCAAACACTGGGACAGTGGCATAAGATAAATCATTCTGTAATGTCCCACCTAGTCTCTTAATCCACCCTCTGGACAACAGCATGTCAAACTTAGGAGGGACATCTGCTACCACAATATCCATCACCATACTCTTCATGGGCAGCTGAGTTAAGGTAATGGCTAGGTCTTTAATCAATCCAAGACATTTCACCTTCCTTGAATCAAAAGAAAATAAATCATGATAGGGTCTAGTGATATCAAGGCCTAACTCTTCCATGACAGCTTTAGGCATTAAATTGTGGCTGGCCCCTATGTCTAGCAGGCAATTGTGGAGGATTTTATCATGAATGGTCAATGAGACATAGAAAGATGGAGAATTATTATCAGCAGGTTCAATCATAGGGCTGAGCACAATGGTAGGCTTGTCATCTTGCAAATTAACAGAGTCAGTGGAGATTTGTTTGGTTTCTAGCTCAAGGGCTTCAAGGATAGGCTTCCTAAACACTTCACTCTTCACCAACTCAACCAGAGGCACAACTATTTTCAATTTCTGAACTTCTGATTCAAAGTTGAAAGAAGAAGATAATTTATCAGAACTTTTTACCGCTTGAACTGGAGCTTTGAGGATGACTGGATCAGCTGCTGGTCTTCTCTGTTTGATATTCTGTGGTTCTGTTTGGACAACAGCTCTTTGGGCAGAATTTTCTTTGACATTCTTTACATTTGATCTCAAATTATATCTCTGCTGCTGTTCAGTTTGTAGAACTGCTCCTCTGTCCCATTCCTGACTGTCTTTCTCTTGCAACAATGATTGTTCATACTCAACTAATGTCAAAAATGTAGCGCTGCCTTTATCTTCCATGCAATGAATTTCATCCTCATCTTCTTCAAATTGTTCTTCCTCCATGACTACATTTTGGAAGGGAGCTTTAATTTTCTGATCTTCTTTTGAATCTTCACCCCTCTACATAATTTGTAATTGTTCATTTGCTCTTCTAAATGGATTTGGATTTCTTGGAGCAAATGTGTTTTGCTGCCTTATTTTCCCTGAGTTCTACTCAACCTTTAGCTTAGAAATTTCAGCAGCCAATGACTCTATCATCTTGGTCATTTTATCTAATTTTGGCTCTGAAGATGAACTATAGGAAGTAGAAGCCTGACCTCTCTGCCTGCTTCTGTCAGCTTGATTTTTAAGCTTTTCTGTAGCCAAAATATTGGATTCCACTTCTAATGCTGCATCCTGCATGTCTGCTAAAGTAGCACATCTTCTTTCTCTCAATAACAGGCAGAAATCAGAGTCAAAAGCATTAGAATAAGTGAGTTTGGCAGAGGTGGGGGTAGGCTTTACCTCAGTTGGTATCTTACTATACATTTGATTGAATCTTTTATTAAAATCAGGTATTGATTCCCCATTTTCCCTCTTCAGATTACCAAACTCTGTGTGATAATACAGCAAGTCCTTTTTATCTCCCCATTGCTTCAAAAATGCATCATCTAATGCTTTAATATCTGTTATAGATCTCTGGGGTAATTCTCTAAACCACTTCCTAGCCTCTCCATCAAGGCTCTGGACAAAAACTCTCATCCACACATCATTTTCACTTATATCTAGATTATCAGCATAACTGTAAAAAGCTTCTAGGTGTTCTTTTGCTGTCACTCCCTCTGTTCCAGTGAATTTAAGCATATATTTTTTATATTCTCCCACAGGCATAGGATTTAAAGGCACAGGCAAAAATAAAGGTCCATATCTAGCAGCTACAATTCTTTCAATCCTCGTAGGTGATTGTTGTCCTGCTATGATTGGGATATTTGGAAGAATACTAGCAGATTGAATGGTAGGGAGTAATGTGATGGATCGTAAAGATAAAGGGATATTTTAGACTAAATGGGATGCTTTCTTTGGACTAAGATTCAAAGGGGAACTAGCTGCACAAGGGGCTGAACCAATCTCTGAAGGTTTTTCCTTATTAACAGTGCTGGGTTCTAAATCTTCAAACTGTAAATCTTCAGCAATAACTTTATCTTTCATAGATGAATTAGATTTCTTAGGCTTACCTGATTTTGATGCCCCTTTCTGTGAAGCTTTCTTTGATTTGACAGTCTTCTCAGGTTCAGGCACTGATTCAGCAGGAGATTTCTAAGGATTTCTTCGAGTATGTCTCAAAAACTGAGCCAGAACTTCAATGTGGGGTCACAAAAAGATGATCTTCCTCCAATGGAGTCGCCAGATAGATGATTACAACCAAAAAACTATGGTCAAACCTTGTCTATCATCAAAGCTTGAAGCTGTGTTGTTCTCCCACGAAAGCTGAGCTTCAATTCTCCTCTCCCCGACAATGGTGCCAATTAATGTTATCACCCCAAGAAACTCTCCTAGGTTGTATCTCAGAGATGCTCGAGAACATTACAAACTCAACAAAAATGTTGGAAAATTGGTGGATGAATGAAAGAAATGTTGCATATTCAAGCCAGATAACCACTTCTACTATGATTGACCCCAGAAATGGATGAACACCCCCAGACTACAAGGCTTTAGACCACCAATTATTCATAGTTTTAAAAAAATGTGATGATGGAGAACACTGATCACACCAGCAGATGCATAGGACCCTGTGATGGCCAGCTGCAACCAGTTAAAAGGTCTGTAAATCTGTTTTCTAACACACAAACAGGATGACAGCTCTCTAGCATTAAAACAACAGAAACTTGCATACAAATTCAATGATACAGCTAAGTTTTAACACAGAGGTGGGATGACAGCCCCTCTAATGCTAAACATTAACAGCACATGAATAACTGCAAAACAGGCATAGCCTGGAACAAGAAGAAGAAGTGGAAAGTGAGCAATTAACAACAAAAGAAGCTTGTATTAGCTGGAAATGCAGACCATAAGTTGCAAGTTACAAAGTAGTTACAGTCTCCAGAAGTTGAAGCTTACAACAGAATAACACTCATCAACCTGATTACATCTTGTTTTTTAGTATATATAGAATTGGTTTACAAAATTGCTCTGCTAGGCTATATGTGGAGGTGTCTTAATTGACCACCAACCGCATTTACAAACTATTATGGGCTTCTAATACATTCTGACTGTTTTAATTAACAAATTTGACAATCTCTGGTACTTTGTTGTACTCCTTGAACAGGTGGAATGTTTCATGAATGAATGTCCATAACTGCTGCAGTCATTTATCTTCTCAAGGTGGTCCTTCTTGTCCTTCGGAGGTACACGGTGTTGAATGCAGTAGCTGAGGGTTTTAATGCTCAGGTCGTTGGATCATCTCTTCCTTCTTCACGTGCATGAGTCAAGCCAAAAACACTGAAAAACGCCTTGAAAATGGACGAAAAACCGAGAAAGAACAATGGCCGCTAGATCTGTCAAATTGACGGCTGAGATTAGATCTGAGAGGGCTATCGGGAGGCATGTGAATAGATGAATGATGGCAGAGACAGATCTGGGCCGTCAAATCACGGCGAGAGAGATCGGATGGCTATCGGAGCGGGAGCTACGTGAAGCGAGAAGCGGAATGAATGAGAGTCGTCGGATCACGGGACGGTCGACGGGCGATTAACATGCGCGGGGGATAACGCGCGGGGAAACAGCAGTACAGCAGGCGAGCAGTTTACCCGCACTGCTTATCAGGCGAGGGCTATTTATGTACACGGGGAAGCGATGGAATGAAAATGTGATGCGTGGTTGGGAGAACGGCGGGGAAAACCACTTTCCGGGGGCTATCGAACAAGCGGGTTGGTGGAGCGGGCGAAGCGTCTATCATCAGATCTCCGCGGGATGATCGGACGGTCGACAGATTAAAACACGTGTTTTAGTTGATATGACAGGTAGAGGCATGGGTTATAATAATTTTATTATATGCGCACGGGAATTAAACACAAAAAGGTTTATACAAAGGTTTTAAAAAACTTTCGGGCTTTTATAAAGGGTTAGCGGGTTTATAGTATTTAAATAAGAAAAATGCCCAAATAGCCTTTAAACAGGGTTTATCCGGTTTAATAGCATTATAAACAAAAAGCACCCGCGAGGTTAGAGGAACATGAGTTTAGGCGGGCTTTTATAATGTTAGAACAACATATGCCCGAGAGTAGCTAAAAAGGGTTTAAAGGGGTTTTGGATATAAAACAGAGAAAAACAAGGTGGCGGGGGTTATAAGGATATAAAACAAATGAAGGGGAAAAGAATAAATGAAGTGTTGCTAGCCCCTTGTTATAGACATTATTGGGCCCTACAACTCCAAGCATGAAATGTCCATAAACCAAGGGCTCCTAAGTCCCTAAAAGTGTTGTTCTAACCCCTAAAGGAACAAGGTCAACAAATTACAGCTTCTCCCAGAAGTTCTCCATGAGAAACTGCTCAGAATTGGTCAAAACAGGATAATTGCAGCTGCTCCACTGGCTAAGTGCGTTGCATCCCACCGAAATACACTGTGTGGGTGCGTTGCATTTCAAAAATCCCTTCTGTGGGGTGCGATGGGCGAGAAATGAAAAATGGCAGTGTCATTCCGCAAGGTGGAGAGGCAATGGAAGCTTCCAGAATCTTCTCCTGTGACACTTGCCTCACTGAATTCGACCAAGGATGAGTAAGAGGCCATCAATCTCCAAGTGGAAGCAAGAACTATCAGAGGGAAGACACTAATCAAATCACAAGCTGACTCATCCCCCTTACAAATATCTATATATGGATCCCTCATCCCAGAGATCCGGAGGCTGGAATTTTGCATATTGTAAGGAATTGTTGTTGGTTTCTTGAGACAAACATCAGATTGTTGGGTGATCTAAGCTTTGTTTGAGGTGAAGAGGGGCTTCTTTGCTGGGAGGTTGATGCTGGGTCAGAACAACTGGTTGTAACTCCTCTTGGCTCTTTTCTTGTTTATCAATAAAAGCTGTTTGAGTTTTCCTCCATGCTTTTATGTCATTGATGCTTGCTACATTTGTATGGTCAATTTACATCTGATCCTAGATTGTTTATGATTATAGATCCATGTCTTTGTATAGTTCTATGCTTCTGTGATCTTACAGGTACTTTGTGAAGCTGGGCGTGCAAGGGAGCAGGTAGTTGAGGACTATCAAAGAAGAGAGGGATCAAATCAGGAGATTAGCGCAAGACAGAGGTTGGTCTTTCTGTTCCTCTTTATCTATAATTCATAAAGGAAAAACGAAAGTAGCTTTTCTCTGTTTGTTTCTAAGGCAACTGTCACACCTTAGTGGGATAGAGCAGTTCTATATAGACACTTTTCCCTGTAACACCCCTCCTTACAGAAAACACCACGGCCGAGCTGTCTTTGACCCTCCAAAATGCTCAAACATGTAGTAGAGCTAACATGTTCAGCTGTAGTTTCTTGGTACAACAGGAAACAGAGGTTGGTTACACTCAGCTCGGTAGAGGCTGAATACATGGCTACAAGTCAGGCAACATGTGAGGCCATCTGGATGTGGAAAATTCTAGTTGGTTTGTTTGATCAGAGTATGGATCCAACTGTGATCTTTTGTGATAATCAGAATTGTATCAAACTCTCTGATAATCCAGTATTTCATGATAGGTCTAAGCACATCGACATCTGGTATCATCATCTCAGACACTGTGTAGCGAGGAGGATCATGTTGTTGCAGTATATTTTGACCAAGGAGCAAGATGCTGACATTTTGACAAAGGCATTATCAAAGTGTAAATTCAAGTTCCATAGAGACAGGATCGGAGTGGTAGAGACAGGATCGAGGTGGCAGATAATCCGTTTCTTGTTGAGAGAGAGTGTTGAAATGTGACAACAAGAATATTCCAATTTTAATTTGTCCTTGAATTGGAATTGAGAATTAAAATTTGAATTTAGTCTCACCAGCTACTTGAAAAATAATTAATTAATTCATCTTGAGTTAATTAGTTGGAGAAATTCAAGCTAGAAGTCTTTCTGAAGTCATGCAACAATTATCCCTTAAATTAAGGAGATTATCCCTTAATTAAGGAGATTATATTGAGTTATATTTGAGTTTTAATTAGTTAGCTCATTTTACTGAGTTAATTCCAGTTAAATTTGTTCCAAACTATTTGAGGAACTAATTGTTAGTTCAGTCAGTTAATGCATGCATGCATCCAACTAGTGTACTCCAGATAACTGAAGATTCTCTCATCAGTAACTCATGCATGTCTATTCTAAGAAAGACCCAGTTGAGATTAAAGATAGGGATAGTGTACTATCAGTTGCATGAGTTTTCCTATAAACAAAACTCATGCATGCAGAAGGAATTCATTCCTTGAGTATTGCGCAGTTTTACAGGGTGTGAGATCAGTGTGAGTGATCAGTGTTACACTTGGTAACAGTAGGATCACCCAGGAGAAACAACGCAAGGAAATAGGAGCTTGGAGGGTAGAGGAGAAGGCTTATGAGCAGTCTATTTTGTTTGTGAGCATCTGTGAGGGATTGTACTGAGAGCTGGCTAGTTGTGAGAGCTAAGGCTTTGTGTAATCCCGATATATTTTCACTTGTATGATAATACAAATAGTAGGATTTTTAGCTGAGGCTTTCCCTCGAGTATTCTTTTGTGTTTCATGTTCATTGATTCTTCTTCTGATTATGTGTTCAGCTTAATCTTGCTCAAATGTTAGGCCCCTATACAACTAGTGTAACCCCTTATTGTTATTACTACAACTCCCTTATTATATTGTTGTACCCATGTAGTCCCCATATTGTTACTATTGTGCCCCATAGAAGCCCATTATTATTATTATTATGCCCTTACGTTATTATTTTTATGTCGGCTCTGATTATATTATGATCCCTTAGACTCCTATATATAGAAAGGAGGTATTTTCATTTGTATCATCAAAGAATCATTCATTTGTGTAATGTAAAGAAGGTTGCCCCCTTGAAGAGGCTGAATTCTAAGGCGTTGATCTATCTTTTCTATCTTTTTGTGAGTTGGTTTCATAACATTTGGTATCAAAGCTGTGGATTCTAGGGTTTCACTACTCCAAACAGGTCATCGTGGGATTTTCACTATAACTATTTCGCTACGAAGTTTCAGAAGTTAAGAAAGAAAACCATTTCAGACGAAGTCGGTTTGAACCTTGGCTCCAAATTTCAGATCCTATCTCGCTATATTTTCAGAGATATAGGCTGAGGAATTTAGGGTTTTTGCAGACCCTCGTATTACATTCCAAACAGGTGACCTGGGGAAAATCGTTATAAATTTCTCTTTGAGCATCGGATTGAAATTTTGAAAGAAGTTATAGAAATAGGACGAACTGTAGTTTCTTGTGTACATTTTTTAGATCCAAAGGTCAAAACAGTGACACGTGTCACGTCATATAGGTTCGCTCTACTAAATTAGTCTATAATCAAGGAATTAGTCTATAATCATGTCACCATGGGAGATTTGGCATAACTCTTCCTTGGAGAGTCCAATTTGGATTAGACTAGTGGCATTGGAAAGAGGACACAAAGGGCTACTACAGGTTGTGATTTCAGAACTGGAAGATCCGAAATTACAGAGTTACAGTCGTTTCAAGAGCGAGCTCCTAAAATCAAGAAAAAGCGAGATGAGGAAGTTTGATGGCAAGGATATGGTAAATTGGATACTACAGATGGAGAAATATTTTGATCTACATGGTGTACCACTGTTACAAAAGGTATGTATTGCATCTAATTATTTAGAACCGAATCAATTTTTATGGTATAAAGGGATTTGTTCTTGTAAACCACTTGTCACGTGGTGAATTTTCATGGAGGAAATGATAGTACATTATGAGGATACAAAGAGAAACTCCTTCTTTAGCCAATTGATAAATCTCAAACAAAAGGGTTCAATGGAAGAGCACATTGAAGACTTTAAAAAATTGAATAGAAGGGTAAATTATATTCCAGAGAAGCAAAGGATTGATGTCTTCATAGGGACTTTAAAGGATAACGTTCAACATGAGGTTTGTTTTTGGGAACTTGATTCATTGGAGGAGGCATTCGAGTTGGCAAGAAAAATTGAAAGAGAAATTATGAAAACAAGGAATCCCACCACTCATGACTATAATTATGGAAGTGTTTCTTCTCCTAGCCTTCCACAACCTACAAGGCTTACACCACAACAATTGGAAGAAAAAAGAGAAAAAGGGCTTTGTTACAATTGTGATAGAAAATGCACTAAAGGTCATAAGTGTGCTAAGAAGAAATTATTTTACATAGAGTATGAAGAGGAGGAAGAAAAGGATCAAGAAACATCAAAAGAAGAGGATATACGCCAGGACCCAACCCCAGAGAAAGAAGAAATGAATCCGACCATATCTTGTAAAGCATTTGCAAGAATTAACACTCAAACTCTCCAGATAAAGGACATATCAAGAAGAAAAAGGTTCAAGAAGTGAAAGATCACATCGAGAAAGATGAAATGAATCCAACCATATCTTGTAATGCATTGGCTGGAATTACTACTCCTCAAACTATCAAGATAGAAGGACATATCAAGAAGAAAAATGTTCAAGAAGTGAAAGATCACATCGAGCATTAAGAAATGAATCTGACCATATCTTGTAAAGCATTGGAAGAAATTACCACTCCTCAAACTCTCAAAATAGAAGAAAATATCAAGAAGAAAAAGGTTCAAGTAGTGAAAGATCACATCAAGCATCAAAAACAAGTTCTCCAACTTTTAAAGGATAACACCACTTTGGTGCAGAATCGAATGAAAAAATAGGTTGATCAACATCGCAGTGAAAAATGTTTTGATGTAGGTGATTGGGTATTTTTATGGTTACATCTCAAGCAAGATATTTATGAGAAGGAAATGTTGGCAATACTCCATGCACTTAATAAATGGTGACCTTACCCAATGGGAAGACACTTCAATGTAAAAATGGATCATGATAGTCTTAAATATATTTTAGAACAAATATTATCATTAGAAGAACATAAAAAATGGGTCACAAATATGTTGGGTTATGACTTTGACATCATCTACAGAAAAGGGAAGAAATTTTTTGTTGTAGATGCTGGGACGAATGACACCTGCTTCCAAAAGTTCCTTGATTATTTTTTCTATTTCATTCTTTTGGGTGAACAGATATCTGTATGGGCGCACATTTGGTGGTTGGGCCCCTGGAACCAAGGTGATGCTATGATCATGTTTCCCTCGCGAGGGTGGAAGCTCATGAGGCTTGTCAAAGAGTGGAAGATGGTTATTTAAAATCTGTTGCATCTCAGGATGAATCTGCCGAGAATTGGGTTCGACGGCCTGGATGGCATTAAATTGAGCTATAACTCCATGATGGCCCTTCTTTAGCAATTTTTCCATCCTATGTGAGCTGATGATAGAGGGAGCTCCTGCCTGGAGTCCACGGAGGGTATGTGTGGAGTTGTTCTGCTTAAAGCTCATAGATAACTCCTGGAAATCCATTGTGATTGGCCCAAGAGTGCGAAGCCATTTAGCACCGAGGACAATATCGCACCCTCCCATGTGTATGGCAAACATGTGGGTCTTCAACTGATAATCCCCCATTTGAAGTTGGACATTTTCACAGCGGCCTTCACATTTCATTGTTCCCCCATCCGCAATTTGGACTTGGAAGTTAGAAACTGCTCGTACAAAACAATGCACTGCTTTCGCGACTTTTTGATGGATGAAATTATGTGTACTTCCACTATCAATCAAGACTACTACTGGGCGATGTTTAATAAAACCTCTGATTTTGAAAGTTTGAGGTGAAGAAATCCTTGCCAAAGCATGCAGTGAAATAACTGGTTCATCAGGGACATTGTCCTTCTAGTTGTCCTCTTCTACCTCCTTCGGTTCCTCAAGTGGTGGGGCTTCCTCCGATGAGCTGTAATCAGTGGCATCAATTTGAACAAATTTGGGCTCCTTGCATTTATGAGCTGGGGAGTATTTTTCATTACCGTAGTAACATAATCCCTGCTTTCTTCTTTCGGCCATTTCTGCAGGTGACACCTTTTGAACCTTAAGTGTTTGAGTCGTGCTGTGAGCCTGTGGGGGGCGACCCTTGGCGGTGAAATTTGGGCGAATGGACTAGGTTGCTAACACACGTTCCACGTTACAAGCTACCTTGCAAGCCTCCGACCATGTGGGAGGGTGGTGTAGTCGGACGTGGGCTTGTATGGCCTCTTTAAGACTGCTGATAAAACATTCCGTGTAGAACGCATCTGGGAGATCCCTAGTGCGGAAAGCTAAGGCTTCAAAGGATGTAACATATTCATCCACTGTGCCAGTCTGTCGGAGCTTAGTGAGACGACCCAAAAAATCAGATTCCTGGTCAAAGCGCTCTGTAAGAGCTTTTTTGAAGGTGGCCCAAGTCATAAAACTTCCATTGCAACGTTGATGCCATTCCCACCATTGCCATCTTTCATTGTCCAAGTACATGCTCCCCACCATAAGTTGAGTCTCATTATCTAAGATGTTATTCAGATTGAAATACTACTCCATTTGTGCTACCCATGCGGCCAGGTGAGAACCATCAAATTTATGCATATCCAGCTTGGGAGGTCGCGGACGGGATTGTTGGTGGGTGCCCCAGCGGTGAAGAGAGTGGCTAGACTCACCCTCACTGTGTCCATTGCCAATATATGCCTCCTCGCGGGCTTCCTCCTTGCCCTTAGAGAGTGCGTCAGTTAGTTTGTCAAGCTGAGCTTGGATGGCTTGCAAGGATTGTTCAAGTTTGTCGATCTTCTCATTGGCCATAGCTTGAGCTCTAGTTTCTACCATGCACTGATCTGATGTACTTGAAATTTGGGACCGCCTGAATTTTTTTTTCACTAACAATTGAATGGTACCACCTTGCTCAGCTCGTCGTCCTGATTCTTATGGGCTAGATCACCAATAAGCGCCCTGGGAGGTGAAAACTCCTAACGGAGTTTTACTCCTTGCTTAGGAATACTGCAGTAGCCAAATCCTCAAAATGTCAATGCTGCCAAAAGTCCTGCGAAAATCACGCCCCGGTATAGGAACCCCACACAACTACTCAGATCTGGTGGATTTGAGAGATCTGAATGGCTGATCGGATAGCTCTGATCAGCGGACAGATTGCTGCTGTGGATCTGATGGATCTAATAGATCGGAAAGGTTGGTCTGCTAACTCGAAACTGCGGGACTGATGTCTGCTGCTGCTGCAAACCCCATTGTGAGATCTGATCTGGCAGAGATTATGCATGATCCCAAGATAGAAAAGGGAACTATGGTCTCGAGGAGTGTCAGGTGCTACAGATCACAATATACACAAGGGTCTGACAGTAGTACTTGGCCCAATGTTTTAGGGTTCTAACTAAGGAGGATCAACCGTACCCTTAGCCGTACAACCCGACTACCCTATCGTACGGGTGAGTAATCTCTCCGAGTGCTATTCTTGGTGTACTGTAGTAGCAAGACGGCCGACGGTTTATCTATGGCGAGGTTTCAAAGGTGCTAGGGGGCTTCCGATATACCCAGAGGGTACTTGGAAGACAATCTGTGCGCAGTTCTGTCTAATGTGCTACTACTCGAAGGGGTACCATAGGGGTTACAAGGGAGTCCAAAAAGCGTGACCACCTCTTGTATTTCCTGCATTCATTCCTCCCCAAATCCGTAGGTTTATGCGCTCAACGACAGATCCTGTGGTTTAAAGACGCCGGAACATGTCTCTAGCCAAAAAAAAAAAAAAATTGCTAAGAAATGGAGATCCCACCTGCCCTGGAAAGTGCTCTGATACCACTTGTTATGCTCTTAACCTGTAAGACAATTACCAGAACACCAAATATTCGAAGAAATATACCCAGAACATAGAATAGTGAGAAACAAGAGAAAGTATTTTATTATTCAGAAAGCAATGTTCACTTGCCTCTTTGAGGGGGCAACCTCCAATAGAGCAGAGCTCAATTACAAAATAAGACATGATGCTCCTTGCAGGGAGTCTCTATCCTTTATATATGACTCATACATGCAATACCATGGATCAATACCATGGTTCTTATTAATACCATCTATCTAATACCATGGCCCATTTGCAACTAACTGTGGTCCTATCATTAATTGCGGGTTAACCACTTAAAATTATTAATATGGGCTTTATTGACTCCTTACTTAACTATAACTATGACTTGATCCTACTACATAAATAAGGGGGTTAGGGTGGGACCCTAACAGTCATAAAATAGTTCTTGTTGCGCGTTTCACATTTACATTTGTTTGTTGCACCTATTGGTTCTTTGACTAAATTTGACTCATGAAAATGCCATATACCATCGTCTAGGTTGATTGTAGCATCTAAAAGGCATAAGGTGGATTTGAATTGTTTTTAAGAAAGAATTGGCACTTCCACTAAGTGCTTAATACAAACTACTCTAAATGTTAATTGGTTGTTTTCATCAGACAATATCTCTTAGCCACATGTTCCAATTGGCATCTTGAAAGCCTATAGAGATGTCAAAAGAGTTGATAGAACTAAAATCAGGTAAAGCAACAACTAGAATAGGGCTTGATATTTTATTAGAAAAATGCCTTCACACATAATTATAGGCAATGATCGAAGTGAATTCTTTACTTCTAGAGAAAGTATAGTACATGTTTCATAGGATTACAGACTTAATGCAACTAACATAATCCAAATCCAAGGCCCTTAAGTACAAAAAGTACATTAAGAATTTCCTGTCAAATGAGCCTCATTACTTATGAAAGTTGTTGAAATGATCTCAAGTGGGGTTGTATGACCACTCATCAAAAATCCCCATCTATCATTTCTG
Organism: Pinus tabuliformis; assembly: GCA_031772625.1. NCBI lineage: Eukaryota > Viridiplantae > Streptophyta > Pinopsida > Pinales > Pinaceae > Pinus > Pinus tabuliformis. The sequence goes on from CM062807.1 coordinate 1,334,351,508, forward strand.
CATTGCAAAAGGAAACATCTAAATTTGATATCATGTCAACAAACTACAAGGTTTCAAAATCTAAATCAAACAGGTCCATATCCCTACCCAATTGATCTAGAGCTAGGAATGGATAGAAAGCTAAAAGATTTAGCAATAACATCAACACCAACTAGAGTAAAGGTGTGGATTGGGGTTGTTTTAGGATCATTGTCATTGCCACGTCAATTGGAAATTTTCATCTCAATATTAAAAACTACTTTAAATATGACTTCAATTTTTTCCTATTGACAAGTCTAGTTTATAGATAATGCGTTGTTGTTATGGCCGTTTTCCCTCCACGGATTGAGCTATGACTGCTTTGTTGAGCTAGAAAATTTTAGTGAGACTAAATATTTTTGTCTCCCTTGTGCAAAAGAAACCCATATCAGGAATCAAATCCTTAAATTTAACTTCAATCTATTCTTCTGAGAGCCTCTTCCTTGTTTGTAGAATTACGTTTTGTAGTTGTGTTGTCTCTTCGTTTACTTGAGCAGACATTTTTTTATGGAATTTCTTAATTCTTTCATGGCATTCTTCTAAGCTTTAGTGGAATATTGACATGACTATAAAGGGGTAGGGTTTTTGGTATCTTGTATAAATGCTCTCTGAATCCCACTCTTACTAGAATCATGGATTATTTTGTTGCTTAGTTTTTTCATATTCAAAAGTCGTGAGATCAAAGGGATCTTAAATTGCAGGGGAAACAAATGATAGTGGTATTAGATCAGAGGGCATACGAAACTAAGTTACAAAGGTTTTATAAAAGGAAATGTGAGGGGGTAGTCTTGGCACTCAATATAGGGGAGTGAAACTCCACGAATAATTCACCAAACGTTTAGAAATGACTCGTCTTAGGCCTTCGTAATCAACTACTTGCAAAATAAAAGTTAGAGAACTGAAACTGGTAAGGATAGAAAGTGTTGGACGCTTAATCTGATAAGGGTTGGAGTGGAATGTGAACAATCACCGGAGTCCAAGAAACCACTTGGTATATGAAGACCAAGGGTCATAAGAATATATTATAAATGTATATTATTTGAATAGTAAATGTATCTCACACTTATCTTAATCTGGTTCATTCCATTTGTGTATGTTTAACATGGTATAAGAGTGGGATAATTCTGGCCCTACTCCATTTTGAGCCACTTATTTTTGTGGCCTTTATCAGTCTTGTTGATCAGGTGGCTCCAGAGACACTTAGAAATCAAGGAGGGCTTAGGAAATGATCAAAAATAAAAGTCCTTGGATTGTCATGAAACTAGAGTCAGATCAAAGATCTCATTGCAATATTTCCAACAGTGCAAATGGTAACTCAATCTGACATGGTATGTGAAAGTTATGGCCAGTCAAAGTTTTGGTCAAACTAGACTCCCTGACTAAAGTTAGCAGAGCACCAACTAAATTTGGAACCCGACTAAATTTGGCGAAAATTAACGAGGGAAAAATTTGGCACTTTACGGCAATGGTTTCCCGCGGCTAGAACTGGTAAAATTGTCACCTACTTAAAATGACTGGTGACCCCAAAAAATCCATCAACGAAGTTTAACCAAGTTGGTATAAAAACAAACAAACAAATAAATAAATAAAAAAAAAATATATATATATATATATATATATATATAAGCAGTGGCGGGCTGCCACCCCCACCGCCCCCAATGAATTGTTGTATTAATATGTATATATTATATGGTGTGTGGGTCACCGATCGGCTGACCCACTCAACCATCAAACGACCATCGTGTATATAGTCATGGGAGTCCTCGAGTATCGAACCCGCGTCGGCCACATGGGTCGGCCTGCTCCCATGCGGCGGCCCCATACCACAAGACTCACCACCATTCCAAAAACAACGTGTCTATTAAAATAATATACCAACAACATATATTCCTACAGGGGATCAGCAAGGTTGGAACCCTGATCACCCTGGTGCCAATTTAGACCACCACCAATGGCCCAAGTGGCCCAACTTTATGTTTAATGCTTGGAAAATATATATAAATGAGTTTTACAAATTCGCCGAAGGGACGGAGGATGAGCGGAGAACCACGATGTGACCTGTAGAACGGAACTACGCGGAACGTAATTCGAGACTGGTATATTCCAGTGGAATATTCCCTAGAATACTCCCATGCAGAATCAATGAGGAATCTTGGAGATTCCTTGGAGGGCCAAATTTTCACAGTGTCAGATTCATGCCAAGTTTATACTCAAACAAACCATAATTTCTCCAGGAGTCTGATGGTGTGAATGATTTCCTAATCTGAGCAGTGGAATTTCAGTCAATTTGTAGAAAAAAATCTTTGTGGAACCTTGAGGAATCTAAAAGATTCCCTGGAGGCCCGAAATTAACAGTTTCATAACCCAAACGACTTTACACTCATTTTTCTTAGCTTTTTGCCAGGAATGCAATGATGTGATCAGATTTTCATATGAGTCGCTAAATTTCAGCCAACCCATGAGAAAGAATCTTTGAGGGATCTTTGAGATTCCCGGGGGATCAAATTTTGACCGAAGCAGAAAGGGGTTGAGTTTATAATCATTTTTCATGATGTTTCATGAGGAATTCAACTATGCAGTCCATTTCTTTAGCAAAGGTGTGCATTTTCAGGCCATCTCTAGAAGTGGAGCTATAAGGTGTCTTTTGTACATGCATGTAATTGATTTTGCTGAAGATTAATGAAAGAGGCCTCCCCACATTGAGCAGGGCCTAGAGAAGTAACCCACACATGGTGAACTTCATTATCAACTTGCCTGTGTATTTTCTTTTCATGGTTGTTGTTTATTCCCGCTTCTTTTATGTGTATGCATTTTCTGGTTACATTCTATTTTAAATACAATTATGTATGCATCTTTGAAGTTTGTTTGCAAAGTATGAGAAGACAATGGCGAAACCAGAGAAGAAGGAAGGACTAGATGATCATGCCTTGGTGAATCATGAAGGAGGAGGAGAAGAGTCTCCTAAGCCTCCTTCTCCATCTTCCAACAAAAGTTCTTCATATTTCTCTTCTCATCATTCTAGAGGTAGAAAAACTCATAAAAATCCATTTTTCAAGCTGGATGTCAAGTTTGATCTGTCTATCTTTAGTGGAGAATCTAATGCAGAAAATCTAGATAATTGGATTAGATAGGTTGAAGTATATTTCTGCATACAATGAATCAAAGAGGATGAAGCCAAGATCCAGCTAGCATCCCTTCGATTGAGTGGCACTGCTCTCATCTAGTGGGAAGGCAAGTTACAGAAAGGTGGTAAGAGTAGTCGTAAACTTATTTCATCTTGGTATGAATTTTTTTTTGCTTTAAGAGGACAATTTTACCCATTGGGTTATAGACAAAAGGCTATGATGGAATGACAACATTTGAAACAAAGTAAAGGTCAAAATGTTCATAATTTTATAGAGGATTTTAGGAAACAAGCATTAGCATTAAATGTTCCACTAGACTCTCCTGAAACGTTGATGAAATATATTGTCTCTCTACATAGTTATTTACATCATACATTGTTATTATTTGAACCTAAAACTTTTGATGAAGAAAGTGTGAAGGTTGTACATCTTGAAAGCAAGGGGGATCATGAGCAAGATGACTGCCCAAATAGGAAAACAACAATTAAGAGAAAGGAAGCAAATCCCTCTTGTACTCATTATGAGAAATAAGGGCATGATGAGGAACATTGCTAGAAAATGCATCCAGAATTGAGGCCAAAGAGGAATGACAGGAAGGAGAAACAGAAGACAATTTCAATTGCGCAACAAGTATGAATCAGAGGATGATGAGAAGATCATAGCTGCAAGATTTGCAGTGTTGGACCAATTGACCTGGGATTAGACTCAGGTGATGAAATGAATATTGTATCTCTTGGGATTACAGAAGATGGACCTATCGACTTGGGTTCTGATTCAGGCAATGCAGCAAATATTTCAGTAGATGTTGTGCCAAAAATTAGGAGGGCACCAAAAATTGCATGGCTCTAAGAACTCGAAAATATCAATCAAAGATTCAGGCGGAGAATGTTGAACTAAGAAGACTCCTACAAGAATCAATGAAGGAGAAACAAAGGTTGTAGCATCAGTTACAAACCAAGGAGGAGGCTTTGGAAAAGTTGTAGCATAAAAAGCCTGAGGTAAAAAGTGATTCTTCAATTTCATGTTCTTTTTACGATGATGATTTCACTGCTTTTGATAAACATACTACAGGAATTGGATCAAAATTATTGAAAAAAATGGGGTATCAAGGAAAGAGTCTCGACATTAATGGTCAGGGCATTATGAATCCCATCAAAGTGGAGGAATTGCCTCATCATGCAGGACTTGGTTATTTCAGAAAAGAGGTTGGAGAATGATCCAATACAACTAGTGACCAACCAACGATGGATGGTGGAAGCACCTCATCACATTCCAGTGATATTGAGGATTCCATGGGATCTTATCAGAGGCGCACCATGAATAAGCGTTCCAATACGATCCAAAAAGATTGGAGGAGAAAGAATCATTTTAGTCACTGCAACAAGGATGGACACCAAAGAGCCACATGCCAGGTACTCCATGCCCATAAAGAACCTATGAAGGAACCAGTTGGTGAAGATGTTCATCAAGAGAATCCACCACAGGGAGATGACCCATTCACTTTGTTGAGTGAGAGATGGTTTTATTAGTTATGGTAGCTTGTCATGCTTGCATCTTGTAAATCATATGTTGCAAAATGATTGTAAAAGTGATGAAATGTTTTCCAACAATTATGAACACGACATAGTGATACTTTTTGTAACACCCTTCTCCCACATCTGCCCAAGTAATCGTTCAACTGGGGTAAACATGTGACGAGAAGTTACTATGATATGATTCGACTCCCTATGTGTCAGTTAAGGAAGTGGAATCAATGGAAACACACAACACAAATCTTCTATACCTGCTACAGGACTCCCATAAGCCTTCCTATTCATCCCCATGACCAGTCCCTGGGTCCCACTAAGTTTTAGACCATTAAACCCTTGGACACTCCCTTGATATGGACACGGGTGAATCTAGGAGGCTCTAGATGCTCGCACAACAAAACATGCATGCGTCTAGGAATTTTTCTACACATACATGTACCTACGACTCTAGGATTTGTGCCACTTTTCAAGCCCAGAATCCAGGTCACTACCTAAAAACCCATGCATCTTTCACAATCGATAATTTACATGACAACAAGACTTGCAAGCCAAAACTAGCTATAGGACTAGGCTTGACCATCCCCAACCGCGAATGACATTCTGTCAAACACTTCGCATCAATGCAATCTATAGGACATGAATACAAGACAATGCATAAATGATTGATAACTCATATGAGACTTAACAAGAAGGATCATTGCCCTCTTCCCTTAATTGTTTTGACATCAATTAGGTCTTGCATCCATTATCCTTTCACTTATCAGTAAATACATGAAATAACCATGACCATAACCAACCATATAACCATGCTTATAACTAGTAGTAAACCATGTAAAAAACAATGAGATAACAACCATTAAGGCCACATAATAAAAAGTACAAAAGCAAGAGAACTTAGATTTTATTAAACATAGGCAAGAGCTTACTCGTTTTGGGACTTCCACGTACCACTCGACCATAGACATGGCTGAACCAAATATTTCTTTGAGCAAGTCACCCTCATTCCATATTCCAAGCATGAATGTGGGATATCATGGATTAACCAATCCAAAAGCAAAAAAGGGAATCCAGAGGTTAAACCACCTCCACCCTCACCAAATCGTGATCTCACCAAAACCGGTACTGAGATCACCAAACCAAACCAAGCTTGGAATGCCTCTGGACTCCATCACTATCCTTGAGGAATTTTCCATCTCCTTGTCTCTCAGGCTTTACTCCAATCCACACCAGATCACTAGGCCATAAATTGAGACACCACCCTCAATGTTTACCGTGTATCCTACCAAAAATGGTCAAGGGATTCCTAGGCCTTTGGGAATTTTCCTGAAACCAGCTTCGCCTCGGATTCCGAAACCATCCGACAATTTTAAAGCTCAAAACCAAGAAAACAATCCCATCACACCATGGCTATCTGGAAAAAGGAAAGGCAAGACTAAAAACCATTGTCATAACCTGACAATACCATGCCACCAACAACCAGAGAACCAAATACCAACATGCAAAGCCATGCATATCAAAATCAGCTAGGAAATCACAAATGAAATATGTTACCTACAAGTATTCATGTTGAAGCTGCTTGATCCTACTCTTCCTTGTTTGGTCTTTTCTTTCCTTTATTTTCCTTGTCCTTCCTTTGCTTGCTTTTCCTTTCCTTGCTCCAAAATTGAGTAAAAGATTAGCAAAATCTTGAGGAAAACCTTACCAACTGATCATCATAAGCCTTTTTTTCAATGAGGCCTCTATTTTCATCATTTTCCATTGTTTTCCTTCATTTTTCTCCTCACATGCAACCTATGACCTTTCACCTTCCTTTTCTCCTATTTTCCTTTATTTTCATAAATAAATGTGCCAAAATACCTTTTTTCTTTTCCAAAGCCTTTGGCAATGCCTTTGCCAATTTCCTTAGCCATAATAACCAAAATGAACACCCACTAGAATGTCTTGCCCAACATTCAACTTGGAATAAGTGTCCCTTAATCGTGGTATTATTTTTCATTTATTAGCTTTTATTACATGAACTTTTAAGTAGGGGTTGTTACAAACCCCTCCCCCTTGGGAAACACCATCCCCAGTGTTAAACCACACCAAGACCTCAACAAAACCGTTGAAAAGCAAACATACTGCCCATGGAGCTTTATATCTTAGCTTTTGCAGTATTTACAATGAATGACCTGCTCAAAAGAAAAACATCATGACACTATGACAACATACCACGTATTGGAGCTTTATAACACAACTCATTACAATACTTACAATAACCACATATAAACATATGAAAATTTTATAAACCAACAAATAAAATGATATGATGCCTGCATCCACAACAAGGGAATCCAAAGGCTCACACCTCCACCCTCAAAAAGTAATATAGGGATTCAACTCCTTCCCAGGAAGTCTAGAATCCACTGCCAAAGTCAAAATTGCATCCAATTTCCATCGCTATAATCCTGTGCCACTTGTACTCCCAGTGAATAGTTATTGGCTCATTATTCCAAGTTTCACTCCCAATGTGCATCTGATTCCATTTGGAACTTCTAATGACCAAAACAATTTCATCCCCGACCTTCCCTTCTTTTCTACACAGTCCCTCGGGCAATCCAGTCACCCCCTTCTATGCAGTCACTCACCTTCCAAGTTACCCGACATCCCCTATCTCGGGTGATCCATCCCTTGGAAAGGCTTCCTCACATTGGAAGGTCAAACAACCAAGACATATCCCTGCCTCAAAACCATCATACCGGTCATAGCATGCTCATGGAAATTAGTGGACACTATGGGTACTAGTGTCCCATAGTGGCCCTACTCCTGAATTTCTTTACCAACAGATTGCTACATATTCCAATTCCTTTCACTACCGCTACTAATGCTTGTCGTCAGTTTCAACCACTCAACTGGGCATTTCATGCTTTCCTGTAGAAAGCACATAATTTCCATTAGATTAAATAAATTCAAATAAATTCAAATCATACCTCATTGGTGGCCCCTCAACAAGGTACACTTGTAATTTTGTTCGCTTCTTGTCACAACAAGTAAAACTATCATCTTTGACAAAATCATCATGTATAAACATATCACATCAGATTAGCTCAAAACATAACCATCATAGATAAAAATCATAAATCGCATGTAACCATCATAAACCATAATCATAGATCACATGCAATCATCATAGACCAGAATCATAAATCACATGCACAATAAAACTAAAATAAAATATTTATACTTATCCTGTAATCAATCCTTCGCTTCTACCTTTATCCTTTCTGTACACACACCAGATCGGTTTCCACACCCAACAAGCACCCAGTGCCCTTGCTTCTCTTCAACCATGTACATATACACACAATGTACAACACACACAACACATACACCCACACCCAACACACAACACAACACATACACCTACACCCAATGTACAATACAACATAATACTTACTCCTACATCCGGTGTACAACACAATATACATACATACACATAGTACAAAACAACGAATACACATGTCATAATACCATGACTACACAATGCACATACGTAGTACCACATGTATGCAACACAACATGTACGACATGCACATAATACCACATGTACACCAGCACCACATGTACAACATGTACATAGTACCACCTGTACACAACACCACCTACACAACATGTGCACAACATCACATGTACATGGCACCACCTGCACGATGTGTACACAATGCCATATATACACCATGCCACGTGTACAACTTGTACACAATAACACATGTACACAATACCACATGCATGCCATGTACACGACACCACATGTACATAACATCACATGCCCGACATGTACACAACACCCCCTACACACAACACCATATGTACAACATGTAAACAACACCACATGCACACAACACAACATGTACAATCATGCACACAACACCATATGTACATAGCACCACTTGTACAACATGCACACAACACCATATGTACATAGTACCACTTGTACAACATGTACATAACATCATATGTACATAACACCACATATCCAACATGCGCACAACATCGCATATCCAACATGTGCATGATACGATATGTACATAACACCGCATATATAACATGTACATAGCACCATCTATAACCATCATTGCTTATGCAATATACACACAACACCATATATACAAGAGGCACACAACATCATATGTACATAAATACTACATATACAACATTACACATCACCATAGGTACAATCATTGAATATACAACATGCACAACATATACACAACAATAGCACTGCACATCCAAAACCATACTTGCTCTACCAAGCCACCTTTCTTCCAATGTCTCTCTGTCATCCATGCTTATCCTAGCATGTCGCGGATCACGTTGTTTTCATTCTGCTGACGTATCTCTCAGCATTAGCAAGTCCATAACATAAACATAGACATAGTATAATCATATAATATCAATTAATATCCACATGATACGGACCTCAGAGATATGTCAGGCTACTCTTCCCACTTGATTCCTCATGAACCAAGAATCTATTCATTCCATTCACCTGCATACATACATAATTATATATACATATAAACATCGACATAAAATAATCATGATCTTTTCAGGCAACGACATACATACATACATACATATATATAAAAATTAGCATGATCACAACATAATTATCAAATATCATAAGGTCAAGGTTAAGAGAACTCCCTTTATCCATGCACAACATTGAGAACAATCGTTCCCAACATAGCCAAGGAATCAAATGCCTCACAACCATTCACTTTAACTTTCCTATTAGCTTTCTCATGATTGTCCTGCCACCATCCATTTACACTAATGGGCCCAACCAACTTAGTTGACTATCATACTCTTACTTTTAGCTGCCCATAGATATGCACCACCTGCATCTGAGTCTTTCATTACCTGATGGGTTTCATTCTTCTCTCCCCGAGCTCCACTAAATTTCCTCTTTTCCCAACCAATTCCCAAGACTCAAAACTTAAAATGCAAGCACAAGAAGCAAGAAGAAGAAGACCATGAAAACCAATAACAACACGACACCGCAAACAAAGTGGAAAGGCCTTGCACCATACATAAATAAAACCACAAATCAAGCTCAACAAATCACAAAATACCAAAATCACAAGACTAACAACAAACACCATGACTTAATCCCCATGGTTCCCAATGCTTCCAAGGAAAATCTAAACCTGAACCTTCTTCAAAATCTCATGGCAGTTTCCTTGCCATGCAATCCTTTGCATCATATTGCCATAAATACATAACTATCAGTGTATAAAAAAATATAATATGTCAGTTATCTTACCTTGTCACACTAATTCCAAGCATGTTTCTATGCAACTGCTCACACATGTTGACCACATGTTCCAAAGATCAAGACAACATACCTATTAATTTGAAATTAACCTTTACCAAGACTAGCAATCATGTCATAATCCATAGTCAACTCATAGTCATTAGACATAATGCTACAACTGTCACCTACTTACACTCAAGTACATATCAATTGTCTCGACACATATGCGTGAGTAAAACCATCTTAAAACAAGATCATTCCTTCGAGCGATCTTACATACACATAGTCATATTATGCAATTCGTCAAACATTCAAACAACTTGTAGACATACCATGTTAAATAAATCAACTAGATGACATAATCAAACAATCAAACATCGAATAGATGGCATAATAAAAAGGTCAAGCACCAAATATACGACATAAGCAAACTCATACCTTAATGTGTCTCAGGGGAGGCTATCTTGTCTGCATAATCAATCCAGATTAGCATGATATAACTTCATGACATATCAACTCAACCATAAATAAGGTCATGATATCCATAACAATAACTAGCTAACATGTTCACATCATAAACTCATAAACAATTTCCATTCATACATAATAATCACATCTGCACAGTCAGTCTCAATTAGTATGACATAATATCACAACATATTAACTCATACATTAATGTCATAACCCTAACCATCTGCATATGCCAATCCAATTTAGCATGATACATATAACATCAAGATCTTAATGTAATAACCCTAATCATTAACATATAACAAAAACAAGCTAACATATAACATAATCATCAAGTTAACTATCATAAAAAAACAATAGAAATTCATACAACCACACATTATTATCATTCATGACTATCTAACACATGTACATATGACTACACTAATCAACTAGCATTTCTCATACATGTAACCATAATATTAATAGAATGAAAAGGATATCAGTAACCCTAATGCATATAACAACCCTTAACCTACATACTTGCATGCACACCATACAAACTTGTATCATGATATTCTCTTACCCCGAAGTCCATTGTTGAAACTTCAATTTAATTATTTGCATCTCCTGCTCTTATCTCAGCCAACACAATAGCATCATAACATACCAATATCATCATGATGACCTAATTGCATACAATGACCTTATGCACAACAACCTTCACCGTGAAAATGCATTCATAACAACATATAGACACGGACATGCATAACAATGCATATATAACCATACACTCATGACAACACATCCCACAATTAACACCATCAACCTTCACATGGTGACATCACTACAACCATGATCAACACCATGCAAATGGAACAAGCACATGGACTACAAGCATAAGGAACACATATGCAACCGACATGAATGCACAACCAACACACTGCCCATCGAGTCCGAGGGGTGAACCATGCTCTATACCACTCTCTGGTATCAGATATCACCCAAAAAGAATGGAAACTGGACACCACCCAAAGAGAAAGAAACTCGCTTTGATACCACTCTGTGGTATCATATATGACCCAAAGTGAGTGCAACCCGCTCTAATACCACTCTATGGTATTAGATATGACCCAAAGAGAGTGTAACCCACTCTGATAACACTTTGTGGTATCATATATGACCCAAAGAGAGTGCAACCCGCTCCAATGCCACTCGGTAACTCATTCCTTGCACATTTACCGGAGTAACTGACCAATAGGGGTAAACATGTAACAAGAAGTTACTATGATATGATTCAACTTCCTATGTGTCAAATAAGGAAGTGGAATCAATGGAAACCCACAACACAAACCTTCTATACCTGCTACAGGAATCCCAGAATCCTTCATAGTCATCCCCATGACCATTCCCTGGGTCCCACTGAGTTATAGACCACTAAACCCTTGGACGATCCCTTGATATGGACAAGGGTTTGTCTGGTAGGCTACAAATGCTCACACAACAAGGCATGCGTGCATTTGGGGACTTTTCTCCTCAGACCTGTACCTGCAACTTTGGGATTTGTGCCACTTTTCAAGCCCATAATCCAAGTCACTGCCCAAAAACCTCTATATCTTTTAGAATCCATAATTTACATGAAAACAAGACTTTCAAGCCAAAATTGGTTCGAGGACTAGGCCTGATCCCTAACCGGGACTGACATTCTATCAAACACTTGGCATCAATGCGATCTATAGGACATGAATACAAGGCAGGGCATAAATGATTGATAACTCATATGAGACTTGACAAGAAGGATCAACACCCTCTTCCCTTAATTGTTTTGACATCAATTAGGTCTTGCATCAATTATCCTTTCAGTTACCAGTAAATACATGAAATAACCATGACCATAACCATCCATATAACCATGCTTATAACCAACAGTAAACCATGTAAATAAAAATGAGATAACAACCATTAAGGCCACATAATAACAAGTACAAAAGCAAGATAATTTAGCTTTTATTAAACATAGGCAAGAGTCGACCAGGTTCAGGACTTCCACGTACCACTCGACCATAGACATGGCTGAACCAAATCTTTCTTTCATCCAGTCACCCCCGTGCTATATTCCAAGCATTAATGTGGGATCCCATGGATAAAATAATCTAAAAACAACCAAGGGAATCTAGAGGTTAAACCACCTCCATCCTCACCAAACCGTGATCTCACCAAAACCAACACCGAGATCACCAAACCAAACCGAGCTTGGAATGCCTCTAGACTCCATTACTATCCTTGAGGAATTTTTTGTATCCTTGTCTCTTAGGCTTTATCACAATCCACACTAGATCAGTAGGCCCTAAAATGAAACACCACCCTCAGGCTTTACCGTGTATCCCGCCAAAACTAGTCAATGGATTCCTAGGCCTTTGGGAATTTTCCTGAGACCACCTCCACCCCAGATTCTAAAACCATCCGAGAATTCCAAAGCTCAAACCGAGAAAAAATCCCATCACACCATGGCTATCCAGAAAAAGGAAAGGAAACACTGAAAACCACTGTCATAACCTGACAAGGTCATGCCATCGACAACCAGATAACCAAATACCAACATACAAAGCTATGGATATCAAAACTAGCTAGGAAATCACACATGCAATATGTTACCTTCAAGTATTCATGCTGAAGCTACTTGATCTTGCTCTTCATTGCTTTCTCTTTGATTTCCTTTCTTTTCCTTGTCCTTCCTTTGCTTTCTTTTCCTTTCCTTGCTCCAAAACTGAGAAAAAGCTTGCCAACTGATGCTCATAAGCCTTTTTATTAATGAGATCTCTATTTTCTTCATTTTCCATTATTTTCCTTCATTTTCCTCCTCACATGCAACCTGTGACCTTTCACCTTCCTTTTCTCCTATTTTCCTTGATTTTCATAAATAAAGTGCTAAAATATCTTTTTTCCTTTCCAAAGCCTTTGCCATCGCCTTTGCCAATTTCCTTAGCCATAATAACCGAAATGAAAACCCGCTAAGATGTCTTGCCCAACATTAAGCTTGGAATAAGTGTCCCTTAACCATGATCTTATTTTTCCTTTATTAACTTTTATTACATGAACTTTTAACCAGGGGTTGTTACACTTTTAACCCTTTAAGTTGATAGCTTGTGTATTGGTTCATGTTATAATTCTAATCTAAACTTGACCAAAGAGTGTGTTATAAACTCTTGGCAAGTATGGGGATTTACTTGGGTCATGTTTGGTATTGTAGTAGAACATGTATTTTGCAAAGATTGTACCACATGTTTGCAAAGGATGTAGGTGTCGTTCATCACTTATGGCTCCAAAGAACAAAGGTGAAGGAGAAGGAAGTGTGGCCTGTCAGAGCACTTGTTGTGCAGACAAAGGGGTACAACAGATTGAAGATAATGTCCATGCTTTTGGAGGACCAAAATCTCCTCAGTGGGGAGGAATGATCCAGGTGGCTCCAAAGACACTCATAAATCAAAGAGGGCTCAGGAAAGGTTCAAACATCAAAGTCCTTGGATTTAGATGAAATCATGGTCAAATTGAAGAGCTCTTCACAATATTTCCAACAATGCAAATGACACCTCAATCATACATCATATGTGAAAGTTATGATCAATCAAAGTTTTGGTCAAACAAGGCCTCCTGGCTAAAGTTAGCAAATTGCCAACTAAATTTGGAGCCCGACTAAATTTGGAAAAAATTAACGAGGCAAAAATTTGGCACTTTGTGGCGATGTTTTTAGGCAGCTAGAACTGGCCAAATATTCACCTACTTAAAATGATCGGTGACCCCAAAAAAGCCACCGATCAATTTTAACCAAGTTGGTATAAAAATAAAAAATATATAAAAAAATGGGTGGCAGGTTGGCACCTCCACCACCCCCAAGGGATTGTTGTGTGTGTGTGTGTGTGTGTGTATATATATATATAGATATCATGGGTGGAACCTCCCAACCATTAAACAACTACCGTATATATAGTCATGGTAGCCGATGGGTAACGAATTGGCACGGACCACGTGGGTTAGCCCAATCCCCTGTGGTGGCCCCATACCACATGACTCACCGCCATTCCAAAACAAATACACCCATTAAAATAATACGCCAACAACAGAAACCCCCATGGGGGGTCAGTGGGGTTGGAACCCCTAACGACCTCAGTGCCAATTTAGACCACCACCAACGACCAAAGTGGCCCAACTTTGTATTTAACGCCTGGAAAATATATATAAACGAGTTTTACAAATTCATCGAGGGGACAGAGGCTAAGTGGAGAACCATGACGTGACCTACAGAATGGAACTGCGTGGAACATAGTTCGATACTGGTATATTCAAAGGGAATATTCCCATGTAAAATTAGTGAGGAATCTTGGAGATTCCTTGGAGGGCCAAATTTTCACAGTGTCAGATTCATGCCAAGTTTATAATCAAATGAACTAGAATTTTACTAGGAGTCTGATGGTACGAATGATTTCTTGATCTAATCAGTGAAATTTCAGTCAATCTGTAGAAAAAAATCTTTGTGGAATCTGAAAGATTCCTTAGAGGCCTGAAATTAATAGTTTCAAAACTAGACTAGAATTATACTCATTTTTCTCAGTTTTTCGCTAGGAACGCGATGATGTGATCATATGTTTCATTTGAGTAGCCTAATTTTAGCCAACCCATGAGAAGGAACCCTTGGGGAATCTTTGAGATTCCCGTAGGATCGGATTTTGACCAAAGTAGAAAGGGTCGAATTTACAATAATTTTTCACGATTTTTTGCCAAGAATTCAATGATGTAGTTGATTTCTTTAGTAGGGGTGTGCATTTTCAGGCCATCCCTGAAAGTGGAGGTATAAGGTGTCTTTTATACATGCATGTAATTTATTTTGCAGAAGATTAACGAAAGAGGCCTCCCCACATTGAGCAAGGCCCGAAGATGTAACCCACACTAGGTGAACTCTATTATCAACTTGTCTATGCCTTTGCTTCTCATGGTTGTCATTTATTCCCACTTATTTTATGTGTATGCATCTTATGGTTACATGCCCATTTAAATGCAATTTGGTATGCATATTTGAAGTGAAAAGATCTAGATCACTTGCGCCTCTACCCATTGTTCCGAAATAGAAAACTAGAGTTTTTCCCCTCATACTCAAAGTGCAAGCCTTAGATTCTAAGTTTAGACATTGACTTCCCTGGTTACTGTTACTCCTCGTCACTACCACTAGCCTCAGAATCCTAATGCTTTGTGCCATCTATGTCCATTGGTATTTTCCACTCAATGCTCGATTTTTTGTTCCTTTTTAGGTGTGATTCTTCCAAGCCAGGGGTTACTCTCCACACTTTTTCCACTTTGTCATTGTATAAAATTGTTTCAGTCCCCTCCTCCTACCTGCGTGAGGTTTTCAATTTTTTTCCATTTTTTGGGCACTCCTTTGTGACCTTTGAAATTCCTTAATTGGTTTTAAAAAAAAATATATAGTTAAATTTCAATTGTTGCCTTATTCAATGTTTTGAATGTTGTCTATCAATGGTTCAATTGTTTCCCTTTCACATGGGTGAATTAACTCACATTTTATGTTATTCAATACATTCATTGTCAATGACATAATAAATATGTTAAAAGTGTTTGTTTAGAGCCTACTTGCCATAAGCCTTGTCCGAGGATTTTCTTTACATAACATGAAGTTGTTGTGGATTCTCTGCATTGAACAATTCGTGAATTTGTGTTGATTGAAGGTTTATGTATGCATTGGGTACCTAAGTTGGTTCACACGTTGGTTGAAGTGATAACAAACCAATTGGTTGTATTGAATTGAAGTTGAAAAATGAATGCATTATGATGCAACACCTTGAATATCTAGAATACAACATTGCATGCTGCATGTAATACAACTTCTATATGCTTGAGTTTCCATGTGATGAAGTTATCAATGAATTATATTCATATGCACTTATATGTAGCACTGAGTTGAATCACCATTTGAAGATTTTAAGGTTGGTCCCTCTAGGTCTAATTTTATAAACCTCCCTTGTTATATGATGGTCGTTACAATCATATATATGTGAGTTAAATGTTGTGCGTTTAACATCGTGTGTCAAAGGGAATACAAACAACATGCAGATATCACCATCTATATGTGCCTCTTTTAATCATCGTTTGAAGATCCTTCCTACACCTTTAGACATTGTATTGTGTGCATTGTCTCTTCTATTGCCTATATGAAGATCTGGAGGTTGAAGGGATACAAAGAGTTGGCTTGTATGAAGCAATGTGTCTTTTCCATTGAAGGTATGTTCTATATGAAATAGAGTTGTTGTTAGTTGTAGTGAAGTATATGCATATGCATTTTTTGTGTGTGTATTATATGTAGTGAATTATATAGTCGTAATGCATCCAAACTCTTTATATATTGAATGTTGGAGCACAAATATATATTGAACATTGGAACTTACCTTCAATCACCGTGCATTAAACACCATTGCTTGTCCCACCAATTGTCATGGTTGGTTCTCATCTGCATTGTGAAGTCCATGTCCCCTTATAGAATCTAATTTATATGATGAATGATTTGAAGGCCTTAAGTGTGGTGAAGTGGTGACTGAATATCATTGGTGCATGAATTTGGTTTATAGGTTGATGCATTGGGTGCGCATTGAAGAGATGTATACATAGTGTTGTTTTTAGAAACAATGATTGGGCTCAAATTGCTGCAGCGTTGAGCTTAAATATATATGTAGCATTGAAATGTTTTTGAATTACTTGTTATATATAGAACCATTCGATCATATTGATTCCTTTTTCATTGTATAGAGCAAGGATACAGGTCCTAGGTTTCCCATTCCATTTATGGTATAAGTGTTGAAAGCAACTTATTAGATTCACTTGATTCATCATTGAGAGAAATTTTCACTATTTTATTCATATCACACTACTCAATTGTAGTGATCTAACATTTATATCTAGATGTATTTACAAGTTCATTTTTGGTCAAAACCAACACCCTTTATTTTCTAAGTTTGATTCTTGTCAATGAAAGATGGCCAGACTTGATGATTTGTTAGAGTTATTAAACACTCTAATTCTCTCTATTGTTCATAACATCGTCCAAATTAGTAAGGACACTCTCCCTGACATATGTACCTATCTAGAAAATTCATAATAAAAAAATTGATTTTTTGCAGCTTAAATCTCAGCTACAACAAGAGGAGCTACAACAACTTAGTTGTCATTCTGAACTTGTTTTTTTTTTCAAAACAATCCTCCATTTGAGGTTGAAACTGACACCCATCAACAACCAACAAGTAATCAGATCAGTAAAGTAGAGGTTGATTCAAATCCAATGCCCATTTTAAGAACACATTTGCATGAAAATGTTCATGTTCAACCTAAACTTCCCAAACCCATCATCAAACCTTGGGAAAGGATTGTCAACAACACGAAAAAAATTGGTCTTGGATATGACAAGGAGGTGTCCTTTCATACTCCATACTACTCTAAGCCTATTGAGTTTCAAAGTGCTAGGTTTATTCAAGACAACTCTTATTCACCTAGTCCAAATCCCATTCCTTCACATTCATAGTCAAAAGTTGTCAAATGCCAACACTGTAATCAAGTTAGCCATGTGAAAGATCAATGTTTTTATCTTCACCTGTGCAAGAATTGTGGTCAACACACTCATCATTCAAACAAATTCTTCTAAAACAAACCTCCTGCAAGAATAAATATTCACCTTGGATGGATCGCTTCTTGGCAATGAGCTTCAACGACCAATAAGATATTTCGCTCATATCACAAGATTTTTTCTCGAGTATTGAAAATTCTTGTAGTTGGTATCCCTTCAACTTCTCACCTTGTATCATATAGGGGGGAATCAATGGTCATCTACTAGTTTCAAAGATAAGTCAAGAGAGACTGAGCTACAACCTGAAGTTGCTGCTTGAGCCTAAAACTAGAGACAACCATACCCATATTTAGAGTTGTATCCAGAGGCACAAAAGCCATAAGAATGCCTTTGCTTGATGGCCTTCCTTAAACCACCGCAGGTTGTAGACCTCCCTTTTTCTAGGTTGAAGGTCCCCCTCTTCAAAGAATTAAGGAGCACTTCCACTAGCAGAAGACTTCAACTTCTTGTCAGATTTGGAAGAGTTTGGGGAATTGCACTAAGCATTCCTTTGGTTGGTGGCCTTCCTGAAACCACCGCAGGTTGAAGAGCTCCTTTTTTCCAGGTTGAAGGTCTCCCTCTTCAAACCATTAAGGAGCACTTCCTCTAGCAGAAGACTTTAGCTTCTTTCCAGATTTGGAAGAGTTACAGGAACTACACAAATCATTCCAGTGTTAGTGGTCATCCTTAAAACACTGTCGGTTGAGATCTCGAGTTCTCCCACCTTATGTCATCATCTCAAAGAGCACATTCAACTTATTGTTGGCATGCATCATTGTACTTTTGTATTAGAGCTCTCTTCTTGGACTCGTATATACCCATTCATATTAAGGGGGGGGGATGTTGGACACCTAATCCGCTAAGGGTTGGTGTGGAATGTGAACAGTGGTAGGAGTCGAAGAGACCACATGGTATATGAAGACCAAGGGTCACAAGAATGTATTATAAATGTATATTATTTGAATAATAAATGCATCTCACACTTATCTCATTCCAGTCCATTCCATTTGTGTGTGTTTAACAGAAAGATAAAGCAAAGAGTATAAAATGAGAAAATTAACTAGTAATTTTAGAGATGAGCCATATGAACAAGGCTCGAGTAAGATACCACCGCATTGTTGTGTTCTAAAATTACAACTACTACCATAAACCCTATAACTTTACAATTAGCAAGGGACTAAAATAACGAAATCCTTTTCTATTCCATAATAACAAATGATGTAATCATATTTACCAAATCATTCTCAAACGTATAGGGGAAATAAGTTAGTTTTAAAACAATTTCCATCATCTTTCCTCTTCTACTCCATCACCTTACACTCACATACTTTAATATACGAATTGAGCTCCTTAAGGCACATGGAGAATGTTTTATTCCAAACACAAACATGTGACATATGATCTAAATTATAAAATAAAATGTCATTACGTTAACTTTATATGTAACCTTACAAAAATTAAACCTAAACATCATAATCAAATAATGACCCATTTCAAAATCATATTTAACTATATGAAGTGTGTAATTCAAATGCACAATGTAGACACTATGTTAGAGACACTATGTTCGACTGCGGTTCAAAATTGAGATATGAGTTGTTCCTCTTTTGAAATTTTATACATTAAAATGGATAAAGCATTGAAATTTTTTATATTTATCCATAGAAATATAATTTAAATGTGAAAAAATTTAGTAAATCATGTGACATGTGTATATTTTAAGTATGTTGACACCACATGTGAAGAGAAATATAATTTCCTCAGATTTCTCATGTAAAAATCTAAGAATTTGGCCATTTCTGATGTTTATCTATCTACTTGTGATACATACTTGCAATATGTGGACACCACTTTTCTAAAGAAATAAAATTTCTTCACATGTGTGATGTTTTTAAAATTTTAGCAATTATCCAAAAACAAATGGGTTAAGCATGTGTCCCTTTATGGTGTTATGGTGCTTATCTACTTGTACTAACCGACCTTAAATACAAAAATAAAAATAAAAATAAAAACTTAAATCCAAAATATATGTTATTATCCAATTGAAAATAAAATAAATTATGCTCTACCACAAAGAATCTTTTGTTCTTTTATGTGTTTGGCACAAAGAACAAAACAAGTACGGTCCACTACGAACATTCACGTGAAATGAGGATGGTGACCATGTGAGTATGCAAAAAAGTGGCCCCCATAAGTCCATTTTGTAAGAGAGCCAAGACAGTGATGAGGTGATCTTTTCACTATTATATTCATCCAATGGGAGATTGGAAATTGGATTCCACAATCCCTTGTTTGGAGAAAATTCTTTACAATTAGTTGAATATAAATGAATGAGGAAAGGATTATAAAATTTTTAATTAAAAATTATCAAAATTTTTAATTAATTAGTTTTATAAGTTAAAATTATGAAAGGAGTATATTTTATAATATAAGATATACTGTTTAAATATTTCGAGTTCACTAATTGAGATTTTATTAAGATTAACAATCCCCATACGTAGGTTTGAAATATTTAAATACTATGTTTTATATTGCAGAGTATATTTTGTCTTATAATTTCAATTTTAATAGTTGTGATATTTTGTCTTATAATTTTAATTTTAATAGTTGTGAGTCTTTTTCTCAAGCATGATTTTATGAAGTTAAAATTATCTTTAATTGGGCCATTTATTTAGCCTAATGTATAAGCATAGTCTACAAAGAATACTTCACTTATGTTTGGTTCCTTCATGAACTCGTCGAATTCAAAATGGGTGTTATACTTCACTTGATGTGCTTGTTAATTCTTTTCTTTAATGTATTATTGCAATAACTCTTGGAGATTACTCAATAGAAGGTGTCCATCCTCATCATGAGAAATAGGCACTTTGTTCAAATGAATCATCTCTAAATATCCCATTGAACAACTATCCTTGTCTTTCTTCATACTTTCTAGAGCTTGTATGGTATCCTTTAAGGTTATACTCAACATGTTTGATGCTAGAATAAATTAGAAATAATTCAGCTCAACTTATTTGATGCACATTAGTAATGGCAGGCTTATGTTGTTCTTGCCAATTGATAATCTTATCTAATTATTGCCTCTTCTTCTCTATATCATTAGTTTTCCACTACAATTGTTGCTTCACCATTGTAGTGCTAGCAACTAATCCATTGTAGGTGTGAATATGTCAATAAAAATCAAGGATCATTGTCATGATTTGTTCTTCTCACATGCAAGCAAACATAATAAATCAGCCAAATTATACTTTGAAAACTTACAATAACACACTTGATTCTTGAGATAGCTAGCAATGCATTCTTTATGTTGTTTGATCTCCTTTATAAGCTTGTGTAGTTGTGATTCTAGTGGAAACCATGGCTATAGGAGTTATCCATTCGATGTCCACCATTATTGACTCTATAATCTCAATGAGAACCAATTCATCATTGGTTCAACTCTTCTATTTATGGACTTGTTTTATGATGAATTATCTCTTCTTGTCAAATGAAAAAGTCTCCAGGGAAGTTGAAGGACATTTATCATCAATATTGGTGGGAAAATATGTGAATAGATATTCTAACTAGGATGTTGTTGTTGTGCTACTAGTTGTTGCACTTTCTAGGCCCAAGTTGAGTGCTAGTTGTCTGGCTTTCTTTATTTGGACATTGAGGTGTTCATATCCCTCCTATTGATTACTCAGTAGGTGGACTTCTATGTGTCGAGATCTTTAGTTTGTGGGACCAATATTTTTTTGTTGTCCTAATTGTTCCTTTTATTTATTTCTTGTCCTTATCTTCTAGCTCGCCACCTATTTTATACATTGCTTTCTCCATACGGAGTGTCTATGCTTTACTTAACTCAATGCAAGAGAGTTTATGGTGAAAGAACGAACCAATCTCAACAAGCTATGTTTCCCCTTTTCCCTTTGCAACCTCTTTCTTTTGTACCTCCATGATGTGAAAATTGAGCTCCCATTTTGAAAATGGTTTTTCTAGGTAGCTTTAGGGAAATAAGGTCAAGTTCAACATTTTTATTTGAAGTGATTAAAGATTGCATCCTTCAAATCTTGAACTTTAAAAACTTTAAGTTGTAACTTGGAGAAATCCATCTCATCTACTTCTTATAAAGATGTAGTAAAATCTACTTGAATGAAAGTGCTAATAACAAGTAGATATGTCTAGTGCTTGACTCTTTTACTTTGTTTCAATTTGGTGTTCGCTCCAAAATTGGTTGATTAATATTTTACCTTCATGAGCTCTAGCTCATTTGGCACATTTTTTTAGCAATATATGGGAAGGTGACGTGTTTACTTAGATGCAAAGCTAGTTCCTGACCTACTCTATATACTATTTCCCTATTAGATATAATTGAGATTCTATTAAGATAAATGACCCTAATAAGTAGGTTTGAAACACTTAGACACTATGTTTCATATTGCAGAGTATATTTTGTCTTATAATTTCAATTTTAATAGTCGTGAGCTCTCTTTTTAAGCAAATGACTTTATAAAGTCAAAATTATCCCTAATTGAGTAATATATTTAGCCTAATGTATAAGCATAGTCTACAAAGAATACTTTGCTGATGTTTGGTCCCTTCATGAACTTGTTGAATTCAAAATGGGTGTTATACTTCACTTTTTGTGCTTTCTAATTCTTTTCTTTAATCTATTATTGCAACAACTCTTGGAGATCACTCAATAGAAGGTGTACATCCCCGTTATGAAAAATGTGCACTTTGTTCAAATCAACCATCTCTAAATATTTCATTGAACAACTATCCTTCTCTTTCTTCATACTTTCTAGAGCTTGCATGGTATTCTTTAAGGTTATACTCAACATGTTTGATGCTAGAAGAAATTAGAAATAATTCAGCTCAACTTATTTGATGCACATTAGCAATGACAGGCTTATGTTGTTCTTGTCAATTGATAATCGTATCTAATTGTTGCCTCTTCTTCTCTATATCATTAGTTTTCCACTCCAATTGTTGCTTCACCATTGAGTGCTATCAACTAATGCATTGTAGGTGTGAATATGCCAATGAAAATCAAGGATCATTGGCATCATTTGTTTTCTCACATGCAAGAAAACATAATAAACTCAACTAGATTATACTTTGAAAAATTACAATAACACACTTGATTCTTGAGATAGCTAGCAACACATTATTTATGTTGTTTGATCTCCTTGATAAGCTTGTGTAGTTGTGATTCTAGTGGAAACTAGCTATAGGAGTTATCCACCACTATTGACTCTATAATCTCAATCACAACCAATTCATCATTGGTTCAACTCTTCTATTTATGGGCTTGTTTTGTGATGAATTTTCTCTTCTTGTCAAATGAAAAAGTCTCTAGGGAAGTTGAAGGATGTTCATCATCAATATTGGTTGGAAAATGTGTGATTAGATCTTCTAACTAGGATGTTGTTGTTGTGCTACTATTTGTTGTGCTTTCTAGGCCCAAGTTGAGTGCTAATTGACTGGCTTTCTTTATTTGGACATTTAGGCATTCATATCCCTCCTACTGATTACTCAGTATGTGGACTTCTATGTCTTCGATATATTTAGTGTGTGGGACCAACATTCTTGTTGTTGTCATAATTATTCCTTTTATTTATTTCTCATCCTTGTTGTCTTTATCTTCTAGCTCACCACTTATTTATACATTGCTTTCTCCATATGGAGTGTCTATGCTTTAGTTAACTCAATGCAATAGAGTTTATGGTCAAAGGAGGAACCAATCTCAACAAGATATGCTTTCCCTTTTCCCTTTGCAACCTCTTTCTTTTGTATCTTCATGATGTGAAAATTGAGCTCCCGTTTTGAAAATAGTTTTTCTAGGTAGCTCCACAGCAATAAGTCCCAGATAAACATTGTTATTTGAAGTGATTGAAGATTACATCCATCAAATCTTGAACTTTAAAAACTTTAAGTTGTAACTTGGAGAAATCCATCTCATCTACTTCTTATAAGGATGTAGTAAAAACTACTTGAATGAAAGTGCTAATAGCAAGTAGATATGTTTGGTGCTTGGCTCTTTTACTTTATTTCAATTTGGTATTTGCTCCAAAATTAGTTGATTAATATTCTACCTTCATGAGCTCTAGCTCATTTGGCACTTTTTTTTAGCAATATATAGAGAGATGATGAGTTTTCTTAGATGCAAAGTTAGTTCTTAGCTTACTCTAAATAATATTCCCTTATTAGATATAGTGTGGCTAGTGATTTTTTATTCCCCTAGTGTGGCTAGTGATTTTTTAAAAACATTTTGAGTAAAAATGATTGAAAACTAGATGATATACCATAACAATAAATACTTCACAGAAATGTTTATAGTACTCTGGTACTTTTATAGATTTCAATGTTTCATTAATAATAAATGAACATTATTGTGAAATGAATGTGCGTTATGATTGCTTTTTTATGAATGGAGAGAATCTTGATAATAAATGAACATTATTGTAAAATGAATGTGCGTTATGATTGCTTTTTTAGGTTTATGTTATCATAGTATTTGCTCCCAATTTAATACAAACCCTTAGCATCATACTTGATGCATGTAAGGTTCTTAGTGTGCAGGTAGTTGGAGAATAGTTCTTTTCTTGCATGTCAACATCACTTATCAGCTTCAGCGAATGACAATTAAGATACATTGACTTTTGATTCAGATTCATTTTAAGATAAAAGTGGATAAACATTCACAAAACATCAAATTTATAACGAGAAAAGGGTTTCCTAGAGAATACCATACGGGTCTCTTAAATTTTAAGATATTTTCATCGTGTGGACACCATCTGTCCACATAGATATAATTTCTCATATGGACACTATTTATCCACATAGATATAATATGATTCTCATAGGAAAATTCCAAGCATAAATCATGTGGTCAGATGCTTATTTATTTTTTCGTAATTATCCACATGGTTGACCCATGTGGCTCTTTAGATTGCTGAGCTACTTAGATTTTTTTTATAGATTCAAAAAATAAGCATGTGGCTATTTATGGTGCTTATTTGCCTGTGTCAGCCTTAAATTTGTGAAACAAAATATATCAATATGGTACTCATGTATACAGTGCATTGAGCGAAACAAACAAACAAGCACGTGGTGCTGACTAACATTCACCTGACACATATCACGTTTAGCACTTAGCTATGTAAGAAATTTGATCTTAGAACGTTCCTCTTAAACCAGTATTTAACTTATGCTTAGAGGTAGGTAAGAAGTCTCTAATAAAGTATATATATATATATATCATTTTAATTTTAAAATATTTGAATATCAAAAACAATTTATTAATTTATTGTTATTATTTTTATTATCAAATTGTGGTTTAATCAATAATATATAATATTATTGATGTAATTGAATGTTTCGAATAAGTTTTGATAGCAACTTAGATTTATCTTAATTTTTGATCTATTAAGCTTCTAGAAGGATTAAATCTATCAAGTTTTACATTTAAATAAAAGGTTTGCACTTTAAGCCATTTGATCCCTCTCGTTGCTTCATAGATCCAGAGTTAAGATGGATTATCCATCTTTCTGTATCTTTCAAGCTCCTAGAGAGATCAAATATCTCAAGTTCTACTCTCAAAAAGAGGTTTACATCTTAAGAAATTTGATCTTCTTAGAACTTGATAAATCCAAAATTAAATAAGATATAGACTAATTATATATATAGATGTTTATTTTGAAATATAATTTATAAGATAATATAATATTACAATGTTATATTATATTATAAACCACCTTACATAAATGAGAATTATATTTAATTTTTTATTTTTTATTATTATGATATTATAATAAAAATATATAAAATATTATAATAATTTAGATTGATAGTATTTTTATTACATAAATAGATATTTATTTTGAAATATGATCTATAATATAATATTATTATATAGTATAAATCAAAAGTTATATTATTATTTAAAAATATAAATGACAGTTATATTTGAAAAATATTTATAATATTTTTATTGCTTATATGATGATGATGATTAACGTCCACTAAGACCAATGTGGTCTATCGGACCTCAAGAAAAGAGAGTCTAATTGTCATTTTTTAAAATCGTCTTTCTGTGATCAAAGAGCAGGGAAAGAAGTGTTCCAAGATCGCTATAGTTGGGTTGGCTTAATAAGTCAATAAGATTGGAGGTGTGGCTAATGATAGGGAATTGAGAGAAGATGTGGGCAAGAGCCGAACAACCTATAAGGAAGTGCTTTTCATCTTCCACCTTATTAGTATCATAAATTTGACAAATTCTATCATCCCAGGGAGTCTTAGGCGTAGAGCACTTGCCTGGTCCCACTTTGAAGCTCATGAGAGTTGGTTCTAATCCTAGTGATGTTCATTTTCTTCTTAGTGCTAGTCAACATAGAGAGATAATTCTGGATATCTAGGGTGAGGTTGATCACCTCCTTATAATACCTTAGCTTCCTTTTACCTCCAATTCCTTAACATCCCACATATTGTCCTTAAAACTGGAGGTAATAGTATCTTTGGTACTATCTGTTGGAAATAATACTGTGAGGGGGGGTGAATCAGTATTATCAGATCAATCAAACTTTTTCAATGCTCAGAAACATATACGCTACTTCAGTTAGGTGAACCAGCGTGTACACGCTACTGTGACTAAATAAAACAGCGTATAAGAAGAAAACTCATAATTTAGTTAGCTTATTCTTCAGTTAAGTTCATCAGGACATTATTCACCACATTAACAGTAAACAGGTGCAGTATAACAGAATAGATCAAAAGCCACACACATGAACACCAAGATATAAGGTGGAAACCCAATGTGGGTGAAAACCACCTGCTGCAAGTTGTCTCTATCTTTCTTTAATATGAAACTTCAGTTTACAATCTTTTGTACTGGTGCAGCCTTATACCAGTACGCAGGCTACAATTTGCAGAAGGCTACAACCTTCTCTCGTTCTCCAAACTTCCTTGGAAGGGAGCTCCAACCCCCTTTCCTCTTGTACTAGCCAAGATACTAGTACGTAGGTGCTGACCTACAATCTTCTTTCCTTCAGATACCACCTTTCATACATTTTCAGACTGGATATTCCTGAAGCACAACATTACAATCTGTAGACCCCAATTCATTCAACTTTCACAACAGATCATTGAAGCATAAAACAACCAAACTTTGAATCACTGAATCACTGAACCCTGTCAATCACCAGTTACCAGAACACAGAGCAGACTACAGAACTCTGCAATAACAGTCAGACCCACTGTAAACCCAAAATCAAGCTTCAAAAGATATACGCTACTTCAAAGAGAAAACCCGCGTATACACGCGCTTTTACCGAAGCCAACCTGCGTACAGATCTAAAAATAAACTTTCTCAATTTGCAGCTGTACCAGACATCAGTTAGACCCAGAACATAACATTGCGACAATATGCAGATCTAGAAATACGCATAATCAACCATATCATGATAGTGCATTTCAAACCATTAGATCCCGATCTATCCTTAGATCTAGTCTTCCATCAACGATGTGATCTCTCCTTGGCTTAGATCATGCAACCCAGAACCTGCATATCAGATCTCTTTCTCTCTTAGATATTCAAGCCTTGTCGAAAGATGATTTTGCCTAATGATCTTCTTCTCCTTATATAGTCTTAGGCCTTGCTCAATACCAAGAGCCAAAACCATAGTAACACAATACCATCAACTTCAAAACTAGGGATCGACACGCCCGTCGAGACACAATGGTCCGAAACCATAGGCACAACTTCCAAGGACTAACCACCATGGACCAAAGGTACTTTTCCACATACACGCGCTTTTTCTGAATCCAACTTGCATGTACACGCGACTTGGGCTTAACGAACCTGCGTATATGAACTTCCTTGGCATGCTGTACTAAGATCTGTCTTCTGATTAAGTTGCCATCACCTGTACCAACCTCTGAGCACCTGTACCAACCTCTGAGTGAGTTGCCATCAAGGACAACACTTGAATCATAATGCCAACAATCTCCCCCTTTGGACTTGATGGCAACCACCACACCAAGTCACTCTCCCCCTTTGACATCAAGGGCAAAGGGCTGTGCTCCCCTGAGGACATGCTGATACCTCTGCTTGGCTGTGCTGACTCATGCTCCCCCTGACAGTAGGCCAGATCTGCAAAAGATGTTCTTCAACAAGAACCAAGACTTATACACCATAAGGGACCTTCCTATCACCAAAAGACTCAATACATACATCCATACTCCCTACCAAGAGGGGACATATCAGAAACAACCAATTATATTACAGCATTCATCCCAGGCATAGTGGGGAAACCAACATAGGCCGTTACATGACCTTGACACCATAAAAGAGATATCACAAGAGAGATACATGACATAGAGACAACAGATCTAGACCAAGACTTATGAAAGTCACCAGCAGCATATGATAAACATCTTTTTAGATCAGCAACTAGGATTTCTTTCTGAGCTCCTTTTCCTGAAATCAACAACCAAAACATCTGAATGCCAACAATGCTTTATGAGACTTTTAAGCTGCTCCCCCTGAACCTGTGCCTGCTGCACTCCCTGAAACTGAGCCTGAAGAATTCTGACATACCCATTGCTGTTCAGAACTCCAGAATATACGCGATTTCTCCTGCATGAACCAGCGTGTGGACGCGGATATACTCTCTGCAACAAGCGTACACCATACACGCGACTTTCCCAGCATAAATTCGCGTGTATACGCGTATATACCTTTTGTAACTTGCGTATACCAACTTTTCTGTAGAACAGACAAGCTTCAACAGCAGGATGAAGCATCTACTACTCCCAGCTTTTGTCTGAGATATTCAAAAGTTTCCCTGGGCAGTGGTTTTGTGAGAATATCAGCAACTTGTTCCTTAGAAGGAACATACTCCAACTTAACCTTCTGCTCAAGCACTTGTTCCCGAAGAAAATGGTACTTGATTGGTATGTGCTTGGCCTTTGAGTGCATGACTGGATTTTTTGAAATGCTGATTGCACTTGTATTATCACATAAGATAGAGACGGGTGGAGTGCAAGTGATTTGAAAGTCCTGCAAGGTCTGCATCATCCAAAGAAGTTGTGTGCAACAAGATGCTGCAGCCACATATTCTGCTTCAGCTGTAGATAAGGCAATCGAACTCTGTTTCTTGCTGAACCAAGATACTAGTCTGGAACCCATGAAGAAAGCACCACCACTTGTGCTTTTCCTATCATCCACACTTCCAGCCCAATCTGCATCTGTGTAAGCATGAAGAGTGAGATCTGTATTTCTAGGATACCATAAGCCATAGTTTTGGGTCCCTTGAAGATATTTGAAGATTCTTTTGACTGCCTGAAGATGAGTTTCCTTTGGGTTGGCTTGAAATCTTCCAACCATTCCTACTGCATGTGTAATATCTGGTCGAGTACCTGTCAAATAAAGCAAACTCCAATCATGGATCTATAAGTGGGTTGGTGAACTGCTACTGATTCATCATTTGCACTGAGGCTGCATCCTGTAACCATGGGTGTACATACTGGCTTTGACTCTTCCATTCCATACTTCTTCAAGATCTGCTTGAGGTATTTGGTTTGAGACAAGAAGATACCTCCTTCATTTTGTTGGATTTGCAATCCAAGAAAATATGTCAATTCTCCAAGAAGTGACATTTCGAATTCTTTCTGCATAACCAAGGCAAAGTTTTGACTCATAGTCTCTTCATTGCTGCCAAAAATAATATCATCTACATAAACAACAAGAATTAGCAATTTGTTATTTTCAACTTTTATATAGAGATTGCTATCTGCTGATCCTTTTGAAAAGCCTTGTTGGTGAAGATATTTGTCCAACCGATAGTACCAAGCCCTTGGAGCTTGTTTGAGTCCATAGAGTGCCTTTTTCAATCTGCATACAAGGTTTGGATCATTCCCAAGAATGAAACCATCTGGCTGCTCAATATATACTTCTTCTTCTAAGTCTCCATTCAGGAAGGTTGATTTCACGTCCATTTGAAATACCTTGAAGTTTTGAAAGCTTGAGAGAGCAAGGAACATTCAGATGGCCTCAAGTCTTGCCACAGGAGCAAAGGTCTCTTCAAAATCTATTCCTTCTTGCTGTGCATACCCTTTACAAACAAGTCTGGCCTTGTTTCTAATTACTTCTCCATTTTCATTTAATTTATTCTTGAAGACCCATTTTGTTCCTATTACATTCTTATCTTTTGGTCTAGGAACTAATTCCCAAGTATTGTTCTTTTCGATTTGCTCAAGTTCTTCATCCATTGCTTTGACCCAACATTCATCTTTGCATGCCTCTTTCACATTTTGTGGTTCAATGGAGGAGAGTAATGCCAAGTAGCTTGAAGCTTCTGCAAGTGTCCTTCTTGTTTGTACTCCTGCTTCTTTCTGCCCCACAATCTGAGTTTCTGGATGATTCTTTTGAACATATCTGGATGGAGTCTTCTCTTCTATTCTTGTCTGCTCCTCTGGTTCTTCTTGAGATTCTTCTTCTTCTTGAGGTTCTTCTTCTTCATCATTTCGCCTTTGAGAGTAACCTTCATCTTCTTCAATGTCTTCATGATGAACTTGCCTAGGAATATATCCCTTCTCATCAACCACTATATCAATACTGTCAACAATTCTGCCAAGTCTTTTATTGTAGCACTTGTATGCTTTGCTATGTGGAGAATAACCAAGAAGAATGCCCTCATCTGCTCTTGGTTCAAGTTTGCCAAGTT
Organism: Pinus tabuliformis; assembly: GCA_031772625.1. Lineage (NCBI taxonomy): Eukaryota > Viridiplantae > Streptophyta > Pinopsida > Pinales > Pinaceae > Pinus > Pinus tabuliformis. Next base: position 1,334,382,293 of record CM062807.1, read on the forward strand.
GCTCATCAGTATTCTTGATATAACATTTGCTCCCAAAGATTTTGAAGTGCTTCACGGAAGGAGTTTTACCACTCCAAAGCTCATGAGGTGTTTGAGTGCTGTTTACTCGGACATTTGTTTTGTTAAGAATAATAACAGCAGCATGTGCAGCTTCACCCCAGAAGGTTGCAGGAGTACCTGATTCATCGAGCATAGCACGAGCCATTTGTTGGATAGTTCTGTTCATTCTTTCCACAACCCCATTTTGCTGAGGAGTTCTAGCTGTAGAGAATTCTCTTCTTATCCCATGTTCATCGCAGAAATCGAAAAATTCATTTGATGTGAACTCCCCACCTCTGTCAGATCTGAGGCACTTAATTTTGTGTCCTGATTCATTTTCAGCCAATGCTTTGAAGGATTTGAATTTTTCGAATGCTTCATCTTTGTGCTTCATAAGCCCTAACCAAACAAACCTTGAGAAATCATCAATGAATAATATCAGATATTCTTCTCCTCGAGGTGTCCTTTTCCTAAATGGACCACATACATCTGTATGGACTAGCTCAAGAGGCAAGCTAGCTGATCCTTCCTTCTCTGGAAAGTTAGTTCTGGTTTGCTTTCCAAACTGACAAGATTTGCATATGGTGTTGTCTGGAATTTTGATGTCTGGAAGATCGCGAACTGCCTGATATTTGCATGCTTTCCTTATTTGTGAGAAGCTTAGATGTCCCAACCTTCGATGCCATAACCAGTGCTCTTCATCCTTGCTAAGATAGCATTGTTGTTGTTCTTCTTCAAATATGTACAGATTATTTGGAGTTCTTTTGCCTTTGAGAACTGTTTTACCTGTATCAAGATCACGAACAAGACATCCATTCGATCTGAAAATAACCTCGGTTTTTTGATCACACATTTGGCTGACACTTAGTAGATTATGCTTCAATCCATCAACATACAAAACATTTCCAGCCTTGACCTTTTCTTTCAAAGGAGCAATACCTTTTCCTTTTATAGTTGCAGGAGTATCATTTCCAAAATAAACTTTCTTTCCCTTTTCTAAAGTAGAATAAGATTCAAGTTTTTCTTTATCACCTGTCATATGTTTCGAACATCCACTGTCAATATACCATAGATTTTCCTGTCCTTCTGCATAAAATGCTATCCCACATCTTTCTGTTTGAGGTTCCTTTATTCTCCATGTTTTGGTGCTTGTGGCTTGTTCCTTTTTCTCCTGAAACCTGCTCCTGCATTCAGAGTCTTTATGACCATAATTATTGCAAATAGAACATTCAATTTCATTTTCAAGAACCGAAAAGTTGTTATAGGTCCTTTTTGTAATCCCTGTCATACTTCTTTGTTTTTGAGCTTCCCTAGTCATGATTGTTTTATATGCAACACATTGAGCTGCTTTGTGACCAAAGTTATGGCAAGAAAAGCATTGTCCATTGAAGAAGCTTCTGCGGTTATTGAATCTACCAGCCAACTGATTGTAGTTTCTATTTTCATCTATTCTTGAGCCCAACTGAGAAGATTTTACCTGTGGTTGGTTGTAGCTTTTGTTCACCCTTAAGAGGATTGTCCCTGATAGTTTCTGTTTGTAATCGTCCCTGCTTTACCTGATTATCTTCATTGTTCTTCTGCTCATTTCTTCTTGCTGCATCAAGATAACTTTTTGAGGTGGATGCTTGAGAGGTTTCTCCATTATAGCCCAAACCTGTCTTGTTTAGAGGAGACCGCTGCACATTGATAATCTCATCCAAAGTTTCAGATCCTTTGACAAACTTAAGATTAATAGCTTTTGTTTTCTCAATTTCTTTTCTGAGACCAACAATTTCACCTTCTAGTTTTTCAAGATGTTTTTCCTTTTCATCAATTTGAAATTGCAAAGTATCAATGATCACACTTTTTTCTTCTATGCATCTCTTGAGTCTAGTAATTTCATTATAGAGATTATCCACATCTACAGCATCCTCATAATCATCATCTTCAAATGCCATTAACAGCTTATATTTATTACCTTGTTCATCTTCATCACTGTTTGATAAGCCATCACTATCTTCATGGGTGTAGTAGCTTTTCTTATTTGCACTTTGTTTCTTGTTCCATCTAGCAGGTTCTTTTCCTTTATCCTTATAAGGACATTTTGCAGCATAATGACCTACTCTTCCACAAGCAAAGCATTTGAAAGGTAGCTTACCTCTGAACCTTCCAGAACCCCTTTGAAGATTTCTGACAAAATTTGATTCTTCTTCCTCTTCTTCTGGAACATGGCTTGCTTCATAGTAGTCTTCTTTTCCTGATGCCTTAAAAGCAGCTTCCCTTCTGTCAGATGGACCTCCCTTTCTCATTTCATAAGCAGTTAGAATTCCATGTAGCTGAGACATAGTGAGAACACGGAGATTTTCTTTTTCTTCTATTGCAGATACTTTAGATTCAAACTTGGGGGATAATGATCTTAGAATCTTTTGAACTACTATAGTCTCTTTTATTTCTTCACCCAAATTTTTCATGCAATTAACAATCTCATCTACCCGAAGAAAATAATTAGCCACACTTTCATCATTATACATCTTGAGAGTCTCATATTGAATCCTGAGAGTTTGAAGTTTAGCTTGCTTTACCTGTTCATCTCCTTCATAGCTAGTGATCATTTTGTCCCATATCTCTTTTGCTGATTTGAAGTGCATGACCTTCATGAATTCTGTTTGGGATATACTTCCTAATAGAGTACTGACTGCTTTTGCATTTGTTTCATACAGCTTTTTCTCAGCTGGATCTGTAGGAGTAGCTGAAGGAAAAGCATAGCCTGTTTCTACAATGTTCCAAACTTCTGTACCAAGAGATTGAAGATATGCAGTAACTCTTACCTTCCAATAATTGAAATTTGTCCCATCAAAAATCGGTGGCCTGATTGATGCTTCTTTCTCGTAGTTGCTCATGATGAATGATCTACCTTCAAGCGATCAAGCTTCTCTGAAGGACTGCTCTGATACCAATTGTTGGAAATAATACTGAGAGGGGGGGTGAATCAGTATTATCAGATCAATCAAACTTTTTCAATGCTCAGAAACATATACGCTACTTCAGTTAGGTGAACCAGCGTGTACACGCTACTGTGACTAAATAAAACAGCGTATAAGAAGAAAACTCATAATTTAGTTAGCTTATTCTTCAGTTAAGTTCATCAGGACATTATTCACCACATTAACAGTAAACAGGTGCAGTATAACAGAATAGATCAAAAGCCACACACATGAACACCAAGATATAAGGTGGAAACCCAATGTGGGTGAAAACCACTTGCTGCAAGTTGTCTCTATCTTTCTTTAATATGAAACTTCAGTTTACAATCTTTTGTACTGGTGCAGCCTTATACCAGTACGCAGGCTACAACCTGCAGAAGGCTACAACCTTCTCTCGTTCTCCAAACTTCCTTGGAAGGGAGCTCCAACCCCCTTTCCTCTTGTACTAGCCAAGATACTAGTACGTAGGTGCTGACCTACAATATTCTTTCCTTCAGATACCACCTTTCATACATTTTCAGACTGGATATTCCTGAAGCACAACATTACAATCTGTAGACCCCAATTCATTCAACTTTCACAACAGATCATTGAAGCATAAAACAACCAAACTTTGAATCACTGAATCACTGAACCCTGTCAATCACCAGTTACCAGAACACAGAGCAGACTACAGAACTCTGCAATAACAGTCAGACCCCACTGTAAACCCAAAATCAAGCTTCAAAAGATATACGCTACTTCAAAGAGCAAAACCCGCGTATACACGCGCTTTTACCGAAGCCAACCTGCGTACAGATCTAAAAATAAACTTTCTCAATTTGCAGCTGTACCAGACATCAGTTAGACCCAGAACATAACATTGCGACAATATGCAGATCTAGAAATACGCATAATCAACCATATCATGATAGTGCATTTCAAACCATTAGATCCCGATCTATCCTTAGATCTAGTCTTCCATCAACCGATGTGATCTCTCCTTGGCTTAGATCATGCAACCCAGAACCTGCATATCAGATCTCTTTCTCTCTTAGATATTCAAGCCTTGTCGAAAGATGATTTTGCCTAATGATCTTCTTCTCCTTATATAGTCTTAGGCCTTGCTCAATACCAAGAGCCAAAACCATAGTAACACAATACCATCAACTTCAAAACTAGGGATCGACACGCCCGTCGAGACACAATGGTCCGAAACCATAGGCACAACTTCCAAGGACTAACCACCATGGACCAAAGGTACTTTTCCACATACACGCGCTTTTTCTGAATCCAACTTGCATGTACACGCTACTTGGGCTTAACGAACCTGCGTATATGAACTTCCTTGGCATGCTGTACTAAGATCTGTCTTCTGATTAAGTTGCCATCACCTGTACCAACCTCTGAGCACCTGTACCAACCTCTGAGTGAGTTGCCATCAAGGACAACACTTGAATCATAATGCCAACACTATCCTTGCTTCCCATAATGATCTCCTCCTTAATCCCCCAAAGGTTGATCCAAGACTGAGCATCCTGATACCACCCGCTCTTGAGGTGCAGGTGGGGGTTTTTACTAAAATTAGAAGCAATTTTTGGGAGCCTCTTAGATTCCATATTGTGAAGCTTCTTCTTATACATCAGATATCTAAACATAGCCACACTTTCAATGGGGGACACACTAGATTCGATGAAGAGGATAGGATAGGAAGTATTTCCCTTGATCTTGAGGTTATAGGTTATGAATTGTTTTTGGATCATCTCAATCTTTCTCCATAACTCCCTAGATATACTGCACCCGCAAACTTCACATTTGTATAAGATAACAGGGGTGACGAGAGTCTCAAAGAGTAACCTCTTTTTTACTCCAAATGTAAAGATCGGTTGACTTACAATTGTTTTCAAGCTCATAATAAGCTTTCCAACCTCCAATAATTATTTTCTCAATGCTATAATTCCAGTTGAGCTGATGAGGAAAGTCAATACCCAAATATTTATAAGAAGAAACCTACTCAAGACAATGGTTATCATAGATGAAACTACCATGGGTGATCTTTTTGGATTTAACGATCATGACTTTAGTCTTGTCGGTATTAACTATTATACCCATCTTGGAGCAGTAGACATGAAGAGCCTTGAGTTGATTGTATAGGTCATCATGGCTTCTTGCAAGAAGAATGATATCAGCAACATAAAGGAGAAGAGTAACAATAATACCAGCGACCTCGGTGCCTTTGCAGCCCGCGGTTTCTAGAAACTCCTCTAGTTTTTCGATTTAAATACCAAAAAGGGTAGGGAAAGAAGACAACCTTGCTTAACCCTGATATTACATTTAATATATTTATACCACCCTTCGTTGGGCTTAAGCTTGGCAATGACAGTCTCGTAGTTGCAGATCACAATAATCCTCAATTTAGGAGGAACCATGATCTCTTCAAACCTCTCCCAGAGCTTATCTCGGGGGACAGTGTTGAAAGCTTTTCTAAGGTCCACAAAACAATAGAAGAGATCATTTTTACTATTGCGAAATTCCTTCGTGATGATCTTAAGGGTGACAAGGTGGTCGATGGTCGAGTGATATCTCCTAAAACCAGCTTATCTTTAGCTCTTTTATCCTGGTTCTTAAGCCAAAGGCTAAGTTTTTTTTTCCCAAATGATCCCATAAAGATTGGCTAGGATGTGGTTAATCATAATGGTCTTGTAGTTAGAGGGAATACTTTTGTCCCCATTTTTGAAGATATGCACAATAACGCTTTGCGTACAAAGCTTAGGGAAGCCATGCTTTACAACAAAATTGAGAAGCTTGTGTAGATGAGGAATGAGGACAATTTTTCCCATTTTAAAGATCTCGGCTTGGTAAGCTTCAATATCTTTGGCTTTCCCATTAGCGAGCTTATTAATCCCAAACTCAACGTCTCCTAGAGAAAAAATATCATCCTTAATAGGAATGTTTAAGATGGTGCCCATGGTGTCCAGAGAGTCATACAACTTCTTAAGATAGTTATCCCAATTTTCTAGGGGAATAGAATGATTATCTTTAGTTTTACGAACAAGCACATTTCTCCAAAAAATTTTGGGTGCAACTTTAGAAACGTGGAGAAGATGTTCTTGTCTCTTATTAATATATGACATGTTCTTCCTCTTAATGAGAGATTTTTATATACTTATATTCTGGAGCTTAATGCTTTCATTAAGGGCATTTCTGATTTCTTTTCTGGCAACTTTATAGTCTTTGTCATACCAAGGATTGGAAGTTCTATTATTTTTCTTATACGAAGTCTTATTAGAGAATTTTCTAATGGTGGTGGAAAGGGTAGTAGTAAAATGGTAATAGATTTGATCAATGTTGTTATTATAAGTCAGGGAGCCTAAATTCCTTTCCAAATCCCTTAAGAAAAGGTTGACATTACTTCTATCGAAGTGAATGTGACTTTTTCTTTCACTGTTCTCCTGCATGTGGGTGGTATGCATAACAAGATTGAGGGATAAAGACAAAAGTCTGTGGTGAGAGTCAGGCTTGTACTCATTAATAAGCTCAATGTTTGTAATATGGTTGAGGACATGGATGCCAGAGATCGCATAATCCACGACGCTGCTACCCAACCCATGGAAACAAGTCATTTGATTGGAGAGAGGCCATTTATTAATACCATTACAAATGATTAGGTTCTGAGAAATACAAAGTTTGAGGAGCGCGGTGTCGAACAAGTTTTCGATTATGTCTCATATTTTATCTTGAATCTATTAGCTAAGTGACCGTCCTCATCAAGCCAAAAGGGGTTGGGGTCAGAGTTGTTACTTAACATAATAGCTTGGTTAGTAGCAGTTTGAGCATTAAAGTCCCCAAGCAAAAGGATATTTCCATCATTCCTTAGGTTGTAGATGTATTTTTCTAAGGTATTGAAAGGACAATTCTTATCCACGTTGTTTTTCTTATAGGATGTAGAATTGATAGGGGTGAAATGTCATATTGCAAGGAAGATCCTATTGGTTGTAGAATCAGAGATCTTGATCCAAATGTATTGATTGAAGGGGCCAGTTTTATGAAGTCGGATGTGAGAGGAAACAATGTTCCTAATATGATAGGCTATACAACCAAAACCTCTCCTGGAGGATTTCTTATTCTAGGCAGACCAAAAGAGTGAACCCATCAAGGTGAGGGACCTTAGATTCGTCATGCTCCCAAGTTTCAACTAAAATAATAAGATTAATATCACTAAGATCCAACTTAACATAAGACCCTTAAACCATGAAAAACCACGGAAGTGCCAGAAGAGGATCTAGAGTGATGTTGTTCCCTATTTATCATTCGTGTTTGGGACTCTGTCTCTAATAATAGCTTTTTTGTTCCTAATGATTGCCTATTTCCCCTCCTTTCTTGCCTCCTTGACCTTTGGAACTTCTTTCCTAAGTTCAACTTGGTCTTTTGGAATGAGGCTTTCATTTATAAATATTCTCATTCCTTTTAGGCTTGGGCATTTCCTAAGTAGAGTCTAATTTATGGTCATTACAACTGACCTTGACACAGATTAGTCTATGTTTATGCTCAAGTATATTTCCTACCCTTATTTCTTTGGTGAGATAAGTTGTTTGAATTTGAGATTTTGTCTTTAATTGTTCTTTAACTAATTCTAATGTGTCTTCATTGTTTTGTTCTTCTATATCAACAATTATAAGGTGTAAGACTCTTTTGTGGTGTTCATGGTCGAGTACAATTAGTTTATTAATTTATTCTTTTATGGGTTTAATATCTAATTTATTCTCTATGATATTTAGGGCCAAGTTATTATGTAGTTGTTCTTTTAGATTTTTAATCTTGTTTTTCAAAGTGTCATTTTCTTTAACCATTTCTTGTTTGCTATGTTCAATTTCTTGAATTCTACCTTTCATTCCTTGGAGTTCAGTCTCGAGTGAGAGTATTTTTTTTTAATGATTTGTGGTTATTGCCAAGCATTATAGTTAATGTAGGTTTTAACCCCGTATAGAAATTACCTGCATACGAATTCTAAAACACAAAAAATAAACAATGCGAGAGCATAACACATAAAACACATATACACAGAGATTTTCCCCTGGATCCCAAAATTGGGACTACCAGCCTGATTTTTCATTATATTCCTTTCAATGTTACAATGCATATTTATACATGCCGACCATCCATACCATGGACCAAAAACCATAGGTAGGTTCGCCCAACCTAATATAGGGTCCAAAAAAAGTTTTCCCAGGGTGCTGCCCCAAACCCCATAGAGGAGGGCTACTCACCCCCCTCAAACCCCGGGGACAACGAGGGTTGTTGCCCCCCCTGTGACCCCCCCGCTGCACAATCGGCGCAACAAAAGGGGGGCTCTGCCCCCCCTCTAACCCCCAGTTCACTACGTAGGTTAGTCGTGGAAAGAATATAACACAACCCAACAATTAATTATAGTTTAAAATGGTTTTCTCTTTCTTCTCTTTGTCTTTCTAAAGATTCAATGTACTCATAAAGACTCTCTAGGGTAATTTTACTTGGTCTCCCTTTGCTAGAGGGGGGTTTAGAAAGATGAGGAGAAGTACTCATAGTGGAAATAAGAAAAACTTAACAAGAGGAGAATAGGTGGGAACGTATGCACCTGTCAGATTTATCTGTAGTTGAACTGATTCTTCTAGATTCACTCGTAGTTGACTTGTAGTTTGTCTCCCTCCGAGAGTGCATGCCCTAATATCTACTGTAAGTATCAAATTGCCCGCCTCCGAATCTACAATATTAAATTACTCACGTTCTGCAACAACTACCTAAATTAGATGTCCCAATGCAAGATTGAATTTCCCGTGAGAGTGATGTCCCACAGCATAACATAGAATCCTAAGGTAATATGAAAGTCAACTGCAACATGGAACGAGACTGTAACCATGCGAGAATGTGGGCATGTGAGACTGTATTAACCATGTGAGAGTGTAGAAGTGCTTATTTCAAATCTGGTCTTTTGATTTTGCAATGGAGGCTAACAACATGTCGCTCATATCTATGTCGGCCACTTCTGAGCAACAAATGAGTGGATTCGTGGATATATATATATATATATATATATATATATATATATATATATATATATATATATATCAATTTTTTAGTGTCTCAAGCCCTAACCGTAGGTATGTATATAATGAGAGGTGATTCCACATTGAAAGTTATAGAACTCCTTGTAAATTATGTAACGAAACCGCAAATCCTCCTTAGATGTTTCATATTGACCTCATTGTAACGAAACCACAGATCCTCCTTAGTTCTTAGTTGTGAGACTGTATTAACCTTTAAATTTTTGACTGACCATGACGAAATGGAATGTAAACCATATTTTCTCTGTTGTTGCGGGAAACAATGTCAACACTTTGAAACTAAAGTTGTGCTGAAGATTTCAAATCCGGTCTCGTGATTTTGCAGTGGAGGCTAACAAAATGCTGCTCCTTCTATATCTCCGTCGGCCATTGTCAGAGTTGTAATGAGTGTCTGTGAACCAAGTTTTTAATCCACGTATAGTATATATTAGTAGCCAGGAGTTTCCATCGCAGCGTATATGTTAATTGTCAAGAGGCTTAGAGAAGTAACATGGGATAGGTAATGAGAAGTAGTTGTGTCGAACCGCATAGGCAATGAGTAGCAATGCGAACCAATTGTTTATATATGTGAACCGTGTATGCCTCAAATTATCCACCACAGAGATATATATGACCCAAGTATCACCGAAGACCATCTATATATAGGCGAACCAGACCACAGAGACACGTCTGAATTACCGGACTTAGAGTATCCATATAGTGAGTCAACTTTTTCTATTAATTCAAAAGAAAAATACATTTAAGCAAAGATCTTCTAGAGAAATCACAAAGAAATCATAGGGTCGACACTTTTCGAACTTCTTTCGAGGTTCATCATCAAGACAAGGTTGGAGAGCAAGATCAACAGATCACCAATTTATATTATAGATGCAACGGTAACTTTTTAACAATCAAAACGAAAAATAATATAAAATAAAATGAAACGTTAAGGGATCAAATTAAATAAGCAATTTATTTACCAAGCAATTATTTAATTACTTATCTATAAATTTATTTTATAAAATAAATAAAATATTATAAATAAATTTAATTAAATAATTGTTTGGTAAATAAATTGCTTATTTTAATTATTTAATTTGATCCCTTAATGTTTCATTTCATTTTATATTATTTTTCTTTTTGACCATTAAAAAGTTACTGTTGCATCTCTAATATAAATTGGTGATCTGTTGATCTTGCTCTCCAACCTTGTCCTAATGATGAACCTCGATAGAGGTTCGAAACGCGACCCTTTGATTTTTGTGATTTCTCCAGAAGATCTTTGCTTGAATCATGAATCACATAAGCATCCAATATGAGAAAAATACATTGTGGATTACACTATTTCAGTATATCATAGGCCTCACTCCTATTGGATTCGTTGGCCTTTAAGTACAAACAACATAAACTAGATAGCAACCATTCGAAATAGGAAGACCAAATATTTACAACCCAAAAGGCCAAAAATTGGCCAAAGAATAAAAGATGTCCCAAAATCATAATTCAACTAGCCATTTTACCCAGATCCAGACTGGTAGGAACGCCATCTCTAGGATGTAAAAAATACTTATGCACATTCAATTTAATATGAGCTATCCTCCCTTCGAAAGCATCCATCCGCTCCTGAAGTCGCTTTTGGCCTCTTCTAAGGGATATTTCTATGTCTAAGATGTGCGATTGATTGTGTTGGATATCCAACGAAAAACTCATTACCTCATTGTGATCATGATGTATGTCTCTTGCCTATTGCTCCAATGTTGCTGTCACAACCCATATTTGGGCCTCTAGCAAGTCAAAGGGAGGTGGGAGGTCTACATGCCCTATCGATAACTCTTGTGGCTGAACCAAATCTTCCTCCTCCTCATTCAGGGCTACCAGGCGAGCAAAACCATGCTCACGGTTTCCTCCCCCCGCATGTCCGCCCTCTTTGTCGAATCATCACAGGACTCGAATAGGCTCTTTCAGACGCCCTCACCACAAATTCAGGACTACCTACACAAAGCATAAAGGACCGCCCTCCCTCAGTTATTCCAACCAGCTCGTTACTATTGTCTTGCCGACACAAAATACAAGAATCAATTCAGTAATTTGCTCGAACATATCACCCTTCTCCCCGCTTGCTCATTAATTCACGAGGAGGACTCGAGAAGAATCTACCGACCACTTGTAGCATGATTACCCAATATATAATGCCTAGATCATAAGGATTGGGCCTACGAACCAACCCACCTCTCCCGACAACTAACTCACTACAAATCCATATGTATGCCAGGTAGCATAATAATCCCCACCTCCCAGATCCTATAAGGAGCTTGAAAATCACACCCAACATTCCTAAGAACTAAATCAACCACAAAACAAGGACCCCCACAACCTTCGTTAGGGCTCACAATTCTTGTTAGCCTCCACCTAGCATACGCCCTCCTGTCAAAGTATAAACCACTATAACTAAGAATTCACAAAACAAAGACAATATGCGTAAACATAACAAGAGAGAGACTTACTTCCCAAAATTTCTAGTTGAAGGTCAACATGCAGACACCAACCTCCCTCCTACCATCCTTCCCTATCAATATTGAGCTTACCAAGCCTAGGTCCAAGGTGGCGAATTTCTTAGACTTGGGGTTCCTCAAATCCTCATTCTTTCTTCCCACGCATTTTTTCGCCAACACTTGCCAACTAGAGAAAAAGGAAAGCTAAGAAACATTGCCTCCCTTCTCCTCTGCAACTATATTTCTGCACTCACTCCTCTCCTTCATCTCCCGCCCGAGACAAATGGCCTGGAGCCACCATCCCAATTCAAAAATATGCAAAAGACTCTCCGAAATCTTCGTTGTCCCAACCCTTCGTTGGGCTTCCGTTACCTGTCACCCAAACATCAATTACATGTTGATTTCCCTATAATGCCTGGACCTTGGGCCTCCAAATGTCTAGTTGCCAGCTCCATTGGGAATATATATATATATATATATATATATATATATATATATATATATATATATATATATATATATATAAAATAGTAAATAATTATAATTTAATTATATTTAAGTAAGTAATATTTTTAATCACATAAATATGTTTATATTTTGGAATGTGATTTAAAACATAATATAATATAACATACTATTATATTATAAAGTAAATTATATCATATAAATAAAGTTATATTTTGATTTATGAAAATATAAATATAGTTATATTTGAAATATAAAATTATGTTATTTAATATGGATATTGAAATAAAGAAAGTTAATATTATTTAATATGGATGTTAAAATATTTTATTTATGCCTTATTTAAATATTTTTATGTTATTAATATATTTTTATTTTAAATATTACATGTCAATTAAACGCATAACGAATTAGAAATAATGTAATATCAATAATATTGTTTTTATATGTTCTCTGTCGACTCCATATTATGTAATGAAATAATTACATATTTCCTCATATTGGAAAGTAATTATTATTATTATTATTATTTTACTTTCAATTATCTTATCTCTCTATATAAAGTTGATTCAAATTAAGCTAAAATTGAAGATTTTATTTATGTGTGACATTGATTTTTTTGTTATTAGTATTTTTTTATTTCTTAATGTAAGTATTGTTTTATTATTTTTAAATGTAAGGTTAGATGACATCTTCGGTTATATAGTGCCTCTCAACGCAATAATAAATGTAACGTTATGTGACGACGTTTTTCTCATACTGAGTTATAGAGCATCTCTCAACGCAATAAAACTCATTAAATAAAAATGCCTAAATCGAATTATCCATCCTTCAAACGATTACTTGCTACCCTTAAGATGATTTCTCTAGCTTGTGGCCCTTAAATTATAGTCTCGTTCATAATCAATTATGAATTAAGTCAGTCTCGTTTGTAATCCATTATGCCTAGATTGACAATGGTTTTGCCTAGCCTTGTCATTTCCTGAATAGCCATGGTGTTGTGAGTTTATCTTTGTTTTTTTCTTGGTGCTCATGTTCATTTCGCTGTGGCTTAAATTACTAGTTCCTGTAGCCTTGGTTGGAAAAATGATTTGGAAGCCCTGTAATAGCTTGGGTTGAGTTACTAGTCCTGGAAGCCTTGGTTGGACAAATGCTTTGAAGCCCTTGGTGGGTTGAGTTACTAATCCTGGAAGCTCTGGTTGGACAAACGCTCTAGAGCCCGATAACAACTATGGGTTGAGTTACTAGTCCTAGAAGCCTTGGTTGGAATAAACGTTCTCAAGCCTTGGACGTCTTGGGTAGAGACCAATTTGGTGATGGTTTGTGATGTCCGACTGTGAGGTGGAATCACTAGTTGAAGGTTGAGGTGGTTTGGCCTCTAGAAGCCCTAGTTTGGTTTTGTTTTATTTGTTTAATGAGATCCCACATTCATGTTTGGACTATGGCACGAGGGTGATTGGCTAAATGAGAGATTTGGTTTAGCCCAATCTATGGTCAGGTGGCACGTGGAAGTCCCTGACTTGGTTGGATTTAAATATGTTAATAAGAGCTCCTTTTCCTTTTGTATTTCATGAGAAAATGTGCTTGTCATTATTTGGATTTAATAATTGTTTCATTATTGATATATCTCTGGTAATTTGTTGGTTATGATCATGTTTTATGATAATCTTGATGTATGACTCTCATCATGTTTGTGTTAGTAGGTCAAATAATAATGAATGAATGACCTAATAGATAAAAATGCAACTATTGGGAGGAGATATCAATCCTCCTTGATAATTCTCAAATAAGTATGAGATCCCTATGTTTAGATCTATTGTTATGACTTGTAGATTTTATGTTTATGATATGTTTGATAAAATGCCTGTCATGGCTAGTAGGGGTCAGATCAAGTCCTTGATCAAGTGTTTGCACTAGTAACCTTATCTCAATGTTAATTATCTTTTCTAGAAGTTTCATGAAGTTATGGGAAGTGGCCTGAGTTCTAGCCCTGAAAAATTGGCACAAAATTTGGGGTTGTTGGCACAGAACTACCTGAAAAAGGCCACAACCACATGTACGCTGTGTTGTGGGAGCGACTGGAGGGTCTTAGTCACATGCATGGCTTGTCATGGGAGTGACTAGGGGTCTAGATCAGCGAAACATAATTTGGGGGAATTTTGAGGTCTAAAATGGGCCTCCTAAGGAAATTATAAAATAATAGTGGAAATAATAAAATAATATTAGATTGCATCATCAATTTTTAGAGGGAAAAAAGAAAAAAACTAATTTTTCAACTCGTATTTTCAACTTATCTCCCTATGGGTTTACTCAAATTTCGAGCGGAAACACTCATTGGATGCAAAATTTGATTCTTCATCCAAGGAGTACCCATGTTACATACTTTCGATGGATCCTACTACACGAAAAATGAGAAATACATGAAAAACATAATTGCAATCATGTTTTTTCATGTATTTCTCATTTTTCATGTAGCATGGTCCATCAAAAGTATGCAACATGGGTACTCCTTGGATGAGGAATTAAATTTTGCATCCAACGAGTACTCTTGCCTGAAATTTGAGTAAAACCTTAGGGAGATAAGTTGAAAATACGAGTTGAAAAAGTAGTTTTATTATCTTATTATTTTTTAATCTTTTTACTTTTTTACTCCAAAAATGGTGAATCATCCGCCATGGTTGACATCATCATATTAAATCCTATTGGTTCTTATAAAGTGTTTTTTTTGTACATTTTTCTTAGGAGGCCCATTTTAAACCTTAAAACTCCCCTAATGCAAGTTGTCTCAGGGGTTGGGCACCTGGAAGGGTTGGTTGTCTCTTGAAGGTTTTGTAGCTCTTGAGGAAGGTCAGATTGGTCTTGTCTTGTTGGTTCCACTTACTTAAATGTACTTGGGTAGTTTAAACATATCATAGTAAATCTTTATCACATGTTTACCCTGGTGGACCAATTAGCTTGGGTAAATGTTGGAGGAGGGTGTTACATAGAGTTGGATCAAGTGGTTATAACGAGATTACTTTTAGGTGTCAAGTTTCATGTGTGATTTCCTTGCTTGACATGCATGGTACATGTAGGTGTGTATTTGGTTCTCTTGTTGTCATTGGCATGAGTTTTTCCAAGTGTAACAGTGGTTTCAATTTTTCCTTGCCATTTTTGGGTAGCCATGGTGTGATGGGGTTCTTTCATTTGGTTGATCTTTGGATTGCCGAATGGTTTTGGAATCGGGTGAGGTGGTGTCAGGAAAATTCCTTAGGGCTGAAGAATCCCTTGATTGCTAATGGTGGGATTGTGGTAAAGTATGAGAGTGGACAGGCAAGTTCTTCAAGGTATTGGTGAATAAATCCGGAGGCATCCAAGCTTGTTTATGACCTAGTGATCCCTTGACCAGTTTTGGTTGGATTACGATAAAACCTAGTAGTGTATGTTTTTTTTTTGGGCCTAGGAATCCCTTGAGTGGTAACTTCAGGATTGCAGTAAAGCCTGGTTTTGTAGGTGCTTGTTTTGGGTCTAGAAATCCCTTGACTGATTTTGGTGGGGTTGTGATAAAGCTTGAGGAAGCTTAGATTTTTTGTTGTGAGTCCCACATTCATGCTTGAATATGGCATGAGGGTGATTGGTTGAAATAAATATTTGGTTCAAGCCAATCTATGGTCGGGTGGTACATGGAAGTTTGTTATGAAACCAACTCACAAAAAGATAGAAAAGAAATATAAATGCCTTCAAAATAAGCCTCTTCGAGGGGGCAACCTCATTTACATTACACAAATGAACAATTCTTGGATGATACAAATGACAAGACCTCCTTTCTATATATGAGTCTAAGGGGTCATAATATAATCAGAGTTGACATAACAATAATAATGTAAGGGCACAATAATAACAATAATGGATTTTTATGGGGCACAATAATAACAATATGGGGATTACATGGGCACAACAATATAATAAGGGGGTTGCACTAATAATAATAAGGGGTTACACTAGTAGTATAGGGACCTAACATGCCCCTCTCCCTCAAAAAGTGTTGTCCTCAATGCTTGAGTAGTTCTGGATGCTTTTGTATAAAATTATTGTCCTCCCATGTGGAATATTTAGCGGGTAAATTCTTCCACTTGATGAGATACTCTGAAATTGATCGATTTGGTAGCTGTCGGGTTCTTGTTTCTGTGACTGCTCTAGGTTCCAATATGATTTTTCGTTTCTAGTCAAGTTCTAGCAATATTGTTTGAACTGGTATCTTCTCATTATGTACGGTCGCCATCTCTTAAGTGCATGTAGTCTTGCCAACATTTCCTTCTCATAAATAGCTTTGTGTAAATACTTTCCTTTGATTGGATGAATTTCGAAAGAAATGGGTCTTTCTTCTTGCGTTAAAACATCACCAATTCCATTTCCCGATGCATCATATTCCACAATAAAGGTTTTTGTGAAGTCTGGCGTAGCTAAGACCGATGCTTGGCACATTGCCTCTTTAAGATGTTCAAAGGCCTTCATTGCTTCTAGAGTCTATGGAAATGCATCTTTCTTCAATAATGTTGTTTTCAGAATGTCTTCAGTCTTCATTCTTATTTGATGATATCCTGAATGAAGATCCAACTTGGTGAAGTAAATTAATCCATGCAATTCATCCAATAATTCATCAATGACAGGAATGGGAAATTTATCTTTAATAGTGAGTTTGTTGAGCTCTCTATAATCTGGACACATGTGCCATGACCCATCCTTCTTGTGCATCAATACTACTGGAGCAAAGAAATAACTTTGACTAGGTTGAATTATACCAGCCTCTATCATTTCTGCAACCATACGTTCAATTTCACTCTTTTGGGCATAGGGATATCTGTAAGGCCTGATGTTTGGAGGAACACTTCCTGGAATCAAATGAATAGAATTATCATGATCACGAATAGGTGGGAGGCCTTTGGGAGTATCAATTACCTTGGAATGATTTTCCAAGACTTTTTGGATATTTGGAGAAATAGATGATTTCGATGTGGGAACCTCTAGCGAACATAATTGTGCAATTACGCCTCGTTTTTCTTTCTTTAGAAGATTTGTCATTCCATTAGAGCTGATTATCTTTCTCCGTTTCCTTATGATACCCCTTAATTCAACTTCCTTTCCTTCCGAAGACCATTTCATGAAAAGTTCTCGAAAATTAAAAGCTATTGTACCCAAGGATTGTAGCCATTGGACTCCTAGTACAACATCATAACTACCCATTGGAATGGAAAGCATTGGGTTATTCAATACATATTATCCCATGGATAGCTTGATATTATGGCACTTTCCAGAGCAATTTATGGTTCCTCCACTTGCAACCATCACTTGACACTTTGGTGCTGGGTATAGGAAGTAATTCAATTCCTTGGCTATCTTATGATGAATAAAATTATGGGTATTGCTCGAATCAATCAACACTATTACCTTTTTCTTCTTGATATGTCCTTCTATCTTGATAGTTTGAGGAGTGGTGATTCTGACCAATGCATTACAAGATATGATTGGATTCATTTCTTCTTTCTCGATGTGATCTTTCACTTCTTGATATGTCCTTCTATGTTGAGAGTTTGAGGAGTGGTAATTCTTCTCAATGCTTTACAAGATATGGTCAGATTCATTTCTTATTTCTCTAGGGTTGGTTCCTAGTGTATATCCTATTCTTTTGATGTTTCTTGATCCTTTTCTTCCTCCTCTTCACAATCTATGTAAAATTATTTCTTCTCAACACACTTATGACCTTCAGTGTATTTGCTATCACAAATGTAACAAGGCCCTTTTTCTCTTTTTTCTTCTAGTTTGTGTGGTGTAAACCTTGTAGGTTGTGGAAGGCTAGGAGAAAAAACACTTCCATATTTATAGTTGTGAGTGGTGGGATCCCTTGTTTCCATAATTCCTCTTTCAATTTTTCTTGCCAACTTGAATGCCTTCTCCAATGCATCAGGTTCCCAAAGACGAACCTCATGTTGAATGTTATCCTTTAAAGTCCCTATGAAGACATCAATCCTTTGCTTCTCTGGACTATCATTTACCCTTATATTCAATTTTTGAAAGTCCTCAATGTGCTCTGCCATTGAACCCTTTTTTTTTGAGATTTATCAATTGGCTAAAGAGGGTGTTTCTCTTTGTATCCTCATAATGTGCTATCATTTACTCCATGAAAATTGACCAAGTGACAAGTCGTTTATGAGAACAAAGCCTTTCATACCATAAAAATTGATTCGATTCTAAATATAAATATGCAAGATGTACCTTTTGTAACAGTTGCACCTCATGTAGATCAAAATATTACTCCATATGTAGTATCCAAATTACTGGATCCTTGCCATCAAACTTCCTCATATCACCTTCTCTTGAGTTTAGGAGCTCGATCTTGAAACAACTGTAACTCTGTAATTTCAAATCTTCCAATTTTGAAATTACTACATGTTGTAGTCCTTTTCATCCTCTTTCCAATGCCACTAGTATGATCGAAATTGGATTCTCCAAGAAAGATTCATGCAGAATCTCTCAAGATGACCTGATTATATACCTTTTCAAAAGAGTTAAATTGTATGAAGTGCCATGTGTCACTGTTTCAACCTTCGGACCTAAAAAAGATACACAGAAAACTATAGTCTGTCCTCTTTCTGTAACTTCTTACGAAATTTCAATTTGATGCTCAGAGAGATAGTTATGACGATTTTCCTTAGGTCGCCTATTTGGGATGTAATTCGGGAGCTTGCCAAAACCCTAAATGTCTTGGACTGTATCTCTGCAAATAAAGTGAAACAAGATCTAAAATTTAGACCTGAGGTTCAGAACAATTGTATCTAAAATGGGTCTTTTTTATTATCTTTTGAAACGTCGTAGAAAAAATTATAACAAAAAATCTTTCCAAAACCCTAAATGTCTTGGACTGTATCTCCGCAAATATAGTGAAACAAGATCTGAAATTCAAACCCGAGGTTCAGAACGATTGTATCTAAAATGGGTTTTTTTGTTATCTTCCGAAATGTTGTAGAAAAGAAATTATAGAGAAAATCCAACGAAGACCTGTTTGGAGCAGTGAAACCCTAGAATCCAAACCTCTGATACCAAATGTTATGAAACCAGCTCACAAAAATATAGAAAAGAAAGATAAACACCTTCAAAATAAGACTCTTCGAGGGGGCAACCTCCTTTACATTACACAAATGAACAATTCTTGGATGATACAAATGACAATACCTCCTTTCTATATATAGGAGTCTAAGGGGTCATAATATAATCAGAGTTGACAAAACAATAATAATGTAAGAGAACAATAATAACAATAATGGGCTTCTATGGGGCACAATAATAATAATATGGGGATTACATGGGCACAACAATATAATAAGGGGGTTGCACTAATAATAATAAGGGGTTACACTAGTAGTATAGGGACTTAACAAATTCCATGACTTGGTTGGATTTTTCATATGTTAATAAGAGTTATTTTACTCTTGTATCTTATGATTAAATGTACTTGTTATGATGGTTGTTCTATAATTGTTATTATTTTGGTTATTTGCTGGTTATAAGCATGGTTTTATGTCTGATTCTATTTATGGCTCTTAACATGTTTTGTTTGGTAAATGATTGGTTTTTGAATGCATGACCTAATAGATGTTATTGCAGCTATTATGAGAGGGTATTAGACCTTCTTGATGATTCTCAGATCACTAGTATAAAATGAGAGATTAGTGACTACGTGACTAAAAAACCTAGTCACCACAATTATTTCAAGTGAGCAATTTTAAGTGGCCCAACTAAAAATGACCAATTTAGTCTAGGGATAAAATATATGACTAGATAATAAGTGACCCAACTAAAAGCGACTAACTTAAATGACTAATTTCTTCGAGGACTAAAATATATAACTAGATAATAAGTGGAAAAATTAAAAATGATTAACGTAAATGACTACTATAGTCCAAGAATAAAAAGATGACCAACTAACAAGTATAACAAGTATATGAATTAGTCATTTACACTGGTCATTTTTAATTGTGTCACTTTGGAATGGAAATTTGCAATTTGGATACTGAAGTGTTACCTTAATGGGGTCCCTAAATCCATTTGCAGTGTTAAAATTTACTACTAAATTTGTCTGCAATGGATTCCACAACCACCTTAAAGGGGTCTATGAATCCATCTATAATGCTAAAATTATAATAGTTTTATACAATATAGAGTATAATTTTACAATATATAATAGTTTTATATTCCCTTTGGAAGGAGAGACAAGAAAGAGAGTTTGAAATTGATATAGAAGGGTTTTAAGGGGTAATAGGAAATTGTTCCTCACATCTTAGAGAGACGACACCCTATTTGTTGTCGGGTTTTTGTGGTGTTGTTACATACCATGGTTGATTATTACACTAGATTCATAGAGACAATGATTTTCTTAATTCGAATTCAAAGTCTGTTGATTTGAACTTGGTAGATTGCAAAATTGAGGTGAAAATGAGGTGCAAAATTAGGCGAGAGATATAGTCGAGACTGAAGTAGCATGCATTGATGAAAATCGTCATCAATACTTGTCTTTGTATTCTCTATGTCACATAGACTAACTTTGTGTAAATATTTATTTTGTTTGCAAGTTTATGTGAGTCTTGAAATGACTGCATGACTAACATATGGCTTGAGTAGTCACGACCCAGGGGCATCTAAGCCATCAAAATCTGGATCACATCTAGCCTGGTCCGCATGCACCATCCCTTAGCATGGATGGATTTTTTCCCATGGAGTTTCGAATCGATGACCTTTACACCACAGAGTGCCTTAACAAAACACCCTGTCATCCTCTATTCTACGCCTCATAGACAACTCTATGCAAATATTAATTTCATTGTTATTTTTGGTTTTTTTCCAATACTTAAATTTTATAAAGTTTTAACTATGTGTAAATATTAATTCAATGGTATTTTTGGTTATATTTTCAATACTTAAATTTTATCCATTTTTTTTAAACAGTCGAAAAACCTATCATAACTCAGTTGTCAAACCAATAAAGGGGACAACCATCACTGGTTGATATCTGCTAATGCAGGTTGACTCATCATTGTTATTCAAGGAAAACCATGCCACATGTAATTACCCACTAGTGGTCTGTAAGGGGTCATGCTCTCATTCTTGTGAGATACCTCTAGGTCTTGGGGCGTTAGCACGTTTCCTCACGTTCGAAGAAAACGAGCTCTAAGCCAAGAAAAAGCAGTTTTAAGACATACTCTAGGCCCGAAATTTTATCCATTCTTATATTAGTTATATTTTCTTTAAGACTAAATATGTGTGAATTTAAAACATTTAAATTGATTTATATTCCATTTACCAAATTTAAAAATTATATAAATTATATCGATATTTTTGAATTTACAAAATAGAAAAAATATTTAACATGATATGGAAGATAACTACCAATTTAAAAGTCATATAAAAAAAATAAATCATCCCACCATAATTAATTGTCTTCCTTGAAACCAGACTCGTGCTTAGGCTACCAAATGTGTAAATTTTGCATTAATGTTATTGTATACCTAATATCCCAACTCCAACTCGCATAAAATCCATATAAATTCTTGGAGTGGCCTCACAAGAGGAAGGGTCATTGACTTCTCAGGAACTGACTGCAATTTCAGATTTTAGGGACTCATGGACTTTGAATTTGAAGCTTTCCCTAGACTACAGGAGACATTCACATTTTTTTAGTTCCATTTGAAACAAAATTCCTTAGAAATGGAGGGTATCTAGATAAAAAATATTTGCATCGAAGGTTTCCAATGTTCTTAATTTCATATGTTAGGGCCCTTGCGATCAAATCAGCCTAGACCCAACTACATCTTCTTCAACCTAAAGGTCACTGCATACTAGAATGGGGAAAAATTAGGCATAAAAAGGCATGCAAAGGGCCAAAATGGCCACTACTGGTGGGATAGAGGAAATCGTAGATGGAATGGTGTGTACCCTTCCATACCTTACTCTTTAAATTTTCATTTTTTCAAATTTTTGAGGGGCGGGGGAGGTCAAATAAAGCTCTGATATATCAATGAAAATTAGGTCAATATTTATTTCTTTAGCATAATGACATATGATGTTTTCACACTTGCAATGACTCCAATAGATTCGAAACCCTGACTTATTTTGACTTTGCAAAATCCAAATTTCTGACGTATGTCTAATCCTTTTTGTGGCTAAATATTATAGTCACCATTGGAACACTTGACCTTGAAGTTGGTTATCTAAAGTATTTTAGTGTTTGCTTTAAACTCGAGACACATTAGAACTAGCATGAACACATTAGGAAGTACAAGAAAATTATTTTCACGGGCAAGATGGTTGTTAAAGGGTGAATATTTAAACACATGCACTTTCATTTGGCTAAGTTGCCACAATAGGGTGTACTCTTCTATGAAAATTACCTAAGGCTTACATGATTACATCATGCCCCAACCACTTAATCATGCCTTTGGGTATTGAACCTTGGCTATTGCCAAGTGTTTTTATGTCAAAATCACATAGGACTTGAAGGGAAAACTAAATATCACAAGCACTTTTGATCAACTAAGTTACTGCAGTAGGGGTTACTCTTTTGTCCAAATCTCCAAATACTTGCATCTAATTCCAACTACTTATTTGTTCCTTTGAAGAATTGAACCTTGGCCGTTGCTTGGGTACTCTTTTGTTAAAATCACTCAGGAATTGCACCTGGCACCAACTGCTTATTCATGCTTCTATGGAGTTGAACCTTTGCTATTGCTTGGGCAATTTTTTGTTAAGATCACCTGGGACTTGAACTTGGACCCAACCACTTATTCGTGCTTCTGGGAAATGAAACCTTGGCCATTGCCTTCATCATTGAATGATGACCTTGTTGTCATGTTTGAAAATGATATCACTACAACACACTCTTATTCCTAATATTTGAGGCATAATATTAACAAAACATGGATTAGGGCTAATTTATGTAAGTTAGTATCTAGTTTCCACGCCTTCTCTACAATTTTCTATGTTTGTAGGGTTCACCATTAATGAATTTACAAGTTTATTAATGCATTGATATTATTTCTAAGGATAGAATGCATTGAAATTTCAAGCCACATATGTATTTTTTAAATTGAACATAAAGTTTTTTCCTTTCCTGGTCAATGAGGTTAGAACAATTCCTATAGAGTCTCATCGCTACCAAAGAAAACATGAATGAAGGCATGTATGAGGTGGGTTGATGCACCAAATAGTGGGGAGTCTAGTCCTGTAATCTTCTTAGCAAGGCCAAGCTTAGTAAAGTTATATTTTTGTCTTTTGAAACATGCATTCACAATTCTTTTCTTTGTGAGATAGTGTTCAAGGTGATGAAGTGGCTGTGATTTTTTTTATACCTTTGTTGCCATGGATAGTTAATAACAAAAACCATCGTAGATGGATGTATGGATCTTCTCATTTGGAAAGCTTACAAACTTCTCACACAATCACTTGGGATGAATTCAGAAAAAGGAAAAAAGGTATGTCAGAGATAGCTTTAATTAACTCTTAAATTGTATATCATTATTTTAAGAAAAAAATTATTCAATTATACACCATTCAAAATTTTAAGCTCCCACAAGCCTCATTTTTCATATGTAGTATGGTGAATTGAGTGCTTATAGCTTTTTTCTCGGTGTCTAATACTTCTTTGTTTCATAAGATCACATTTTTGTATCCAGTGAATCTTTGTGCATAATGATTAGTAATGGTGACTAGTGACATGAGCTACATGACCAGTGTTGTAATATTTGAAAAGAAGTTTTAAATGGTTATAGCAACTTGGCTAAATTGTTTGTGGGTGTTTACAAAGGATGCATGTGGTTGCATATAGTTTCTAATATGTTGCAATCTTTTTCCTTTTAAACTCAATTATGTAAGTGTGAACTATGAGTAATGTTACATTGAAAATGGAGAATTTTCTAATGAATCAAAAAGGAAAATAAATGTAATAAGAGATCAACAGAAGTGTATTATTAGTTTACTAAGTGTTGTTTCCCATCTTAAAACTAGTCTTCTGTGATATCATGTTTTTGAAGCAACCTGATATTAAATTATTAATGAATCTTCCATCTTAAAAGGTTAATATTTTCCAGCTTACATTTTATACATCTTTGCTTCTGCTCTCACATTGGAGTTTTGGAAATGCTATAATGAAATTGATTAAGAATATAAGTTTTTGAGTGTGTATGTTATGCATTAATGATTTTATAGAAAAGAGATTATATATATGCATTGGATATGCATATATCTGTGGGAATGTTTTGAAGTTGTGTAGGACTATTTAACATTTCTCTAGAGACAACTCTTGTTGCTTGATCTGAAATTATTATGATAGCTTACGTGATGGCCCCCTATATGATAGTATTTCCTTCCTTGTTGGTGTGATTTTGGTTAAAAATATATATCTATTGAGGTGCCTCATTTGCAACAATCAATGTATTAAGACTAAAGTTGAGTTTTTTTTTTTTTTTTTTTTTGCATTTATGTCATTGAATGGACTAATCTAATGAATTTTGGGTAGTTGGTCTTACTATTTGAAACAACTTGTTTTGGAGGTTTGGCATCTATTACCAAGCTAAATTTGCATTTGGTATTTGTCTCTGGCCCTACAACTGCCATCCAGAATATTCATAATGAGAGTTACCAGTCATGGCATCATAGCAATGGGTTCAATACCACAACCTATCAACTCTTTGATCCTTTTTACCATATTGGTTGTGTTAGCTAACATGGCCAAATCTGATAGATCTAACAATTTTTTGTTTGATACACTTCCAACTCTAGATAAAGAGATTGTTGCTTGCTTATATGCCAATAGAATCTTTATCAGCTGATCAATAATTGAATGCCTCAAGCCCCAAGGGATAACTCGGTTGGTCGAGTTCCTATTGCTAAGTACTTCACCTATCGGGAGGTCATGGGTAAAATCTCCTCGACACCCTTTGTGTTAGGCCTTGCTGGTTTGGTTGGTGGGAAGATTGTTAATTTTAGTTAACAATGGTATGTTCTATGCTTAGCACAATTACTTCAATGATAGTTAAGCAACCCAATGAAAATTTCCAATTTATTTTTCAATAATAATCACTTTAACCATAAATCACATTAACAATAACTGTATGTAGAACATAAAATAAAATGCAGAAGACAAGCAAGACAAGAGGACACCAAACACAGTTGTGGATGTTGAGAACACACTGATTGATTTAGAAAAGAAATTTGACCAGAGCTCTTTCCTACAGGTTCCAGAATTAGGAGAAACAATGAATGTTCATCCTGTGTTACAGACCCCATCCAATGAGGAGAAGAATCCTAAGAGGAACAGGGAAGAGGCATCTAGCTTTGCCATGGAGACTATTGATGAGCTGTTTGAGCTAAGAAAGAAGCCCAAGTTGAATCATGTGTCTGAACAGGAGGAGAACATTGAATCAGTGGAAATGACTGACACTGCGACAATGAGGCATAGAAGTAAAGAAGCAGCTACATCAGAGGAAAGACAACAGCCATCAACCTCCAACACCCAGATGATAGAGAGACAATATAGTATGGAGGTTTCTTCCTTTGTCATGCCAGCTGACAGGGAAAAGGATATCAAAGATAGATTCAAAGAGATAAAGATGAGGAATAAAAATTTGAAAGCAGAGACATATGCCCAATACCTCAAGCTTACACCACCAAACCATACCAGATTAATGTCAACCTTTTACATCAAAGCAGGCAAGATGCAGGTGTCATTTTTGCAACCCACTATACAACAACCAAAGACCTCGGTAGACTACAAGAAGACTAATTTTGAGGTGTTGGCTAGGGATGTTCATCCCATTGATCAGATAGAGTTCCATAAGCAGGCTGGAGAAATGATTTAGTCCACCCTTACAGAAAAGGCCATGGATGCTTATAATCTGCAAGATTCATTGGATAATTTGATAGCCCAATTCAAGCTGGAAAAGGCCTCCTTACAGACCAAAGATAACAAGATAAAATCATTGGAGGACTTGGTCATTGAACTCGGCCATGATCAAAGTGACATTAAGGCTATTGAACAGTTGATCAAGAAGAAGAATGAGGACATAGCAACCCTCAAGAAACAGCTTAATCTGCCCCATTCACAACACCCACAGACAAAGGAGTTCCTAGAAAGTCAAAGCAATCGTGAAGAGATGATGGACCTAGTGCTACAATTGAATGATCGGTTGAAGAAGATGGAGAAAGAACTGGATAGCTTGATGCTCCTACAACTATCATTCCAACATCTACTACTGTTGTGCCTTCTATATTGGAAGCATACTTAGCTCCCACTGCTCCAATGGCCACTGCACTACCAACATCTACACCAACTACATCAACAACAAGATCAACAGCAACAGGCTCCACAGGTGATGAAGCAAACAGGCTGGTCAAAGCAATGGAAGAAATGTCCATTCAGACCACTGAGATGAACAGACTTAAGGAGAAAGTCACCAGCTTGGAAACATATTACAAATTGGCCCAAATCATGCATAGAGAAGAACAACAGAAGGCCACAAGGATGACTGAAAGAATCAAAAGCCTAGAGAAAGAGCTGACACTGAATGAGCCTCTAGGTCAGGCTAAGGAACAACTGTGGGCCAATATCATTGACTCTATCAATGATATTTGGCCATCCATCCAGGTCATTTTTGAACAGATTGATTTAATAAAAAATGCTATAGAAGCCATTCAGAGAGTCAAAGAAGAACTTGGAGATATGCTAGAGGAGGCAACAAAGATCATTCATTTCCTCAACTCCAAGAACAAGTATGAGTTGTAAATACTAGAGATACTTGAAAAGACAGGTACAATTTTGGAAGTTAGAAGAGTCCTCACTAAGAGGAATTTTATGTTGAACTTGGAGGATAAGTGTCAAACCATGCAACTGGCCATTGACAGGTTCATGGTTAAGTTCGGACTTTTGAGGAAAAAGGGATTACCAAATCCCTTAGTTATAAATGGTATGCTAATGACACGGGAAGATTACAATAAGAAGATCAAGGAAGTGGCTAGAGATCAGGTAAACACTTCATCCATGAAGGGTATACCAACAGGCAAAGTATTGTATCAAACATTTGAAAACTTGTTTTACCTCCAGCATGAGGTAAAACACCTTTTTATTAATAAGCCAACTTTTTCCAAGTATATAGAGGCAGATGAGATATACCAAAAAATGCTCAATATCCAATTACCAGATGCTGAGACATGGGAAAAACTCAATGATTTACTGTAGTAAATACATAGTAAAAATATAAATGTATAGTAAAAAGTAAAAGAGCACAGTAAAAGGATATTGACAGGTTAGCAAGGTCAAAGAGTATCAGATGAAAGTGTATCATATGAAAGGTCATAAGTAAATATGACATCCAGCGTGAAGACCAAACAACCAAGAAACTTAAAGGGAAAAATATCGAAGACTAAAAGGCAACAGAACCTAAATAACAGAGATAGCAAACAACAGTTCAATAGCTGTCTCTATTTTCTTGCATGAATATATTTCCTTTCCTAGATTAGTTCTCAATGCAGTTTGAGATATTTTGTAAATTATTTTTGTATAAATACTTCACATTTCAAAGTATTGAAGGTGGATTGCTATACATTTGTAGAGTTATTTTGATCTTAAACCTAAGGGTGATTGTACCAACTTTCAAGTCAACAGACTGGAGCAAGTAATAAAAAGATTGCACTAGAGGATTCATGAGATGAGCTATTGCAGTGAAGTATCTTCTTTGTCTGATTTTGTTACCTTCTTATGTGTTTCATAAACTTAATTGTTTTCTAAATTTGAATGAATTAACTAGAAATATCACTCAGAATTTGTTTAAGTACACTCTATTTTGCACAGTTAGTCATTTATATGTTTTCCTCTGATACCTGGATTTGAGAACCCTTAATTTCTCTCCCATCCCGGTTGACCTCTTTCATTCTCTTCATGATCCGGCCTAGGGAACCCTTAATTTCTCCCTGGATCTGATTGGAAACCATTTCACCTTCAAGCCTTTGAGATTTGTAGTAACTCCTCTATCTTTCCCTCTAGACACTGTTTTTAGAGCTTAATCTAGTCTTGTTTGTCTGACATTTGACCCCATAGCCCAATGGTAAAAGACAACCCTTTTCATCTAAGTAAGTGATCCCACCACCCAAATTCAAATAAAAAACCCAAGCACAATCATAACTAGCCTAAAATTAATTAACTAAAACAAAGTTAAATCATAAAGAGAGAGCCCTCTCTAAGATTAGGAAGGCTAGGTCCTGATCTCCAAAAGTGGTTAGTGGTTACCTCTATCATTTCTTTTTCTGACAACTTCAAAGAAATTTTGGAGTGATAATAGTACCGATTAGGCTTGTTGGAAGCAGAGCGATGCTTGTGTTCTTGCGTGACTCCACCGGGGTACTTTCCAGGCTTGCTGGCAGCGGAGCAACACCAGAGATGAAACTAAAACTCTGATGATTGTACTGCTTGTGCACCAATATACCCCTCATCCCCAATCGAAACAACTATGTCGACTTGGCTTGGAATGTGTGTCGATCGACCAAGAGCTTGGTAGATGCTACATCTTACAATCAAGATAGTGCGGAAACCAAGACGAACGGAGAACTGAACAATACTTCTAGAGGTTTTAGACTTGCTTTTCTCGAATAGGTCCATTCAGAGAGTTGGAGTTCTACCAGTGTGTTGCCAAGTGTTGTAGCGGCTACAACCACCCTCCAAAATTTTTCCTTAGCTTCATTCTGGAGCCTCCCTACCAACCATCGTCAGCACCATGTCTTGCACTGTCAAGTACATGAGCGTTAGTGGTTTTCTAGCAACTTGCCAGCCTGTGCATGATATCTTGCTTCACTCCCCTCATAGGTTGCTTCTTCGGCCTTGGTCCAGCTACTGGCTAAGCAGCTCCCTCAAGAAATTGCGCAATTCTGGAGGGGAACCATTATTCCCTCTAGAAATTACACAAATCTGACTGGTAGCTTGCTGGGCTCAGAAACTGTGCAATTCTGTCAGTCAACCTTCCCAGTGAAAACTGCGTAATCTGGCTTAGCAAGACTGCTCAACCCAGAAATTGCACAATTCTGCGTAGTAGTCAGCTGCTCCTCCTAGAAATTGTGTAATCCCTCTGGACAACCAGCCCAACTTCCTCCCATAAATTGTGCAAAATTTCCCCTTATTCAAGCAGGTTGTTGCATGTGCCTTCAGGTTGATTGGTTCCACCAAGGACCGAGGAAACTTGATTTGCATGCATGGGCTGCTTTTTCTTGAAATATAAAAAATCGACATGCAAAAATCATCCACAGATTTTAGGGAGATATTTTTAGCAGCTGGAGGTTACATGCAAAGATCATTTTAGAAACTTTCCTCCAAGTGTCGCTTTTTCCTAGATTTGTGGCATGCATGTCATGAGCCTCAAAATTATTTATTCGACACTTTAGAGCTCATTCTTCACATCGATCTTGGAGCTCTGACATCCCACAACACATCCAGGAGTCTTTGACACATCCATCATAGATGTTTCTGGGTAAGTTTGCCTTACTTGTCTTTTGCAACATTTCTGTCACTTTTTTTTTGTTTTGTTTTGGCTTGTGTAAGTGTTGTTTGCTCGATTTCTATGAATGCTTGCTATTATTTGCATGAATATTAGCTTGTACAAGCACCATTTCATTTTTCATTATCATCTCACTGCTGTCGCATGCATGAAATTGTTTTGCATGAACGGTCGCCGATTCCGCGACTCCTCTCACACACATGCATGTTGTTCCATTCTCTGAATCTTGCATCCATTGTTTGCATGCATGATCATTCACCTTTGTTTACACTTAGTATCGCCATTAATTCACATCTTCATCTGCTTTCAGTTTCCTGTTGGTGGGTCTGGGCAACCTTGGCCCGAAATCTACCTCACGAAGACAACATTGCACAATTCTGAGAGGGAAGGCTCTGCCTTCATTGCAGAAAATGCACATTTATGGACAGGGACTATCCTCTAGTCTTGCCTTGCATAATTTTGAGAGGCAATGACTGCTAGCCCAAAAAATTGTGAAATGCAATCCTTGGGCCTACATCTCTTGCCAGCTAAAATTGCGCATTGTGCAATCCCAACACGCAGCAGGCTAGTCTGGATTGTGCATTGCGCAATTTCGCCAGCCAGCCAGCCTCCAAACAATCTAGACTACCTTTTGCATAGTTCTGGTAGCCAGTCTCCCAACCTCCTAGTAAAAATTATGCAATCCTTTCCAGTTAATCCCCAGGTATGTAGAATGTCATCCCTCAAGTTTGCTTTATTTTTAGCTGACAGATTTCATGCCATGCATGTCACCATGTCTGTAGATATAGTAGGTGTTTTTCCATCTCTTAGCAGTAGGATTAATGGCCTCCAAGAGAGCAGGATCAAACGACACCGGCGGAAGCGCAACTGGAACAACGTTTGAGTGAGTGTCTACAAGTTTGCTGATCTATGAAGACACCAAGCTGATTGTAGACAAAGAAATCAAGCTGAAATGGCAAGAGGTCAATGATGCATTCTCAGGAACTTTTAGGGAATATCTCAAAGACTGCCAAGTCTACGTGAACATTCACAAGTCTGGCTTGTACCGGATTGCATGCAGGTACCCCACGTTCCCATGCGAGGACATGATAAATTGGATTGTCTCACACACTGATCCCAAGACGATGACATTGAATAGTGTCAATGGGATGGAGATTTATGCCTTCAAGGCTAGGATTATCAGCATATGTATCATTTTTTAAAGCCAATGATCACCATGGAGACACCCTTTAGCATACTAAGAAGTAGTGCCAACTCCAGGGATATATTTAAGAATTGGTAGAGAAGCCAGCCAAATTCAGGATGACACCCAACTAGATTTACAAGACAAAGATACTGTGGAAGGCGTATCAATACTTGGTCATCTTTGCATGTCGCTTGTATGGACAAGAGAGCATGAAGACCTTCTGTAGAGTTGGGTGATCACGTTGGACCAATTGGCCAGTGAAGGCAAAGCATACAACTGGTCCGACATATTGGCTCATAGGATGAAGGAACAGGTCACAGGGGCTTGAAAGCTACCCAAAGGTTAGCAAGTAGAAATCTACATGTCCGCCTACATCTTGGACGCAATCTATGCTAGTCAGGAGTTCCTGGGGATGAAGTGGGCATGGACATCGACAAAAACCTCTGTCAACACTTATTGCAAATTGTTTTCCGAATGCAGCTTCAGAGGAGCTATCACACAACTGTCAGATCATTTTTTCACCCCCATGTACAAGATGATATTTGAGAAAGATCCACCTTGCATGTCAAAGGCAGCAATGGAGGCACTGATCGACATAGTGGATTGGTATGCCTCACTGTTCAACACCTTCATACTGATGTAGAGCACGGAGAAGCCTCCACATATTTTGCCAAAGTTTTCCATGGATAAGCTTGTTATGCAAGAAGTGTCATACCATAGCTTGACAAGATTGTTAGCTAGGTTGCATCGGAAGAATAAGGCACCTTTGCCCACTCTTCCATTGCAGATTAGTTTGTACAAGATACGGAACTTCAAGCATGCAGATGTCGAAGTGTAAGAGATCAAGAAATATCCTTTCAATGTCTAAAGCTTCAATTCGTATGACCTGCATTGTATTGTGAAATATCACTGCGCGAGAGTACAATTTCAATGGATCCACGGGGCATGTCATTGGGCAGAGGAAGACCCATGGATATATTTTTACAGCTTCTCCAGGCCCAATGAACTGGTCAAATCACTGTGGAATGGTTAATGAAGCAACGTGAAGCAGCATCTAGGAGAGTAGTAGTAGCAGAGGTAAAGATACCGACATTTGACAAAGGCAAGAGGAAGATTGTTGAAAACACGGAGGCAGAAAAAAGCTGCAAGTTCAAAGCAGACCCACTTGTACAAAAAGCAACTTTGGAAATAGAGGTGAAGAGGCAACAATGTGATAAGAGGAACACGCAAAGGCAGAGAGACAAACAAAGGATGGAGGAAACAATGAAGGAGTTGTATGAGTTGAAGGAGAAACTAGGGAAGGAACATGAGCTGCACAGAGAGAAAAAGGAAGCACAACAAGAACATGCACATTAGGGGGCGTAACATGTACAAACAGATGAAATTGCGCCCATACAAGTAGTAGACTCATCCGAACAGATGGCACCAAGAAGATAGGGTGAGCAGTTGTAGGAGCAGGACTTTGCTCAAGAGATTGAACAAGAACTTGAGCAGATGGATACGGATATGGAGTAGCAAGAGTTAGAGCAAGACATTGACCTCATGCCTTACCACCAAGAGGTTGACCTACCAGCTTCACCAGATCCAGAAGTAAAGCAAGTCCCAAGAAACCAAGGAGAAATTGATATCCTTGGAGACAATCCAAAAGAAGAGATGCATAACATATCATTTGACGAGTCACAACATAGAGTTATTTAATCTTGCAGAGTGTCTACTCCGCATGACAACACATCTCCTACATAATTTGAGGAATGAGTGATCATGTCTGATGTATGCAAACATCCAATAGCATTGGCCGATGCTACTAGAGCATATGCCGAAGCCACTAGCTCGAGTTTTTGCTTCTTGATAACTGAGAACGAGCGAATGGATAAGGGGTTACAGATGGGAAAGCAAGGAGGAGAACTAATTATAGCATCCACCTGAGCAGAATTGAAGAAGGCAATACTAGATGAAGTATTGTCCCTTGAGACAGTCACATGAGCGTTGTATTCTAGGTTTGGTACCATGCATAAGGTAGTTGTCCATCTCAACGGTTGGCAGCAGCGATGTGATAGGAGAGCACGCATCTTGTCAAACGTGCATACTACTATTTACTACATGAAAACATGGACAATGAGATACAAGGGAACCCCGTTACGCTCACCCAAGATGATGAAGCCTAGAGCGATCGAGCTGAAGGCACGCATCCGGAGTCAGATCCAGAACTATGAAGATTTCCCACATCTCAACACTAGTTTGTGGGCTTCCCATGCACGGGTATTTAGGAGTATGGATGTTGTGTGAGCACATGCGATCCCATCTATTGATACACTCAATGAGGCAAAGACAAAGGCACAATTCTAACTGAAGCTAGACTCGTTCTTTGACGAGTTGATCCGCATAGCCACCAACCCAGACTTGGTGATCATTGTAGATACCATGCATCAGTATGTTGCTGGTCCGGTCACGCTCAAGATAATGATGTGCATGTTATTAGAGGAGTTGGGTAGAGGATCTAGAGCAATGTACCCCAATGCTACAGAGGCAAGAGTTCATTTCCAGAAATATGTCACCATAGAGTACACAGACACCATCGCGAACTATCGAGCTTGGCATCAGTTCGCTACTCTTGACCACCGTGAGGATGTTGAAGAGCTGGTCTTCCCACAGTTTTCTGAGTAATAGTGATGCCTTTTAGGGCTTTCTCAAGCCTATTTTGTCTCACATGGGTACATGTGAAGATGGTATGTAATGTCTTGTCAAGTGGAAGTTCAAGTGTCGATAGTTGGATGTAACATTCATAGAGTAGATGAAGAGTCATGAGGGTAGATGAACAATCACAAAGGGGAATGTCAAGGGCCACCCCACCCTTTGCTATATATATTCCCTCATAACTCATTGCAGAGGCTTTTGGTCAGCCAAGATTTCGATAGGAGTATCTTAGAGAAATCTTGGAGGGTATTGTAACGAGCCTTGGCTTCTCCACTATGCAGAGCTAGTATATCTATTTGGAGGAGCATGCGGAAGTGACTATAACATTCCACTGTCAGAAGTAGTGGTTGGTCATGGTTATATTGTATGACTGGAACTTTCACTTCTTAATATAATAGAGCCATCATGTTTCATGCATATGTCGTATTGTATTTCAGCTATCTTGTTTACTCTGAATGATATATGTATTTGTTTGCTTACGCGTGAATGTGTAGCTATTTTCTATATATGTATGTATGAATCTTACTTAAATGTGTTGTTGTGTTGGGCATGGAATGCCCCCAAGACATGCTTTTGGGCTTAAAGCCTAAGTTTTGACCAAGTCATTTGTAAAGTATCTGCGAATTGTGGGCGCAGAGCGCGAAGTCATAATAGAGTCACAAGGTTGTTTGCCCTTTTTTTTGTAATGTAATGTCGGCTTGATAGACCTACCCATGGTCCACAGACCATGGGATTGTATAAATAGAGTTAGGCCCTAAGCGTAGAAGATAGCACCTAGCTAGTAGCTGGAAGAAGCATGATGAGTCCAAGAGATTGAGTCGAAGTGTAAAGTGTGTCTTTGGGTCATAGAGTAGGAGAAGGCTCTGCAGCTGAGTGTGCACAAGCCTAGTAGTCCGCAGTTGAGTGCGCAGACCCCTACAACTGAGTGCGTAGGGTAGGTCGAGTATGTAACCATTGGAAGAATTAATAAATAGAAGTTTACCATATTTCTATGTACCTTTCCTGTTTAAATGTATTATTGGGTATAAATTGCAAGTGTACTGTTTATTTGCTGCGCAAACTTATATGTGTTGTATAAATAAATCTAATGTAAGGCATCCATTTACGCGAATATAATTAACTGGTATAGGAAGATAAGTAAGATCTTAGGTGCGACTTAGGGGAATAGCGTAAAGCACTGCCCCAACAGCGCAGAAGCCCCACAGCCCCTGGTTAGGGTTGCACGAAGGCAAGTATATTATGGCACGAAGGCCAAGGAAGTTTGCAAAGCAACCTGCGTGAAGGGACTAACAGTTGGACCAGTTCAACCTCTCATACATCTCAAGGGTGCAGAAACCTGGTTCCATCACCCCCCCATACTACTTCAGGTGAGACCTCAGTCCGTGCTCCACGGACTGTTGCTGAAAGGGCTAGTAGTATAGGGATTTGTTTGGCTAATTAAATTCAAACCTGGGTCAGGCCCCAACAACCCAACAAATGGTTTCGTTACTAGGACCGGGATCTGCATAGAGATGTCTAATGTCGTATCATTGGAATCCAACAAAAAAAGGAATTGAATATTGGTTGGATAGAAAGATTCACAAGTTCACGGCACAGGAAAACAGGAATCCACGACTATCAAAGGAAGAGTGGTTAGACTGCAACTTATATATAGATATCCACGAAATTTTCTTTGCATCTTTCCCCACTGATCTATACAAGTGGATCACGAAGCTAGCAGATATCCAAGGAAGGTGTAAACTTGATAGACCTATTGTGTGGAGTCTAGAATTGGTGCACAGATTGGAAGCATTGGAGGATAAGGTTGCGCGCACTGTTGATCACTGGCTCGATAGAATTATAGGAGGACTCATCACCAAGTTTGCGGTAGATACTTCGGTCAACTATAGTGAGGCAGAATGCCGCTTCCTCAAAGGGCCGCAAGGTAAGTATGTTAAATATTTGAACACTTGGATTAAAATGCTACTGTGTGAAAAATGGGTTATGCGAATAAATTGATGTTTGGGGCTACACGAAGTGGGAGAATCTACAGAAACGAAGGTAGTACAGAACTAGAAACTAGCCCCTTGATTTCACCTCCGCAAGGGGGCGAGGAAGAGCTCGCAAAGGTCTCACCAAGAAGTGTGATCAATTTGATAAGGCAGAGGATTCCGCGCATACCACCCCCACCCACACTGCCGCCAGTTTCACCATCTTCACCCCCATATTCACCCATACCACCTCTGCCACCACCGCGAATCAATATGGCGAGTGTGATAAAGTTTCTAGTGTTCAAGAAGTAGGGAATGAAGATCCAGACCAGTTTTGGTTCATGATAAAAGTTGTATGGGAAGCACAGGGAGTCACAGATGACAATATAAAGAAAGCGGCGTTGGTCAGCGCTCTGTATGACTGCGCTGACTTGGTATATTAAGCATTCCAATGAAAATTCGAATGCGGGGATCGTAGATATTCAAACTGCGCTAAACAAAGAATTTAGCAGGCCAAAGTCAGAGGCGCAGTCGATCATTGGGTTCAAGGAAATCACAATGCTACCAGGTGAGACCCCTTGGGAGTTGGATCAGAGACTGAAGTGCACAATTTGCGAAGCTAACATGACGTTGACGGATGGACAACACCGCGAATGGTTTGTAGCATCATTAATGTCACATCTAAGGAATGCGTTGTCACAACAGAGGCTAAAAACTTAGGCCAAGGCCTTGGAGTTTGCGATGAGATTTCATGAGACTTCGATACAGGATCCCAACCTAGCAGTTCAGCAGATTCATGCGTAGTTGAAAAACTTGTGCCTTGAGATGCAGAGTTTGAAACAAGACAGGACAACTTGCCTAGAAGTGCGCGATGAGGTATGGTGCGTAAAATGAAAAGGTCAGGGACATGACAAGGACCACTACCCGGTGTTCACGAATTACCTCATGCGAGGAGGACCAATGCCATTGAGACCAGAGGCACAAGTAGGACTGAGCACAGCACCTGCGCTATGATGCGCGATTTGTCAGATAGGAGGAAAGCATGCTACAAATAACTGCCATTTATTACAAAAGTACATGCAGAATTCACAGCAGTTGTTCTGTAATTTCTGTAGATCAGTGGAACATGATGTGTGCACCTGTAGAAGTTATGAGCTGATGATGGATCAAACTCCTACCTATAGAGTTCAGGCTGAAATGCGGGCCTTTGAATAGAACACAGGGATGGCGCGGACGAGGCCGAGGTTGAGGAGGACCAGGAAGGGGTTGCAGACAGCTGATATGTTACAATTGCGGAGGGCCAGGGAATTATTCCTGCCATTGTATGAATCCAATGCGACCATCATGCTTGTATTGTACGTTGTTTGATCATGAGACATAGGATTGTCCCACAATGATAGCGAGGTTGCGTAATAAAGGAGCACTCCAACCTCCCTCGACTCAGAACCTGCAAATGATGAGGTCTGAGCCGCACGAGGAAGACCCTAATGTAAATATTTTGCTCTGAAGTGGAACAACGAGAGGGGATGACAAAGGAAAGCAACCTGAAAGTACTTAGGTTCGCAAGGCTCCAACGAAGGAACCAGAGTTTTATTTGGAACGCGCTAAGGAAACCTTCATGGAAGCTAAGAAGAGCTCCATTGATGCCTACACTTCAGGAAGTAAAGACACACTGGAGCCAGAAATGGACCCATCGATGCTCACAACGTTCTTGGAAACATGCATGAAGTTGTTGCGCGATAGCAAGGCTGTAAAGGGGTTGTAAAAACTCATAAATAGATGTGCTAGGACCACGCCAGGAGAACTGCACGTAGTCTGAAAGCTCGAAAAGTACACGATGTGAACGAGAAGGGAGATGAGATTGAACACATAGATTGGATAATATGAGATGGACCAAGTGATTCTGGATCTAAGATCGGAGGCGAACGTCCTGCTGAAGCAGACATGGGAGCGAATGGGAAGGACTACACTGCAATGGTCTCATATCCAACTGCGAATGGCGAACCAACAAAAGATCCTACCTATGGGGAGAATGTAGGGAATCATAGTGGGTATCGAAGGAGCAAGCGCGCTAGAAGATTTTGAAGTGATAGAGATTGTTGATGACAAAAATGCCTACCTTGCGCTATTAGGAATAGATTGGGCCACTGACATGAATGGGGTGATAAATTTGAAGAAGTGCAAGATGATTTTTGAGAAAAAGTCTCTGTGTGGTTGTACCTTTGGACCCTGCAGAAGGATCGCGCTATATGGAGCTAATGCGTGACTACGACAACAACGATGACTTGGACTAAATCTACAAGATAACTGCATGAGAGCAAGATTAGGTGAATCTGACCGTGGATGGATGAATCTCATGGAGCGCGAAAACTCTTGCACATCAGATTCGGACGAGGAAATAAAACGATAGCAGAATAGGTTACACGAGGTAACCACACTGGACTATAACATGATGACGAGATCGCTGCACTGCATATCAATATAGGTAAGGGAGTTTCCTACGTATGATGGGTTATGTGAGGTGGATGACTTCCTGAGCAGATTTGAAAGAGAAGTGTCGGAACAACAATGTTTTGAAGCTTTGAAATGGGCACTATGCGCTAAATCTGTGTTATAGACATATTTGGGCACTTTAACCCCAGTCACATATGTCCATAAACCAAGGGCTCTTTAAACCCTAAATTTTTTGTTTCATACCCTAAAGGATCATGGTCAACTGATTACATCATTTCCTAGAAGTTCCACTTGAAAAACCACTTAGAACTGGCCAAAACTGGACCATACTAACTGCTCCATGGTCAAGGTGTGATGCATATTGGCTGCTACACTAGCTAGGTGCGATGCATACTGAAGAGGCTTTCTATAGGGTGCGATGAGCGAGAATAGACAAATGGCAGAGACAGTTTGCTAAGTGGAAGCTCATGGAATCTTCCAGAAACTTCTCCCATGACACTTGCCTCTCTGAATTCACCTAGGATGAGTAAGAGATCAAGGAAATATCCAAGTGGAACCAAGAACTATTAGTGGAATGACACTAATCAGAAACCCAGAGCTGACTCACACCCTTGAAAGACATTTATAAATGGATCCCTCATCTGAGAGATCTAGAGGCTGGAATTTTGTAATTTGTAGGGAAGTGTTGTTGGTTTATCTGTGAGAAGAGACATTGTATTGTTGGGTGATCTTGCTTTTCATGAGGTGAAGAGGGCTTTGATGCTATTTTGTTACTTTGACTTTATAGGTATTCTCTGAAGTGGGACAAGTAGGAGAGGAGTGACAAGCTCTATCAAGGGGGAGAGAAATCAAACAAGGAGCCAAGCGGAAGATCCAGGTTGGTCCCCTTTGCTTCTCTCTTATCTGTCATACATAAAGGAAATCACAAATTGCTTTGATTGTTTGTTTCTAAGATAGCTACCCATCTTAGTGGGACTAGCAGATCAAAAAGAAACTAGTTTTCCCGAAAAAAAAATGGCGACTCCACTGGGGAGCGAATAGTTTGTTTGTTTGTTATTGTCGTTTGCTTTATAAACTATAGACGAAGCCTAAAGTTAGCCAGATAGCCTTCGAACCGCCTTTGCTATGAAATTGCGAAGAAGATGAACGCTGCTTCAGTCAATCTCCGGGTTGGTTTATGAACTGAACATCTAACTTACAAGCATTCTAAGCGCCCTTGTGGTAGCTCAATAACCTCATAAGATCATACCCCTGTACTTTGTTCTTTACTATTCATAATAGCTCAGCCTAAATCCCTGAAACCAGCTGCAAATTTGACCAAAAACCCAACTCAATTTAGTTCCCTGGCCCATCACACTGTCTGTAACTAGAGACCAGTATGCATCACACCTCCCGCGTGTAGTAGGTGAGATGCATCCCTGTTTCTCTGAAGCACAGGTGCGATGACTGAGTGATCTCATTTCTCTCTTTGAAATTTGGTTTTTGTCCTTGTTTTCAGCTCTGTTTGATTGTGTTGCTGCTTATGATTAGTATCTCATTGCTAAAGCCTCTTTCATTTACATATTTCAGCCTCCATTGATTAGGATTAGTGAATTTTTTTATGTATTTTTCCATCATTTGCAATCCTTATTAAAAAAGTAGCTTAAATCGAATTGTCGTTTTGATGCAAAAAAGTGTCGTAACTGTCATTTCGAGTAAAAAATAAGAGTGTCGTAAAGTCTCCCTCCTCTAGATAGTCAATTGTACTTTTCGTCATGCATTTGATTTGAATTCTTAATATTTGAAGTGTCAAAAGTAGTTTTCTATTCGAAATCGAAAAGTGTCGTTTAGTCTTCCTTTCATTTTGAAAAGAAATTGTCGAAATGTCGCTTTGAAGAAAATAGTTCAGATCTATACTTAATTTTCCTTTTTGGCATTGCCACATTAAGGAAACGAAAAACAAATACATGCATGTGCATTTGCATTTAGACTATGTGCGAAAATGATTTAGGAAAAGTGCATTTAGTATGTGCTCTTTGCTCTTTGTTGAAAGAATCATAATCTTCTTTCCTTAGTAGCTAGGATTTTCATTGCTAAAAGAAAATAAACGACTGTTTATAATTTTAGATTGCATATTTAGGAATTTTACATCTACATCACGCAGTGAACCTTGAAAGATAAACTTCTAAACAAGATCAACTCTAAATCTCAATGAACATAAAAATGCTTTGGAACCTAACGCAACACATCTAAAAGTCTAGGCTAGAGACGTGTTCCGACGTCGTAAAACCTAGTAACTATCGTTTTCATCAAAGGATTGTTTCAACAACATGGTCTGTTCCTATTTCTTCATCCAGAGTCTCATTTGGTATTTCTTATGTTGAAACTCAACAAATTGATCCTGTATGTTGTGGAGTACTAAAAAGGTATGTTTTTTATGATCATTTCAGTGGCTTTTCAGTAGAACTTGTAAACCTTTTTGCATTATGAACTTGGAAAACAATAAAGAATTATAACAAAACATGTGAGATTAATATGCAGGACTCAACTGCTAACAATTGTCATTCTCTCGTGCAGGAAGGGGTGAAAACAAGGAGTTTTTGTTCCAAAGAAAAAGACAAGGACAAGGTAACTGCTGTCCCTTTGACGGGAGACCGAGTACAAACAAGGCTAAGCAGATCAAAGCAAATCGGCCCTGAAAAGGAGTAGAAGACACCAGCTCGGCGCAGGAGAAAAGAGATGATTAAGAATTAACGGTTTGGCAAATCCCTCAGGATCCTTGATCCTAAGGGATCGCTGCTTTATCTATCTTGTTACTTAGACATCTCCATTGTCACCCTTGTATAAAGGGACAACACTGTTAGCTTTGAGAGGATTATGATTTTATGTAATTTCTGTTAAGATCAAAACTTTGATCATCGAGTCTCGATAAGAACTGGTTCATTGTACTTTTGTTTCATGCATTAATACAAACTTGGTGATTATTTTATCTCTGCGTCTGGATTAACCTAAAGCGGTGTACCCTTGGAGGATAAGGGCCCGACCCTGGAGGACACTTGCTTCTGTATTACTACAATTTGATTTCTGCGTGACTTGCTTATCGTCGTTATTTGGTAATCTGATATGCTTTATAAGTTTACATCACATGCTCTGTTAAGATTAATTCATTAAGGCTTCTACAGACATAACTGTTCATAGAAAAATTTAGGGGTGAATGTTCGCCCTTTGGCGAAATTAAGGAGTTTTAAATTTTTAGTAGGCGACTATTTTGTATCAGAGTACATTTTTACAAATCACCTCAAATAGCCCTTGAAATTAGGAGTTACAACCTTCCGTTCGCCCATTTTCAAGAATAGGTTTTATTTAAATGAATCCATTCGCCCATTTTCAAGAATAGGTTTTATTTAAGTGAATCCTATGGGCCAATGGCTGAAATAGCATATTTATAAAAGAGGTATGGTAAATTAATAAAAATATAAATAAATGAAAGGTATGGTAAATAAATAAAACATTTTTTATATTTACTCCATAAGTCACCTTATATACATGCAAGGGTGTAAACAAATAAAAATATAAGTAAAGTGGAGGTATGGTAAATAAATAAAACATCTTTTTATACTTACTCAAAAGGTATGGTAAATAAATAAAACATCTTTTTATACTTACTCAAAAGGTATGGTAAATAAATAAAAATATAAATAAACTAGACACATGGTAAATAAATAAAACCTCTTTTTATATTTAGTCCATAACCCTCGTTCTATTTATGAAGGCTCAAGAAAGAGGTTTTATTTAAGTGAATCCTATGGGCCAAATACCATATTTGTAAAAGAGGTATGGTAAATTAATAAAAATATAAATAAACAAGAGGCATGGTAAACAAATAAAACATTTTTTTATATTTACTCCATAAGTCACCTTATATTTACAAACACTCAAAAAATGCGTTATATTTAGGTGAAACCTATGGGCAAAATACTATGGGGCAAATACCATGGACTAAATTGTTATTA
Source organism: Pinus tabuliformis (assembly GCA_031772625.1). NCBI lineage: Eukaryota > Viridiplantae > Streptophyta > Pinopsida > Pinales > Pinaceae > Pinus > Pinus tabuliformis. The sequence continues at coordinate 1,334,424,174 of CM062807.1, forward strand.
ATACCATGCAAAAAAACATTATTAACCCTAATATTAGTATTGATAAAAATAAAATTGGCACATGGTATGGCACATGGTATTGACCCATGGTATTCACCTGGAATGTAGCCCATTTAAATGGGGAATTAAACCAGCATAGATCCATCTTTACTCTGGATCTACTAACCCCCGAGAGGTATCAAATATCGTGATATGCAAACTAGCATAGAGTGAAAAAATATTTGATCCGATCAAGAGTAAAAATGGATGTTGTAATTTAATGTATGTTAAACATTTTAGCTTGGTTAAAATAAAAAATAAAATAAAAATCAACTATTAATTTTATTAATATTTATAAATTACTAATAGTAATTTTTAAGCTCCAGGTTTATGATAACCCATGGTAATACCATGGTATTCATGTGAGCATAGACTATTTAAAGGGGAAATTCTATCATCTTATATCCATCTTAATTCTGGGTCTACCAAGTGCTCAGAGGGATAAATAGATTTCATCCCCCTAAGAGTGGTAGATGTGGAGTTAAGATGGATATAGGTTGGTTTTTATGATAATGAAGATATTAAATAGAATTAGGAAATTATATTGTAAAAAGATCTTAAGATGGATGGTTAAAGCATAGACATTCGACAAGTATATTTGTATTCTGTTTTAAACTGAAACAAATCCAGGGCTAAAGGGAATGGATTGATTGCACTAGTCATCCTTCTATAACTTTCCAACATATGCTGGAGTAAACAGATTGTAATTTCGGTAATTGTTCTAATTGCAAACAGGAACATACCTGTGTATTGGCAGGGTGGTTATGAGGTCCCTAGAAGTGATGAATTTGAATTTTTCTTGGTTTTATATATAGTATTAGGTTTTTTCTCATGCTTTTTTTCATTTGTGTATTTAATAAACACAAGATTTTATAATTGAGTAAAATATTCGCCATGCCTGGTGAGAGATTCGCCAAAAAATTATATATACATATCATATTATTGATAAAATCGCCTTCCATTTTTCCTATATACCATGGAGATTCGCCCATTTATTATACATGTAAATTTAGAGGGGGTTCTTAAAATTTTCCCTGGAACTGTTGTATTGACTCTGCATTATATTACTATTCCTTTCAGAGTTGATTGAATATTATTAGTCTTAACCGAATATTGTTACTATTTTGTTACAGAGCTTTTGTGTTGTACATTCATGTTACAGAATCCATCTAAAAGTTGTGTTCTTTACGATTGTTGGATTCAGAAGTAATGTTGTTCTATTTTGAAATGCAGTCGTATTCCTTTTAATTAAGATTGATGCTAGATCAGATTACTATTCAAGCGTGTTGTGTGAGTATATGATTTCCAAACACTGTTCCACAACTTATCATTAATTAGTGTTGTTCTATTAGTGTGTGCTGCTTGATTTGCCTTAAGAGTGAAAGATTGCTGTTTGATTACGATAAATGCATTTGAGTTAGTAGATTAAGTTTGATTACTGCTCGTGAGACTTAGTTGTTTAACTGTTGTTCCTTTTAAGAATTGTTGTTCCATTTCAGAGTTGCTGTTCCATTCCATATTTGCTATTCGATTTATTATTTGTTGTTCCATTTTCCTATCTGTCGTTCCATTTACTAGCATTTGTTGTTTTGGTGTGAGAGACGATCTAAGGCTGTAGTGAGCCTCGGCATTTACTGTCTAGCTCCCAGACCCGTGGTCTGTTCTCTAATTTCCTTTCCATCAGTTTCCAAAGGGATGGGTTATCGCTGCCGAACCCTTGACTGATAAGTTGCCTAGTTTTCTGAGTGTGTGATTTACTCTTTTGAAGTAACTTAGTTATAGACAAGCATCCGTTTACTCTTGTATTTTTGAACGATGTACTACTAGCATTACTCTGACAAATGATAGCCTCAGACTGAGACACTCTTTGAAATAACAAAACGCTCCCGGATTGACATATTAATGTGAGGTAGTTAGAGGTGAAAGAGACCCTTTTTATAGCTCTACATTTTGGTGTCGTTGCCAGGGAAAGAGTGTAGCCATTTGTCCTTTTTTTTTTTTTTTTTTCAGAGTAGTGTACGAACCTGCTAGGGAAGAGTTGGATCTTAAAAACGGAAGGTAAGAACCTGCGTATGGAGCATGTAAAAGCCCTGCTCCACTGTCCGCTTTCCTAACAGATTTGTTGTTTCTTTGTTTGAATAGAATTTAGTAGTTCATTTGAGTGCATGACTAAGCAGAAAAAACCAGAAAAAATATCAAACCTCCACCCAAACCTGAAAAAGCTAAGGGGCCGATGACCCTTGGCCGAACGACCTTCATAGACAAAATCTATAAGAAAACAGAATCTCAGCCATCAGTAGGACCCAGGAAAATCATTTCCAAACAGCCTACTAGTTCCCTTCAGGCCACAGGATCACCATCTGTAGCCTTTGCAGGTGCATAGTCAAACTGAAGAGCAAGACTTTCAAGCAATTGAAAATTCTACTCCAGAACTATTGCAGGAAGGGAATTTCAGCAATCTTTTTGAAGGAGAAGGAGAAACAGGGGAAACTGAGGAACCAAGATCTCCTATTGGAACAAATCAGCCACTAAATAGCCCAGATAAGGGGAGTGCTACAAAAATCATTGTTGAAGGAGCCCAATCTCCTCAGACATCAGGCATCCTCATTATCCCAGATAGAGGAAGTGCTATTAAAACTATCCTTGTCAAAGCCATTCCCTCTCAACCTAGGAATACCCTCCTAGATATCCCATAAGGTTACTAGCATATATTCGATCCTATGGCTCAGAATCTGCCAAACACTCAAACCTCTACATTACAATACCCTATAGTGTATTCTGCAGCAAATTCACCCATGAAAGCAATCCCTCTTCAACATATCCCTACATTTCACAGTCTCACATCAGAAGATCCGGATGCATTTTTATTTGAATTTGATGTGTTGTGCAGTGGATATGATTACACCACCGACCCCCAGAAATTGAAATTATTTCCCTCTACATTAAAAGGGGCTGCTTTAAGATGGCTTATGGGATTAGGTGGTGGGGTCATAAACAAATGGGATCAAATGAAAGAATCTTTCTTAAAAAAATATCAGGATTATTGCAGGTCTAGAGAATTAAAGGACGAAATATTCCAAATGAAAGCTAAACCGAATGAAACATTAGAGGAATATGTGGAACGTTTTCAGTACAATCTACAAAGATCTCCTTATGCATCACTACCTTTACCTGATAATGTATTAAAAACTGCATTGATAAGGGGCATGAAGGAACAATGGATTGAAACATTAAACATCATGGGAAAAGGGGATATTTATCAAGAGAATTTTGCTGACATCATTGATTTATGTATCAGGAGTTCAAGAGGCAGCACAAGAGTAAAACCGGAAGAACATGATCGGTTTGTAAAAGATAACAAAATTTCAACAGAAGGAGTAACACGTGTGGAAATTGGAAATTTATTGGAAAATTTTAAAACTGATATTCTGGGGACACTAACTACACAACTTGATATTATGCAGGCTAAACAGAAGCAGATGGAGGCAGAACAGAATTTTGCGATCTTCTGTCCCCGATGCAGGAAAAAGCATAGTCACAAGGAATGTCCACTGGATACGGTCCAAACATGCGCCATCTGTACAAAATATCACCTTACGAAAAGTTGCCCCTCACTTCCTGGATTGAAAGCGGTATATAAGGAAGCAGAAGAAGAACCAAAATCGGTGTACTTGATCACCCAGCGCCGCCAGTGGAAGCCAAGACAATCTGGTATGTTTCCAGACCCAACTTCTTCTTTTTAGCCTCCACAGTATAATGCTCAACAATATAGTATGTGGCAAAGTCAGTCCCAACCTCCATTTTCAAATTGGTCACCACAGTCGTTTCCTTCTTCAAACCCGTGGCTGAATCAGGCAAGCCAATCTGGTTGGCCGAATTTCCCTTACACTCCACCATATTGGCAAAGTAGCCCATATCCTCCACAATGAACTCCCCCTACTTCACAAAGTTTAGCCTAGCAGACAAACTGGAAGAGACCGATGCATCAGCCAGTAGGAACTATTCCACTCCCTCAACCTACACTGCCAGCCTTACAACAAAATCCCCAGTCTAATCTGAGACCACAACTCCCAACCCAACCCAACCCCAATCCAAATAACAGACCGGTCCAATCTTTCCAAATCATAGAATCACCAGAAATAGGACCCGACCTGAGGGAGTGTAATGATCCTCAGTTACGATCTGGACGTATTATTGAAACTGAGGGAGATAAAACAGTTCATATTGAAGATCAGTTACCAAGAGAACATCTGTTGCAACAAGAGGATGTGAATAAGCAACAGACTCATAATCAAGCAACCACATCCTCTCCTCTGTTCCCAGAACGATTAGTCATACCTTGACCTTTACAATATCCTGATTTCGACATTCTGGGAGAATTACAAAATCTGTACATAAAAATCCCATTCCTCCAAGCCATTCAAGACATTCCTATATACACAAAAACTATCAAAGAATTGTGCATAAAGAAACCAAGGAGGAATATAACAAATAATCCAAGAGTCCAAGTAGTCGGCACCTTATCTGATTTACTATCAGGGAAAGAAACACCCATTAAATATGAAGACCCAGGAAATCCAATTGTAACTGTTCAAATTTATGGTCAGACCCTGTCTAATACCTTAGTCTATCTAGGAGCTGCAATTAATATTTTAACAACCACTACTTGCCAAAAGCTCGGTATTACATCTGTGGAACCCACCTCTACTTTGCTAGAATTGGCTGACCGGTCTGTGGTTAGGCCGGAGGGTACTCTACATGATATCATGGTCTCTGTAGATTCCTGGGAATATCCAACCGATTTCCTAATAATTAATCCAAAAACCCGACTTGATGGACACCCGCTAATTCTAGGTAGACCTTGGCTTGCCACTGCCGATGCTTACATTGGCTGCCAACAAGGAAATATGACCATAACCAAAGGACCAAATATCAAGAATTTAGTTCTATATCCTCCAGCACAGCCAAGTGTCACAATAATTAAAACGAACAAACACCCTGTATCATACCTTACTGATAACATTAGATCTCCATTAACTATACAAGAAGCACTTGATTTTAAAGACCAAACAGAAGATGATGCCATTAATAACTTCATTAGTCAAACTGAATCCGGATCCTGCACACAGTGTCACATGATAGAAGCAGCATTTGATAATGAATTAGAAGAAGATCCTCTGAAAGATACACATGATCAAACAATACCCGTTACTTCTGTTGCAAATAGTAAAATTGTGGAAATTGAACCGGGAAAAACCTTAAACATTAATGCCAACCTCACACCTGAACAAGAAACGAAGCTCATCCATTTGTTAAGAAAATATCAAGAAGCATTCGCATGGGATTACCCTGATATGAAAGGAATTGACCCCCAATTATGTACACACCACATTTACATAGAAAAGGATGCCAGACCTGTTCGTCAACCTCAAAGGAGACTTAATCCTCATCTAAAAGATGTGGTAAAAGCTGAACTTTAGAAACTTTTAGATGTCAATTTTATCTATCCTATCTCCGATAGTAAATGGGTCTCTCCGCTTATGGTGGTACCAAAAAAGAATGGGAAATGGAGAATCTGTGTGGATTACAGGGAACTAAATAAAGCAACACAAAAAGACCACTTTCCTCTCCCATTCATAGACCAAGTATTAGATACTTTAGCAGGAAAGAAATTCTTTTCTTTCCTGGATGGCTTCAATGGATACAATCAGATTCATATCGCCCCTGAAGACCAGGAAAAAACTACTTTTACTTGTCCTTGGGGAACATTTGCCTATCGAGTTCTACATTTTGGCTTATGTAATGCTCCTGCCACATTCCAAAGGGCTATCCTTAGTATTTTTGCAGATTTAATAAATGATGGACTTGAAGTATACATGGATGACTTTACACCATATGGAGATGATTTTGATCCAGCATTAGACACCCTAGAAAAAGTCCTACAACGCTGCATCGCTACCAGGCTTTGCTTAAGCCACGAAAAATGTTATATGATGATGACTGAAGGACTTATCCTAGGACACTATGTTTCAGCAGCGGGAATTCAGGTAGACCCGGCCAAAATCCAAATACTTCTGCTTATTCCCACTCCTATTACTCAAACAGAGGTACGCAACTTTCTTGAATTTTCTGGTTATTATAGACGATTTATAGAACATTATTCGCACAATGCTGCACCTTTATATGCACTAACTGGTAACGTTGATTTTCTTTGGACAGAAAAATGTAAGCGTGCTTTCAAGGATTTAAAGAAGCTCGTATCCACAGCCCCAGTCCTTCGAGGACCAAACTGGGATTTGCCATTTCAGATATCATCTGATGCCTCAGATACAGCCATTGGCGCAGTCCTTGGGCAGGGAGAGGATAAAAAACCATATGCTATCTATTACATCAGCAAAAAATTATCCCCTATTGAATTAAATTACACTGTTACTGAAAAAGAATTCCTAACTGTAATACATACTGCCAATAAGTTTAGACATTATATTACAGGATATCATGTTATCTTGTATACAGATCATTCTGCCATAAAATATTTAGCAAATAAGCCTGTCACAAATGCCAGAATAACTAGATGGTTGATTTTATTGCAGGAATTTGATATCAAAATCAAGGATCGGCCTGGCAAAGAAAACCCTGTAGCCGATTTTCTCTCAAGAATGCCAAAGCCAATCGATGCAGAAGCAGTTGAAGATCAATTTCTGGACGAACATTTGTTTGTTGTTGCCGTTCAAACACCCTGGTATGCTGATGTTGCCAATTACCTCGCAGTAGGTAAACTACCAAAACACCTAACCCCTAATGAGTGCAAATAGATTGTTCAGGAGAGTGCTCGATTCTCGTGAATTGGGGGCTATTTGTTTCACACAGGGGCAGACATGCATATCAGGAGATGAGTTCGAGAAGATGAAATCTTTGACATCCTAAAAGCCTGTCATGATGGACCATGTGGTGGACACTTCGCTGAGCGCAGAATTGGACATAAAGTACTGCAGACAGGATATTATTAGCCCACGATTTTTAGAGATGCAAAGAAATTTGTCCAAGCCTGTGACAGCTGCCAGCGAGCAGGATGTCCTGGTCAATCTGACGAGATGCCTCTGAAACCACAGTTAGTTATTGAACCATTCAAGCGATGGGCTCTTGATTTCGTTGGACCTATCAACCCATCATCAAATTAGAAAACATATATCTTGGTGGCAACAGAATATGTCACCAAATGGGTTGAAGCAGAAGCATTGCCAAGAGCCACAGAGGACTCTGTCTATTGTAGATCTAACCCAGAAATATTATAGATCTGATATGAAAATATAAGATATCAAAAGATATACGAGAATAGAAAATAACCCAAGAAAGAACAAGATAGAAATAGATAGAAATGCTTCTTTATTGATATCAAACCCTTATGGTAGGGCAACACCATACATTCACTCCTTAAGGAAGGAGAACACTCCACAAGCCATATGCCTATTCATACAATAATCCTTCACTATCCTCAAGTGGAGTCTTTAGCCTCTATATAGGCCTCATACATACAATACCATGGGTCATTACCACGGTTCCCTCATACCATCAAACTAATACCATGGGCCCATTACATTATTATTAACTACTTATGGTCCCTTACATGACATGGGTTAACCACCTTATTTATTACTATGACCCATCCCATTATTTAATTATTACCTTGGGTACCTCCCTTGGTACCCCATATTATCCCCCCTAGGTATATAACATTCCACCCCCCTAAGCATGTTTCGTCCCCGAAACATGGGAAGAGCACAAATAATAAGATCTACTCAAAAGAGTAGTCCACTGATACCATGCACGTGCATCTAACCATCCAAGAGAAAGGTGAACCCTCGATCTCGCTGGTGCCTCGCTCGCTTGAGATGGAAGTTGACTGTGGCAGCTCTTCTGTGTTGATGTGTAGTAGGTGGATCTTCTCTCCTCGTTATCTGTCATGTGACTACTTGGTTTCCATCTTGATGGTTGTCTTGCGGGGTGATGTGGGTGATGATATGTTGAAGTTTTAACCCACGATGTCTTTTTCTTTAATTCACCCTGTTGTGGTGCCTGTTGTGGTGTCTTCTTTTCCAATATGACTTCAACCACTGAACCCTCATCAGATGTGTCAGTACCTGTAACCTATTCTGCTTCAGCCTCTGTTTGTGTTTGATTGTCGACCATCAACTGCTCATCATCTGATATGTCAGTCCCTGGAACATCTTCTGCGTCAACCTCATTGGACTCTACCTGCTTATTAATGGAAATATCCTGTAATGTAATTTTCTTCTTTTTATACCATAGCTTCAGGAATTTCTTCTGCACATTAATATTGATTGTACCCGCAGATTCCATCCAAGGATATCCCAAAACCACATCCATATTATCCATCTCTGAAGCATAAAAATCACCATGCAACACATACTTATCCATAAAAAGCTTCAAATCCTTATAAATTTGAACAACCTCATCATCAACCTGTGTATTTTCAATTTGTTTTGCTGGAACTTGCAATTTTTTTGCCAAATTAACATTGATGAAATTATGCTTACAACTAGGATTTATAGAAACAATGATATTCTCTTTCTGAATCAATCCATGAACCTGCAATAAGGAGACACCTGTAGCAAATAATCCCTTATGTGTCGCATTCTCCTTTTTTCTAGCCCTAGACCATTTGTCCAAAAAGACTTTTTCAAATTCTGCATCTGAAAGTTTGGTCAACTGCTTTTGGTCAAGTGATGACCACCAATTTTCAGCCTCATCTCTCAGATTAAGCGTCATTGAAACCTTCCAATATCTCCCATGTATGGACTTGTGTCTCTGTATGAATTCTTCAATAGTAGGACCATCATCTTTCCCTGTAAAATATAGCATCTCCATGAAGAGGGTTTGAGAAAAACTCCTCACTTGGCGAAAATTTAAAGTGGCCACAGTTTAGTCAATATTTCTCAGAATCTTTATTATGACCTATTTTCGGAAATGGAATGACCATTCTGCATCTGCCCATGTGATAGAAATCCTGATCCAGGCACTAGAATTCCAGATCTGTGCTGCAACTCTCCCGCCGTCACCAAAATTTCTGCAAAAAAGAGCTAATTTTAAATCAGCGATATCTCCCTCATCCGGACTCCGATTCGACTGATTTTTTTTTGAAATTGGGTAATTTTTCTCAAAAAATTTAGATCTACAATTAGATTTTGTAGATCTTGCACCAGGACGTCTAGATCTGCGCCGCAAACTCGCTGCCCTGAAAATTGTCTACAACCCCACTGATTTTTAAATCAGCGATATCTCCTTCATCCGGACTCTGATTCAGCCGATATTTTTTTGAAATCGGCTATTTTTTCGCAAAGAATACAGATCTATAATTAGATTTTGTAGATCTTGGGACCTGTGGGATACAATTCCTGTTGCATCTATTTGTACGTTATGGCCTTCCAAGGGAAATAATTACAGACGGAGGACCACAATTTGCTGGGAATAGATTAGCTGCAACACTCAACAATTATCACGTCTAGCATAAAATCACTACTCCATACCACCCACAAGCGAATGGACAGGTAGAAAGCAGCAATAAGGTAATAGAATCAATCCTAACGAAAACCATTGCGTCACATAGGTGTGATTGGGCTGCCAGACTACCTGAAGCACTCTGGGCCTATAGAAAAAGATGGAGAAGCACCACTGATTACTCACCTTATCAATTAGTGTTTGGAAAACAACCCATTTTTCCCATAGAATTCGAAATCCAAACATTACGAACAACACAGGAAGTTGTCTTAGATCTAAGTGAGGCATAGATTAATCGACTACAGCAGATTAATGAGTTGGACGAGATTAGGCTCTCTGCACTTCAAAATACTACCTTGATTCAACAACAACGAGCTAAATGGCATGATGCTCTCATTAAAAACAAAGTCTTCCATGAGGGAGACTGGGCTCTGTTGTAAGACTCTAGGTTTCAGGACTTCCCTGGGAAACTCCAGACTCGTTGGTTGGGACCATACGAAATCCAAAAGGTACATGACAATGGAACCCTTACTCTAATCACTATTGATGGTTCTGGATATGCCTTCAAAGTAAATGGCCACCGAGTTCGTCTCTATCGCAAACCACTCACTCGGGAATCCTTCTGCCAGCAACTACGTCGAGACACTGATATGGAGATTTTGGGAGAGGAAGAGAAGTCTTCCTCACCTATAATTCATTAAGGAATTCGTTTCTTTTTACAATTTCTATATAAGTTCTTTTCATTGAGTCGTTTTTTGTACATATGTTTGAACTAATGTTTTCCTGTCATTTTTGCTGTTCTTTTTTTTCAAAAGAACAACATTTCGATTTTTGCCGTTTCTTTTCCAAAAGGATGGCATTTTTGTGTTTCTGCTGTTCCTTTTCCAAAGGAACAACATTCTTGATTTTCTGTTGTTCATTTTCTAAAGGAACAACATTTTCTGCTATTCCTTTTCAAAAGGAACAACATTCTTGATTTTGTGTTGTTCCTTTTTCAAAGGAACGACATTTTCTTGTTCTGCTATTCTTTTTCTAAAGGAACAACATTTCGATTTTTGTTGTTCCTTTTTCAAAAGGAATAGCACTGTTGTGTGTTTGTTTTCCCTTTTCCAAAGGAACAACATATTATTGATTTCTGCTGTTCTTTTCCAAAGGAACGACATTTTTGCGTCTTTTGTTGTTCCTTTTTCAAAGGAACAACATTTTTGGTGGCTGTTGTTCCTTTTTCAAAGGAAAGGAATTTCGAGTGTTTTGCTGCTCTTTTCCAAGGGAATGGCATTTTTTTAATTTTTGTTGTTCCTTTTTCAAAGGAACGGCATTTGCATTTTTGCTATCTATGCTCCTTTGTTGTTCCTCTTTCCAAAAGGAACACCACTAGCATACTTTTTCTCTCCTTGTGAAACAACTTATTCCTTTTGCTGATCTAAATTGAGGATGCTTCTTGCTCCTGTTCTTTCAAGTCTTTAAGATACAACTGTGCACTTATGCAATGAATACAAAATTACAACATACTGAAATCCGCAAATCATAAATCGTTATCTTTATAAGGCTCTGTATTGGTAAGAGGACAAAAGGAAGGACACACTTATTCATCATCTTTTGCTGTCATTGTCTTACTAATTTTGCTTTGATTGGTTATCTTTATCATGACAATCCCTTTAATCCTCTTTGATTATTGTTTAGGAATAAGAGCAAAGGGTTTATATCTTCCTATTGAGATGATAAGACTTCTTCCACCATTCCTACTCTTAAGGAGTTTTGAACCACCCTTTGTGTATAAATAAGGAAAAGTACTTTATAAAAAAGAAAAAAGTAAACATGAATTATAAGTTGTCAAATGCAGGATAGGGGGTCTCATCAAGAGCCAGCCTACCATGATCATGAGGATGGAAGTGAAGTGGCATTCCCACTATGGCCACCACACCAGGGATATGGTCCAAAAGGTATATCAAATAAACAAACCTTGGAACAGGAGGTCTCATCACGAGCCGACCTGCCCACTTTTCGCTCCTTCCTCGTGAATGGCATTATGGCTAACTAGTTACCAAGCCAGCATAATGACCTACACTTTGACATTACACTCCTTAATATACACATAAAGGATCATGGTTCCAGGGGTGAAATAAACAACTCTGGCAAGGTTATGGACACCTGTTAGCAGCAGAGCACTGTTAATGGTATTGAAGTCACATTGGTTACACCAATAGGTAAGATACTAATACTCTTTTGTTTCTTATATCCTAGGAACTAATCATATATCATTTCCCGACTTATATATCACATGAAAATTTATTACCACCAATCATGGCAAAGTAAGTGACAATGACCACTTGAGATTTGGCAAGTACGACAGACGTCCTATCCCCCCAGCCTCGCATCATATCACAGCAGCCTCTTACGTAATACGCGATCCAACTTTACGCCTTGATTTCGGTAATTCGTTGTTTTTCTAAACATGGCATATTTTCATACACTGTTCCTTTATGACTCTGTTGCAGATCGAGTGCTGCTCCTTTATTTGACGGCTGGGACAGCCTATCACATTGCGGGGGGGAGGTTAACCTCATTATTCCCTGGATTACGTGTCAGCTCACTATTCGGGAAAAGTTATGTACTAGGGTATGGCACGGCTTAACGGCATGCTATTTCTATTTTTGTTACACAAGTTGCTGTTCATAAGCCATTTCTGTTGCATACTCTGTTTTTTTTCAAAGTCTTGTGTCTATTACCCTCTCTGTGTTTCAAACAGCACAAATAGTTGCTATTCCATTGAGAATCTACAGTGAAACCATGGGAGGAAGAGCGATTCAAAGGGAACCGCAGGTGTTGACAGTCTCCGCTGCTGCCCGGGAAATCCTGGAAAGAGCAGGGTGGCTGACTTATCTCAACCGCTTGCAGGAGTCTAACGAAACAGTGGCGATTGAATTCCTGCAGAATCTGTAGGAGGATTACTCCACAGTAAGGGGGGGACAGATAGCAGTCACCAATGATATAATCGCAGAAGTCTCGGAACTACCAGCCACCGGACCTGTATGGATGCTAAAAAAGGAGAGACTACAGAAGATTATAGAAATCTTCCAGGATGAAGGCCAGAGCTTGACGATTAAAGGGAAGGGAGTTCTGCTAGCAACGCTAGGAGAACCCTGGGCAGAATTAGCAAGAACCGTGCAAAGCTACATCACCTGCGAGGGTAGAAAAGATGTGGTAAGATCACGACATCTTAAACTCTTATCTGTTTTAAAGCAGAAATGCTCTGTAAATCTGCCTGCACTTTTGAATTCGTTACTTCATGACGTTGCACGAAGCTTAAAAAAGGCACAGCATGTAGAGTCAGTTGTCAGTCACCACGAGTTAATTCGATTAATTGTTAGTCATAGCCTCACCCATCAGCAAAGCAGCTGAGAAGAGATAATTGCAATGATTGAGGGAGGGGCGACAGCACCATCCCCAAAACGTAAGCAAACTACCAACACACCAGAATGTCCAGAAAAATGCAGAGAATTAGTAAAACAAAAACATGTCACTAGTACGTCCGAATGTCCAGAAACACGCCAGGAATCGGCAAAGCGTAAGCATGCCACCGGTACACCCGAATAGCCAGAGAAACGCAGGAAATTGGTCCGGTTAGCTCGGATACGAGGAAGGCTGGAAAAGCTCCAGGAAAGCACCAGCCAGCCAGTAGAAATTGAGGACGAGCAATCCTCACGGCCAGAAGAAGAAGCAGAGCAATCTGAAGGAGAAGAGAAAGAAGAGGTCGAGCAATCCAAAGAAGAAAATGAGGAAGAAGCTGAGCATTTTGAAACAGAAGCTGAGCATTCTGAGGTAGAAGCTGAACAATCCAAGCAGGAGGGGGAAATGGGACAGCAGGAAGGTAGCCCACCACAGGACCCAGTGGGAGAAGACGAATTGGTCGCAGTTTTGGCCAATATGGGTGAATATGTCCAACCTTCTAGTCCATCAGACCTCCACGACAAACCCCAAGAGGAAAATGCATTTGAAAAACCACATGCAAAAGAGGCAGAAGAAGGAAATTTGCTTGTTCATGATGAAGAAGAAATAAGAGATACTGAACAGGAACAATCCGTTCCTAAGGCACTGGATGAAATTCCGGAGGAAGTAGGGGCAGAAAAAGAAGTTTCCCAGGAATTGACATAACCAGTTAAGGTTCCTACCACAGAACAGTCGGAGCAGAACAATGAAGAAACACCACAGGAGGAAGATCCAGGGACTAGTCACGGCCCAAACCGCAGCAGAAAGCCTGTTGTTCCTTCTAATGAAACTTTGGAAATTAAAGAATTGTGAAAGGAACAACAGAGACTATTGAGCATAATAGCCCAGCTCCACCAGCAGATCAGGATCCTGAAAGCAAGGCAAAGGGTAAGAAAGACTGCAGGGAAGAAAAAGGTGACCACTCCAGTAAAAATCCGTAAGGTAAAAAGGCGGAGGACCAAAATTCGTCCTGTTGTTCAAAACCCTGTTGAAAATCCAACTGTTGTTCCAAATGATGCTGAAGAACAAACTGTTGTTCCATTTGAAAAGGAACAGTAGCAAACTAATATTCATGTTAAAATAGAAATGGATGATATGATGACTTGTGACAAGAAAATTCAGACGGAGGCACCACCCTCAGGGGTGATAAGGGTTCTGAACTCAAAGCAACGCAATAAGAAAGTTCAGGTAAAACTCTCGGCCTCCACTGCTGCATGGAGAAGAGATCCAAAAACAGTAACCTTGCGCAAGGGGTTGAAACAGGCTCAGCAAGAAGCAGAAAAGCTTAGAGAGAAAACGGTCCCTCGCGAGAAGTATGAAGAACTACAACAACAACTTAGGAACATCAATCAATCCGAAAGCCAGGCCTTTGAAGGTTGGCGGAAGGAACAAGAGAAAGTTGCAAAGGTAACTCGTAGGCTAGATACTGTTATCAAGCAGATGGATACCTTGTGTTCTTTATACAATGACTTTTTAGCATGTAGGGTCCCTGCCAAAAATTATGCCCTGCTTTTACTGAAACGGTATTTACAATTAAAAATAAAAGATGTTAAAGCAGGTGCCCCCATACAAATTAACACTGTCAATGACTTTATAGATTGTTGTAAACACTACGGGGTGAAGGTCTAGAGACTGTTGTGCGAATTCTATTTGCATAACCTTGTACTAGATCAGGAGACTGAGCTGAACCCTGGCCCTTTTGTTGGAGACATCCAATTTCAAGCATTCATCTCATTTGGGGTTAATCAGATTAAATGGCTCAAAGCCTATAATACTTTCCAGAGGTAGTAAAATGGCCTAGATTTGTGGGTAAGGGCTAAGCCTAGGAACCCAGTGCAGTTGTGGAAAGCACATAGAAACCTCATGAGGACTCCGGGTGTCATTGAGACATTAGGACCCATGCATGAGGCACTCATTCGACAAGGATTAGAATATTTTCTTTCTATCAAAGACCTTGCCATTGATGCAGCTAAATTTCGGTACCGAATCTCTAATCCGAATATCCAACTCAGGGAACCGTTTAAGTATGAGAATTTTAAATTAGCTTCCAATTGTTTGCACCTCTATGGCGAAAGAATTTTGAGAGCAGGGCCATCCTGGTTAAGACATAGGTTCCGCAGTCCAATTATTTGGCACCCTGCACCCGGATACCATGCCCTATATGAGATGCCTGAGGGTCAAACAGGCCATTTCTTTGACTACCTAGTCACTCATCACGGCTGAAGGCCTCCGCATGAGATTCCTTCTCCAGCCTATTCTCTCACTGCCTTGCATGTCAACTACAATGTTTTCATGAGGGCATGAAACAGGGTAAGCATGGGGGTGTGTGGAGTACTAAAAAGGTATGTTTTTGATGATCATTTCAGTGGCTTTTCAGTAGAACTTGTAAACCTTTTTGCATTATGAACTTGGAAAACAATAAAGAATTATAACAAACATGTGAGATTAATATGCAGGACTCAGCCGCTAACAATTGTCATTCTCTCGTGCAGGAAGGGGTGAAAACGAGGAGTTGCTATTCCAAAGAAAAAGGCAAGGACAAGGTAATCATTGTCCTTTTGACGGGAGACCGAGTACAAACAAGGCTAAGTAGATCAAAGCAAATCGGCCTTGAAAAGGAGGAGAAGACACCAGCTCGGCATAGGAGAAAAGAGATGATTAAGAATTAACGGTTTGGAGAATCCCTCAGGATCCTTGATCCTGAGGGATCGCTAATTTATCTATCTTGTTACTTAGACATCTCCGCCGTCACCCTTGTATAAAGGGACAACACTGTTAGCTTTGAGAGGATTATGCTTTTATGTAATTTCTGTTAAGATCAAAACTTTGATCATTGAGTCTCGACAAGAACTGGTTCATTGTACTTTTGTTTCATGCATTAATACAAACTTGGTGATTATTTTATCTCTGCCTCTGGATTAACCTAAAGCGATGTACCCTTGGAGGCTAAGGGCCCAGCCCGGAGGACACCTGCTTCTGTATTACTACGATTTGATTTCTGCATGATTTGTTTATCGTCGTTATTTGGTAATCTGATATGCTTTATAAGTTTACATCACATGCTCTGTTAAGATTAATTCATTAAGGCTTCTACAGACAGAACTGTTGTATTGACTCTGCATTATGTTACTATTCCTTTCCGAGTTGATTGAATATTATTAGTCTTAACCGAATATTGTTACTATTTTGTTACAGAGCTTTTGTGTTGTACATTCATGTTACAGAATCCATCTAAAATTTGTGTTCTTTACGATTGTTGGATTCAGAAGTAATGCTGTTCTATTTGGAAACGTAGTCGTATTCCTTTTAATTAAGATTGATGCTAGATCAGATTACTATTCAAGCGTGTTGTGTGAGTATATGATTTCCAAACACTGTTCCACAACTTATCAGTAATTAGTGCTGTTCTATTAGTGTGTGCTGCTTGATTTGCCTTAAGAGTGAAAGATTGTTGTTTGATTATGATGAATGCATTTGAGTTAGTAGATTAAGTTTGATTACTGCTCGCGAGACTTAGTTGTTTAACTGCTGTTCCTTTTAATAATTGTTGTTCCATTTTAGTGTTGTTGTTCCATTCCAGATTTGTTGTTCGATTTCTTATTTGCTGTTTCCTTTTTCCTATCTGTCGTTCCATTTACTAGCATTTGTTGTTTTGGTGTGAGAGACGATCTAAGGTTGTAGTGAGCCTCGACATTTACTGTCTAGCTCCCAGACCCGTGGTCTGTTCTCTAATTTCCTTTCCATCAATTTCCAAAGGGATGGGTTATCGTTGCCGAACCCTTGATTGATAAGTTGCCTAGTTTTCTGAGTGTGTGATTTACTCTTTTGAAGTAACTTAGTTATAGACAAGCATCTGTTTACTCTTGTATTTTTGAACGCTGTACTACTAGCATTACTCTGACAAATGATAGCCTCAGACTGATACATTCTTTGAAATAAAAAAACGCTCCCGGATTGACATATTAATGTGAGTTAATTAGAGGTGAAAGAGACCCTTTTTATAGCTTTACATATGTCAATATCAATTTGGGCAGTCCAGTCTTCAAAGATCGATCTATCCTTTAAGCACTGGATTGCCACCATATGGGGGGTAGTATGCCTTTTCATTGTTCCCTCTTGGAAAGTAACCTGTTGTGGCCAGCAACAACCCCCCTTCTTATTTGGTGTTATTCCTAATACTAAATAAGTAGGGACCTGTTGTGCTCTACAACAACCCCCCATTTCATAACATTTTCATTCACACAAAAAATTAACATATGGAATGGGTCCCTTTTAAAATTTAATTGGCATCAATGCTTTTGTGTTCAAAAAGGTATGATAATCAAATGAGTTTATGTATTTAAGCCTTTTTGAATAATAGTGTTCCAATAATAAAGCAATCTTTTGTTATTGCGATAAAGCGATCGCAAGATCGCATATCGCAATGACATGAGAAATACATTAAAACAACACCTTGTTCTCCGCCGATGCGATATCGTTGTCGGCGATCGGCGATATTCCATGCACACCTAAAAAGGACACATAACTCACGCCCTGACGCGACGCGATATCGGTGATCGGCTATCGGCGCTGCCTCATGTGGGAAAAAACGCTTTAAGTTATAAACCCCGACCCGATGCGATATGGCTATCGGCCGTCAGCAGGATCCCATGCACTTTGATAAGGCGCTCAGGTCTTACCCCCGATGCGATGCGATATCGCAATCGGAAATCGGCAAATCACTTTATATGCACTTTGTAATGTTTCCACGCACTAGTCCGATGCGATGTCGCAATCGGCACTCGGCAGGATCTTTTCCTAATGATTGTGTAGCATCCATTCCCCGATGCGATGCGATATCGCTCATCGGCGGTCGGCATTCTCAAAAAGCCATCGCTTGAAGCCTTAAAGTTATATTGATATCCGGTTGATAAAGCGCAAATTTCAAAATGCCGTTAAATGCAGGGATAAGGTAATGCATGTGTATTTAAAACTTTGCCCCTTCGATTAACGAACACTTGCGTTTAACCGCCAAAATATCTGTTGCACGCTTAAGGGGGTCATTCAGCCAGATAACGGTGTAATAGTCATTTAATGGGTAGCAGGCCTTAAATCACCATTAATGCATCTGCAATATCTTCCCAGTGATTGGATCCGCAGCCACTTTTGAGAATTAATCTCACCACACTTCAAATGATATATCTTTCCCGTTATGGATTGTCATTGTTATTTCCTTGTTACGATTTCTCTTGCATTTGTGTAGAATTCATCTATTGAGAGAAGCCTGAGCATGATGGGGAAGAAATCCAAGAGGACCGCGGGCTCCGCTGCTGCATCTGTTGCAGGACAAGCTGCCGCGGATAAGAAGAAAGGCCTAATTTTAGACACTACGTGCACTGGTCTCACTAGGACTTCATGACAGGGCACATATAATCTATTAGAGGCTGAGAAACCGAAAGTGATAGTGACAGAGGCTAGTGTGGATGTACTAAAGAAGTCCGATGCTACTCTCAAAGACTTGGCCGACTCCTTTCTTCACAGGATAGCAGCCAGAGAGCAGGTCCTTCCCTACACTGATGTAGTGTGCTGGGCAATCGAGGAAATTCCAATCATCGATAGAACGTTTCACACAAGGGATGGAAGGATTTTCGGGTCGTTCAAGCCAAAGCACCTAAGGCAAATGTATCATTTGCCCGAGCCAGAGAAAATCTATAACAAAGCCTTCGTGGAGAAATTTGCAGCCGAAAATGAAGTACAATCTGAACCCATCCGGGATTGGAGGCAGAATCCGGCCAAACACAAGCACGAAAGCTCGGGTAAGTACTCCATCGATTCTTTGGCTTCTCCCTATTGCTATGCGGGGATTATGATGTGTAGGCTATGGGGGTTACATGACTCTGCTAATTTCGACATAGAAATGGTTCCCCTGATGGAAGCAGCTGTTAATAGTATAATCATGGATTGGGCCACCATTCTTTCTGATAAGTTGGCCGTAGCTGTTCGTGACTTTAGAGCCAAATCCAGAGTTACCGAAAGGAAAATCCCACCATTTTATTATAGTGCTTACATTATGGATACTTTGTGTTTTAATTCTGAGTTTCCTATCCTCGGTTGGAGGTGGACCACCCAAGACCCCTCACCCATTCATTTGTACCATCAGAAATTGTGGAAGTCCTCTTACAGGGACCATTTGTATCAAATTTGCAATGGTTTTATGGTTCCCATTCATTATTCCATTTTTGATCGGCCTATTCCCAAAATCTCCTATCTAGCTTCCTTCGACTTACCAGCTGTAGCAAGTTGGTTCGGAGAAGAGCATTTTACTTATATTAGGGTTTTTGGGAGCCAGGCCAAGCCGCATGTTCTCCCTGTATATGTTCCAGACAAATTATTGGCCCGAGAAATCTCCTACCAGATTATGGCCGAGAGTGTCACACAAACTCTCAAGAAAGAAAAGAAGAGGGGCTGGCCCTCTTTTCCCTTGAGAATTGGTGTTTTTACTCTGCATGATCTCAAGCATGCAGAAAAAGAGGCAACAAAGGTGCAAGCTTTATCCCTGGCCACTATCCCAAGCAGACTCTATGATCCACATAAAACTGTCTACACTGCCCTAGAACAGGCCAAATTAACAAAAGTTGACCATCAAGAGGATATGTTTGATGACCTGCTCGTCGCCGCCGACACAATAGGCCAGGCCAAAGAGCTTTCTAGAATGAGATATAATGATGAGACGTTAACTGAGTTCAATAAACTTAGAGAGCAGAGGTTGCAAACTCTGCCTCTAGATTTATTGACAACAACCCTAGCGTCTTCCTCAAGCGAGCCTGTTCGGCAACAGACGAGCCAACCTCCTGTTACAACTAAGGAACAAAAGAAACAACAGGAGGAAAGGCAAAAGAAGTTGCAGGTAGAAAAGCAAAGAAAAGAGCAAGCTGAGAGGCAGAAGAAGGAGCAGATAGAAAAATAGCAAAAGGCGCAGAAGGATCAAGAACAGAGAAAGCAGAAAGAGATAGAGGAACAGAGGAAGAAAGAAGAAGAGGAGAAACAAAAGAAAGAACTGGCAGATAGGCAGAAAAGAGAGCAAGAGGAGCAGCAGCGAAAAGAGTTAGAGGAGCAGCAGAGGTTAGAACAAGAAAAAGAGCGGAACAAATCCCAGACAGAGCAACATAAACAGACCTCCATTGATCCTGAATTGCTTAAAAATGGAACCAATTCGATTCCATTATCAGTGGAAAGGAAGGCTCCAAAGACACAGACACCTCTAAGACAAGCGATGCACCAGATACCACTTCTTCTCAGGTTCTAAGCGGAACCAGCAGCCCACCCATTTCAAAGGATGTCGAAGTAATTACTAAAGACCCTTCCGATCAAATTGTTCTCCAGGTGGAAGATATTCCTCCCCTGGATGTTTTCTACAGCCCAAAGCATAAAGCCGTTGTTAAGCGCTCAAGGAAGAGACGAAGGCTTGATCAACCTTCTATCTTTCCTGAGCAAACAGTCACGGGCAATGTAATCTGGAAGGAGGAATTGGATCCCTCCGATGATCTAACAAAGTTGTCGCAGTACGCGGGAGCTTATTCTGCAGCGACTATTGATAAGGCATCGGAGGTAAGTTTTCTATTGAAGACTAAGGACCAGGAGATTTGTACATTACAGACAGAAGTAACCGAGGCGAAAAACAAGGTAGCGCAGGTAGAAGAACAGTTGCTGGCACAACAACAAGAAAATAATATATTAACCCAGCAACTCCAGACTGAAAAACAGAGAATCGACCAGAGCGCAATCCAGAAGCAGAAAGAATTGTCGGAGGCATTGGCACAGTTGAAAGCGGCGAATGAGCTGATGATGAAATCAAAAGACGAGCAAATAGCTCGACTATTAGCGCAGCTTGAAGACATCAAGGGCACCCAGAAAGTGGAGGATTTCAGAGCAGAAGCAACTCAAATAAATGGCGCATTAATATCTCAGATTAGACTCCTATGCCAGCAACTTACTGAGGCTGAGCCATTATGCGAAATATCTACAGCAGTATGTCAGCAGATAGAGAAAGCTAGAAATGAGCTAGATCAGGCCGAAGAAACCATAACCGGATATCTTGAATGGCAAGATACTGATGTGGGGAAGGCAGCGAACTTGCCTAGAATCTATGAGACATACAAGGACATACTCTTCACGGAGTCGAACACTCAGGTAATGAAAGCGGAAAGGGCAGCTTCAAGGTGTAAAATGATTGCCAGCAATATGATTGATTTAGTCAACAACACACTCTATTTGGCAAACATGATTTCCCAGTGCACACCTGGAAGCATAACAACAGCAAACATGATTGAACAAACAAGTTATCATGACTTGGAGGAAAAGGGAAGGTTAATCGCTGGATTAAATACTTTAACCTCCGAGGCATATTGGCTCTTTCTAATCAAGCCACACACTCAAAGGTCGGCCCTCAAATGTTTAACAGATGCTCTCGGATGCCTGATCCCCGACATTCAGGATGCCACATATGATGCCCAGCTCACTTCGCGTCTCAACACTCCACCGGAAGTAGAGCCAATGCTGGCGATATGTCAGCTAAGGTTTAAAGGCAAAGAGGCCACTTGATGAAGCATTGCCGCTGACTGCCAGATCGCCAAGGAAGATGGAAGAAATATTTATTGATGCCAATTTAATAGCTTTTCAGTTTCTCAGATATTTAGATTAGCTTAGTATTTATAGACCCTTTCATTGTTTTGGAAAGGGTCGTAAAATTTTGTAATAGACTTAAAGGCTGAAGTTTGCACTACTGTGCTTCAGCCTATATTCTTTTGTGAAACTCGACCGATAGTTCTTAATTTAACGAGAAGGCTGTTTTATACAATTGCGCACTATTGTCTCTTGTTTGGAATGCTTTCTGGTTTGAAGGAAGGACTGCGACATAGCGATTAATATACTGGATTGTTAAGCAGCTTACATGGTACTTTTATCTGCATCTGTGTTCTTTCCTCTTATATGAATTGCTGTGTTATTATTTTTGCTATTGTTGAATACATGTATGCGCTGTAACAACAAATCTTCATTTCGTTCCACTATTGGATGTTTTGTGATATGCCCTCTCTTTTAATCATGCATGTAGCAATGATATGAATGACAAAGTGTAGTAATTAGATATTATCACTTTGCATAACTAATTATGCAGAGCAATCTTGAATGGTTTAAACATCTATGCTTTAGTGTTAGAGTCATCTATATGTCTGCCTTAAAGCACAGATTATCAAACGCTATGCTTTAAAAATTGATAAGTCCCGGGATTAGATTATAGTTAGTATATTTCGCCAATAGTTTTAGTTGTTCGCTTATCACCACCATATATCATAAGTCACTCATCCATCCCGTTTACTTATAATTCTTGGGAAACTGGTCCCATTATCCCCAGTCGGAGCCACTATTCCAAACGGAAAAGGAGCTGTACTAAGGTCCGGACCGGGTGGTTTCCCCAATGTTGTTGCAACGATTTTCGGGGCATCAACATTTTTGGCGCTAGAAGGAGGGCATTCAACTGTGAATGGCACATAAGTCTAAACCTATAAGCCATTCCAAGAGTATTTCCCCCTCCGAATCCCCTCGACCTTCCCATTTGCATACTGGTTCGCCGGTATCCAAACAAGGAGAAGGGGAATCAACTACCACTGCCCAGACCCATCATACCACAGAACAATTAAGTCTTGAATCACCTGAAGTCCAGTCTCTAATCCATAAACTTCAAAGCTTCTCTATTTCACCACAGAAATCTGAGGTATCAGAAAGCAGTGCGACTTCGCAGTTCAATCTCACTCATCCTCTCACCAGACTTCAGAGCGAAAAACTCGGTATTGAACCCACTGAGTTTCCTTTACCTAAAAGGAAAAGGGCGAAGAAAATTACTGAAGGATCTGATAGTGAAGAGCTTTCATCCACGTCCTCCATTGCATTTTCTCCTCTGCGAGGTCAACCATCCACTCCCCCATTACAAATTGTCGCCCATCAGGTATCAAAAGCCTCAATATCCCAACCTATTCACTCCTCATCTTTGATCTCTTCCCATACATCTGGAATCCAAACAGTAGTGTCAACCACTGTCGCTATCATAATGGCAGACCCATGGACTAGGCCAGGAGCAGTCAACATGCCTGCACCATTGCATGATCTACCAGATGCTCCCGAAAAATGGCTGCCTAAATTTAATCCAGATGACGGGACCCAGGCTGAAGAACACATCAACAATTTTATGTTAGCAGTTAACTTAAAAGGAGTGACAGAGCAAGATGTTGTTGTAAGACTCTTCCCTTACACCTTACAAGGATCAGCAGGATCCTGGTATTTTTCCTTACCTTTTGGTTCAATTACCAGTTGGAACACATGCCAAGAGCAGTTTCTTACCAAATATGGAGATGATAGGTCCTTAGCTACTTTAATAAACGACCTCTCCAATCTGAGAATAGAGCACAGGGAACCAATAAAGGAGTTTAATGCCAGATTTAATAAAATCCTGAATAAAATCCCTACCGCTTCTAAACCAAGTGAACAAATCCGAAGCGAATGGTATATTACTGCCCTACCTGCCAACATAGTTATTTTTGTAGACAGGGCTGGGAAACCTACCTTAGCTGAAAACATGAGAGAAGCACTTGCTGTTGAAAAGCGCATCAATGCTCTAGAAAAGAAAGCTGCTTTGGAAGATAGAAAAGCTAAAAAAGTCTCGTTTAAAGAAGATTCCAAGAAGAAAACCCCAAAGGACCCGTATGACATGGAAGGTTTACAAAAGGTCCTTAAAACATTGTCTAACGAAATGGTTGAGATAAAGAATCAGGTGGCCGAAACCTCAAACAAAAGACCATTTAGAACTTATAAGAAAACTGAATCAAAGCCGCCCAATGTTATATCTAACGCAGATTCAGAGCAAGAAGAAGAGGAAGAGGAAACAACTTCACAAACCGATGATGAAGAAGAAGTAGCTGAATGCCACGGAATGTGGGATTTTATACTCCCAAACTCTGATACCGAGAATGAAGAAGAAGCCTTTCCGGTTACTACAAGAAGTAAAAGTACTTCTGAACCTGCCCAGGCAACTTCAAAGAAGAGGAGCGCAGGTGCTGCTACAGCAAAGGAAAAAGTCCCCCCAAAGAAGTCACCTGTAGTAGTTCCCCAAAACCAGCCTTCAATTTCTAATTCTCCTTCAACATCCAAGACATTAGTGGTATCCGATTCAATGGAATATAACATTGTTGATGACATGAAGAAAATTAAGGCAAATATAACCATGTTTGAGCTTAGAAAATTAAAGCATCAACAAAAATTACTTCTTAAAGAATTAAATGTTGTTCCCTCTACTCCCCTTCCCAGTGCAAGAGCTGCCAACGATTCAGGCCAGCCTCCTGCAGGTATGGTTGAAGCTACCGATTCAGTTCTAATTGGAGATAAATCAAATTCTCACACTCCACCCTTCCTGCTGACTTATGAGATTTATAATAGAAACCTGCACAACTGTTTAATTGATTCAGGGGCCTCATCTAATATAATGCCTGCTTCAGTTTGCTCTAAGCTGAACATTGAACCCCAGAAGTCTGTCATTCATATTGTACATTTGGATAGGACTAAAGTGCAGGTTGTGGGAGAAATTAATTATGTAACCATCAGGTTGTCTGCCGACCCCAGGATTGTACAGAGGATCGACATCTTAATTGCTGACATACCTGAATTTTATGGTTTAATTTTGAGCAGAGATTGGTCCGAAAAACTGCATGGGTATATTTCCACAGATTGGTCACATATGTGGCTTCCCTACAAGGGAAAGCCAAATCAAATAAGGATCGATCGAGAGAAGCATATGACCCACACTGTAACTGAATTTGAGCAAGAAAACCAACATGTGGCATTCAACAACAACATTTTGGGGAACTATTCGTCAGAATCATTCTTTGGCAACTTTGTTGCCCAACCATCTCCTTTTTCAGTCAATCATTTTACATCTCAGATTGAAATTTTTTCACAAACTGATAAATCCAGATGTTTTAATGATGCTGAGAAAATTGTAGATATTTTTGTTAATACTCCTTTATTTTGGTCTTTATATTTTGATGGCTCTAAGTCCAGTGAAGGCTCAGGAGCACGTTGCATTTTGGTTAGTCCGCAAGGAGAAAAGACAATGTTGTCTTGTAGGTTAGAATTTGAGTGCACTAATAACACAGCCGAATATGAAGCTTTAGTCCAAGGATTATATAAAGCAATCGGCCTTGAAGTGCGATATCTAAAAGTATTCGGCGATTCAAAAATCATTGTCAAATAGGTTAGAAATGCAATTCATTGCCTTTCGACTCACCTTAAACATTACCAATCACTAGTCCAAGAGCTTACTTCACACTTTTTGGCATTCAACATTTCCTCCATTCCTCGATCCCAAAATTCGGCAGCAGACCTACTAGCCAATGTAGCTTCTAAGCTTCTACCTTCTGAAGACTACAGCCTTGATAGATTTTCTGTAGAATTACTTTTTAGGCCTTCAATTCCTGACAATGTCACTAATTGGAGAGTATTTAACCACGACGACGATATCTTGCAGTTTCTAACTTCGGAAAAATCCTATAACAATCAAGTTATTGAGGAAGATGATCATGATCTATAGATGAAAGAAACGCCTCAAGAAAATTCGATCCCTAAACCAGTGGTAAAGCTTGAAGACCTTTATGATATCAAAGACAGGTTTAAACCTATAATTAATGCAAAGCTTCAAAGTTCTACCCTTAGGTTTGAATTGATAAATCTAGGCACTAACGATGCTCCTCAAAACATCAACTTAGGAATAGGACTTTCCCAGGAAGAAAAGGGAGCATTTATTAAACTATTAAGAAAAAAAAAGCAGGTCTTTGCTTGGAAATATGACGACTTGAAGACATATGATACATCTATTATCTAGCATACCATTCCTATGCTTCCTGATCAGAAACCGATTCAGCAAAAGTTAAGAAAAATACATCCAAATTTGGAGAGCTAGATAAAGTCGGAGCTTAACAAGCTCTTGAAAGCCAAGATTATTTTTCCGGTCCGACATTCAAACTGGGTCTCTAATATGGTGCCAGTCAGAAAGAAAAATGGCGACATTCGAATCTGTATTGATTTCAGGAACTTGAATAAAGCGAGCTTAAAAGACAATTTCCCATTGCCTACTATGGAGAAAATTCTCCAATCAGTGGCAGGCTCTGAATTGATGTCCTTTCTAGATGGTTTTTCAGGGTACAATCAAGTTCTGGTTCATCCTGATGACCAGCTTAAAACTACATTTAGAACAAAATGGGGAACCTATGCATATCAGAAAATGCCTTTTGGACTAATAAATGCAGGAGCGACTTTCCAAAGAGCTATGGATACAGCTTTTAGAGGGTTAATTAATAGAACAGTGGTGGTCTATCTAGACGACATAACTGTATTCTCTAAAGAGAGATCTAATCATTTGCACGATTTAAATCAAATCTTTCAGCGATGCAAAAGATATGGTATTTCTCTGAACCCAAAGAAGTCTTTCTTTGCTCTTGATCAAGGAAAACTCTTAGGCTTTATAGTATCCAAAGATGGCATTTATATTGATCCTAATCGGATTAAGGAAATTTCTGAAATCCCTTTCCCACACAATAAAAAAGCGATGCAGTCATTTTTGGGTCAGATTAATTTTGTCAAACGA
Source organism: Pinus tabuliformis (assembly GCA_031772625.1). Classification (NCBI taxonomy): domain Eukaryota; kingdom Viridiplantae; phylum Streptophyta; class Pinopsida; order Pinales; family Pinaceae; genus Pinus; species Pinus tabuliformis. Next base: position 1,334,450,890 of record CM062807.1, read on the forward strand.
TTTGTTCCAGATTTTTCTCAAATTGTATTACCACTTCAGACAATGATCAAGAAGAATTCAGTCTTCAAGTGGGGATCAGAAGAAAAGCAAGCTTTTGATGATATCAAGCAATCAATAATCAATGCCCCAGCCTTGAACACTCCAAATTTTTCTAATCATTTTACATTGTATACTATCGCATCCAACTCTTCATATGCTGTTGTACTCACACAGCCGAATGACAACAACTTAGAAGCACCCATTTCATTTTTTAGCTCAAACCTTCAGGGTGACGAATTAAATTATTCCGATGTGGAGAAACAAGCCTTTGTTGTATTCAAAGCAGTCAAACATTACAGACCCTTCCTTTTGAAAACTCACACAAAAGTTATAGTCCCTTTCCCAGCAGTAAGGCAACTATTAATTCAAAAAGAACTGGGTGAAAAAAGGGCCAATTGGGTCACAGCACTTCAAGAGTATGACTTAGAAATAAAGACAGCAAAGATTGTTAGGGGCCAAGGTTTTTGCAGGATATTGGCAGGAGCATCAAACATTCCTGAATCAAGCGATATGGATCAGACTGAATCAATCAATCAGATAAGTGTCACTGATTCTGAATCTCAATATGCAGATTTAATATTTTATTTGAAGAACGGTTACGCTCCTCCAAATTTATCGTACAAAAATAAAAGGGCCATTAGATTAAAAGCAAAGAATTTCACTCTTATTGATGATGTGCTTTTTAGACAAAATTATGATTCTATCCTGTTAAGATGTCTTGAGAAACCTGAAGCTCAAAAGGTTTTGCAGGAGCTACATGATGGACCAGCAGGAGAACATTTCGGAGCAGACACAACAACTCACAAAGTTATTCATGCTGGATATTATTGGCCTACTCTGTTTAGAGATGCTCATGAATACGTAAGAAAATGTTTCAATTGCCAAACTTCAAGTGGAAGACAACGGAAATCAGCTTTCCCTCTGCAACCTGTCAACATTGAACAACCATTTGAACAATGGGGATTAGATATCATTGGGGAAATTACTCCACCATCTTCCAAACAACATAGGTATATCCTCACTGCTACCGATTATTTTACCAAATGGGTGGAGGCTATTCCTTTGAAGGTAGCAAATTCAGAGGCAATCATCGAGTTCATAGACCAATTCATCGTTACCAGGTTTGGTGTCCCAAACGCTCTCGTTTTTTATAATGCTTCATATTTCTTAGGAAATGCTATATATGATTTCTCTATTAAAAGAGGTTTAAACTGAAGTATTCTGCTAATTATTATCCCCAGGGAAATGGTTTAGCCGAATCTACTAATAAGAATCTCATCAAAATCATTAAGCGAACTGTTGAACAGAATCATAGAAACTGGCACAAATCTTTAGTGTTTGCATTATGGGCTGATAGAATAACACAAAAGGCTTCTATAGGTTCCTCCCCATTTAATCTGGTATATGGAAAAGAAGCAGTATTGCTTACGAATCTTGTTCTACCCTCTTTAGCCCTAGTACAGTACATTGAAGAGACTCCTTCTTCTTCCATCTAATTTAGACATGACCAAATTCTCAAATTAGAAGAAGAAAGGGAAAAAGCCAGAATCACTCATGCCAAACATCAACAAATCATCAAAGCATCCTTTGACTCAGCCTCATCCGGTTCCAAACAATTTCAAGTTGGTGACTTAGTTCTCAAATGGGACAAGGCCCATGAAGATAAAGGTAAGCATACCAAATTTCAGAAAATGTGGCTTGGACCATTTTAGATCTGTGAGAAGATAGGCCATTCAACCTTTATATTGCAAGACTTATCAGGGTTCAGAGATTCTCTCCCTATTAATGGTCTGATCTTGAAGAAATTCTTTAATTGAGAAGGTAATCCCTTCTCCTCTTTGTAGATTTGTGTAGTTTGTAGGATCGGTAGGAAATAAAACTGTAGAGTATCCCCATTGACCTTTTGCTGTGTTTGAAGAAGCTGTCTCACAAAAATAATAAGAATATTTGCTTTTAGATAGTAGAACCCTCAATCAAAAGGAATAATTTCTAGGAAATTAGATATCCTTGTGTTCTGAAACCACAATCTAACTTTTGAGGACCCTTCTCAAGATGTAAAAGTTCTGTGAATCATTTTCTGTTTTCAAAACTGGTCTCCAAAGGTTATCCATTTTAAGATAGAAACTAACCCATTTTCACCATCTTCAACTCTTCACCTGTCATCCACTTGCTCTTAAGGAGAAGATTGTTCACCCCATTCACTAAAGTTTATGGTTACTCAGAGTGTAATTCTAAAATATAAAAGATTAAAGATAAGAGGTCTTATTACAAGCCTGCTTACCATGTTCATAGGAAAATAGTTTGACTGACATTACCAATACTGCCTACCAAAACAGGGTAATGGCTTGAAATTTCAAGACAAGAGGTCTCATCACGAGCCAGCTTGTTCAGTTAAATTATTACCAGTGAATGGCATTGTCAACAGCTGGCCACCAAACCAGGACAATGGCTTTTTATCTTATCAATGACAAAGAAGAAAAAAACAGATGAAAAATAAAATATGAGAACATGTTTTAGATTCATTCTGTTAACTACACTCTTATGTGAATGGAAAAGTGAACAATACTATGGTTAAAAGGTATCCCTGTCGAGACTATAAACGTTTGCTGGCAACAGAGGCTCTACCTATGACAGAGGAGTTAATTATAAAGCTGATTTGGGAAAGTTTTCTGTTTTATCATTATAAACCAATAAAGGCCTATTTTAAAAACTTAGAATGTATTTATTTTCTTGAAACCAAAAGGGAAGAGGTTATCAGAATAAGTTCACTTTGTTCAGAATGCATGGATATCCAGTTATATTAGAAGTTTCCCCTTCTGATTGAGTTTCTATTTTGGAAAAGCTTAAGTGTTTGTATTAGTTTCAGAGATAACTGGTTCTTCCAGCAAATCGCCAATTGTTGTGCTCTACAACAACCCCCCATTTCATAACATTTTCATTCACACAAAAAATTAACATATGGGATGGGTCCCTTTTAAAATTTAATTGGCATCAATGCTTTTGTGTTCAAAAAGGTATGATAATCAAATGAGTTTATGTATTTAAGCCTTTTTGAATAATAGTGTTCCAATAATAAAGCAATCTTTTGTTATTGCGATAAAGCGATCGCAAGATCGCATATCGCAATGACATGAGAAATAAATTAAAACAGCACCTTGTTCTCCGCCGATGCGATATCCCTGTCGGCGATCGGCAATATTCCATGCACACCTAAAAAGGACACATAACTCATGCCCCGACGCGACGCGATATCGGCGATCGGCTATCGGCGCTGCCTCATGTGGGAAAAAACGCTTTAAGTTATAAACCCCGACCCGATGCGATATCGCTATCGGCCGTCGGCAGGATCCCATGCACTTTGATAAGGCGCTCGGGTCTTACCCCCGATGCGATGCGATATTGCAATCGGAAATCGAAAAATCACTTTATATGCACTTTGTAATGTTTCCACGCGCTAGTCCGATGTGATGTCGCAATCGGCACTCGGCAGGATCTTTTCCTAATGATTGTGTAGCATCTATTCCCCGATGCGATGCGATATCGCTCATCGGCGGTCGGAATTCTCAAAAAGTCATCGCTTGAAGCCTTAAAGTTATATTGATATCCGGTTGATAAAGCGCAAATTTCAAAATTCCGTTAAATGCAGGGATAAGGTAATGCATGTGTATTTAAAACTTTGCCCCTTCGATTAACGAACACTTACGTTTAACCGCCAAAATATCTGTTGCACGCTTAAGGGGGTCATTCAGCCGGATAACGGTGTAATAGTCATTTAATGGGTAGCAGGCCTTAAATCACCATTAATGCATCTGCAATATCTTCCTAGTGATTGGATCCGCAGCCACTTTTGAGAATTAATCTCACCACACTTCAAATGATATATCTTTCCCGTTATGGATTGTCATTGTTATTTCCTTGTTACGATTTCTCTTGCATTTGTGTAGAATTCATCTGTTGAGAGAAGCCTGAGCATGATGGGGAAGAAATCCAAGAGGACCGCGGGCTCCGCTGCTGCATCTGTTGCAGGACAAGCTGCCGCGGATAAGAAGAAAGGCCTAATTTCAGACACTACGTGCACTGGTCTCACTAGGACTTCATGGCAGGGCACATATAATCTATTAGAGGCTGAGCAACTGAAAGTGATAGTGACAGAGGCTAGTGTGGATGTACTAAAGAAGTCCGATGCTACTCTCAAAGACTTGGCCGACTCCTTTCTTCACAGGATAGCAGCCAGAGAGCAGGTCCTTCCCTACACTGATGTAGTGCGCTGGGAAATCGAGGAAATTCCAATCATCGATAGAACGTTTCAAACAAGGGATGGAAGGATTTTTGGGTCGTTCAAGCCAGAGCACCTAAGGCAAATGTATCATTTGCCCAAGCCAGAGAAAATCTATAACAAAGCCTTCGTGGAGAAATTTGCAGCCGAAAATGAAGTACAATCTGAACCCATCCGGGATTGGAGGCAGAATCCGGCCAAACACAAGCACGAAAGCTCGGGTAAGTACTCCGTCGATTCTTTGGCTTCTCCCTATTGCTATGCGAGGATTATGATGTGTAGGCTATGGGGGTTACATGACTCTGCTAATTTCGACATAGAAATGGTTCCCCTGATGGAAGCAGTTGTTAATAGTAGAATCATGGATTGGGCCACCATTCTTTCTGATAAGTTGGCCATAGCTGTTCGTGACTTTAGAGCCAAATCCAGAGTTACCGAAAGGAAAATCCCACCATTTTATTATAGTGCTTACATTATGGATACTTTGTGTTTTCATTCTGAGTTTCCTATCCTCGGTTGGAGGTGGACCACCCAAGACCCCTCACCCATTCATTTGTACCATCAGAAATTGTAGAAGTCCTCTTACAAGGACCATTTGTATCAAATTTGCAATGGTTTTATGGTTCCCATTCATTATTCCATTTTTGATCAGCCTATTCCCAAAATCTCCTACCTGGCTTCCTTCGACTTACCAGCTGTAGAAAGTTGGTTCGGAGAAGAGCATTTTACTTATATTAGGGTTTTTGGGAGCCAGGCCAAGCCGCATGTTCTCCCTGTATATGTTCCAGACAAATTGTTGGCCCGAGAAATCTCCCACCAGATTATGGCCGAGAGTGTCACACAAACTCTCAAGAAAGAAAAGAAGAGGGGCTGGCCCTCTTTTCCCTTGAGAATTGGTGTTTTTACTCTACATAATCTCAAGCATGCAGAAAAAGAGGCAACAAAGATGCAAGCTTTATCCCTGGCCACTATCCCAAGCAGACTCTATGATCCACATAAAACTATCTACACTGCCCTAGAACAGGCCAAATTAACAAAAGTTGACCATCAAGAGGATATGTTTGATGACCTGTTCGTCGCCGCCGACACAATAGGCCAGGCCAAAGAGCTTGCTAGAATGAGATATAATGATGAGACGTTAACTGAGTTCAATAAACTTAGAGAGCAGAGGTTGCAAACTCTGCCTCTAGATTTATTGACAACAACCCTAGCGTCTTCCTCAAGCGAGCCTGTTCGGCAACAGACGAACCAACCTCCTGTTACAACTAAGGAACAAAAGAAACAACAATAGGAAAGGCAAAAGAAGCTGCAGGCAGAAAATCAAAGAAAAGAGCAAGCTGAGAGGCAGAAGAAGGAGCAGATAGAAAAACAGTAAAAGGCGCAGAAGGATCAAGAATAGAGAAAGCAGAAAGAGATAGAGGAACAGAGGAAGAAAGAAGAAGAGGAGAAAAAAAAGAAAGAACTGGCAGATAGGCAGAAAAGAGAGCAAGAGGAGCAGCAGCGAAAAGAGTTAGAGGAGCAGCAGAGGTTAGAACAAGAAAAAGAGCGGAACAAATCCCAGACAGAGCAACATAAACAGACCTCCATTGATCCTGAATTGCTTAAACAATGGAACCAATTCGATTCCATTATCAGTGGAAAGGAAGGCTCCAAAGACACAGACACCTCTAAGACAAGCGATGCACCAGATACCACTTCTTCTCAGGTTCTAAGCGGAACCAGCGGCCCACCCATTTCAAAGGATGTTGAAGTAATTACTAAAGACCCTTTCGATCAAATTGTTCTCCAGGTGGAAGATATTCCTCCCCTGGATGTTTTCTACAGCCCAAAGCATAAAGCCGTTGTTAAGCACTCAAGGAAGAGACGAAGGCTTGATCAACCTTCTATCTTTCCTGAGCAAACAGTCACAGGCAATGTAATCTGGAAGGAGGAATTGGATCCCTCCGATGATCTAACAAAGCTGTCGTAGTACGCGGGAGCTTATTCTACAGCGACTATTGACAAGGCATCGGAGGTAAGTTTTTTATTGAAGACTAAGGACCAGGAGATTTGTACATTACAGGCAGAAGTAACCGAGGCGAAAAACAAGGCAGCACAGGTAGAAGAACAGTTGCTGGCACAACAGCAAGAAAACAATATATTAACCCAGCAACTCCAGACTGAAAAACAGAGAATCGACCAGAGCGCAATCCAGAAGCAGAAAGAATTGTCGGAGGCATTGGCACAGTTGAAAGCGGCGAATGAGCTGATGATGAAATCAAAAGACGAGCAAATAGCTCGACTATTAGCGCAGCTTGAAGACATCAAGGGCACCCAGAAAGTGGAGGATTTCAGAGCAGAAGCAGCTCAAATAAATGGCGCATTAATATCTCAGATTAGACTCCTATGCCAGCAACTTACTGAGGCTGAGCCATTATGCGAAATATCTATAGCAGTATGTCAGCAGATAGAGAAAGCTAGAAATGAGCTAGATCAGGCCGAAGAAACCATAACTGGATATCTTGAATGGCAAGATACTGATGTGGGGAAGGCAGCGAACTTGCCTAGAATCTATGAGACATACAAGGACATACTCTTCACGGAGTGGAACAATCAGGTAATGAAAGCGGAAAGGGCAGCTTCAAGGTGTAAAATGATTGCCAGCAATATGATTGATTTAGTCAACAACACACTCTATTTGGCAAACATGATTTCCCAGTGCACACCTGGAAGCATAACAACAACAAACATGATTGAAAAAACAAGTTATCATGACTTGGAGGAAAAGGGAAGGTTAATCGCTGGAGTAAATACTTTAACCTCCGAGGCATATTGGCTCTTTCTAATCAAGCCACACACTCAAAGGTCGGCCCTCAAATGTTTAACAGATGCTCTCGGATGCCTGATCCCCGACATTCAGGATGCCACATATGATGCCCAGCTCACTTCGCATCTCAACACTCCACTGGAAGTAGAGCCAATGCTGGCGATATGTCAGCTAAGGTTTAAAGGCAAAGAGGCCACTTGATGAAGCATTGCCGCCGACTACCAGATCGCCAAGGAAGATGGAAGAAATATTTATTGATGCCAATTTAATAGCTTTTCAGTTTCTCAGATATTTAGATTAGCTTAGTATTTATAGACCCTTTCATTGTTTTGGAAAGGGTCGTAAAATTTTGTAATAGACTTAAAGGCTGAAGTTTGCACTACTGTGCTTTAGCCTATATTCTTTTGTGAAACTCGACCGATAGTTCTTAATTTAATGAGAAGGCTATTTTATACAATTGCGCAGTATTGTCTCTTGTTTGGAATGCTTTCTGGTTTGAAGGAAGGACTGCGACATAGCGATTAATATACTGGATTGTTAAGCAGCTTACATGGTACTTTTATCTGCATCTGTGTTCTTTTCTCTTATATGAATTGCTGTGTTATTATTTTTGCTATTGTTGAATACATGTATGCGCTGTAACAGCAAATCTTCATTTCGTTCCACTATTGGATGTTTTGTGATATGCCCTGTCTTTTAATCATGCATGTAGCAATGATATGAATGACAAAGTGTAGTAATTCGCTATTATCGCTCTGCATAACTAATTATGCAGAGCAATCTTGAACGGTTTAAACATCTATGCTTTAGCGTTAGAGTCATCTATATGTCTGCCTTAAAGCACAGATTATCAAACGCTACGCTTTAAAAATTGATAAGTCCCGGGATTAGATTATAGTTAGTATATTTCGCCAATAGTTTTAGTTGTTCGCTTATCACCACCATATATCATTAGTCACTCATCCATCTCGTTTACTTATAATTCTTGGGAAACTGGTCCCATTATCCCCAGTCGGAGCCACTATTCCAAACAGAAAAGGAGCTGTACTAAGGTCCGGACCGGGTGGTTTCCCCAATGTTGTTGCAACGATTTTCGGGGCATCAACAGGACGCTTAGCAAAAAATTTAAAAAATCAATTAGTACTTGAACTTCCTTTTTAAATAAAACTTGCCATCATAAACTTAGGGAAATACCCTTGAAAAATAAAAAAGCCTAAGTTTTATGATAAAGTAGAATTATTCCTTAGGAAATATCGCATCGCAAAAGGATAACTGAATACCCCCTTGCAAGCCTAATTCTAAGATTGCGAGATCGTGATACGGGATTACAAACATATATCGCATCGCATGCATTAAAAACCACTTACGTTGAAAAACTTTAAGCCGCCGATATACGATGGTGCGTATCACAAATCGCATTTCGCGGAAAACTGATAAAAAAATGACTGACATATATTGTGCTCCTACGATTTGCGATATAGCGATATTGTGATAGAGCGACGAAGTGACATTGCGATATGTGAGCAAGCGATAAAGCAATAGAGAGATCTTGTGATGTTGTGATTATTCGATGTTGCGATCTGTGATATTGCGAAGCAAATCGCAAAATCGCTTCATCGTTGTAGTGAGCCTCGGCATTTACTGTCTAGCTCCCAGACCCGTGGTCTGTTCTCTAATTTCCTTTCCATCAATTTCCAAAGGGATGGGTTATCGTTGCCGAACCCTTGACTGATAAGTTGCCTAGTTTTCTGAGTGTGTGATTTACTCTTTTGAAGTAACTTAGTTATAGACAAGCATCCATTTACTCTTGTATTTTTGAATGCTGTACTACTAGCATTACTCTGACAAATGATAGCCTCAGACTGAGACATTCTTTGAAATAACAAAACGCTCCCGGATTGACATATTAATGTGAGTTAATTATAGGTGAAAGAGACCCTTTTTATAGCTCTACATATGTCAATATCAATTTGGGCAGTCCAGTCTTCAAAGATCGATCTATCCTTTAAGCACTGGATTGCCACCATATGGGGGGTAGTATGCCTTTCCATTGTTCCCTCTTGGAAAGCAACCTGTTGTGGCCAGCAACAACCCCCCTTCTTATTTGGTGTTATTCCTAATACTAAATAAGTAGGGACCCTTAGCAAAAAATTTAAAAAATCAATTAGTACTTGAACTTCCTTTTTAATTAAAACTTGCCATCATAAACTTAGGGAAATACCCTTGAAAAATAAAAAAGCCTAAGTTTTATGATAAAGTAGAATTATTCCTTAGGAAATATCGCATCGCAAAAGGATAACTGAATACCCCCTTGCAAGCCTAATTCTAAGATTGTGAGATCGTGATACGGGATTACAAACATATATCGCATCGCATGCATTAAAAACCGCTTACGTTGAAAAACTTTAAACCGCCGATATGCGATGGCATATATCGCAAATCGCATTTCGCAGAAAACTGATAAAAAAATGATTGACATATATTGTGCTCCTGCGATTTGCAATATTGCGATATAGCGATATTGTGATAGAGCAGCGAAGTGACATTACGATATGTGATCAAGCGATAAAGCAATAGAGAGATCTTGTAATGTTGTGATTATGCGATGTTGCGATCTGTGATATTGCAAAGAAAATCGCAAAATCGCTTCATCACAGATCTTTCGGGCTCGTTGTTCAAAAAGAAGTATTTTCCATAAACCGACACCTGGTTATGCCCTTTAATGCTAATTAATTAGTTAGTTGCCAGTCATTAATGGAATATGGTTTCGTGCTTATCGAAGGGTCATTTCATGTAAGGTGCTATATTTTATATGTCTTCAGCATTTAAGACTTTCCCGTCACCTTTCCTTATCATTATTCTCACTTCACTTGTGAATTGTAGAAACGAAGAACAAAGAACGATACAAAGCAGTACGCAAGATACCATGGGAAAGAAAGGCAAAGCCCCGAGCTCTGAAGAGAAAGAAATGGTGCCCTTGTATACAGACACTGCATGTAATAGAGATGCTGGTATTGCTACATGGGAAGGCATGTATTATCTACTTGAAGAAGAGAATCCCAGAGTGATGGAAGTTGTGGCTACTGCAGGCTCACATGGTTCTTTTGAGGCATCCATCACAGAACTAGCTTGTTTGTTTTTACACCGGATAGCAGCAAGGCCCAAAATTCTCCCATACACGGACATGGTTAAATGGATACTGGACAACGTTGATATCAGAAATAGACAGTTTAAGACTCAGGGTCAAGAGTTTACGAAAGCATATTTTTACAAAAGTTGAGCTTTATATCCGCTAAAAGAAAACGCGCAAAGGGCAAAAAACGAACCAAGGAAGCTCGGATCAAGAAACGAAGGCAATTTTCGATGCGCGATTAGCACTAATTGCGCATCACTGGGCAAAAATTCTTGAAAAGGAAATCTTCTAATTGCTTAGTCACTTGTAAGCCTAGAAATTTGCAAGAAAGAAATGCTAGTGGTAAAAAAGTAAAACTTGAATCCTAAAACCAGTAGTAATTGTCCGAAACATCTTCAATAGGGTATCTACCAAATGAACAACAACTACAAACAAGTTGGAGACAAAAGGCCCAAGAAAAGACAAAATCAATCCAAAGGTTAACCAAGTTGAATTGGGATTTTTATTGGGCATACTTGGTAAAGCCACACAGCCAGTGGATGACTCTCAAATGCATCATCAACTCTGCCGAGAAGATGGCGCCAGCTCTTGCCGATTATGTTTTCACAGCACAACTAAAGTTTGAAGTCGGTCAGTCGACTCTTCTCAAACAAATGCTGAATTCTTGTGATTTCAAGGATCAGATATAGAAATAGTTAGTTTTAATTCAATTTTAATTTTAATTTTTCTTTATTTTTTCCTGAAATGAGGACAGTCATTTAAACCGCTTCCTACATTTTTGTAATAAGTTATTTTTAGATTTAGTTAGTAGTATTTAAACCATTCTCATGCATTTAGAGAAGGGTCCTGAAATTTATCAAAAACTTATCCCCAGAACATGCACTTTTGTACCCTCTGAGGAGGTTTTGATGAATGAATGGAACAAGATTTATTGATATCTGTATTTAATATCTGCTATTGATGTTGCACTTCTGCACTCTTAGCGGATGTTGGATTAGGAGGAGATATAAATCATTATCGCTTGAAGTTCATGAGTAGAACTAGTTATATATGGTACTTCTATCTCTTACCTATTTCTACCTCTGTGTTAAAGTGATATTCAAGTTCAGTTGTTTATATATTGATGTGTGAATGCTTGAGTTATCATTTGGCACTTTTGTACGGTGATAGCTATTTATTTATGCTTAATGTATGAGTAGCTTATTATGCAATATGTTTTCACAACTATTTCATCTAACTTTTTATACGAATTGGTTCATCTCTATTGAATTCTTTTCTCATAACAGTTGAATGATCTTTATTACCAATTGTTATTTGAAATCATTTTAGCTCGCATAATGGAAGGATTACACCCCGGGTTAGTGTAGACTTAGATATTTCTGCTTAGTAGAATACAATTGCATGTTATTAGATTAGAGTTAAAAATAGAACACTTCACTTAGGAAATTTTAGAAGGGAAATATCAATTCTTCACACACACACATAAATTGGGAAACTGGTCCCATATCCCCAGTCAGACCCACTATACCAAACGGAAAAGGAGCTGCTAACCAAGGTCTGGACCAGGTGGGTATCCCCCTTGTTGTAGACTTATCCATTGCATTTAGAATCTTTAAATCCAGAACCAGAAGTCGTAGGAGCAACAACCGCTGTTACAAACCTTGACATTTCAGAACAATCTACTATTGAACTTCCTGAAGTTGAATCTTTGATTCACAAACTTCAGCGATTTTCCATATCCCCTCAAATATCTGAAAAATCTCAAGGCAGCATGACTTCGCAATATAACCCTGCTCATCCTCTTATTACATTGAAGAGCGAAAAAATTGGCGTTCAACCAACTGAGTTACCTCTACCTACAAGGAAGAGAGCAAGGAAATCTCCTAAAGAGTCCGATAGCGAGACTCTTTCATCATCATCATCCATCTCAACTTCTTCACCGCGAAGTCAACCATCCACTCCTCCACTTCAGATCATTGTCCATTAGTCCACCGGAACTCCTACATCTCCTTCTTAATCATCTGGAGTCGTAATATCCTCATCTTCTCAATCGCAGGGATCATCTTCTGCACTTTCCTCTGTTAGTAGTTCAGCGATGGCCCAATCTCAATGGAATAACCCAGGGGCAGTCTTAATGCCTGCACCCTTGAGTAAGCTACTGGCCCATCCTGAAAAATGGTTGCCTAAGTTTAATCCTGAGGCAGGCATGCTAGCGGAAGAACATATAAATAACTTTATGCTATCCATGAATCTCAACGGACTTACCAACGAAGACGTTGTTGTTCGACTTTTTCCTTATACTTTGTAAGGAACAGTCGGATCATGGTATTTCTCATTACCGTCTGGATCTATTACTAACTGGGAAATTTTCCAAGAACAATTCCTGACTAAGTTCGGTGATGACAGGTCTACGGCGACACTAATCAACGACCTGTCTAACCTTAGGGCTTAGTCAAAATAACCTATCAAAGATTTCAATTTACGTTTCAATAAAATCTTAAACAAAATTGCTACTGCTTCCCAACCTAGCAAAGAAGTGCGAAGTGAATGGTACATCACTTCTTTACCATCAAACATAGCAATCTTTATTGATAGGGCTAACAAAACAACTTTAGTTGAAAATATGAAAGAAGCAATAGCAGTAGAGAAACATATTACAACCTTAGAAAAGAAAAACGCGTTAGAAGAACGAAAATCCAAGAAGGTTTCTTTCAAGGAAGATCCCAAGAAAAAACAATCAAAGGATCCATTCGATTTAGAAGGATTGCAAAACGTTTTGAAGACCATGTCTATCGAGATGGTCGACATTAAGAAACAAGTGGCAGAAACTTCTTCTAAAAATCCGTACAGGCCTTTTAAAAGAAACCCTTCAACCAATTCCAAACCCCCTAACGCTATTACAAGTGTTGAATCAGAAGAAGAAGAAGAGGAAATCACTACTGAAGAACATACCGATGAAGAAGAAGTTGTGGAGTTACAAGGTATGTGGGATTTCATCCTCCCAGATGAAGAGGATCAAGAGGAATCCCCGGTTATTACTCGCAGTAGAAATCAACTTGATCCTCCTCAACCTACCCCTAAGCCAAAGAGCGCAAGCTCGATGACTAAGGATAAAGTTGCAGCCAAGAAAACGACACCTAAAGCGACTCTAACCAACCCCTTCCAAACAAACCCATCGACTCCATCTAAAACGCTGATCGTTTCGGATGAAATGGAGTATAATATCATAGAAGACATGAAAAAGACTAGGGCCAATATCACCTTTTACGAATTGAGCAAGTTAAAACACCAGCAAAAGATACTTTTGAAAGAATTACATGCTGTACCAGTTGCACCTTTGCCTGCCACTGTAATCTCTCAAGCTTCCCATGATATGGGAAGATCTTCAACTAATGCGATCAGTAAATTTGATCCAAACGATGTTACTTTAATTGGAGGAAGATCGAGATCTCATACTCCCCCATTTCTTCTTACTTATGAAATTTTCAATAAAAATTTTCATAATTGCTTAGTGGATTTTGGAGCTTCATCGAATATTTTACCAAAGTCAATATGTGCAAAATTGAACGTTCAACCACAAAAATATGTTGTGTGCATAGTCCAATTAGATCGATCGCAAGTCGAATTGATTGGCGAACCAAATCAGGTTACCATAAGGCTGTCATCCAATCCAAAGGTATGTCAAGTTATCAACATTTTAGTTGTTGATATTCCAGAATTTTATGGCTTAATTCTTAGCAGAGATTGGTCAGAAAAACTTCATGGATACTTTGCGATTGACTGGTCGCACATGTGGCTCCCTTACAATGGTAAACCAAATCAAATAAAAGTTGAACGGGAAAGACATCAGAAATACATAGTAACAGAACTGGAGGGAGAAAATGAACTAGTAGCATACAACAATAACATCATTAGCAACTACTTAGTAGATTCTTTCCTAGGAAATTTTAATGCTCATACTTCACCTTACTTAGAACATTCTGTTTTATCTTAAGTAGAAAATTTCTCTCAAACAGATAGTTCTAAATGTATTAATTTTATAGATAGTCCTGTAAATAAATCTTTATTTTGGAAATTATTTTTTGACAGTTCTAAGTCTAATGAAGGAGCAGGAGCAGGATGCGTATTAATAATTCCAGATGGAGATAACACTATGCTAACTTGCAGAATCAAATTTGATTGCACCAACAATACCGCAGAATACGAGGCTTTAGTCCAAGGGTTATACAAAGCAATCAGATTAGACGTCAAATACCTTCAAGTTTTTGGAGATTCTGAAATCGTAATTAGACAAGTACGTAATACTATACACTATTTATCAGGTCATTTAAAACATTACCAATCTCCAGTTCAAGATTTGACTGAACATTTTATAGCATTTAATATTTCATCAATTCCCAGACTCCAGAATGCTAGTGCAGACCTCTTAGCTAACGTAGCTTCCAAGCTCATTCCTTCAGAATATTTTAGCCCTGATCGATTTTCAATTGAATTAATTTTTAGACCATCTATTCTTGATAACATTACTAATTGGAGGATTTTTAACGACGATCCTGATATCGTGAGTTTCCTCACATCTGAAGGATACTACACCAATCAAATAATTGATGAAGACCAACATGACCGACAATTGCAACAAGATAGCACCAACAATGATATACCAAAGTTAGTAGTCAAGTTAGAAGACCTTTATGATTTTAAAGATCGGTTTAAAATATATACCAATTCAAAATTGCAAAGTTCAACTTTGAACTATGAATTAGTAAATCTAGGAACTGATATCAAACCACAGAATATCAATCTAGGCCTTGGTCTAGCTCCTGAAGAAAAATTAGCATATATTCATCTCTTGAGACAATACAAAAGTGTCTTTGCTTGGAATTACGATGAACTCAAAACGTATGACACTTCTATCATCCAACATACTATTCCAATGATAGACAATGAAAAACCCATCCAGCAAAAGCTGAGGAAGATACATCCCAATCTAGAAAACCAGATCAAATCTGAACTCAATAAGTTATTGAAAGCCAAAATAATTTTTCCCGTTCGACATTCCAAATGGGTTTCCAATATGGTCCCTATTAGAAAGAAGAACGAAGACATTAGAATCTGCATTGACTTTCGAAACCTTAACAAAGCCTGCCAAAAGGATAATTTTCCTTTGCCTCCCATGGAACAAACACTGCAGGTAGTCGCCGGCTCAGAATTGATGTCCTTCTTGGATGGATTCTTAGGATATAATCAAGTGTTAGTACATCCCGATGATCAATTAAAAACCACTGTCAGAACTAAATGGGGCACATATGCATATTAAAAGATGCCATTTGGTCTGATTAACGCTGGTGCCACATTTCAGAGAGCCATGGACATCACATTCAAGGGTTTAGTTAATAAATAAGTGGTAATCTATTTGGATGATGTAACTGTATATTCCAAGAAATGAAACAATCATCTTAGAGATTTAAAACAAATCTTCCAACATTGTCAAAGGTATGGAATTTCACTTAACCCGAAAAAATCCTTTTTCGCATTAAGTGAAGGAAAACTTCTCGGATTCATAGTGTCAAAATCTGGATTTCACATTGATCCTGACAGAATCAAGGAGATTTCCGCAATACCCCTACCTCACAACAAGAAATCCACGCAATCTTTTCTTGGCCAGATTAACTTTGTAAAGAGATTTGTTCCAGATTTTTCAAGAACTGTGTCTCCTTTACAAGCAATGATTAAAAAGAACTCAAACTTTAAATGGGGCCAAGATGAACATGAGGCATTCAATCTGATCAAACAAGCAATTGTTACTGCTCCATCTTTAGCAACTCCAAATTTTTCTGATCATTTTTTTAATATATACATTTGCCTCTGATAGATCATATGCTGTGATACTCACTCAAGCAAATCAATAAAAGGCAGAAACCCCAATTTATTTTTTCAGTTCCAATTTACAAGGGGCTGAGTTAAATTATTCAGATGTGGAGAAACAAGCTTATGCTATTTTCAAAGAAATTAAATATTTCAGACCTTTTTTTCTCAAAACACATACAAAAATCATAGTATCGTTTCCAGCGGTAAGAAATCTTCTAGTACAGAAGGATGTGAGTGAGAGAAGAGCCAATTGGGTTACTACCTTACAGGAATATGACGTAGAAATCAAACTAGCAAGTATTGTAAAAGGTCAAGGCTTTTGCAAAATGTTGGATGGAGCATCGCTTATGTTCGAAATTCCATTTGCAGACATAAAAATGTACGAGGTAAGCCTAAACGATGTTGAATCATTATATGCTGATATCATTTATTATTTAAAGAATGGATACGCTCCTTCAAACCTTGATCATACCAAGAAAAGAGCTCTAAGATTGAAATCCAAACAATAGCAGCTTGTGAACGATGTTATTTTTAGAATAAATTATGATTTTGTTCTCCTTAGATGTCTTGAGAAATCTGAAGCTGAAAAAGTCTTGCAGGAACTCCACGATGGGCCAGCAGGCGGACACTATGTTGGAGACGTTACTACTCATAAAATCTTACGCATAGGCTATTACTGGCCCACATTATTCAAAGACTCATATAACTACGTGAGGAAATGTCAAGTCTGTCAAACCGCTGCTGGGAGACAAAAGAAACCGTCCTTGCCACTACAACCAGTTAACATTGAGCAGCCTTTCGATCAATGGGGATTGGACATAATAGGTGAGAGCATTCCTCACTCTTCTAAAAAGCATAGATATATCCTTACTGCAACAGATTACTTTACTAAATGGGTAGAAGCAGTTCCACTCAAGACGGCTAATGCTGAAAATATCATTGAGTTCATAGATCAGTTCATAATCACCAGGTTTGGGTTGCCTTCTGCTTTAATGTTTGATAATGCATCATATTTTTCTGGTAATGCAATGACTGAATTTTCACTCAAAAGGGGTTTCAAGCTTAAATACTCTGCCAATTATTACCCACAAGGGAATGGATTAGCTGAATCTACAAATAAAAACCTAATCAGAATCATTAAGCGAACCATTGACCAAAATCATAAAAATTGGCACAAGTATTTAATATATGCTTTATGGGCAGATCAAATAATGCAGAAAGCCTCTATCAGCACTTCCCTCTTCAATTTAGTTTATGGGAAGGAAGTGGTTCTTCCAACTCATTTGGAAATTCCCTCTTTAGCCTTAGTTCAATATATTGATGAAGCACCAGTTTCCTCCTTACAACTAAGGCAACTGGAAATAATTAAGTTAGAAGAACAACGAGAACAGGAAAAAATAACTCACGCTCATCATCAAGCATTAGTAAAAGCCTCTTTTGATTCCAACATGATATCCATAAAAGATTCTCAGATGGGAGATTTAGTGCTAAAATGGGACAAGGCTTATGAGGAAAAAGGGAAACATACAAAATTCCAAAGAATGTGGCTTGGTCCTTTTCAAATCGTAGAAGTCATAGGCCCGTCTACTTTTATGTTACAGGATTTAACAGGAAAAAGAGATTCTTTACCTGTTAACGAACAGATCCTCAAA
Source organism: Pinus tabuliformis (assembly GCA_031772625.1). Classification (NCBI taxonomy): domain Eukaryota; kingdom Viridiplantae; phylum Streptophyta; class Pinopsida; order Pinales; family Pinaceae; genus Pinus; species Pinus tabuliformis. The sequence continues at coordinate 1,334,468,664 of CM062807.1, forward strand.
AAATATTTTCCATAGGAGATCATTCTTCTATTTTCTAGAGTAGTTGTTTTAATTTCATAATAAAATCGGTTGTAAATAGTTACATTCAGAATTCATGAAAAAGACACAAATTCTCTTTTAGATTTTGATTATCACTTTTATAAATAGAGTTCTTTTAGAAAATTGATCGTTATTATTGAAAGATACAATTAAAAACTCTAGGCCTAGAAACGATACTAGTTTTGACTTTATAAATTTTGATAAAAAACGACCTCTAGTGGGAAATTGTTTATATCAGTCTAATGAAAGGTATAAATAACAAAAAAGAAGATTCTCTGTAGAAAATCTCTTTCCGAAAACTCTACTATTGTCATCCAGATCCATCTTAAGGAAACAATGACTTCCTCCCCACCTAGGAAACTACAATGTTCAGAGAATGATTCAAAGATACACTTTAACTTAAAGAGTAAGAGGTCTCATCACGAGCTGACTTATCATGATCATAGATATTATAGCTTGATGACTTTTCCAATACTGCATACCACATCAGGGCAATCACTCAAGATTGTTGTAATCAAAAGGCAAGGGGTCTCATCACGAGCCAGTTTGTTCAGCATAGCTATAAATTAGTGAATGATTGTGTCATGAATTGGCTACCAAACCAAGACATTGTTCTTTAAGGTTAAAAAGAAAATGAAAGCAATATGTGTGGATATGGATTTCTCTTTGAAAATTGTAAATTTCTCTAAGTAGGATACATGATCATTGTTGGGTAACAGGTAACCCTATCAAGGCCATAAACGCCTGCTGGCAGCAGAGGCTCTACCTATGACAAATGAGCATATTCAAAACTGATTTACAGAGAAGGCTTTGTTTTTATCTTTATAAACCAAGTAATGACTGATGTAGATACAAGGACTAGCTTGAGGGAGTAAATAATCAAAGTTGAAAATAGAAGAAACAAAATATCATTGACAGGTAAAAGCATAATGTACACTGTCTTTCTATAATAAAGTTTAATTTTCTGGAAAATTTTCTGTTTTTGAAGTTTAGAAAATCCAAAAAAAAAGCAGAGATAACTGGTTCTTCCAAGTGAATCGCCAATTGTTGTGACCAGCAACAACCCCCATTCTTATTTGGTGTTATTCCTAATACTAAATAAGTAGGGACCCTTAGCAAAAAATTTAAAAAATCAATTAGTACTTGAATTTCCTTTTTAAATAAAACTTACCATCATAAACTTAGGGAAATACCCTTGAAAAATAAAAAAAGCCTAAGTTTTATGATAAAGTAGAATTATTCCTTAGGAAATATCGCATCGCAAAAGGATAACTGAATACCCCCTTGCAAGCCTAATTCTAAGATTGTGAGATCCCGATACGGGATTACAAACATATATTGCATCGCATGCATTAAAAATCGCTTACGTTGAAAAAAATTAAACCACCGATATGCGATGGCGCATATCGCAAATCGCATTTTGCAGAAAATTGATAAACAAATGATTGACATATATTGTGCTCCTGCGATTTGCGATATTGCGATATAGCGATATTGCAATATTGAGATAAAGCGGCGAAGTGACATTGCGATATGTGAGCAAGCGATAAAGCAATAGAGCGATCTTACGATGCTGCGATTATGCAATGTTGCAATCTATGATATTGTGAAGCAAATCGCAAAATTGCTTCATCGCAGATCTTTCGGGCTCGTTGTTCAAAAAGAAGTATTTTCCATAAATCGACACCTGGTTATGCGCTTTAATTCTAATTAATGAGTTAGTTGCCAGTCATTAATGGAATATGGTTTCGTGTTTATCGAAGGGTCATTTCACGTAAGGTGGTATATTTTATATGTCTTCAGCATTTAAGACTTTCCTGTCACTTTTCCTTATCATTATTCTCACTTCACTTGTGAATTGCAGGAACGGAGAACAGAGAACGATACAAAGCAGTACGCAGGATACCATGGGAAAGAAAGGCAAAGCCCCAGCTTTGAAGAGAAAGAAATGGCGCCCTTGTATATAGACACTGCCTGTAACAGAGACACTGGTAGTGCTACATGGGAAGGCATGTATAATCTACTTGAAGAAGAGAATCCCAGAGTGATGGAAGTTGTGGCTACTGCAGGCTCACATGGTTCTTCTGAGGCATCCATCACAGAACTAGCTTGTTCGTTTTTACACCGGATAGCGGCAAGGCCCAAAATTCTCCCATACACAGACATGGTTAAATGGATACTAGACAGCGTTGATATCAAAAATAGACAGTTTAAGGCTCAGGGTCAAGAGTTTACGAAAGCATTATTTTTACAAAATTTGAGCTTTATATCCGCTAAAATAAAACGTGCAAAGGGAAAAAAACGCACCAAGGAAGCCCGGATCAAGAAACGAAGGCAGTTTTCGATGAAGCCTGGATCAAGAAACGGAGGCAGTTTCCTAGTGCTAATCGCGCATCACTGGGAAAAACTTCTTGAAAAGGAAAGCTTCTAATTGCTCAGTCACCTGTAAGCCCAGAAATTTGTAAGAAAGCAATGCTAGAGGTAAAAAAGTAAAACTTGAATCCTAAAACCTGTAGTAATTGTCTGAAACATCTTCAATAGGGTATCTACCAAATGAATAGCAACTACAAACAGGGTGGAGACAGAAGGCCCAAGAAAAGACAGAATCAATCCAAAGGTTAACCAAGTTGAATTGGGATTTTTACTGGGCATACTTGGTAAAGTCACACAGCCAGTGGATGACTCCCAAATGCATCATCAATTCTGCCAAGAAGATGGTGCCAGCTCTTGCCGATTCTGTTTTCATAGCACAGCTAAAGTCTAAAGTTGGTCAACCGGCTCTTCTCAAACAAATGCTGAATGCTTGCGATTTCAAGGATCAGATACAGAAATAGTTACTTTTAATTCAGTTTTAGTTTTAATTTTGCTTTATTTTTGCCTGAAATGAGGATGGTCATTTAAACTGCTTCCTACATTTTTGTAATAAGTTATTTTTAGATTTAGTTAGTAGTATTTAAACCCTTCTCATGCATTTAGAGAAGGGTCCTGAAATTTATCAAAAACTTATCCCTAGAACATGCACTTTTGTACCCTCTCAGGAGGTTTTGATGAATGAATGGAACAGGATTTATTGATATCTATATTTAATATTTGCTACTTATGTTGCACTTCTGTACTCTTAGTGGATGTTGGATTAGGAGGAGATAAATCATTATCGCTTGAAGCTCATGAGTAGAACTAGTTATATATGGTACTTCTGTCTCTTAACTATTTCTGCCTTTGTGTTAAAGTGATATTCAAGTTCAGTTGTTTATATATTGATGCGTGAATGCTTGAGTTATCATTTGGCACTTTTGTACGGTGATAGCTATTTATTTATGCTTAATGTATGAGTAGCTTATTATGCAATATGTTTTCACAACTGTTTCGTCTAACTTTTTATACGAATTGGTTCATCTCTATTGAATTATTTTCTCATAACAGTTGAATGATCTTTCTTACCAATTGTTATTTGAAATCATTTTACATCGCATAACAGAAGGATTACATCTCGGGTTAGTGTAGACTTAGATATTTCTTCTTATTAGAATACAATTTCATGTTATTAGATTAGAGTTAAAAATAGAACACTTCACTTAGGAACTTTTAGAAGGGAAATATCAATTCTTCATACACACACATAAATTGGGAAACTGGTCCCATATCCCCAGTCAGACCCACTATACCAAACAGAAAAGGAGCTGCTAATCAAGGTCCGGACTGGGTGGGTATCCCCCTTGTTGTAGACCCGATTTTCGGGGCTTCAACACAGCCATATGACAGTTTACAACAAAATTCAGGTCAAACTAGAATTACATCCAGCGGTTGGGTACCAATACTGCCTCAACAACCAAGGGTTGTATATTCAATGCAACCAGTCCAACTTGTGTTAAATATTCCCACTACACCTGCTATTGTGACTGTATCGCAAGTACAAGCACTGCCTGTTGTGTGTCAACCCCAAGTCTCTCAGGTTGCAATACAATGGCCTCTTATCTTTGCGACTCAATCACAACCTCGGGTTAGTGCCTCCCTACTTGGAATGACTTAGGCTCAAACAAGTACTATCACTCCGCATCTTGGTCAATCATCCGGTATTGGGCAACAGCAATTGGTCCAACAACCATGGATGGTACAATATCAACAACCGCAATTCCAGCAAGCTTACTGAGGACCTGAGTGACAAGGCTTTGTAGGTAACGGTCAACCGCATTTTCAAAATGGTTATCAACAACCATACTATAATTGTTATATCCAACAACCTTATCAAAGTTAGCAGCATCATATACATTATGCTGGTGTGCAAAGACCTACTTCTTAGGCGATCCCATCTTATCCTGGGTATGCTTCACCAAACCTGAATCAACAATTTCCTTTTGTAGCAACTCTAGAATTACCAGATCTAAACTGGCTGATGAATGATCCAATTGCTTATGCCCTTTGGTGGCCAACGATTCCTCATAAAATTCCTTCTGATATTCCTGAATTCAATGGAAATCCAGGTGAAGATCCATCGAATCATGTAATGACCTTCCATTTTTTGTGCTCATCTAACACCTTGAATGATGATTTGATTAGGCTTTTCCTTTTTCAATGAACACTAACTAGTCCGGCAGCAAAATGGTATATTGAATTGCCTAGAGCTTCGTTCGATAACTTGCACCCTTGCCACTACCTTTTTAACCCATTTTCAGGTACCCATAAGGTACGAAATAGGGACAGAACTCCTTACCAATTTTAAACAGACAACAACCACTCACATATATGATCATATTAATGAGTGGCGGCATCGTCGTCGAATGGTAAAGATGTATGTTCTTGATCAACTTTTAGCTGAATGGCTTATTAAGTCATCATCTCCCTCTATTACAGAGGATGTGGCTAAGGGAGGAGTTGTCAATGAAGAGCAAGTCATTGCTCGTGCACAATATTTAGACTTGATCTATACTCAGTCTAGCACACTCTACGAAAAAATTCCTGACACTCCTAGACCAGAATTTTCCATTCCTCCCACTCCTAAATCAAACAGGGACTCTCATGCCGACGATGGTGTGATTGGTACCTCAAGCACGAAAACCACAAAGGCTCCATCTAAAAAATCCCTTGCAGTTTCTAGTCAAAAAGCAAATGAGGAACCTCTTGCCTCGGAGAGTAATGCTGTGTCATTTGACAAGGGCAAAAATCCAAAGCAACCAGGGGGAAAGAATAAAGGGAAAAATAATAAGAAGAAACAGGAAAATTCACCTCCTGAAAAATCTTCTGAAAACCCTGCTAGGCAAAAGAAACTTCGTTATCCATGTTACATATGTGACGACGAGCATTTCATGAAAGATTGTCCACATAAATCTGAGGTTATAAAATTTTTAAAAACTTTAAATACCCTAGCGGTGTTGACTAATCCATTTCCGAGCCCAGAAACAATCCTGGTTGCTATCGATCATGGCCTACGCCCCATAGAAATTGTCTACCTGAGACTGTCCCTTGGCCCGTAGGTACTGACGCAAGGTTAGAATTCTAGCTCTTCTAGAGTGGTATCTCACTGGTGGCTCAGGCCCCCCCGGAAGGGGGCCTTCTTCGCCCTCCCCATCCCAAGTGCTTATGCTATCCATCACGAAACAACAAAATGATGCTTTGATATCGACCAGGAATAAATATTATGGGAATCCATAGTCGTCAAGCAACAAGGCTACAGATCAACCCAATAGTTCGACAACAACTTTGCCTGAAGTTGTTCTACCCATCATTCCTGAACTGACTATAAAGCCGCCAAAGGGAGTAGTACATAAATCAACATTTAATCCTCATGCTCGAGCAGCACAGAATTATAATATAGTGGAGGATTTGGCTCAATCGCCATCCGCTATGTCGACACTTGAAGTACTGCAAAATTTCCCCTCCCAAAAGCAGGCTTTGTTATCAGCAATAGGTGGGATTGACCCAACGGATTCCAATCTTGTGGCCTTCAACCATAAAGGATATGAACCTCAGTTACCGGCCCAACTCGCTTTCCTCATACAGGTAAAAGCCATCAATAAAACTATTCATCGAACAATCATTGATGAGGGGGCATCTGCTAGGCTCGCCACCCTTGTCACGATCATCAACGACATTAAAAGCATTCGATGGAAGAACATACACGCCGTATGGGATATTAAGTAACTTGCAAGTTGAACTGGGTGGAAAGACAGTAGAAATTGAAGTTGAAGTCATTGATGGAAACCTTGACTATAATATCTTTCTAGGAAGGCCTTGGATTTATGCTATGGTCGTCATTGTGTCAACATATTTTAGAAAGATTGCATTTCCCTTCCAAGGTAAAATTACAATCGTTGACCAACTAACCTTTTTCCCCAACAGTTCACAAGCTACTGGAAGCATTCCATTGATCCATGGAAGTTCTCAATCGCTTCAAAATGTCGGAGTAGGTCTCCTAAAAGACCCTTCCTTAATGGGTACTTTTTCCCTCCCGCCTCCAAGTAATCTGGCAGAATTGGTCACAGTGGGAACCTGTCTCCCTCCCCTTCCTCCTCTTCTCTTGGTGAAGATAGCGATGCTAGTAACCAAGTGGTTGAGAAAGTGAGAACGATACCGTTCAAATTCTTTTGTTACTTCAGAGTCCAATGAACTTGGGGGCAATCCACCCGTTCCTTTACAACAGGAGGAAAATTCCCTAGTTCAAGGGGTTCATTCAACCATTTATCCGGTAACCCCTCCAAGCAGTCTAGTCGTTTCCTTCGATTGGAATCAACTAGCAAGAACCCATCTTCCATCTAATGTACCATTCTTGATCATAGTACAAGTTTACAAAATGATCGTGTCTGGCACTATCATAGATGAAGGGGCTTTAGTGAGTATCCTTTCCTCAACTGCTTGGAAAGCGCTTAGTTTGCCATCGCTTATGCCTGGTACGCAAAATTTATCAGGTTTTAACAAAGGAACTAGTCGACTGTTAGGGATCCTTCCTAAGTTGTCGATAACTTTGAGAAGGAAAAACGTTCACTTGAACGTGATGGTGGTCCAAGGGTTGTTAAATTATAATCTACTCCTTGGACATGACTATGTTTATAGCATGGAAGCTATTGTTTCCACACTCTTTCGAGTGATGTGTTTCCCGCATGAAGGCAAAGTTGTCCAGCTTATCGACCAACTTTCATTTCCCGTTCAAACACAGCTTCAAGTCAAACATCATCCCTAAATGGTCTCTTTGAGTCAAGTATGACTCTTCAACCTTCATTCCATCCACCTAATTACCGAGAGTAGTCTGGTGAATGTAACGAAGCTTAGGGGGCATGTACCGTTGTCTATTTTGCGGACAAACCCAACTGTAGAGATAAGTTTCCTTGTAAGTTATGTGATCGGTCTGGGTGACCTTTCACCTTTGTCTATTTGGCGGACAAAGTGCAGGAATTGTTTTGTCTAAGTATTGACAAAAAATCATCTTGCTTAACCACAGTGAGTTTCCATATGGTTATTGGAGACTTTTTTTTATGCTGGGGGCATGCAAACCTTTTTATGCAAGAAAAAACGACCAATTTCATTTTTAGCTTTTTAGCCTTATAGTTTGGTCGTTCCTAGCTTACATAATAAGGAAAATGAGAAATGTTTCTGCAAGGTTCAAGCTCGTTAAAAAATAAACCTACCTATGAGCAATGTTTTTGCAAGGTTCAAGCTCGTAAAAAATAAACCCGCCTATGAGCATAGTTTCTCCAGGCTCAAACTCATTAAAAAATGAATCCACCCTCAGTAAATAACCTTTGTGATTGCATTGCGATCAGCCTTTTGAACCTTGGTTGTGTTCCTACCGTCACCTCCATTCTTTTGGCCGATCATACGCTTCCACTTGATTGTTTACCCTTTTGAGGAACAACTGCGATGAGTGGTCCTGTTAGCCACCCTCTTCACACTGCCATCTTTTGAGAAGTTCCAAGCTTACCCGGAACCAGTCGCTAACCAAAAACACCACTCGTTCCTCAAAAATGAGTCTCTTTTAAACTCTTTTTAGACTCATTAAATATAAAAAGATTGTCGAGCTATTGGCCTTTCTAGCTTGTTAAAGTAAGGGGAAGCGCCATCCCTCCTATATATTTTAATCTTTTTGGACTTGAGGGACTATCAAACAAAAAGATCGAGCCCTTGTCTTTTTTGGCTCAATAAAGTGATTGAAAAGTCATCCATTTCGTATTATTTTATACTTTTGTGGACTTTAGGGATTATGCTACGAAAAAGGACCACTGGAGTTTCCTTTTCATTCCTTTTCAAACTCTCTAAACATGAAAAGGACCGAGTTATCTTTGTCGTTAAACTCGTTAAAATGATAGCAACAAACTTGTCCATCTAGACAAGAATGAGTTTCACTATCGCTAGGCTCGCTAAAATATAGCAATAGGTTTGCCCGAAGGGAAAATTATAGAATAAGCATATGTTATCCTCCTCAAGCTTGACAAAAATAAAGAGGTACTGGTTAGCAATGACCGGGGAAAAAGGGAAGAAAACTTGAAGAATTTTATTGGTAGTAGGTTGCTCTTGAACATGACACTTTCACTCCATCACCATGATTGAGTCGGGTTGGGTTATTTCCGTTTACCGGTCATATCACTGTTGGTCCTCCGCACCATCCATATTTTAGGGTTAACGCTACCAATCCATCTCAGTGTTGCCGAAATGTTCAAGAGAATTCATTCAGAGAATTCACCATCCAGCTAACGCCTCATCCACTGCAATACCTTCACCCTTCATTTTTTATGACTATCATTCCTGAACCTTGTATCACCAGATCGTTTTCACCTCCAGAAAATCATTTGCTATGTTTCGTGTCGTAGATGTGGGATACATTAAGGCCCTCCTACGACGAGTCACTTCTTGTCGACATCAACTTATTATCCAAGAAGTTGATTTACAAACAACCCTTTCAGTACTTTGAAACTTGCATGCCTCAATGGAAAGTTTCTCACTTCTGGCAACTGGGTTACATCAATGGCCTTCGACCAAAGATTTTACGTGGTGTTCGACATCAAATCATATATTCACACCACGTGAATTGTACTGTAGTACCTTGAGGGTCATTATTATTATTGGTGGCTCCTCTCGCGCTTATTAACAGCTTACATTATTGGCTGGTAATCAGGTGAGATCTTTCCATGTTCGACTTCAGAACATCTTTTCACATGGATCGACTTGTACATCGGGTGAAGATTGAACGAGTTTTGAAGACCCCTGATCTAGTTTCATCCATCCGGGTTGTGATATATTCAGGAACATACTGACATCAAGTGTACACAAAAGCTGCACAGATAGTCATCTAAGCCAGGGAAGATGACTCTTCATGTGAAGAATCACCAGTCTGCAACCGCAGCCAATTGTCTGTCCTATGTACATGAAAATGAATTTATAAAGCTGAGCATGGGAATGCTTGCCTCAGCTAGATCATGAAAATAATATGATGATAATGTATTGTATTGTATCTTATACAGGTCACCTTCCAGTTCGAATACCTCGGATCCTCATGATAAAGCATTTCACCCGACATTAAAAGATTTACGACCTCATGCTTTAGGGGGCAACTATTATAGGCATATTTGGGCACTTCAATCCCAGTCACATATGTCCATAAACCAAGGGCTCTTTAAACCCTAAAAGTGTTGTTTCATACCCTAAAGGATCATGGTCAACTAATTACATCATTTCCCAGAAGTTCCACCTGAAAAACCACTCAGAACTGGCCAAAACTGGACCATACTGACTGCTCCATGGTCAAGGTGTGATGCATACTAGCTGCTACACTAGCCAGGTGTGATGCATACTGAAGAGGCCTTCTGTAGGGTGTGATGAGTGAGAATAGACAAATGGCAGAGACAGTTTGCTAAGTGGAAGCTCATGGAATCTTCCAGAAACTTCTCCCATGACACTTGCCTCTCGGAATTCGCCTAGGGATGAGTAAGAGATCAATGAAATCTCCAAGTGAAACCAAGAACTATCAGTGGAATGAAAATAATATAAAACCTAGAGCTGACTCACACCCTTGCAATACATCTATAAATGGATCCCTCATCTGAGAGATCTAGAGGCTGGAATTTTGTAATTTGTAGGGAAGCGTTGTTGGTTTATCTGTGAGAAGAGACATTGTATTGTTGGGTGATCTCGCTTTTCATGAGGTGAAGAGGGTTTTGATGCTAGAAGGATGATGCTGGATCAGACAACTGCGTTGTAATCCTCTCTTCTACTATTAATAAAGTTCTTTGAGTTTTCCTCCATATAATCGTGTATTTGTGAATCTTGTTATTTGTGAGTGCAATTGTATGGTCAATGTATTTCTAATTCTGCATTGTTTATGATATTATAGATTGAGATGCTTTGATGGTGTTTTATTACTTTGACTCTACAGGTATTCTCTGAAGCGGGACAAGTAGGAGAGGAGTGACAAGCTCTATCAAGGGAGAGAGAAATCAAGCAAGGAGCCAAGTGGAAGATCTAGGTTGGTCCCCTTTGCTTCTCTCTTATCTGTCATACATGAAGGAAATCGCAAATTGCTTTGATTGTTTGTTTCTAAGATAGCTATTGTCGATTTGGGTACAAGTGCCATTTTTCCCATGGTGAAAAGGAGCTTGGGAAGGTAAATGTAGTAACACACAATCTCAAAGATGATCTGGAAACATGACCTTTTGGTAGTAGGTTCCCAGTTGGTGGCTTAGATGGAAAACCTGGAGGTCGTCCTGGCTATCATGAGGTTACTCCTCCTAGTATGGCAACTATAGCTACATTTGGTGCTTCAGCAACTGCAAGAAAAATAATAACTATCGATGTTGCACTTGCTGGTGTTTTGATTTGGAAAGGTGGTGTAAACTCTAAGTAAATCTGTCATTCAACTGGTGCAAAATTGGTTATAAGAGACCATGAGTCCAATACTAACCTGAAGAATATTGAGTGGGAAAGCAGTTTTGATTAGATAAAGGAAGTCGGTGCCTTGGTTTGTCAACTGATCGTGCACACGAGTACTACACTACCTGTAAAGTAGATTTCATTTACTACAAACAATTTCAAAACCACGGCCATCAGGAATCAATAAGCATAAACAACAGACCTGTAAATGAAATTCAACCACAACAAATTAGCAAAAACGCAAAATAGGAAAAAAATGTCAAACTTTAACTGCATAATCTAGCCACAAAGAGACAAGTTTTGGAAAAATAAAACATGGGTTCTTTCCAAAATATGGTCAATTAGATAACCCAGAAATCGTTTTAAGGAATGTGAAGTGGTTTGGGAGATCTCCTTGGTTCTTTGAAGCCCATTTTTGCAAGCCGCGAGAGAAAAAAACAGAATTTGAATTAATTGACTGACAGTCTGATTTAATTCGGCTGCTTCCAATTTGAAATCAATGGCATGTTGATTATACATCTCCCGCCTCTTGCCACCCGTCTGTAACTCATTAACACCTGCTCTGCCACTTCCCGTTTAAATAGCAAGATGGTTGAATACGACACTGTTTGAACGGTTACTTAAATGACGTGAGTGTTTCAGATTCGAAAGGAAGGACTCTTAGACAATTAAATTCAGAGATTATTAATGAACTGATAGACGTGGCTTTCCCTCACCGAAACTCTCGACTTCTACTCCCGCAACCTTTTTCTTATAAACTCAAACTTCTCAGGTTTTACTTAGTCTTGCAAGTTCTGTTTATGAGTAATACTCTGCCTCTGCGTAAACTATCTGTACACCGAGTTTTTTTTCCCTTTTCATATCTTCGCAGCCTCTTTGCATACAAAGTCACTCCATTTTCATACTACCTGCGTATAACAGTCACCCTGTTTTCACACAGTCTACGCATATAGTTACTCTGTTTTCACATATTCTGTCCATACGAGTCTTCTCGCTTCAAAAATCCATCTTCATTTCGTACTCAGTATTTTTCCAGTTCCATACCCATCAATTTTCTCCATGGTATTCTTCATTTCCTATTCATACAACCATTTTTCTTCCACATAACCACTCTGTTTTCATATATCTGTCTTCTACATTGGTGTTTACACAGTAAAAAAGGCAAAATGGGTCTCATTGTGAGGACAGAGCCCGAAGGAGTCATCAAAGCTATTGAAAAGATCATACATTTCCATTACTCTGATATATTTTCATCACTAAAACTATTTTGCTTCATATACCATTTACAAAGTTTTTTATTTTTCAGGCAGATAGTGAAGAAAATTAAAAAAAAAATATAGCAGATCATGAATAATTGGTCTTGTGCACCAGCTATGATCTTAAGCTCTCTCTCTCTCTGGTACTTAGCTACATAAAATCTCCTTTCCAATAACTTAAATCAGAAAACTGATGGTTAGTTGCCTTTTAGTTGCGGGATGCAGCTCTGCTCCGCAGCTAACTGGCAATTTCGCAGCCATTTTCATACTTCTATAGGTTATAGGTGTCAAGAGACGAAATGAGCCACATGGGTAGCTGGGAAAATGTCAGTACGTGGATGGTGTCCTATTCATTTGATCCAAGTCAATGAAAAAGACCCCGGTCAAAGGGAAGTCAAGGTGTGTGTTATCACTAAGTCGCCACACTAAGTCGCCGCATGTCAAAAAAGAAAAGAAAAAATTGAATCAATGAAATGAATAAGTTATTTTCTCACTTTTCCGAAGGTACTGATTAATTTTGGACTGATGATGAAAAATGAATGGCTAGCTTCTTATTCAAGATTTTTAGCTACAGAAATTGCGCGCGTTCTGTAGCTAAAGTCATTTCGCAGCTGAAAAACCTCATTGTTCAAATCAGCCTAACTTTCTCATACGAAATCAGATTTTGATGATTCAAGTATCATTGGAAAGATCTCAACAAGATCTACACAATGAGAAATCCATCATCAGAGTTTTAAATAGTAAATAATGAAATAAATTGCTGAAAAGAAGCAATATTCAACTTGAGGCACTAATTCTAAAGCAGGTATAAATTATTTTGATTTTCCTTTGAGAACTTGTTTCATTAATACAAATTCTTAGTTTTGTGTGTAAATATCATAACTAGAGATATTGGTCATCTCTCTCCTTTGATAATTTTACATTCCATTGCAGAAGAAGTATTAGTTTTTTTCGCAGGTTCCAGGAGGAAGGACAAATGACTACAAGAGAATGGTGTCTCTCTAAGAGACCAATTTGTTTCATAAGAGGATGATCAGCAACAAAGAGGAAATATGCTGATACAAAATCAGATCCAAACACTTGAAAAACTTTCAGATACTATTGTCCCCATCACATCCATATTTCCTAATAAACAATTCATCTCATTTTCCTCCATATTTCCCATTTACATTCACATACACTTTCCATTTCTTTTTGTCCATTCATAACCTACAAATAAAAGCAAGAAGCTCATTCACATGCTTATTGCCCATTTCCATTTCTGCTCTACATTTCCATCTTCCATTTTCATCTTCCCTTTCCTGTCATTTTCATTTCACAAATAAGCCTTGCTTCAATGCAAATTATTGAGTGCATAGTCCTTTGAGTCTAAGTTCCTTTTAAAGACACCTTGAGGCTTGCATGCCTTAATGGCAAGATTTCATGCTAACAAACAATGGGAATACATTAATGTCCCTTGTTCATCAGATCTTCTACGTGACTTGACATCGACAAAACTATTCGTACCTAGCAAGATGTGTTTGGTCATCTTGACTCTCATTGTCATCAATGGTGAGAGTTCTCGTTGACTAGTGGCATCCATTAATGGCCACTAAGTCAACAATTTCCTGCTATGTTCGACATCAGAACATCTTTTCACATAGTAGGAATTGTGCCAATGACTTTTGAAGACATGAAGACTATTATTTTCAACATTTTGGAGTAGATTCAACAAGTTTTAGTAGAAGCAATAAAAAGTCATATTAACTCTTCATCCATGACTCTTCTTGCTCAGCCACTTGAAGAAGAATATGATCAGAATTTTGCAGCCACCACACATACAACTCATCCATTCCAAAGGGTAAGTTAAGATACGTCATTTTCTAACTTTTAACCATAGTATTCCATAAAAATCTAGAATGATAATTGTTGGAAAAACATTTCTTTTCCTCATTTCATAAAATTGCCAATACCATTAGTTGGGGGGGCAGGGGGGGAATACATTCATATTCATATGTTGCCATGTCCATATCATATTCAAGAGCCCACATACTTCCAAAATATATTAACTATTACATTGTTATTATGAGCATAGAATGGCTTTTAAAAAAGTGCTTAAAGGATAAATTAGATACAAATACAATCATGGTTGTCACACAGGAACCAACCATCATGCAATCCAATAAAGATATACTTTGCAACAATAATCAAAATATCATTATGCAAAGTTCAAAGATCAAAATAGAATGCAACAACAATAAAAAATGGTTGTAACACAAGAACCAACCATGATGCAATTCAAGTAAAACACTTTGTAGAAATATGAAGTTATCAAATGATATTATACAAAGTTAAGCCAAAGCTCAAGGATCAAAAGAATTAATGTAATATATATTGCATGAGGACATGCAATAGCTTCAGTTGGGGGGTATGTTGGGTCTTGAAAATGTCATTCATTTCCATTACATTTTCACTATTATGTCCAATATATCACTTCCATTTCACTACTATGTTACTACATTCATCCCACTTTCATTATCATTAGGCCACATTTATGTTTTTCCAAACTTTATTAATTCTTAGCCTTTTTAAGTGAATTTGTGGTTAAAAATTAAAAAATAATGTGCATATGCTTATACCTAACAAGTGGGTTGAGATTGTTGACATGTGTAGGTCAAAAGGAGGCTTTTAGAAGACCTTTATGTGGCACCCTAAGGCCAAATTCGAATTTGAGTGGAGAGAATCATGAATTCATGAGAATATGTGTCACATCTCCTAATTGTATTGAAAATCTAAGAAGACATGTGTCTTATCAGTTCCTATTTTGATTACGACTCTAGAGGTAGAGGGAGAGATTCATGGACTCTCGTTAATGAGACGGCTTCTCATCTTTTTGTATAAATAGGAGATTCTCTCCTTCATTTGTTAGCTTAGCTTGGCTTTTTAGTTCTTTAGATTGGAGTTTGTAGTTCTTCCTTGATGGATTTGGAAAGCTTTGGAGAGTTTTGTTGTACCTTGTAATTTTGAAGAATTTGAATAAAGCCTTGATGTTCTCAACATGGAAGAAGATGTGAAGTAGATGTCATGGAGCATATTAGAATGTAAGGTAGGATAGATTTTGCTTTGTAGTTTTTCTTTGATTTCATTCAAGTATGTCATTTTATTGCTTTCAAGTTTGATAGTTTAGATTTTCCATTCATGCAAGTGTGTTCAACCGGTTGATTGTAGATTAGTTTTTCTTTACATGTTCTTGTATTTGCTTATTAGTTTTTGTTCGAGCTTTTTAATGTAGTTTTTGCATCAAGTGGTGATTTGAGACTTGCTTTTTCTGCTGAACTTTAGTTTTTAATTCCAATCGTTATGCTTTTATTTTAGTGAGATTTGTTTGTTACTATTAGCTAGTTTAGATATCAAGTTCTTCATGTTATTTGACGTTATCTCCAGTGCCATGGATTAACCCGAGAAGTTAATTGGCGAGCTATCGGATTATAAGTGAAGTAATTTGATTTTGCTTTCATTAATCTGCAAATAGATAATTTAGATATCAATTGTTCATGTTATTTGACATTATCTCCAGTGCCATGGTTTAACCCGAGAAGTTAATTGGCGAGCTATTAGATTATAAGTGAAGTAATTTGATTTTGCTTTCATTAGTCTACAAATAGATAGTTTAAATGTCATTATTTCATGCCATATGACGTTATTTCCATTGTCTTTAGCTTAACCCCGTTTTAGAAGTTAATTGACAAAATATCGGAATTATGGATGAAATCAGTGACTAGTTTCCAGTACCAAAATTACTACAAAGAATACAGATTTTCTATTGAGGCCATAGTGGAACCTAGGATTGAAGATAGCCATAGGTTGTTTTCCTTTTTTTCTACTCTAAAATTGTGAAATTCTATAAAAATGATTAATGATTTTTAATTTCAGGCAGCAAAGACTTCAAGGTAAATATGCTGAAAACATGACTTTGACTGAGGCCTTAAGTTGATTTTTATTTTATCAATCTGGGTTGGGTGACTAGAATAGGATCCATGTCAGGACAATTCCGGAGATGCCCATGTGGTCGGTTTCTTCATTGGATGCATGTAACCTGCTAAACCTTGGAATTAGCTACGGATTTCACAGTTAGCTATTGAATCAGGCTGCATTCCGTAGCTAATTTGCATAATCTTATTAAAATAGGACACAGTGTTTTGAGGACCACTACAGACCATAACCAGTCAATCTTGGACAGTTGAACCTATCAAAGCAGTTGGGTTTAATTTTTTGTTTTTATTTTTATTATTTTTTATTTTTTATTGAATCAATTGAAATGATGAAGTTTATTTTGTCTTTTTTTTTAATATAACAATTCTTTTTCTGATCCTCCAAATCACATAAAGTGAAGGAGGAGAGCATACTCGAGAAATTATTTTTTATTTTTTTCAAATGTAAGAAATAAGGTCTCCTAATTACACTTCCTCGGCAATGGTGTCAAAATGTATAGTCAATTTAACGTATTAAATTTTTCTACATAAATTATCAATCTGGGTATCGTAAACTGATGAAATGTGGTGCACCATATGTGCTTAGTTAATCCTTTTTTTTTACTTCATTGTTTCATAGTTTATGTTGTTTTGGGGTTTTGTTTTTGTTGGTCTCCTAAAGTATTCTAATGCAATGGAAATCCTAGTTTAAAGTTTTAAGAATGCTTTTAAAGATCAAGTGTGGATGTATAGTTGAAGACAAGGTTTATGATTCTTATGATAATTTCCAAACTTAGCACTTCAAAGATCTCAAAACATACTATCTATAAAATCAGAACTTGAACAAACGTGTAAACATGCAGCTACATAAATCAAGCTAAAGACGAAGTACTGAAAATGAGGTTATTGTCTCTGCTGTCCATCTAATTACAGAAATAAAATCTAAACTATTGCACTCAAAACCAAAAATAAAAAAGTTGGAAACTAGTCACTGATTTCATCCATAATTCCGATATTTTGTCAATTAACTTCTAAAACGGGGTTAAGCTAAAGACATCGGAAATAACGTCATATGGCATGAAAGAATGACATTTAAACTATCTATTTGCAGACTAATGAAAGCAAAATCAAATTACTTCACTTATAATCTGATAGCTCGCCAATTAACTTCTCGAGTTAAGCCATGGCACCGGAGATAACATCAAATAACATGAAGAACTGATATCTAAATTATCTATTTGCAGATTAATGAAAGCAAAATCAAATTACTTCACTTATAATCTGATAGCTCGCCAATTAACTTCTCAGGTTAAGCCATGGCACCAGAGATAACGTCAAATAACATGAATAACTTGATATCTAAACTAGCTAATAGCAGCAAACAATTCTCACTAAAATAAAAGCATAATGATTGGAATTAAAAACTAAAGTTCGGCAGAGGAAGCAAGTCTCAGATCACCACTTGATGCAAAAACTACATTAAAAAGCTTGAGAAAAAACTAATACACAAATACAAGAACATGTAAAGAAAAACTAATCTACATTCAACTGGTTGAACACATTTGCATGAATTAAAATTGCATGAATGGAAAATTTAAACTATCAAACTTGAAAGCAATAAAATGACATACTTGAATGAAATCAAAGCAAAACTACAAAGCAAAATCTACTCTACCTTACATTCTAATATGCTCCATGACATCTACTTCACATCTCCTTCCATGTTGAGAACATCAAAGCTTTATTCAAATTCTTAAAAATTACAAGGTACAACAAAGCTCTCCAAAGCTTTCCAAAGCCATCAAGAGAGAACTACAAACTCCAAGCTAAAGAACTAAAAAGTCAAGCTAAGCTAACAAATGAAGGAGAGAGATCTTCAATTTATAAAAAAAAGATGAGAAGCCATCTCGTTAATGAGAGTCCATGAATCTCTCCCTCTACCTCTAAAGTCCTAATCAAAATACGAATTGATAAGACACATGTCTTCTTAGAGTTTCAATACAATTAGGAGATGTGATACATATCCTCATGATCTCATGATTCTCTCCACTCAAATTCGAATTTGGCCTTAGGGTGCCACATAAAGGTCTTCTAGAAGCCTCCTTTTGACCTACACATGTCAACAATCTCAACCCACTTGTTAGGTATAAGCATATGCACATTATTCTCTAATTTTTAACCACAAATTCACTTAAAAAGGCTAAGAAGTAATAAAGTTTGGAAAAACATAAATGTGGCCTAATGTTAATGAAAGTGGGATGAATGTAGTGACATAGTAGTGAAATGGAGGTGATATAATGGAAATAATAGTGAAAGTGTAGTGGAAATGAATGACATTTTCAAGACCCAACAGCTACCTGTCATAGTGGGACTAGCAGATCGAAAAGACACTAGTTTTCCCGGAAACAGCCAGCGAGGTGGTGGGTTATGCACCAAAGAAGCTTTGAGGACTAGCACGAATGTAGGAGGATGATGCGCATGTGATTTGGGAAACCTCAGATGCGATTAAAAGACAAGATTTCTAGATGAAACGGTCCTTGCGCCCACCTATCCAGATGGATGTCAGCATATGGTGCGAAACCTGCATGGATCCACATAGTCTTCGCGTTAGGAGACATGGTCAGTAAGTAGGTGCGGGCAAGGCAATGGCACAAACGACCCCTTCAGTTGGAACCACGGAGTATGGAAAGACCAAGTGCATAGAAGGTTATCCACGCAGAAGCCTTTAACAAAGTATGTGAAGTGCTGAACAAGGTCCACAATGCGAAGCGAACTGACTGGGACCTGCACGTACCAACGGTTCTATGGGCTTATAGGACCACGTGCAAGAATATGACGGCGCAGGCACCTTCGAGGTTGGAGTATGAAGTGAATGCTATAATCCCCATAGAGAATGGAATACCTAGTTCACGCATGGCAGCACCGGTAGATACGATGGTTCGTGGAACCTTGGAAGAAGGGATTGCATAGCCAAATGAAGCAGAACGCTTGGGACCTGAGGAAGAAATCCAACAGGGAAATTTTAGGCTCCAAGAACTTAAGAAAGAAAGGGTGCGATTAAGAAACAAAGCGCTCTAGTAGAAGCGGAAGTCAAGAAGTTGGAGGACAAGATAAAGGAATATTTTCTCGATAAGAAGACCAGGGTGATAAAACATGGTGTGCATGATCACGCTGAAAAGTTTGGGGACTATCGCTGCAAATTGATCAGTCTGATGCCTTGGCTTGGACCACACATTACTAAGCGAATCAACCAGGATAGCGTGATGTAGATGATAAAGTGCATGACGCCGCCGGTAACGATAAAAGGTGGGTATTTTCCAGGAAAAGTGATGGATGACCAGATGAAACCCTATACAGGTGGTGTGACCACCTGACTAGTTGAGGGAAGTACAATCTTAGTGCTCCAAGCAGTTGAAAGGAGGCGCAAGACTATAAACTATTCTACCTAAGAGCTGCGCGATGTTGGAGTTGCACGCAGAAGCAAAGAGTCACAAGGTCTGCGACCGCGCAAGGGGGGTCGCGCTACCGCGCGAGTTGGCCAGAAAGTGACCATTGGAGTCATTATTCATGATGTGATGCTTGAATTGACACCAAATGGAGCGAGCGATAGGCATTTAAGACGCGATTTATGGGAAATATTTGGGAAAATCTGCCGCCAAGGGAGAATTAAAGAACCAGATTTTGGGGGAGCGGTCGAATTCAAATTCAAAAGGTGCTATAAATTACAAAGGGCTACCCAGCAAACAACACTTGGTCATTTGCGAATTGTGCAATTGTATACCCCACATAGCCTAAGCAGAGGCCTGTTTGACTAGTGCAGAATGTTGATTGAGCCCCTGAGTACGCAAGTAATAGATTTCTGGTCAGACACGATGGCAGCATCTGAGGAAGTTATGGAAATTACAAAGATGACTGTCGAAGAGGCCACACAGGCCCTGACTGCTGGGGATGCCCCTGAAGGCGTCGGGATTGTGGAAGAAATCCCTAAATCACTGTGCACACCAATACGAGAGAAAGAGAAACAGGGGATGGTTCCCGTACGTGTGTCCCTGCAAAACCTGTTGCGGACCAGGCTGACGATGGAGGAGAAGGGGAAAGTTGTTAACATAGAAACCGATGAGGAGGACCTTGAGGACCTTATCATCGAAGAATATGAGGAAAAAGGCATGGAGGAGGAAATTGAGCATGCACACCCTACAACAAAGCTCCCTGCCTATATCCCCCCACAAAAGGGGAAGGTTAAAGTGCCCAAGGATCTTGATGAGAGAAAGAGCTCTCTCCAGACCCTACTCCTCCCAGACAACATCATTTTTGAGGGCACGCACCTGGGATGGGTGCCTAGATTGAAATTTGAAGATTGGATCTCGCTGACCATGAGAAGTTCCCTCATCTAGAGACCGCGTAGCTCATGAAGCCTAAGTAGAACACCATGGCGAGTGTTACCGAATTAGAGCCACGAAAGTGGTTGCACGGAGTGGAGAAGGCAGGGTTACTAAACCTGCTTTGGGTGCAGCATTTCCACCGCGCCCCAATAACAATTTTTGTCATTAGGCAGCTTCTCTGCTTGGTGCATGGTGAGTGTTTGTGGCTAGAGGAGCCCATCCCCATCACGGACCACTTGATTCACCACATTACCCAGCTTCCATGTAAAGGATATGACCTCGTAGCTATCTCGGAGGGGAAAAGCAGTGACTTGGCCATCATGGAGGCCATGAAGAAGAAGTATAAACTGGAAAAGAAGAAGAGGGGCTACGCCATATCCAGCATCAACGACAAAGCAGTAAGAGTGGCGACCCAAATACTGGCAGGTAAGGTTATGCGCAAGTGCTACACGGACAAGGTACCCGCGCCGGTGGTAGCACTTGTTGAGCAGTGCGTGGAGGGGGTCTAGTTTAACTGGTCCGAGTTCCTCTGCAAGGAATTCTTGTAGAATTTCTGCGAGGCTCTGGAACAAGGCAAAATGTTCCACTATACATCGATTCTATTGTCCATAGTGCTCGTGGCAGGAGAATTGTCGGAGGACAATCAATTCCCCACAATTGACAGGGATTTGTCAGAGACCGCGAAATACGCTTCGCTCTAGGCCATAAAGGATGCAAACCGGATCTGTGACAGTAAGATATTCTGGGTGTTCATGGAGATGAACCTCAGAATGGGGATCAACCACAAGCCACGGTTATCACCCACTGTCTATAGTAACCTACAAATTTTTGTAGAGTTTAAAGTGGACCTCCACAACATATACATCATAGCGTGCAAGGACCCGCCCAAGAAATGGAGAGAGCTACCCTTTATAGCCACTGATGATGTAATCTTTGACGTACTGGAGACATGGCCGTCGGAGTGGCGCACTCTAGACATCGCAGCAATGGAAAATTCTGCAGCGCAAAGGAAGAAAGAGGAGGCTAAAATGTGCATGGCGTAGTTGGCAGAGAAGAGAAGGAAGGAGGTTGCGGCAACAAAAGCGCAGGAGGTGCGGGATGCTGCTCTGGCAGCAACTGAATAGAAAAAGGCCGCAGCAGCAGCAGCAGCGCAGGAGGCAGCCGTGAAGGCACGTGAGGGTCAAAAGTCACCTTTGCATGGGCAGGAAGCAGAGGAAGATGAGGGGAGGCAGGGACCCACAAACCACGTCAACACAACTAAAGCGCCAGCACCTGACTGAGTGGACGGGGCCGTGCAAGAAGGTCAAGGCATCGAAGTTGTCTATTGACCCGATCACACTTACCAAGGGTGATCTGCATGACATCGGCTAGACAGTGAGCGATGTCACCTCCGAGGCCCTCCAGAATTTTGTGCAGGAGAACCAGATTGTGTTGGGGACCCTCAGAGTGCAGCTGGAAGAGTTGTAGGTGCGCACTCAGGTTGTTAACCTTTCAACCAGCCTCGTAGAAGGGACAATTGCAACAGAGGAGATGCTGCATGTCAGGTGGAAAATACCATAGTGCTGCTAGAAGGGGCACTGGTAACAATAAATGATACCAACAGGCCTACGATTAGCGCATTGAAGGGTATCAAAATCAACATGGCTATAATCTCGCAGGAGACATTATACGTTCTACAGGATGGGATCATTGCAAAATTGCGGGCTAGGGAGATCCGCGCGCTACAAGTACTAAGCGAGTAGAAGATCAACATGGAACAGTTGAGCTTGTAGCACGATGAAGTGGTGTCACAGAATCTGCAGCTGGTACAGGTATTGGATGAAGCTTGTCAAAGCATCCGTGAGCTGGCCATCCCAGCAGACACACCAGCAGAGGCGTGCATCCATAGGCTAGTAGCAGGGGTGCGTGAAGAAATGACTAATGTTCAACTGAAGCTGAACCTTCAGATTGTAGAGCTGAAGTTGAAGGCACAGCCGTCCACCCCTCTGGAAGTAAGAGAACAATGTGCCAACACTATTACAGTGGGACTGGACGAGATCGATAGTGCAGTAAAGGACTGTACGAGAATGTTGCAGGAGTCATTTGAGGTCCTCACGAACCTACAGGAGGGCCCCAACATCTAGCGCTTAGAGACAGAGGTGCGTGAACTCCAGCAGCAGTATGACAGCGTCAAAGGAACTGCGCAGACGGTGGCCCTCACTTAGAGGCTCACATGGATGTAATAGGCCAAAGTGCTGAAAGAACAGGTGGATGCAACGTGACACAAAGAAGCAGTCCTAAAGGCGTGCATTCAACCTTGGATCAACGAGGCCTTCACCATCACAACATCAATTGAAGGAAAGCTCGCACAAATGTAGCGGACACAGGCACAGGTCCAAGGAAGCAGTTCTGACACTGTGGTCTCAGAACAACGCATATAGGAAATCCAGCAGTGAACCACTCAGTGCGTTGCCGACCTTGCAGTGGTTCAGAGAGAGTTTGAGGGACTCCGCATGAAGATATTCGCGCTGACATAGTGACTCAAGGGCGAGTCATGATGTTTGTGTTGGGGTCCTATTGGGCATGGAATCCCCCCAAGAAATGTTTTGGGGCTTAAAGCCCAAGTTTTGACCAAGTCCTTTGTAAAAGCTCCGCGAATTGTGGGCATGGAGTGCGAAGTCATAATAGAGTCACAGGGATGTCCGCCCTTGTTTTTGTAATGTAATTTCGGTTTGATAGACCTAACCATGGTCCGCAGACCATGGGATTGTATAAATAGAGCAAGGCTCTAAGTGTAGAATATAGCACCTAGCTAGTAGCTAGAAGAAACATGATGAGTCCAAGAGATTAAGTCAAAGTATAAAGTGTATCTTTGGATCGTAGAGTAGGAGGAGGCTCTACATCTAAGTGCGCAGAGGCCTAGTAGTCTACAACTAAGTGCGCGGACCCCTGCAGCTGAGTACGCAGGGCAGGTCGAGTCTATAACCATTGGAAGAATTAATAAAGAGAAGTTTACCATATTTTCGTGTATCTTTCCTGTTTAAATGTATTATTGGGTATAAATTACTAGTGTACTGTTTATTTGCTTCTTGAACTTATATGTGTTGTATAGATAAATCTAACATAAGGCATCCATTTATGCGAAGATAATTAATTGGAATAGGAAGATAAGTAAGATCTCAAGTGTGACTTAGGGGAATAGCGCAGAGCGCTACTCCAGCAGTGTGGAAGCCTCACAACCCCTGGTTAGGGCTGTGCGAAGGCAAGTATATGAGGGCGCGAAGGCTAGGGAAGTGCACCAAGCAACCTGCATGGAGGGACTAATAGTTGGACCAGTTCAACCTCTTAGACATCTCAAGGGTGCGGAAACTTAGTTCCAACACCCCCCATACTACTTCGGTGGAGGCCTCAGTTCACGCTCCGCAGACTGTTGCCAAAAGGGCCAATAGTATAGGGATTTGTTTGGCTAATTAACTCCGAACCTAGGTCAGGTCCCAACAAGCTAACATGTTGGTTTAACCATCACTTTGGATTGCTAGCTTACTTTCCTTCCAGTTTGTGATGCATCTATTCTCGTGTGTTCCCTTCTTAACTCCGTGCTTTCACAAGTTTACAAGGGGCGCACTCACCTCACCCTCCCTGTGTTAGAACCGCTCATGCACCTTCCTTGACTTGCCACATATGTCACACCCTTGCTACCAATAGGGACATCTTACTTACCTCTGTGCACAACTGTGGTCAAGGCGATACCGTACGACCCACTACTGGGACTCCTACACCAAACAGTCTGAGTTATAGTTGGGACTTCTTACCAGGCAGACCCCCTGACATGTTGGCGGGTCTAACACCATCAACACATATGAAGCTTTCCAAGGTTGTGATCCCACTCATAAAATAGAATTGTATGAAATTGTTTCTAACTATAATGGGATTTTT
This sequence comes from Pinus tabuliformis, assembly GCA_031772625.1. NCBI lineage: Eukaryota > Viridiplantae > Streptophyta > Pinopsida > Pinales > Pinaceae > Pinus > Pinus tabuliformis. Next base: position 1,334,493,060 of record CM062807.1, read on the forward strand.
TAGGAACCAAGTGGGTTGCCTCCAAAGCGTGGAATCCAACACGAAATTCACTTTCAACAGAATTATCCTTTACCAAATATTGGTATGTATAAGTTGTCAGCCATTGAGATTGTGCAATGCTCCAGCCAATTCATGAGGATGATGAATGACATTTTCATACCTTTTCTTGATGATTTTGTACTTGTGGATCTTGATGAAATTTAGTGTTTTCCATAGAACATGGGAAGAGCATGAGAGTCATGTTAGAAAAGTGCTTGATGTTTTGCAAAAAGAAAAATTATATGTCAAAATTTCTAAGTGTGAAATTGGTAAGACCTCTTTGGTTTACTTGGGTCACATTGTTGGAGGTGGACAGTTAAAAATAGATCCTTCTAAAGTTGATGTGATTTTGAAGTGGCCTAAACCCACCACTGTTATAGAGGTTCGTAGCTTTTTGGGTGCAATACAATACTGGAGAAGATTCATTTCCAACTTCTTTGTCATTTCATCCCCCTTGTATGCATTAAAAAGTGTGAAGAAAACCTTTTAGTGGGGAGGAAAGTAGCATAAATTCTTTGATACACTGAAATAAAAGACCAATAATGCACCAATTTTTTCCTTACCTGACCTCCAACAACATTTTGAGATCGAGATAGATGCTACTGGGTATGTCATGGGAGTCATGTTGATGCAGCAGAGAAAACATGTATGTTACCATTCAGAAACATTCTCCCAAGCTGTTGTGAACTATCCCACATATGACAAGGAGTTGTATGCCTTGGTCCAAAGCGTGAAAAAGTGGAAGCACTATTTGATTGGCAAGGAGACTATCATTCACACAGATCACCATCCATTGTAGTACCTCCAGTCACAAACCAAGCTTCAACAAGAACGTCATTTCAAGTGGATGGGGTTCCTTCAGTAGTTTCACCTTGTAATAAAATACAAGAAGGGCATCAACAAAAAAGTGGCAAATATTCTTTCTCGCCCTCCTATTTCTATATTTGTAGTTTTGCAAAATTATTCTTTGTCTTTTGAAATTTATGTTGAACAGTATGTTGCTGATGGATATTTTAAGGATATTTATTCAAATTTTACTCATGGATTGCAGGTAGAAAATTACCATTTGCAGGAAAAATTGTTGTACCATCTTGGAAAATTTTGTATCCCCACCAATGAAAGAATACATGTAATTAGAGAGACACATATGTCTCTTGTTTCGGGTAATTTTGATGTAGGGAAATTTTTTTGGCATTTGCAGAGGTTTTTTTATTGGCCTCACATGAAAAACATTGTGACTCAATATGTAAAAGGATGTGTGATATGTTCAGTTTGCAAGCCCACTAATAGAAAATTGGGGGTCTACACACCACTCCATGTTCCGAGTTGTCCATGGGAAAGCATGTCAATGTATTTTGTTGGAAATTTCCCTTTGTCTAGGAGATTCCATGACTATTTTTATGTCGTTGTGGATCAATTTAGCAAAATGTGTGTCTTAATGCCTTGCAAAAAGCAGATCAATGCAAAGTAGAATTGTTATGAAACCAACTCACAAAAAGATAGAAAAGATAGATCAACGCCTGAGTATTCAGCCTCTTTGAGGGGGCAACCTCCTTTACATTACATAAATGAACAATTCTTGGATGATCCAATTGACAAAACCTCCTCTCTATATATAGGAGTCTAAAGAGTCACAATATAACCCAGCCGACCTAACAATAATAATATAAAGCCACAAAAATAACAATAAAGGGATTCTATGGGGCACAGTAATAATAATATGGGCACAATAATATTAATAAGAGATACAATTACAATATTAATGGGGTAATTACTAGTATTATAGGGACCTAACATGCCCCTCTCCTTCAAAAAAGCGTTGTCCTCAATGCTTGATTAATTCTGGATGCTTCTATATAAAATTCTCATCCTCCCATGTGGAATCTTCAGCAGATAAGTTCTTCCACTTGATGAGATACTCCGAAATTGATTGATTTCGTAGCTGTCAAGTTCTTGTTTCTATGACTGCTTCCGGTTCCAATATAATTTTTCCTTCCTCGTCAAGTTCTGGCAATATTGTTTGAACTGGGAGCTTGTCGCCTATAACCTTCTTTAAACATGAAACATGGAAAACTGGGTGCACTCGAGAAGCTGCAAGAAGCTCCAATTTGTATGCCATAGTATCAATATTTTTCAACACCTTGTACGGACCATAATACTTTGGTGATAATTTATTATCCTTCTTAACTTGCTTGAGGGACATTTGTTTATATGGTTGTAGCTGTAGGAATACCCAATCACCTACATCAAAACTTCTTTCGCTGCGATGTTGATATGCCTGTTGTTTCATTCGATTATGTACCAACACGAGGTTATCCTTTAAGAGTTGGAGGACTTATTGTTGATGTTCGATGTGATGCTCCACTGCTTGAACCTTAGAATTTTCTCTTAAATATGATGTGATGGATGGTGGCTGATATCCATAAAGTGCCACAAATGGGGTCATTTTCATAGAAAATTTTAGGGGCGAATGTTTGCCCTTTGGCAAAATTAAGGGGTTTTAAATTTTTAGTGGGCGAATATTTTGTATCATAGTACATTTTTACAAATCACCTCAAATAGCCCACCTTATTTTAAGGGAGAGGGTAAAAAAGGTAAATTTAGCCCTTGAAATTAGGAGTTACAACCTTCCATTCACCCATTTTCAAGAATAGGTTTTATTTAAATGAATCCATTCGCCCATTTTCAAGAATAGTTTTTATTTAAGTGAATCCTATTGGCCAAAGGGTCAAATACCATATTTATAAAAGAGGTATGGTAAATTAATAAAAATATAAATAAATGAAAGGTATGGTAAATAAATAAAACATTTTTTATATTTACTCCATAAGTCACCTTATATACATGCAAGGGTGTAAACAAATAAAAATATAAGTAAAGTGGAGGTATGGTAAATAAATAAAAATATAAATAAACTAGACACATGGTAAATAAATAAAACCTCTTTTTATATTTAGTCCATAACCCTCGTTCTATTTATGAAGGCTCAAGAAAGAGGTTTTATTTAAGTGAATCCTATGGGCCAAATACCATATTTGTAAAAGAGGTATGGTAAATTAATAAAAATATAAATAAACAAGAGGTATGGTAAACAAATAAAACATTTTTTTATATTTACTCCATAAGTCACCTTATATTTACAAACACTCAAAAAATTTGTTATATTTAGGTGAAACCTATGGGCAAAATACTATGGGGCAAATACCATGGACTAGATTGTTATTAATACCATGCAAAAAAACATTATGAACCATAATATTAGTATTAATAAAAATAAAATTGGCACATGGTATGGCACATGGTATTGACCCATGGTATTCACCTGGAATGTAGCCCATTTAAATGGGGGAATTAAACCAGCATAGATCCATCTTTACTCTGGATCTACTAACCCCCGAGAAGTATCAAATATCGTGATATGCAAACTAGCATAGAGTGAAAAAATATTTGATCCGATCAAGAGTAAAAATGGATGTTGTAATTTAATGTATGTTAAACATTTTAGCTTGGTTAAAATAAAAAATAAAATAAAAATCAACTATTAATTTTATTAATATTTATAAATTATTAATAGTAATTTTTAAGCTCCAAGTTTATGATAACCCATGGTATTGACCCATGGTAATACCATGGTATTCATGTGAGCATAGACTATTTAAAGGGGAAATTGTATCATCTTATATCCATCTTAATTCTGGGTCTACCAAGTGCTCAGAGGGATAAATAGATTTCATCCCCCTAAGAGTGGTAGATGTGGAGTTAAGATGGATATAGGTTGGTTTTTATGATAATGAAGATATTAAATAGAATTAGGAAATTATATTGTAAAAAGATCTTAAGGTGAATGGTTAAAGCATAGACATTGGACAAGTATATTTGTATTCTGTTTTAAACTGAAACAAATCCAGGGCTAAAGGGAATGGATTGATTGCACTAGTCATCCTTCTATAACTTTCCAACATATGTTGGAGTAAACAGATTGTAATTTTAGTAATTTTTCTAATTCCAAACAGGAACATACCTGTGTATTGGCAGGGTGGTTATGAGGTCCCTAGAAGTGATGAATTTGAATTTTTCTTGGTTTTATATATAGTATTAGGTTTTTTCTCATGCTTTTTTTCATTTGTGTATTCAATAAACACAAGATTTTATAATTGAGTAAAATATTCGCCATGCCTGGTGAGAGATTCGCCAAAAAATTATATATACATATCATATTATTGATAAAATCGCCTTCCATTTTTCCTATATACCATGGAGATTCACCCATTTATTATACATGTAAATTTAGGGGGGGTTCTTAAAATTTTCCCTGGTCATTTTCGTTGTTGTATGGAAGGAAGTGTTATACCACCATTCAGCAAGAGGCAACCATTTCACCCATTGTTTCTATTTATCAAATACAAAGAAATGAAGATATCCTTCCAAACGTTTGTTTACTATCTCAGTTTTCCCATCAGATTGAGGATGATGAGATGAGCTATGACCTAACTGAGTACCAAGACAAGAAAATAATTATGTCCAAAAATTTCCAGTGAAAATGGGATCTCTGTCACTTACAATAATCTTTGGGTTTCCATGTAGCTTTTGAATTATTTCCATAAATGCAGTAGAAACTGTACTGGCTTTAAATGGATGTGATAATGCACAAAAGTGTGCATACTTGGTAATTCTGTCAACTACCACCATGATGACACTCTTTCCCTCAGACTTGGGTAAACCTGTGATAAAATCCATTGAAACCTCCTCCCAATGTTGGCTTGGATTGGATAAAGGTTGTAATAGACCCGAGGTCTTAAATGTTTCAACTTTATTTTGTTGGCAAACCAAACATTCAGGCACAAAGTTTTGAATATCCGATTTAAAGCCATCCCAAAAAAAATCCTTCTTAACCCTATGGTAAGTTTTTAAAAATCCTGAGTTCCCTCCTAAGGGAGAAGTGTGCAATTCCATAAGAATCTTTTGTTTGAGTTGGGAATTCTTACAGAGGTATAATCGATCTTTGTACCATAACGAATCATTTTTCCAGCTAAATGTATCAGATGTACTGGAATCTTGTTGTGACTTTCGAATAAGTGCCCACACTTCTTCATCATTCTTCCATTCCTCCCTTGCTTCGTTTATCAAATCTGTTTGGATAATAGAAATGGCGCACAACAATGCTTCTACATCCTCATCCTTTATTGAGAGTGCATCTTCCACCACATTTTGCTTCCCTTTTTTGCAGATGATTTCAAAGTCATAACCCAACATCTTTGTGACCCACTTTTGCTGCTCTTCAGAGGATAATCTTTGTTCTAAGAAGTATTTAAGGCTGTCATGATCCGTTTTTACCTTGAAGTGTCTTCCCATTAGGTAGGGTCGCCATTTCTTAAGTGCATGTAGTATTGCCAACATTTCCTTCTCATAAATAGCTTTATGTTAAAACTTTCCCTTGATTGGACGACTTTCAAAAGAAATGGGTCTTTCATCTTGCATTAAAACAGCACCAATTCCATTTCCTGAAGCATCACATTCCATAATAAAGGTTTTTGTGAAGTCCGGTGTAGCTAAGACTAGTACTTGGCACATTGCCTCTTTAAGATGTTCGAAGGCCTTTGTTGCTTATGGAGTACATGAAAATGCATCTTTCTTCCATAATGTTGTTAAAGGTGCTGCTATTCTCCCATAATTCTTAACAAACTTGCGATAATACCCTGTCAACCCAAGAAATCCTCGTAGATGCTTTATGGATGTGGGGATTTTCTATTCCTTAATGGCTTTAATTTTGCTAGGGTCTACCTTAACTCCTTCATGAGATACAATATGACCCAGATATTCCACCTCTTGTACTCCAAAGAAACATTTGGATCTTTTTGCATATAATTATTTCTCCTCCAATAGTTGTAGCACCCTGTCCACATGTTCACCATGATCCTTCCAAGACTTGTTGTAGATTAGTATATCATCAAAAAATACTAACACAAATTTTCTAAGGAAGGGTTTGAAAATGTAATTCATCAAACCTTGAAATGTAGAAGGTGCATTGGTAAGGCCAAAAGGCATGACCAAAAATTCATAATGACCCTCATGAGTTCTAAATGTTGTTTTCAGAATGTCTTCAGTCTTCATTCTGATTTGATGATATCCTGAACGAAGATCCAACTTGGTGAAATAAATTGATCCATGCAATTCATCCAGTAATTCATCAATGACAGGAATGGGAAACTTATCTTTAATAGGGAGCTTGTTGAGCTCCTTATAATCCGGACACATGCGCCATGATCCATCCTTCTTGTGCACCAATAATACTGGAGCAGAGAAAGAACTTTGACTAGGTTGAATTATACCAACCTCTAGAATTTCTGCAACCATACTTTCAATTTTACTCTTTTGGGCATAGGGATATTTTTACGGCCTGATGTTTGGAGGAACACTTCCTAGAATCCGATGAATAGCATGATCATGATCACGAATAGGTGGGAGACCTTTGGGAGTCTCAAATACATTGGAATGATTGTCCAAGACTTTTTGGAGATCTGGAGAAATAGATGATTCCGATGTGGAAACATCTAGCGAACATAATTGTGCAATTACTGTTACAGGGAAAAGTGTCAACACAGAACTGCTTATCCCACTAAGGTGTGGTAGCTACCTTAGAAACAAACAAAGTAAAGCTACTTTTGTTTTTCCTTTATGAAATATAGATGAGAGAAGAACAAAGAAGACCAACCTCTGTCTTGCGCTTACCTCCTAGTTCGATTCTTCTCTCTCTTGATAGTCTTTCGCTACTTGCTCCCTTGTACCCCAGCTACATAGAGTACCTGTAGGATCACAGTAGCATAACACTATATAAGAACATAGATCTATAATCATAAACAATCTAGGATCAGATGTAAATTGACCATACAGATGCATAAAACATAAATGACACAAGAGTATGGAGGAAAACTTGAATAGCTTTTATTGATAATCAAGAAAGAGCCAAGGGAGTTACAACCATTTGCTCTGACCCGGCATCATCCTCTCGGCAAGTAAGCCCTTCTTCACCTCATACAAAGCTTAGATCACCCAACACTATGATGTTGTCTCAAGAAACCAACAACAATTCCTTACAAGATGCGAAATTCTAGCCTCTGGATCTCTGGGATGAGGGATCCATATATAGATATATGTAAGGGAGATGAGTCAGCTTGTGATTTGATTAGTGTCTTCCCTCTGATATTTCTTGCTTCCACTTGGAGATCGATGATCTCTTACTCATCCTTGGTCGAATTCAGAGAGGCAAGTGTCACAGGAGAAGTTTCTGGAAGATTCCATACCTCTCCACCTCGCGGATTGACACTGCCATTTGTCACTTCTCGCCCATCTAGAAGGGCTTTTTGAAATGCAACGCACCCACAGAGTGTACTTAGGTGAGATGCAACGCACTTTGCCAATGGAGCAGCTGAAATGATCCTGTTTTGACCAGTTTTGAGTAGTTTTTCATGGAGAACTTCTGGGAGAAGCTGTAATCAGTTGACCTTGTTCCTTTAGGGGTTAGAACAACACTTTTAGGGACTTAGGAGCCCTTGGTTTATGGACATTTCATGCTTGGGGTTGCAGTGCCCAAAAATGTCTATAACAGTTGCCCCCTAAAGCATGAGGTCGTTAATCTTTTGATGTCGGATGAAATGCTTTATTATGAGGATCCGAAGTTATTTCAAGCTGGGAGGAGACCTGTAATAGGATACAATACAATACATTATCTTCATAATATTTTCATGATCTAGCTGAGGCGGGCATTCCTATGCTCAGCTTTATAAATTCATTTTCATGTACATAGGACAAACAATCGTCTGAGTGTAGACTGATGATTCTGGTAGAGCCATCATCCCATTGATTGGATGATTATCTGGGCAACAATGATGTACATTTGATGTCTTTATTTCCCTGAATATATCTCGCAGCCCGGATGGATGAAACTAGATCCGGGGTCTTCAATCTCGTTCGATCTTCACTCGAAGTACAAGTCTATCCATGTGAGAGATATTCTGGAGTCGAACATGGAAAGACATCGCCTGATTACCAGCCAATGATGTAAGTTGTTAACAGGCGCGAGAGGAATCACCGATAATGATGATGACCCTCAAGGTACTGCAGTACAATTCACGTGGTGTGAATAAAGGACTTGGCATCGAACACCATGCAAAATCTTTCGGTAGAAGGCCATTGATGTAAACCTGTCGCCGGAAGTAAGAAACTTGCCATTGAGGCATGCAAGCTTCAAAGTACTGAACGGGGTGTTCCTAGATTGACTTCTTGGATAATGAGCTGATGTCGACAAGAAGAGATCCGTCACAGGAGGGCCTTAATGAATCCCACATCAATGACACGGAACGGAGCAAATGATTTTAATGGAGGTGAAAACGATCTGATGACATAAGGTTCAGGGTGGCAGTCATGAAAGAATGGAGTGTAAATGTATTGTAGCGGGTGAGACACAGGTGAATTCTCTGAATGACTTCTCTTGAACATATCGGCGACACTGACGTGATGGATTGGTAGCATTAACCCCAAATGTGGATGGTGTGATGGGACCATGGTGATGTGACTGGTGAATGAAACAACCCAACCTGACTTGGATGCGGAGTGAAAGTGTCATGTTCAAGAGCGACTTGCTACCAACAAAGTTTCTTCAAGTTTTCTTCCCAATTTTTCCTCAGTCATTTCTGACCAGTACCTCTTTATTTTTGTCAAGCTTGAGGAGGATAACATATGTTTGTTCTATAATTTTCCCTTCGGGCAAACCAATCGCTATGTTTTAACGAGCCTAGCGATAGTGAAACTCGTTCTTGTCTGCTATGGACAAGTTTGTCGCTATTAAGTTTTAACGAGTTTAACGACAAAGATAACTCGGTCCTTTTCAATTTTAGAGAGTCTAAAAAGGGACGTAAAGGAAACTCCAAAATTCCTTTTTCGTCATCTAATCCCTTAAGTCCGAAAAAGTATAAAATAATACATAAGGGATGAATTTTCGATACTTTTAATGAGCCGAACAAAACAAGCACTCGATCTTTTTGTGTAATAATCCCTCAGGTCCAAAAAGATTAAAATCTAAAGGAGGGATAACACTTATGGTCCCTTTAACAAGCTGGAGAGGCCAATGGCTCGGCAATCTTTTCATATTTTACGAGTCAGTTGAAAAGAGCTTGAAGGAGACTTGTCTTTTGAGGAACGAGTGACAAAATTAGGTAGCAGATGGTTCCAGGTAAGGTTTGGAATTTTCCAATCATGGTAGTGTTACAAGGATGGCTAGTGGGATCACTCTTCGCAGATGTTCCTCAAAAGGGGTAAACAATCAAATGGAGGTGAATGATCGGCCAATACAGAGTGGAGGTGATGATGAGAACACAACCAAGGCTTTAAAGGCTGAAGCACTACATTCACGATGGTTATTTACTGGGAAATAGTTCATTTTTTAATGAGCTTAAACGCGGGGAGAAACATTTGCTCATGACTTATGTTTATTTTTTAACGAGCTTGAACTATGTGCTAAAACTGCTCGATTACTCCAGTCGTATAATAAGAATGTCTCATATATGAATCGGCATTTTTCGGAGTTTTGCCCCACATCCTTTCTTTATGCAAGTTAGGAAACGACCAATCCAAAAAACAGATAAATGATCGCTCTTTGCTTGCATGCCAAAAGGTTTGCATGCCCCCAGGTATAAAACAGAGTCTCAAGGTCACCTTTCAAACCTCCAACAAAACATTTGTTTTATCAGGAAAGGTCTACCTCTTTCAGGTTACCAAAGATTGTTCTATTCACACCGCAAACAAAACACTTCTTCGGCGATGTCTACCGAAATAGACAAAGGTGAGACAATCCACTCACATAACTTTGACGAGGGAATCTTATTCCAGTCTAACCCCCTTTTCCAATCATGGACGGGAGTACAAACTAGTCATATATCTCTCGCGGAAACCTACCCCATACCCAAAATTTTCCTGCCGAAGCAGACCAGGGTGCATGCCCCCTGGGTTTCAGTCATGTCCCCCGAATCACTCGCGCTCATCAGGTGGACGGACTGGAGATTGATGAGACATTCCTTGTGTGAAAAGACCATTCAGGGATGGTATATGACTATTTGCTATGCGTGATCCGGGAAATGAAAGCTGGTCTACGAGCTTGACCACTCTTCCTTCGTGCGGAAAACACATTACTCTAAAGAGTGATGAGACAATGGCTCCCATGCAATAAATATAGTCTCGTCCAAGGAGTAGATTAGAATCCAGGGGTCCTTGAACTAACATTACGTTCATGTCAACGGTTTTCCCTCTCAATGTTATGGGCACATTGGGAAGGATCCCTAATAGTCGACTGGTTCCTTTGTCAAAGCCTGTCAGATTTCTCATCTCAGGAAAAAGCGATGGCGAACCAAGCACTTTCCAAGCAGTCGAGGAAAGGATACTCACAGAAGCCCCTTCATCTATGATGGTACCAGCCATAACCATTCTATATTTGAGAAATAATTCGGAATGGTACACTAGCCGGTAAACGGGGTCTGCCTAGTTGATTCCAGTTGAAGGAAACAACTAGGTTTCTTGGAGGTGGTACTGAATAGACGGCCGAGTACGACTATGACGAAATTCTTTCCTGCGGTAAAGGAATGGGTAAATTGCCCCCATGTTCGTCGGAGTCTGTGCTTACGAAAATAATTTGGACGGTGCCATCCTTATTCTCTTTTGTGACTGTATCATCTGAAGATGGAACCTCTGAAGGCAAGACCGGGTCAACTGCTGCCTCGACCTTTTGAATTTCGTCTGGTATGGGTTCAGATGGTTTGTCTTCAATGATAGATGCTTCGGCTGACCACCTGGGTGGGTCAGCCGGATTTTCAACTAGTGACGGACTCGGCAAGAGTTTTTTATATCCAGGAGGAAGTCGTAATGGTGAAACCGGACGATCGTCCAAAACTCTTTTAGCCTCATCTAAGAAGGGACAACGGTGGACGGCATGATCACCTTTGCATAGTTTACAAGGAAATCTATATTTTCCTTTTTGTCCTGGGGCTTCACTTTCACTAGTCGACGGTGTGTTTTCAACATGATCATTAGAGGTTGACGACACCGGGTTGTGCAAACGAGGAGACCAGTCCCTTAAGATCTGAGGGATGCAGGGACAATCTCTATGATAGTGGTCTCCTTTGCAAATGACACATGGCGATTTAGGCCTGGTCGGTGCAGTGTGTGGATTTTCGCTAGACGATGCTTGGTTTCCCCCTTTCGCTTTTGGCTCCTTCTTCTTCTTCTCTTTCTTCTTCTTATCCTTCTTCTTCTCAGGTACTTGATTTTTGGCTTTACCAACCCCATCAAGCGAAGAGGAGGGAGGAGAGGAAGAATTGGAGGAAGTAGAAGGTTGGTGGGTAACTCTGGATTCATCTAGATGCTGACTCGATTGTTCAGGAATTACGGTGTTCTGAACGACAGAGGTTGAGAAGAGCCATACAGGCAAGCCGATTGTCAATCCTGGAAGCGATAATGTGGCCATATGGGGTGCACCAACATCTCCCCAAGAGGAGAAGGGACTAGGATTTCCTCCAAGGGGAATTCCTTGGTTGGTGGATTCCATTTTCTCAACCTAAGATCAACATAGGAAAGGGTGATGATTATTCCGTTTAAAATAAATTTTAGACGCTTTGACACAACTTGTTTTTTCAATTTTAAAGAGTTGAGAAAAAACAAAAGATGACTCTAGTCGCCTTCGATTTTTAATGAGCCTGAAGTGACAAGTGCTCAGATGGACCTTTTCCGTTAAGGAGTCTGAAAAGGAACGAAAGGGACTGCTCTGGAAATCTAGGTAGAGGGATTACCAAACCAATCGCAAAACTGCAGAATACTTTTTACGGTACGGCAGTCAATCTTCCCGAATGTTGTGTTCAGTGCATTGCGATCGATAGGGCGACAGACACGGCTTCCTATGGATAAAGGATTAAGCCTATTGTGGTCTCCCAAAATATACTCGACGGTACGTGGGAGCACAAGTCCGTACTGGCACTTATCGTCTCAAAGTGGAGGAATCACCCAACCATCAGTGAGAACAACAGTTACTAGACTTTACGACGCCGGAATACGTCTCTAGCCTATACTTCTAGATGTTGTGCGTTAGGTTCCAAAGCGTTGTTAGATTCATTAAATTTATTTTATAGTTGATCTTGCTTAAGAAATTTTCCTTTCAGGTTCACCACGAGATGTAGATGTATAATTCCTAAAATGCAATCTAAGATGATAAACAGTCTTTTATCTTCTTTGTGCAATGAAAATCCTAGCTACTAAGGAAAGAGAGACAGTATTCTTTCACAAAGAGCAAAGAGCACACACTATATGCACTGTCCTAAATCAAACCAATCAAACAGTCTAAATGCAAATGCACATGCATGTATTTGTTTTCGGCTTTCTTAATATGTGAATGATAAAAAGAAACCTAATGCGCAAATCTGAATTACTTTTCAAGCGACAATTACTAACAAGTTTCTTTTCAAAATCAAAAATGGAGACAATCACAACACTTTACGATTCGGAAATGGATACTTGCTTTCGACACTAGAAAAACTACAAATTCAGACCAAATACAATAGTAACAGGGTAATCGACTATCAATAGCAACCAAACTCTCTCCTATGACTGAAAACGACACTTTCAAATCAAGGGACGACAGTACAAATACGTTACTTTTTGCAAAGGAGAACTGAAAATGACTCAACAAATACACAAAACATTTACAGTTCTTTTGCACAATGGAGGCGGAATATCAGCAAGGAAATGGGTTTCAAATAGAGATACACTGATTATAAACAGCAAAACTCATGAATAGAACTGAAAAGAATGAACACAGAAACCAAAACTGAGGAACAATGCCTAGTCTAATCAACGCACCTGTAACACAGGGAACTTGAAATGCAACGCACCATACTCGGGAAGTGCGCTGAATTTCAGATTCACAGAACAGAGCCTGCGCTGGGCCAAAGACGAGACTTTGCTTGGGTTCCAGGTCACAGTTTGCAGTTCAATTCAGGGGTTTTGGCCGAGCAAATGGTAATCAGTAAATCAACAATCAGGGGTAGATCTAAGGAGGTTCCAAGAGCTACCATGAGGGAAATTAGAGAGTTTGTGAATCAGTTGTTTAATTCATAAACAAATCCCGGAGATTGACTGAAGCGACATTTATCTACTTTGCATTTTCATAGCAAATGCAGTTCGAAAGCTACCTGGCTCGACTTCAGGCTCCGTCTGTAAGTTTATAAAATAAACAACAAAGAAGATAAACAAACAACCTAGTCGCTCCCCAGCAGAGTCGCCATTTTGTTACAGGGAAAAGTGTCTACACAGAACTGCTTATCCCACTAAGGTGTGGTAGCTACCTTAGAAACAAACAAATTAAAGCTACTTTTGTTTTTCCTTTATGAAATATAGATGAGAGAAGAACAAAGAAGACCAACCTCTGTCTTGCGCTTATCTCCTAGTTCGATTCTTCTCTCTCTTGATAGTCTTTCGCTACTTGCTCCCTTGTACGCCCAGCTTCACAGAGTACTTGTAGGATCACAGTAGCATAACACTATATAAGAACATGGATCTATAATCATAAAAAATCTAGGATCAGATGTAAATTGACCATACAGATGCATAAAACATAAATGACACAAGAGTATGGAGGAAAACTTGAATAGCTTTTATTGATAATCAAGAAAGATCCAAGGGAGTTACAACCAGTTGTTCTGACCCAGCATTATCCTCTTAGCAAGTAAGACCTTCTTCACCTCATACAAATCTTAGATCACCCAACACTATGATTTTGTCTCAAGAAACCAACAGTAATTCCTTACAAGATGCGAAATTCCAGCCTCTGGATCTCTGGGATGAGGGATCCGTATATAGATATCTGTAAGGGAGATGAGTCAGCTTGTGATTTGATTAGTGTCTTCCCTCTGATAGTTCTTGCTTCCACTTGGAGATTGATGATCTCTTACTCATCCTTGGTCGAATTCAGAGAGGCAAGTGTCACAGGAGAAGTTTCTGGAAGATTCCATGCCTCTCCACCTCGCGGATTGACACTGCCATTTGTCACTTCTCGCCCATCGCACCCCATAGGAGGTATTTTTGAAATGAAACGCACCCACAGAGTGTACTTAGGTGAGATGAAATGTACTTTGCCTATGGAGCAGCTGAAATGATCCTGTTTTGACCAGTTTTGAGCAGTTTTTCATGGAGAACTTCTGGGAGAAGCTGTAATCAGTTGACCTTGTTCCTTTAGGCGTTAGAACAACACTTTTAGGGACTTAGGTGCCCTTGGTTTATGGACATTTCATGCTTGGGGTTTCAGTGCCCAAAAATGTCTATAACAATTACACCTCTTTGTTCCCTTTTTAGAAGCTTTGTCATACCGTTAGAGCTTATTATCTTTCCCGGTTTCCCTGCAATACCCCTTAATTCAACTTCCTTTCCTTTCGCAGAAAATTTCTTGAAAAGTTCTTGAAAATTAAAAGCTATTTTACCCAAGGATTGTAGCCATTGGACTCCTAGTACAACATCAACACCTCCCATTGGAATGGAAAACATTGGGCTAGTCAATACATATTCTCCCATGGATAGCTTGATATTATGGCACTTTCCAGAGCAATTTATCGTTCCTCCATTTTCAACCATCACTTGACACTCTGGTGCTGGATATAGGAAGCAATTCAATTCTTTTGCTATCTTACAATGAATAAAATTTTGGGTACTTCCTGAATCAATCAACACTATTACCTTTTTCTTCTTGATTTGCCCTTCTATGTTGATGGTTTGAGGAGTGGTAATTCCAGCCAATGCATTACAAGATATGGTTGGATTCATTTCTTCTTTATCTAGGTTTCGTTCCTGGAATATATCCTCTTCTTTTGACCTTTCTTTCTCCTTTTCTTCTTCCTCTTCACAATCTATGTAGAATAATTTCTTCTCAGCACACTTATGACCTTTACTGTATTTGCTATCACAAATATAACAAAGCCCTTTTGCTCTTTTTTCTTCCAATTGTTGTGGTGTCAACCTTATAGGTTGTGGAAGACTAGGGGCAACAACACTTCCATCTTTATAGTTGTGAGTGGCATGCTTCCTAATTGACATAATTTTGCTTTCCATTTTTCTTGCTAACTTGAATGCCTTCTCTAATGACTCAGGTTCCCAAAGACGAACATCATGTTTTATATTATCCTTTAAAGTCGCTATGAACACATCAATCCTATGCTCCTCTGGCATATTTTTTACCCTTATGTTCAATTTTTGGAACTCCTCAATGTGCTCCATTACTGAACCCTTTTGTTTGAGACTTATCAATTGGCTTAAAAAGTGTTGCTTTTTGTATCCTCCTAATGTGCTGTCAATTCTTTCGTAAAAATTGCCCAAGTGATAATTTGACTACGAGAGCAAAGCCATTGATACCATACAACCTGATTTGGTTCCAAATATAAAGTTGCAATACGTACCTTTTGCGTGTTTTGCACATTGTTGAGATCGAAAAATTGCTCCATCTGCAATATCCATGTTGCGGGATCCTTGCCATCAAACTTCCTCATATCAATTTTTGGAATATGGTGGGTCTTTGGTCCAACATTAGAGTCTACGAAATCATGATTAACATTTCTTTTTTTCTCATCATGACTTTCCTTTACTACCTTTTCACCATTAGTAAGAATTTCTTGTAGAAAATTTGTCAAATTTGTCTTCAAATCTTCCATGCATGTCTTCAAATTAGCTTCCACGTCATTCATCTTAGCTTCTATGCCTTTTTTTAAACAATCCATCTTAGCTTCTACACCTTTCTTTAAACCATCCATCTTAGCTTCTACATCTTTCTTTAAACCATCCATCTTAGATTCTGTTACTTTTTGTGCAAGTGACACTTGTTGCACTTGGTCTCGTAATTTTGATATATCATGTTGCATTTCTTCCTCTTCTTCATGAGTCATGCTAGAGATTTTAGGTTGATTACTAGGTGTTTGCATTTTCTTTCCTCAGGGCATCAATTACCAATAATAATGCTTTACTATTCCCTTTGAACTCCTTCAAACTAATTTTTCAAACCAAGCTTATGCAAAATTTTAACAAAAACTACACACTCTTTTCCACTTTGCAAGAGCTTGATATTGAATCTAATGTATCTTTGTACTTTTGGATCATGCAGTTATGAAATTGTGACCTGCAGTATCCCTCTGTGTACTCTTTCCAATGCCACCAGTCTGATCCAAATTGGATTCTCCAGGGAAGAGTTATGTGAAATATCCCACAGTGACCTGATTATAGACTAGTTCAGTAGAGCGAACTTGCACAACGTGCCACGAGTCACTGTTTCAACCTTTGGCTCTGAAAAATATATACAAGAAACTACAGTCCGTCCTCTTTTTGTAGCTTCTTACTAAATTTCAATCCGATTCTCAGAGAGAAAGTTATGACAATTTTCCCCAGGTCACCTGTTTGGAATGTAATTCAGTAGTCTGCAAAAAGACCAACTTCCTCATATCATATCTCCACAAATATAGTGCAACAAGCTCTGAAATTTGGATCCGAGGTTTAGTGCGATTTCATCTCAAATGGGTTTTTTTTTTAGCTTTTGAAACATCGCAGAAAAAAAGTTATAGCGAAAATACCATGATGACCTATTTGGAGCAGCGAAACCCTAGAATCCAAAGCTCTGATACCAAATGTTATGAAACCAGCTCACAAAAAGATAGAAAAGATACATCAATGCCTTAGAATTTAGCTTCTTCGAGGGGGAAACCTCATTTACATTACATAAATGAACAATTCTTGGATGATCCAAATGACAAAACCTCCTTTCTATATATAGGAGTCTAAGGAGTCACAATATAACCCAGTCGACCTAACAATAATAATATAAAGCCACAAAAATGACAATAGAGGGATTCTATGGGGCACAGTAATAACAATATGGGCACAATAGGGGCACAACAACATTAATAAGGGATACAACTACAATAGTAATGGGGTAATTACTAGTATTATAGGGACCTAACAAAAATGCTCATCTCTTATTCCAATTTGTATGGGTCAACTTTGGGTTTCCCACATCCATTGTGTCTGATCGAGAATCAGACACAATTTTTTAGGTGGACTAATCCCTCTTGCAGACAATATGGATCTCCCTAGACCTCAAAGAAATATAGTAACCAACAAGAAAGAAATGTTACCTTTCCTTACCTTACAATTGGTTGAAGCAAACAATATGAGAGAGATCACTTACCATTTAATTGAAATGGCTGATGAAGTCCCTTTGAGTGCCTTCGATAGTTAACTTTCCCTTGATGCTTTAGATATCATTCTAGTGCTTTCCACAGCTTCTCCATGATGTGATGAAGTAGATCTACATAGATAGAAACACACAAAGGATTAAAGCATCTAGTATATAAAATGAAAGATAAATGAACTACTTAACTCGGCATATATCATAAATTGAATCAATAACCAATCATAACCTATGTGGGTGATCAAGGAATTGTACAAATGATATCAAAAAAGAAATAATTAGGAAAGAACAATTGCTTTTTAATAAATAAAATGGAGAATACTTACAACCTCAAATCCTTAATGTTACAAGTCTCTTCTCACAATCTCCAACCCTCTCCTTGGATGGAAATCCTCCTAACCTTATTTTTGCGGCATAAGCCTACCTTCCATAGCCCTCCTCAATCCTCTGGCCTATGTTAGCTTTATAGGCCAAGAAGGGGAAGTATGGGATCCATTTCCTAAGGGATAAGATCCAAAAATGGTGGGATAGAGGTTCCACAAAGAGAGGGAAGTATCTCCATGATGGGAAGGATAAAGGTTGAATAAGCATCCATTTGAAGCTTGTTAGTTGGGAAATATTCAACTAACAATTCTTCTAGACTTTACTTTTAATTTTTACTTGTATTAACTCATGTGCACAGGCCATAGTGTCAAACAGAGTGCACTTTTGCATAGTTTCTAATGGACTCTTTTGTGTATGTGCGTAAATGGAATAGGGAACTATGTAGGAAGAAAAAAATAGGTTTTTGAGCCTTGGGATCTAGGAATTTCATTTTCTTTGGGATAGTTTGGATTCTAACCTTGCATGGGGTGCTTTGGAACACTTTTATGGATAGCAAAAGATCCAAACGAATGGTCATTTGCCTAATGTGATAAAATGACATGTAACATATTTCCCCCTGAAGTGCAAAGTTAGAAAATATGTTTGATGACTGAAGCACTTTATCATGTCAAGGTTCGGGTTAGAGACTGCAATCAGAGACCTAAAACAATAAATCAGATGTTGCAATGCAATATATAATCATCGCTAAGGTAGGAATTTCCCATACTTAGAGCATAAATGTCTTAAGGAACCAATACATAAATACATCTGAAGATCCATGTCAATGAATGACATAGTATGGTCACAACCATCAATGGATATATGTTTACAATTAGGAATATTTAATAACTCCATGCAACCTAGATGGATTAAACTAGATCTAGGCTCTTGATCTCCATCTCTCGATTTGTAGTATGAATTAGTCATGTGAGTGAATATCTTGTAGTTGAACATGATAGAAACCACTTGATTACTAATCAATGATGTGAACCGTTAACAAGTGCGAAAGAAACCACAAATAATGACAATGCTTCTCAAGGTACTTCCAATATAATCTATGAAGTGTGAATATATGTGCTGAAGTCGGACACTCATAGAATCATTTGATTGAAGGTCAATTATGAGAACCTATTATCGAAGGTGAGAAACCTATCATTGAGGCATGCAGGCTGCAAGGTACAGAAGGTTTCTAGATCAACTTCCTAGATAATGAGCTGAAGTTGATAGGAAGCGACCTATCACAGGAGGGCCTACGACAAGAAAATCATATCAAGTTTTGAATAACAGTAGTTGGAGTAATCCAGGACTGAATCAGGGATGGTTGACGGGATTGAAGGCTATGAATGGCAAAGTAATTTGACTGAGGTTGGACTTATCTTGAACATATTTCTGACATGACATACTGACTTGGAAGAATTTGACTCAAAAATGATACCCAAACCAACTAAATAATTTCAATGAGGTATGGTGAATTGAGAGGCAAATGGATTTCCCAACCGAGACACAAAAGTGACAGAGAGTCATGTTCAAGAGCGACATACTTCCTTTGACAAAACAAAAACAAAGGTTCTTCCCCAATTTTCCCCCACCATTACTAGAAAGTACCTCTTTCTTTTCGGCCTGCTTGAGGAGGATAACATATGATTTTCTTGTAAGCTCATCCTTCGGATGAGTCCTTCGAAGAATTTTTAACAAACCCTAGGAAGGAGTGGTTCAATACCATCATTATTGATGAGTCATGCACTGTTTAAATTTTACAAATCTAGTGAAGGGATAACTCGATGTCATTTTCATCTTTAAATAGTTTTAAAAGACACAAAACGAAAACTCATTCAGTTATTTCAACGTAAAATTTTAATGAGGATGTAGAAAGTAAATCTCGATGTTTTTCGGTTTTAGGGAGTTAGGAGAAAAACATAATTAAACTCCACAGTGTCCTTTTTTGTAAATTGAGTCCCACAAGCCCAAAAGAGGGTAAACTGATCCAAGAGAGAACTCTATTGACCATGATTAGTCAACGTATACATTTTTCATAAATAGTCTAGTTCAATCCGTAAAAGGGGTAAACTTACACTGAATAGAAAAATGTTCATTTACTTTGACGAGTTCAAAATAGTTAAGTGCTCGGTAATCTTTTCATATTTAGGGAGACTAAAAAGGGCGTACATAGAACTCTTTGTTTCTCTTTTTTGTAAGGTTTTAATGAGTTTAAAAAAGTGATAAAAATATACTCATTTCCAAAATGGTTCATTTTCGTAATAACTTGTGTTTTGCACACTTAAAGTCAAAAATTATCGTCACTGCTCAAAAATATAGTCAAAAACATTAAAAATTTGGATTTCATAAGGAAAAAAACCTCTTCCATCAAAGGCTTTCAGAGTGGTAGGTGATTGATTAAGAGTTTGAGAACCTAAATCTTTCCAACAAGCAATATGCATGATACACGTAGAATCTCCTTTGTCAATAACTGTGTGAAAAACTCATCTGGTTTTGAAAAAAACTGGATTTTGGAATGCCAGTTGATGTGGGAGTCTAGGTATATGCCATTCAAGATAAAAAAATAATAATAATTGAATTTTGAGGATCAATTACTCCAATAGCTGACAATAATAACTTTCTTTGTGCTGGACATGTTTGCAACACTTTAAGAGTTGACATTGCTGAAGGAGACATAGCTAACTTCAACAATGTTATAGTTCTGAGCAGCTCTAGCATGTGGGTTGAAAGCTGATTTTCGAAGAACACCTTTGGGAGGTGGTCGAATCATCATGTCAGGGTTTGGTTTCTCAATCTGTAATGGTTCAGAAGGAGGAAGAGGAATTGAACTGAAATGTTGACCATATGAACTAGTCTCGTTATCATTGACTACTGGACTCTTAGATCCGTAATCTTTTGATCTTGTTGCTGCCATAACTTGTTGCAAAGACATCAGCATGATATCTTGGAATGTGGAAGAAGAAGATGTGTTACGTGAAACCATTTTGTTGTCTTGAGAAGGAAAAGGATCCTTCAAAACAGCTGGAGTTGGAGAACCTTTCATGAATTTGGTAATGTCTACCCGATGTGGGCATTTTTTCGTATAATGATCTTCATTACATATAAGGCAAAGATAATGAGGTTTCCTTTTCTCATCAGTAGGTTTATTTTTAGTGGGTTTCTCTTTTGGAGAAGAATTTTGTATTTTTTTACCTGTCCCCTTATTTTTAACCCCGAATGGTTGATTCTTGCCAGTAGATGATTCTACGACATTAATCTCAGAAGTAGTTTCCGGAGAAAGGCTTTCAGTAGGAGAATCTTTTATGGCCAACGCTTGAGTTCTTTTAGAATTTTTATTTTTACCCTTAGACTATTGGCTAATAGAACCTATTACACTGTAACAACCCTGGTAAAAAATTCCATGTAGTATAAGTTAATAAAGGCAAAATAATAACCATTGTTGATGGGACACTTATTCCAAGTTGAATTGCGAGGAAGATATCCTAGTGTGGGTGTTCATTTGGTTGTTAATGGATAAGGAAATTGTCGAAGGCAATGACCAAGGCTTTGGAAAGGAAAAATGACATTTTTGGCGCATTTAGTTATGAAAATAATGAAAATTAGGAGAAAGGGGAGGTGAAAGGTCACAGGTTGCATGTGAGAAGGAAATTGAAGGAAAATAATGGAAAATGAAGAAAACAGAGGCATCATTCATAAAAAGGCTTCTGAGGATCAATTGATAACCTTTTGTTAATTCAATGTTGGAGCTCTCTCATTATTCTCTCTCTCTCATATTCTTGAAGATTTAGAGTTTTCTTGGAGCAATCTTGGAGGGTGTGACATACTTGGATTTTGGAGCAAGAAGGAAAAGGACGAGTAGGAAATCACAATAAGACATCAGGATTAATAGGTATAGTGGGATTTTCTTGTAGGTAGCGAGTTGCATGTATGTTTTCCTTACTAGTTTTGGTATGCATTGCATATGCATGTGGATTATTGGTCATGATCTATCACTGGTGTGGAGGATTGCCTGGATTGACAGTGGATTGCCTAGCTTTTTCATTTCCTGGATAGCCATGGAGATTGTGGGTTTATTTCCTTGTTTGTTTTGGTTGGTTCTCATGTTTTCTTAGCTTGGGTTGAGTTACTAGTTCCTATAGCCTTGGTTGGAAAAACACTCTGGAGCCCTGTAACAACTTGGGTTGAGTTACTAGTCCCGTAGTCTTGGTTGGACAAACGCTCTAGAGCCCTTGGTGGGTTGAGCTACTATTTCTGGAGCATTGGTTGGACAAATTCTCTGGAGCCCAGTGGCAACTATGGGTTGAGTTACTAGTCCTGGAGGCTTGGTTGGAACAAATGCTCTGGAGCCATGGATGGTTGGGACAGAGACAAATCTGATGATGGTTTTGGTGATGTTTGACTGTTAGGTGGAATCACTTTTTGATGGGTTGAGGTGGTTGGCCTCTAGAAGCCCTGGATGGTTTTGGATTGATTTATTTTATGAGATCCCACATTCATGCTTGGAATATGGAATGGGGTGAATGGCTGAAGGTAGATTTGGCTCAACCATTCTATGGTTCGGTGGAACATGGAAATCCCATCCGGGGTTTGGATTTTGCATCATCAATATGAGGTTATTTCTCCTTGTATTTCTATGAGTATTATACGGGTTTATATATGATTTATATGGTTGTGATTTCATTGGTATTTATGTTGCTATTATGTTGGTTGTTATATGTTTTATGATAGTTGCTATATATGGCTCTCATCATGTTTTTACTTGTAAATAAAATGAACAATGTAGCTATTACCTTGTTAGAGTCGGTCTGGTCAGTCCTCCGTCAGAGATTAAAACTCTTTATGCATTTCATTTTTAGGTGTCCTGCTCCATTCACTCAGCATCATTCCACTAGGGGGATGCCATAATCTGATGGAGAAGGTCATGCTAGTCATTTCCCATCATGTCTGGTTCCTGCTGGCTTGGGTCTTTTGTAAATAATCACTAGAGTCCATGACAGTCAAGGTTTGGTCCTTTAACGGACAAAAGTCATTTTTGGTCATTAGGTCTAGGGATTGATCAATTTGATCTTAAAATATGTTCGGTAAAGCCATGCAGGCCAGAGTGATGCTCTTGCAGAGTAATGATCCGCAGATTTCCATCATCTTATTGATAAAATTCGACGGTTCTTCAAAACTCTGTTTTGAAGAAAGGTCAAACAATGCTATTGGTGACAAAATTTTCAAAAAACAGTCGACAATTGATTTCTTCAGGTGCAGTCATTATTTCTGTGGCCAAATGCTCTGTCATGCAATCCCTGCAAAAAGTGTCGCAAATTTCATCGTTTTAGCCCAAAATTCAGAGAAAAAGTGAAAATCAGGGTTATATTAAAGTCAGTGAAAAGGTGTTAAACAGGACATTAGAAAAGTGGGTTTTTTGAAAAATTAAATTTAAATCATGTCCTCCAAGTCTTATACATAAGTGTCCATCACAAAACAAACTCATTGTGCAATCAAGGCATTGGGAGAATGTTGCAAGGTCGTGAGGTGAGCAATTGAGCGATTTGGAGCAATTGGAGGGAGTTTCAGGGTCCGTGGCGCACACAGGCAGGAGCGGGGCACACACAGAGCCCGCCCGCAGTGTTAAATCATAACCAGCGCGACGCACTGGGCTTTGCAGGTGACGCACAGGGACAAAACGCCCAGAACTTTACCAAATCACCTCCAATCTTTTGTGGAGCTCATCTATTTTCAAGGTAGGCTCGAAACATAACTTGTGCATCAAATTTTTATGGGTGATATAAGGGTTTTTATGCCTGTAATTAAATGCAAAAAAATTTCATAAGCAAACACAAGAAGACATCAAAGAAAAACTATTCTGCTAGGGTTTGTGCCACAATGTTGTTGCTGTCGAGGTTATTTTTCCTACCCTACCCCTGTTCCTTATTCCCCTATTGCATTCTTCCTACTATCACTACCCTAAACACTACCAAACTCCTTATTCCCTTACCCCTCCTCCTATAACTCAATACAAACCCTAAAACCCTACCTTGCCAAAAAACCAAACCCTACCATATCAAAATACCCCAAAGCCCCCTACATATCCCTAAACAAAATTCTCCTATAACCCCTATTCCCATTATATTATCCCCCCCCTAATACTCCCTTGTTTCATTGTCCCCTTGGTGGCAGATTATCAAAACAACATAGCTTTCATCATCACCAAAGGGGCAGCCTAAATTCAGTTTATAAAACAGCGATCATGGCATCCGAGGTTTCATCAGAGTATGAGGAGGAAACCCACAGTGATACAACTTCAGGAGAACATGCCCCCAGGAGACATCACCGGAGTGGCAAACATGTTAGAGATGAGCCAAACACCCTCACCGAGTTGCAGGCATGCCCTCTTGCTATGTCATGTTTCCAACGTTTGGCATGTCTTGAATTTTGTCAAAGGGTGGCAAATGTCAGAGTTCATCATGAGTTGGCCCGTCTTTTTGCACTTCACCTACATGGAGGTCAGTCTGTCTTGGCTAGGGTCACTTTCACATTGACACCCGAAACCATATCAGTGGCAACATGCATACCAAATGTTGGAGAACAATGGCATAAGAAGAAGAAGGTGGAGAGGCATCATTATGAGCCTTACATTAAGGCTAGTTGTTTGAGTCAGCTCACGAGAGTTTTCCCATTCAGATTTTTGAGAGATGAGTATGCTTCGCTCATGAAATTGATCATGAAGTACTTCAGTTGTGAGGGGAGGTTTTCTCGCCTTTATGCTTATCACATTAGGTTGCTAATGCACTTTACCAGGGTGCGGATAATGAACCTCCCATTTTTCATTTGCGGGAAAATAGAGAGGATGAAAAATTTCATGCAGCATAAGACCCCTCAGTAGCAGCTCAACAGTATTTATCACTTTGCTCTTATCCGGATTTTGGTGGATCATCAGTTGGGATTGCAGGGTATTTCTTGGGAGGACTTCATCTCCCGTGACTTCTTTAGCACTCCACAGGTAGTATCAGAGGCAGAGCATGAGATAGGTGGTCCATCACAATAGTATGAGTGCCATGAGACTGCTACTATGCCAATATTCATCACCTATCAGAAAGGCAATAGACCCTTATTTGCAGCAGCAAAGCGAGTGTTATCTCCACCCGGGGTGGAAGGGGCCTCGCTTCCGACATCAGCATCAGATGAGCAGGGCAGAGGTAAGGAGCCAGTGCAGGAGGAAGGACCATCAGGTGAACGAGAGACTGAATTCATTCTCCTCCATGATGATGAGACAGATATGGAACCAAAAAATGCAGAGCTTAGAGAGATCATCCAGGAGCAGCAATCAGAGATTGAGGCCTTGTCCCTTGACTTGGGGAGGTCCAAGTGGAACATGAAGTACCTGGAGCAGAGAAATAAATAGCTATAGGATCAGCAGGCGATTATGGAGCTACAAAACATTCGAGAGCATCGCCAAGCTGCACAAAGAAGAAGAGTTGAGCTCACATCATTAGAGCAACAGAACAATGAGGACTGGGAGGCACATCTCGAGAGCGTTAACATGCACTTGGAGTGGCTGCTAGACAAGGCCGATAAGGACCTTGCCTTACTAAGACACATGGCTTTCCGTTACAGAGTACGAAACATGAGTGCAAAGGCCCAGATAAGGAGCTTGAAGGCGAAATTGAGGAAAGCAACAAGAAAAGAAAAAGAGGCAAAAGAGAAAGATCAGCTTCGAATCTTGGCTGAGGCTTCCTTGGCCCATCATATCACCCCATAGAGAACCTCCAACCCAAATTTCAAGAAATTTGGGGAATTTTTGGTCACATGACAAATTTTTGGGCAAAACACAGGGTTTTTCTCCCTATGGCGCGAAAGCTAAAAATCTAGAGCTCCAAATGAGGAATGGTTTGAATTTTTGGATTCACCATGGAAAATCACGACTACTGGTGCCCAGAAAAGAAATTTGGGCAAGATCTGAGTCTCCAGGAGGTCAAAAACACCCAAAAAATGGCCTCTCTTCCCCTTTTTTGACACACAGAAAGCAGTCTTGGGAGAATGAATATTTGGAGGGGCAAATGAGCACCAAATTCAGAAATTCTAGTTGGGTTAGAAAGTAGACAGGATAGGATTTCCAACAAGCCCACTTGGGCACATTTTGGACACCTGCAAGTGCCCCAAAACAGGCCCCAAAGTAGTGCGGCGCACAGAGAAAATGGCACGGCGCAGAGAGGAAAAATTGCCAAATTTGCTTCCGTTTCGCGAAATTTCGATTCGCGACTTCTCCAAGTGGGCCCACTCATCTACACTTTGGTTTTTTAGCACCAAAGGCAGCATTTAAAGCATTTTCTTTCCAGATGTACTTATATCCAAGTGGCGAAGGAAGGCAAACGATCACCCAAGCCAAATGTCATGTTTGTAGCGCGGCACATGTAGTTGATGGTTGACTCTTCATCTCCATTTTGTAATGATTCGAGTAACTCCCCAACCCTTGGGAGTTCTATCTCTTCATGGCACATTATATATATTGTATGTAAGCTATTTGCAAAGGGTTGGTTAGTTTGTAACTTCTGGGAGACTGTGGGAAAGAAACTATGTTTCTTCACTGTGTATTTTTGACAGAGAATTAATGAAAGGCAGCGCCTCTGTTTCATGAGATTCTTATGGTTGTGAGTGTAGCAAATGTGTCTCTTATGTTTTCAAATGTATTTCGTTATGTTTCATAATTCAATTCATGTTCATTTCTAGTGAAATTTTCTGAGTGAGATTAGGTAGAATTCAATTTTATTGCTCTGCCTGTGGGAAAATTTCATGTTCAGTGTTCTTCTTCTATTGAAAAGGATTCATGTTCCTATGCCCTTTTCACACTCCTCAGCAATCTCTCTGTTCCATGTTATTCCAAACTAAATTGCTACACTTTCCACCTGCCTTGTCTCACGAAGTAATCTGTGCCTTTGTATTAAATTCTCTGTTCTTTGTTGACTGTTGGTCCCATACCATCCCAGAAGCTCGGTCATTCATAAAAATTGTTTCTTGTATCCATATTCACTTACTAGCCTAAGATCAATATTTCATTGTAAGTCATCTCAGACCATTTTTTGCTTACCTATTCACTGAGCGTGACTCGGAGAGATCCCTCTCCTGTTCTGGTAGGGCTAGCTACCAGACTGAGCGTGGTTTGTGGTTACCCTGAATTTTTCCTTCCTTCAGCCTAGGGCAGATTTAGGTGCTAACATAGTGGTGACCATACTAGGGATGAAAATGGTTTTCTTGAAGATTGTTTTGCCCCAGTACATATCTCAAGTTCAAAGCTGATTGTTGATGGTGAACAACGATCAGACATAAGAAGATGGCTGAAATCATTCACCTGGCGACTCCTTTCACTGAAGAATCCAGCAACCGGTGCTTCATGGTGACTCCACTGCAAAGGGATCAGTAGCTTTGAGATTTTTTTTTTAAATGGAGTGGATTGCAAGAATATATGCTCTCATGAGCCGAGATCACATTCCAGGCTTTCCAAATAAGATTCTGAAGGTAGATTGGTCAAGGAATTTGCCTACATTTAAAGATGATGGTAAGAAGGACGCTGCTTTATATCTAGTTCGATTTCACATGCATATTCGCAAGTTGAAGGTTGATTTCCTGAAGATTGCTTGACGAAGATATTCCTGGCCACTCTGGAAGGTGAAGCCCAAGCTTGGTATGAAAATTTTCCCGCTACTTGTATTTATTGTTTAAAGGATTTTCATGCCTTGCTCGATGAAAGATATAAAGACTTTTATCCATCATTAAATCTAGTTCATGACTGTTGCAAACATGCTTCTGCTTTTATTGAAAACCTTGAAAAATACTATGAGGATGATAATTTTATGGATGATGAGATCATGGAAGCCCTGGATGAAAATCCCTTTCAGCAGTGTAAAGACGATCATGAAAATTTGCAGCATGATCAAGATTGTAGTACGGTGGAAGAGGAAAGAATTTTGCATCTTGACAGTCAACAGGAATTACATGAAATGGATCAGCGGTATGAGGAATATTTATATACACCTTCACTTGAAATTAATGAACACAATCACTGTTTGAGCGAAAGGAAACAAAAGGTCTTATCTCCTTTCTCTGAAGATGAGATAGGTTAACTCTTGCATGGTTATGTTCCAGCTCAAGCTAAAGCGGATTTGCAGTGCACACATGGTCAAGAAAGTGTTGGTGAAACTTCTTCCTCTTTTGAAAAGGATGACAGTCTGGTGAACAGCTTTATAGATCAGCAGATTGAAGAATTCCATATGGCTGAAAGTGATGAAAGAAAAAGCATCGTTTCGGATCTGTCCATAGAAGAAGACAATATGCAAGGAAGTCCAATTCTACTTTCAGAATGTGATAACGTTAAGTTAACCCTTTCAGATCCAGATTCGGATTATGGTGACCAAGAAAACCTTGTACTAAGTCCCATGAAAGAGAACTCTGCTGCTGAAATCATCTGGGATGAAGAAGACAGAGTTTTGGAACCAAATGTTCTCATGTCATCAGAACACAGTCTTCATGAAGAGGTAATCCAGTCAGCTCATGAACAGCAAGATGAAAATTTTGTTCAAGTAAGTGAAAAAGGTTCCTTTTGCACAATTTTTAGAGTCAACAAAGGAAATCAAGTATTTCCTTATCTTCTCATTTGTTGACAAGGTTATATTGGGCTGTAGAACTTCAGTTTTAATCACAAACAAGCACAAGCAGCAAAATACACTAATGTATATGATGCTTGAATGGTTGCATTGGTTGTTTCATTTTACCTAACCAGCAATTGGATAGCTGATTAGAGTAAGTAGGTAAGATTTCAATTTGATTAAATTCAGTTTTCAGCAGCAAGTTTATTTCAGTTTTCAATTTTCAGCAGGTATTGAAATAATTCATTAAGATTTAAGACCGAGAAGAAGGCGCTTAGGCCTTGATGATATAGTAGTTTGGTTTGGGGTTAGAAGTACCTTTTTTCAGTTTCATATTAGATTTCAGTTTGCATAAAAGGTTGTGATTTCAGTTCAAGATTTTCAGTCACAGAGATTATATAACAAAGTAGGTGAAAGCTTGGGATTGGCCCAATGGATCAGGCCACTAGTCGACAGTGTTCTTGACATTTCACCTGGAAATTCTATCCCCATGTGGAGCCACTGTTAGGTTCCTATAATAATAGGGATCATAATTTTGAATTGACTATGTTAAGTCATGTAATATTGTACATACCTTTGCTTTTCTACAAATTTTTTCCATATTAAAATTTAAAAAAAGTAAAGAGGGTATGTCCTAAAAGAAATATCAAAGGAAGAGATCAAAAAAGTGAAAAAACATGAACCCCAAACAAAAACAGATCATGAAAGTGTGCAAATTCAAGTGCCACTACTTTTTACTTCACTGTGAAAAGTAATGGTTGTGTGCAGCTTGTCATAAATGCCACAACCCATGATAGTCAAATAGTTTAATTTTGACTACGTCATGCTTTAAATTTCATTTTTATATATAGAGAATAAGGATCTAGCCAAACTGTTTAATCTTAGCAGATCAGTAGTT
Organism: Pinus tabuliformis; assembly: GCA_031772625.1. Taxonomy (NCBI): domain Eukaryota; kingdom Viridiplantae; phylum Streptophyta; class Pinopsida; order Pinales; family Pinaceae; genus Pinus; species Pinus tabuliformis. Next base: position 1,334,522,248 of record CM062807.1, read on the forward strand.
AGGTAGAGAAATAAAATGTGCTCATAAGCTTAATTTGTGCCATTGGAAGACATAAGGTTAGAATTAGTTAGTTTACGTGTCAAAAGAAAAGGAAAGAAAGGGTATGCTAGTTTAAATGCACCCAATAAAGTGAAGAAAAAATGTTAGGATAAGCAAAGGGTAGGTACAAGAAAGGTTGCAAAAGTACAAGGTTGTTAAAGCATAAGCACATTTATCATACTTAATCTTATGTTTCAATGTGCAGGAGCAGTTATGAAATTGAAAGGATGTTCACAAGTGGACTTGGTTAACTTCCCCACATTTCATTTCCCCCCCACTACATACTTACTAATTTCCTCATTATCCCATCATTTCTTATGAAAACACCTTTTCCCTTCATTTTAACCCTTACCCCTTGGTTTCACACATTTCCCTAGCAAATTACCCTCCAAAACTCAATCCCATACCCAAAACCCCTTTTCCCTAGTGTGAAACCCTTTCCCCATTGAAAAAATCATTTTCCCCTTATTAATTTCCCTATTTTATCTAAAAAAAACCCATAAAACCCCCCTTGTCCTAAGTTTAAATTCCCCCTCCGCATTACTTAAATTAACTCTGCCATTCACATTTTGCCTAAAAAACCCATAAAAACCCTTTATTCTAAGTTTTGTTTCCCCCCTCGCATTACTTAACAAGCCTCCGCTATATCATATTTCCCCGACATAAAACCTTTTAACCCACCACCCTTGGTGCAGTTAACGAACCTCGCCACATCAAACCCACTCATTATATTTTTAACCCGCACCATATTCATTAATTAATTACAAATCAGTTGTAATTAAACCCCGCGCCCTGAAAATCTCCGCCCGATTTCTCTTCGTGCAGCTTCACCGCGCGACGGCCATTAGATCTTACACCCCCAGATCTGATGGCGTGCATCCATATCACGTAGACTCCCTTTCATACCTTTACCCGCCCGAGAGCACACGAGATTGGTGGTTTTGCTCAGGCCCCTTTCGATTACGTGGCAACTCTAGGTGAACTCACGTGCTCTGAAGGAAATACTGCTCGACTGCCAAAAGCGGTGCGATGGCCCCCGAAACTGCCTCCCCGCGTAGAATGAAACAATCCACTATTCATTTATATAAATTTGGCGCCAAATGTGACCGTTACCTGTTAAAAGGCCAAAGACGCTCATTTTCGCTCTTTTCACTCGTTTTTCACTAGAAAGTTGCCTAAGCCTTCCTGTGCCACCCTAAGCCTCCGTAACCGAATTTGACCTCCGATTACCTTCTGAACATGCTCCGAACTCCATCCACATACATCTCAGTTCCGGGAAGCCATTATCTCCTCCCTGCCAACCTTTGTTCTTATTAATAATTGTTTTATTTTGCAGGTGATTAGAAGGCCCGGAGCTTGGATAAATAGTTTTGATACTAGTTCCACAACTTGCTTACTCCAAGATTCACAAGGAAATGTATTCAAAAGGCTTTATTCAAAAGGAAAATACAATTATCACAGAGCAGAAGGAGACAATTTACACAGTAAATGTTAAAATAGAGATGAAATCATTTTCACCAGCACAACAAAAGATTCTTACAAACTACTCTCCAAGAAACATTTTCTATTCTACATGTGTCTTTTAGTAAAAATTATTTTTACTAAAAACGCAGAAGCATGAAAGAGTGAGTAAGATTTACAATAAAAGGGAAAAGTAAAAGAAGGTGACAGAGCATTCATGGTAAAAGAAATACAATTAAAATACTAAACAGAGGATGCAGGTGAAAGTGTATAAGATGAAAGGACATAAGTAAATATGACATCCAGTGTGAAGACTGAACAGCCAAGTAACTTAAAGGGCAAAAGATCAAAGACTAAAAGACAGTTGAACCTAAATAACAGGGACAACAAATAGTAGTTCAATAGTTGTCTCTATCTTCTTGCATGAAGATATTTCTTATTTCTAGAATAAATCCTAGTGAGTTGACAGGATATTTTGTATTAATTTTTGTATAAATACTTCATAATTCAAAGTATTAGGTGGATTTCTATTGTTATAGCTTACTCATCTATTACCTAAGGGTTATTGTACCAATTTCCAGTTGACAGACAGGACAAGTTATAAAGAAACTTCTTTACAGGGTTCATGTGTTAAGCTATCTCAATGAAGTACAAATTTAATCTTATTTATGTTATTTTTCTAAGTGTTTCATAAACTTTAATGTTATCCAAATTTGAATGAATTAAACTAGAAATATAACTCATAACTTGTTTAAGTACACTTTTTTTGCACAGTTGATCATTTATATGTTTTCTTCTGATATCCGGATTTGAGAACCCTTAATTGCTCTCCCATCCTAGTTGACCTCTTGCATTTCTCTTCATAATCCAGTTTAAGGAATCCTTGACTGCTCCTTGATCCCGATTGGAAATCATTTCACCATTCAGCCTTTGAGATCTGATATTGCTCACCTATCTTGCCCTGTAACATTTTCTTTATGGTTTATTGTTGTTCTATTTTGAAAGCCTGATTGACTCAATAGCCCAATGGAAAATAGACATTCATCTAACCATCTAAGTAAGTGATCCCACCACCAAAATTCAAATCAAAACCCAAGTACAATCATAACTAGCCTAAAATAAATTAACTAAAACAAAGTTAAATAAAAAAGGGAGAGCCCTCTCTGAGATTAGGAAGGCTAGATCCTAATCTCCAAAGTAGGTTTGTGGTTACCTCAGTGATTTCTTTCTTTAACCTTGAGAGACTTTTGAGAGATAACAAAAATAACATCAAATCTTCAACAAAATTTCATAGCACCATGAGAATGATTTTAGGAGGTAGAAACATGTAATCTTCACCCGTTACTTACTTGTGGGAGGTTGAATACAACTTTGGTGGAGCCAAGGAGGCGATTTTAGCTTACCTGCACAAATGCGCAGTGCCTGTGGCAAGTGCATAGCACCTCTGGAAAGCGCGCAGCGCCTGAAGGGAACGCGCAGCACCCGTGGCAATTGAGCAGTGTCGGGTAAGTGTGCAGCACCTAAAGAGAACGCGCAGCGCTTGATCTGTTTTGCTGATTTCGCCCAGAATTATGAAAAATGATCTCTTGGGGTTTGCTCAAGAAATGATAAGGGGAAAATGGAGTTGAGTTAGATGCTAGGAAGTCATTTATACGCAAATGAATTTGATATTTTAGCTTTAAAACCCACTTTCTAATGTTTCATTTCTCCTTTTTGAAATGCTTACTAATTTCCCTTTACTCTCTGATTTTCTTCTTTGCAAGTTGATGATGCATGGAGTTTTGGCACTCTTCACATTTGAATTTTCTTGCATGAAGTTGGCACATATTTCTTTGAGTTGACAGCTTATGAATAGTAACTTATTACATATAATGAACATAAAATTACATAAATTAGAAAAAATATTACATCTCTGTTTTTTAGAATAAAATTACAATCTGAAATAGAACTAATACTTGGAAAGAAAATTAGAACTTGGGCAAGCATAGTTACATGTTTGCCAATCCTCTTTAAATACAAAAAATGATATTATTTTTCTCACTCTCATACTTTTTGTTGGCTTTATGCAATGAAATGGAGTATTATTGGACCTTGAAAGAATGAAACCTAGTGACCTAATGGGACCTTGAATGACCAGACTCCATGTGGACTTGACTGACACAAAACATGATGAAATGAGCTTTTATGATCAATGTATGCTCAATATGACACAAGAATGTGGGCCAACAAGTATTGATTTTTGAGGGAGAGTAGGCCTTTTGACATAGGGCTACCATCAGTGAGTAAATTTTTGAATGAGGACCTAGGTGGAATGACAAAAATTTCATAATGGGACCCTAATATGATATAAAAGAGGAGTTTTGATCATTGATGGCAGTATGCAAATACTGACACTAACACCTACCACCCTATAATGACTAGAAATGAGACAAGAGTGTGGACTCTCATACTAGGGACAATGATCCACAATACAATATGATTTACAATGATTTTCTTGTACTTGACCGAACACCCAATCACACTATGACCTACAACCCAACCATGCCATCATCCCAACAATGACTCTATACCTCCCAACAATGCCTCTTCGACTCTAGGCAAATTGACTCTTTTACAATAATTACTCTTTCAATGATGATTCTTTTACAAATTTACAATGATGATCTTTTACAACATTGACTTTTGACAAGACCTAACACTTGACTTGACACTAGTTCTTGGATCACTTGTAGTTGTTGAGGTATTGTTGTGCTTGCTTCAAGTAATGGTATTTTGGCACTGCATGTCCTTCTAGTATGTGTCTGAGTTGTTCTAAAGTGTCCTCCTTCCTGCACCTGCATTAACAAGCAAGACCCAAACAAATACAAAACAATATACTTATGTTGTCCTGCAAAACCATATGTCAAAGATGATATTCAAAATTCAAATACAAACACTACTTATACATACCTTGTTGTAGTAGACTTACCCTTGATTGTTGATGTGTGGTCCTTGCTACAGGGATCTTTGAATGCATACTATAACAAAACTATGACAATCCTAACATCTTTGACCTAAAAAGTGACATAAACTATTCCTCTAGACACAACCTTACATAAACCTAGTAGATTGTCCATACACCTTCAATACATTTACTAGACAGTCATCATAGTTCTATAAACCTTGACATATTTACATACTTCAGTATTGTTCAATAATATAGTTTAGAATCCTTGGGTGACTTTAGATGGGTTATGGGCCTACCTGATTTCAACACCATGTGAACTAACCAAACTACCTTGCTGTTGCAAGATCTTTGACAGTCTTGACCAGGATACCTTTCACAATTATCCTCTTGTAACTAATTGCAGGGAGACCTTAATGAGGGTTTAACATTGCCGCAGAAACCTTGGTACAAAGGCACTATCTTACTTTCTTTTATTAATGTTCAGATAACCATTTCCAATCTTAATTTGTGCCTCCAACGAATTTCAAAACATGTCAATTATGAGTTGTAATAAGAATTGTAATGCAGGAAGATACAACTAGGTCTTCACATGTATTTTGATGCCCTAACCACAAGGATATATGGTCGTATGAAAGAGAGGTTGTGTTAGAGATAAGTGCCCTAGGTGATCATCCTTCGCTAGCTCATTTCAACACTAGACCACGTTTTGCAACACACTAAGCCTCGGAGGGCCTCAGAAATGACACGATGCCACAACTAGCATCATAAAGATAAAATCCTTATGCAGCCACAGTTTACTGCCTCATAAAACCGTCTCACTGCCACAGAAGTTATGCTACCAGTGCTTCATATCCCAGAATTTCTCACGCTGCCATATCAGTCATACACTGTGAAATAACAGTCATACGCTTGCCCAACGAATCACCAAAGATAAATAAAATTGATCACTAACCCTTTGAATGTTCTATGTTGACTACTTCAGGGTTGGATGAAGATTTTGAGAGCCCTTTTCACAAGATCATTTGTTACATTCCATACATTAGGATATATCAAAGTTTCCTTTTATAAATAATCTCTATGAATAGAGGGGGCTTTCAATAATGACCGTTGGAGGAAAAATGAACTTGATGTTTTAATTTTTACGTTGGAGTAAAAAAAAAAAATTAACTAAATAATATATCATCTTAAGCCTTAAGCAAACAAATTACATGTTGATTGTGTTTAGAATGTGTTATAGTGTTTTGGAGAGGGATTCATTAAGTGAATGTTGGAGAGGACACATCATAATTTGCTATTTTTTTATTAATTTAATTTAATAGTTATCGATAAATTGTTCGTTTAAGCTCTAAGGAATTTGTACACTAACACTCTTTGGTGTGTTTTGTAGGTGACACATGAGTATATTAAGTCAATGATTGATTTATTGTCTTTGGTTTTTGAAGTTATGTAACTTATATAGGGTAAGATTACAGTGAGAATCCTTGTCATATATTTACAACTGTTGGTGAATAAGGTGTCATGTCTCTACCCCTAGGGTTTTAGCCTACTAATGGGGGTTTCCGACATCAAATGCAAATAACTCTCAAACCGTGAAGAACTAGGAGGCGTACCAGATATCAATGGAAAAATCTCGACCAGTAGAATCCATCTAGAAGATCTTGACTCAGAATAGGATTTGTCAAGTCAAAATTCCCATGAAATATAGGGATAGCCCCTAGTGCTGCTTGGGTTGACATCAATGACAACCACTGATCAACAGACAAATGTCCCTACAACTTTTATGAGGTTGATGGATGACATCTTGTGGCCCTTCACCAACTCGTTCGTGATTTTTTATCTGGATGACATGTAGATATTTACTTGTAGATTCAAACTACTTATGTAATATGCTAGAACAAAAGACTTGAATCTACTCTACTCATCAGAGGAAACAAAAATTGATCAATGAAAACACTAAGCAGAAAAGGAAGAATTTCAATCGCACATAACATAATATTTTGCTGGGGAAAGCAACTACTCAAAACCCTGACTATCTGTATTGCATTAACCAGAAGATCTGAGAATAATATACAATGCTTGTTCAACCCGAACAATTCCTGCACAAGTATAATCTATCTCTCTGCTGCACAAATCAACGCAAGCCAACACTTGACCAATTCTGTTGCCTACCAAGCTCCTACTTCCTTGTGCAATTCTTGAGAGAATTAGCCCATATTTAATTGGGAAATTCGTCACTCATAATTGTGCAATCCATCCATATACCTTCTACTGATTGCATGCACCATCTGTGCAACTCGTAAAATTATACAATTGATAGTACATTGTCCCTGAACTCTAATCTCAACCGGTCTTCCTCTGAACTGACATGCATGATAAGACATCTACAATAGCAAATTTAATATAATATAATTAAGACAATAAAACATAATTAAAACAATTTGAAAAACAAAAGAAAATTAGAATAATAATATATTAATTTATGAATTAAAATATAATATCAACAAACTTATACATTATTAATATAACTAGGATATACCTACTTAATTATTAGAAAAACAAAACCATGCACAAGTAAAAGATAACTGCAGTAAAAACATAATAAAATTAAATTAGGGTATAAATCTAAAACAACATAGCCTATTAAAATTATATCTTATAAACAAATCTAAATTAATATAATTGAGGCAATAAAACATAATTAAAACAAATGAAATAACAAAGACAATTAGAACAATAACATATTAGTTTATGATTGAAATATATGTCGGCAAAGCATCTCTTAACTATTTATTAAAAGAAATAAAGATCAGTTTTCATCATTCTATCACATCCTGAAGATGAACCACCGTTGCTGGTTCGAAACGTCGATCTAAAGAAAATTAATGCGATGAATCCGGAAGAAGATCTACACAAATTTGAAGATCACAGAAACCTCAAAGACAAAATCCTCACTCATAACTATGCAATCCATCCATGGGCCTTATACTGATTTCATGCACCATCTATGCAACTTGGAAAATTATACAACTGATAGTACATTTTCCCTGAACTCTAATCTCAACTAGTCTTCCTCTGAACTGACATGGATGAGTTATTTATGAGTGAATATTCAATTAATTGGTCCCACTACTAGACCTCCTACTAGTTCCTCCAACTGATTGAACTAGTTTAACTGACTATAACTCAGTTAAACTAAGTTAATTAATTACAACTCAAAAGAACTCAACTTGGACCCCTAAAATTTAGGAATCACTTTGCATGGCTCTAGATAGACTTCCAACTCGAATTTATTGAGCCAACTAAGTCAAATAAACTTAGTTAACTATTACAAGTTGCTATGATAATAGAATTTCAGTTTTAATTCCTAATTTAATTCAAGGACAAATTAAATAGGATTTTTTGTTGTTATTTTTAACACTCCCTCTCAACAAGAAAGGGATTATCTGCTACCCTAATCCTGCCTCTATGAAACTCGAATTTTCATCTTGACAATGCCTTTGTCAAAATATTTTCATCCTACTCCTCTGTGGGAATGTACTCCAACAACATGATTCTCCTAAGCACATAGTCTCGAAGATGATTATACTAGATATCAATATGCTTGGATTGATCATGAAAAACTGGATTCTTAGAGAGTTTGATACAACTCTGATTGTCATAGTAAATCACTGGATCCATCTGCTGACCAAACAAACCAACAAGAATCTTCCTCATCCATATAGCCTCACAAGTTGCTTGACTAGTAGCCATGTACTCTGCTTCTACTAAACTGAGTGCAACTGATCTCTTCTTCATGTTGTACCAATAAACAGTTGTTGACCCAATACTGAAGATCCCACCTGATGTGGTCTTCCTTTCGGATGGAATCCCTACCCAATCTGCATCAATGAAGCCTTGAAGCTTCACTCCCTCTATCTGTTTGTACTAAAGACCAAATTGAGTGGTGCCTCTGAGGTATCTCAACACATGTTTGGTTGCCTTCCAATACAATTTGGTCGAATTAACCATAGCTTGACTAAGTTGGTTAACTAAATAACACATGTTCGGTCATGTGTGCACCAAATACATGAGTGAACCCACAAGTTGTCTATAAATAGTAGCATCCACTACTTCATCGAAAGTAGCATCCTCCTTCCTCCAGTTACTAGCTAGAGGAGTCTCCATGGGTTTACTACTCTCCATGTGGAACTTCTTCAATATCTCGTTGGCATACTTTCCCTGAGAGACAAACAATTCCTCATCCCCTTGCCATACTTCCATCCCCAGAAAGTAGTGCATGAGCCCCAAGTCCTTCATTTCGAACTCTCTTGCAAGATCCTCTTTGCAAGACTTGATCAACTTATCATCACTTGTTAGAATCAAATCATCGACATATAAAACAATAATCAATAATTATCTTCAACCACAATATGGTAAAGGTTCACATCTACTTCACTTTTGGTGAAGCCCAACACAGTGAAATAGCTATCGATCCTAGTGTACCAAGCATGGGGTGCTTGTTTCAGTCCATACAATGCTCGCTTGAGTATGCACACATACAACTCTTTGTTGAAGGTCTCAAACCCTTCAGGCTACACAATATACACCTCTTCCTCAATCATGTCGTTGAGGAATGTTGTCTTTACATCCATATAATGTATCTTCCATCCCATCTGCATTGAGTGCTAGAATGGATCTTATTGATGAGTACCTTACTATTGGACAAAAAGTATCATTGCAATCAATCCCCTCCACCCGAGAGAACCCTTTAGCCATAAACTTGGCCTTGTGCTTCTCCATACTACTATCAGCTGCTTACTTTACCTTGTAAATCCATCTAGAACTCACCACTGACTTTTATGTCAGTCTTAAGACCACTTCCCAAACATTGTTCCTGATAATGAAGTCATACTCCTCAACTGTGGCATCAACCCAAACTAGTTGTTGCATTGTTTCCTCAAAGGAGGATGTCTCAATCTCTACACTATCGCTCATCAAAGCCATGTAGCCAGTGTACCTCTCTGGTGACCTCCTCTTCTTGTGTTGTGATGTGGGTGATCCTACATTCTCTCTAACATCATGCAATAACCTGTCAACCTCTCTGGTGCACTTTCTCCCATCTCTGGAAGACTTTTCATTAGTGGTTGTTTCCACTCCCTGCTCCTCTACATGTGGTTGCTCCACATCATCCTAAAGTTCCTCCTTTAGAGCTAAAATTTCATCAACCAGATGTAGCTGAAGCTCCTTCTCAAGGGAACATCTCAAGGCCTTCTCTTCATTGAACTTCACATCTTTGTGAACCACAATCATCCTGTTGGTTGGTAGGTACACCTAATAGTTGTAAGGTGTATCAATGTACCCCACAAATATGCCCAACTCAGTGGTTGGCTCTAGATTCTTCCATGCATATTTGGTAACATGGAAGTAGACTGATGAGCCAAGGTCCTGAAGTGTGCCACATCTGGTTTCTTCCTTGAAAAATCCTCTTCCGGTGTACTCATCCCGAGAATTTGATGAGGGCTTCTGTTCAACAATTAAACAGCTGTGTTGCATGCTTCAACCCACAAGTGTAATGGTAGGCCCTAATCATGCAACATCATCTGTACCTGTCCCACAATACTTTTGTTCTTCCTTTTCATCCACCCCATTCTGTTGTGGGTTATGAGGTGCTATCAACTCTCGTTGAATTACTTTTGATTCACAGAAGTTTTTGAACTCATTCGACACATGCTCTCCACTGTTATCACTTCTAAGAGCTTTAACTTTCCTGCCAGTATCTTTCTCAACAAGTTCTTTAAATTCACAAAACTGAGCAAACGTTTGATCTTCCTTCGGAATCAACAAAATCCAACACTTGTGAGGAAAATCATCAACAAATATTACATAATACCTATGCTAGGCCGTGGATGTTGTCGAGAACGGTCCACACACATCTGAGTGAACTCGATCAAGGATCTCTTGTGCTCTATTGTCTTTGTCATGAAATGAAGCTTTGGTGTACTTCCTCAATGTACACCCTTTGCATGTGCCTTTCTGCTCTAGTGTACCCTCGGGAAGCCCTGTAGAAATTTTTTGCAAGATCTTTAAAGAGCCATGATGCAAGTGAACCAATCTCTTGTGCCATGACTCACTGATGTCTTGGCTTTGCACCTTCTTTGCTTTAGTTCTCAAAGCAGAGCAATATTCTACCTCCAATTTGTAGATGTTTTTCACACAAACCCCTATCCACTTCAATTGTCCTGTGGCTATGTGACGAAGGAACGCCTTTCCCTTACTAAATATCACATCATAGCCTCTATCCTCCAACATGGCAACAAAAAACAAGTTCTTCTTCAAACCCAGAACATACATAACATCTCACAAAGTGAGGGGAGAACCAAACTCCCTCTGAAAGGTAACTATATCGATGCCAATTGCGATATACCTCCCATCATCACCCATCTTGATATGCATCTTGAGATCCTTCTCCTCCAAGTTACTGAAGATCTCTTTGTTACCGGCCATATGAAAAGAAGCTCCATTGTCCAGGTACCACTCACTACCCATCATCGATGACACCATACAAGTGATGAGGGAAAAATCCAGTTCAAACTGTGAAGTAAGAGCTTCACCTGTCGCTCCTCCTAATGGCTTCTTACCGGTCTTCTTGTGTGGACACTTTGTGGAAAAGTGTCCCAGCTCATGACAGTGAAAACACTTGATTTTCAACATGTCCTTCTTCTTGCTGCCCTGACAAGAATCTAATTTGGAATGGGATGAATTCCCCTTCCCTTTCTTTGCCTTACTAGCTAAGGCACAATTCTCCTCATCATCATGATTTGACAAGGATCTATCTCTGGTGATCTGTCGAATCTCTTCGTGTACCAAGTCGGACCACAATCGCTCCCACTCTAGTAGCTTCTCCCTCCCATTAACTGAGTCCTAGTAACTGTGACAGCTCTTGGAAGTCCTAAAAGTGCTAGACTCACCAGATCATCTTCGGTAACAACAATCCTGACACTTCCAAGCTCATCCCGACATTGGGTGAACTTGGTCAAGTACTTCGAAATTGAATCATCGTTCTCCATCTTGATCTTTCTGAGCTTGTCCTTTAGTGCCATCTTCCTATGGTCACTGCTATTTTGAAATAGGTCTATCAATTCCTTCCACATTGCAAATGGAGTTTCCTTGTCATGGAGATTTGAGACAATATGATCTCGAACTCCTTCCAGAATAATCCTTCTCGCCTTTTCCACACACTTTCTCCATTCAACTAGATCTTTAGCATCAGATGCTGGAGGCTTCAGAATATCATGATCTATGAATTCCTTTAGCTCGTTGTCTTCCAACACTACCTCCATCCTATCCTTCCAAGCTATGTAATTCGAGCTGCCCTCCAGGGCATACTCAAGTCTCAAATCGTAGAATGGCATCCTACTGACTCTAAAATATGAAATTACAAATTCAATTTCACCAGCACAAAAAACTTGTATACTCCTCTTCTATAATGTCTTCAGCTTTGATACCATGTAGATATTTACTTGTAGATTCAAACCACTTATGTAATATGCGAGAACCAAAGACTTGAATCTACTCTACTCATCAACAAAAACAAAATTTGATCGATGAAAACACTAAGCAGAAAAGGAAGAATTTCAATCGCACATAACACAATATTTTTCTAGGGAAAACAACTGCTCAAAACCCCGACTATCTATATTGCATTAACCAGAAGATATGAGAAGAAAATACAATGCTTGTTCAACCCGAACAATTCCTGCACAAGTACAATCTATCTCTCTGCTTCACAAACCAGCTCAAGCCAACACTTAGCCAATTTTGTTGCCTGTCAAGCCCCTACTTCCTTGCACAATTCCTAAGAGAATTAGCCCATATTTAATTGGGAAATTCGTCACTCATAATTGTGCAATCCATCCATATGCCTTCTACTGATTTCATGCACCATCTATACAACTCGAAAAATTATACAATTGATAGTACATTGTCCCTAAACTCTAATCTCAACTGGGTCTTCCTCTGAACTGACATGCATGAGTTATTTATGAGTGAATCTTCAGTTAACTGGTTGAGTAGTGAAGTTGCACTGAAGCTGCTCCCCACTACTAGACCTCCTACTAGTTCCTCCAACTGATTGAACTAGTTTAACTGACTATAACTCAATTAGACTGAGTTAATTAATTACAACTCAAAAGAACTCAACCTAGACCCCTAAAATTTAGGAATCACTCTACATGACTCTAGATAGACTTCCAAATCGAATTTATTGAGCCAACTAAGTCAAATAAACTTAGTTAACTATTACAAGTTGCTATGAGAATAGAATTTCGATTTTAATTCCTAATTTAATTCAAGGACAAATTAAGTTGGGATTTCTTGTTGTTATTTTTAACATGACATCCTCATCTTCAGCAAGAGTTGGGAGGAGCACTTGCAACACATTCGACAGGTCGTTCAAGCCTTGCGACAACACAAACTGTGTGCCAACTTGGAGAAATGCACGTTTGGCATGAGCCAGGTCTAGTATTTGGGTTACATCATAGATGAGTAAGGCTTGCATGTGGATCCGGCTAAGATCCAACTCATTTGGGATTGGATAACCCCAACCACTCTAACAGAGCTTCGCAGCTTTTTGGGCCTTGCAATATTTTATCGGAGGTTTGTGTTGGGAATCTCTCATGTCACTTAGCCTTTGAGTCATATTACCAAGGGCAGAGCAAAAGCAAAGTTTTCATGGTCTAAGTCCCAAGAGAAGGCATTCGTTGAATTAAATCACAACCTCTGCACATGTACTACATTTCCAGACCTGCAACAACCGTTTGAAATTGAGACAAGTGCCTCTTACTATGATATTGATGCATTCCTCACCCAACACGGGCATCTAGTGGCCTATCATAGTGAGACACTTTCTGATACAATTCGAAAGTACCCCACCTATGATAAAGAGATGTATTCTATCGTGTAGGCTTGCCAGCAATGAAAACATTACATTCTGGGGAAGGAGACAATCATCCACATCGATCACCACCACTTCAGTTTATACAGACACAAGGGAAGTTGCAGAATGATTGCCATTAGAAGTGGTCTACATATCTGCAACAATTCCACTTGAACATTAAATACAAAAAGGTCAGCACCAATCATGTTGCAGATTACCTTAGCTGGCCCACAGTTGTAGCATTGACTATTGTTCTCAACTCTTGTGGTCACGAGACCTCTAGATGGTCGCAATTATACAAAGATGATTTAGAGTTTTCCACCACATACCAGATGCTAGTGGATGGCAAGCAAGTTCCCCATTTCCACCTCTAGGACACATTATTGCATTACCTGGACCACCTCTGTGTTCCTTTTAGCGAACATTCCAAGTTGACTTGGGAAGCACACTACATTCGGGTCGTATGAAACTTTGGTGTGGAGAAAATTGTGGTCGTACTCCAAAAGTACTTTTATTGGCAAAACTATAACATCATGTTGGAAAATATACCAGATCCCACATTGCCAAGCCAACCATCAAGAAGCAAGGTTTGTACACTCATTTGCCTACTCGCAACCAGCCCTGGGAATCCATCTCCATGGATTATATGTCTAGCCTCCCTTCTACCAAGCATGGTAATGATTGTGTATTTGTGGTCGTAAATAGATTTTCTAATATGCCTATATTGGCGGCGTGCAAGAAGAGTACCACAACAGATGACACTGCCAAACTCTTCTTTGAACAAGTGTGGGTACATTTTTGGATCCCATAAACCATTATATCAGATCAGGATAGTATGTTCCTAAGAACATTATGGTCAAACCTCTGGACTCTATTAGACACCAAGCTCACTAAGTCGACTGCATTCCATCCCCAGATAAAAGTCGTCAACAGAATGATAGTGCACAAATTGCACAGTATAACTCCAAGCATCCATGAACCTAGGATGAGAACCTTCCCTATGTGCAACATAGTTATAATAGAGCTCACCATAGTTCGACTGGTCGTAGTCCCTTTCATGTGGGTCTCGGATTTCAACCATTATGTCTGATTGATGTTTCCATGCATTATGCGACTACACGGATAGAATCCACACATGTACAGTCCAAGTTTGATAAAGAAACCAGGTTTAATGAATGCATCCAGCACATTCGCCAGCAAGTTCATGACATCTTAGAGAAGTCCAATGTCAAGTACAAGTAGCGACATGATCAACATTGGGTGCCACTCATGTTTTAGGTGGGCGACAAAGTTTAGTTGCATTTGCAAAAGGAACACCTTACCAAAGCCTATAGAAATCTCAGACCACTCTGATATGGGCCTTACACCATCACCAAGGTTGTTAGAGACAATGCTTTTAAGCTCAATATTCCCCCATTCCTTGGTATGCACCCAGTGTTCAATTTGGACCACCTTCGGCAATACTTTCCACCATTACTGGACACATCAAACATTGCAGAACAGCTCACACCAACAAATCTAAACCCAACTGCATGGAACGGGCCACAACTGATTGGATCATGGACACACAGATCAAGAACAATCACTAGCAGAAGATCCAACTGTATCAAGTTTTCAAAGCTAGCCAACTCCTACACCAAGGCAAGTGGCTCACTAGGGACCAAGTTCAGCAAAAGTTTCCCCATCTCATGGAGGCACTCAATGACATGGGGACAATTGCTTCCTAAGGGGGGAGGACTGATCTAGGTGGATATTGGTGGCCACCCACTTATTCCACTTGGACCCCCACCAATATTTCTTTTAGTTTCCTTAATTGTAGCACAATTTACTATTTTTGGTAGTTTTTCGAGCCCTGAACTTCCGGAGCCATTTTGAGGCCCTAAGCGATGTTTTTTTGGAAAATGAGCAAACCAAAAGCTTGCGACATGATTTTGCAATCTAGAAATTTAGTCCTCAAATAAATATTTCTAACGAGGTATTGTACGTGTCAAATGGAGATCATATGCCAAAGTTATGACCCCGAGAAGTTGATGTACCAATTTACCCCAACAGGGCCCACATAATTTTGGTGTTTCATCTCCTAGGGTTAGGTTTTTGGATTTTAGGGTTTTCCATTGTTTCTCAATAATAAATAGGTCTTCGAGCCTCATTGTAACATAGTTCATAAGGCATATAATCGTCACATCTCTTCTCAGAGATAATCTACCATTGCCTGAGCTAGTTTATTTCCATTCTACATGTAACCAATTTTCAGTAATTTTTTATCAATGAATTGAAGTTCAGTTTTCGTTGTAGCTCTATGTTTCTATTTAATCAGTATTTCATTTCATTCCTACATAAATATGGATCAACATAGGAGTGTCCAAGTCAAGGCCTCCTTAAAAAAGATGGATATTAGGAACAATTTTCCTTGGCTTAATAACATAACATTTCATCCCAGCTCGAGACACCTAGACCATAAGGGCCACAGGGGGAGGGGAAGCCTTAAGCCTTAGAAAAGGGAGAAGGAAAATTATGGCTAGGGAGGATAGGAGAGGCATGCTTGGGGACCTAAGGTGAAGTTGGGGGCCAAGGGGAATCTGAGGAGGCCCCTTAGCTGTAGGAAGGGACATAGAACATGCAAAGGGGACAAGGGACGTAAATTGGGAAGACAAGAAGGGGGAAGATCTTACCCGAAAAGGGTACCTGTCATGGCTCCAAAAGATGAAAGAGGCTTTATGCGATCCTGTACACGTAATTCTGAGTAAGCTTCTGGCATGGTGGAGTCTACAAATTTCTTTCTGAAGCCTAATGTATCCTTATTTAACCCAAGGGGGCCATGCCTAGAACAATCTTTAAGTAGGTGCATGTTTCATGGAATTAATGACATATAAAGGGAAGTTTACAATAGTCTACCCTCTGGTGCCATGAACTCCTTCCATATATATTTCCACCTTTGCTAACAAACCAGGCCTAAGATTTATGTCTACCTGAATTCACGCTATGCGCCTGTCCTCTTTGTCCTGCCATCTGTCTATTGCACCAATAAAGGAAACCAACTTGTTATCGATGGCAATGAAAGCCTCCAGACTCCAAAAGTGGAGTAGTGGGCCAACAAGCATTGCCCAAACACTTACTTTGAACACAAACTCCTTCTTAGGGTAGGAGACAATTGTCCAGGGCTTTAATAACAAGCCCTCCATTCCCCAACTCTAGTTCTGCTCCATAATAAGCGCACAATCCGCCTCCACCTTGAAGACAAAATTTAGTTGCCCATGGGCTAATGTATGCACAATAGGTTTGTGGTTGCTATGAAGAGGAAATACATTGTTTTAGAGTTTAGGTTGAACAAACTCTTACCTCGAGCTGTCCCACAAAAGTTTTTCCTTCATACTCCATTACGCGCGAAAGGGAAAAAAATTTCTCCACTGTCAAACTAGCCAATTCTCATCTTTTTATAATGCACCTATTATTTCTGTGTGACCAAAGGGAAGGGTTTGAAGCTTGAGAATTCATTACACCTTTGATTGTCGTTGATGAGTGTGCGAGGTATCGATAGTCTATGCAGTGGGGAAGGGTGGCCATGTCAAGATAAAGGGGCACCATGTTGTTCACATGTGAGGCAACTGCTGCCACCTGCCGCAAGCAAGGGTCTGCGTCAGTGCAGTTAGCAAAAAGCCTACACATAGAAAATCACAGTTCAAATGGTCTATAGAAAAGATTTCGGCGATAATCACATCCAAAGTCATTTGTCGACGCGTTTGGAACCAAAAAGTGTGGTTCATTGTCAGGAGAAGGTGAAGAACCAGATCATAGCAACAAAATGCCAGATCTGGCTTCATCTTTGAAAACTACAAGCGTGCCCGTTCAAAATGATGAACCTTATTCACAGTGGCCCTTCTGTGCAGAGATATAATTATTGAATTGAGACTTTTGTGATCCATAATAGTTTATAGAAAATATTTCAGCAATAATCACATCCAAAGTCATTTGTCGACGTGTTTTGAACTAACAAGTGTGGTACATCGTCAGGGCAAGATGAAGAACCAAATCATAGCAGCAAAATGCCAAATCTGACTTCATCTTTGAAACCTGCAAGCGTGCCCGTTCAAAATGATGAATCTTATTCATAGTGGCCCTTCCGTGCAAGGATATAATTATTGAATTGAGACTTTGTGATCCATAACAATTTATAGAAAACCTTTCGGCAATAATCACATCCAAATTCATTTGTCGATGCGTTTCGAACCAGCAAGTGTGGTTCACCATCAGGACACGATGAAGAACCAGATCATGGCAACAAAACACCAGATATGACTTCATCTTCAAAACCTGCAAGCTTGCCCATTCAAAATGATGAACCTTATTCACAGTGGCCCTTACGTGCAAGGATATAATTATTGAATTGAGACTTTTGTGATCCATAATAGTTTATAAAAAATATTTTGGCATTAATCACATCCAAAGTCATTTGTCAATGTGTTTCCAACCAACAAGTGTGGTTCATCGTTAGGACAAGATGAAGAACCAGATCATAGAAACAAAACACCAAATCTGACTTCATCTTTGAAACCTACAAGCATGCCTATTCAAAATGATGAACCTTATTTTCAATGGCCCTTTCGTGAAGGGACATAATTATTGAATTGAACTTTTGTGAGACATAACAGTTTATAGAAAAGCTTTCGGCGATAATCACATTCAAAGTCATTTGTCGATGCATTTCGAACTAGCAAGTATGGTTCATCGTCACGACAAGATCAAGAACCAGATCATAGCAACAAAACGCCAAATCTGACTTCATCTTCGAAACCTACAAGCATACCCGTTCAAAATGATGAACCTTATTCGTAGTCGCCCTTCCGTGCAGGAATATAATTATTGAATTGAGACTTCTGTGATCCATAACAGTTTAAAGAAAAGCTTTCGGCGATAATCACATCCAAATCATTTGTCGATGCATTTCTAACCCACAAGTGAGGTTCATCGTCAGGAAAAGATGAAGAACCATATCATAGCAACAAAACGCCAGATCTAACTTCATCTTCGAAACCTGCAAGCGTGCCCTTTCAAAATGATGAACCGTATTCGCAGTGGCCCTTACGTGCAGGGATATAATTATTGAATTGAGACTTTTGTGATCCATAATAGTTTATAGAAAATCTTTCGGCGATAATCACATCCAAAGTCATTTGTTGACACGTTTAGAACCAGCAAGTGTGGTTCATCGTCAAGACAAGATGAGAACCAAATCATACCAATAAAACGCCAGGTTTGACTTCATCTTCAAAACCTGCAAGCGTGCCTATTCAAAATGATAAACCTTATTCGCAGTGGCCCTTCTGTGTAGGAATATAATTATTGAATTGAAACTTCTATTATACATAACAGTTTATAGAAAATCTTTCAGCGATAATCACATCCAAAGTCATTTGTCGACACATTTCGAACCAACAAGTTTGGTTCATCATCAGGGCAAGATGAAGAACCAGATCATAGCAACAAAACGCCAGATCTGACTTCATCTTCGAAACCCGCAATATTTCACATTCAAAAAGATTAAACTTATTCGCAATCCTTCCGTCAAGGGATATAATTATTGAATTGAGACTTTTGTGATCCATAACAGTTTATAGAAAAGCTTTCGGCGATAATCACATCCAAAGTCATTTGTCGACGCGTTTCGAACCAACAAGTGTGCTTCATCATCAGGACAAGATGAAGAACCAGATCATATCAACAAAACGCTAGACTTGACTTCATCTTCGAAACCTACAAGCATGCACGTTCAAAATGATGAACCTTATTCCCAGTGGCCCTTCCGTGCAGGGATATAATTATTGAAATGAGACTTCTGTGATCCATAACAATTTATAGAAAAGATTTTGGCGATAATCACATCAAAAGTCATTTGTCGACGCGTTTCGAACCAACAAGTGTGCTTCATCGTCAGGATAAGATGAAGATCCATATCATAGCAACAAAATGCCACATCTGACTTCAACTTCGAAACCTGCAAGCGTGCCTATTCAAAATGATGAACCTTATTTACAATGGCCCTTCCGCACAAGGATATAATTATTGAATTGAGACCTCTGTGATCCATAACAGTTTATAGAAAAATTTCGGCGATAATCACATCCAAAGTCATTTGTCGACGTGTTTTGAACCAGCAAGTGTGGTTCATCATAAGGACAAGATGAAGACCCAGATCATAGCAATAAAACACCAGGTCTGATTTCATCTTCGAAACCTGCACGCGTGCCTATTCAAAATGATGAACCTTATTCATAGTGGCCCTTTCGTGCAGGGTTATAATTATTGAATTGAGACTTCTGTGATCCATAACAGTTTATAGAAAAGCTTTTGGCGATAATCACATCCAAATTCATTTGTCGACGTGTTTCAAACCAGCAAGTGTGGTTCATCGTCAGGACAAGATGAAGAACTAGATCATAGCAACAAAACGCCAAATCTTACTTCATCTTTGAAACCTGCAAGCATGCCCGTTCAAAATGATGAACCTTATTCGAAGTGGCCCTTCCATGCAGGGATATAATTATTGAATTGAGACTTCTGTGATCCATAACAGTTTATAGAAAATCTTTGGGCGATAATCACATCCAAAGTCATTTGGCGATGTGTTTCGAACCAGCAAGTGTGGTTCATCGTTAGGACAAGATGAAGAACTAGATCATAGCAACAAAACGCCAGATCTGACTTCATCTTCAAATACTGCAAGCATGCCCATTCAAAATGATGAACCTTATTCACAATGGCCCTTCCGTGTAGGGATATAATTATTGAATTGAGACTTCTGTGATCCATAACAGTTTATAGAAAAGCTTTCAGCGATAATCACATCCAAAGTCATTTTTCGACGGGTTTCGAACCAGCAAGTGTGGTTCATCGTCAGGACAAGATGAAGACCAGATCATAACAACAAAACACCAGATTTGACTTCATCTTCAAAACCTACAAGCATGCCCATTCAAAATGATGAACCTTATTCGTAGTGGCCCTTTCATGCAGGGATATAATTATTGAATTGAGACTTTTGTGATCCATAACAGTTTATAGAAAATATTTCGGCGATAATCACATCCAAAGTCATTTTTCAACGCGTTTCAAACCAGCAAGTGTGGTTCATTCTAAGGACAAGATGAAGAACCACATCATAGCAACAAAACACCAGGTCTAACTTCATCTTCAAAACCTGCAAGAGTGCCCGTTCAAAATGATGAACCTTATTAGTAGTGGCCCTTCCATGTAGCGATATAATTATTAAATTGAGACTTCTGTGATCCACAATAGTTTATAGAAAAGCTTTCGGCCATAATCACATCCAAAGTCATTTGTCAACGTGTTTCGAACCAGCAAGTGTGGTTCATCGTAAGGACAAGATGAACAACCAGATCATAGCAACAAAATAGCAGATCTGACTTCATCTTCGAAACTTGCAAGTGTACCCATTCAAAATGATGAACCTTATTCGTAGTGGCTCTTTCGTGCAGGGATATAATTATTGAATTGAGACTTCTGTGATCCATAACAGTTTATAGAAAAGATTTCGACGATAATCACATCCAAAGTCTTTTCTTGATGCATTTCGAACTAGCAAGTGTGGTTCATCGTCAGGACAAGATGAAGAACTAGATCATAGAAAGAAAACGCCAGATCTGACTTCATCTTTGAAACCTGCAAGCATGCTCGTTCAAAATGATGAACCTTATTCGCATTGGCCCTTCCATGCAAGGATATAATTATTGAATTAAGACTTTTGTGATCCATAAAATTTTATAGAAAATCTTTCAGTGATAATCACATCCAAAGTCATTTGTCGAAGGGTTTCGAACCAGCAAGTGTGGTTCATCGCCAGGACAAGATGAAGAACCAAATCATAGCAACAAAATGCTGGATTTGACTTCATCTTCAAAACTTGCAAGCGTGCCCGTTCAAAACAATGAACTTTATTCGCAGTGGCCCTTCCGTGCAGGGATATAATTATTGAATTGAGACTTCTTGATCCATAACAGTTTATAGAAAAGCTTTTTGCAATACTCACATCCAAAGTCATTGGTCAACGTGTTTCGAACAAGCAAGTGTTGTTCATCATCAGGACAAGATGAAGAACCAAATCATAGAAACAAAACATGAGATCTGACTTAATCTGCGAAACCTGCAAGCATGCCCATTCAAAATGATGAACCTTATTCGCAGTGGCCCTTCTGTGCAGGGATATAATTATTGAATTGAGATTTCTGTGATCCAGTTTATAGAAAAGGTTTCAGCAATAATCACATCCAAAGTAATTTGTCGACGCGTTACGAACCAGCAAGTGTGTTCATTGTCAGGACAAGGGGAAGAACCAGAGCATAGCAACAAAATGCCAGACTTGACTTCAACTTTGAAACCTGCAAGCGTGCCCGTTCAAAATGATGAACCTTATTCGCAGTGGCCCTTTCGTGCAGGGATATAATTATTCAATTGAGACTTCTGTGATCCATAACAGTCTATAGAAAATTTTTTTTGATAATCACATCCAAAGTCATTTGTCGATGCGTTTCAAACTAGCAAGTGTGGGTCATTGTTAGGATAAGATGAAGAACTAGATCATAGCAACAAAACGCCAAATCTGACTTCATCTTCGAAACCTGCAAGTGTGCCCATTCAAAATGATGAACCTTATTCGTAGTGGCCCTTCCGTGCAGGGATATAATTATTGAATTGAGACTTTTGTGATCTATAACAATTTATAGAAATGTGTTAGGCGATAATCACATCCAAAGCAATTTGTTGATGCATTTCAAACCAACAAGTGTGGTTCATCGTCAGGACAAGATGAAGTGTAGAAATTTTGAATAATATGACACTTATTCACAGAGATTATACTGATTATACACTATTGCGGAATACATGCATAATACATAACCTCCTCTACGTTGATCATCAATTTAGCGGCGTTCAAAACAATGAAACATCAATCGCATGCGCACATTAACACGGTATGTAACCCGGGGAAAGCATACAGCTGAAAACCCCACACTATATGTATATTATAATGATAGAGAACATGTAACAATACATAGTACAATACTCCTCACAAGTACTCAATACTATCTCCACCTGTTACACACAAACTAGCTCAGATCTGATGCCTCAAATCTCCTCCATTGTTTGCCTGCCTCCACTGCGCAATCCTACAAGAGAATCAATCACTCTGTGAATTCAAATTCCCTTGGTTATACTACGCAAGCCTCATGGGAAATCTCCATCCATGCATTTGCACTATAGTCACAACTGATAGCAATCTCAACCTCTAACACCTGTCTCCACTGAACTGTACATGCACTGAGTTAACTGATGTATTCTTTAGTTGCTTTATGAGTTAATAATTAGTGAATTAATTAATAATTAATTCACACAACTCATCACTAGTGTATTCTTTAGTTAGACTAAAATAAAACTAGTTTAACCAAGTCAAACTGAACACAACTCCATCAACTCCACAATCAACTCCACCAAACTCAACCACATGAGTTCTAACTGAAGTCCTGCATGCAATAGCTCAACTGACCCACAAGAAAAGCGTATTTCCTTCTGACAGCTGCATGTGCCACATCCGTAGCTCAAACTGAAGTGCTCCAAGAGGATAAGATAATGTTTATAGTCCAAATATTATTATGAGCTAATAATATTCGATTGTTCTATTTTTAGCTTGGCAGTCTAAAAATAGAAACCGCCCATATGTCTAAAAATAGAAGTCCATCTATTTTTACCAACATGACCAATCATCCACAAATAGCATCTTGCAACTCATAGACCATGATCCATATGTCTAAAAATAGACTATGTCTAAAAATAGACATAGTCTAAAAATAGACTTTGCGCCAAAAATAGCCTGCGGGCCCACTTAGTGAAGGCGACTCCTTTCCACTAAGCTCCATCATCTTGTTGCATTCTCAACACTCCCTCTCAACAAGATATGGATTATCAGCAACCTATATCCTGCCTCGGTGGTATTCGAATTTGCTCCTAGTGAGCGCCTTCGTTAAGATATCAGCATCCTGATCCTCCGTTGGAATGTATGAAAGTAACATGACTCTCCACTGCACACAATCTCTGATATGACAGTACCTGATGTCAATGTGCTTAGATCTATCATGAAATACTGGATTAGCTGAGATTTTAATGCAACTCTGGTTATCACAATAAATCACTGTAGGCTCCAAGTATGAACCGAAAAACCTGACCAAGATCTTCCTCATCCATATAGCCTCGCATGCAGCCAAACTTGCTGCCATATACTCGGCCTCTGCTGAATTGAGTGCCACGAATCTCTGCTTCCTAATGTACCAAGAAACTGCTGTCGACCTGATACTGAAAATCCATCCAGATGTGCTCTTTCTGTCCGTTGGGCTCCCTGCCCAATCTGCATCCGTGAAGCCACATAGCTTCACCTCATCCTCTTGTTTGTACCACAATCCATATCCCGATGTGCCTCTTAGATAACGCAATACATGCTTGCATGCCTTCCAGAAGAGCTTGGTTGGCTTAACCATAGCTTGTGAAAGCTGGTTAACAGCATAGCATATATCGGGTCATGTATTGACCAGATACATAAGCAACCCCACCAACTGTCGATAGATAGTGGCATCCACTACCTCCGCTGAAGTAGCATCCTCCTTCCTCCAACCTCCAGGAAGAGAAGTATCAACAGGCTTGCATCCATGCATGTTGAACTTCTCCAGTATCTCCCGAGCATACTTACCTTAAGAAACAAATAGTCCATCACTGCACTGCCAAATTTCCAATCCCAGGAAATAATGAAGGAGGTCCAAGTCCTTCATCTCAAACTCCTTAGCAAGATCATCCTTGCATGAAAGTATCAACAGCTCATCACCCGTTAGAATCAAATCATCTACATAAAGTACAATGATAAGCAACTTACCCTCCACCACAATCTGGCATAGGTTAGGATCCGCCTCACTCTTGGAGAATCCAAGTCCGGTGAAATAACTGTCTATCCATGTGTACCAAGCACGTGGTGCTTGTTTCAACCCATACAGCGCTCTCTTGAGCTTGCACACATGCGACTCGCTGTTAAAGATCTCGAAACCTTCGGGCTGCTCAATGTACACCTCCTCCTCAATGACTCCGTTGAGGAACGTAGTCTTTACATCCATCTGATGAATGTACCACCCCATCTGTGCTGAGAGAGCAAGAATCGTCCGTATGGAAGAATACCTTGCGACAGGTGAAAAGGTCTCTTCATAATCGATCCCCTCTATCTGTGAAAAGCCTCGGGCAACAAATCTTGCCTTATACTTCTCCACACTCTTGTTAGCTGCCTGCTTAACTTTGTAGATCCATCTCGAACCCACCACTGATTTCCCTTCCAGTCTTCGGACAATCTCCCATGCACTGTTTCTGACAATCGAATCATACTCTTCCACCATAGCATCTACCCATGCGAGGTCCTCCACAGCTTCCTCGAAAGAGGATGGCTCAGTCACAACACATTTTCTCACAAGAGCCATGTATCCAGTGTACTGATCAGGTGACTGTCTCTGTCTACGTTGAGCTGTAGGTGGTCCTACAACCTTCTCTGCATCTTGAGCCAGTCGCTCAGCTTCTGTCAAGCGCTTTCGCCCTCTGATGGTTGGCGCTGCATGAGTGGTCTCTTCCACTCCATGAACTTCATCTTGTGGCTGATCCACGTCCTGAAGCTCATCCTTAGGAACTAATAGCTCCTCATCTGCATGCAAGTGTGGCTCCCTCTCAAGCAAACACTTCATGGCTTTCTCCTCCTGAAATTTTATATCCCATCGCACAACAGTCTTGCCACTGTCTGGAAAATACACACGATAGTTGTGGGGCGTATCAGTGTACCCCACAAATATCCCAACCTCTACGGTCGGCTCCAGCTTCTTCCTGGCATCCTTTGTCACATGCATGTAAACATTAGTACCAAAAATCCTCAAATGAGAAATATCAGGCCTCTTACCAGAATAAGAATCCTCGGGTGTACTCGTGCCAAGTATCCTGTGAGAACAACGGTTCTGCACATATACTGCAGTATTGCATGCTTCCGCCCACAAGTGAAGGGGTAGGCCCTGATCATGCAACATCGCCCGTGCAGCACCCACGATCATTCTGTTCTTCCGCTCAGCAACCCCGTTCTGCTGTGGGTTATGGGGAGCTATGAGCTCTCTTCGAATCCCTTCTGCAATGCAGAAGTCCTTGAACTCGCCAGAGATGTATTCACCACCATTGTCGCTCCTAAGAGCCTTCACCTTCTTCCCTAACTCCTTCTCAACCAATGCTTTGAACTCACAGAACTTAGAGTATGTCTCGCTCTTCTTCTGCATGAAGAAGATCCAGCACTTTCGAGAGAAATCATCAACAAAGATCACATAATACCTGTGTTTTGTTGTCGAAGCTACTGAGAAAGGTCCACACACGTCTGTGTGAATTCTCTCAAGGATCGTCATGGCGCAACTATCCTTCTCGTGAAAGGTGGCTTTCACAAATTTTCCCAAGGTACACCCCTTGCACTGATCTGACTGCGCAAGAGTGCCTTTAGGAAGCCCTGTAGTAATCTGTTGCAGTATCTTCAAGGCTCCATGGTGAAGGTGACCCAATCTCCTGTGCCACAGCTCGCCATCATCCCGGCTCACCAATCCTTCTGCCTTGCATGCCATTGTTGCACAACCATCTACATGCAACTGATAAAGGTTCCTGACTCGAACCCCTATCTTCCGGGTTTCTCCAGTTGTCTTACTGCATAGGAAAGCCTTTCCCTCGTTGAAAACAACATCATATCCCTTGTCTTCTAACATCACCACAAAGATAAGATTCTTCTTCAATCCTGGAACATGCATCACTTCCTTCAATATGAAGGGTTTACCAGACTCCCTCTCAAAGGAAATGGTACCAATACTGGTTGCATTGTATCTACCATCATCGCCCATCTCGATGTGCACTCCAAGATCTTTCTCCTCCAGATCAAAAAACAAATCTCGATCTCCTGTCATGTGAAAAGACGCACCACTGTCCAAGAACCATATTGATCCCATCACACTTGATACCAAGCATGTGATCAACGAAAAATCAAGCTTAAACTATGAGGCTAAGGCCTCTCCCACTGCAGATCCAGCAGCTTGCTTATTTTTCTTCTTCTGCGAACAATTTGTGGCATAGTGTCCGTGCTGGTGACAGTGAAAGCACTTCACCTTAGACATGTCCTACTTCTTGCCTTTCACACCGGAATGAGAAGCTTTCTTGTTCTTCCCCTTCTTTGCTTTGGCAGCCAAAGCGCAATTTTCTTCATCAGTTGCCTTTGATGAAGATCCGTCCCTGGTATTCCGCCTGATCTCCTCCTGCACAAGATCTGACCAAAGTCTCTCCCATCCTGGAAATTTCTCCCGACCATTGACAGAGTCCTGATAGGAATGCCAACTCTTCGGAAGACCAAGGAGAGCCAAGCTCACCAAGTCCTCATCATCGACAGTCACCCCCACACTTCCCAGCTCATCCCTGCACTTAGTGAACTTCGTGAGATACTTGGGCATACTGTCTCCCTTCTTGCACTTAATGTTTCTGAGTTTATCCTTGAGTGCCAGCTTCCTCTGATCGCTCTTGCTTTGGAATAGATCTGTCAACGCTTCCCACATCAAGTACGGAGAAGCCTTTCCATGCAGGCTAGACACAATGTGATCCTTCATGCCCTCCAACAGAATACTTCGACACTTTGTTGTCTTCTTTTGCCAAGCATCAACTTGCGCAGTATCAGTAGGCTTTGGGACCTCAGCCTCTATGAACTCCTTCAGCTCATTATCATCTAACACCACCTCCATCCTGTCCTTCCATGCAATATAGTTCGAGCTACCCTCAAGAGCATACTCCAATCGCAATCTGTTGAAAGACATTGCCACGTTGACACCAAGAAAACACTGTTGCAAATTCGAATTCCACCAGCTCAAAACTCAACCGCCTCTGATCTAGAATTCGTGAGAACAAAGTATTTCTCGTACAGAGATTGAATATATGGGCTTTTACCAGATATCTCACCTTCCAAAGGAAGGATGAATCTAGAGGCTACCTGGCCCGATTACAGACTCTGCCTGAAGAAATAAAATGTAAACACTTTCTGAATAATAGATCTAATGATCAACTGCTCCGATACCATGTAGAAATTTTGAATAATATGACACTTATTCACAGAGATTATTCCGATTATACACTATTGCGGAATACATGCATAATACATAACCTCCTCTACGTTGATCATCAATTTAACAGCATTAAAAACAATGAAACATCAATCGCATGCACACATTAACACAGTATGTAACCCAGGGAAAGCATACAGCTGAAAACCCCACACTATCTGTATATTATAATGATAGAGAACATGTAACAATACATAGTACAATACTCCTCACAAGTACTCAGTACTATCTCCACCTATTACACACAAACTAGCTCAGATCTGATGCCTCAAATCTCCTCCACTGTTTGCCTGCCTCCACTGCGCAATCCTACAAGAGAATCAATCACTCTGTGAATTCGAATTCCCTTGGTTATACTACGCAAGCCTCATGGGAAATCTCCATCCATGCATGTGCAAATCTCATGCACAACTGATAGCAATCTCAACCTCTAACACCTGTCTCCACTAAACTGTACATGCACTGAGTTAACTGATGTATTCTTTAGTTGCTTTATAAGTTAATAATTAGTGAATTAATTAATAATTAATTCACGCAACTCATCACTAGTGTATTCTTTAGTTAGACTAAAATACAACTAGTTTAACCAAGTCAAACTGAACACAACTCCATCAACTCCACAATCAACTCCACCAAACTCAACCACATGAGTTCTAACTGAAGTCCTGCATGCAATAGCTCAACTGACCCACAAGAAAAGCGTATTTCCTTCTGACAGCTGCATGTGCCACATCTGTAGCACAAACTGAAGTGCTCCAAGCGGATACGATAATGTTTATAGTCCAAATATTATTATGAGCTAATAATATTCGACTGTTCTATTTTTAGCTTGGCAGTCTAAAAATAGAAACTGCCCATATGTCTAAAATTAAAAGTCCATCTATTTTTACCAACATAACCAATCATCCACAAAAAGCATCCTGCAACTCATAGACCATGATCCATATATCTAAAAATAGACTTTGCGCCAAAAATAGCCTGCGGGCCCACATAGTGAAGGTGACTCCTTTCCACTAAGCTCCATCATCTTGTTGCATTCTCAACATGAAGAACCAGATCATAACAATAAAATGCCAGGTCTGACTTCATTTTCGAAACCTGTAAGTGTTCCCATTCAAAATGATGAACATTAATCGCAGTGGCCCTTCCGTGCATGGATATAATTATTGAATTGAGACTTCTGTGATCTGTAACAGTTTATAGAAAAGCTTTTGGCGATAATCCCATCCAAAGTCATTTGTCGATGCGTTTTGAACCAGCAAGTGTGCTTCATCGTCAAGACAAGATGAAGAACCAGATCATAACAACAAAACGCCAGATCTTACTTCATCTTCGAAACCTGCAAGCATGTCCATTCAAAATGATGAACCTTATTCGCAGTGGCCCTTCCATGCAGGGATATAATTATTGAATTGATACTTTTGTGATCCATAACAGTTTATAGAAAAGCTTTCGGAGATAATCACATCCAAAGTCATTTGTCGATGGGTATCAAACCAGCAAGTGTGGTTCACAGTCAGGACAAGATGAAGAAGCAGATCATAGCAACAAAATCCCAGATCTGACTTCATCTTCGAAACCTACAATTATGCCCATTCAAAATGATGAACCTTATTCACAGGGGCCCTTCCGTGCAAGCATATAATTATTTAATTAATAATTTGGTGATCCATAACCGTTTATAGAAAAGGTTTCGGCGATAATCACATCCAAAGTCATTTGTCGACGCGTTTCGAACCTGCAAGTGAGGTTCATCATCAGGACAAGATGAAGAACCAGATCATAGCATCAAAACACCATATCTGACTTCATCTTCGAAACCTGCAAGCGTGCCCATTCATAATGATGAACCTTATTCGGAGTGGCCCTTCCGTGCAGGGATATAATTATTGTATTAAGACTTCTGTGATCCATAACAGTTTATAAGACATCTTTCGGTGATAATCACATCCAAAGTCATTTGTCGACGCGTTTCGAACCAGCAAGTGTGGTTCATCATTAGGACAAGATGAAGAACTAGATCATAGGAATAAAATGCCAGGTCTGACATCATCTTTGAAACCTACAAGTGTGCCCATTCAAAATGTTGAACCTTATTCGCAGTGGCCCTTCTGTGCAGGGATATAATTATTGAATTGAGACTTCTGTGATCCATAACAATTTATAGAAAAGCTTTCAGCGATAATCACATCCAAAGTCATTTGTCGACGCGTTTCGAACCAGAAAGTGTGGTTCATCGTCAGGACAAGATGAAGAACCAGATCATAGCAACGAAATGCCAGATGTGACTTCATCTTCGAAACCTACAAGATTGCCCATTCAAAATGATGAATCTTATTCGTAGTGGCCCTTCCGTGAAGGGATATAATTATTGAATTGAGACTTCTGTGATCCATAACAGTTTATAGAAATGTTTTCAGTGATAATAACATCCAATGTCATTTGTCGACGCGTTTCGAACCAGCAAGTGTGGTTCATCGTCAGGACAAGATGAAGAACCAGATCATAGCAACAAAACGCCAGATCTGACTTCATCTTTGAAACCTGCAAGCATGCCCGCTCAAAGTGATGAACCTTATTCAAATTGGCCCTTCCATGCAGGGATATAATTATTGAATTGAAACTTTCGTGATCCATAACAGTTTATAGAAAAGCTTTCAGCGATAATCACATCCAAAGTCATTTATTGATGTGTTTCGAACCAGCAAGTGTGGTTCATCGTCAAGACAAGATGAAGAACTAGATCATAGCAACAAAACGCCAGATCTGACTTCATCTTCGAAACCTGCAAGCATGCCATTCAAAATGATGAACCTTATTCACAGTGGCCCTTCCGTGCAAGGATATAATTATTGAATTGAGACTTTTGTGATCCATAACAATTTATGGAAAAGCTTTCAGTGATAATCACATCCAAAGTCATTTGTCGATGCGTTTCGAACTAGCAAGTGTGGTTCATCGTTAGGACAAGATGAAGAACCAGATCATAGGAACAAAACACCAGACCTGACTTCATCTTTGAAACCTGCAAGCGTGCCCATTCAAAATGATGAACCTTATTCACAGTGGCCCTTCCATGCAGGGATATAATTATTGAATTGAGACTTCGGTGATGCATAACAATTTATAGAAAAGCTTTTGGCGATAATCACATCAAAAGTCATTTGTCAACGGGTTTCGTCAGGACAAGATGAAGAACCAGATCATAGAAACAAAACACCAGATCTAACTTCATCTTCGAAACCTGCAAGCGTGCCCATTCAAAATGATGAACTTTATTCATAGTGGCCCTTTCGTGCAGGGATAAAAATAGTGAATTGAGACTTTTGTGATCCATAATAGTTTATAGAAAATGTTTCGGCAATAATCACATCGAAATTTATTTGTCGACGTGTTTCGAACCAGCAAGTGTGGTTCATCGTCAGGACAAGATGAAGAACTAGATCATAGCAACAAAACGTGAGGTCTGACTTCATCTTCAAAACCTGCAAGCATGCTCGTTAAACATGATGAACCTTATTCGCAGTGGTCCTTCCGTGCAGGGATATAATTATTAAATTGAGACTTCTGTGATCCACAATAGTTTATAGAAAAGCTTTCGGCCATAATCACATCCAAAGTCATTTTTCGACACGTTTCAAACCAACAAGTATGGTTCATCGTCAGGACAAGTTGAAGAACCATATCATAGCAACAAAACGCCAGATCTGACTTCATCTTTAAAACCTGCAAGTGTGCCCATTCGAAATGATGAACCTTATTCACAATGGCCCTTCCGTGCAGGGATATAATTATTGAATTGAGACTTCTGTGATCCATAACATTTTATAGAAAAGCTTTCTGTGATAATCACATCCAAAGTAATTTGTCGACGCGTTTCGATCCAGAAAATGTGGTTCATCATTAGGACAAAATGAAGAACAAGATCATAGCAACAAAATGTCAGATCTGACTTCATCTTCGAAACCTGCAAGCTTTCTCGTTCAAAATGATGAAACTTATTCGCAGTGGCCCTTCTGTGTAGGGATATAATTATTGAATTGAGACTTCTGTGATACATAACAGTTTATAGAAAAGATTTCGGCGATACTCACATCCAAAATCATTTATCGATGTGTTTTGAACAAGCAAGTGTGGTTCATCGTCAGTACAAGATGAAGAACCAGATCATGGAAACAAAATGTCAGAACTGACTTCATCTTCGAAACCTGCAAGCATGCCTTTTCAAAATGATGAACCTTATTCGCAGTGGCCCTTCCGTGCAGGGATATAATTATTGAATTGAGACTTCTGTGATCCATAAATGTTTATAGAAAAGCTTTCGATGATAATCACATCCAAAGTCATTTGTCAATGTGTTTCAAACCAACAAGTGTGGTTCATCGTCAGGACAAGATGAAGAACCAGATCATAGGAAGAAAACGCCAGATCTGACTTCATCTTCAAAAACTGTAAGCGTGCCTATTCAAAATGATGAACCTTATTCATAATGGCCCTTCCGTGCAGGGATATAATTATTGAATTGAGACTTTTTTGATCCATAACAGTCTATAGAAAAGCTTTCGCCAATAATCACATCCAAAGTCATTTGTTGATGCATTACAAACCAGCAAGTGTGGTTCATCGTCAGGATAAGATGAAGAACCGGATCATAACAAAAAAATGCCAAATCTGACTTCATCTTCGAAACCTGCAAGCGTGCCCTTTCAAAATGATGAACCTTATTCGAAGTGGCCCTTCCGTGTAGGGATATAATTATTGAATTGAGACTTCTGTGATCCATAACAGTTTATAGAAAAGTGTTCGGCGATAATCACATCCAAACCCATTTGTCGACGTGTTTCGAACCAGCAAGTGTGGTTCATCGTTAGGACAAGATGAAGAACTAGATCATAGTAATAAAATGCGAGGTCTGACTTCATTTTCGAAACCTGCAAGAGTGCCCGTTCAAATGATGAACCTTATTCGCAGTGGCCCTTTCGTGCAGGGATATAATTATTGAATTGAGACTTTTGTGTTCCATAACAGTTTATAGAAAAGCTTTCAGTGATAATCACATCCAAAGTCATTTGTCGATGCGTTTCAAACCAGCAAGTGTGGTTCATCGTCAGGACAAGATGAAGAACCAGATCATAGCTACAAAACACCATATCTGACTTCATCTTTGAAGCCTGCAAGTGTGCCCATTCAAAGTGATGAACCTTATTCGCAGTGGCCCTTCCGTGCAAGGATACAATTATTTAATTGAGACTTTTGTGATCCATAACAGTTTATAGCAAAGCTTTCGACGATAATCACATCCAAAGTCATTTGTCGACATGTTTCGAACAAGCAAGTCAGATGAAGAACTAGATCATAGCAACAAAACGCCAGATCTGACTTCATCTTCGAAACATGCAAGCGTGCCTATTCAAAATGATGAACCTTATTCGCAATGGCCCTTCCATTCAGGGATATAATTATTGAATTGAGACTTTTGTGATCCATAACAGTTTATAGAAAATATTTAGGCGATAATCACATCCAAAGTCATTTGTCAATGTGTTTCAAACCAACAATTGTGGTTCATCGTTAGGACAAGATGAAGAACCAGATCATAGAAACAAAACATCAGATCTGACTTCATCTTCAAAACCTGCAAGCGTGCCTGTTCAAAATGATTAACCTTATTCGTAGTGGCCCTTCCATGCAGGGATATAATTATTCAAATGACACTTCTGTGATCCATAATAGTCTATAGAAAATATTTCTGCAATAATCACATCCAAAGTCATTTGTCAACGTGTTTCGAACCAGCAAGTGTGGTTCATCGTCAGAACAAGATGAAGAAGTAGATCATAGCAACAAAACGCCAGGTCTGACTTCATCTGTGAAACCTGCAAGCATGCCCGTTCAAAATGATGAGCATTATTCGCAGTGGCCCTTCCGTGCAGGGATATAATTATTGAATTGAGACTTCTGTGATCCATAACAATTTATAGAAATGTTGTCGGCGATAATCATATCCAAAGCCATTAGTCGACGTGTTTCGAACTAGCAAGTGTGGTTCATCGTCAAGACAAGAGGAAGAACCAGAGCATAGCAACGATATGCCAAACTTGACTTCATCTTCGAAACCTGCAAGCGTGCCCGTTCAAAATGATGAACCTTATTCGAAGTGGCCCTTCCGTGCAGGGATATAATTATTGAATTGAGACTTCTCTGATCCATAAAAGTTTATAAAAAAGGTTTCGGCGATAATCACATCCAAAGTCATTTGTCGACGCGTTTTGAACCAACAAGTGTGGTTCATCGTCAAGATAAGAGGAAGAACCAGAGCATAGCAACAAAATGCCAAACCTGACTTCATCTTCAAAACCTACAAGCGTGCCCATTCAAAATGATGAATCTTATTCGCAGTGGCCCTTCCGCGCAGGGATATAATTATTGAATTGAGACTTCTGTGATCCATAATAATCTATAGAAAAGCTTTCGACGATAATCACATCCAAAGTCATTTTTCGATGCGTTTCGAACCAGCAAGTGTGGTTCATCGTCAGGATAAGATGAAGAACCAGATCATAGCAACAAAACGCCAAATCTGACTTTGTCTTCGAAACCTGCAAGTGTGCCCGTTTAAAATGATGAACCTTATTCACAGTGGCCCTTCAATGCAGGGATATAATTATTGAATTGAGAGTTCTATGATCCACAACAGTTTATAGAAATGTTGTCGGTGATAGTCACATCCAAAGCCATTTGTCGACGCGTTTCGAACCAGCAAGTGTGGTTCATCGTAAGGACAAGATGAAGAACCAGATCATAGCAATAAAACGCCAGGTCTGACTTCATTTTCGAAACCTGCAAGCGTGCCCGTTCAAAATGATGAACATTAATCATAGTGGCCCTTCTGTGCAGGGATATTATTATTGAATTGAGACTTTTGTGATCCGTAACAGTTTATAGATAAGCTTTCGGCGATAATCACATCCAAAGTCATTTGTCGACGTGTTTCGAACTAGCAAGTGTGGTTCATCGTTAGGACAAGATGAAGAACCAAATCATAGCAACAAAACTCCAGATCTTACTTCATCTTCGAAACTTGCAAGCGTGCCCGTCCAAATGATGAACCTTATTCGATGTGGCCCTTCCATGCAGGGATATAATTATTGAATTGAGACTTCTGTGATCCATAACAGTTTATAGAAAAGCTTTTGGCGATAATCACATCCAAAGTTAATTGTCGACGCATTTCGAACCAGCAACTGTGGTTCATAGTCAGGACAATATGAAGAACCAGATCATAGAAACAAAAACGCCAGATCTGACTTCATCTTCGAAACCTACAAGCGTGCCCGTTCAAAATGATGAACCTTATTCGCAGGGGCCCTTCCATGCAGGGATATAATTATTGAATTGAGACTTCTGTGATCCATAACAGTTTATAGAAAACCTTTCGGAGATAATAACATCCAAATTCATTTGTAGATCTGTTTCGAACCTGCAAGTGAGGTTCATCGTCAGGAGAAGATGAAGAACTAGATCATAGCAACAAAATGCCATATCTAACTTCGTCTTCGAAACCTGCAAGTATTCTCGTTCAAAATGATTAACCTTATTCACAGTGGCCCTTCCGTGTAGGTATATAATTATTAATTGAGACTTCTGTGATCCATAACAGTTTATAGAAAAGCTTTCGGCGATAATGACATCCAAAGTCATTTGTCAATGCATTTCGAACTAGTAAGTGTGGTTCATCGTTAGGACAAGATGAAGAACCAGATAATAGCAACAAAATGCTAGGTCTGACATCATCTTCGAAACCTGCAAGCGTGCCCGTTAAAAATGATGAACCTTATTCATAGTGGCCCTTCCGTGTAGGGATATAATTATTGAATTGAGACTTCTGTAATCCATAACAATTTATAGAAAAGCTTTCGGTGATAATCACATCCAAATTCATTTGTCGATGCATTTCGAACCAGCAAGTGTGATTCATCGTCAGGACAAGATGAAGAACTAGATCATAGCAACAAAACCCCAGATGTGATTTCGTCTTCGAAATCTGCAAGATTGTCATTCAAAATGATGAACCTTATTCGTAGTGGCCCTTCTGTGAAGGGATATAATTATTGAATTGAGACTTCAGTGATCCATAAAAGTTTATAGAAAAGGTTTCGGCAATAATCACATCCAAAGTCATTTGTCGACGCGTTTCGAACCAACAAGTGTGGTTCATTGTCGGGATAAGATGAAGAACCAGATCATAGCAACAAAACACCACATCTAACTTCATCTTCGAAATCTGCAAGCGCGCCCGTTCAAAATGATGAACCTTATTCGCAGTGGCCCTTCCGTGCAGGGATATAATTATTGAATTGTGACTTCTGTGATCCATAACAATTTATGGAAAAGCTTTCAGCGATAATCACATCCAAAGTCATTTGTCGATGCATTTCGAACCAGCAAGTGTGTTTCATCGTCAGGACAAGATGAAGAACCAAATCATAGCAACAAAACGCCATATATGACTTCAACTTCAAAACCTGCAAGCGTGTCCATTCAAAATGATGAACCTTATTTAGAGTGGCCCTTCTGTGCAGGGATATAATTATTAAATTGAGACTTCGGTGATCCATAACAGTTTATAGAAAAGCTTTCAGCAATAATCACATCCAAAGTCATTTGTCGACGTGCTTTTAACCAGCAAGTGTGGTTCATCGTCAGGACAAGATGAAGAACCATATCATAGTAATAAAACATCAGGTTTGAATTCATCTTTGAAACCTGCAAGCGTGCCCATTCAAAATGATGAACCTTATTCTTAGTAGCCCTTCCATGTAGGGATATAATTATTGGATTGAGACTTCTGTGATCCATAACAGTTTATAGAAAACCTTTCAGTGATAATCACATCCAAAGTCATTTGTCGACGCGTTTCGAACCAGCAAGTGTGGTTCATCGCCAGGACAAGATGAAGAACCAGATCATAGCAACAAAACGCCAGATCTGACTTCATCTTTGAAACCTGCAAGCTTGCACTTTCAAAATGATGAACCTTATTCGCAATGGCCCTTCCGTGCAGGGATATAATTATTGAATTGAGAATTTTGTGATCCATAACAGTTTATAGAAAAGCTTTTGGTGATAATCACATCCAAAGTCATTTGTCGATGCGTTTCGAACCAGCAAGTGTGGTTCATCGTCAGGACAAGATGAAGAACTAGATCATAGCAACAAAACGCCAAATCTGACTTCATCTTCGAAACCTGCAAGCACGCCCATTTAAAATGATGAACCTTATTCACAGTGGCCCTTCCGTGCAGGGACATAATAATTGAATTCACACTTCGGTGATACATAACAGTTTATAGAAAAGCTTTCGGCGATAATCACATCCAAAGTCATTTGTCAACGAGTTTTGAACCAGCAAGTGTGGTTCATCGTCAAGACAAGATGAAGAACCAAATCATAGCAACAAAACACCAGATCTGACTTCATCTTCGAAACCTACAAGCGTGCCCGTTCAAAATGATGAACCTTATTCATAGTGGCCCTTCCGTGCAGGGATATAATTATTGAATTGAGACTTTTGTGATCCATAACAGTTTATAGAAAAGGTTTCGGCAATAATCACATCCAAAGTTATTTGTCGACGAGTTTCGAACCAGCAAGAACCATATCATAGAAACAAAATGCCAGATGTGACTTCATCTTCAAAACGTGCAAGCGTGCTCGTTCAAAATGATGAACCTTTTTCGTCATGGCCCTTCTATACACGCTTACAGGTTTCGAAGATGATGCCAGATCTGGCGTTTTGTTGCTATGATCTGGTTCTTCATCTTGTCCTAATGATGAACCACACTAGCTGGTTCGAAACGCATCGACAAATGTCTTTAGATGTGATTATCGCCGAAAGCTTTTCTATAAACTGTTATGGATCACAAAAGTCTCAATTCAATAATCACAATGATCTTCCGATTGTTGTCAATTAATCCTTCCATGTGGGGGGGCTCAGGTTGTAGTCAATAAGCTCCTTCAATTTTGCTTCCATCTAGCACTCATTTGCCAAATAATCCTTTTGATCTATGCTCCTCTCCTTTCCAAGTTATGCTCCTTTCCAAGTTATGACCCTTTGTCCTAACAAACACTCAGCCCAATAAACATCTACATCTCTACAATGGAATGTCATCCAAAAATTAAAAAAAAAAAAACATATATATTCAATTTTTCTACTTTATTTATTAATTAGCATCATAAAATACTTATTTTAATTCTTTCATGTGATTTTCAACATTTATTAAATTTGTGTGCCCCACATCTCATGTTATCGTCATGTGACTAGTTATCAAACAAGGAAATTAATACTTTTGAAAGGAGAGTGCATTGGTAAAGTTAATATTGTTGAAACTAGCAACGCAATCATTATGATGAAATATTATTTTATGGTAACTTTTTGACTTATAAATACGAAATTAGAGTTAATATCATGATTAAATATTATTTTATGATAAATTTTGACATATAACAATGTTAAAGTTAAAGTAAATATGGTTGAAATTGCTAACCTAATCATTCCAACGATATATTATTTTATAGTAAATTTATGACTTGTATAAGAAAATTTATAATATATAGAGTAAAAAGTTATAGGATTTTTAGCAATGATGCAATATTATTTTATGGTAATTTTTTAACTTATAAATACAGGGTTAAAGTTAAAGTTAATATGGTTGATATTGGAAAAAATATATAATATATAAGGTAAATAAACAATATACTCTTGTATAATGTACAAAGGTAAAAAGTACTCACGATAGAGCAGGGTAAAAGTACAACAATTATGAATAAAATAGAGGTTTCTTGTAAGAGGAATCAAGGAAATATTGACAGGATTCCATAGGAATATTAGATTATAAAGTCCACTTTCTCATCTTGAGTTTATTACTGAACATATCACATGTAAATTGTTATATTATAAAGTTCACTTTATCATCTTGAGTTTATTAAGGAATATATCACATGTAAATTGTCCTTCCCCATGTGAATGTTCCCTACTGTTCAACCCTTAAATTTGATATAACAAGTTGACATGACACTGTGCATGTTATGTTGTTAAAAATATTAACAAAATATTTTAATGAACTTACCACATGATCTGCATGATTAGAGATCCTTTATAAGTTTATAAATTGTTCTCAGGGTTTTAATAATATTTTTTTATTTTTTTGGCTCACGGATAGTTGGACTGAGATTTATGGTGTAATGTTTTAAATCTTATTTTATTAAATATGATTTGTTAATTATTATATTAAATCAAAAAATAGTATATAATTTTTATTTCAAAAATAATTACATATTATAATTAGGGAATGTTCTAAATATAAATTTAGACCCAAAAAATATATATATAATAAAATAAAATTATTCTTCCCAATTTTGAAAATCATAAAATACTATACTTTTAAAACACCAGCAAACCTTTTAATAGATCTAATTACCTGCAAACCTTTTAATAGATCTAATTACCTGCTATTCTTGCCATCGCTTTTTTACAAAATTTTAACCAGTTTTAATTCTTTTAATGCTAGAAACGTGAAACGTGTTCCGTAATGTACTTCTTCATAGGGCGGAAGATAGAACCGAAAGAATCGGGGTCGTCCAAATATTTTACGACAGATCAGCATTGAAATTCCTATATTAATGGGTGTATTGTTATGAAGTAGAGGTGCGAGTTCATAGATTTGAGGTGAGCATTAACTCATCTTCCATTGTAAGAAGCTTAAGAGAGCCTTTTGCATCAAGGTGTGTCCTCCTCTGTTTGAGTTTTTCAAATTCCGTCTTTTGCTGCTCATAATAGTTAATCATGAAAGTTTTTTGCAGTGCTTTTTTTGGTTTGATCTTGATGTTTTCAATAATCAAGCAGGAAGTTGTTGGCAGTGTCTGTGACTCTTTTGAGTATAGAAGTTTATGGTAGCCGATCATTAAACCTTCAGCAGTGTATTTTGTCATTTAATAATCAAGCTTTTAACAGTCAATGATGGAGTTCTTTACAGCGTAATTGGTGTTGAAATTATTTCATGTTTTTGTTGGAGGGCTCTTTTGTGCAGTTTTATTTCAGGTTTTCCAAATTTTAAAGCTGCTTTCTGTGTTCTGGGTTGTTGGCTCAGGTGAATCTTTCATGAGTCTAGAAGTAGGGTTCTCTAAATTCTATGAGGTTTAGGCTGTCGCTGCCCATGGAACAATGAACTTGT
Source organism: Pinus tabuliformis (assembly GCA_031772625.1). Taxonomy (NCBI): domain Eukaryota; kingdom Viridiplantae; phylum Streptophyta; class Pinopsida; order Pinales; family Pinaceae; genus Pinus; species Pinus tabuliformis. The sequence goes on from CM062807.1 coordinate 1,334,562,055, forward strand.
GTTCTTTTCTCTGTATTTTATGAGTTCTACCAGGATTTGATCATTGTCTTCTTCATTCTTTGGAACGTGTTTCTCTGAATTTTATCAGTTTATGCCCATTGCACGATGGATTTGAGTATTTGCAATTTTTTATATTATTTATTTATTTATTTACAGAGGTGGATTTCTCCGAAATTTATTAGGTTTGAGCCATAGTTGCCCCTTCAGGAGTGTGTTTTCTCCATTTTAGACCAAGAACCCCCTTGAATTTCAGTAGTTCTGATCTACTTTTGCATTGTGGGCTATGAATCCAACTGCTTTCTTGGTCATTCCTAATATGCTTTTCTGCTTGGCTGCCATTTATTTTCGAGTATTTCCAACACGGAATGATATCTTACTCTGGATGTGTTATTGCAGACTTTTCACTGAGCACCATGGGAAGCATTGGAGCTGATGGAATGACCTATGGAGAATACACCTATGAGAATCTGGATAGAGAGCTATACTGGCCAAGTGAAAAATTGAAAATTTCCATCACTGGAGCTGGTGGGTTCATTGCCTCCCATATTGCCCGGAGATTGAAATCTGAAGGGCACTACATTATTGCCTCTGATTGGAAGAAGAACGAGCACATGACTGAGGATATGTTCTGCAATGAATTCCATCTCGTCGATCTGAGAGTTATGGACAATTGCTTGGCTGTTACGAAAGGAGTCGACCATGTTTTCAACTTGGCCGCAGACATGGGTGGTATGGGATTCATACAGTCTAATCACTCTGTTATCATGTACAACAACACCATGATCAGTTTCAACATGCTTGAAGCTGGGCGAATCAATGGTGTTAAAAGGTGAGACCTTGGTTTGTTTCTGCACTTTGGATTTCCATTTCATTTCTGGTTGATGTATGCTCCTCTTCTTGCTCATGATTATGCCAACCTAGATATATTTTAACCTTGTCTCTATCAAGCACCCAGTCACTTCTTAGAAGTGCAAAAGCACTATTCTAGACTACAAGACCTTGTACACTTGAGGAATTTAATCCCTTTTAATGCTTCCACAGATCTGAGGTTAAAATAGATCTAACCTAGTTTATACAAGTACTAACTATAGATCTTATTATTGAAACTTGAAATTCCCATGTGATCGGTGGTGCAGATAATATATTTTAGTCCGACAGAACATCAAATTATTTGCTCAAAAAAAATGGCCATTTTACTCTCATGATCACAGTTTGTTCGGTCACTCGACATGGCATATTTTGTTATAATCTATTTGTTTCTCTGCAGGCTTTTCTATGCTTCTAGTGCATGCATTTATCCCGAATTCAAACAATTGGAGACCAATGTAAGCTTGAAGGAGTCTGATGCTTGGCCAGCAGAGGTATGTAGCCATATATTTCTTTAAAACTCTGGTAATCCTATTCGGTGCTATCTCACATAGCATTTTGGGTCAAATGGCAATGTAAGAGCTGATACTCAGATTTGTTTAGGAAGAGGCTGGAAATGTAGGCGCTGAGTACTGAAATTTGTTTAGGAAGAGGCTGGATGTTTGATGAGAAGCGTTTATGGTAGTCCTGACTGACTTCAAGGTTACTTTTGAATGTTTAACTAATTGAAAATTCACAAGGTTACTGTAAGAGTACACCTCTGAAGTAGGACACTCTGATTTGCCAGTGGTACACTGTAAGAGTACACCTCTGAAGTAGGACACTCTGATTTGCCAGTGGTACACTCTAGATATATCGGGGCCTTTGTAACTTGGAGAAGTGATGTAACTCCATAGGACCTGGTTTATCATAGGAACTGATTTGTTAGTTACTAGCTTGTGATTACTATCCTAAAATTGTTAGATCCAGCCTGCCTCCCCAGCTGGAAGAGTTGTGTTATGCAGGATTAAGCTGTTATAGCTCATTCTCACTTGAACTGTCTACTGACTAATGATTTAATTGTTCTGTAGCCTCAAGATGCATATGGCTTGGAAAAGCTTGCCACAGAAGAATTGTGCAAACACTACACCAAGGACTTTGGTATAGAATGCCGGATAGGGCGTTTCCACAACATTTATGGTCCTTTTGGCACATGGAAGGGTAAGTCATGAAAATCGTAATGATTTTAGGATGCTCATATTTATGTTCCCTTTGTTGATAAACTCATTTGCCACTGCAGGTGGACGTGAGAAGGCTCCTGCTGCCTTTTGTAGGAAGACAATCACATCTATTGATAGGTTTGAAATGTGGGGAGATGGTGAGCAAACACGATCCTTTACATTCATTGATGAATGTGTGGAGGGTGTCTTAAGGTACCAAAGCTTAGAATGGCTTTTCAAATACAGTTTGAACCTAATTCTTGCAACCTGTTTATTCAGATTCATCTTGTTTTCTAAGAAATCTTTATGTTGATATGCCAGGTTGACTAAGTCAGACTTTAGAGAGCCAGTGAATATTGGCAGTGATGAAATGGTCAGCATGAACGAGATGGCTGAAATGGTGTCAAGCTTTGAGAATAAAAAGTTGCCGATACATCACATTCCTGGGCCAGAGGGTGTACGCGGTCGGAATTCTGACAATACATTGATTAAGGAAAAGCTAGGCTGGGCACCAACCATGAAGTTGAAGGTAAAGTTCTTGGTATTAGATTTTTCAGATTGTAAAACTCCATGCAATGCATTGGCACCTGTGCATTGAAGGAAAGATGCAGAGTCACATTTGTTTACTTATGGTTTTGGCAGGATGGTTTGAGAATTACTTATTTCTGGATCAAGGAACAAATTGAGAAGGAAAAGGCTCAGGGAATTGATCTCTCCATCTATGGGTCTTCCAAGGTGGTTGGCACGCAAGCCCCTGTTCAACTTGGTTCACTTCGTGCTGCTGATGGAAAGGAATGAAAACCAGAACCTAGATCTCTGGTTAAGGGAATAAATGATAAGTCAGTTTTCATAAATGCTTGTGAGATGGTTAGCAGATGGAGGCCAAAATTACTTTTTCTGCTATTATCAGGGCTTTGAGAATTTTAATTTAATTATTAGATGGATGGTAGGAATTTAACTTCCACATAATATTGTCAGTAGTAGTCAAAATAGAAGGTTGAGATTTATCTGAAAGGTACTTACGTCATTTTTACTTTACAATTCAATTTGAAAAAAAATGACATGTTTACAAGTGTCAGATTCAATTTTTATTCATGACGTTGGACTTTTATTGCTAATTACTGCTTTACCATGTTTTTTAAAATGTATATATGTTTAACTCATATATTAATTCATTTTTATAATTAATAATATAATAATAACTTAAAATAAAGTTATAATTTAGTTAACTTTTAAGATTTTTTTTAATTTTTAATTTTTCTCATTTAATAAAATTTTGGCAATGTGGAATGTATTATGAGACAAGTTTCTTGATGCTTACTATGGACTAATACCTATCAGTATTTTCCAGTCATTTAATTTATATGGCTGAGCTAGTCTAAATCAGTGTTTTAAAAAACGGCCGGCTCGGCAGAGTCCATATCAACCTGGCCGGGTTACGTACAACGGCCCAGGAACCAAAAAAACTGCGATTTTTTTATTAATTGCTGACACCAAATCTCAACAGACAAAAATACTTCAGGATAAATCTCAGGAAGATAGAAGGCCTTGGGACTAATGATAGAAGGTCGAGTAAATGACTTTAGAAAACCCAAAATATCATAGTCAATACAATTTTTGGTGTATAATCCTTTTTGTAATTTGATTGATGTTTTAGAAGGCAAAATCATTGGAGCATATATTGTTTACAAGGAGAAGTCCTTAGCATAAACCTGTTTTATTTGTAGCCTCTATGACTAAGGCCAAGGAGTCTCATCAAGCACCCTAAAAGAAGCTTCATAATAATTCTGTCTAAAGATATGTCTGGAAGGCACTAAAATGGACTAATGACAAGTTTAAGAAAAAGGACTGATGTCTTAGTGGCATGGTTGAAGTGTTGGAGATCTAGGCAAGCATTTGTTGCTATTCAAGCACTACAGTGATGAGTTAGACAAAGAGACGAGCAAAGCTAGAAACCGGTGGTTCATACTATTGGACAGTGCACTGCGTGCCATTTTGATATAATGGATATATTCATGAGCTTACTTTGATCATATGTTGTCTTCCATCTATATTCTAATATTGTGTGTTTGGAAACATGAATGAAAATCTTTAAAATTATGTTTTTTTATATAAAAATAAATATTTAATGTATTTTTTACAACGATCGAATCATTGAAATCGAGCCGGCCGAGTCGATACTGAGTCGGAGTCGACCCTCGGCCGAGTCGGTGTCGGAGTCGGAGTTTTAAAACATTGGTCTAAATGACTATAAAAAATGATTTAGTTAACTTTTACAATTTTTTTATTTTTTTATTTTTCTCATTTAATACAATTTTGGCAATGTGAGATGTATTATGAGATAAGTTTCTTGATGCTTACTATGGACTAATACCTATCAGTGTTTTCCAGTCATTTAATTTATATGGCTGAGCTAGTATAAATGACTATAAAAAATGATAAATAAAATGTTACACTAATACTGTTTTTCTCGTATTATATAATTCACTTTAACCCATGTACATGAATACATCTCTTTAGCAAGTGCTTCAATTGATTGCTATATTTCCAATTCATCAAGAAGGGAAACATTTAACATCTACCACGAGCTGCGTTGGAAAGATCAAGGATGTACCTAGTGCGTCACTTTAACGTACTAGACAAAAACGCTCAAACATTCTTAAAATTTCAGAAATTAGCAATACTACGATGCATTAAAACAAAATGAAACACTCACAATAATGAAGAGGATAAAACGCAGATAAAGGGTGTGGTAAGCTTATGTGCAGCGCTCTAAAATCCTAACAAAAATTGCCCAAACATAATCAAAATATCAGAAGTTGTCAATATAGGATGTGGTAAGCCTATGCCCACCACTCTAACATCCTAACAAAAAATGCCCAAACATAATCAAAATATAAGACATTGACAATATTATGATATGCTACAAAATACAATGGGAAGAATGAAAGGATGAGAGTATTTGACATGGTGGGTGTCAAAATAAGATGAAAGAGGTAAGTATATATGTTTTGAGTCAATAAAGTACATAAAAATATGGTATGTAATGTTGATTTTGTGTAGCATCGGATGTGCTTTAGCTCTCAAATTTTGTGGAGGGGCTAGAACACATGAGATCTCCAAGACCCAGAAATCGTTTGGAGAAATTCCACCCGGATGAGAATTTATTAAAATAATTAATATTTTTAATGGGTTCCTAAGTCTAAACTTAGGAAAATAAAAATATTAATGGGCATTAATAAAGATACGGGGGAGAAGCTTATAAGAGACGAGGATCAAGTCTGTTTTAATCTTAGTTGTTGATTAGAGACTTAATCTCAGCCGTTGATTCATCAACAAGAAAAGTATAAAAGAAGATTTGAGATTCATTTGGAGATACACCAAGCAAATACTCAGTACCCCGAGGGAAATCGATTCTCAAGGAGGAGTTCGATTTCAGAGGGAGAGTTGCAAGGTGGAGGAAGAGAAGGGCATTAGCAGCAGTTAGTGACTAAGGAGAAGGTGACGCAGGCATTCGAGAGACAGCGCAAAGGGAAGAGCAGGCAGACAGCACCATTGGAGACGCAATCCTGATGCAGAGGGACACAGAAGTGATGCAGAAGTGGGTGAAGGGTCTCCAAGGTGTCAGAACTTCTCCAAGAAGAGGAGAAACTTTGTCTGGGGTGTTTTCTCTCAGTAGTGTCTCAATTTCTCTGTAAAATCATTCCTTGTAAAGCGATTGTTGCTTAAGATTAATAAAACCTTCATCTGCTGCCCCAATTTTCCCACATTGGGTTTTTCCGGGGACAATTGTCCAAAAACAATTGTGTTGATGTGATTCTTGTGCTTGTATATCATTGTTATTTTCTCTATGTAATTATGTGATAACTGCAGTAGAATTTATTTTAATATTTACTAAAGGGTTTTTCATAAATAACTTATTGTGAGAAATAAGTAGGTGAAATAAATCGGTTGCTGCAGTAGAATTTCGTATTAGAAATTTTCACATGGTATCAAAGCAGAGATCGGGCAACAGGATAGAAGAATCTGCTATGAGTCAGGAGTATGATGCCGAGACATCAACTCAGAGGGACTCACACAGATCCCCAGAGAAAGAAGAGAGCACGAAGAACATGGATCACGATTACTTTATGTTAGCTTCCAGACTGGAAGAAGAAGTTGCTTGCCTAGCAAGTTCTGCCTCCTCTGAGTTTTGGTATATAGATAGTGGAGATAGATAGTGGAGCTTCCTGGCATATGATAGGAATACGAGAATGTTTTTTGAATTATCAGAAAGAAATGATGAATTTTCAGATCACCATGGGAAATAAGGCAAAGTGTACCCCCGTAGGAAGAGGCACTGTAGTCTTTCAAACAGAAGCAGGGGATCGGCTTCGAGCAACCAATGTGCTGCATGTGCCAGGATTGGGGATGAACTTACTCTCTGTATCTCAGCTTCAAAACAAGGGCTTTAACGTTTTCTTCATTAAGGAGAAAGTATATGTCAAACACCTGAGTTGGAAAAAGAATGCCGAGATTGGAATCAGAAGTAACAAGCTGTATAGATTACAGTTAGAATCTCCAATGGCACTGATAGGCAACAGTGGCGATAAAGATTTCAATGAACTATGGAACAGGAGGATGGGACACTTACACCATGGGGCTCTAAGAAGTCTCGGGAAAACAGTATCGAGAGTTCCAAAATTAAGTACCGAACGAGATGATGTATGCAGAGGATGCGCACTAGGCAAGTACGTTAAGGCAGCATTTTCCAGAAGAAACAATAGGGCTAAGAGTGTTCTGGGATTGATACACTCAGATATCTGCGGATCCATGTCCACAAAAGCTCTTAGTGGGGCCGAATATTTCGTCACCTTCATTGATGACCATTCCAGAAAGACTTGGATCTACTTTCTGAAAACCAAGGATGAGGTTTTTAGTCGATTCAAAGAGTTCAAGGCTCTAGTTGAGAATCTGACAGGAAAGAAAATAAAGATATTGCGTTTAGCCAATGGTGGAGAATACATCGACAAGGACTTCAATGATTTTTGCACAAGGGAAGGTATCAGAAGAGAGTGAACAACCCCCTATAATCTGGAGCAGAATGGAATAGCAGAAAGGAAGAACCGGACTATTGTTGAAGCAACCAAGGCAATGTTGTATGATCAAGATATACTCAAGTTTCTATGTGCAGAAGCATGCAACACGACAGTGTATATCCAGAACAAGACTCCTCACGGGGCATTAGGTAAGATTACTCCGAAGAGTGTCTTCACCGATAAGAAGCCTGACGTGAGTCATTTCAAGATATTTGGGAGTTTAGCATATTGCCATGTACCCAAAGAGAAGAGGAAGAAATTGGATCAAACTGCAGAGAAAGGATATAGCGAGAATGCTAAGGCATATAGAATCTATCTTTCGGGAAATAAGAAGATCGTAATCCGACGGGATGTGAAGTTCATGGAGGACAGAGCCTTCAGAAAATCCCGAGAAATGCCTTCCGAAGAGCAGTCAAAGGATGATCCGTTGGTACAGCCACTTCAACTAGCAGAAACCAACGCTAGTATTTCTCCTAAAGACAAAATTCCAAAGGAGCCTCAGGAAGAGGAGGAGCAGATAGATATACCCACTACCAGTGGTAGAGCGAGCCGGGAACTTCGACAAATACTACGAGATGCAGAGGATTTTGTCGGGGCGCCCAAGAACGAGAAAAGGGAGCGTAGACAGCCAGACAGATACCAAGCCTTGGTAGCTCAGGTTGGAGAACCCTCTAGTTTTCAGGAGGCTGTTCAGCATCAAGTATGGGTAGATGCTATGGTGGAGGAATACAGTTCCATAATGATCAATGATGTCTAGGAAGTGGTACCTAGGCCTCAGGGCAGGTCAGTTGTAGGGTCGAGATGGCTCTACAAAGTAAAAAACGCTGCAGATGGCAGTGTAGAAAAATACAAAGGGGTTTGCTCAGAAGGAAGGTATAGACTGCGAAGAAACCTTTGCCCCAGTAGCCAGGTATACTTCTATTAAATCCGTGATATCCCTTGCAGCTCGGATGGGGTGGGAGATTCACTAGATAGATGTCAAGACGACGTTCTTGAACGGGGTGATAAAAGAAGAAGTATACATTGAACAACCAGAGGGTTTTGAGACACATGAGAAGAAATCTCATGTATGCATATTGAAGAAAGCTCTGTATGGGCTTAAACAAGCACCTAGAGCATGGTACGGTCAAATTGATGGCTACTTGCAGAAAATGGGATTCATCAAGAGTGATGCAGATCCTAACCTCTACTATCTGGTTGTAGAGAATGAGCCTCTAATCCTAGTTTTATATGTGGATGATCTCTTTTTGACAGGATCATCCAGGCTCATCAAAGATTGCAAGGAGACCTAGCCACAGAATTAGACATGAAGGATTTGGGATAGATGCATTATTTCCTGGGGTTGGAAGTTTGGCCGCAGAAGGGTGAAATTTTGCTTGGGCAAGGGAGATACGCCACAAAGATTTTGAAAAGGTTCAGAATGTAGGACTGTAGACCTATGGCTACTCCAATGATCACCAACTAGAAGAAGATTGATGCATCCAAAGATAAAGAAGTCCATCCCACCTTGTATAGGCAACTCATAGGGTCCCTGGTGTATCTGGTCAATACCAAGCTGAACATTTGTTACGTTGTCAACCCCCTCAGTCAGTTCATGGTAGAACCAAAGAGGGCGCATTGGGCAACAACAAAGCATGTTCTCAGATATATACGAGTAACAGTCGAGCATGGATTAATGTACACCCAAGGAAATGATATCAGGTTGAGTGGGTTCACTGATGTGGATTAAGCTGGAATTTCAATGGATCAGAAAAGTACCACTGGGCACTGTTTCAACATTGGATCAGGAATGACCTGCTGGTGCAGTAGGAAACAAAAATCTGTGGCTCTAAGCTTAGCTGAAGCTGAATATATGGCAGTTAGCACAGCTTCGTGCGAAGCCATATGGCTTAAGAAATTGCTTGTGAATCTATTCAAGAGAAAGATGAAGTTTTGTGTGATAATCAGAGTTGCATCAAGCTCTCTGAGAATCCAGTCTTTCATGATCGGTCGAAGCACATTGATATCAGGTGTCACTTTATCAGAGACTGTGTCCAACGAGGGGCAGTACAGTTGAGGTACACCCCAACAGGAGAACAGGTGGCAGACATTCTCACCAAGGCCCTAGGAAGAACAAAGTTTGTTTACTTCAGGGAGAAGATGGGGATGGTGAAGAATCTGTTTCAGTAGTAGAAGCAGATAGTATAAGGAGTTGCACTGCAGCAGTTAGCAGTGGCAGTGCTATGGGCAACATGATGCAGCATATTCAGAGGGAGTTGTAGTACAGATGTAGCAGTGACAGTTACAGTGTCATGGGCAACAATACAGGTGGCAGCAACGCAGTGGATGAGGGGCAGTTGGCCAAGCATCGACAGCACAGAGGACAGATGTCGTGGATTAGTGTGATGCTTCTATTGGGAAGTATTGCTAGAGCACATTCCTCGCTAAGAGGGAGTGTTGATTTTGGGTAGCATTGGATGTGCTTCAGCTCCAAAATTTTGTGGAGGGGCTAGAACACATGATATTTCCAAGACCCGAAAATTGTTTGGAGAAATCCCACCCGGATGACTTGAGAGTCATTTGGAGATACACTGGGAAAATACTCAGTACCCCGAGGGAAATTGATTCTCAAGGAGAAGGAGTTCGATTTCAGAGGGAGAGTTGCAGGGTGGAGGAAGAGGAAGGCATTAGCAGCAGTCAATGACTGAGGAGGAGGTGATGCAGGGAATTCGAGAGAACACAGAGCAAAGAGCAGGCAAACAACACCATTGGAGACGCAGACTAACGCAAAGGGACGCAAAAGTGACGCGGAGGAGGGTGAAGGGTCTCCAGGGTGTCAGAACTTCTCCAGGAAGAGGAGAAACTTTGTCTCGAGTGTTTTCTTTCAGTAATGTCTCAGTTTCTCTGTAAAATCATTCTTTGTAAAGTGATTGTTGCTAAAGATTAATAAAACCCTCATCTATTGCACCGGTTTTCCCACATTGGGTTTTTCTAGGGAAAATTGTCCAAAAACAACTATGTTGATGTGATTCTTGTGCTTGTATATCACTGTTACTTTCTCTATGTAATTATGTGATAACTGTAGTAGAATTTATTTTAATATTTACTGAAGGGTTTTTTGTAAATAACTTATTGTGAGAAATAAGTAGGTGAAATAAATCAGTTGTTGCAGTAGAATTTCATATTAGAAATTTTCACATGTAAGTGCACAAAAAGGAGATAAATACAAAGTTATGTCACAAATATTGATATATCAAAGTAGATATATATGATTACAGCCTCAAAGGCCATCTTTGTACTTGCAACTCACTCTAAAACAACTAGTTTATCCAAAAAACATTATAATCTTCCATCTAATGCTCATACATAAGCATCTAACTGCCGTTGTTCTTTTCTCTTGCCTTGATTTCCAATTCTTCTTTTTCAATTATAGACTACATCAATGACCCAAATGATTATAAATGCATAAACACTTTTGCAAAGTGTCACAATGTACATTAGGCATAATGCCAATAGGAACTCTCATAATTAGCATTAAATGCATGTCACCCGAGTTTTCATGATTGTTGAGTGCATGATTGCACCCACTATGCAAAGAACAAAAATCTGATTTAATTTCTTGGTGGAATCCATCTCGAGTCTCGTAATAGTAACCTTTGGATTGATAGCTCCTTGAATGATGCTTTGTTACAAAGGCCCATGCATCAAGTTCTTGCAATTGAAAAAGAATTGGGTGTCATTCATTTGACCATATGCATCCTCAAAGGTTTATGTTTTTGTATATCCTCACTATCTTTGTCTTGGAATTGATTCAAACACACACTGCAAATTAGAAAAAAATCAACTCCCATGTTGTAATCTTTGATTACCTTTACTTCCTTTGCTCCTTCAATCTCTTCATCTTCATAGATTTGCATCAAATCTATCACATTGTTTGCAATGTTTTCCTTTTTTATTATTTCACACTTGCACAATTCTATGATGTTATCAAGAAAATCAACAATCCTTACAGGCAACCCATCCTGGTGTGTCTCTTCTTCAACACCTAGTGACATTTCTTCCTTCACACTATTCCATTCTTATTGCTTGCATTTCTCACACAACTCTACGGCATTGCAACTTGGGAACTCTTCAAATCCCACTACCTACCCTCTTTGGTGTACAGTTTCCCCTAGAACCAAGGCCTCATGAAGCATGCAATCAATTCCATCCTTTTCATCTTCTCCACACTCTACTATGGTTTTGACAACCTTTTCCAAGATGGAAATAACACCATTCTCATGTTCATATCCATGCATGTAACAATTTTCATGGTTAGTACTATCAGTGTCTTAATACATACTCTAAACAAAATGCTCATTCTCTGTCTCTATGCGCTCTTCCTCAAGTGCTTCACCCCTTCCTTGGGTAGAAAAGCTCTTCCAAAACATCCATTTTGACTAGACCATTTTCTTCACCCACTATCTCATCATTATCAAGCATTTGTACATCCTTCTCCATGTCATTATATGAGATGCAATCCCAAGTCCCCATTCCTCCCACTTTCTCTAGTGCTTTAGAGAGCACATGGCACATGCTTTACTAAAACGCATCAAACTCTTCAAGGGTTTTAAGCTTTCCCCATGGATGCAACAAAGGACATCCCTTCCAAAACAGAGCCACACAAGTAAATCTTCTCATCAACAACTACACAAAAAACATAATTGTTTAATTGTTCTCATCACAATTCTCTCACATAATGATATCAGCCTTGTACACTCATTATGTGGCTAAAAGTGATTTTATTCCTCTACTCTATTCTACTCTACATTTTCCGGGTTTTACAATTCCAGAGTACAAGGCATGGTAGTTGAAGCACTCCAATAAAACTTCCGTTATTCAATCTATCAGATTTCTAATGATGATAACAGTTCATCTTTTCACAACCATGATAACAGGGTTCGCATGCAAATAGAATTGTATAATTCATATCACTTGTAATTGTAGAGGATTTAAATATGCATATTCCATTCATTTATACAATTAATTAATCCAGTTACAAAACTCATATATCATGGACTGCATTCATGTAATTGAACATAATAACATAATAAAAGCATTCAACACAAAAAGGATCACAAATGCTTTGTGTTCAAGTGAATGTCCACCAAATCAATCATTGTGTAGCAATTCACTGTCAAATTGTAAAAATCAGCAGTCAAAGTTTCCTCCAAGTAAGGCCAAGATACCCCTAGGGTGAAGGAGCTCCTATGGGCTTTTAATCTTGCTTTCTTAGCCCAACCCACAATGCCCCCAAAACTTAGATCAGCTAGGAAGATAACATCAAACCCAACAAGGTAACTACTCCAAGAATCACAGTGTCCCACAAATACTTTATATTTTCTTCTCCACATCTAGATTCTAGACACAACACTAGAAAAGAATCCCCTTCTCTGTAATGCAGTGCCTCAACAATTTCCCTTTCCCTCCAGTTTTCTAGTGCAGGCAAGAAAAATTTGGTCCCCTATTTGTTCTATGGGAATTCTTAGAGTGGAATACCCTTGGTTTAGTACATGGCACAAGAATAGGGTGTTAGATTTACAACTTGCTCTAGTCCATGTGGAAAACTAGCCATTGTTCTCCCTTACAACCATCCCAGTTATCCTTTTATAAGATCAACAATTTCCCAGTTTACTATAGGCTCACACTAGCCTTTATCATGTAATTCTACGGTAGGTTTTGTAGTGATGGCAACGATAACTTCATATATAGATTCCAATATCCGTGGGCCCAAAATAACCACATAGAGGAAGTGACCTTGGATGGAAGAGGATGGAAGATAATGGAGGGTCTCTCTCAAGAAAATGTACAAAATATACTCTGCCTTGCATGGACAGCAAGTGCCCTTTCAAAAAGTCTCATCAATTTAGATTAAACACTGAGTTGATAGGTTAGGGAGAACTTAGGAAAAGACACACTGCAACAATAACAACACAACGTTTTCTTGTGGACCTCACTTTCCTTTCCCTCTTGTAGTATCATGGCCCTTGTTGTTCCTAAAGTACCCTTTTTTGGAATATTCTTTACCATGGTAACATCCGTCCTGGCTCATTGCATGAACTTGTAACCATGAATTAGTCGGACATTTTCCATGGGCTCTGAACAAGAGGCATCACAATGGCCTTACACTGATCAATTCCATCATGTCATTTCATCTTATTCGCGATTTAGTATCATATATCTAACGGGTGAACACTGAAAACTAGTTATTACAATCCCTCCCCCTTGAAATAGAATCATCTTCAGTGTTCTTTGCTATCACTATGTAGTGCAACAATGATTCCTTATTGTTCCATTATTCATTTTTTTCATCTACAGTGTTACCATGTCCATTCGTAGCTTGTATTGGTTGGTAGCTTGTATTGATTGGCTTTCTCAAACAAGTACAAGTATTGTTTCACTGATTCCGTATTGTTTCACTATTTTTTGTTGTCATCTACACTGGTACCAATGGTACCATCTCCATTGGTAGTTTGTATTGGTTGGCTTTCTAAAAGAGGTACAACAAGTCTTTTACTGATTCCATATTGTTTCACCATTCTTTGTTGTCATCTAAAGTGGTACCATTTCCATTTGTAGTTTGTATTGATTGGCTTTCTCAAACAACAGGTACAGCAAGTATTTCACTGTTTCCATATTGTCTCATCATTCATTGTTGTCATCTACAGTAATACCATCTCCATTGGTAGCTTGTATTGGTTGGCTTTCTCAAACAACGAGTCCTTCAGTAACTTGAGATGCTTGCAAATCCATCACAATCGTGCTAATTACCCAGGACAACCATCAAAGCATATTTGTCAGAGCTATTCACATGCAATATCGCAGTACATAAATTTTATATGCATAACGGAAGCACATTTAAAAGTTGTACAGGATACAATATGTTCTCGTGAACGAGTACCTATCTGTATGAATGTATGTCCGTTTTTACTGGCTGCCACAAGTAAGGTTCTGCATACTGTCGGTCTTGGGCACATTCAATCGCTGCTAGATGTGATGTCTTCTAATATATAGATGTCATCCATCCACTCCTCACTTGGGGATTCTTTTAGTGTAATCTAATTATTACATGTTTTTGTTTTTTTCCTGTTCATATTTTTGGTCAATTTTGTCTCAAATCTGTCAGAAAAATCCTGGAATCATAAGTTAAAGCTAAGTAATCTACAGTGCCTCTGAAGCTTTCAGGCACTGAATCCGTTTATGCATTTTAAAAAACTAAAATTCATGATCATGCCAAAAATTGTATTGCCCGATTTCAACCCAAAGAAAAAAATTATAATAATAACCTGCACCTTGACTTTTTTTAAGCCCAACATCCTCTGTTAGGTTGTAACAAGAAGCTTCTACATAGACTTGCAAGCAACATATTGGACTTATGCAACATTCAATCCAAATTGCTTTAGGTTTGTCATTCATTCTCCAGTCTCATATGATTCAAAATCACATACTGTAACTATCTTTTCTAGTTGCTCATTTTTTTATTCATTCCGTACCGTTTTATAGTGCTCAATGTGCTCTAGTTAACACATGCTTTTTAGAGAAATCTTCATTTTGACCATATTGTGCAGTGCTAATAGCATATTGGTAGAGAAGATAATGAACACTGGATCAGTGTAATTTTCTAGCTTACTTTCCAACGCTCTATAAGCATCATCGGGTTTGCCTGCTAGGTAGAGTCCATTAATGAGCAAACCAAAGTTTTTTTCATAAGGCCTAAAAGCCCTTTGATAGCACCAGCGATTGCAAAGAAAAAATCAAGAGATGGAATCAACTTAAACACAGAAGAAGCCATCCCCACGTAATTGGAGTTGAACAAAATATCAAGAATGAGAATCCGGGCAAGAGTGTGCGGCATACAACAATAACTAGAAAGTATATTGAAGGTCTCAGGGGTTTCTTAAATCATACCTGCACGCGTGTAGATTCAGAGAATCACATCAACACTGTGTATTAATGGTGCAGCCAATGTCTTGTAATTGTCCGAGGACCCCAAGTGTAAGCTCGCGTCTGTTGATGAGTATGTTGGGCATTTCAATGTGGGCTGAATCATGATGCATATGCTTGTAGCAGCGTTAGTTTTCAAACCAGAGAAATAGGTTTAATGCCATCATGTCTGATTGGAAATCTTAGAGGACCCCTTTTACCACATCAAACTTATGTGACTTTATGACTCCAGGGACTTTTGCAGCAACTTAGAAGGTACTTGGGTTGTTTTATGTGTTGCTTAACCATATTAAATTTGGAATATTTTAATTATTTATTTAAAGTTTAGATCAGTTTTGTTCAAAATTTGAATAAAAATTGTTAGAATAGTGGAGTTTGTTAAATTTATGCCTATTAAGTGTATTAAAGGTTTTTCAAGGTTTTGAATTTATTTTTGCATTTCAAGCAACAAAATATAGTGATCTAACCAAGAATAAATAACATTTTAAACACAAAAAAATACAATTGTCTCAATAAGACATTTCTATTAATTCAATCTCTCACACACACTGAATACATAATAGAGTCTCAATATATACCAATGGGACCAATAGATTAGATAAGCACAATAGCTTAGAGGACAAAGACTCCTACTCAACTCCAACTCACATTTACATTGGGAAGCAACAAATTGTTGATTTGGGGTAGCATTAGATGCTCTAGCCACGAAATTTGGTGGAGAGGCCAGGGCACATGAGATCTCCAATACCCAGAAAGGGTTTGGGCAGATTCTAAACAAATTAGGAGATATTAAAATAATTAATAATTTTAATGGAGTCTGAAAATAAAATATTAATGTGTATTAATATGAATATGTGTTAGAATGGTCCAAAAGACATGGATCAAGTCAGATCTAATCTTAGTCGTTGATTAGGGACTTAATCTCGGCCGTTGAGATCTCAACAGGAAAAGTATAAGAGGAGGCTCGAGGGTCAGTTGGAGAAAACACCAAAGTGATCAGTCATTCTATTCTCTAAAGCAGGGTTTGCTAAGAGAGTTATAGAATTAGTGATTGAGAGATGCAGCTAAGGGCATTTGAGTACAGAGAGGCAGAGATAGTGTCGAGAGAGCAGCGCAGTAGCTAAGTAGAGTGACGCAGAGCCAACCAGGGATCACGCAGGGCCACGCAGAGGTAGCCGGGAGCTGCGCAGAGCCTCAGAGAGGCCAGCGCTATTGACACAGAGGGCCAGAGGGCTGACGCAAGGCCTCCCAGGGCTGACACAAATCCATCCGAGGTGACGCAGGGCCAGCGTGAAGCAGAGAGGGGCTGACACAGTCCAGAAAGAGGCTGACGCTGGGGTTTCAGGGGCAGATTTGTGCTGAGTAGTTGCCGGAAGGATTATCCGGGGTTTCAGCCAGAAGGTTTGTCAGAAATTGAGAGGTATTATTGCCAAGGAAATTCTCTGTTGGGTAGGCCAATTTCGGCACCTAGATTGTAATCTGATATTACTTAATAAGAAAACCCTCAGATAGCTGCACCAGTTTTCCCACATTGGGTTTTTCCGGGGACATTAGTCCAAAAATAATGGTGTCATATGGTGTGTTTGTTTCTGTTTCTTTTAGTTGTTGATCTGTAATATGTTGAGCATGCACTAGTGTTTATTTTCAGTATTTACATTGTAAATAACTTGTTAAGGAAAATAACAAGTAGGTAGGAATAAATCAGATAAAGTGCATGGAGGGTTTCTAACTAAGTAAACTTAGAAACTTCAACATGTTATCAGAGCGTGATTGCAGATCACAGGAGGACTAAAGGATATCAGTCGAGGAGCAATAGTAGTAGAAAACAGCTGTCCTGAGGTGACAGAAGTTGTTTCTAGCAAAGCAGTAACAAGGAAGGGTGACGTAGTGCCTGCGTCATCAAGGGTGAGCCGGGAAGAGGCAGCGCAGAGGCTAAGGACGACAAAAGAAGCCTCACGCAGAGCCACGCAGTAGCTGGAAGGGCTGACGCAGTTGGCTGAGGAGGGCGGGTTGTTGGTGTCGGGATTGTGCAGAGCCTAGGAGCTCTCACCTTCAGGTTGTTGGGGTTTAGAAGGCTACAGGAATATTGTAGAGTGGAGTTGGTGAGGTACTATAGTCAGAATAGTACCTGACAGAGCAAGGCCAGAGGAGTTGCTACTGAGGGTTTCTAGAAGAGGAACCCGGATCAATGGTGCGGTTGCACAAGAGGATCAGAGTAGGAGGCGTCTCGACAGTGGCAGAAGGATTTTCAGGAGGGAAATCAGGACTTAGAGGGAGTCCAGAAGAGAACTTCCAGATGGGAAGTAGAGACTCAGAGGAGTTGAACAGAGAACTTCCAAGAGGGAAGTGGAGGAGCATCATGGCACTACACAGAGTAAGAGACCGGGATAGACTGGACAGAGCATTGAACTTCGCAGTCTGGAAGGCCAAAATCTTATCCGTAGTTGACAGGAATCGTGTCAAGAACTTCACCTTGAAGGTAATAGTTGTCCCAGTCGACCCTGATGATAATGACAGGTACAAGGAGGTGATGGTGAGGGTCAAGAGCATTATCCTTGATGGGGTTAAGGATCATGTAGTACCACACATAGCCGAGAAGGAAACAACATTTGAGATTTGGGAGGCTCTCAAGAAGTTGTACCAGCATACTTTTGTGTAAAGAAGAATGCTGCTTGAGAATCAGTTGAGGTCGTATCAGATGAAGAAGGGAGAACCGATTGACACCTTCCTCGGAGGACTGAATGAAATCTGAGATCAGTTGACTGCTATAGGGGTGACAACGGATTAGGAGTTGATTGTGAGGACGACCCTGAATGTTGTCTCAGAAGACTGGGAAGTATTTGTCCAGAGTATACTGGGCAGAGGGACACTTCCACCTTGGGACGAGATGTGGGCAGCTCTTCACCAGGAAGAGATCAGACGGCAGTCGAAGATGGGTAGCAGCAGCAAGGGGATCAAAGTCAAGCAGGAGGAGGAAGACGTGGCCCTAGCATCTGAGGGAAAGCAGGAAAAGCGGAAGAAGAAGGATCTCTCCAAGATCAAATGCTTCCACTATGGGGAGCTGGGTCATTATGCGACCCAATGTCCAAGGAAGAAGAGTAAGGGAGAGTCTTCTGAGACTAAGGTAGCGCTAGCACGGGCAGAGAAGGAAGTTTTGATAGACGATGACTGTGCCATGAGTGCACACGCACCACTTGAGCGGAAGTGGGGAGACATCAAGCTGTAGTCAGGTGGACAGGCGATGAGGGGCAGGATCCTTGAGGTACCTAGCCTCTTGGATTAGACCTTGCTATGGGAGCCCCGACGAGGAGTAGCAGGACTGGCTGATGTGGCTAGAGACAGATGCGGATGGAGCGATAGAGAGAGCTATAGTGCAAGAGTCCTGAGATAGCGCAAGGCTAGCAGGCTACAACAGTGCGAGAGGCAAAAGAGTGTTGCACTGGTGCAGGATCACACAGAGAGGTGTGCAACGGTGCGAGATGCAGGGAGTTGTTGTAGCAGCGTAGAGGTCAGAGAGGGAGCACTTGTCAGCGGTAGAGGGAGCTTCAACATCAGTGGGTGTCTCTAGCCCAACAGGGAGGTTAGATTGGGAGATCAATTACTTACTTCTCACTCACTGAGTTGTAGTGTAGCAATGGGCAGCACGATGTAGAATGATGAGAGGAGGTGCAGTGCAGATACAGTGCTGGGAGAAAGGACCAGCAGCAGCACGGATGCAGAGGGAGTTGTTGTACAAATGCAGCAGTGGCAGTGGCAGAACCATGGGCAGCAGTCTAGGATGTAGCAATGCAGAGGATGTTGGGCAGGAAGGCCTAACATCAGTGCACATACCGATGTCAGATGATCAGAGTAATACTCAGTGAGGAGTATTGCTAGAGCACAATCCTAGCTAAGAGGGAGTGTTGATTTGGGGTAGCATCGGATGTGCTCTAGCCACGAAATTTGATGGAGAGGCTGGGGCACATGAGATCTCTAATACCCATAAAGGGTTTGGGCAGATTTCAAACAAATCGGGAAATATTAAAATAATTAATATTTTTAATGGAGTCCTTAAGTCTAAACTTAGGGAAAATAAAATATTAATGTGTATTAATATGAATCCGTGTTAGAATGGTCCAAAAGACATGGATCAAGCTAGATCTAATCTTAGCCGTTGATTAGGGACTTAATCTCGGCTATTGAGATGTTAACAAGAAAAGTATAAGAGGAGGCTTGAGGGTCAGTTGGAGAAAACACCAAAGTGATTAGTCATTCTATTCTCTAGAGTGGGGTTTGCTAAAAGAGATAGAATTAGTGATCGGGAGATGCAGCTAAGGGGCATTTGAGTACAGAGAAGCAGAGATAGTGCCGAGAGAGCAGCGCAGTAGCCAATGAAATTGACGCAGAGCCAACTAGGGATCACGCAGGGCCACGTAGAGGTAGCCGAGAGCTACACAGAGCCTCAGAGAGGCCAACGCTATTGACGCAGAGGGCCAGAGGGCTGACGCAGACCCATACGGGGTGACGCAGGGCTAGCGTGAGGAAAAGAGGGGCTGACGTGGTCCAGAGAGAGGCTAATGGTGGGGTTTCAGGGGCAGATTTGTGCTGAGTAGCTGCCGGAAGGATTCTCTGGGGTTTCAGCCAGAAGATTTGTCAGAAACTGAGAGATATTGCTGCCAAGGAAATTCTCTGTTGGGTAGGCTAGTTTCGGCACCCAGATTGTACTATGATATTGCTTAATAAGAAAACCCTCAGATAGTTGCACCAGTTTTCCCACATTTGGTTTTTCTGGGGACATTAGTCCAAAAATAATGGTGTCATATGGTGTGTTTGTTTATGTTTCTTTTAGTTGTTGATCTGTAATATGTTGAGCATGCACTAGTGTTTATTTTAAGTATTTACATTGTAAATAACTTGTTAAGGAAAATAACAAGTAGGTAGGAATAAATCAGATAAAGTGCATGGAGGGTTTTTAACTAAGTAAACTTAGAAACTTCAACGCAAATTCTAGAACATGACCTTGAGACTCTAAGAGCCTATAATTTTCATTTCTCTATTATTTCTAACACTCCCCCTTAAAAGATAAATGAATCATTTACCACATCTAACTTTTCTTCCTTTGCAGCACATGATCCTCTTGATCAATAATGTCTATGTCTAGTTCATCCTAGCATTTTCATCGTATTTCTATGATGTTGATGTCCATATAAAGGAACAAACATCGACCGTAATGTATAGGTAATCAGCCACTGCAACCACTAGTCTGATAGGATGTCATTCATATACATGCTTCATTCAACCATTCTTCCTTCACATGTCTTCATGCTTGTACCTGTACGCGTAACTCCCCATGCATCATCATTATTTTGGGTTTTCTGTGGATGGCCCTCAACCATCACATATTAAGTGGTTTTTGTTTACCACAAACATTACATCAACATAAAGGAGTTTCGACAAACCACAAACCATACACTGCATTAATGCTTTTTGGATGACCATGAACCTTTACATCAAATGGTTTGTAGCTAACCACAAATTGTACATTACATCGATGTGGTTTTTAGCTTGCCACACACTTTATGGGAATATAGTTGCCTCATAAAACTCACATTTGATTTAGGTACATAAAATTCTCAAACTTCACTCAGAGATATACCAAGTAGATACTCAAACATGCCAAAATAGACTTGTCCATCATCATTTATATGTTGGAAATACATAGTGATACTGAGAGGGGGTTGAATCAATATCACATATATTTAAAATATTTTTCCTGGACTAAGTGGAAATTCAAACTTGAAGAAAAACACTTGAATGTTTCTCTAGCAGTCTTCAATTTATTACAATGTCTCAAGATACCACGTGTGAGGACACCAATCCTCTGTAAGCACCAACTTACAAAATTGCAAGCTCCAACCTATCAAGAAGATGAGGACACCAATCCACTATAAGCACCAACTTACAGTTGTTCAATGTTCAAGAGTTAATATTTAGGTTTATTATTTGTTAAAAAAAAATGACCTCCTGGCAGCTTGTACCCAACATTGTTCTAAAGACAAAGCTTGGCCTCTAACTAGGACTCGGCCTCCAACTAGCACAGACTAGAACTCAGCCTCCAACAAAACTTGGCCTCCAATAGAACTCAACCTCCTAAACAAAACATGACCTTCGACAAAACTTGGTCTCCAATAGAACTTGGCCTCCAACAGAACTTGGGTAGGGACATACTATCTTTTTCTTGACTTCATAACTTGGTTTTGCTCCTCCTCTTCTTGGTTGAGAATTTTAGAAAAACAAAAAGGCAGAAAGATTTTCTTATCTTGATAATTACTTGTGATTTCTTTGTAATCTTAGTAACTTCTTATATCTTATTTTATCTTCTTATCATCAAGCAACTACCAAAACACAAATGCATGAAGATCAAAACAACAAGGAGATGGGATGTAGGCTCTCAACCAGGGAAAAACGCCTCTTCAATGGGAAAACCCTAAAATTCTCTTTTCTTCCTTTAAAACCAAACGAAATGAGACAACCAAGACCTTTGATCAACAATATGACCTTCTCCAATCCACCAAGTCAGCCTCAACAATGTCCTTTGAAGATAACAACAATTAGCTTCTAGTTAACAAGAATCAAACTTCTTCAATCCTACTTCAATCATATATTTTGACTTCCTGCATTAAATTTTCAACCTCTACCATAGACCTACAATTTTTGGCTCCTCCTGTAACTTAGCATCTCACACGTGTGAGCTAGAACAAGAGAAAAATAGTCTTATTTCCTTCGCTAGGGTTCCTCTTTCCGTCGCTAGGGTTTTCCTTCCTTATTCCAACCTTTCTCACTCCTTTTTCTTGCCTTCAAACTTCCTTATTGAACTTGCTTGGAATGAATGCCACAATAGGTCGAAGATGTTGCCTATATATAGCCTTCAAGGGTGGTTGAATCCCTTCAATGAGGCCAACTTGTTGAAGATAGGGTTGACTTGGTGGAGGAGACTTATCTTACATTTTTGACATGAAACCAATTTCTTCTTTGATATAGTAAGACAAAGAAGGGTCTAATACAAAATGACAAGGACAATGACTCATGACACAAACCCTAGAAGTACACAATGGGTAATTATACCTCGAAACAAAATAAATTGAGCATGAAACCCATGCTTATACAAATAATTTTCTTTTGATCTTTACAATAATTTTTCGTTTTCTTTCTTTTGATAAACACATAAGAATTACATCACGCCATGAGCTAGACAACAATTATAAAGACCGATATTAGCTACATTTCTCAACACTTACTCTTAACTAGGGAGGTATTCATAATTGTTCAATAGGTACAAGGTTGAGCTCAATTTGAAATGTTCCAAGAAGAGTACAACATCATACACAATGTTGGTATCATCAAGGCCAAAAAATGCCAGGATATCAATCCAGCATGGACTAAGGTGTCATCAAGGCAACTTGCCACTATAGGTACCATCAAGCTGCAACCCTGGTATCAATCCAACTAGATATAGATACCATCTAAGCCTCCATGCCAAGACACTAACCCTCACAGGGATCTAGGTATCATCAAGGTCAAATCACTAAAATGGAGCTCCAAATCAAGACTAAGATATTTCCCACACCAGGATCTAGACATCATCAAGGAAAAATTGTAATTGATATCTCAATACCAACCAATCCATGATGTCCTCCCAAGTACCATCACATGGGCACACAACCTAAGGTACTCATCTCTCTCTCTCAACCAAATCAATCCAAGCGTACTTATCAAATATTCAAACTTCTCAAGGAGAGATCAACACATCAACTACTTGTTCATCCATCAAAACATATTGTAGTCTTACGACCTCGATCACTTTATTATCAATATGCTAGCATAAAATTTTGGGTCTTCAACCATTTTGATGTCGCTTAGATTATCACAATATCCAAACAAATCTTGACAGAAACTTCCTCTTTCCAAATTTTCAAGCAACATCAAACTCAGCCTCAACACTTCACAAATCAACTGAGTCTTTGGTCACCATTTCATCAAGCAAGAATAACCTCCAGTAGTGCTTTAACCATTCTATGATCTCATTATTTTCTTCATGGTCTTCAATATATGTATAGATGTTAGCCCTAGCCCTTCAGGTCCTCCTTCTCAGCTATGGAGGATATACACTTTCCTTCATCCAAGCTCCCCAACTAGGGGGATAAGTCCATCATCAACAACTTTGTTCTTCCAGCTACACGAGCTTTTTCTTTTGCGTCATCTTATCACCGTCAAACTTAAACCTTCCAAATCATCATTCTTTATCTTTACATTGCAGCAATTTCTTATAGCTCTCTCTCTCTCCATCACACTCATCATCATCATAAGGTCATCATCAAGTATGAGGTAGGCAGACCTCTTTACAACCTCTTGTAAACATTGTGCCTGCAAATCTCAACAACAAGTACAACCAAGCACACAAATAAATATGTACAAGAGCATGAAATTAAATTTATCAATCCATAGTTATCATGTTACCACAAGGAGAGCATATAGGGTTATTAAAACTTTGAATAAGAAATTAATCTTTAGATATTCAAAACCTAAACCTAGTTAGGGTTACAATCATAACGAAAGTAATCAACTAGGGTTATACTTTCATGCCCTAGAATCTTATTTGAACTTTTACTAGGGTTTTTATCATAAACCCTAGATAATATCATCAAACACTAAAAACCAGGGTTTTATTGTATGCCCTTAGATACTAGCAACAAACCCTAAAAATAAAAAAACTAGGGTTTCACCAAAGTGAGTAAATAGAAAAAGATAGTTATTACAAGGTTTGATTTAATCTAAAGATCAAACACCCTAACAATATAAGAATCTTTATGATTCTATAGCAAAACCTTAGACATGAGAGAGTTATTACTATAAAGCAAATTTTAAAGACAAAATGATTGTACCTTATTTTATGATAAGGACTTGCTACAAATTTTATGATTTTAAACATACCTTGATTTTCCGTTTTTACAAACCTTGAAGGGTTTTCTTTGCAACAAGGCTTCTTACTTAATTCAAGTCTTCCTTTTGGAGGCTCCCACTGAATCTAGCCACAATTCTCTCTTTAGAATATTCTTGTACACCTTTCTAAGAAAACACAAGGAAAGGATTATGAACAAGTAACAAAAAGAAAGCTCAATATATGTATAGAGGGAATCAACAAGGTAACGAAGGAAATAAGGAATACTAGTATCTTTTGAGAAAAGTAGAAGCTCCCTCTTGATTTTGCATCGATCCAGACATTATGAAGGATTTCTTCAAAACAACTCAAGAACTTCTAATCAAGGTATATTAGATCTATAAACCCTAGGAATCAAAAGAAAAATCTACAAAACCTAAACACAATGACTTATACTATAAATAAAGGATATACAAGGGATAACATCCCTTCAGCCTTAATAGAATAAGTCTTTGACTTCAAAATCCTCAGTTTTAGACTTCTTTGGAGGATTATCATCAGTGGCAACTATAGCTTGGTCTCTTTCTCTCTTCTTGTTCTTAGGATTATTAGTACATTGATTCTTGTAGTGTCCCATTTTGTGACAATGATAGCATTCTATTTTAGAAAGGTCAATCTTCCCATGATTTTTCTTTGACCCTTTAAATTTCTCATTTCCTCCCTTCTTCTTGAAATGAGCATAACAGGCGTTTGAGGTGGTGTTCTCTTCATCTTCTTGCTTTCCACCTACTAATGCAAGAAGAGCTTCTTCTTGAGTACAGGCAATCCACATTTCCTCAAAGGAGGAAATATATTTCCAACTACTAATTCCAGTTGCAAAGGCATTCCAAGACTTTGGTAGTCCTAGTGGGACAGCAATCGCAAGTTCCTTATTAGGAATTATTTCATCAACTGCTTGTAATTCATCTCTTAAATGGGAAACCTTACAAAGAAAGATGAAATTGTATCATCTTTGGTCATTTTGACATTTTGAAGTTCATTCTTCAGACTTGCCACTTCTCCAATATTCTTGATTGTAAATAACTTGGAGAGAGAATCATACATTTTCTTTGAAGTATCTAGTGTGGATATGCAGGGAATCAAACTTTAAATCCATCCACAATTAGGCTCATGGCTATAATGCCAATTTCCTTATACTTTTCCTTTCCACCATCATCAGTAGTTTCTTTGACTTTTCCTTATAATAAGTCCAATACTTTATTTCTTGCAAGGATGAGGTCCATTCTTGTCTTCCATGCTCTAAATTTAGAAGCTCCTTGAAGTTTGTTCTCATATTTCATTGACGATTTCATAGGTATACTTGTAAATGACACCCTTACTAGATATCTTTGAAGACTTCAAAAGGTTCTCTTCTTATAGTAGACCAAGACTAGTATGAGATCTTCTGAAGACTTCCTTCCTTCTTGTAGATGAAATCCTTTAATAGATCTTCAAAGGTTCAATAGGTAAGACTTCACTTCTCCTTATGATCTGCCTTGAAACTTCTCTTGAATCCTTCCTTAAGATGATGAGAGCTATTGATCTTCAAGCTGCCTTTTTCCTTCTTCCTCGCCATAGGTCTTATACCATGTTAGAAAATTATAAAGGCAGAAAGATTTACTTATCTTGATAATTACTTGTGATTTCTTTATGATCTTATTAGATTCTTTTATATCTTATTTTATCTTCTTATCATCAAGCACCTACCAAAACATAAATGCATGAAGATCAAAACAACAAGGAGACAATATGTAGGCTCTCAACTAGGGAAAAACTCATCTTCAAGGGGAAAACCCAAAAATTCTCTTATCTTCCTATAGAACCAAATCAAATGAGATAACCAAGACCTTTGATCAACAATATGACCTTCTCCAGTCCACCAAGTTAGCCTCAACAAAGTCCTTTGAAGATAACAAAAATCAGCTTCTAGTCAACAAGAATCAAACTTCTTCGATCCTACTTCAATCACAGATTTTGGATCCTTGCATCAAATTTCGACCTCCACTGCAGACCTGTAATTTTTGGCCCCTCCTGCAATTCATAATCTCACACATGTGAGCTAGAACAAGAGAAAAATAGTATCCTTTCCTTCATTAGGGTTCCTCTTTCCTTTGCTAGGTATTTCTTCCTTCGTCAAGCCTTTCTTACTCCTTTTTCTTGCATTCACACTTCCTATTGAACTTTCTTGGAATGAATTCCACAATAGGTCGAAGATGCTACCTATATATAGTCTTCAAGGGTGGTTGAATCCCTTCAATGAGGTCAACTTGTTGAAGATAGGGTTGACTTGGTGGAGGAGACTTATTTTACATTTTTGACATGAAACAAATTTATTCTTTGATACAATAAGCCCAAGAAGGGTCTAATACAAAATGACAATGACAATGACTCATGACACAAACCCTAGAAGCACACAATGGGTGCTTATACCTAGAAACAAAATAAATTGAGCATGAAACACATGCTTATACAAATAATTTTCTTTTGATCTTTACAATATTTTTTGTTTTTCTTTCTTTTGATAAATACATAAGAATTACATCATATCATGAGCTAGACAACAATTATGAAGACCGATACTAGTTACATTTCTTAACACACAAGGTGTGAACCCTTGTTGGCATTATTGTCATTTATTGAAAAGGATCAGCAAGGTATGCATGTTATGATGATATGTTTGTGTCGATGGCTTGATATGTTACAAGGTATGCTTGTATTGATGCTTATGTTGCAAAGAATGTTGCAATGATATGCTTGTGTTGATGGCTTGATATGTCGCAAGGTATGCTTGTATTGATGCTTTTGTTGCAAAGAGTGTTGTTGAAAGGTTGCTTATGTTGTGATGTATGCATATGATGGTTGAGATGAGATGTTGTGTTAGGGTCCTAGGGTCTAGAGATCAAAGTGCCTTTGCCTCTTTCTATTCATTTTGGGGGTTTGTATGTCAATTTAGCCTATGATCATTGATGTCATAGTCTAGGGGGTAATTGTCTAAGGTCACTCCAAGTTTTCCATATCATAAAGGGGTTTTTAAATACAAAATTAAATTTGAGAGTGTCTAAAGTCCATGGGAGGGTCATAAGGTCATATTTCCAAATCTGCACTTATGAGGAGAAAATGAGTCATTGAGAGTTAAATGGGTCTTTTTGATGTAGGTGTATTAGGCCGAGCACATAAAAATGATAAGTTATTAAAGTCAAACCAAGAGCCTAGCAATGTGATGGATTGATCACATGTTAAGGCTAGAACATTTAAAGTTTATTTGTGAAAAGTTTTTGATATTTAGTTAAGATTAGTTGGGAATATCTAGTTAAAAGAAATGATTTTATAGCTAGTAGGTAGTTAGGGCTAAGGGAAATTGGTTCACATCCATGAACTCATTTTTCTTGGACGATTTTTTTTAGTTTTTGGAGAGAGAGGAGGAACAGTTTTGGGCGCTAGAAGTTTTTGGTGTGAGATTGAAGTGAATTGAACAACATTTCTTAGACCAGTGGCTTTTTGTATCAACAAATTGAATATGTAAGTGTGTGTGAGACAGTTATTTGCATATGTGTTTGTGAGGTTTATGAACCATAATATTAATATCTGGAGATTGAAATTGATTTGGTCTTTAAATTGCTGTGTTGAATGAGGAATTATTGCACTGTATTTTCTCTGTTATTTAAATTTAAATGAGAAATTGGAGAATCATATTTCAGTTAATCTTTTAATCTAGTACTTTTGCATCCAATATTGTGTATTGGAAAGAGTAATTTTACATTTCAGATTCGAGAATACAGAGCACTTTGTATCAAGCCAACAGAAGAAAGAAAATTCGTAAAGGAAAACTGTCATCAAATTTGCGGGTCAATTTCTGATCAAAGGAAGACGAAATTCGAAATTCTGGAATCTGGGTTTTGTGCAGAGAAGGGTCTATTTGGTAATACGCAAGTTATTTTCCAAAAAGATCATTGGTTGGGAAGTTACGAAGGGATATTTAAATTATGTTTTTACAGACTGCGTGGCTGGAAAAAAATGATTTGTTGTTCCTCCTGTAACAACACTGTAGTTTGCTGTGAGAGCAATGATTTGTTGTTCCTCCTGTAACAACACTGTAGTTTACTGTGAGAGTAATGATTTTTTTTTCCTCCTATAACAACATTGTAGTTTGCTGTGAGAGCAATGATTTGTTGTTCCTCGTGTAACAACACTATAATTTGCTGAGATAGCAGCCATCAATTTGTGGTATCAGAGCCTTAACATTGTTGGTCTCTATAGTATAGAGAGATGAATAGGTGAGCAGGAAGGGCATGAGGTCGCAGAGGCAGACCCGCGGGTAATGCAAAACTCTGGGAAGAGATAAGGAGACTGCAAGTTCGGTTAGAAGCCATGGAAGTAGGGAGACAACGGGATCCTGAAGGTGGAGATGTTAGTGAGGCCGAAGAGGAACTTGAAGAAGAAGGAGCAACACCTGTTGAAGAAGCTGTTGAGATTAAGTTGTTAAGAGCAGTATTGGGCTCAAGTTCAAGGCCAAAGCCTGAAATCTCTATTTATGATGGCAATTTGAAATATGAGAATCTACTAGATTGGATCAGTGAGATGGACAAGTATTTTGAGTACGAGGAAATTGACGAGGATAAGAGAGTCAAGTTTGTTGTGACAAGGTTGAAAGGCCATGTTGCACTATGGTGGGACAATGTATAGGCTGAAAGAAGGAAGAAGGACAAACCATTGATCAAGAATTGGGATAGAATGGTGGCAAAGATGAAGAGTAAGTTCTTGCCAAAGGATTACCAGCTAACTCTTTACAAACATATGCAAAATATTAAACAAAATATAATGATAGTGAGAGAATAGACCAAAGAGTTTTACAAGGTGAATTTGTGACCAGGCTATGTAGAAGATACCCCAGAAAAGACAACAAGATATATCAATGGTTTGAGGCTAGATATTCAAGATGAAATCAACATAATTTCTCCAAGGACAATAGAGGAAGCATACCAATGTGCTTTGAAGGCAGAAGAAAAGATAGCTAGGAAGCAAAGCTCTGGTAGAGGACGTGGTTTTTCCAAAGGGAAAGGACAGAAAAATGGAAGAGGAAAGTTTCTTGTGCAAAAGAATGGTGAAGGCAACTCAAATCAGCAAGGGCAGTTAGAGAAAGAAGGTGGCAGCATAGGAGGAAGGCCTTACCATAGAGGTAGAGGTAGAGGAAAAGGCCAAAAGACTGTCTACCAGTGTTACAAATGTAACAAATTGGGTCATTGATCTTTTGAATGTCCCGAGAATGACAATACGAGACAACGAGGTGCATACATAGCTCAAACCGAGGTAGTAGAGGCACAAGTACCTAAGGTAGAGAATGTGCCAGAGACTAAAGAGGTATTGATGATGCACAAAGTCCTGTTAAAACCAGTAAAGGAGACTGCTGAACCAGTACAAAGGAAATCCTTATTCAAGACAATGTGTAAGGCAAAAGGAAAATGCTGCAAATTGGTGATTGGCAGTGGAACTACAGACAATCTAGTTTCCCAAGAAATGGTGGAAAAATTACGATTGAAAAGGATTAAGCACCCCACACCTTATAAGGTATCGTGGTTGCAAAAAGCACACCAATTGTTAGTGCATGAACAAAGTGAACTTGAGTTTCAGATAGGCAAGTATAAAGACAAGGTGCTTTGTGACGCAATGCCAATGGATGCTTGTTACATTCTTTTGGGTCACCCATGGCAGGTTGATAGGAAGGTGACACATGATGGAGAGAGAATTTGTTATAAGTTCGAAAAGAATGGCATCAAGCACACTCTTGTACCATTGAAAGAGGAAGGTACAACTGAAACAAGCAGCCCAAAAGCATTGCTACTTAGTGGAAAGGAATTTCTGCAACAGATGGAAGAAGAAGAGGTAAGATATCCAGTGATTTGCAAGCCAAAGGTAATAATTCTTCACACTAAAAATGTAGATTTACCTATTGAAGTTCAGGAGTTGTTGCATGAGTTTCATGATATTGTAGTTGATGAATTTCCAAGTGAGTTTCCACCCAAAAGAAGCATCAGTCATCACATAGACTTGATACTGGGAGCAAGTCTTCCGAACAAGGTTGCATATCGGATGACACCCAAAGAGAATGATGAAGTGAGGAAGCAAGTCCAAGAATTGTTGGACAAAGGATTAATAAGAGAAAGTTTGAGTCTGTGTGCCATACCTACAGTACTAAGTCCAAAGAAGGGTGGAGAATGGAGAATGTGCATTGACTCTAGAGCAATCAACAAGATCACCATTCATTACAAGTTTCCATTACCACAGATGGATGATATGATGGATTGCTTGGGTGGAGCAACTTACTTCTCAAATATTGACCTAAAAAGTGGTTATCATCAAATTCGGGTCAAAGAAGGAGACGAGTGGAAGACAACTTTCAATACCAATGAAGGCTTGTACGAGTGGATGGTCATGCCATTTGTGTTGTCAAATGCACCCAATACATTTATGTGGCTAATGAATGAAGTCTTGAAGGAGTTCATTGGTAAGTTTGTCATTGTTTACTTGGATGACATTTTAATTTTCATTTAAACTAAAGAAGAACACTTAAGACATATGAAGTATGTTTTAGAGAGATTACAACAAGAAAAGTTATTGATTAACATGAAGAAATGTTCTTTTATGGCTTGAAAATGGATCTGGAAAAGATAGAGGCAATTGTAAATTGGCCCTCACTAAACAACATTTTTGAGGTGAGAAGTTTTCATGGCTTAGCCAGCTTCTACAGAAAATTTATCAGGAATTTTAGTGGCATTTGTGCACCTACCATTGACACCATCAAGCAAAATAGGCAACCATCTTATTGGACAACAACAACAAAATAAATAAATAAAAAATCAACTATTGAAGAAGAATATCACTCAGAAGCCAGTATTGAAGTTGCCAGACTTCAATCAGCCCTTTCAAGTGAGATGTGATGCTAGTGGGACAACCATTGGAGTTGTAGTGAGCCAAGAAGATAAGCACATTGCATATTTCAGCGAGAAGTTAAATGAGTCAAAACAAAAACACTCTTCCTATGACAAAGAATTTTATGTGGTGGTTCAAGCTTTGAAGCATTAGAGGCATTACTTGATGCCTAACGAGTTTGTTCTATACACGGATAATTATACCTTACAATACATTATGCAACAACATAAGTTAAATCATAAACATGCAAAGTGGGTGGAGTTCCTTCAAAATTTAACTTTTGTTTTGAAGCACATTAGTGGGAAGGAAAATAAGGTTGTCGATGCCTTGAGTAGGAGATGCTTAATCATGTAGGAAAGTTAAATACAAATTTAGGCTTTGATTATTTGAAGGAATTGTATGACATTGATGTTTATTTTAAAGAAGCTTTTGCAGCGTGTAAAAATCCAGTCAATAGGGACAGTAGTCCATGGAAGGAGTTTATGTTGCAGGATGGGCTATTGTTCAAGAAAAATCAGCTATGTATTCCCAATTGCTCAATGAGGGAAAATTTGGTCCAAGAAAAACATAATGGCGGGTTGGTTGGACACTTT
Source organism: Pinus tabuliformis (assembly GCA_031772625.1). Lineage (NCBI taxonomy): Eukaryota > Viridiplantae > Streptophyta > Pinopsida > Pinales > Pinaceae > Pinus > Pinus tabuliformis. Next base: position 1,334,593,637 of record CM062807.1, read on the forward strand.
GGTGTTGAGAAAACACTTGGGCAACTGAGTCACTTCTATTTTTAGCCTAAGATGAAGATAGATGTACAAAGGTACGTGAGTAAGTGCAGGGTATGTCAACATGCGAAAGGGAGAAGTCAGAATGTTGGAATATACATGCCATTACCCATTCCCAACAGACCTTGGGATTCAGTGAGTATGGACTTTGTTCTGGGTTTATCGAGAACTCAACGAGGTAATGATTCAATCCTTGTAGTTGTGGATAGATTTACTAAGATGGATCATTTCATTCCGTGTTTCAAAACTAGTGATACCACCCATGTGGCTAATTTATTTTTTGATGATATTGTTTGGTTGCATGGTTTGCCAAAATGTATAATCTCTGATAGGGACACAAGATTCACCAGACATTTCTGGAGGACCTTGTGGAAGAAACTTGGAACTAAGCTAAATTTTAGCTCAGTCTATCATCCACAGTCTGATGGGAAAACAAAGGTTGTAAACAAGAGTTTGGGTAATTTGTTGAGGAGTTTAGTAGGTGACCGACCAAAGCAGTGGGATCATGTGCTAGCCCAGGCTAAGTTTGCATATAATGACTCACCAAATAGGAGCACAGGAAAGATTCCATTTCAGATCTTGTATGACATGCATTTGAGGGGAATTTGTGAGCTAAGAGACTTGGGAAAGCTTGAGCATAGAAGTGTTGATGGAGAGGATTTTGCAACAACCATGAGTGAGTTGCACGAGCAAGTAAAAAAAAGATTACAAGATACAAGAAACAACTACAAGCAACGAGAAAATGTACACAAGAAAGAGGTAAACTTTGAAGTGGGAGATGTGGTCCTAGTTCACCTAAGAAATGAGAGGTTTCCAAGGGAAGAGTATAACAAATTGAAAATGAAGAACATAGGACCTTGTAAGATCCTCCGCAAGTTTTCAGTGAATGCTTATGAGCTGGAGTTACCTCCAGGAATTTGCATTTCACCCATTTTTAATGTAGCATATTTTTATCCCTACACAGTTGGTGATGCAGATCAATCTTTTGGGAATCTTGACTAGGATGAAGGAAAGGAACAATAGAGGCTGAAGCAAATGCCTATGGCAAAGAGTTTAGAGGTCGAACAAATTTTCGATACATGTGTTGCCAAGAAGAACAGAAGGAAAGAATACTTGGAATATCTTGCGAAGTGGAAAGACCGTCCGATGGAGGATTCTACTTGGATGGATGAAGCAACACTACAGAAAGCAAGTCATTCTATAGAAGATCTTATGAGCAGGAGCTCATAAAATTTTCTTTCTTGGGGCGTCCAATGCAGCTGCATTAGGCCGAGCACATAAAAATGATAAGTTACTAAAGTCAGACCAAGAGCCTAGTAATGTGATGGATTGATCACATGTCAAGGCTAGAAAATTTAAATTTTATTTGTGAAAAGCTTTTGATATTTAGTTAAGATTAGTTAGGAATATCTAGTAAAAAAAATGTTTTTATAGCTAGTAGGTAGTTAGGGCTAAGGGAAATTGGTTCACATCCATGAACTCATTTTTCTTGGACGGTTTTTTTTAGTTTTTGGAGAGAGAGGAGGAACATTTTTTGGTGGTGGAAGTTTTTGGTGTGATATTGAAGTGAATTGAAAAACATTTCTTAGACCAGTGGATTTTTGTATCAGAAAATCGAATATGTAAGTGTGTGTGAGACGGTTATTTGCATATGTGTTTGTGAGGTTTATGAACCTGTTGATGCCCCGAAAATCATTGTATCAACATTGGGGGATAACCACCCGGTCCGGACCTTAATACAACGCCTTTTCCGTTTGGGATGGTGGCTCCGACTGAATATAATGGGACCAGTTTCCCAATAATGAATAAAAGGGGATGGATGAGTGATTGGTTTCTAATAAATGATAATGAATAGATGACTTAATCTAACAGCAAAAACATAAATGACTATTCTATCCCGGGAGGCTTCTATTCTCTTAAGTGCAACTCTTGATGATCTCTGTTCATTGATAAGCATATAGATGACTCTACACAATAAACATAGAAATTCATTTACTTAATGATTACTTTGTTCAAGTAGTTGAACAAAGTGATTAACAAAACATTGTTACACTTATCCTTTTATATTACCGATACATGTATGATAAAAGAAAAGCATGCTGTAAACATCCAATAGTGGAAATTGTAAAGAATGCTGTTAAAAACACATGCATATATCTGATAATAGCAAGAGCGATCAAACAACAATTCACATAAACAGAATGAACTCAGACATAGATAGTAGTACCATATGAGCTGCAAATCATTCCCAATATCAATCGCTATTTGAATTCCTTCTTCCGACGTAGAAATACTTTTAAACAAAGGCAGTAGTGCACATTCACATAAAAGCTTCGTTATCAAAATTGGAATAATTGGCCCAGTATTTATAAAAGAATATGCCTGAAGTATAGTAGTGCAACTTCAGGTTTAAGTCATATACAAAAACTTACGACCCTTTCCAATGCATTGAAAGGGTCTATAAATACTTGACTAAAGCTAACTAACTATGAAATTAAAATCCTACTTAATTGGTACAACTTGATTTGGGAGTATCTTCCTCATAGCAATCTGGCAGTCGGCAACATGATTCATCACTTAGGTTGTTTGCCTTTCGACCTGAGTTGGCATATTGCAAGCATTGGTTCCACTTTTGGAGGTCGGTTGAGACGAGAATTGAGTTGGGCAGCATAGGTGGCATCTTGTATATCGGGAATGATACACCCGATTGCATCTGTCAGGCACTTGAGGGCGGCTCTCTGGCTGTATGGTTTGACTAGGAACAACCAATAGGTGTCCCAAGTCAAACTGTTAATACCTGCGATCAATCTCCCATTCTTCTCCAGCTCTTGATAACATGACTGCTCCAATGTTTTAGCCGATATAAATTTACTTGGGGTACATTGAGAGATCATGTTAGATAAGTAGATAGTATCATTAATCAATTCAACCAAATTACTTGTGGTCAACTTGCATCTGGAAACTGCTCTCTCTGCCTTCATTAACTGGGACTGCCATTCCATAAATAGGATCTCTTTATGTGATTCTAGGATTTTTGGCAAATTAGCTGCCTGTCCCTCATCAGTGTCTTGCCACTCAAGAAAATTGGTCAAGGTCTCATCGGCCTGCTCCAAGTCTATTCTAGCATCAACCGATTTATCACGTATTGATGCTGTTAAGTCACATAAAGGTTCTGCTTGAGCGATTTGTTGACATAACAACCTTATTTGTGTCACCAATGCTTTGTTAATCTGTAATGCTTCGGCTCTGAACTCAGCTGGCTGTGGAAGATTCTTGGACTTTTCTATTTGGGCTAATAATTGAGCAATTTGCTCATCTTTAGATTTCCCCATTTGTTCATGCACTACTTTCAATTCTGCCAGCGCTTCCGATAGCTCCTTCTACATTTGAATGGCACTTGAATCAATTCTTTGTTTCTCTTCCTGCAATTGTTTATTCAGTTGATTGTTTATTTGTTGTTGTGTAGACAACTGCTGTTCAAGTTGCTTTGCCTTCTGCTGTGCCTCCGATAACTGTACTTGTAGCGAGGCGATTGCTTGGTCCTTTTCTCTTAACAGATTAGTCACTTCTGATGCCTTGTCCATGGTGGCCGCCGAATAGGCTCCAGCATATTGGGACAATTTAGTAAGGTCATCAGAAGGATCAAACTCCTCTTTCTAGACCACATTGGTTGTCACTGTTTGTTCAGGGAATAGGGAAGGTTGATCAGTCCTTCTCCTTTTCCACTGTCGTTTTACTACAGCCCTGTGCTTTGGGCTGTAAAAGACATCCAATGGAGGTATCTCCTCCACTTGCAAAACAATCTGATCGGAAGGATCCTTAGGAATTATCTCTATTCTTGTAGAAATGGGTAGGCCGCTGGTTCCACTTGGAACCTCTTTAGATGTTGTATCCTGTGTGTCAGCCACTTTTGATGTATCGACTTCCTTTGAGCTCTCAAGATTGCTTATGATTGAGTCGAATTGCTGCCATTCCTGGAGCAATTTCGGGTCAATCTGGGCATCTACATTCACTTCCGTGCTGCTCTGCTCCTGTTCTTTCCTCTATGTTTCCTCTTGCTCTCTTCTCTGCACTTCTTCCTGCTCTCTTCTCTGCACTTCCTCCTGCTCTTTTGTTTGGATTTCTCCAGCAATTCCTGATGTAGCAGGGGGTTCATTAGTGAGTCGCTGCTCAGGCTTGCTTGATTGTGTCATCGGGGTCATTGCTAACAGATCTAGAGGCAGAGTTTGCAACCTCTGTTCTCTAAGTCTGTTAAATTCAACTAACCCGTCATCCTGATATTTCATTCTGGCTAGTGATTTAACCTGGAATAGCGACTCGGCTGAGGAGAACAGGTCATCAAACATATCATCTTTATGGTCAAATTTAGTTAGTTTTGTCTGTCAAGTGCATTGTAGGTGACTTTGTTTGGATCAAATCGCCTATTAGGAAGAGTAGTGAGATTCAGTGCCTTAATCTTATCTGCTTCTTTCTCTGCATGTTTAAAGTCATGCAGAGCGTAGACACCACATCTTAGAGGAAAAGAAGGCCAAACCTATTTCTTTTTGTTCCTTAGAGTCTGTGTAACTCCTTCGGATGTAATCTGATATGCTACCTCTCGGGCTAACAGTTTGTCGGGTATATACAAAGGGAGGACATGAGGCTTGGCCTGGCTGCCGAAAACTCTTACATAGGTGAATTTTTCTTCTCCGAACCATCTCCCTATGGCTGTCAAGTCAATCTTTGCTTGGGAGGAAATCTTAGGAGCAGGTTTGTCAAAAATGGCATAGTGAATGGGTAACATAAAACCATTGCAAACTTGATATAAATGGTGTTTATAGTGGGCTTTCCATAACTTCTGGTGGTATATATGAATGGGCATGGGGTCTTGTGGAGTCCATCTCCACCCAAGCACAAGAAATTCGGAATTAAAACACAGGGTGTCCAAGATGTAGGCACTATAGTAAAATGGGGGAATGAACCTTTCAGTAATGCGGGATTTGTTTCTAAATTCAAGGACTGCGGTTGCTAACTTATCAGACAGTATATTTCCCCAATCCATTATTTCACTATTGCATGCTGCCTCCATCAAAGGCACCATCTCTATAGTGAAGTTTGCGGAATCATGTAACCCCCACAATCTACACATCATTACTCCGGCATAACAATAAGGAGAACACAAGGAATCGACAGAGTACTTACCCGAAGACTCATGCTTGTGTTTTGTTGGGTTTTGCCTCCAATCCCGAATGGGTTCTGATTCAATGTCGTTCTCATTTCTGAATTTCTCCAAGAATGCCTTGTTGTATTTCTTCTCTGGTGGAGGCAAATGGTACATTTGCCTCAAATCATCAGGTTGAAACGAGTCGAAGACTCTCCCGTCCATGGTGCAAAATGTCCTGTTTGTGATTGGGATTTCTTCAATTGCCCATCTCACCACATCTGTATATGGGAGAATTTGTTCTCGGGCTGCTATCCGATGAAGGTAAGAGTCGGCTAAATCCTTTAGAGTAGCATCAGACTTCCGAGTCGTGTCTGCTGTGGCTTGCACCATTGTTACCTCAGGCTCTTCGGCCTCAATCAAATTGTAGATGCTCAGCCAAGTAGTTTTGTTGAGTCCTAGACATGTAGTGTCGGATATCAGTCCCTTTTTGCTTGCTTCTGGATTGGCAATGTGTTGTCCTGTAGCTGCCGAAGCAGAAGCTGTTGCAGTTTTCTTAGATTTCTTCCCCATTTGGCTTGAATTTTCTGCTTCGGAAGAGTTCTGCATAGGAGAGAAAATGAACGTAATGCGGAGAATTGGTAGCACAAACCAAAGATGAACGAGATATTTTAATCAATGAATAATGGAGGATTTAACTTAAGGTGGCCGCGGATACAATCCCTGAAGAGATTTTAGCCTTACTGTTTCATTAAATGGCCGTTTAAACCTGTCAATCCTTTAAATGCTCATCATATCGTTTATTGGCCGAATGATTCATTTAAGCGTGGCTTTGATGTTTTGGCGGTTGAGCGTAAGTGAATCGCTATCGGGAAGAGAAAGGCCTTTAATACTAAATAACCATAATATATCTCGACTTTTATCGATCTTTTTTGAAATATGCGCTTTAGCTTTATCGCAATCGGCGATCGGGGGAAAGCTTAAGTTGTTATATTGGTGTCCTTTCAGAATCCCCGATCACCGATAGCGATATCGCCAATTCGCATCGGGAGTTTTGAACGAGGGCTTTAGATGCATGCATGGTACATCCCCGATCGCTGATAGCGATATCACATCGAAGCGAAGAGGGGCCTTTTGTTATGATCGCTTGCCTTCCCGATATCTGATTGCCATTTGTGCATTGTCGCGTCAGGGAAAATCAATGGGTCTTTTAAGTCACGCATCCTTTGTCATTGCGATATGCGATCTTGCGATCGCTTTATCGCAATAATAAAAGATTACTCATTCTTTATTATAAAACTGCTTAAGTGATTTATCAAAAAGGTTTTATAATGTTTTATTTCGTTCCGGACCTTTTGAATAATGATAAGTTGATACCAATTTAAATGAAAAGGGACCCATTTCATATTATAGTTTTGAAAAATAAAATTTGTATGAAATGGGGGGTTGTTGTAGAGCACAACAGAACCATAATATTAATATCTGGAGAGTGAAATTGATTTGGTCTTTAAATTTTTGTGTTGAATGAGGAATTTTTGCACTGGATTTTCTCTATTATTTACATTTAAATGAGAACCTGGAGAATCATATTTTAGTTAATCTTTTAATCCAGTAATTTTGCATCCAAGATTGTGTATTGGAAAGAGTCATTTTACATTTCAGATTCGAGAATACAGAGCACTCTGTATCAAGCCAACAGAAGAAAGAAAATTCGTAAAGGAAAACCATCATCAAATTTGCGAGTCAATTTCTAATCAAAGGAAGACGAAATTCGAAATTCTGGCATCTAGGTTTTGTGCAGAGCAGGGTATATTTCGTAACTCGCCAACTATTTTCCAAAAAGATCCTTTGTTGGGGAGTTATGAAGGGATCTTTAAACTATGTTTTTACATACTACATGGCTGGAAAAAAATGATTTGTTGTTCCTCCTGTAACAGCACTATAGTTTGTTGTGACAATAATGATTTGTTGTTTCTCCTGTAACAACACTATAGTTTGTTGTGAGAGTAATTGTTTTTTGTTCCTCCTATAAGAGCACTGTAGTTTGCTGTGAGAGCAATGATTTGTTGTTCCTCCTATAACATCACTATAATTTGCTCAGATAGTAGCCATCAATTTGTGGGCTATCAATTTTCATGGGGGTCTTATTTATCACAATTCAAAACCATGATAGTCAGTTAAAAGTTCTATGGGTTTGTTAGTGGTGTCTATTACATCCCCATGTTACCATTCCCATGTCACCATTCCCATGTCCACCATTCACAATTCACCATTCACAATTCATAATTCACCTTTATGTCCTCCTTCCATGCACCATTTATCATCATTTCACCCCTCAATCCACACCTCATCATCATGCCTTTACACCCCCCTAAATTCATAATACCATAACCCCCCTTTACTCAAAAGTTCACCTTCATGACAAAACAAGACATAGGGAGGCGCAAAATTTCAAATTTTTTGAAGCTGCCCTCATTCTCTCTCCATTTGCAGGTCACGTTTTGAGAGGTTTCGATAGGTTGCAAAGCAGAAGGCTGAAAATCATAGCAGGAAGGTCGACCTTCAGGTGGAAGAAGTTCATTGCACAACTACTGCGCAAACTCCAATCCACACAGTCGTCGCGAAACAGCTATGCAAACTAAAAAAAGCTATTATGGAGGTCTGCAAGCATGGAGGGAAGCACTCAAAGGGTGATACATCATCACCATGTCATATCAAACACATCTACACATTCAACCTTGCACAAAACCATCTACAACCATATCAACCATGGAGGTCTACCACACTCTGCTACAAATTTGTTGCAAAACTGATTGTTTTAGCCATCATTTTCAAAAGAGGTTTCTAACCGAATGGAAAAGAATTTCAAAAAATTGAAAGAGGTTTTTTTCAAGCATGGGCCAAATAACAAAAAAATCCTTCAATTTCTTCACAGGTGAATGGTTTTGGAGATATGCAACGTTGTTGGAGGCCTATTTTTCAAAAAAATAAAACTCTACATTTTCCTCCTGTTTCAACCATTTTTTTTGGCGCACTTTTCTAACAGAAGGAAGTGAATTTTCAAAAACTAAAAGATTTTTGTGTTGAATATGGGCCAAAGAACAAAAATCTCTCTCATTTTTTTCATAGGTATCAAATTTGGGAATTACGGGTGTCACTTGGAGACCCATTTTCCACAATTTCTTGCTAACAGAATTCTGAAATTTTTTGAAATTCGATTTGTAAATTTAAATTTTGGTAGGTTGGATGCATGTTAGGTGTTATAAGGTGAATTTGATGAATGGATGGGCACTACAATGATTTTTGGAGTGGGAAATGTCAAACAAATTCAGAATTTGAATTATGTTGCGCAAATGGTGAGCAGTTAGTTGGGAGGTCAGAAAAGGCTAAAGAGGATATCTCAGGGGTTCTACACTAGCACAACACCATTTCAAGCATACCCATTAGCTTGATTTTGTCCAGAATGATTTGCAACTATGTCAAGCTTGGAGGCCTATTTCACCTTGTTGCATGACTATATTAGTTAGGCTTATTTTTGCATTTTGGTATTTCGGGACCTTCTAGAAGTGTGCTAGTGATCAGGATAGGTATGGATAGGTGGATAAGATTGATTTTCTAAACTCGATGTTGCTGAGCTTTTATCTAAGCTTTAAGACATGATGTTTCCAAATTAAGTTTGTCTTGATCTTCGTAGCCGATAGGAGATACATTGTATTTGGTCTCTTATTTTTCATGCAAGAAAATCTTCCTAATTGTATTTAAGAAGAACAAGATATGAAAAAATGGTTCGACTTGGGAGAAAAGGGGCCTGCGTATGTGATTTTATGAATATAAAATTATCAGTGCAGAACATTTGGCACTTTACCAGAGATTCATGTGGTATGGTTTTCAAGTTTTGTGTTTCCCTTCTTATGTGTGTGTTTGTTTCCTGTCTTTGTTGTTTAGATGTTAAATGTTCACCTCTAAAATGGATATAAGTAGTTTCATAATTCATCTTTGCTGGTGCTATGAAATGATTTTATTTCCTTTCTAAAACTATGTTGGAATTCACCCTCGATTAGGTGCTCCTTTATGGTAAATTGTTCTTCTTCTTAATATTTGATCAAAGATATATGTTTCATAATTCATGTGTTAGCCATGCTCTGTTTCATGTGATTGAATATATTTTTTTTATTTCCAAGTTATGTTCAAAACTCACTCACAATTAGGTGCTTTGAATGTAATGAAAGGCTCTTTCCACCACTATACTATGAAAAATGTAATAACTTGAAATCATGCCTGCCTTGCCTCTGTTTCCATGAGTGCTTCATTAAGCTCTGATAATTTCATGTAAGATTTGAATTATGACTCCATGCCCAGTGGATTCTTCCTCCTAAGTTTGTTAACCACCATCATTGAGTCCTATTTTTATTTTACAGATATGGCCTCTGTTTTATGTCCTTAAGCCTTATTGTTTTCACATTTTGACATTATTTTGAGTGAGGGAGCCCCCTCTAGTTGGAAAGGGCTAGTTTCTAGCCAAAAGAGGTTTGTGGTTACCCCTGTAAACCTTTTTTTAGCCTAGAGGTTCAATTATAGAGTTCTAACATTGTGAAGCAAGGAAAACGCATGAATAATATTGTGATGCAAGGCTATGGTAATGGCAAAGGCATTGCAAAACAAACTCGCAAAGATGTTGACTTGCATATGTTTGACGTGTAAGGTTGATTTGAAGGTTGATTTGTGCATTGTGTAAAGTCGATTAAAGGTTGATTGGAGGAGATTAAAATGTTGTGATTCAAGAGGACTTTGGTTGTTGTAATATTTAAAGGTGGCTTATATTAATATTTCAAATTTCATCTTATGTATTTTAACAATTAAATGTTGAAATGATTTCGAAACAAATGAGTGGAATGAAAAAAGACAAAGTTGTTCATTTCATATTCTTGTATGGAATACTAATAGCCATCAAAAAACATTTATAAAATGTGTGAGGTTGGAAGTTTGTAATGTTAAAGAGTTAAAGAATGTGAGATTTGATGTAGTTGTTAGTTACTTGGCACATATAGAGCATATATGAAGCATATTTGAGGAGAAGAAGAAGCAGAGATAGAGATGGATATATGTAGAGTTGCAAACCATATAAAACAACATATTGTTTCTTGTACGTATCAGGGGATTGTAGTCTCCTTTCAAGTTGTAGCTTGATAAAGAACAGGTTGGAGCTTGTTGAGGTAGGAGCCTCCTGTGGGTTGTAGCATGCAGAAAATTCGTGGGAGTTGGAGCTTCCTTGCAAGTTAAATCTTGCAGAAGAATTGAGGTAGAAACCTCCTATAGGTTGGAGCCTACAAAAAATATGATGTAATAGAGGAATTAGAAGCTTGCCTTTACATAACAACAATAACAAACTCTTAGTTTTCTACCTTTATAGTTTTCCACTTATATCTGGTGTACACATGAGATGATTTTGTGTGTTGATTTTATGTTATCATGAAAGTTGTTGTGTTGTGATTTACATGTTAAATATTGTTTGTATGTTAAATTTTATACTCATATGATGTACTTCTTGCTAGTTAATAAGTCCAGATAAACATTTAAACAAAAAGTAAAAATTATCCATGAATGCACTAAATTGATTCACCCCCCCTCAATTTAGTTATGTTTCGAACAACCCTTGTTTTGCTACCCTCTTCATTTTCTAAATACTTCTAAAACACATCCAAATACTCTTCACTAACGGAAAATATCTCCTCCATGTACTACCTATTTATAGGCTTTTGGGTGCCTAGGGTAAGGTTGGCCTTAGGGTTGACTTGAGTAAAGGTAGGATATTTAAATGAATACATTTAAAAATCATTTCTCCTCAATCGTGAGGAGTTAGAAGGCATGCCACCTATCATTGGAAAGGTCTTGAAATATGTTATTTACCTATGTAACTTTATCTTTCATTTGGACAACCTTTGACATCAATAACAACCATTTTCAACAATCTCCCCTTTGTTATTGATGGCAATATTTTGATATTTACTTCTTCTGATAACTACTCTTGTTGTCTACGTTCTCTCCATACTTCTCGTTAGCTACTCCCCTTGTCTGCATTCTATACCCCTTTGAGATCAATAGCAAAGGGTGCTCCCCATGAGTTTGTGCTTTCTTTACTGATATAAAGGAGAGATCACTCCAAATTTCTACCTGAGATAGTCAAAGGTTTCTCTGGGCATAGGTTTGGTAAAGATGTCAGCAATCTATTATTTGGTGCAAGTATATTCCATCTTGACATTTTTATCAGTGACTTGTTCTCTAAGGAAATGATACTTGATTGGAATGTGCTTTTTATTTTAGTGCACAACATGGTTTCTTGAGATATTTGCTTCATTAGTGTTGTCACAGAAAATGACAATTGGTTGATCATATTCCACTTTGATGTCCTGCAAAGTTTGTTTCATCCAGAGAACTTGGGTACGACAGTATGTTGTTGCTATGTATTCATCTTCAGCTGCAAAAAGAGAAATTGATGGTTGCTTTTTGCTTGACCAAGGCACAAGACAATCTCCTAGGAAAAATTCACTTCCATTAGTACTCTGTTAATCAAGGTTGTCATTGATGTCAATATGGCATTCTTGGGATGGTAAATATTCTTGTGATGCATATTATGATGATGTCCTTGCTCATGATGACAAGTCCCTCTTGTTTGATAAGGATACCAATAATGAAGATGACAAGCTATTAATGATGCCATTATGATGTCAAGCCACTAAGAAAATGTCTTGTCCTAGATGCTTGAAATAACCATGAAGACACCATAACCTCATGTATCCTTGTTCTTGATGAAGAAGCCCTATAAATTGTGAGGATTTTCTTACACTTGATGAAGAAGCCTAGAACTCGGATGATGTCCTTACCCTTGATATTGAAGGACTATACATGAATGACCACACTTGATGATGTCATACGTGATAGCACTTGATGAAGGTCTTCATGACATGGACAATGATTGGAGACATGACATGAAGGAATTGGAAATCACTTAATGGAAATACATGACATGAAGGACTTGGAAATCTCCTAATGGAAAATTAATAAATGTTGCACTATGGTTGGTGACATATCACTGCATTATTATTGGATACATTATGCTACACTATCATGATGACATGAATGCTAAATACATTATCATGATGGAAGATACACTATCATGGTGACATGGATGACTTATATGATGACAAAGCACTTGGGGACACACTAATAACCTCTTGTTGTCATAATCATCAAGCCCTAATGACCTATTGTTGTCCTAATCATTTTTTGCACTAAAAATTCCAAATGGTCATAGAAAATTAATTTTTGACATCTTGAAGACATCATTTCATTATGACTCCTTGACTGTATTGTAGAGGACTCTTTGCTCTTTCTAATGAGCCCTCACTTGCCTCCTAACTCCTAGTAGTCTAATAGAGATTAATTTTTTAAGTTAATATATCCTATTTTTTAAAGCTAGCCAACTTACACCCAGTCTGTCATGTCGGCCTCCCTCCATAAGACATGTCCATTCATCTTAACGTCAAACCAGTATTAATATGAGTTCGGACACCTCATTTTAGCACTCAATTTCGGTGAAGAGCATCTGAAAAACACATAACAAAGAGGAGAGGAGGACTTAAGAGCTGTTGTTTAGGTTATTCCTTCTCAAAGTCAGACAGCAAATTATTTTGGCAGCCATCTGTGGTAATAAAGACCTTGGACCTACATAAATCTCTTCAGATCTGTGTGGCTTGGAATTGCAGAACTATGGAGGATTGTTTAAGGGTCAAGAGGCCTAGTATAAGGCCCTCTCTTCTAGCCGCAGAAGCAACATTACGTGAAGCAGTTTGAACTGTGCAGAAATTCGGATTACAGTCTTGTGACAAAAATTGCAAATTGTTTTTGTGGATATTTTGGAGCTACTGTATGGTGGTGCAGCTACAGGAAAGAAGGCCATGCTACTACAACCTATTAGGACTATGGAAATTGACCTCGGCACTGAAATCCTTATGGGCTATCTTTGAAGCTTTTCTTGATGACACCTTGAAGGATTCTTTGAAGTGTTGTGGAGAATTGAGCTAAAGATATTTGGGACAAACATCTTGAGCATACTTGAAGGTTAATATGAAGACTAATCTATGGTGAAATTGAAGTAGAAGAAGGAAGTCTTGAAGCAACCTCTTGAAGAAAACTGAAGCAATTTGATCTTGAAGAGTATCTTGGGACAATTTATTATAGACACCTTATTGGGACAGTTCTCAAAAGATTTGGTGTGCAGACCTATTAGGAAGCAACTTTTGAAGCCTTACTTAAGACAGACTTGTATCTTGACTTGTTGATTGTAGAAGACACCTTGTTGAAACAGTCTTGCGGGAGAGCAGATTTGAAGTCTTGTAGAACCAATATTGAAAAATTGAATAGTGAAGAATCTTGAAAACATCTTGGAGTACCTTGAAGACATATTGAATATTTGTGGAGATCATTGGAGACTGTGATGTCATCATGAGGTGACTTGGAGAATTTGGTTGGGTATGATGAAGAGTAGTGGTGACACCTTCTAAGAGAACAAGGTTGTCATTGATGATGTAACATGGAGACCAAAGTGAAGACTAAGCAAAGATTGACAGGGCTCATTGAAGAAGACATTGGGAGCCATGAAGTATAACCAAATACATATTGACGAAGTGAAGTTGAGGGTTGGAGCCCAAGAGGTTGGAGCCTTGAAAAGACAAGGTTGGTGCCTTGGAGGATAGGGTCGAAGCCCTAGAGGATCAGAGTCCTCAAGAAACCAGGTCGGAGCCTGAACCAGATATAGGGTTGGAGCCCTTGACGTTGGTGCCTCAAAATTGACAAGGTTGGAGCCTTGGAAGTCCAAGTTGGTGCTTGGAAAATACAGGTTGGAGCTAGGGAGATTGAAGATTGATGTCTTCATATAAGGTTGGATCCCTACATATCTTGTACTTGATTTATTGAAGAAATTAATAAAATCATTTATTCTTATTGTTCATTTTGTGTTCTAAATATAAGTGATCTAACTGGTAAAAGTAAAAATTGAAAAGGAATATTGATTCACCCCCCCTCTCAGTATTTCCAACATACTCTTAGGAAACCAAAGACCAAAATCGATTGTGCCCTTTAAGTATTGAAATATCCTCTTTAGTATTTTCATATGTGATTCCTTTGGTGTTGATTGAAATCATGCAACCATTCCTACTGCCTGAATAATACTTAGTATTGAAGCTGTCAAGTATAGTAGATTCCCAATCATAGTCCCGTAAAGAGTTGACTTGACTTTAAGAGATTCATCATCCTTACTTAACTTGTATCGAGTAATCATAGGGGTACTAATTGGTGCACATTTTTCCATTCCAAACCACTTGAGAATCTCCTTGAGGTATTTGGTGTGGAAAATGAATAGTCCTTCATCGGTTTGAGAAACCTGTAGTCCAAGGAAGACAAATATTTCTCAAATCATTGACATTTCTTGAGCAAATCCATGACTCATATCATCATTATTGCTTCCAAAAATGAGATCATCCACACATACAAGTGTAATTAATAAGCTTTCCTTTTCCATCTTGATGTAGATATTGTTGCTATACACCCCTATTTTGAAACCTTGTTGTTGAAGGTAGTGGTTCAACCTAGCATACCAAGCTCTTGGAGATTGTTTTAACCCATAAACAACTTTATTCAATTTGCACACAATCTTTATTTTTGGACAGTTTAAAACCTTCTTGTTGTTTGATGTATACTTATTTTTTAAATCTCGATTTAGAAATGTTGATTTTAACATCCATTTGATAAACTTTGAAGCCTTTAGAACATGCAAATGTGAAAAACATTATTATTGCTTCTAAACTAGAATATGGAGCAAAGGTTTCTTCATAATCAATTCTTTCAATTTGTGCATAGCCCTTACATACTAATCTCACCTTATTTCTAATAGTTTTTCCATCTTCATTCATTTTGATTTTTAATACCCACTTAGTCCCAATCACATTTTTATCTTTCATTTGTGGCACAAGTTCCTAAGTTCCATTTTTATCAATTTGATTCAAGTCTTCTTCCATAGAATTCACACAATGTTGGTCCATTTTGGCCCGTGCAAAATCCTTTGTCCCTATTGCACCCATTTTTTCAACATTCCAAGGAATCAGGATCCGGGAGCTTGAACAAAAAAATTCAAAGTAAAAATAATCAATCAGTTGTTTATTATGTCATTGTAAACCCATTCTGCAAAGTTGTAATCTAAATGATGCTAGTAAGACCATGTATTTATGTAATAATCTAGGTAAGTCTATTATTTTGGTGACAGATTTCATCCTAGGAGGTTTTTCGTCTCACTGATTATTTATGTCTCTAAACATAGATGATCGGCAGAGTTTTTCCTTCTAGCCTCACCCCAAAGCTAGGGTGGAATTTATCTTCAAGGTCTTAGGTGAGTCCTAGTGTTTTAGTCGAGTTTATTGTAAAAGTGATTTGGGAATAATTTAAGCTAATTGGCTAAATTATTTTATTATAGATCACTTGGTCTACTAGATCATATTGTGTCACAAAATTGGGTAAATATTTTGAGGGTTTATAACGAACGAGTATTCCCCCTTTCAGGGTTGAATTTGTAAAATCTTATGTAATATATATATTAGTGCATGGTCCTTCATACTTAAACACCATGGCTAAACTATTTTAAGGTGAAAAAAATAATTAATCCCCTCAAGAGTCAATTAATTATTTTTTCTGGTAAAAATTAAATTAAATCCTAAGCTAGAATATTAATTAATTTAGAATCAAAATTAAAATTAATTTCTCTAAGTGGAAAATTTTATGGGTCTAAAAGAAGTCAAATTTTGGAGGTCCCCCACCAAGGGAATTTTGGACCTTGGACCTTGGTGGTTGAGTCAAAGAAGTTTTTGAGGAAATTAGCTCAAAATAATTAATTTTGAGCTAATAAAAAATGATTTCAATGATAAATTCGAAAATTCCTCAAAATAAATATTTCCGACTGTTAGGGCCTAGATTTGCTTCAGGCTGAAAAGGCAAGGTTCCAGGTCCACATCAAACCACGCTCAGCCTCGTAGCTAGCCCTACGAGGATAGGAGAGGGCTCTCTCCAGGTCAATCTCAGCGAAAGATAATCTATGGGGCTTGAGATGACTGATTTAACAACTGATTTTAGGCTAGGCATTAAGTGCAAGGATTTGATTTGAGTTTTTGGGGGTTTTGTTGGAAAAAGGGGACAGGCAAATTTTGGGTCCGGGGATGAGGGCCAGTTCTTGTAGAGTTCAAGTTGGGGCGAGGAAAGCAATGGTTAGGATGCCTTAAATTGAATGAATGGATAGAAAAGATTGCTGAGAAGCTAAAGAGGGCAAGATTATATCAAGGATCCTCTACAAACTGAAGAAAACATATAAAAGTAAACAAAAGTCAAAGGCAAAGCATAACAGTTTATGAATTCCACCTTAAGTACTCATTTGTTTAATTTTTGAAGAAAAGAGAAGGGAAATGGCATACATAAACACTAATGAACTTACAAATACATGGAGAAAAACAATCCAAACATAGAGCCACAAGGATCCAACAAGTGCTGCAAAACCCTGGTCTTTCATTTGCCAAAATTGCAGAAATGAAATGTACAATAGAGTGCCAAGCAATCCCAAGTGTTCAACCATGAAAATGACTTAGAAATTACATAATATAGACAGGCCAAACCTATTCCCTTGCCTCTAGGGGTCGAGCTCATCATTCTAGGAGTTGTTTCAACCATATCTAAACAAGGAACTAAAAAATAGGCAATGAAACAACTTGCCTCTATATGCTAGGAAACTAATTCATTCATTTAATTTTCACCTTTTAGTGAATGAATCCTCTAGAACAAGTAAAAAGGTGCCAATATTACATCATGGTTATCAAATTACATCATGAAAGGTCAAGAGTAACATCAAAAAGCAAAACTGGTCAAAACTGGGCGAATTTCTGAGCTGAATAGTGAAAAATAGGCAAAAATCCTCTATGCGCCGCGCCAGATTCTCTATGCGTCGCGCCACTTTGGAGCTGATTTTGAGGCTCTTCCCGAAGTCCAAATTGAGCCCAAGTGTGCTTGTCGGAAATCCCTGCCTGTCTACTTTCCAACCCAAAGGGAATTTCTGAATTTGGATGTCATTTGCCCCTCCAAAACTTCAATCTTCCAAGACTGCTTCCTGTGTGTCAAAATAGGGGCAGTGAGGTCATTTTTTGAGTGTTTTTGGCCTCCTGAGGACTCAAAACCTACCCAAATTTCTTGGCCATGCACCAGAAACCATGATTTTTCATGCCAAATCTAGAAATGCAAAGTTTTTGCAATTTGGAGCTCCCTAGCAAAAGCGCGCGCCACGTGGCGCAGCGCATAGGGAGGAAAACCCTGTTTTTGTGCCAAAATTTGTCAAAATGCCAAAAATGCCCCAAATTTCTTGAAATTTGTATTGGACCTTCTCCATTAAGTTTCATGCTGGGCTAAAGAGGCTTTGGCCAATATCCAAAGACGATCATGCTCCTTTTGCCTCTTTTGCCTTTTTGATGCCTTCCTTAGTTTTGCCTTTAGATTCTTTATTCGTGCCTTGCAAACCTTGTTCTGTGCCATGTAGTGGAAAGCCATGCGTCTCAGCAATGCTTTGTCTCTATTCGCCTTGTCCAGCAGTCTCTCCAAATGGATGTTGACTCTCTCGAGCCAAGACTCTCGGTCGGCATTGAACTCCTGCTCAAGTGAAGTAAACTCCACCCTCCTCCTTTGGGCAGCTTGGCGATTCTCGAATATGTTTGCCACCTCTATGAGGCCTCCTGGGTGCACGTTCCTCCATGGGTGAATCACTTTGGGCTTCCACTTCATAGTTAGATGAATGCTCAGATGCCATGACTGCTGTACAAAATGCCTTGGAGAAAAAGATGCTGGTGTATGAAAACTGTGTTGGACTACTCTTTTAGTGATGTTTTTAAACTCTGCCACGAAGGGGAAACAAATGAAACAAGGGAATGTTAGGAAGGGAAATAATAGTAATGGATTAGGGACTATTGGGGTAGATTTGTTAGGGAAATATGGGAGATGGTTTAGGATTTATGTGTGGGAATAGGGTTTAGGGTTTGGGGACATTAGGAAATTTGGGAAAGGGAACTTGAGATAGGGGATGAATGAATTTAAAGGGTAGTGGAACTTAGGGAATAATGAAAACAAGGGAAAAATGAGATGAGGGAGTGAACTTGGTGACAAAACAGTGATTTGAAACCCTAGCAGCAAGTTTCCTTGAGGTATTTTAAAAGATAGGGTTTGATGTTTTTGTTTTAACCATTACCATCCATCAACCACCATACCCTAGCACAAACTTGGATGAAACACAAAAATGGAGGCTCTACCTACTTGTGGAATGAAGAATTTGCAATTTGGAGGAAGATTTCAATGAATTTCAGGCTTTTTAGCCCAATGCGCCGCGCCTTCCCTATGCGCCGCGCTAGTGTATTTTTGCACTGAGAAATGCAGCCCAATGCGCCGCGCCTTCCCTATGCGTAGTGCTTTTTCCAAGAGACTTTTGGAGGCCTTCCCTGTGTCCAAATTGGGTGAAAGATAGTGCGTTGGAAAGGTATTTGAGTCTACTTTTCAACCCAGCTAGAATTTTTCAATTTGGAGTTCATTTTCCCTGTCAAAAATCAAATCTCCCAAGACTAGTCAAAATGTGCCAAATGAGGCTGCCTCAGGGCAGAGTGCTGTTGCAGTCAACTTTTGAAGGTGTTCCTCAACTCCAAATTGAGCTCATGATAGCTAATTGGAAATATATTTGTGTCTAGTTATCATTTTACTCATCAATAAATTCATTTGGATAACCAAGCTAGGAGAAAACTTGATTTTTCCAAGGTCACTTTAGAGGTGTATCAATTCTCCCGAGGCAATTGTATTTTTGACATTTCTCTAAAACCATGACACCTGTGTAAAAAGTGAAGGAGATGTTTCTTCCTTGGCATGTTTTTGACAAAAACCTCTCTCAGTTTTCCAAAATGTATCTTTTCTTGCTCAGAAACATCATTTTAGTAAACCCTACCCCGATGTGTGGAACAGGGGATTTGTTGAAATGAACCGAAGTGAAGGGGATAAGGGGCTTCTAAATTCTTGAGAAAATTTTGAGAAGTTGGGAGGGATGTTAGGAAGTAGGGGAAAGTGGAATCTCAGAGATTGAGTGAGGGGAAGGGGTCCAAAGGGCAAAATACAGGCCTAGCCTAGAAAATAGGGTTTGTAGCAAGAAACTAGGGTTTGTATGAAAATGAGGAATTTGGGGGATCTCAATGATGGGAAGTGTTTAATAAGGTACATTAAGGATAGGGGAAGGTGTATGAACATCAGGATACAAGTTTTGCTGATGATTTGACCGTCCAAGAGAAATTGCCTTCAAAACTCTAGGAGAAGGAAATGACCTTACCTAGGCGCAACTGAAGCATGAACAAGGTGTAAAATGACCCATTGGAACTTGACATGATAAAGAAAACCCTTTGAATGATGGTAGACTCAGCTGAATAGTGACATAGACCGACATTTGGACAACTTTGAAAGGAGTGAAAGCAAACCCTAGACCTAATACCTAGTGACCAAATTTTACTTGCAAACTCATTGAAATGACAAAATTTGACCTTGAAACCTTAAAATCACTTTGTAAGAGAAAGTTTGATCGTTGGAGGAAGGTTGAAAATACTGACACTAACATTGGCTCCAATGGGGATGGTAGCTCCTTGGAGGTGCCAAGAACGGCAGATCTCTGGGAGAGCAGACAAGTGCCTTCATCCATTGGGCAATGGAGTCAAAAACTCAAGCTGAAAGGCATGACTGAAAACTGACGACTTGACAACACAAACTGACTCTCACTCAACTAAAAACTGACTCGATACTTAAACACAACCGAAAATCTGGAAAATAGTGCTCAATATGAAGCTTATTCAATACAACCTACTCTAACTGTTCTATTTCACTGCCAGATCAAGTGAAATGAAACAGCCAATGCAACCATGTGAGCATCATGGCTGATATTTGATTTCTTCCCAAATGCTTTCTGATGCACAGGAAAAGGGACGAATCGAAAGGCAACTCCCATGAAAACTTGGACTCAAGTTGACTGCTGATAAACTTGCAAAACATGAGTTGACTGGATGACTTCAAGAATACTGCAAAAGGATCTTCATAGGCATAGCTATTGGTTTCCATTAACACATTACTGCTCTGGTCCAAGTAATCATCATAGCTGAATTTTAAAATTTTCCTCACATCTGCGCTGTCTTTCTTTGGTGATTGCAGCAAGCTGCCAAAAGGATCTTGAATTTCATGAATAACCAAACTTTGTTGCCGATTCCAAATAGAACAAAAGTCTCCTTTATCAATCTCCTCATATGACTGCAAACCTTGGTATGGGGTATGCAATGAACAATCTGTTAAACAAGACAATGAAGGTGACCTTTGAATCAGATTATTATCAACATTCTTATCTAGCACATGGTTAGCCAATGGGGAAGAACTTTTACGGCAAACATCATCCAACACACGAGCAATAGGATCATCAAAAATTTGAGAAGACTGCTGCGATGTATCCATTGAAATGGTATGACATCCAACTGGCTGTTCATCTTTTTCTTTAGAGATATTGCGAAGATTCTGCCTTATAAACTGAAATGCTTCGAAACAAAAGGGTATAGAATCCTCTTGCATCATTAAATCATGTATTTCGGCTGCCACACCTTCATCTGTAATCTGACCTTCATCCTCAACATTAAAACCTAGAGATTGTTGATTTCCTACAGGCTGCCCATTCGAAGATTTACTGTGCATTTTACCCTTCAAAAACTGAAATGATTCAAAACAGAAAGGTAGGGAATCTTCTTGTATCATTTGATCACATGTGCCAGCTTCCATATCCTCATCTGTAACTTGACAATCAATGGCTTTCGGGGACTGCAAAGCTGAATATGAGAAGTTTGGAACAAGGTTTTCATTGCCCTCAAGATAGTCCAAATCAAGACTTGTTGATAGTTGATTTCTAAGTGCATGAATGTTGTTTCTGATGAACTGAAACAAAGCAAAACAAAAGGCAAAGATCCTTCACTTCAAAATTTGCTGCACTTTCCTCGTCACTGTCATAGCTGATATGCAATGGTTGAACATTGTATTCGAGCTGCTATAAGTGAACTTCCTCCTCCCACAAACTAGCTGTTGATTTGTCTGCAATATTAGCTTCTGTTTGGAGAACATAATCATCATCATCATACTGATCAAACTGAGGCAAACCATCAGTATAAAAGACATCATCAAGCATACATGTCATATCAACAGATCTCTCTTCTCCAAGATGATCAATAAAACAATCATTGTCAGATCTATGACAACTGGGATAAGAAACAAAATGTTTTGGATCAGCCACTTGTTCATGAACGTCATTTTCATTTTTTGCAGTCATTTTCCACACCATCTCTTCTACTGCACTTACCAAAATGTCAAGCTTTACCTCTAGAGATGTCGATTCCTCCGGATCTATATTTTTCATCTCTTCTTCCTTCAACCTTGCCCTTCGGATCAGCAGATGAGCCTCTACATTTACTACACTGTTCTGCATCTCTTCAAGTGTCGCAACATTCCTTTCTCTCAGCTGAAACTCCATTTCCAGATCAAAGGCACCCGGTTAGTGGAAGAGATCAGATCTAGGAGGAGGTCTTATATCAATTGGGATCAAATAATAAACTTGGTTAAAATTGGCAGAAAATTTTTGTACTGTCTCTCCTGGCAGTCTTTTCAACTGGTTATACTCTTCTAAAATAAGGAAAAGGTTTTGTCCGATCATCCACCTGTCGAGAAAAACTTTGACGAACTGTAGAAAATCTGAGATGCTTGTTGAGCCTCAAACCTGCACTTCTTTACACATCCTCTCAGCCTCCTTTTCCTATTCATTTCCTTCTTTTGCCACTCATTCCCTCCATCAAATTGCTCAAATCATTGTATTTTAGGACTATTTACATGGTTTATTAATTATGCTAATGACTGTGTTGTTGGATTAGAATTTTGGTTCAAGTGCTGCACTTTCCGCAGCTTACACAGGGTTTCCGCAGCTGATCCCGGTTTCCGCAGCTGATCCCGGTTTCCGCAGCCAACCCCGGATTCCGCAGCTGTTTTATTAAACGGCATGTTCCAGGTGTCCTCCGGGAAGAAGAGCCACATGGGCAAGTTCGTGGAACCAAGGACATGGTGTGTGTCCTTCCAGCTCAGCCAAACCAGTCATAAAAACCCATGGTCAACGAGGGGGCAACTACGGTCAACAAAGGTCATTGGCGGTGGCACGGCTCTGCGTGTTCGGTTTTAGAGCACGTGAAGAACAACTGGCCTCTTCCTCAGCCACGAAGATGATGGGAAACACAAATCCAACAGAAGATTTAATGCCCACCACGACCGTTGCCTAAATCCGAGGACGCTGCCAGATTACGTGTTTTTACACAGCTGATAGAATAGCGTAGTTTGTGTTAAGTTAGTTTTGTTTTCTCTGCTATAAATAAAGCGTCTCTGAACGCTGGATAGTTAGCTGCTGATATGTAATTTTGAACCCCACTGTACTTTCTATTTTGATACATAATATATGAGAAGACTGTTCTCCATTTGAGCGTGTAATTGATCTTTGAGCTGGCTGGAGTAGGCAGAGGGCCCCTGTTTACTTAAGGCCTGTACAGTGATTTTAATTTCCTGCATTTCTTTTTATCATTTTATGTATAATAGTTGTACAGAATGCCTTTGATTGCTGTGTTTTGATCATGTACAATAGCTGTATATAAACGTTGAATTCTGCTCATTTATATTTCTGCACTTTTCCATGACTGATCAGTGTGTTTTTGCAGATTTCTTAGGAGCCCGGGACAGTTTCTTTTCTTCTCTTTTTACAACTAGTGGCATTTGTGATCATCTTATCTAGACCGCTGATCTTTATTTTTGATTTTCATTAGTATCATTGCTTTAGTTTGCACTTTACTTTCTGCTCATAGCTTATCAAGTTGTTCATCTTTTGATGGCTCTTTTTATCATAATCAACTAACTTTAGTGGAGCCAGAATATCACTTAGTGCAGCTTGGTTTATTTTGTTTTAAGACTCACATTGCTAACTTGCTCATAACTCTTTCTTATATGATCAATCCAGCTGAAGGCAGAAAGGTTAAGGGAAAATTAAGTGGTGTGATTTGTCACTTAGATTTTACATTGCTTAAGATTTAATTGAAGAGTTAAAGTAGTTGTTCTTGTTTTTAATTGAGTTAATGTAGATGTCATTTTCAATTTCATTTTCATCAGCAGTAGAGGTACTGGGCCGATGCCATTGGTCTTTATTTGATGCCTTCATTTTCCTTTAAGAGTTGATTTCATTTCAGTTGTTGTTCAAAGCTTTCTTGTAGATTACTTTTAAGTTTTAAGAAATCATTTAGAACTCATCACAATCACACACACTTCACTCACTTTATTTCATCACACCATTGTAGGAGAAATATATTTGAAAACAAACTTAAAAAGTTAAAAACGACAAAAACGAAAGAAACAGTTGCCTAAGTACATACAGTACACATCACTTCATCAGCTTACGAGCCCCGGGTTGACATTTAAAAGTTGCAATTTAGACATCACTAAATTGACCAAACATTTTGGCGCCGTTGCAGGGGAAGTGAAATTAGGTAGCCAATTCTTAAAAAAAAAAAAAAAACAAGAAAATTTCAAGGAAGGAAAATTAATAACCTCTCAAAGTATGCTCTCCTCTTGCACCTAGAGTGATCTGGAGGATCAGAAAAGAGAAAGTTATTGGTTTAATAGTTTCTTGAGTATGCTCTCTTCTTGCACCTAGAGTGACCTGGAAGATCAGAAAGAGAATTATTACCCTGACTTGAAGGAAAATAAAAAAATGACATGCATAGAGCAAGAGATTCTAGGGGAAGGTTTTTAGCTAGAGCTAAGAGTTCGATTTTTACAAGTCCATCTACTTCAAGGAATAGACAAGAGACACCTCCATCATCTCCAACTCACACTCCTAGCCCTAGGATTCCTGGAATTCAAGAGGCAATAGTTGACTCTCCCACACCATCCATCGAATCTGAAAGAGACCCTTTTCTTCCTTCCATAGGAGGACAAATTGTAATTGAAGAAGTAGAATCATCTGAAGAAGAGGGAGAAATTCCTTCTCGTTCACCCTTAGTAGAGGAACCGGAAAACTCTGAAGTCTCCGGGGAAACTACCATGACAGAAGAAGGAGCACCTGGATTTGGTAGGGGTAGAGGTAGAGGAGGAGGAGGAGGAAACAATGGAGGAGGTAGAGGTAACATTGGAGGAAATAGGGATGGAGATAACTCATTCGGGTTTCCTATAGTCGATGAGGACTCCTGAGCCACCATGAAAAACATCTCACCATCTGTCCTCCCAAACTTCCATGGGTTAAGGAATGAGGACCCTGAAACATTTCTATTTGAGTTTGAAGTCGTATGTCGAACTTATGATTATCTGGATGACTCTCAAAAACTCAAATTGTTTCCTTCAACATTGAAAGGACAAGCTTTGAAATGGTTCATGGGATTACTCACTCAGTCCATTAGGTCTTGGAATGATATGAAACAAACATTTTTGGATAGGTACCTGGACTATTGTATGCCCACCAATCACAAGGATGAGGTATTCAAAATGGTACAAAAGGAAGATGAAAATTTGGAGGATTTGCTTGAAAGATTTCAATACAATTTGAAAAGAGCAAAAATGAACAACTTAGATGAGGAGACCTTGAAAGCCCTTTTGTTAAAAGCCATTAGAGATGAATGGATAGACATTTTGAACATGATGGGGAAGGGAGATATATCTCAACTTTCACTCAATGATATAGCAAAACTATGTGTCCATCTCTCAAGGGGGAAATCTAAAACTCAAAAAGGGCCTAGAGATCCTTCTCTCCTCAGAGCAAACAAATCTGCAACTGGATCAGTAAGTAGGGCTGAAATTGGCAGTATGCTTGATGAATTTAAAACTGACATCTTAGGGAGTCTTAGTGAACAACTAGACACTCTTAAGATTCACAATAAGCAGAAAGCAGAAGCTGAGGCTTTGGCCATCTTTTTCCCAAAGTGTAGAAAGAAACATGCTCTAAGGGAATGTCCCTTGGAAGAAAAAGTTGTAGAGACATGTGTAATTTGCTCAGAGAATCATGAGACCAAGGATTTTCCTTCAATCCCTGGGCTCAAAGCTGTTTTTCAAGAAGATCCAAGTACACTTGAATCTCTCTGTTTTGTTGCAAGGAGACCTTGGCAGGGGCAACAAAATCAAGGGTTTAACAACTCTATGAATTTTCAACCTCCACCAAATTGGAATCCTTGGCCCCAACCTCAAAATCCTTTTCAAGCATGGGTACAAGGTATGCAGAATCCTTATGGGAGATTTGCTCAATTCTACCAATATCCTTCATCTTTTCAAAACCAACAAGCTCCACAACTTCCAAATCAAAATCCACAACTATCATTACCATTTCCACAACAACAACAACCTTCTCAACAGAATCCCAATTCTCAACTCTTGCTTCCATTCCAACAGAAGTCAAATCAACTTCCTTCTCAGCCATTGCCAAACCCCAACAATAAAAATCCTCAAAATGCTTACATGATGGAAGGACAACCTTTTCCTACCTATATGATTGTTCCTCTCAACGAAGTACAACTCAGATCAGGTAGAGTTTTAGACAAACCTTCTATAAAAGCTCAAGAGCAAAGCATTTTTGAGGAAGAATCTTTTGAAGCCAATAAGGGTTCTGAAGCATCTCTTCAAAACCCAAACACTCAAAAAGAAAAAGAATTAACTCCCACAACTCCCATAGTTGAGCAACCTACATCTCTATCCACACCTCCTTTTCCTGAAAGATTACAAATTGACAACGGAGTGGAAAAACAAATTTGGTTGCCTAACTATAATTTCCTAGATGAATTGAAAAATGTCTGTATCAAGATTCCCTTGTTACAAGCCATTAAGGAAATTCCTATTCTAGCAAAAACAATAAAGGAGTTGAGCCTTAAAAGACCAGGAAGGAAACCAAGAGATACCAGAAGGATCCACCTGGTAGGAAAAATTGCAGACATCATGATGGGAAAGATTACTATGTAGAAATATGTAGATCCCGGTAGTCCAATTGTCAAAACACATATCAATGGGGTAGAAATACCAAATACTTTGATTGATTTAGGGGCTGCTATTAACATTATGAGTAGACAGACTATGGAACAGCTAAAACTTCCTAATCTTCTTTTTACACCTACTTTATTGCAACTTGCAGATCGATCAATTATTAAACCAGATGGTGTATTAGAAGACATTCATGTCTCCTTAGATTCTTGGGAATATCCAGTGGATTTTATGATTTTAACTCCCAAAAGTAATCTAGGAGGACATCCTCTTATTTTAGTAAGACCTTGGCTAGCCACAGCTGATGCTTTCATAAGTTGTAGGTCTGGGGATATGTACATTTCTGATGGTAATTCGACAAAGAAGTTCAATCTGTATCCTCCAGCAAAAGCAATCATAGAAATAGGAGATAATGAGTGGGTTGATGATGAATATACTATACAACCTGTCTTTACCATTTCTGAGATTAGTGAAGATAGTCAAATTCTGAACACATTAGAAAATTTTGAACCATCTTCAGAATATGACTCCACACAATTTCAGTTGGATTCTGACATAGAGTGTCTATCATCTAGACAAATGTCTCTTTTCTCTATGGAAGAGTTTGGTAGTTCTTCCATTGAGATCTTTCCAGGAAAAACATTAAACATCAATAGAAACTTGGAAAAATCACAACAGGAGGGACTAACCAAAATCTTGCAAAGACATTCTACTGCATTTGCATGGGAGTATACCGATATGAAAGGTATTGATCCTAAGACTTGCATTCATCACATCTACATTGAGGAAAACAGTAGACCAATTAGACAACCTCAAAGAAGGATGAATCCAAACCTTAGGGAGATAGTGAAAGAAGAGCTCCAAAAGTTACTTAATGTAAACTTCATTTACCCTATTTCAGATAGCCGGTGGGTTTCCCCTTTGGTTATAGCACCTAAAAAGAATGGTAAATGGAGGGTTTGCATTGATTACAGAGAATTGAACAAAGCAACCTTGAAGGATCACTTTCCTTTACCCTTTATTGATCAAGTATTAGATACTCTAGCAGGTAAAAAGTATTTCTCATTTTTGGATGGTTTTAGTGGTTACAATCAAATTCAGGTAGCACCTGAAGACCAGGACAAGACCACATTTACCTGTCCATGGGGAACTTTTGCTTACCGAGTACTTCCTTTTGGATTATGTAATGCACCCGCAACATTTAAAAGGGTAGTATTAGGAATCTTTTATGATCTAATTCATGATTGTGTAGAGGTCTATATGGATGATTTTACAGTTTATGGTAACTCATTTGAAGAGGCATTCGAAAATTTGGAAAAAGTCCTTATAAGATGTAAAGAAACAAATCTTTCATTAAGTCATGAAAAATGTTTTATGATGTTTACTGAAGGGATTGTTTTAGGACATCATATTTCAGGAGATGGAATCAAAGTTGATAGATCAAAAGTCGAAGTCATCTCCAAGTTACCTATTCCAAATTGTCAAAAAGATGTTAGAAGTTTTCTTGGGTTTACTGGGTATTATAGAAGATTTATTGAAAACTTCACCAAGATAACATCTCCACTCTTCAAATTACTTACCAAAGACTGTGAATTCAAGTGGGATCCTGACTGTCAATTTGCATTTGAAACTTTAAAAACTAGAATATCTGAAGCACCCATTTTGAGAGGGCCAAATTGGAAACTCCCTTTCCACATTTCTACAGATGCTTCAGATATAGCTCTAGGAGATGTGTTGGGTCAAAAGGATTTAGTTCCTTATGTTATTTATTACACCATTAAAAATTTGACTCCCACTGAGTTAAATTATACTGTGACTGAAAAAGAGTTCTTAGCCGTTGTTCATGCAATCAACACGTTTAGACACTATATAACTGGCTATGAAACTTTTGTCCATATTGATCATTCTGCAATTAGATATCTCATGAACAAATCTGTTACTAATGGCAGAGTTACAAGATGGCTTTTACTTCTACAAGAATTCAATATTACTGTGTTAGATAGACCAGGAAAACAAAATACAGTAGCTGATTTCTTGTCTAGAATTCAAAATACTAACGAGGATTCTCCCGTAGAGGATAAGTTTCCAAATGAATATCTGTTTGCAGTAACTACTAAAACTCCTTGGTATGCAGATATTGCTAACTATTTGGTTACAGGGAAGCTACCTCCACACTTATTTCCTAATGAGAAAAGGAAAATCATTCAGGAGAGCTCAAAGTATTCTTGGATTTCTAATGAATTGTTCAAAACAGGGCTAGATTGTGTGATCAGAAGATGTGTTCGGGAAGATGAAATACCTGACATCCTTAAAGCATGTCATGATGAACCGTGTGGTGGACACTTTGCTAACAAGAGGACAGCCTATAAAATCCTTTCTTTAGGATATTATTGGCCTTCTCTCTTCAAAGATGCAAAGAAATATGTTAGAAGGTGTGACAGCTGCCAAAGAGTTGGGAGACCAACTCCTTCAAATGAAATGCCACTACAGCCACAGGTACTCATCGAACCCTTTGAGAAATGGGCTTTAGATTTCGTTGGACCTATTAATCCACCATCTAAACAAAAGAAGTATATATTGGTTTGCACTGATTATGTTACTAAATGGGTAGAAGCCAAGGCATTGCCTTCTGCCACTGAAAATTCAGTTGTTCAATTTCTTTTTGAGGATATTTTTACTCGTTTTGGTGTCCCAAGAGAAATTGTGACAGATCAGGGAAGTCAATTTACATCTAAATTGATGGAGAAGCTGATGGAGGAATACAAAATCAAGCATAGAAAATCTACTCCATACCATCCGCAAGCAAATGGTCAAGTGGAATCTACAAACAAAGTTCTTGAGAGCATCATCACCAAGACTGTTCATCTCCACAGAAGAGATTGGGCAGAAAGGCTTTCTGAAGCCTTATGGGCCTATAGAACTACATGGAGGAACACAACAGGACATTCTCCCTATGAACTTGTTTATGGGAAAGAAGTACTGCTCCCCATTGAGTTTCAAATCAAGACCTTCAAGATGGCAGTTCAGTTGGGGATGAGTCTATCAGAAGCCCAAAAGCACAGAATGGAGCAGCTGAATGAACTAGATGAAATAAGACAAGATGCAATTTTAAGGACCGATCTAGTTCAACACCAAAGAACTAAGTGGCATGACCGATATATCAAAGAGAAGAAGTTTCAAAAGGGAGATTGGGCGTTACTGTTTGATTCAAAGTTTAAAGACTTCAAAGGGAAATTTCAAACTCATTGGCTTGGACCATATGAGATTGATGAAGTCTTTAGCAATGGAGCAGTTCGAATCAAGACTATTGATGAGTTTCAAACTCCTCTCATTGTGAATGGCCACCGATTGAAAATTTATCATAAGCCACTCTCAAAAGAGGACTTTGTCAAAATATTTCAAGAAAATTCTGCAATGAGGCTAGTGGAGAAGAATTCTTCTCCTCCATCAGCCTAATCTTTGTTTCTTTCTGAATTGAAAAAAAAAAAAAAAAAGGAAAAAAAAAAAGAAAAAAAAAAGAGAAAGAAAAAAAAAAAAAAGAAAAAAAGAAAAAATGTGTATAAGCCTGAAAACCAATCTCAGATTGGCGGTCTTATACAGAAAATATGAAGTGAAAATCAGGGAAACCTGACACTCTATATTTTCCAAAAAAAAAAATCTCTCTCTCTCCATCCTCACTTCAACCTCATTCCATTTCACTTCACCTTCATCATTTTCCATCTCCATTTCACTTCATTCCATTTCATTTTTCCACTTCACTCCATTCACTCCATCTCATTCCATTAATAAAAGTCCCTTTCAGGACTATTTCCATTCAGTTAGTCTTTTTCTAACTAACTTTGTGCAGTTAAAAGGGAGATGTTTAGTTTCCGCAGCTGGAAACCGTTTCCGCAGCTCGCACCAGTTTCCGCAGCCAGAAACGATTTCCGCAGCCAGCACCACTCTGTCTCTACAGCTAGCAGCACTCTGTTTCAAAAAGATTAACATCATCATCATCACCAAAGGCAACAAGGATATGAGGCACCTGCAGGATCAAAAAGCAATCATGGATCAGCAACCTTAATCAACAAATGGCAAACCCATGAAGGTATGATCAAAATCTTTTCCAAACAACCATTTAAATGTCATTTTATGCATAATTATTAAATCGTGGACAGAGCCACTAAATGCAATGATTCGGCAAGATCATCCCACTTCTCCTCCACGATAATCCTTCATCCACCTCATACCCTCCTAACGGTCTCATAATCACTCTTAGTTCAAACTCAAATCGAGACTGCGCTTTCATTAATTAGCCGTACAAGGAAGAAGAGACCTATCGTACTACGTCTCTTCTCCACCACGATCTCCGCAGCCAATGCTGAAACGTGTGCGTAAGCCGCCCGACTCCAAGGGATTTGGCCGTTATTCCATTCTCTTATCACCCCATTTCCGCACGCATTTGAACTCATTCTCGTGTTTGTCTTCTACTCCCTCGCACTCACACCATTTCCACTCTCATTTTTGCTGCAAACTCCACAGCTCTGTTTCAAACCCCGCAGCTCTGTTTCAAACTCCACAGTTCCGTTTCAAACCCTTATTGCCTTGCATTACATTGCGGCTATTCCACTTACAGTCGTAGTCCATCTTTTTTTCCCGTGAGCATCCTCCTTGAGCATCCATACACAGTCAGAGCTTCAGCCGAAGTTGAGAGCCGAAGATGGGGAAACTGCTTAGAGCTGAACCTGAAGGTTCAAAGTATCTAGAAGGATACCCACAGACAAAGGAAGCATTAAAAAAGGAAAAATGGTTGAAGTTCATTCAAAAATTCAGAGGATATGATAAGGAGGTAACGAAAGCATTTGCTCGATCATTCAATGGACACACTGTGGAAGTAGGGGACCTGAAATTCACAATCACAGAGAACTCCATAGCAACAACAACCAGTCTACCTCAGGTGGGAGACCGATGGTTCAAAAACAGAGTAGTGGAAGATCAGGGATGGAAAGACATGCTTAAGAACCCAGGAAAGGACACTTCAATATTCACCAAAGGGATTCCTGTACATGTAATTAAGGAAGAATGGACTGCATTGTTATTACTTGTTCAAAAGTTTGTTACATGTGAGGGCCGCTTTGGCACTATGTATATGTACCATGCAAGAATTATGATGAACTTCATGGAAGGCCATGCCATCAATTTACCCTACTTTCTGTTAAGAAGCCTAACGAAAATGAGTTCCACTGTCCAAAAGAATATAGGCCATATTGAACCTCACTTGTATCATCACGGGTTCATTAAAATTCTCATAGAGGATCAATTGAAAAATAACAATGATACATGGGAAAAGTTTTTAGTCAGGAATCATTTTCAAGAGGTAACTGAAGCTTCCGCTAGTAGTTCTCCTAGAGTCCCAAAAAGAAGTAGGAGAAGGAAAAGAGATGTTGCAGCCCAAGATCCTCCTATTGTAGAAACTCAGGAAACTACTCAAGAAGAAGAGGAAGAGAGAGATAAAACTAAGAAACAGAAAAAGGATAAAGGGAAAACAATTGTTCAAGAATCATATCCATCACCTGAACCTTCAGTAGAAGAAGACTCTCAAACCTTGGCTGATAGACTCTCACAACTTCAAGCTGCTGCCCTCTCAAAGAAGAAACAGAAAGAAAAACAGAGTGCCCAGCAAAAGAGCACTAGTACACAAGTGAGAAGAAGCAGTAGACTTAAAGAAAGAATGAGTGTGACTAAAGAAAAACAATCACATTTCATTGATTTGGTAGAAAGAACACCTGAAAAGGTTCCAACTCAGCTTGACCTTGAGTCCACTCCTCCACGGGAAGAGAGCCCCTTTCAGCTAGAACCTCAAACAGAGTTTGATTTTGAACATAGCCCAAGAAGAACACCTGAAATTGACCCTGACCAGCAGGAGGTATACAATTATTTGGAGACCTTGGAGCAATCAGTTGTAGGTCCAAGCACTATATTGCCTCTTAATGAACAGGTCCAATCTTTAAAACAAGAGGTGTTTGAGCTAGAAGTCCTGAACCGGCATATTAAACAAGAAAACGAAGCATTGAAAGAACAAAGCAAGGTGGACAAAATTGTCCATGACAACACCATGCTTCACTTAGGACTCTGGCAGAAGAAGAACAGAAAATTGAAGAGAAAATGCAAGAAACTGAGCAGGGCCTTGATCAATTTGAAATTCAAGTGTTTAGTTAAGAAACCAAGAACAATTTTGGCAACAAGAAGAAAGAAAAGAAGGCTAGATGTTTTGGCAGAAGCATCTGAGCACATGGACTGAAAAGCAATGACAAAGTTTTGGTTGCATGAGGACATGCAACACCTTCACAGTGGGGGTATGTTGAGCCTCAAACCTGCACTTCTTTACACATCCTCTCAGCCTCCTTTTCCTATTCATTTCCTTCTTTTGCCACTCATTCCCTCCATCAAATTGCTCAAATCATTGTATTTTAGGACTTTTTACATGGTTTGTTAATTATGCTAATGACTGTGTTGTTGGATTAGAATTTTGGTTCAAGTGCCGCACTTTCCGCAGCTCACACAGGGTTTTCGCAGCTGATCCCGGTTTCCGCAGCCAACCCCAGATTCCGCAACTGTTTTATTAAACGGCATGTTCTAGGTGTCCTCCGAGCAGAAGAGCCACATGGGCAAGTTCGTGGAACCAAGGACATGGTGTGTGTCCTTCCAGCTCAGCCAAACCAATCATAAAAACCCATGGTCAACGAGGGGGCAACTACAGTCAACAGAGGTCATTGGCGGTGGCACGGCTCTGCGTGTTCGGTTTTAGAGCATGTGAAGAACAGCTGGCCTCTTCCTCAGCCACGAAGATGATGGGAAACACAAATCCAACAGAAGATTTAATGCCCACCACGACCATTGCCTAAATCCGAGGATGCTGCCAGATTACGTGTTTTTACACAGCTGATAGAATAGCGTAGTTTGTGTTAAGTTAGTTTTGTTTTCTCTGCTATAAATAAAGCGTCTCTGAATGCTGGATAGTTAGCTGCTGATATGTAATTTTGAACCCCACTGTACTTTCTATTTTGATACATAATATATGAGAAGACTGTTCTCCATTTGAACGTGTAATTGATCTTTGAGTTGGCTGGAGTAGGCAGAGGGCCCCTGTTTACTTAAGGCTTGTACAGTGCTTTTAATTTCCTGCATTTCTTTTTATCATTTTATGTATAATAGTTGTACAGAATGCCTTTGATTGCTGTGTTTCGATCATGTACAATAGCTGTATATAAACGTTGAATTCTGCTCATTTATATTTCTGCACTTTTCCATGACTGATCAATGTGTTTTTGCAGATTTCTTAGGAGCCCGGGACAGTTTCTTTTCTTCTCTTTTTACAACTAGTGGCATTTGTGATCGTCTTATCTAGACTGCTAATCTTTATTCTTGATTTTCATTAGTACCATTGCTTTAGTTTGCACTTTACTTTCTGCTCATAGCTTATCAAGTTGTTCCTCTTTTGATGGCTCTTTTTATCATAATCAACTAACTTTAGTGGAGCCAGAATATCACTTAATGCAACTTGGTTTATTTTGTTTTAAGACTCACATTGCTAACTTGCTCATAACTCTTTCTTATTGTTGTAGGGAAAAGTATCCGACTCGGATGACCCTAACCCACTCTAAGGGTGACAGTTCCTTAGCAACAACTGTAAAACAAACTACTGAAAGTTTACTTCTTTATGAAAGCAAAAGCGGATGGAGAGAGCACTAACCGTTGCCTTGCGCTTAATGTTGAATCCAAACTCTCCTCTTTGGCCGCTTGTTCCTAGCTCTTTGTTGTTCTGCTCGCCCAGCTGCAATGAGATCCTGCACAATAACAAAGAAGGAAACTACAAGAGGCATGCAATCATAACTGGTTCATGGATTAGTGTAAACCAAACATGCAATCATCACAATATATAATTGAACAAAAGCACATAGAAGAACCTCAATAGCTTTTATTAATGAAGAAATAAAGGTTCTGAGAGGATTACAACCATTGCAGGCTCCAACCCAGCAACACCTCCCAGCAGAAAGAATTGCTCTTCTTCACCTCTCTCAAACAATCACCCAATAATTCAAGAATGAAACCAACAGCATATAATTACTTTGCACAAAATTCCAGCCTCCTGAGCTCATAGGAGAGAGCTCAATATATAGATGAATTGAGAAAGGATGAGTCAGCTTGCAACTGATGTGTAGCTGCCTTGTGTCCTCTCTCTCTTCAGTTAATCTTTAGTTGATCTTCAGTTCTTGAGTCCACTTGGTGAACCTTGCTTCCACTTGGAGAAACAAAGCCTCTGACTCATCACAAGGCGAAATACCTGATCCAAGTGTCATTTTTGGAAGATTCCAAAGCTATGACTCACTCTGCCACATGTCCAAACTCGCCCAACGCAGGTGGGCTTTGTTCTGCCTGCTTTGCAACGCAGGTACACCATGGAGCAGTTGTGTTTCAGCGCAGAAACCCAGTGGAGCACCTGCTTTGATTTCAGGATTGCTTGTTTTTGAGTGTTTTCAGGTGGAGAACTGATCTGAGAGCTGTTGGTTTGCTGACCTTGTTCCTCTAGGGGTAGGAACATCATGTTTAGGGAACTTTGGATCCCTTGGATTATTGATAATTCATGCTTGTTGCTGTAAGGCACAAAATTGTCTATAACAGATGCCCCCTAAAGTATGAGGTTGTTTATCGGGTGAAATGCTTTATTGAGAGGATCCGAAGTTCATTCAATCTGCTGAGAAGTGTCCTGTAATAAGATACAATGCAATACATTATTTTTCATACATTTTTCATGATCTAGCTGAGGCGGGCATTCCCATGCCCAGCTTAATAAATACATTTTGGTACATAGAACAGACGATCGTCTGATGCTAGACTGATAATTCTCTGCCGAATTTATCATCCTTCACTGATAATTCTCTGCCGAATTTATCATCTTTTGAGAAGGATGATCATCTGTTGCAACGATGTACATATCAAATGTTTTTATGTCCTGAATATATATCGCAGCCCGGATGGATGAAACTAGATCCGGGGTCTTCAATCTCTTCCGATCTTCACTCGATGTACAAGTCGATCCATGTGAGAATTTCTTGAAGTCGAACATGGAAAGACATCGCTTGATTACCGGTCAATAATGTAAACCGTTAACAAGCGCGAGAGGAACCACCGATAAGGATGATGACCCTCAAGGTACGATAGTACAATCTACATGGTGGGAATAAAGGACTTGGCATCGACCACCATGCAAAATCTTCTGGTCGAAGGTCATTGATGTATACCTGTCGCCGGAAGTGAGAAACTTGCCATTGAGGCATGCAAGCTTCAAAGTACTGAGGGGGGTGTTCCTAGATCAACTCCTTGGATAATGAGCTGATGTCGACAAGGAGCGATCAGTCAAAGGAGGGCCTTAATGAATCCCACATCAGTGACACGGAACGGAGCTAGTGATTATGATGAGGTTAAAACAAACTGTGATGTATGATTCAGGGTGGCGGTCATGAAGTGGATGAAGGATAATGTATGGCAGTGGGTGGAACAGGGTTGACTCTTTACAGAACCACATCTCTTGAACATATAACGACACTGATGTGATGGATTGGTAGCATTACCCCAATTGTGGATGGTGTGGCGAGGACCATGATTCTGCGATCGGTGAATGAAACAACCCAACCCGAAGCGGACGGAGGACAAAGTGTCATGTTCAAGAGCGACTTGCTACCATTAATACTGTGAGGTTCTCCCAATTTTTCCCCAGTCATTGCTGACCAGTACCTCTTTATTTTTGTCAAGCTTGAGGAGGATAACATATGCTTGTTCTATAACCTGCCCTTCGGGCAAGCCCATCGCTATGTTTTAACGAGCCTAGCGATAGGGAAACTCGTTCTCGTCTAAAGACAAGTTTGTCGCTATTTAATCATTTTAACGAGTCTAACGACAAGGAAAACTCGGTCCTTTTCATTTTTAGAGAGTCTGAAAAGGTACGAAAAGTTAACTCCAAAATTCCTTTTTCGTCATCTAATCCCTTAAGTCCGAAAAAGTATAAAACAATACAGAAGGGATGAATTTTCGGTTGCTTTAACGAGCCGAACAAAACAAGCGCTCGATCTTTTTGTGCAATAATCCCTCAGGTCCAAAAAGATTAAAATCTAAAGGAGGGATAGCTTTCCGGTCGCTTTAACGAGCTGGAAGGCCAAAACTCGGCAAACTTTTCATATTTTACGAGTCAGTGAAAAGAGCTCAAAGAAGACTCGTCTTTTGAGGAACGAGTGATGAACAGGGATAGCAGCAGATTCCAGGTACAGGTTGGAACTTTCCAATCACGGCAGTGTCACAAGGATGGCTAAGTGAAATCACTCTTCGCAGCTGTTCCTCAAAATGGGTAAACAAACATATGGAGGTGAACGATTGGCCAAATGAACGGATGGAGGTGATGGCATATAAACACGACCAAGGGCTTTTAATATGGCTTTCAAAGGTTACATTTCTCGAGGTTGTTTACCGGTTCATTTTTTATGCGTGAGCTTGAACTGCTAGGGAAAGATTGCTCACAATTTACGTTTATTTTTTAACGAGCATGAACTTCTGCACAAAAACTGCTCGATTCTTGCGTTTATTTTTTAACGAGCATGAACACTGCTAAAACTGCTCGAAGATGCCCCCAGCATGCAGATGAGGCACATGTCCCTAAATCACAAGGGGACATTTCATTTTTTAATGAGGTTGACATCGTAAAGAACTATCCTCTTTTACTCCTTATTTCATTTTTTAAACGAGGTTGACTTGAGAAAGGAACTATCCTCGAAACTTTTAGATCCATTAAAAATAGAAGGCTTCCTATCCCGTTGCATCCAACTCCGCAAGATTACTTGGCGGTGGTGGGGGAAAAGTGCCCATTAAAGGAGGGCCTTTTGGGAAAATTACTCCGATATATTGGATAGGATGATTGCTTCCATGGATCGATGGAATGCTTCTTGTGTTGGATGGCGGCTCAACTTCTGTCGAAGTTGTTGTCGAACTGCCTGGTCGACCTTTTCTTTCGCCATTCAACGGCTGTGGATTCCCACGGCTTTTGTTTAATGTTGAGATTGAAGCATCATCTTGGCGCTTAAAACTTGACAACATCATAACTTGTGATGGGGAAGCATTCCCACTGTCAACCAGATTCTGACTTGGGTCGGGAAAAGGATCAGTCAACACAGCTGGAGTATGCGTATCTTTTACGAATCTTTTAAACTCAGCTTTGTACGGACAATCTGCTGTCCGATGATCGTCGTCACATATGTGACACGGAAACCGTTTCCTATTCCCAGGAGAGTTTGAAGAATTTTTCTTAGGGGATGACCCACCTTGTTTATTCTTCCTCCCTCTGTTTTGATTCTTCCTGCTTCCTGGTTGATTGGTTTCTTTGCCTCTA
Source organism: Pinus tabuliformis (assembly GCA_031772625.1). NCBI lineage: Eukaryota > Viridiplantae > Streptophyta > Pinopsida > Pinales > Pinaceae > Pinus > Pinus tabuliformis. The sequence continues at coordinate 1,334,631,403 of CM062807.1, forward strand.
TCTGTCGATACGGCATTTACTTCCGAAGCAAGAATTTCTTCATGCGCATTTTGATTCGAATCCTTACGGGCCTTCTTTTGATTGGTCCTTTTCGGATTCGTGTTTGCCGTGCCAATCACGCCATCGCCGGCATGAGAGTCACTGTTTGATTTAGGAGGAGGAGGGATTGAAAACTCTGGTCTAGGGGTGTCTGGTATTTTGTCATAGAGCGTGCCGGACTGAGTATATACTAAATCCAAGTATTGTGCACGAGCGATAACTTGCTCTTCTGTTACGACTCCTCCCTTTGCTACATCTTCTGTTATAGCTGGAAGTAATGACTTTATAAACCACTCAGCTAAAAGCTGATCAGGAACGTATGTTTTAACCATTCTTCGTCGACGTCGCCACTCATGTATATGATCTGATATATGAGTTGCGGTTGTCTGTTTGAAGTTAGTCAATATCTCTGTTCCTGTTTCATACCTTATTGGTAATTGAAAGTGGGTCAAAAATGTCGTGGCGAGGGAGCCAAAATTGTCGAACGAAGCTCTAGGCAATTCTATATACCATTTCGCCGCTGGACCTGTCAATGTCCTCTGAAAGAGGCAAAGCCTTATCGAATCATCATTCAAAGTGTTCGACGAACACCATAGATGAAATGTCATCACATGATTCGACGGGTCTTCACCTGGATTTCCATTGAATTTAGGAATGTCGGATGGGAGTTTGTGTGGAATCACTGGCCACCAAGGGGCGTAAGCAATTGGATCGTTTGTTAACCGATGTAAATCAGGCAACTCTAAAGTCGCCACGAATGGTAACTGCTGGTTCAAGTTAGGTGAAGCGTAACCAGGATACGATGGAATCGCCTGAACAGTCGGTCTTTGCATACCAACATAATGGAGTTGATGTTGGTATGATGAATACGGTTGATGGACTTGACCACTATAAAGTGGTTGATTTTGACCATTTTGAATATATGGTTGTCCAGTATTCGCAAATATTTGCTGTTCAGAACCTTGGTACACTTGTTGGAATTGCGGCTGTTGGTATTGCATTATCCACGGTTGCGACACCATGGGTTGTTGTGCTACACTAACCATTGGACCAAGATGTGGGGTGGTTGTACCCAACTGTACTTGTGTTGTCCCACCAGTAGGTGATTGTGGTTGGGTCGCAGGGTCAAGTGGCTGTTGCATGAGAACCTGAGCAATCTGAGGTTGACACACAACAGGCATTGTTTGAACTTGCGACACGGTCACAATAGCCGGTGTAGTTGGGATGTTTGTCACAGGTACACACTGTTGCATAGAATATACAACTCTCGGTGGCTGGGATAGCACAGGTACCCAACTACTCGTTGCAATTCCACCATAACTTGAATAAGGTTGAGAGCTCCCATATGGGTACTGCCCCCCATACGGTAGCAACCCAGAACTCAAGGCAACTGCCTGCCTTGGAGGACTGGATGGCCTAATTAGATTCCCAAAAGGGTCAATTTGATGAGCCTCACCATGAGAGTTACCAGACATTACTCCGGAACAAACGGGAACAGACCATACTGTCGAGATAGTCTCTTGCTGGACTCCTTCTAGCGACTGCGAGCTAGTTGGGACAGATGGTATGCCAGCGAACATTGTTGGATTTGCAGCAGGTAATTCTGCCGTCGCCGTGTCATTCGACACAGTCCTAAATGTCAACGGTTGTTCAGTCATTTTTAGTCTATCCAATTGATCACCTAGTGATTTTACAGGAACTTCCACTGGTGATGGACAAACTTCTGTTGTAGCAGGAAATAGAGCGACCCCTACTCCAAACTGACTTGGAGTGGATACTTGCGGTTCTTCTATAATTTCCTCTATCGCAATCAGACCAGGTGGAAGAGGAAGACCGTCAGGTCCGTAAAAGATTTCCGGTGCCGAAGAAGGGGTTGTATCGACCGCGACGGATGTTTGAGGAACAAAACTCTCTGGACCGGTTACAGATGGAACTGGTTCAGTCATACGAGTATTTGCCCCCAGACTAGGATCAGTATTACTGTCCCTCTGTGGCGATTGAACTTCTTCTATTGAGGCAGGGTTTCCAGAAATGTTTGGAGTGACCAGAATCTCAGATGTTGTTGGAACGCTTGTTCTAACTTTTAAAGGAGATTTTGAACTGGTTCGACGAGCTCGCTTTGTCCGGATTGTTTTCGATTCCGGAGACAAAGACGGTTGACTCGCAAGCCTCCGAGAACGATGGATATTCAATTGACTTTCTTCCACGATTGCGGATTACTCGATCAACTAAAATGTAAAGGGGAAAATTTGTGTTTCCGATTTGAATGAATTTTATTAGACGCTTTTAAACATAACTTTGCTTTTTCATGTTTTAAGAGTCGAGAAAAAGCTAAAGATGACTCTAGTCGCCTTCGATGTATTAATGAGCCCGAAGTGACAAATGCTCGGTTGGACCTTTTCAGTTATAGAGTTTGAAAAGGGCCAAAAGAAACTGCTCTGGAGATCTAGGCAGAGGGTGTGCCAAACCTTTCGCGAAACCACAGAATACGTTTTACGGTACGGGTGGTCGATCTTTGTGAATGCTGTGTTCACTGCGTCGCGATCAGTAGGGCGGTCGACACGGCTTCCTATGGATAAAGGATAATTTCCTATAGGGGTCTCCCAATATATACGCGACGGTACGTGGGAGCACAAGTCCGTATTAGTGCCACCGACTCTCAGGAGGAATCACCCACCTTCATAGAGATCGACAGTCACTATGTTTAACGACGCCGGAACACGTCTCTACCTAGACCTCTAGATGTTTGCGTTATGTTTCAAATGCGTTGTTAGGTTCATTCAATATATTTTAAGTTGATCTTTTTAAAGTTTGCCTTTCAAGGTTCACCACGAGATGTATATGACAAATTCCTAAATGCAGCCTAAGATGAGAAGCAAGCTTTTTCAAATCTTTTTGACTGATGAAAATCTTAACTACTGAGGGAGAAGAAAAGCAAATTCTTTTCACACAGTTCATACAGCACAAACTAATGCACTTTCTCCTAAATCATCATGCAAACTTTTTCAAAAGCAAAATGCACAATGCATGTATTTTCTTTTCCCTTTCTTAATGTGGATGGATTACAAAAAGAAAGTGGTTATATAACTTTGATTTCGATTTAAAGCGAAAGTAAACAAGTTTGTCCAAAATCAAAAGACGCCTTAAGATTCACTTGCTTAATCACTGGAAATACATGAAATCAAACCATACTAACGAAAGTAAAGTGACTAATCAGCTATGGACAGCAAACAAGCTAACTCTTTAGACCAGCAAAACGTCTAACACAGGTTCAGATCTAAGAGGCCAAAAGCATGACTAGTTTACTTTTCGTTATGGGAAATTGTAAATGAGCAAGAAATACAAAGAACAAGTACAATTTCGTTATATAACAGAGGCAGAATGATGGCAAGTAATATTGGTTTCAAAACAGGTACAAGACTGACACCTAGCAGCAAAACTAAGTGAAAACAGGCAAGAGAAAGGAGGAAACCCCAAATGCACTAAGCAAATTTGGGTCAACGCAGGCTCTGCACAGTCAAACTGGCTCTCAGCGCAGGTAGCCAGTTCGGGACCTGTGTTGCAAAGCAGGTAGCCTGTGTACTACCTGCTTTGGAAAACGAGAGTTGCGTTTTCACAGTTTCCGGGTCATAATTTTCTCAAAAATGCACGGTTTTTGCTCAAATCAGAAGCATTCAGTCAAGCATACTCAAAGGGATGATTTAGAAGGTGCAAAGCTATCACTAAGAGCTTACAAGGATCTTTGTAGATCAGCTCTTCAAATCATGAATCTGCTCAGAAAATGAGCAAGAGTAGCAGCCCCTCTACTTCGCTTTTGATATAGTCAAAAGCTTTTCGATTTGGTACTCTTTTGTTCAGGAAATGAATAGCAAAAATACTACAAACACAATCAAACGGATACGATCCCCAGTGGAGTCGCCAGTTTGTTGTAGGGAAAAGTATCCGACTCGGATGACCCTAACCCACTCTAAGGGTGACAGTTCCTTAGCAACAACTGTAAAACAAACTACTGAAAGTTTACTTCTTTATGAAAGCAAAAGAGGATGGAGAGAGCACTAACCGTTGCCTTGCGCTTAATGTCGAATCCAAACTCTCCTCTTTGGCCGCTTGTTCCTAGCTCTTTGTTGTTCTGCTCGCCCAGCAGCAATGAGATCCTGCACAATAACAAAGAAGGAAACTACAAGAGGCATGCAATCATAACTGGTTCATGGATTAGTGTAAACCAAACATGCAATCATCACAATATATAATTGAACAAAAGCACATAGAAGAACCTCAATAGCTTTTATTAATGAAGAAATAAAGGTTCTGAGAGGATTACAACCATTGCAGGCTCCAACCCAGCAACACCTCCCAGCAGAAAGAATTGCTCTTCTTCACCTCTCTCAAACAATCACCCAATAATTCAAGAATGAAACCAACAGCATATAATTACTTTGCACAAAATTCCAGCCTCCTGAGCTCATAGGAGAGAGCTCAATATATAGATGAATTGAGAAAGGATGAGTCAGCTTGCAACTGATGTGTAGCTGCCTTGTGTCCTCTCTCTCTTCAGTTAATCTTTAGTTGATCTTCAGTTCTTGAGTCCACTTGGTGAACCTTGCTTCCACTTGGAGAAACAAAGCCTCTGACTCATCACAAGGCGAAATACCTGATCCAAGTGTCATTTTTGGAAGATTCCAAAGCTATGACTCACTCTGCCACATGTCCAAACTCGCCCAACGCAGGTGGGCTTTGTTCTGCCTGCTTTGCAACGCAGGTACACCATGGAGCAGTTGTGTTTCAGTGCAGAAACCCAGTGGAGCACCTGCTTTGATTTCAGGATTGCTTGTTTTTGAGTGTTTTCAGGTGGAGAACTGATCTGAGAGCTGTTGGTTTGCTGACCTTGTTCCTCTAGGGGTAGGAACATCATGTTTAGGGAACTTTGGATACCTTGGATTATTGACAATTCATGCTTGTTGCTGTAAGGCACAAAATTGTCTATAACACTTATATGATCAATCCAGCTGAAGGCAGAAAGGTTAAGGGAAAATTAAGTGGTGTGATTTGTCACTTAGATTTTACATTGCTTAAGATTTAATTGAAGAGTTAAAGTAGTTGTTCTTGTTTTTAATTGAGTTAATGTAGATGTCATTTTCAATTTCATTTTCATCAGCAGTAGAGGTACTGGGTCGATGCCATTGGTCTTTATTTGATGCCTTCATTTTCCTTTAAGAGTTGATTTCATTTAAGTTGTTGTTCAAAGCTTTCTTGTAGATTACTTTTAAGTTTTAAGAAATCATTTAGAACTCATCACAATCACACACACTTCACTCTATTTCATCACACCATTGTAGGAGAAATATATTTGAAAACAAACTTAAAAAGTTAAAAACGACAAAAACAAAAGAAACAGTTGCCTAAGTACATACAGTACACATCTCTTCATCAGCTTACGAGCCCCGGGTTGACATTTAAAAGTTGCAATTTAGACATCACTAAATTGACCAAACAATGCTCGCATCAGGCAGGGTTTTGAACCAACTCTTGACTTTGCCTTGCAAAGAAAGAGAAAAAAGCCTAATATTGACATCTTCTTCATCAACCTCAAAAAGATCAAGAAAAGTCTTAGCATTCTGCACATGTTGCTCAGCGTTGACATTCTTACATTCATCGTCAAATCTCGGCAAATATAGGTAATAATTTGCAGGGAAAGCATGGAGAACAGAAGGTAAAATAAGAGGTTTATACCTATCTGGGACTATAAAAGGTGTAGGAGTATATACAAGAGCTATTGGATCATTTTTGTTTTCTTTAGGCTCATCACACTGAAGAGAGTCATCTTGAGATGTGGGAAAAGTAAGGAGGCCAGAATCAAAGGGAAACTCGGTATTTACACTTTTTGAATAGGTCGAGTGAAGATTTTGATCACCTTTATCACACAACAAATTCTGAAAAACTTTCAGGATAGCTTCAAGAACAACAAAGAAGTAATTTACAAGAAAGCAGACTAGATCCTGAATACCATTCCACTTTGGATACCCGAACTTTGTGTAAGATCCTTCCATTTTCTCAGAGAAGAATTAGTCCTCCAGTGGAGTCTCTACATTGAGTTGGAGTCACCAGGTGAATGATTTTAGCCTTCTTATGTTTGATCGTTGTCCAGCATCAACCATCAGATCTGAACTTGATACATGTACTGGGGTGATCGTTTAGATCAGAAGTTCAGTTTATAAACTAGACCGGAGATTGACTGAAGCAACTTTTATCTACTTGCGCTAATGCAAAGCAAAAGCGTTTCGAAGGCTACCTGGATAACTTCAGGCTCCGTCTGTAGTCTACAAATCCAAACAATGAAAATAAAATTTCTTCCCCAGTATGGTCGCCACCATGTTAGGGCCTAGATTTGCCTCAGGCTGAAAAGGCAAGGTTTCAGGTCCACATCAAACCACGCTCAGCCTCGTAGCTAGCCCTACGAGGACAGGAGAGGGCTCTCTCCGGGTCAATCTCAGCGAAAGATAATCTATGGGGCTTGAGATGACTGATTTAAAACTGATTTTAGGCTAGGTATTAAGTGCAAGGATTTGATTTGAGTTTTTGGGGGTTTTGTTGGAAAAAAGGGACAGGCAAATTTTGGGTCTGGGGATGAGGGCTAGTTCTTGCAGAGTTCAAGTTGGGGCGAGGAAAGCAGTGATTAGGATGCCTTAAATTGAATGAATGGATAGAAAGGATTGCTAAGAAGCTGAAGAGGGCAAGATTATATCAAGGATCCTCTACAAACTAAAGAAAACATATAAAACTAAACAAAAGTCAAAGGCAGAGCATAACAGTTTATGAATTCCACCTTAAGTACTCATTTGTTTAATTTCTGAAGCAAAGAGAAGGGAAATGGCATACATAAAAATTAATGAACTTACAAATACATGGATAAAAACACCATCCAAACACAGAGCCACAAGGATCCCAACAAGTGCTGCAAAACCCTGGCCTTTCCTTTGCTAAAATTGCAGAAATGAAATGTACAATAGAGTGCCAAGCAATCCCAAGTGTCCAACCATGAAAATGACTTAGAAATTACATAATATAGACAGGCCAAACCTATTTCCTTGCCTCTAGGGTCGAGCTCATCATTCTAGGAGCTGTTTCAACCATATCTAAACAAGGGACTAAAAAATAGGCAATGAAACAACTTGCCTCTATATGCTAGGAAACTGATTCATTCATTTAATTTTCACCTTTTAATGAATGAATCCTCTAGAACAAGTAAAAATGTGCCAATATTACATCATGGTTATCAAATTACATCATGAAAGGTCAAGAGTAACATCAAAAAGAAAAACTGGTCAAAACTGGGCGAATTTCTGAGCTGAACAGTGAAAAATAGGCAAAAATCCTCTATGCACCGCGCTAGATTCTCTATGCGTTGCGCCACTTTGGAGCTGATTTTGAGGCACTTCCCAAAGTCCAAATTGAGCCCAAGTGTGCTTGTTGGAAATCCCTGCCTGTCTACTTTCCAACCCAAGTGGAATTTCTAAATTTGGATGTCATTTTCCCCTCCAAAACTTCAATCTCCCAAGACTGCTTCCTGTGTTTCAAAATAGGGGCAGTGAGGTCATTTTTTGAGTATTTTTGGCCTCCCGAGGACTCAAAACCTGCCCAAATTTCTTGGCCATGCACCAAAAACCATGATTTTTCACGCCAAATACATAAATGCAAAGTTTTTTCAATTTGGAGCTCCCTAGCAAAAGCGCACGCCACGTGGCGCGGCGCATAGGGAGGAAAACCTTGTTTTTTGTGCCAAAATTTGTCAAAATGCCAAAAATGCCCCAAATTTCTTGAAATTTGGGCTGGACCTTCTCCATTAAGTGTCATGCTAGGCTAAAGAGGCTTCGGCCAATATCTGAAGATGATCATGCTCCTTTTGCCTCTTTTTCCTTTTTGATGCCTTCCTTAGTTTTGCCTTTAAATTCTTTATTCGTGCCTTGCAAACCTTGTTTCGTGCCATGTAGTGGAAAGCCATGTGTCTCAGCAATGCTTTGTCTCTATCCACCTTGTCTAGAAGTATCTCCAAATGGATGTTGAATCTCTCGAGCCAAGACTCTCGATCAGCATTGAACTCCTGCTCAAGTGAAGTAAACTCCACCCTCCTCCTTTGGGCAGCTTGGCGATTCTTGAATATGTTTGCCACCTCTCTGAGGCCTCCAGGGTGCACGTTCCTCCATGGGTGAATCACTTTGGGATTCCACTTCATAGTCAGATGAATGCTCAGATTCCATGACTGCTGTACAAAATGCCTTGGAGAAAAAGATGCTGGTGTATGAAAATTGTGTTGGACTGCTCTTTTAATGATGTATTTAAACTCTGCCACCAAGGGGAAACAAATGAAACAAGGGACTGTTAGGAAGGGGAAATAATAGTAAGGGATTAGGGACTATTGGGGAATATTTTTTAGGGAAATATGGGAGAGGGTTTAGGATTTATGTGTGGGAATAGGGTTTAGGGTTTGGGGACATTAGGAAATTTGGGAAAGGGAACTTGGGATAGGGGATGAATGAATTTAAAGGGTAGTGGAACTTAGTGAATAATGAAAACAAGGGAAAAATGAGATGAGGGAGTGAACTTGGTGACAAAACAGTGATTTGAAACCCTAGTAGCAAGTTTCCTTGAGGTATTTTAAAAGTTAGGGTTTGATGTTTTTGTTTTAACCATTACCATCCATCAACCACCATACCCTAGCACAAACTTGGATGAAACACAAAAATGGAGGCTCTACCTACTTGTGGAATGAAGAATTTGAAATTTGGAGGAAGATTTCAATGAATTTCAGGCTTTTTAGCCCAATGCGCCGCGCCTTCCCTATGCGCCGCGCCAGTGTATTTTTGCACTGAGAAATGCAGCCCAATGCGCCATGCCTTCCCTATGCGTAGCGCTTTTTCCAAGAGACTTTTGGAGGCCTTCTCGGTGTCCAAATTGGGCACAGGATAGCTCATTGGAAAGATACTGGAGTCTATTTTCCAACCCAACTAGAATATTTGAATTTGGAGTTCATTTTCCCTATCAAAATCAAATCTCCCAAGACTAGTCAAAATGTGCCAAATGAGGCTGCCTCAGGGCGGAGTGCTGTTGAAGTCAACTTTTGAAGGTGTTCCTCAACTCCAAATATAGCTCATGATAGATCATTGGAAATATATTTGTGTCTAGTTATCATTTTACTTATCAAGAAAGTCATTTGGCTAACCAAGATAGGAGAAAACTTGATTTTCCCAAGGTCACTTCAGAGGTGCATCAATTCTCCTGAGGCAATTGTATTTTTGACATTTCTCTAAAACCATGACACCTGTGTAAAAAGTGAAGGTTGTTTTTCTTCCTTGGCCTGTTTTGGACAAAAACCTCTCTCAGTTTTCCAAAATTTATCTTTTATTTCTCAGAAAAATCATTTGAGTAAACCCTACCCCGATGTGTGGAACAGGGGTTTTGTCGAAATGAATCGAAATGAAGGGGATAAGGGGCTTCTAAATTCTTGAGAAAATTTTGGGAAGTTGGGAGGGATGTTAGGAAGTAGGGGAAAGTGGAATCTCAAAGATTGAGTGAGGGGAAGGGGTCCAAAGGGCAAAACACATGCCTAGCCTAGAAAATAGGGTTTGTAGCAAGAAACTAGGGTTTGTACGAAAATGAGGAATTTGGGGGATCTCAGTGATGGGAAGTGTTTAATAAGTTACATTAAGGATAGGGGAAGGTGTATGAACATCAGGATAAAAGTTTTGCTGATGATTTGACTGTCCAAGAGAAATTGCCTTCAAAACCCTAGGAGAGGGAAATGACCTTACCTAGGCGCAACTGAAGCATGAACAAGGTGTAAAATGACCCATTGGAACTTGACATGATAAAGACAACCCCTTGAATGATGGTAGACTCAGCTGAATAGTGACATAGACCGACATTTGGACAAATTTGAAAGGAGTGAAAGCAAACCCTAGACCTAATACCTAGTGACCAAATTTTACTTGCAAACTCATTGAAATGACAAAATTTTACCTTGAAACCTTAAAATCACTTTGTAAGAGCAAGTTTGATCACTGGAGGAAGGCTGCAAAGACTGACACTAACACCGACGACAAAGATTAAAAGTTGATCAAGGATTTATCAATGGTCGAAACTATTTTGACAGGGATCAAGCCAACTAGCCATTATTTTCCACTTGGAGGAATTTCTCTATAAATAGAAAGTTTTTTGCTTGTATTTTCAATCTTATAATGAGTTGAGCTCTGATGTAATTTTGTAAACATTAGTGTGAAACCATCTTTTTGTTGGGAATGTTTGAATATCTTAATAAAAGACTTTGGGGTGCAGTTCATGGTGTATTTGTCGCATTGATCTATGGTATGTGTTGGGTATGTGCATTCAAGTATTGTGCTTTAATATTATCTTAATTATTATTTTCATTTGTAGATGATAGGAACATTCTATTGGTAAGTTTTGGGTTTATCTTAAGTGATCTGATTCATTGTATGTTCCAACAATTTTTTTTGAGAAAATTTATAGAGTTTGCAGGTTCCATGGCCCTTGGGATACAAGTTCACAGACTGTGGGCATAGGCTGAACTTGTTTGGACTTCGAATATTTTATGTGATGTTCTTACTTCGCTAAGGTTGTGGTTGAATATCTATCTTTTGAAATACATTTAGCCATCATCATATAAAAATTTTAAATCTCCAAAAATATTTTCAAGCATTGTATATTCGTATAATCTGTAAATAGATTTGGTATAATAAATTTTTGTAAATAATTTTTATTTTCTAACCCTTATTTTGCAACTAGGGTTTGGGATTTTTGGATTTTGAATTTTTTGTATATATTGGGGTTTTGGGCACTTGTAAATTTATTTTTGCAGGTGAGATCAAAGGAGAATTGTTGGATTAGAGCTAGATCTAGGCCCTTGATGATAAGATCTAGTCTTTAGAAATTTTACAGGGTCAACAACAAGAATTTTTGAGGAAAAATTGAATATTTGAAGCAAATTCGAGTTTTTTGGCGAGGGTTTGAGTTTTTTTTAGGGCTTACATGCCCAGCATCCTCCTCCAAGCTATTCATCCAACCCTCCTTCCTTCTGCGTCAGCCTTTTCTAGCCTCTTAAGGCTAGCTGCAAGCCTAATTAGGCCTCAACCTACCTTATTTACCCCTGTCATGGAATTTTTTGGGCCTTCTAGGGCTTGTTCATAAGGCATAAGGCCCTCAACCTTCCCTTTTCCCCTCTCGGCCCCTACTTTAAGTTTGTCGCAGGCCTGTTAGGGCCTTTCTAGCCCTCCGCTCCCCCTTTTCTCTCCTCCATCCTCCTCCAACTGCCCTTCCTCCCTCTCGACTTCTTCCTCTACCCAAGCCACAACCTTCTAGGGCTTGCAGAAACCCATGTGGGCCTCCATCACCCTAACGCAAGCCCTTGTTGGCCTTTGCTCCTTTGTCGTGAGGTATTTTGGCTTCTAGGCATTAGAGACAACCTCTAAGAGGCCTACTCCTCCCTCTTGCTAGCTAGTCCCTTGACCCTTATTGACCTCATTCATCTCTAGTTAAGTATTTGATTTCAAGACTGAAGATTGGTATATTTTGTAGAGGTATTGGTGTTTTTTAGGTGGCATAATCATTGGACAAAATTTTGGCAAGTGGACTAGTTCTTCCAAGGCCCCAAGGCCTAAGGGTTTGACCTTTAAACCCTCTCTTGCTCACTATTTACCTACAAGAGTCATATCTACATCATAACAATAATATAATCCTCATGAAAGTGCTCTAAAATTTACTCATAATTTTCCTAATACATTGAGAAATTAATTGAACGCATTAGGAATTTTGTTTTAAGTTAAATTATATGACGTTGATGATTGTCATCTCTGATTGCAAATACATCTAAAGTCTGATATAACAGTGGTAACTTCATCATAAGAAGGCTAGTCAACTCAAAAATTCATGTGGGAAAGTTTGGTTTGACATTTGGATCCTTATTTCTCATATTTGGCTAAGTATATGTTTTTCATTTTGCACTTGAAAGAGCTCTAAATTAGAAGTTACATACCACTGTCCTAAAGGGTTTAATAATTGCTCATTTGAATGTGATTGGGACATAAGTAACATAAGAAATTTCCTTGCTCATGCTCTATAGGTCATAATTGTCTTGTTTCATGGTTTTATAGCAAGTTGGTTTCTAATTGTTTCAAGTGCACTAACACTTTTGTGGTTGTGAGTTTAATAAAGTTTTCATAAGATCACATCTAACTCACTCTAAAGCACATGATCCAATGACCTTGTTTCCCTAAGTGAAAAAATCTAAGAGTTCATTAAATCTTTGTATCTTGTAAATTGATCTAAGTCACATTGCTTCTCTTTTGATATCTAATTGGAAACGTGATGAATAAGTGCTCTCATATTGTCATTGATAAATCTACATTCACAATGAAATTCTAAGTGTTCTTTGTTCAAATGCTTCTAATCTATTTTAATTGGTTCTAATTTACATTGAGCATATCTGGAATAATATTGGCATTTATCTCATTGGAATATCTTGGAAGTTTTTATTTGAAGCAAGAGCATTGATAATCTTGTGATAGTAATCATTGGTATTTTGGTTAAATTTTTCTAAGTGCTTCAATCATCATTATAAGTTATTATGGGATTTTGGCACATCCTGTAACTATTGAATAATTGCATATTGTGGGTATCTATCGTATCTTATGTAACTTGGCACACTTTCTTGTGGTTAAGATTTTACCTTATTGATAAGTACTTGTTGGTATAATTTAAAATCAAGTCATAATTAAGTACTTAAGAAACTTAAACAATCCTACCTTAAGAATCACTCAATCCATCTTGCATTGCATTCTATGTCTAGTTGCATTAATAATTTACCTCCAAGCATAAGCTTGGTTGATAGATATTTAGGGAAACTCTTTCTAAATTTAGCTTACGAAATTTAGCTCATCTTTAGTGGTTAACACGGTGACCTTGCAGTCGTTAGAGCCATATTCTCTACAGTGTCGGAGGCATCAGGTGGTTGGAACACAGGGGGGAGGTATCGTTAATCAAGTCTTGTCTTGCTTCTCGTTGGCTTCCATCCCACAACCTACTCTAGAGACTAGTTCCAAAATAGTGAAGAGGAAGGTTACACTTAGAATATGCATCTAACTTAAAATCAACAAAGATTTTGCATTTCATGTAGCTTGTAGAATTTTCACTTCATCTTATATAGTTAAGAATCTAAGTGGTGGTTTTTTATCTGGTTACTTGGTATCTAATTGATCTAAAATCGAGTAAGTTGACTCCAGAAGGAACTGGCCTCACATTCAAATCTAATATAATATTCAAGTCTTGTTAAAATCAACCAAGTAGCTAGGCCATTCAATCGTGTCTCCCAGACTTGTTAGTTTCCAACTTGTCCTTCATCTTCACATTTTCATAGGGACTACCCCCCATATCCTGTTGTTGGGAGACATCTAGAATGAAGAGGTCGGGGATCAGAGTGACAACCCCTAATCAAAGTCGATGCCGCACTTCCTATACAATCTGAGCGACAACATTTTTTGGCGTCGTTGTCGTGGACTAATACTTTTGTTCTTGGTGTTGACGACATTCTCATTGTTGATCCTTCATCTTTCCATCTTTTCATTTGAGCTGGCAATGCCACAACATTTTCCAGCATCATTGTTGGGGAGGAGTTTATCTCATTCTCGGTGGTTCAATAACATCTTATCAATCTTTAATATTTCATCATTCTTCATATTTTCATCACCTTATTCTTTTGATTCTTTGAAAGCCCTCACTGATGCATTCAAAGATAAATTTGGGGATAAACGAGAAGGGCCGAAGAGCTTAATTCCATTAAGAAAAGGGAAAATGAAATAGTTGAGGAATTCAATTAAAGATTTAATGGTCTTCTAAAGGATATGACTCAAGACTACAATCCTCCTGATAAAATAGTGTTAGAAAAATATCTTGAAGCCTTCAATGTTGATACTCAATATGAGATAAGATGCACCAAGCCTATTACTTTAACCGCTACTAAGAATGTTGCAGAAGAATTAGAAAAGGATAAGAAAGATTTAGGAAATTCAGAGTTTCCTGGTTTTGAAAGGGGTCCAGTCAAGAGTAAGGGAAAAGAAGTTAAGGAAGAAGAGCATGATTCAATCAAATAATTAACTCAAGAAATTAAGGAAATGAAAATTGAGCATGCTAGACAAATCAGTGGCATACAGTCTAGGATGATTCAGATGAAAAGAAATCAAGTGCATAATATGCAGCTTCGAAATAACAATAATACATGCAACAACAATCCTTGGCCAACAAGGAACCATCCTAATGATCAAAGGCCTCCTGCCCCACTTGAGTCTGCTAATGTTGTTGATCAACCTATCCCTTTCTGCACACCTTGCGAAAGTTTCCATGAAGAAAGTGCATGTGCTTTTGCTACAAAAATATTAGAAGAGGGAAAAGATCAACAAATAAATAATGTGAGTCAAGATGCCTCTGTTAGCACTCAGAAATGTCCTCTTGGTTGTGAAAGAGAAGTTCATAAGGTAACCTTTTCAAACCAAGCCCCTTCAATCCAAAGAGGGTTCTCTCTAACAACCTAATCACTAAGCTTAACAACTAGGTGTATCTATAAATAGAAAGATTTTTTCTTCTATTTTCAATCTTATGATGAGTTGAGCTCTGATATAATTTTGTAAACGCTAGTGTGAAGCCACTGTTTTGTTGGGAATGTTTGAATATCATAATAAAATACTTTGGGGTGAAATTCATGGTGTTTTTGTCTCATTGATTTGTGGTATGTGTTGAGTATGTGCATTCCTATATTGTGCTTTAATATTATTAGAATCGTTATTTCATTTGTAGATGATAGGAACATTCTATTGGTAAGTTTTGGGTTTATATTAGGCAATCTTATTCATTGTATGTTCTAACGATTTTTTTTAGAAAATATATAGAGTTTGTAGGCTCCCAGACCCTTGGGCTACAAGTTCATAGACTACGGGCACAGGCTGGCCTTGTTTTGACTTCGAATATTTTATGTTATGTTCTTACTTCGCTAAGGTTGTGGTTGAATATCTATCTTTCTAA
Organism: Pinus tabuliformis; assembly: GCA_031772625.1. NCBI lineage: Eukaryota > Viridiplantae > Streptophyta > Pinopsida > Pinales > Pinaceae > Pinus > Pinus tabuliformis. The sequence continues at coordinate 1,334,646,523 of CM062807.1, forward strand.
ATACAATTAGTCATCATCATATAAAAATTTTAAATCTTCAAAAATATTTTCAAGCATTGTATATTTGTGTAATCTATAAATATATTTTGTAGAATGATTTTTTGTAAATAATTTTATTTCCTAACCCTTGTTTTGCAACTGTGGTTTGGGGTTTTTGGATTTTTTTTTTTTTTTTATATTTTGGGGTTTTGGGCACTTGTAAATTTAGTTTTTGCAGGTGAGATCCAAGAAGAATTGTTGGATTAGAGCTCGGTCTAGACCCTTCAAGGTAAGATCTAGTCTCTAAAAATTTTGCAGGGGCAACATCAAGGATTTTTTAGCAAAAATTGAAGATCTGAAGCAAATTCGAGTTTTTGACGAGGGTTTGAAATTTATTTAGGGCTTACAGGCCCAACGTCCTCCTCCAAGCTAGTCGTCCAACCCTCCTTCCCTCTACATCAGCCTTTTCTAGCCTCTTAGGGCTAGCCGCAGACCTAATTAGGCCTCAGCCTGCCCTATTTACCCTTGTCGTGCAATTTTTTGGGCCTTCTAGGGGCTTGGTTATAAGGCCTAAGGCCAGTGACCTTCCCTTCCCCCATCCCAACCCCTCCTTTAGGTCTACCTCATGCCTATTGGGGCCTTTCCAACCCTCTTCTCCCCTTTTTCTCTCCTCCATCCTCCTCTATCTACCCTTCCTCCCTCCTGACTTCTTCCTCTACCTGAGCCACCACCTTCTAAGGCTTGCAATAGCCCCTTTTGGGCCTCCCTTGCCCTAATGCAAGCCCTTGTTGGCCTTTGCTCCTTTTTCGTGAGGATTTTTGGCCTCTAGGCCTTAGATGTAACATCTAAGAGGCTTGCTCTTCCCTCTTCCTAGTCATTCCCTTGACAATTGTTTCCCTCATTCATCTCTGGTTGAGTTTCTGATTTCAAGACTGAATATTGGTGTGTTTTGCAGTGGTATTGGTGTTTTCCAGGTGGCATAATCATTGGACAAAATTTTGGCAAGTGGACTAGTTCTTACAAGGCCCCAAGGCCTAAGGGTCTGACCTTTAAAGCCTCTCTTTCACACTGTTTATCTACAACAGTCATATCTACATCATAAAAGTAATAAAATCCTTATAAAATTTCTCTAAAAGTCACTCATAATTTTCCTAATACACTAAGGAATTAATTGAACACATTGGGCATTTTGTTTTAAGTAAAATTGTATGATCTTGATGATTGTCATCTTTGATTGCAAATACATCTAAAGTCTGATATAACAGTGGTAAATTCATCATAAGAAGTTTAGTCAACTCAAAATTTCATGTGGGCAAGATTGGTTTGACATTTGGATCCTTATTTCTCATATTTGGCTACGTATATGTTTCTCATTTTCCACTTGAAAGAGCTCTAAATTAAAAGTTACATTACACTGTCCTAATGGGTTTAATAATTGCTCACTTAAATGTGATTTGGACAAAAGTAACATAAGATATTTCCTTGATGATGCTCTATAGGTCATAATTGTCTTGTTTCATGATTTTATAGCAAGTTCGTTTCTAAATGTTTCAAGTGCACTAACACTTTTGTGATTGTGAGTTTAATAAAGTTTTCATAAGATCACATCTACTTCACTCTCTAAAGCGTATGGTCCAATGACCTTGTTTCTCTAAGTGAAAGAATATAAGAGTTCATTAAATCTCGATATCTTGTAAATTGGTCTAAGTCACATTGCTTCTCTTTTGATATCTAATTGGAAACTTGGTGAATAAGTGCTCTCATATTGTCATTGATAAATTTACATTCACATTTAAATTCTAAGCATTCTTTGTTTAAAGGATTCTAATCTATTTGAATTGGTTCTAATTTACATTGACCATATTTGGAATAATATCGACATTTATCTTATTGGAATATCTTGGAAGATTTTATTTGAAGCAAGAGAATTGATATTTTTGTGATAATAATCATTGGTATTTTGGTTAAATTTTTCTAAGTTCTTCAATCATCATGATAAGTTATTACGGGATTTTGGCACATCCCGTAGTTGTTGCATAATTGCATATTGTAGGTATCTATTGTATCTTATTGGCACTTGGTAACTTGGCACACTTTCTTGTGGTTAAGATTTTACCTTATTGATAAGTACTTGTTGGTATAATTTAAATCAAGTCATTATTAAGTACTTAAGCAAATTAAACAATCTTACCTTAAGAATCACTCAATCCATCTTGCATTGCATTATAATTCTATTGCATTAATAATTTACCTCCAAGCATAAGCTTGGTTGATAGATATGTAGGGTCACCTTTTCTCAATTTAGCTTGAGGAATTTAGCCCCTCTTTAGTGGTTAACACACTGACCTTGCAGTCATCAGAGCCACAGTCTTTGCAATGCCCGAGGCATTGGGTGGTTGGAACATGGGGGGGTATCATTAATCAAGTCTTTTCTTGCTTCTTGTTGGCTTCCATCCCACAACCTACTCAAGGGACTAGTTCCAAAATAGTGAAGAGGAAGGTTACTCTAGGATAGTCAAGCATCTAAGCAACGATTGTTCATCTAGTTACTTGGTCTCTAATTGATCTAAAAGCAATTAAGTTGACTCAATAAGGAATTGGTCTCACATTCAAATCTAATCTAATCTTTAAGTCTTGCTAAAGTTAACCAAGTACCTAGGACATTCAATCTTGTCTCCCAGACTCGTTGGTTGCAACTTATCCTTCATCTTCACATTTCCATAGGGACTACCCCCCATAGCCTGTTGTTGGGAGACAACTAGAACGGAGAGGTCAAAATCAAAGTGAGAACCCCTGACCTGAGTCATTTTCACAGTGCTTGTACAATCTGAGTGACAACATGCCCTATTTTGGATAACAAGGAAAAATTGGTTGTTATTAGTGTATTGGTCACTCCTCTTTTGGTTTGCAGGTCTGCATCAACATCTCGAATAATTAGGTTCTCTGGGTGATGTTTTTGCACAAATTTAAAAGATGTCTTGGATGGAGAGTGTTCTTATTCTTGTTATTCTTCCTTTGTAGTAATCTCTTCTTGGTCCATGTATATGGTATCTTCTGAATTCTCATTTGTTTGTTCTACTTCTTTCTTTGTCTATACTTTGTCTATTCTTGCATCAATACATTCCACAACTTTTCCTAGTCTTTTATTGTAGCATTTGTAATATTTACTTCTTGTTGAGTATCTAAGGAATATTACCTCGTCTACTATAGAATCAAATTTGCCCAATTTACCATAATTTATCTTCATGTAGCACTTGCTTCCAAAAATTATGAAGTACTTAACTAAATCTGTCCTACCTTTCCATAGCTCATATGGTGTCTTGTTGCTATTAACTTGTAGTTGTGCTCTGTTCATGATGTAAAATACTACACCAACTACTTATTTCCAAATCTTATCTAGTATTTTGGTTTCTAGCAACATTGTTCTTGTTATTTCTTACATCAATATGTTATTTCTTACTACGAATCCATTCTATTATGGAGTTCTTTAATTGAAAGTTGTATCTTGATTCCGTATATGCACAAAATTCATTAAAGTCATTTGAGGTAAATTAACCTCCTTTGTTTGATCTTTAAACATTTAATTCTTAGATCACTTTCATTTTCAACTAAGGCCTTGAATGATTTGAAAGTATCCAGTGCTTCTAATTTTTATTTAAGAAATTCAACCCATATCATTCTAGTATAATCATCAATAAACAACATAGCTTTAGTGGTCTTTGTTACCCACCAAAAGTGGGTGACCCCATAGGGTAGATCTTCTCCTAGATATCTCTTCACCCAGTAGCCAACAGCCCCTGACATCCACCAATGTAGGCGATAGATTGTTCCATTTGATCTCTACTCCATACATTAGTCATATGTCCTCTCACCCATTTGTTGAGACACATGTTAGAAGGTGGGTGATAAACCCAAAAGGTATGTTTTTTATTGTGCAATTGAGTGCTTATGTTTGTTTTTTCTTGGAAATCTTAGGCATGCATTATTGGGTGACTTGGAAGAAGGAAGGGTTTTGGATGTGGTTTTGTTTCCTCACCTTAAATGGGGGGTTAATCCTCAATCCTAGTCTCATGGGATCTCCCACTATCAACCTTTGGGTTTAGGAAGGGCACTACTTGGAAAACCTCGATTTTGGTGGCATGGTCTCATCTTCCCATACCACATTTTTCACTCCCCTCTACAAATTACAAGCCCTATTCCATCATTTTCCTTCTCTGGGTCCACATGACCACTGGGTCCACAAGGCACTAGCACACCCTTTCCCCTTGTCCACATGTTTGGGTCGGGCCTGGAAATGTTTTCCCAAAGGTTGATGCAACTAAAAGAAAATTAAAAGAATATCATGGCCACAAGTAAGAAACAAAGGAAAAATAATATTATAAGATGCAAAAGATGGCCAGGAAATATAATATAGCATGTGGGAAAAATACGAACATGAGCTCTACCCAATTATCATGGAAATCACCCTAGTTCCTAGGGTCGATGAGTGCCCCTGCATCATTAAGGAACCCATGCACATCCCAATCTCTCATGGGAGATGAACTGCCCCACTTTAAGGACTAGTTTACATCATACACAACATGATCTCATTTATTGGAACCTCGAATAGTAATACAAATAAAAAATCAAGAAAGGGCAAAAGCAAAGAGGGGTGGAAAAACAAAGGTCGAGGTAACTCATTTATCCATGATTGATCCCTCCTACATCTATACACCCAATATATGGACATCCCTCTTATTGTTATCCTTGTACCCATGGAATTTGGCCTCAAGACCCCTGTGACACCATCCATTCCATCATCATTCATATGTCACCTATTAATTGAAGGATGTACTAAGGACCTATCTTTCCCCTTAGGGGTTGGGAACACCTAATAGGGTTGTTTATTAGCCACTCCTACCTAGGGAGGTAACACTACTACGATATTAAGGCACAAAATTTGGAAGGTATTGTCGCTACTACAACACCCTCCAAAAATTTCACTACATTCACATTTTGGAGCCTACTTCACCATTGTATCTAGTGTCGCCTTGGTTGTCAAGTTTCGTTTTAGGTAATTCTATATGTTTCAAGTGTTATTGATCATCCTTATGTGTAATCAAATTGATTAGAACATATTTAGTGAATTTCATTGTCCTAACACCTTTTTTGTTGTAAAATGACACTTTTGGGTTGTAGTCGCACACACTTCACTTATCATACTCGGGGAATGTATGTAAAGTGGCATTTTGATGTATACTTATTCTTGTTCAATCTTGTGTAAGTTTTCTCAATGAGTTGGTATGTGTCGCACATGGTTTTATGTCTAAGATCATCATGTTGACCCCTTGCTCTATCTTCTAGACTTAGACAAGTTTTGGTTGCAAAGAGAACCCATTAAGGCAAGGAGTGCATGAGCGCACCCTTAAGCCTTGATCAGGAATCCTTCATTGTTCGGAAGTGTGCCCTGCACCCTCCAAGAGAACATAGCGCACTCCTAAATCATATCTTCCCCTTCCTTGTTCTAAGTTGTTCCCTTGAAGAAACCAAGTCTTCCTTTGAGCGCACTCTTGCGACTTGAAGGAATGTGCCCTCCTTGAGCACATGAGCGCACCCTGAAGATCCAAAACTCAACTCCTTTAGCCTTCAGTAATGTGCCTTGCGCCCTCCTTGGCCTTTTGAGCACATGAGTGCACTCTGAAGTTCCAAAGCTTCATCCTTCATCCTTCGACAATGAAACATGCATCCTACTTGCCTTCTTGATCGCATGAGTGCACCATGAAGCCCTGAAGCCTCTCCCTTTAACCTTCATCTTTGTGTCATGCACCCTCTTTGTCTCCCTTAAGCACACAACACACTTGGGAATCCTGAATCCTTCTCCTTCTACCTTTGGATTTTCCCCCTGCACCCTTCCCTAATTGCCTCTTCTCTTGGGAGCATCTTGAAGCTTCTTCCCTTCAACCCTTCATCCTTTTAAAGTGTTCCCTTGCACCCATAAGATCTCCTTGCACTCCCAATCACATTGTTAAGGCATGAATAGAAAATTTTCCTGAAACATGTTAGACTAAGAGATTTTCAAGGTTGATGGTTGCTTGTCATGAGTGATTGCAGCTACAGGTATCCCAAGAACAACATGGCAAGGAAGCACAAAGAATATTGGGAAAAGAAGGCAACCAAAGGGAGCACTCAAAGCAAAGAAAAAATTGAAGTCTTGATGATCAAAGCACCCTGAGGAATCCATTAGATCAAATACCTTTGGAGGGTGAAGACATCAATGATCAGAAGTTGCATGCAGAACAAATACACGAGTGGCAGCCATGTCACCATTGAAGAAAGTCCATGTCATTAGTCACAATTAGTCCTAGTCATTAAGGATAGTGACTTGTCATGTCTCATCACGTGATTATGTGGAAGCTGTGATGTAATGATGTAATAATTTTAAAGACAAATAAGTGGAAGCGAAAGAGTCATGTATGGATGAAAGATCCATGGAAGTCCAAAAGACATGTAATACCAAGGGTCATATGTAATTCCAAAAGTCATTGGGAGTCCAAAGGTTGTAGAAGTCCAATGGTCACTAGGAACTGGAAAGTCAAGAGTCATGAGAATGTAAAAGGCATGCCTCAAGTTATAAAAGGATCCTCATTACTCTTGAAAAATACTTTTAACCTTCGCTTCTCCCACAAGGCATTAGAGAGATAGAGTTAGTACTTTTGGGGATCAATTAGTGGCTCTAACACTCCACTATTGGAGCTAGTGATGTTAATTATACGTATGTATCTTGGAACTTTTGCTCAACACTTGAAACCTTTTGGCCAACAAATTTTCACACATGGATTGTGGATGTTTTAAGACTACTCTTTGAATGGTTATGATTCATGTTTGCTTTCACATGTACTGAAGTAATTGAACTATTTTAGTGACTTTGGTGCTTAACTTATTGGAAATGTCTTGTTATGATTGTAACGATCGTCGCATCTATGTGAACTATTTCAATTGATGTTAGACAAACCTTTCTCACCTGTGTGTGTCTCCATTAGGGTAAACGATTACTTCTCTTTTAGAGGCTCACTTATTTCCCCTCTACAGTGAAAGAACCTTGATACATCTACAATCAAAAACTCATAAGGCACACTTTCTTTTTCATTCAAAATCACATGTACGCTTCTCACTCGTGCTAACCATTAAAGCCAAGGCATATCTTTAAGTAAATGAAAGTCGACCCGTATTCTGGATAGGACTTCTACACCAAAAACTGTGAGGTCTAATTGGGACCTTATATCAGGGAGATCCCTTGTATGTTGGTAGTATATAGCATCGTCAACATTCTGGCGTTAGAAGGAGGGCAACGAATTTTTTATGGCTGATAACTCCACACATCCTAACCATTCATCCTTTGGGGAAGGTATCAATATTCCGAGCACCATTCCAAATCCTATTCCCGATGTAGGAGGGTCTTCTCAACCTGGTCCGAAGTTGGCTTATGAGGTTACCTACGAACAACTCTGGGCGATTTAACCTATAACCTGTCAGTTTTCAAAAGCTATCAGTTTACTCCCTATTACTCTTAATCTCCCGCATCGTCCTAAGAAGAAAGAAACAACTTGTACCAGTGTACTAGTTGCATCAGTCGAATATTTAGTTTTTTCCACTCTTGAAGAGTTAGCAGAATCCTTAGAAGATGTAGTTCAACAAGATCCACTTCCATGAAGGGTACAAGGAAGACATTGTTATTTTTGATGAAGAATAGTTGGGACTTGATTTTGAGTTCAATGATAGTTTAGACAGTGAAGGAGAAGGCACGTTAGATTTTGAAAAGGAGGAGGAACCAAGAGACAAAGACATGGCCAACCAGGACCTAGATTGGATGGCCTAAGGGCCTTTTTCTCTTCTGAATAACCTTCATAAGGTTCCCATACATCCATAAAATTTGTTATCAAAGTTTGATCTATATAAGAAGACTAAGGCAGAAGATTACATCAACAATTTCTACATGCATCTATGAATGTTAGAGGTATGGTATGATGATGTTGCTTGTAGGCTTTTTCCTTTTACATTAGAAGGTAGAATAGTAGCATATTACCATAGTTTGTTTGTTAATTTAGTCCATGGTTGGAGGGAGTTTAAGAATTTATTTCTAGAGAATTTCACTGATGACAAGACTCCTGCCATGTTATTGAAAGATCTCGGAAACAATAAGATGGGGGAAATGGAGAAACTAAAATATTTTAATCAAAAGTGAAATCGTATGTTGAATAAGTTTCCCTCATGAACACAACCTCATGATTCAACTATTATTGATTATTATACTACTGACCTGCTCACAAACATTTCCTCTTTCAAGAGTTGCAAAGGAGACACTTACTCTAAACTTTGTAGAAGCAATCATCTTGGAGAAAGACTTGTGTGCTATTGGATTTATTATTGGTAATGATGATTCTAAAGACTCTAAGGATACTGGTAGGAAGTCTCAACCTTATTCAAGTAAGGCTAAATAAAAATATTCCACAGATATTGAAAGCTTGACCAAGACATTAAAAGAACTTACCAATGAAGTTTCAGAATTAAAGAGAAAGTCAAGCAAGACTTCTACTAGTAGCAAGCCCCCCAAGTCTTTCCCATTCCGAAGGAATAAAAACAAAAAAAACAATCAACCATCTAAATTTGCCCAGAGTTTGAATATTGTGTTGAATATTGAAAGGATAGGCATGGTTAACTATTGCTCTTTTCATTAGGAATTTCATTCAGAGAAGACATGCCCACAATGGAACCCCAACATGAACGCTCTTACCGCACACATTATGGATTCCTTACTAGAATATTAACAGTCCGAGCAAATAGAAGAAACATAAGAACCTGCAAAAAATGAAGAAAATATGGGCATTGGACACGCAATGAATACTTTTGATTGTATCCTCACTGTTGAGAAGAAGAGTATTGAAGCACCACCTCAAAGCGAGGCTCCCCATCAGAATCAAAATGGTCGATATAACTTGAGGATCCAAGGGCCCATTCCAAAATAGGAGGTGACAAGATAAAAATTGAAGGAAAAACTATTAAGAAGAATCTCACCACCGACCAATCTTGCTCAGAATTCACAAAGTAACTCTGGAAATGCAACTGCTTCTAAGAACACTTCCTCCAACAATAAAAGTAAGTCCATAAACCTGGAAGTGTCAAACAAAGCTACCCCTCCATACATTACAACACTGCTTGCAAAGAGTGAAGTGATTGATTATAACATCATTGAAGATTTGAAAATATTGTGTGCCAATATTTCCATCTTTGAGCTCGCGAAGATAGTAGGACAATGTGAGTTGCTTTTCTAAGCCTTTTCACAACCTTCGCTAGGTGACAAAGCTACTACCTCTCATAAGGTGTCTGGTAAGTCTTTTGGTTCCCTTGAATATGTAGTTAATGTTGTAACACTAGATATTAACACTATTTGCCCTCCGTTTTTGTTAACTTTTGAAATTTTTAATTGCAATCTCCATAATTGCTTGGTCGATTCTGGTGCATCTATGAATGTAATGCCATTATCTGTTGCTAAGAAATTCAATGCTAAATGGGACAAAATCAATGCACAAATTATTTAGCTAGAAAAATCTCTAGTCCAAGCTATTGGTGAACATAAAAATGTTCTTATCTGATTATCGTCTGATCGTTGAGTTCACCAATGTATAAATATTATGATTGTAGACATCCCTAAAGCCTATTGTGTACTCCTTAGTAGAGACTCATCTAGTAAATTACAAGGGTATTTTGCTACAGACTAATCACATTTATGGCTTCCATACAAGGGCAAGAATAACTAGATTCGAGTGGAAAGTGAATCATACATGAAATACATTGTGACACCACTTGAGGGCCATAATGTTCCTATTGTCGTTGTTGATTTAATATTTGGAAATTTTTTCTTGGAAATTGATCATGGGTTTTATCAAGAACAACCATCACCCTTCCCACGAGATACATAGTTGGAGCTCCTTACTTGTTCTCCAGTCAATGCAAAAGAATCTTGTAATATAGATGTACATAGTAATAATAATAATAATAGAATAGGAAGCAATTTAGTTGCTAATAATATTTGGACTCTATACTTTGATGGTGCAAAGATGCAAGATGGAAATGGAGGTGGTTGCATACTTATAGACCCATGTAATAAGAAGCATACCATTTCATGAAATTTTGAGTTTGAGTGTACAAATAGCACTATCGAATATGAAGCACTTGTACTTGGAATCAAGAAAGCCATCGATATGAAGGTAGAGTTCCTCAAGGTAATCGATGACTCAGAAGTGGTTACTCGACAGGTATGGGATTCTATCCATTGTGTTTCATAGAGTCTTAAAAACAACCAGTAGGAGGTATGGCATTTGATTAATTATTTCAAAGTTTTAAATATTATTTTTGTTGCTAGGATTAGAAATGTTGCAGGAGATGCATTAACAAATGCAACCACTTGGAGGTCACCTTTGAGAAATGGTTTTTCCATTGAGATTATATATAAACCTTTTTTGCCTGATAATGTCACTATTTTTTGTGTTTTCAATGACGAGCAACAGATATTGACTTTTATGGCTAATGTGGATGTATTCAAAGATGTTTCCATAGAAGAGGATGAGCACGAAAAGGTTATGGAGGAGGCATCTAATGCGATGAAAGGCAACACTCTGCCTAAAGGTGTACTGTCCCTGGAAAAATTATATGACCTGCAAAACTGGTTTAGACTCAAAGCTAAAAGTTATGATCTAAACAAGTCAATTTAGGGACCCAAGAAGATATGAAGTATGTAAACCTCGGTACATGTTCTCCACGAGAACGACAAGAATTCATTCGCTTATTCAAATGGTATCGTGATGTCTTTTCATGGACATACGATGACTTAAATACATATGATACTTGTATTATATAACATGTCATTCCCATCAAAGAAGGGGTAAAACCTTTTCAGTAGAAACTAAGGAAAGTTCATCCAATGCTGGAGCCCCTGATTCAAAATAGATTGAGAGAGTTGTTGGATGCTTGGATCATTTTTTAAGTCAGACATTCCACTTGGGTTTCGAATTTGGCCCCGATTAGAAAGAAGTATGGTGAGATAAGGTTATGTGTAATTTGTAATCTCTTTTTTTGCTGAAGTAAGTGTCGAACCTTCTATTCAAAATAATAAAAAAACCATATTACAAAATTTACAAATGAGAAGTGGGCCACGTAAAGCCTAGGAAACCAAGCCTACGTCCCACTATCCGGGCCCCAGGCCCACAAAACCATGACATCGAAACCAAAAGGATACTCGAGCGCCCAGACCATTCGATCTATTATCAGATATCTGATGGTCAAGAACAATATCGGACCCATAACAAGCATACCCTTTATCTCTTGAATTGGACCCGATAAGCCTTTAGAGACTGCTCTATAAAAATTTCGGGTCCATTTTGGCTGATAACCCTCGCGCATGTAGTTCGCCCGAAATCCACCAGATGACAGCGATTCACGTCTGTCCGAGTGACTTGCTTGATGTTTAACCCTGCTTTCGAACCCGAAGCCTAAAAAAGCTACTGTTAAAGTTGATTTTGGGTCCGTTTGTCTTGGTAACCGCCTTGCTATTTGCCACGCGGAATTGATAAGATTGCTCCTATTTATCCCATCTGCTCACCCTTTAACCAAGCTCCCTACAAAGCTAGTGAAAGGTTGATCTGTAGTATATTTCAAATTCATATAAATATTTGAGTTTTCAATTGAAACCCACCCGAGAACCTTGGGTTTTTAGATTTCTGGGCCCATATTCCGGCCTAAGGGTCGTCCCTTCTTTACATGTATATATCCCTAAACTGCTGCTTCATGTGGACTAAAAATCAACTGTTTCCAGAAGTCTGCAACCTGCTAGTGTCCCCTGCTTTGATAGAGCTCCCGGTCCACGTTCGCCTGTCTGAGACACTCTTCCCTCAATCTCCCCTGGGGAATCTCTATCCACTTATATTTATTGCTGCTTTTAGCACAGAGTACTCCTTCATTAGCTAAGATGTCCACTAATTTGTTGGTTGTTCGGCGCACATGAGTGAAACTCAGGGTTCTCATATTCTGCAGGTGGGATTGAATCCTTTGATAGACTTGCAGAAGCCTCCAATGTCTCGAAACTTTTTCCGGAGCTGAGCCATAGCAAATTTTCTTGACCGAATTGATGATCAATTCGAAATCAGCTTCAATTATAATGTTATGAAGATTTGAGTCCCTCAAGATTTCTAAGAATTTCTCAAGGGCCATGAGCTCTGCCATATTGTTTGTGGCTTTCCCCAAATTACTATGAAAGATGATTTCTATACAACCTTTTTCATCCCTTATCACTCCTCCATACCCAGCCATTCCTGGGTTACCTTTTGAGGCCCCATCTATATTGTATTTCATAAAACCTTGAGGGGGGGTTGCCAGAAATCCTTATCAGCCATTATGTGATTTACACTTTTGTTTTTTCCCTTTGGGATCAGCCCTTGCAAACCCAACTGTATTAGTATCTACATATCAGTATCATTAGGTTGGTTCTCAGGGGGGTTTTTAATGAGGGTTCCTACCATCTCATTGAGCTGTCTTAAAATCTATGCCATGATGCTCTGGGAGGAGCTCTTCCTGTTTTTGAATATTCTGTTGTTGCCTTCTTTCCAAACATCCCAGATTAGAAAGCTTGGAGCTAAATCCTAAGCTTTGTTGACTGTTTCATTATCAGAGAAATTTTTCCTCCACCTCTTTAAGGTGTTGGTAATGCTACCTATTGAGTCACGAAATGGGTATGCATTTACTATTAATCTCATCATCTTTTTCCTTGATTCTTATCTTTTCCATATCCTAATGCGCTAATATGTTGAGGAATTATGGTAAGAAATGAAGGAATTATTTGCAGTTACGATTTAGCTAACTTTTACCCTTCTTATGCAGGAAAGCAACAAAAGGAACGATTGTTCCATGACATTGGAACAACAAAATCCGACAAGCAAAGGAAGGAACGAGTCGGTTGCGTACAAGGCTAAGAGAGGATTAGGAGGATCAACGCGAGAAAGGAAAGGATGTATAAAGTTAGCAATCAGTTGTGAATCCCTCAGGATCAAGAGATCCTAAGGGATCACATTTACCATTTATCTTTACCCTTTCTGATTATAAAAGAGATGATTGTAAGAAGAAAAGGGGAGGAATCTCTGTTATTATTGGAATTGTAATTTTAATTACAAACTCACTGTTGAGAGAACACAGTTATTTTGTAATGCTACTTACACTCGATGATTAATGCATAATTGAAGTTGTTGTTCCCTCGCATTATCTGAAGTAGCTTAGCAGTGTTCGTTGGCGGCTAAGGGCCTGACCTCTGGTGGATTTAACAAATTTCTTGTGTTATATTCTGATTCTTCTAAAGTTTGGTTGGTTTGATAATTTCTTGTTTCTGTGAGTTTACTTTATTCGCTGTTCGTTATTTTCTTGTACTGAAATAGTGTATGCTCTGTTTATAAGTTACAGCGCTGTCAATTGATTCAAGTTATGTCTATTATAGAGTATATTATCTAGATAGTGAATCGTATTGATGTAATCAACTGTAAAGAGTTTGATTATCGCTATTGGACTCTCAGATTGATATCGTTGCTATTTGGATTGTTTACTAGAGATTGAGTTTGACTTGGATTAAATCAGTTAAGAAGAGATGAGTTATTGCTACTGTACTCTTAGCTGATGCCATTGTTAGTTGAATTGCTTGAGTGAGGATTGATTACAATTTCGGTAGAAGATCGAGTCTTGAAGTTTAGATGTTATATTTCCTTTGATGATTGCAATTTGAGTTTATTAGATGCATCCATTTACTCTTGTATTAAAAGATCTATACTGCAATTTAGGAAACATTACTCTCTGAATTTATAGCAGCCACATACTGTGTACACTCTTGAAATAAGAGGACTTGCCCGGGTTGATGATTAGTGTGGGATAATTAGGAGTTTTAAAAGACATCTTTTATCAACCAACATTTTGGCACCATTGCCGGGGAGAGTGTAGCCATTTACGAAGAGTGATGTATATCTGATAATTGTTGCTGAGGAAGAATTGGGTATTGAAAACAGAAGGTAAGAACCTACGTAATGAGCAAGTAAAGTGCTTGCTCCTTCGCCCGCTTTTCAGCACAATTATAGAAAAGTGAAGTAGGTGTTTGATACTTGTCTGTTGAGAGAGAACTGGGTATTAAAAATGGAAGGTACAAACCTGCGTATGGAGCAAGTGAAATGCCTGCTCCCCCACCCGCTTTCCGGCAGAGTTGTTAGCAACTTAGGGTAGAGATAAACATTTGAATTGTTTGCATGAATGACTAAGAAGAAAAGACTCGAAAACAATCCAATTCCACTACCCAAATCTGAAAAATCTAAGGGACTGGTGACCCTTGGATGATCAACTTTTATCAACGACATCTTAAGAAAAGCAAAATCTCAGCCATCAGTAGGTCCCCGAACTGTTGCTTCCAGACAACCTACTGTCTCCCTTCAGGCCACAGGCTCACCATCTGTAGCCTACGCTAAGGTCCACAGTAAAACGGAAGGAACTGAGCAAAGTTTTCAAGAAATTGAAAATTCGCGCCCAATGCCCTCAAAATAAGGGAATTCTTGTAATATTCATGAAGGAGGAGGAGAAACATGGGAAACAGAAGAACCAAGATCCCCTCAGGTAGTAATTGAGCAAAGGAAACCTAGTATCCCAGACCGAGGGAGTGTTGTTAAGATCATTTCCACCCCTTCTAGACATCCTAGGGATAACTCTCTAGTTCCAGAGATCTCGGAAGGGTACTGGCATATATTTGATCAAATGGCCAATAATCCGCAAGCACCCCAGACCTCTACATTACAATACCCCATCGTTGACACAGCTGTCAACGCACCCATGAAAGCTATCCCTCTACAAAATATTCCCACCTTTCATGGACTCACATCAGAGGATCCAAATGAATTTATGTTTGAATTTGATGTATTATGTCGGGGTTATGATTACACCATCGACCCCTAGAAACTAAAGCTGTTTCCCTCTACATTAAAAGGAGCAGCCCTGCATTGGTTTATGGGGCTAGGTGGGGGCACCATAAATGATTGGGATCAAATGAAAACCGCTTTCCTTAAAAAACTATCAAGACTATTGCAGATCTAGGGAATTAAAAGATGAAATATTCCAAATGGTAGCAAGACCTAGTGAAATGTTGGAAGAGTATGTGGAGCATTTCCAATATAACCTCCAAAGGTCCCCCTATGAAAATTTGCCTTTGCCTGATAATGTGCTTAAAACCATGCTAATTAAGGGAATGAAAGACCAATGGATAGAGACATTAAATATTATGGGTAAAGGTGATATATATCAAGAAGACTATGCTAACATTATTAATTTGTATACCAGGTGCTCAAGAGGCAGTACAAGATTGAAACCAGTAGAACGCGATGTGACCACCAGGGACAACAAAATCTCTGGCGGAAGCATTACTCGTGCAGAAATCGGCAACCTGCTGGAGGATTTCAAAACAGATATCTTGGGAACTTTGATGACACAATTAGGCATCATGCAAGCCAAGTAGAAGCAGGTTGAAGCAGAACAAAACCTGGTGATATTTTTCTCTAGATGCAGGAAGAAGCATAGTCATAAAGAATGCCCACTGGATATGGTACAGACCTGTGCCATATGCACTAAAGATCATGCCACAGAAAGCTACTCGTCGCTCCTAGGATTAAAAGCAGTCTTCAAGGAGGCAGAGAAAGAAACAGAATCGGTCTACCTGCTAAATCAGCGTCGCCAATGGCAAGCACGACAAACAAGTACACCTACTGACCCATCTTCTTTCTTTCAGCCCTCATTTCTCAACAATACACAGGAGCTATGTGGCAGAACCAACCACCTTTTCCTAATTGGTCACAACAACCATTCTCTATGCCACCTTGGTCCAATCAATCAAATCAAAATAATAGTTGGCCAAATTCCCCTTACTTCCCACCATTTTGGCAGAACAATACATATCCATCCCAATGGCCACCCTCCACTTCACAGAACTAGAACTGGCAGTCAAGCTGGCAAAGACCTACAAACCAGCCAGCAGGAACAATCCCCCTGTCTCAACCTACACTACTAGCACCTTACACATTGCAGCAGAACCCTCAACCCAATCTACGACCACAGCTCCCAGCCCAGCCCAACCCAAATCCCAACAATAGACCCGTCCAATCTGTACAAATTATTGAAGGACCGGAGCCAGAAACTGAGTTGAGGGAGTGTAATGAACTCAAATTAAGGTCTGGATGGATAATTGAGTCATAAGGGGATAAAAACATACAAATAGAAGATCTGTTACCTGTAGAACAAACACCTCAAATGGAGAATACGGTTAAACAGAAAAGCCACAATCAAACTATTACCTCTTCTCCACCATTCCCAGAGAGATTGATTATACCCCACCCAATAGAATATCCTGATTTCGATCTTCTGGGAGAATTAAAAAATCTTTGTGTAAAAATACCCCTCCTCCAGGCTATTCAGGACATTCCAATTTATGCAAAAACTATTAAGGAATTATGTACTAAAAAGCCTAAGAGGAAAATAAAAACAACCCCAACTGTCCACGTAGTCGGAACTTTGTCTGATTTATTATCAGGCAGAGAAACACTGGTGAAATATGAGGACCCAGGAAACCCTATAGTCATAGTACAAATAAATGGATGTTCCTTCCCCAATGCATTAGTTGATTTAGGAGCAGCCATTAATATTCTCACAACAACAACCTGTCAAAAGCTTGGCATTACAGCCTTGGATCCAACTACGACCCTACTGGAACTTGCTGACCGATCGGTTGTCAAACTAGAAGGGACATTACAGGATGTAATGGTGTCTGTAGATTCTTGGGAATACCCAACAGATTTCTTGATTATTAATCCTAGAAACTGGCTAGATGGACATCCCCTAATTCTAGGAAGACCTTGGCTAGCAACCACAGATGCTTACATAAGCTGTCAAACAGGCAGTATGACTATAGCAAGAGGAAGTAATGTGAAGAATCTAGCTTTATATCCTCCAGCTCAGCCAAGCCTAACAATAATAAAAACTAGAAAACAACCTGTATCATATTTAACTGAAAATATTTGATCACCGCTAACTATAGAAGATGCTCTCGAATTTAAGGATCAAACAGAATATGACATCATTAACACTTACATTAACCAACCAGATGCCATATCCAATCTAAAATGTCACATGATCGAAGCAGCCCTGGATAACAAAATTGAAGAAGATCCCTTAAAAGATATTAATGACCAGAAAATACCAACAACTACTATTTATAACATCAACCCATTGAAATTGAGCCAGGGAAAGTCCTAAACATCAACAAAAATGATGACCAGGAGTAGAGGCTTGTTTAACTCCTTAGAAAATATAAAGAGGCTTTCACTTGGGATTACCCAGATATGAAAGGGATTGATCCCCAATTATGCATCCACCACATCTATACAGAGAAAGATGCGAGGCCCATTCGACAACCTCAATGGAGGTTAAACCCTCACCTAAAAGATGTTGTTAAAAATGAACTAAAAAAACTGTTAGATGTAAATTTCATCTATCGTATATCTGATAGCAAATGGGTTTCTCCATGAGTTGTGGTGCCTAAAAAGAATGGGAAGTGGCGTATGTTGGGACTCACAATTGACCTATTTTTGACCTTATCTTTTGCCGTATTATTATCCTTTTGCAGTCATAAGTTGAAAGCTTTTATTTTATAATGACATATTGACCCCAAGGTATGAAGTAACATCCCGCATATCTATGTTTAATTGTTTATTTCATATTCGTGAATATCTTTATACTTATCCTTGGAAACGCTGACTAAATTGTCAAATAATTGCCTTAAGTTTGCAGGAGTTATAATGTATAGTTGCTGTAACACCAAAAACAGCAACTACGCAGTTGCTGTAACACCAGAAACAGTAACTACGCAGTTGCTGCAACACCAGAAGCAGCAACTCCGTAGTTGCTACAGTCAGCAACAGCAATTACCTAAAGCAAGCTATTTTGTAACAGCCACGAACAACAGATGGCAACTATTTAAAGAATCTTGACGTGGCATAATCAAGCGGAAGTCTAAAGAAAGAAGAACACAGTCAGCATGAATAGCATGGGGAAATGGCAAAGGAATATGAAGATCCCGAGAAGACGGTCGAAGTCAGTTACCCGCTGTGTAACAGCCAAAGCTCAAGAAAGAATGTATTATCATACTGTTGTAACAACGTTCTGAATTGCTTATTTTTGATAAGATGGGTTAACTGAATGGGCTGTAATACTTTATTGTAATAGATGTCTCCTCTATAAAGAGAAGACATCTACATGAAAAAGGGATTAGTCAGTGTCTATGGTCGGTTTGTAAGAAGAGATTCTGAGAACATCAGCAAGTCTGAACTCTATTGTATTTAATCTTTTTGGCAGATGAATATAAAACTGTTTTGAGCACTTAATCCAGTCTTCGTTTTCCTGGGGAATCTTGTGAGAGGGACTGGGCCCACCTTCCTCACAAGATTCACCCATTTACTTTCTTGTCAAGTGTGTAAGTGTGCAATAGTTTCTTTCTGGTACTCTGCTTGGATTTGATAGCATTACCTCTGGTATTCTTTGTTTTGCTAGTACTCTGTTTCATTAATCACTTGAGTTTGTTTCTCACCGGTGAATGAGAGTGCAGTGTGTGTTAGTAAATCTGATTACAGGGGCAGGTGCTGAACGTCCCCATTTGGAGGATAGGGTCCTGATCCTCTGCCAACAGAGCATCCATCATTTCGCTTTCCAGATTCGTAGTTTTAATTAATTGCTTTTACTTTAACAAGTACTGTAATGACATAGCGTAGGAATTATGTATACTACAGCTTTTCAATGCTTTTAGACTTTGAGTACATACAGTACGCAGTAGCCTTTGGAATAAAAAGACTTTCCCTGGTTGACAATTAATGTGGTCCTTGAATGTTTAATTCATAAACAATTCAACTAGCCAACATTTTGGCGCCGTTGCCGGGGAAGGAAACTAAAGAATTCTAAAAGCATTAATGGTTTCTTTTTGAAAATAACAGGTGTATGAGAGGACGCAAGAAACCTAATTTTACAGGCGGCAAAGGAGGAAGGAAGACTTACATCGACGAAATCATCTCTAAGGCCGAAGCATCACAGAGGACGAGTTCCCGGAGACCCCAGATCCAATACTCCTCACAAACAGACCAACAGACGGAGGAAGTAATAGGACCTGAAAGGAAGCTGGAAGCACCAGAATACACTGAGGAACCGGTAGAGGAACCTGAAGAAACAAAAGACACAGAAGATAAAGCGAGTGATTCAGGGAAAAGACCAATGGAGGATAACAGAACAGAAGGGAGAGGGTAAAACTCGCTCTCTACCCTGGAATTCCCTATTGGGGAACTCCCGAGAGGCACAACCCCCATGAAAAATATTCCACTCTCGACATTACCCAATTTTCATGGGTTATCCTCCGAAGACCTGGACGAATTCCTCTTTGAATTCGACATACTGTGTAGAAGCTATGATTACATAAGTCCTAATCAGAAGCTGAAATTCTTTCCAGCAACACTAAAAGGGAATGCATTGAGGTGGTTTATGAGCTTAGGAGCTCAGGCAATCACCACTTGGGACCAGATGAAAGAGGAATTTCTGGCTAAGTATCAAGACTACTGCCGGACAAGAGAAAGAAAGGAAGAATTGTTTAAAATGGTCCAGAAAGAGGACGAGAATTTGGAAGATTTCATGGAAAGATTACAGTATAATCTGCAGCGGTCTGATCATCCTAATATGAGCAAAGACATTTTGAAGACCATACTGCTGAAAGGGGTAAGATATGATTGCCTGGACATCCTGAACATGCCTGGAAAAGGGGACATTTCTAAAGAACCCTTTGATGAAATTATTAGGCTCTGTATACGGTGTTCAAGGGGAGCGGCAGGCAGATCAAAAAGCAGAGATAATGTGTATTCAAGGGTTCAGAAGTCAGCCAGTGGAGGAGCAACAAGAGCTGAGATAGGTAACTTATTAGAAGAATTTAAGACTGAAATGCTAAGTTCTTTTGCTTCACAAATTGATGCTCTGCAGGTTAAGAAGAAACAGGCAGAAGCAGAAGCTGCTCTGGCAATTTTCTGTTCAAAATGCAGAGAAAAACATCCACTTAGAGAATGCCCACTGGATAGGATGCCTATATGCACGATCTGCGAGAAGGATCATGAAACACAACAATGCCCCTCTCTGCCTGGAATCAAAGCAGCACTGCAGACAACTGAAGAAGAAGCTGAAGCAGTGTACCTAATGACACAGAGGAGGCAATGGCCGCAAAGACAAGGTACGAGCTCTAATACAACATTCAATCGTTGGAATAATAATTCTCCTTTTTACCCACCCATGAATCAAATGCAATACCCACCCTTCAACACAATGAACTTTCCACTTATGCAGCAACCAAATATCCCTTTTCCTGACCCTACTATGTGGAATCCTTGGGCTCCCCAGCAACCATACTTTAATCAATGGAACCCAAACTGGGCAGCCCAACAGATACCCTTTCCTCAACAACAACAATCTCTTTTCTTACCATCTAACAATCCTCCGAATAATCAGGCAATGAGACCACAGCTGCCTGTACAACCTAACCCCAACCCAAATAATAATAAGGCCCTGCAAGTTATTGACATTCAAAATCAGCCTATTTCTCCCCTGCAATGTAATGATATTCACCTTCGCTCAGGGAGAATAGTTGAACCTATTATAGATGATATCACGGACTCTGAAAAAGAAGAGACTAGGAAAGAGAAACTAGCTAACTGTAGTGCTGAAACAGTAGAATCAACACCTAACAATAATGACCAAACGGTAGATCCACCATTCCCTGAAAGGCTGACTCTCACTAAAACACCTGAACAACCTACCTTCAATCTTTTAGGAGAGTTACAGAACTTGTATGTCAAAATCCCATTATTACAAGCACTAAGGGATGTTCCTATTTATGCTAGAACTATTAGAGATATTTGTGTAAAGAAACCTGGAAGGAAGGCTAAAGACCCCCTCACAGTTCATGTGATGGGGGAATTAACTGCCTTAATGACTGAAAAAGATTATCCTGTCAAGTATGGTGACCCTGGTCACCCTACAGTAACAGTGCAGGTCGGAAAAACCTTTATCTCTAAAGTCTTAGTAGACTTAGGAGCTGCAATAAATATCATGACACTCGAAACAGCTCAATTGCTCCAGCTAAAAAACTTTATCAGGGAAACTCCTACTATCTTAGAATTAGTTGACCGTTCTACGATCAAGCCTGAAGGGGTCATTGAAGACCTTATAATCTCTGTAGAATCCTGGAACTACCCGGTTGACTTTGTGGTCTTACAAACTAAAACAAAGTTGGGGGGTCATCCGTTGATTCTAGGGAGACCTTGGTTGGCTACAGCAGATGCTTTCATCAGCTGTAGATCTGGATCAATGACCATCTCCAATGGACAAGAAACTAAACAGCTGACCCTCTATCCTTATGCCACTCCCATGATTAAGAGTGACAATTCCATATGGGTAGACTATGAGGATGAGGAAACCCAACCGATATTAACTATTGGGCAAGCTTTGACTTTTAAAGACTCCACCGAAGATGAACTAATTAGTAGTTTTATTTCTGAGCCCTCTTCGGTTAATCCAGAAACATTTAACCACTTCGCTGCAATCCTAGAACCTGAATCCCAGCAGAATATGAAAGATGAAAACTTATGCCAGACAGCATTAGGCAACTCTTCCAAGAGCACAACAGTTGAAATTGAACCTGGTAAAACGCTGAATATAAATCCTGATTTGACTGATGATGAAAAACAGAAATTAATAAAGTTACTCCAAGCAAACAAAGAGGCATTTGCATGGGACTACACAGACATGAAAGGGATCTCCCCTGAATTATGTACTCACCGTATATACATTAAGGAGGGATCCCGGCCAGTCTGTCAACCCCAGCGAAGAATGAACCCTAACCTCAGAGAAATTGTGAAGGAGGAACTCCAAAAACTTTTAAATGCAGGATTCATATATCCAATATCTGACAGTGAGTGGGTTTCTCCACTCGTAATTGTACCAAAGAAGAATGGGAAATGGCGAGTATGTGTAGACTATAGATCATTAAATAAAGCAACCCAGAAAGATCATTTCCCTTTACCTTTTATTGATCAAGTATTGGATAATTTAGCAGGTAAGAAATTCTTCTCATTCTTGGATGGGTTTAGTGGATACAACCAAATCAGGATTGCACCCCAGGATCAGGACAAAACCACATTTACCAGCCCATGGGGAACCTTTGCCTATAGAGTACTTCCATTTGGGTTGTGTAATGCTCCAGCGACATTTCAGAGAGCGGTGATAGGAATCTTTTCTGATATGTTAAACGATTCATTAGAAATATTCATGGACGACTTTACTCCTTATGGAGTGACCTTTGAAGATGCCCTGCAAAACCTTGAAAAAGTACTTAAGCGGTGCATAGAAGCACACCTCGCTTTAAGCACTGAAAAGTGCCACATGATGATGAATCAGGGCATTGTATTGGGTCATTTCATTTCATTTTTAGGAATCCAAGTCGACCCAGCTAAGATTCAGGTGATTCAGAACCTTCCTATCCCCAAAACACAAACGGAGGTGAGAAGTTTTTTAGGACATGCCGGATATTACAGAAGATTTATTAAGGATTTTTCTAAAATAGCTTCTCCTTTGTTTGTGTTATTAATGAAAAATGCTGAATTCAAGTGGACTGATGACTGTGAGAATGCATTCAATAAACTTAAGCATCAGTTGTCCACAGCTCCTATTTTAAGAGGACCTGATTGGGCATTACCCTTTCATATTTCCTCTGATGCCTCAGATACGGCAATTGGAGCTGTCCTGGGTCAGGAAGAAGACAATCTCCCCTATGCTATCTATTTCATCAGCAAAAACATGACACCAGCTGAGTTAAATTATACAGTAACTGAGAAAGAATTTTTAGCAGTTATTTATGCTATTAATAAATTTCGGCATTATATTACTGGCTATACTACCTTTGTGCATACTGACCACTCGGCCATCAAGTATTTAATGAATAAATCAATTACAAATGGTCGAGTCACCAGGTGGTTATTACTATTACAGGAATTTGATATCACAATTGTAGATAGGTCAGGAAAAGAAAATGTAGTTGCTGATTTTCTTTCTCGTTTAAAAACTGATGAAAATGTTCCAGTAGATGATTCTTTTCCTGATGAGTATCTATTTGCAGTATCTGCTCACTCACCTTGGTATGCAGACATTGCCAATTATCTAGTTGCAGGAAAATTACCATCACACCTATCACACAGGGAAAGAAGGAAGATCATCCAGCAAAGTGCTAGGTACAGCTGGATAAGCGGGTGTCTGTTCCACACAGGAATAGATCAAGAAATCAGGAGATGCGTTGGGGAAGATGAGATTTATGACATATTGAAAGCTTGTCACGATGGTCCTTGTGGAGGACATTTTGCAGACAAAAGAACAGCTCACAAGGTACTTGGAATGGGTTATTATTGGCCATCACTTTTTAAAGATGCTAGAAAATATGTGAAGGCTTGTGACAGCTGTCAGAGAATGGGCCAGCCCAACCATAGGGATGAAATGCCACTCAACCCCTAGGTAACTCTCGAACCCTTTGAGAAATGGGCATTAGATTTCGTAGGTCCCATTAATCCTCCATCTAATCAAAGAGTTTACATTTTAGTATGCACGGATTACATGACTAAATGGGTAGAGGCCAAAGCACTCATTAAAGCTAATGAAGAAGCAGTACTAACATTCTTATTTGAAGAAATCTTTGTTAGATTTGGACTACCCAGAGAATTAGTCATTGATGGAGGACCTCCTTTCAATTCTCACGGTTTCAAAGATACGCTTCAAAAATATCATATCAAGCATAAGATGACCACACCTTACCACCCCCAAGCAAATGGGCAGGTGGAAAGCACAAATAAGGTCATAGAAGCTATCTTAACAAAAACAATAAAGGAGAATAGGAGGGACTGGTTTCAGCGCTTGCCCGAGGCTCTTTGGGCCTACAGAACCACTTGGAGAAACACAACAGGATTTTCACCCTATGAATTGGTTTTTGGAAAGAATGCTATTTTTCCTGTAGAGTTTGAAATTAAAACCTTAAGAACTGCCTTAGCTGTTAACCTTGATTTAACTAATGCACAGACAGCCAGGTTGCAGCAGTTGCAGGAACTGGATGAGAAAAGACTGGATGCCGTCCACCAAACAACTATGATACAACAACAAAGGAGCAGATGGCATGACAGAACCATTAAGCAAAAGCAGTTCCAGAAAGGTAACTGGGCTCTACTTTATGATTCACGTTTCGAGAATTTTCAAGGGAAGCTGAGAACAAGATGGCTAGGACCGTATGAAGTGGATACTGTTTTCCCAAATGGAACGGTTAGACTATTAACAATTGATGGAAGTAGAACACCACTGTTAGTGAATGGCTACCGACTTCGGTTATATCAGCGGCCGGTTTCCAAAGAGGACTTTAAAGCCACTTGCATGGCAATAAAACAATATTCTTTTCCAGGGGAACTTGTTGTCCCTCAAAGCACTTGAATTTCTATTATTTATGTAATTTTTAGGATTAGACATTTTTTTTTAGAAACTAATAAATCCTGCCAAGGATTGCAATATTATATTTCGAGATTTTGCAGATGTAGCATGGGGAAGTAGCCGAGAACAAAGGTTTCAAAAGGAATTACTACGTGGAATCCGAATTCCTGTTGCTGCAACACCATTTCCCGTTGCTGCAACACCATTTCCCGTTGCTGCAACACCATTTCTTGTTGCTGCAACATTACCCCCGTTGCTGCAACACCATTTCCCGTTGTCCCAACATTATTCCTGTTGCTATAACACTAGTTCCATTACTCCAGCATATTCCCCATTTTCACAAACGTTTTCCCCTAATCCCTGTTGCCCCAACGGTAATTCTCTGTTGCTGCAACACCAATCCCGGTGCCACGATATTGCTTCCTGATCACGAAATATCCTTTCCGCACGAAATATACCACCTTTCGTGATGATTACAAGTACCTCACTGTCACTTCCTGCCATTATCATTATAAATCACCCATATTCCCGTGCTTTCAGATCCGCGGTAATGATTATAATTTGACAGCAGACGCGAAAAGACTTTTTGACGCAGCGATAAAAAAGGTAAAGGACGAAGGTACGCACGTTTATGAATAAGAATTAAATAATAGATAAGCGGAAAAAGGTTGATAGGTCCATCAAATGATTGCATTCCCAATCATATCATTTACACGTAGGAAGGGGGGGGATTACCAAATCAATTCCCATAATGGTAAACCACGCCAACCACCGCCACCCTTAATTCTCCCGGTGGTATGTAAAAACTACAACATGTTACCATTTGTGATGTATACTCTGAGTTGAAATCGGTAGCTCGGCTCTGAATTCTGAAGATTTACCGAGACAACAGCCATGGGAGGAACCCTCATTACTCATGAACCAGGCACGACAGCAGTTCTGGAACTCTTTCCGGAAATTTACCAAATTTTCTTGCAAGCTGGATGGATAGATTATTTCAGGAGACTTCCGGACTTTGACGAGCAGCAAGTCCTGGAATTCACATGCAATTTGATAGAAGGATTCTCTGTCGTCCAAGGAATTCAAGTTCCGGTTACGGAAGAATTCATAGCTGAAGTCACCGGACTCCCAGCCACTGGTACACGGTGGTTCAGCAGAAAGCACCTGATTCTGAACGTGCAGCAAGACTTTCTCCGTCCAGGCGAGGAAGTAGAAACCAAGGGCAGAGGTGTAGCATTTCGGTCGTTACCTCAACCATGGCCAAAAGTCGCTGAATTCGTCAAGCAATATCTGACGTGCGAAGGTCGTTACCAGGTAATCTACCAGCACGACTTCGTCCTGTTAAATCATTTAAGAAATGGTCAATTATTGAACATGCCATATTATTTGCTGGGTTGTCTTAAAAATATGGCACAATATGCTATGAAAGCGAAGCATCCAGTTCTCTCCCTAAAACACCATCGCTTAATCCAATTGCTGATTAACAGAGCTCTTGCTCTAAACATCCCTCCACCCCCTATTAATCCCCATTCGGAGGAAAGAATTCCACAGCCTGTGCAGGGAAGTCCTCATCAAGAAGAGGAAACTTCTCGTCAAGCTGAGGACACACCTCAGCGAGACCAGGAGCTTCCTCAACGAACGGACGACATCCCTGAACAAACCCCTCTGGAAAACCCTCAGCAAACAGAGCATATTCCTGAACAACCCCAGCAAACACCTCTGCATGTTAGAGAGAATGAACAAGCAGCAGCAGAATTAACCATGTCTCCCAAAAGAACCAATTCTCCCGCCCCCATACTCAGTATTTCTACTGATGATTCCGACGATAATATCCCAATTACGCAGCTTAAACGAAAAATGCAGCAGGCAAAGAAAACCCCAGTAAAAAGAAGAAGAACGAGGGTTTCAACCAAAGCAACTACCACCCCGACTACTGTTCCGACCTCAAGAGCCAGCAGGAAGAGAAAAACACCTCAATTCCCTGCCTCTCTATCAAAACGAAAATCGGCAGTAGTTGGATCCCCTAATTCCTCCAGCTCTCCACCCATCGCTTTAAAACCCCGCACTCCAGCCACTCCTCGAAACCCCTCTCCCTCACCCACAGAGGCTGAGATGCAGAGCGTTCATAGCTTCGTGGCATCATATCTTAAGACAGCTGAAACACAAGAACCAGCTGCCGACACCCAGAATGATAGTGAGCAAGTGGCTGCAACACAAGAAACAACCACTACCCCAGGTGACACACAAGAACCACCTGTGGGGAATATTGATCAAATTGACATAGCAGAACCTCTGCCCCCACTGGAATCTATTGTCTCACAGGATCAGCCTACTATACCCGCCCTGCAAGAAGAAATTGAGTTTCTGAAATCTCAGATTCAGGATTACCAGGAAGAGATAATAAGGGTCAGGGAAGCATATCAGAAAGAATTCAGCCTGCATGTTTTAGCAAGAGTAGCGTCTGCAACAGAGAAAAGCAAAGATATCGAATATATGTGCACAAGTTGTGGGGAGATATATACTCAAGCAGGATATAAGGTAGTACAGGAACCAATAAAGGAAGCCTCCGATGCTGGAAATGAAACAAAGGAGTCTGTTGATGCTGAAGTAGAAATCCCACAATTCTCTGCTGGGACAGAAAGACCTGTTGCTACACAAGAACCAACAGGATCTTTAGAGGAAGTGTAGATAGAGAGACCTGTTGTTACACAAGAACCAACAGGATCTTCAGAAAAAGTGCAGTCAGAAAGACCTGTTGATACACAAGAACCAACAGGATCTTTAGAAGAAGTGCAGTCAGAGAGACCTGTTGCTACACAAGAACCAACAGGTCATCCAGAGAACATGCAGGACCAAGACCAGGAACTTACTGACACACAAGAACTAGTAAGTTCACCTGAAGTTGCACAAGACCAGGAACTTACTGACACACAAGAACCAGTGAGTTCATCTGAAACTGCACAAGACCAGGAGCTTACTGACACACAAGAACCAGTAAGTTCCTCAGAGACTGCACAGGAACAAACAGAGGAGCTTCCCGACACTATGCAGGAAGAAAAGAAAGAAGAAAACAAGGACTCACCCCGGCCTACCCAATCTGATATGCAAGAAGAAGCTACACAAGAACCAGGAAATGAAGAAAGAAACACTGAAAGTGTTATGGAACAAGAAAAAGATATAGAAGAAAATGAGGATAAAGGTACAGATTCACCTCGGCATACCCAGAGCATTATAGAGGAGGAAGAAAAAGACACAGACTCATCACGGCCTGCCCAGACTATTATGGAAGAAGAGCAAATAGTTTCAGAAGGGAATAAAGAAGAATTGAATTCGCCCAGCAAGAAGCAAGGAGCAGATGAAGAAAAAGAGACAGAATCACCCTGGTCCACCAAAATCAATTTGGAGCACAATGGATTAGTCCAACAGGAGGAAGAAACTCTGGTTAGAGATGAAGAGAGAGATGCTGGATCATCCCAACCCACTTCAACAGAACAGATGATTCTGATTGATGCCTGTATGCAAACGGAGCTTCCCACTGTTAGTGATGCATGTATAGAAACAGAAAGCTTTCAGGAATTGAAACGTAGATGGTGGAGAGAATATCAACAGTCTCAAGGAAAAGCATTCGAACAACAAAAAGGGACCTGGTTTGATCATGCTTATAAGAACTGGGAAGCACTGGAACAGTGTAGGGCCCAGTATAAAGAAATTAAGGAACTAAAACATAGAATGTCCCAGATGTTTGAGTTATGTCAGAGGATGCTTGCCACAAGGAAACCCTCTTTTAACTATGCTACATTTTTAAGGGAAAGACTTGCATTCATTCAGCTGAAGGCTATCAAAGAGGGGAGGCCTCATCAAGTGGTCACAACAGATCAGTTTATGAAGACCTTTGCAGAGGCACCCAAAAGCGACCAAAACCTGCTATGTGAATTGTACCTCCATAATGAGGCCGTGTCTGAAGAAACAAACATGAATATGATACCTATAGTGGGTGACATACAATTGAGAGCCTTCATCTCCTTTTTGGCTAATCAGCTTACCTGGCAAAATGCCTATGTCTCAGGCCTCCAAAACGAACAGAATTGTCTTTTGTGGATTCGGTCTGAACCACAGAACGCTGCCACTTTCATTTCACAACACTTAAAAATGATAAGCAATGCTGATATGAAGGATCATGTTATGAGACTGCAAACAGAGGTCCTAACAGACTGTCAGCAGTATGTAAAGACCAAAGCATCCTTGGCTGTTAAAGCAAATAAACTATTTTGGGATAACTGCCCCGCAGAAAGGAAGGAATATCACCCGTATAACCCATCAAATCTGCAAGTAGCACTATCAAGGGTACCTCGGTATGTTGAATGCGTGCAGCGTTGTGCTGAAAATTGGATGGGTTATAAATTTAAGTTCCCACTTTTATGGTTGTCTGGTGATCAGTATAAGGGACAGTTTGGACTTTCTAACAGAGAAGAGGCAGCAGCATGGAAACATATACGAACTGTTTGTGGTTTCAGAGACAAGTTTGATGTTACTCCCTATAGCTATTGTCTTAGTAATCTGCATTGTTCGTCCCAGTTCTCCGACTCAGACTCAGAGTAGCCATTGCATGGGGACATGCAATCTCTTCAGTTGGGGGGGATGTTGGGACTCACAATTGACCTATTTTTGACCTTATCTTTTGCCGTATTATTATCCTTTTGCAGTCATAAGTTGAAAGCTTTTATTTTATAATGACATATTGACCCCAAGGTATGAAGTAACCTCCCGCATATCTATGTTTAATTGTTTATTTCATATTCGTGAATATCTTTATACTTATCCTTGGAAACGCTGACTAAATTGTCAAATAATTGCCTTAAGTTTGCAGGAGTTATAATGTATAGTTGCTGTAACACCAAAAACAGCAACTACGCAGTTGCTGTAACACCAGAAGCAGCAACTACGCAGTTGCTGCAACACCAGAAGCAGCAACTCCGTAGTTGCTACAGTCAGCAACAACAATTACCTAAAGCAAGCTATTTTGTAACAGCCACGAACAACAGATGGCAACTATTTAAAGAATCTTGACGTGGCATAATCAAGCGGAAGTCTAAAGAAAGAAGAACACAGTCAGCATGAACAGCATGGGGAAATGGCAAAGGAATATGAAGATCCCGAGAAGACGGTCGAAGTCAGTTACCCGCTGTGTAACAGCCAAAGCTCAAGAAAGAATGTATTATCATACTGTTGTAACAACGTTCTGAATTGCTTATTTTTGATAAGATGGGTTAACTGAATGGGCTGTAATACTTTATTGTAATAGATGTCTCCTCTATAAAGAGGAGACATCTACATGAAAAAGGGATTAGTCAGTGTCTATGGTCGGTTTGTAAGAAGAGATTCTGAGAACATCAACAAGTCTGAACTCTATTGTATTTAATCTTTTTGGCAGATGAATATAAAACTGTTTTGAGCACTTAATCCAGTCTTCGTTTTCCTGGGGAATCTTGTGAGAGGGACTGGGCCCACCTTCCTCACAAGATTCACCCATTTACTTTCTTGTCAAGTGTGTAAGTGTGCAATAGTTTCTTTCTGGTACTCTGCTTGGATTTGATAGCATTACCTCTGGTATTCTTTGTTTTGCTAGTACTCTGTTTCATTAATCACTTGAGTTTGTTTCTCACCGGTGAATGAGAGTGCAGTGTGCGTTAGTAAATATGATTACAGGGGCAGGTGCTTAACGTCCCCATTTGGAGGATAGGGTCCTGATCCTCTGCCAACAGAGCATCCATCATTTCGCTTTCCAGATTCGTAGTTTTAATTAATTGCTTTTACTTTAACAAGTACTGTAATGACATAGCGTAGGAATTACGTATACTACAGCTTTTCAATGCTTTTAGACTTTGAGTACATACAGTACGCAGTAGCCTTTGGAATAAAAAGACTTTCCCTGGTTGACAATTAATGTAGTCCTTGAATGTTTAATTCATAAACAATTCAACTAGCCAACAGCGTATATGTGTCGATTATAGAGAACTTAATAAAGCAACCCAAAAATATCATTTTCCCCTCTCGTTCATCGACCAAGTCTTGGACACATTGGCAGGTAAAAATTCTTCTCTTTCCTAGATGGCTTCAACGGCTACAACCAAATCCAAATTGCCCCTGAATACCAGGATAAGACTACCTTCACCTGCCCTTGGGGGACATTTGCTTATAGGGTCTTACCTTTTGGACTGTGCAACGCATCTGCCACATTCCAAAGGGCCATACTCAGCATTTTTTCAGACTTGATAAATGAGGGGCTCGAGGTGTACATGGATGAATTTACACCCTATGGAGATGACTTCAAGCCGGCACTACAAACTCTAGAGAAAGTTCTGCAAATATGCATTGCTACCAGGCTCTGCTTAAGCCATGAGAAATGCCACATGATGATGACCGAGGGCCTCATCCTGGGTCACTACATTTCAGCAGCTGGAATTTAGGAAGATCCAACAAAAATTAAGATAATCCTCTTAATACCTACCCCCTTCACACAAACTGAGGTACATAGTTTTTTGGGATTTTCTGGATATTATAGAAGATTTATAAAGAATTTCTCCCAAATTGCTGCACCATTATATGCATTAACAGGAAATATCAATTTCATATGGACTGACAAATGTGACATTGCTTTTGAAGGTTTAAAATGGCTAGCATCAATAGCCCCAGTATTACGAGGCCCAAACCAGGATTTTCCATTTCAGATCTCATCCGATGCATCAGATACGACCATTGGAGCAGTTATTGGCCAGTAGGATGATAAGAAACCTTATGCGATATACTACATCAACAAAAAATTATCTCCTGCTGAGTTGAATTACACTGTGACCAAAAAAGAATTTCTGGTTGTAATCTATGCTATTAATAAATTCAGACATTATATAACAGGATACCCTGTGGTTTTGTATACTGATCACTCTGCTATTAAATATTTAGCTAATAAACCTGTTACGAATGGAAGTGTGACACGATGGCTGTTACTTTTGCAGGAATTCGACATAACAATCAAGGATCGACCAAGAAAGGAAAATCCGGTGGCAGACTTCCTCTCACGTATACCAAAGACAAACGACTCGGCAACAGTAGAAGACCAGTTCCCTGATGAGCACTTATTTTCTGTAACCATGAAAACATCATGGTACGCGGATGTTGTGAACTACCTAGCAGTGGGAAAATTACCCAAGCACCTGACGCCCAGTGAAAGAAAACAAATAGTACAACGCAACACTCAGTTCTCCTGGATCGGAGGATACCTCTTTCACACAGGAGCCGATATGCATATCCGAAGGTGTGTCAGGGAAGATGAAATCTTTGACATCCTAAAAGCTTGCCACGATGGACCTTGCAGTGGACATTTTGTAGACCGCAGGACTGGTCACAAAGTCTTACAGATGGGCTATTATTGGCCCACCATTTTTAAGGACACCAAGAAGTTTGTCCAGGCATGCGATAGCTACCAAAGAATCGGCCGCCCTGGACAGTCTAACGAGATGCCAATGCATCCATAGTTAGTCATTGAACCTTTTGAACATTGGGTGTTAGATTTTATTGGCCTAATAAACCCATCATCTAATCAAAAGACATATATACTGGTTGCAACATAATATGTGACGAAATGGGTGGAGGTAGAAGCATTACCATGGGCAACAGAGGACTCAGTAATCCACTTTCTTTTCCAAATCTTCGTGCGGTATGGCTTGCCTAGAGAAATAATCACGGATGGAGGGCCACAATTTGTAGGCCATAAGATTGCTGCTACATTAAAAAATCATCATATCATGCACAGAATCACATCTCCATACCACCTGCAGGCAAACAGCCAGGTAGAAAGTACCAATAAAGTAATCGAGGCTATACTAACAAAGATAGTCGCATCACATAGATGTGACTGGGCTACCCGATTGCCAGAAGCCCTATGGGCATATCGCACGACATGGAGAAATACCACAGGATATTCCCCATATCAGCTAGTGTTTGGCAAAGAACCTATCTTCCCAATAGAATTTGAAATTCAGACATTGAGGATAGCTCAAGAAGTAGGCTTGGACCTGAATGAAGCACAGATTAACAGGCTACATCAAATCAATGAATTGGATGAAATCCGGCTATCAGCTCTTCAGCATACTGCACTGATCCAACAACAAAGAGTGAAATGGCATGATGCCCTCATCAAGAAAAAGATCTTCCATGAAGGTGATTGGGCACTTCTGTATGATTCTAGGTTCCAGGATTTCCCGGGCAAACTCCAGACCAGATGGTTAGGCCCCTATGAGATACAAGAGGTGCATGATAATGGCACCCTTACATTAGCCACCATTGATGGCTCTGGCTACTCTTTTAAAGCAAATGGACATTGAGTACGCCTCTATCACAAACCGCTTACAAGATTCCACAATACAAATTCTTGTTGAGGAGGACATCCCTTCCATAGCGCCAGTCTAGTGAAGAATTTATTTTTTTTGAAACCTGTACATAAATTTTCCTTTCTATTTGGATTTTATTGGATAATAGATGGTATATTAGTTTTTTTTTTCTATTTTTCCCTTGTTGTTCCCTACAGGGAACAAGAATTTTCGTGTATATTTTGATTTGTTGTTCCTTACAGGGAACAAAAATTTCTGTGTGCATTTTGCTTTGTTGTTCCCTATAGGGAACAACTATTATTCCCTACAGGGAACAACAATTTTTGTGTATATTCCGATTTGTTGTTCCTTACAGGGAACAACTATTGTTCCCTCTAGGGAACAACAATTTCTACATGCATTTGGCTTTGTTGTTCCCTACAGGGAACAATTGCTATTCCCTGGAGGGAACAACAATTTTTGTGTATATTTCGCTTTGTTTTTCCCTTCAGGGAACAACTGCTATTCCCTATGGGGAACAACAATTTTCATGTGAATTTTTCTTTGTTGTTCCTTACAGGGAACAACTGTTGTTCCTTACGGGGAACAACTGTTGTTCCCTCTAAGGAACAACATTTTTGGCTTGCATTTTTTCTTGTTGTTCCCTACAGGGAACATCAATTTTTGTGTGTAGTTTTCTTTGTTGTTCCCTCTAAGGAACAACAATTTTTTTTTTTGCATATAGTTTGTTTTGTTGTTCCTTACAGTGAACAACAATTTTAGCGTGTAGTTCCCCTTGTTGTTCCCAACTAGGAACAACATCGTTTTGCGTCAGTTTTCCTTGTTGTTCCCTATAGGGAACAACTGTTGTTCCCTACAGGGAACAACTGTTGTTCCCTACAGGGAACAACTGTTGTTCCCTATAAGGAACAACACATTTTTTGTGATTTTTCTTTGCTGTTCCTTACAGGGAACAACTGCTGTTCCCTATAAGGAACAACACTTTTTGTGTGGGTTTTTCTTTTGCTATTTCCTTCAAACAACACTTTGTGAATATTTTTGAGAACATCCTCTTTCTCTTCCTTGCATAATCATCCCTAGACCATCCCAATTTCACTCTTTATGATCCTCTTAAAAGGTACAATACATATTTAAGGACAACAAGTATGGAGTCTAGTGGAACAGGCAAATATCTTGAATACTATCATCTTTAACAAGATTGCTTTGTGATGATCAAAAAAAGAAAAGGACATAGTTATCTATATCACTTCACTGTCCTCATTTCCACTATAAACCAAACTGATTGATTATCTGTACCATGTTGGTTCCCCCTTTTCTGTATAATTCTCTCTGTGTATTATCAATAAGATTATGGGTATTTTTTTTATATTGATATGTCAGAATTATTCCGCCATCCCTACTCTTAAGGAGTGATGAGCCACCCTCTATGTATAAAATGGGGACTAAAAAAAAAAAAAAAAAAAGATATATCTATATATATATATATATATATATATATATATATATATATATTCACTAACAGTTTATGATTTTTTCCACAGATGGAGGATAGGGGGTCTCATCACGAGCCAGCCTACCATGATCATAAGGAAGGAGCGAAGTGGCATTCCCACTATGGCCACCACACCAGGGATATGATCCAATGGATGCATAAACAAACAAAGTCCTTGGAAACAGGAGGTCTCATCACGAGCTAGCCTTACCACTTTCACTGCTTCCCGGTGAATGGCAATGTGTTCACCTGGTTACTAAGCTAGCACATTGGTCTCTATTATGGACATCATAAGACACTTCCCCAATTATACATAGAGGACCATGGTTCCCAAGGGTTAGAAAGAAACTTTGTCGAGGCTATGGACGCCTGCAGGCAACAGAAGCTCTGCTGATGGTATTGAAGCTTTATTTTACATCAATAACAATTATAATACCCTCTTCTTATGTTTTCATCTTTTCTACGGAGAGATTATGTTCATAACATACCTTGAACCTTTATGCATGAGTAATCTTTTTTATCAATCACAACAGTTTAAGTGGAATAACGACAGTAAAGTATTATTTCTTGTGGATGTTGTCCCTTTCTCCTTATCATATCACATCATGACAGCTTATCACTTATTGATAGTTCTCATTACACGCCTTGTTTTCATCACTCCAATATTCTTTATGATCCTTTCATTAATATGCGTACCTTGTCAATCCATCACCCCTGTACTTCACTGCCAGTGCATTATCCTTCCACTCATTCGGTCGTAGGTGACCTCTTATTTCGAAGGGGGGCGGGGACCTCCAGTGTACTTATGAATGCGTTGTCATTTTTTCATTGGATTTTGCAGAATGATACGACATTCCATGATCACAGAGCATGTGGTATTATAACAACCCTCAATAATGGTATTGATGTTTATAAAGTATCACTCGATAAAGCTATCACAACCATTTGTTGTTCCATCACTCAGCTCTGTTCGTCACTGCGTTTTTCTCTACTACACTTATCATTTGTAGAATTCAGGCAGTATGGGAGGAAGAATAGTGCACAGAGAACTGCTAATACTGGTTGTTTCTGATGCAGCCAGGGAAATTTTAGCTCGAGCCGGGTGGATAGCATACTTTACGAGATTTCAGCCACCCAACAAGGAAATTTCCATTGAATTCCTACGAAATCTATAGAATGGACAATCCATGGTAAGGGGCAGGCAAATCACAGTATCAGATGCTGTGATAGCAGAAGTATCCGGGTTACCAGTAGAAGGACCAGTGTGGGCTGGTAAGCAGTTGAAGCTGCAGGATGCTATTAAGGCTTTCAGGGACGAAGGACAGGAGCTGATCAAAAAAGGCAAAGGTGTTCAACCATCTTCGCTTGGAGAACCATGGGGAGAACTAGCAAGAATCATCCAGAACTACATTACATGCGACGGGCGCAAAGACGTGGTAAGGCCACGTCAACTCAAACTCTTAGTAGTTCTGAAACAAAAGTGCTTGTGTAAATTTACCTACATTATTGAATTTTTTACTGCATGACACCGCCGAGAGGCTAAGACGGTCCCAACACATAGAAATCGTAGTAAGCCACCACTGTTTGATCAGGCTGATAGTTAGCTATAACCTCACCCAACAACAATCAAGCTGGGAGGAACTAATATTAGCTCTCGAAGGAGGTTTAGCTCTGCCTGCACCTGACCCTGTTCCGAAAAGGAAGAGGACTACCCTTGCAAGAAACATACCCAAAAGCATAGACGATCCATAAGGCTGAGGTCAAAATTAGGAGCGACCGAAAATCCTTAAGGCAGTATCTGTCAGCCTATAGAATTATCTAGCCCAGTAAGTGAACAACACTTGTAGCTAGAGTTATAAGGCCA
Source organism: Pinus tabuliformis (assembly GCA_031772625.1). NCBI lineage: Eukaryota > Viridiplantae > Streptophyta > Pinopsida > Pinales > Pinaceae > Pinus > Pinus tabuliformis. The sequence continues at coordinate 1,334,682,884 of CM062807.1, forward strand.
GGATAACCCTGAATCAGACCAGGAGGAAGAAACAGGGCATTCTGGAGATGAACAAAGAAATGAATCAGGACTTCCCTCAACACCAAGCACGAGTCCCCAAGGTGACTTGTTGCATGATTTTGAATTAGCCCAGATCCTGGCCAACATGAACGATTACATACAGCCTGAAAGCCCGCTCAATCTTAATTTGGGAGCAACCCAATCTCTTGAGAATTCTAGCGATGCCAGAATTCTATCTCCCTCAAAAGATGCAAGCCATGAAGCAGAAACAGATGCAGAGGCCATTCAAGAAGAAGAAAACCAATTTGGTGACATGCCTCCAGTAGAAACCAGCCAGGTAGGCCTAAGCACAGAAAACATAGGCCAAGAGGAAGAAGCTGAAATAATTTGGGAAACTGATATCCAATCTGGAGACATGGTCCTTTTAGAATAGAGCTAGTATGAGCAACCAGGCTCTTTAGAAGTAGAAACTAATAACGAGACTGTCAGTAGAAAAAAGGCTCCTCCGAAAAAGTATAGAGCCAAATTGAAAAAGCTTAGGAAAGAATAGCAGAAGCTTCGCAAAACTGTAAAAAGGCTCAGAAGAAAAATAAAGGAAAACACAGCGAGAAAGGTCCAGGATAAAACCCCAGTGATAACAAACGCGGCTGTACAGACAGAATCATATGAAAGGAGGGCTACAGGGACTCAAACTAAGAGCATACCCACTCAACCTGTTATCACTCAGAAGGAACAACATGCAATTCTAGCAGAAGTAGCTACCCAAACAGAGGTTGTACCCTCTTACAACATAACTACTTAGATGGAGGATGTACCCTCCTACAGCATGGCTACTCAGACGGAGGTTTGGACCTCCCATAATAAAGAAATACAGACAGAAGGCATCCCTTCTCATAGCAGAAGTACTCAGACAAGCATTCAAGCCAAAGATGTCATGACATACAATGACCCCATCATATTAAATCTTCAGGAAGAATTAGCACAGGCTCGGCTCGCGTTAGAACGGCTGGAGCAAGAAACTGTTTCCCAGCAGAGATATCAAGAACTGTAGAGACAACTTCGGGAAATGAATGCAACAGAGAGCGAGACTTTTGACAAATGCCGAAAGGCAGAAGAGAAAACAGAGAAAATCAAGCTCAGCCCAGATAGGTTCATAAGTCAAACATACACTATATGCTCACTATATATAGATGTCTTGGCATGCAGATCCCCTGCCAATAATTATGCCTTATTTTTGTTAGAACAATACTTGTTGAAAATTAAAGTCGTGAGAGCTGGAAAACTAGTCGAATTAAAAACAATAGAAGATTTTATAAATTGTTGCAAACAGCATGGTGTAAAGGTTCAAAGACTTCTATGCGAATTTTACCTGCACAATTTTGTATTAGAAAACGAGGTGGAAAAGCACCCTAACCCTTTTGTGGGAGATGTTCAATTCCAAGCCTTTATCTCATTTGCAGTCAATCAACTTAAATGGTTCAAAGCTCATAACAAATTCCAACGACAAGAGCATGGATTGGATCTTTGGGTAAGAGCTGAACCCAAGCACCCTTTGCAAATGCTTGCCAACCATAAGAGTCTAATGACAAGGGAAGGGGTGATTAAAATTTTAGGGCCTATTCAGAAAGAGATTGTATAGAAGGGAGTAGAATACTTCCTCTCCATTCAAGAAAGTTCTTTGGCTGCATCCAAGCTCAGGTGGACAGTCTCCACTAGTAGTGTCCAGGATAGAGAGCCATTTAATTACAGAAATTTTAAAACGGCTGCAGAATGTTTTTTCACTTATAACAATCTTATTTTGAGAGAATGTCCTTATTGGTTAGGATGTCGGTTTCATAGTCCTATAATTTGGTATCCTCTTGAAGGTTATCGGGCTATATACGAATTGCCTGAAGGGAAGGAAAGTCCCGCCTTTGAGCTCTTGGCCCAGAATCATGGTTGTAGACCACTTTTCGACATTCCTTCTCCAACCTACTCTTTAACTGCTCTGCATACAAATTACTTGCTTTTCATGAGGCCATGAAACAGGGTAAGCAGGGGAGTATGTTGAGTCACGAAATGGGTATGTATTTACTATTAATCTCATCATCTTTTTCCTTGATTCTTATCTTTTCCATATCCTAATGTGCTAATATGTTGAGGAATTATGGTAAGAAATGAAGGAATTATTTGCAGTTACGATTTAGCTAACTTTTACCCTTATTATGCAAGAAAGCGACAAAAGGAATGATTATTGTTCCTTGACGTTGGAACAACAAAATCCGACAAGCAAAGGAAGGAACGAGTCGGTTGCAGACAAGGCTGAGAGCGAATCAGGAGGATCAACGCGAGAAAGGAAAGGATGTCTGAAGTTAGCAATCAGTTGTGAATCCCTCAGGATCGGGAGATCTTGAGGGATCGCATTTACCATTTATCTTTACCCTTTCTGATTATAAAAGAGACGATTGTAAGAAGAAAAGGGGAGGAATCTCTATTATTATTGGAATTGTAATTTTAATTACGGACTCTTGCTGTTGAGAGAACACGGTTATATTGTAATGCTACTTACATTCGATGATTAATGCATAATTGAAGTTGTTGTTCTCTCGTATTATCTGAAGTAGCTTAGTAGTGTTCGCTACCAACTAAGGGCCCGACCTCTAGTGGATTTAACTGCTTTCTTGTGTTATATTCTGATTCTTCTAAAGTTTGGTTGGTTTGATAATTTCCTATTTCTGTGAGTTTACTTTATTTGTTGTTCGTTATTTTCTTGGACTGAAATAGTGTATGCTATGTTTATAAGTTACAGCACTGTCAATTGATTCAAGTTATGTTTATTACAGAGTATATTATCTAGATAGTGAATCGTATTGATGTAATCAACTGTAAAGAGTTTGATTATCGCTATTGGACTCTCAGATTGATATCATTGCTATTTGGATTGTTTACTAGAGATTGAGTTTGACTTGGATTAAATTAGTTAAGAAGAGATGAGTTATTGCTATTGTACTCTCAGCTAATGCCATTGTTAGTTGAATTGCTTGAGTGAGGATTGATTACAATTTCGGTAGAATATCGAGTCTTGAAGTTTAGATGTTATATTTCCTTTGATGATTGCAATTTGAGATTATTAGATGCATCCGTTTAGTCTTGTATTAAAAGATCTATACTGCAATTTAGGAAAAATTACTCTCTAAATTTATAGTAGCCACATACTGTGTACACTCTTGAAATAAGAGGACTTGCCGGAGTTGATGATTAATGTGGGATAATTAGGAGTTTTAAAAGGCACCTTTTATCAGCCAACACTACCCATGTCCCTGTCTGTTTGTCTGAATATTGAAGCAATCTAATTCCACAATGTGGATGTGAATGGGCAGAGGTTGAGAATATGCTCCATAGTTTCTTCTTGTAATTCACATAGCTAGCATTTAGATGGACTAGCTACCCCTCTTTTCCTAAGGTTTTCCCAGGTTAGAATTTCTTTATGCTACACTAACCACCTGAACAGTTTGATCTTTATCCAGCTTTGGTTCTACCATAGGTCCTTCCATACCCAATCTGGGTTTGGAAAGTCAAGCCCAAGGGCTATGCGCTTGGCCTCTTTGAGGTTAAAGGTTCCTTCATTGTTATTGCCCCATCTCAGTTGTTCTAAATCTGCTGATACCAGAATCTTCCTCTATTCCAGGATGGTTGTTAGAGCTTCTGCCTGTGCCTTCAAGGGTGAGTCATCAATCTATCCCAGGTTTTTCCATATCCTCCATTTTTCCTCGCTTTTTTATTGATCCTAGAAGTCATTTACTCCGAGCAACATTTTTTTGTTAGTATCTTTCTTAAGATTTACACATTCTTCTCTTGCCAATCTAGGTTCCTGTTGCCACATATCCCCCCAAAACCAAGCAAGGTTTCCATCTCTAATTTCCCAAAAGCTGTGTTTCTGAACTATGGCTCTATTCTCCCAAGCTTTGTTCGAAATGTGGGAGCCTTTGATGATCCCAGACATTCTAATGTGATCCATGTCTTGTCAATTGTTTGCATATTTCTGTTTCCAAATTTGGGCCCAAGGGGAAGCTAAATCTTTTAGCCATCTCCACCATAGTTTTTCCCCCAAAACTTTGTTAAGCACTTCAGGATCATCCAGTTCCAAACCTCCATGTGTCTTAGGTTTACAAATTTTTTCCCAGGCTACCAATGCCCATTTCTTTTTCTCTTCCCCTTTTCCCCAAAGAAAATCTCTTTGGATATTTCTGAATAGTTGCATGACTCTAGGAGATGGAAGCGCTGAAAACATAAAGATGGGGATAGTTTGAAGGACAGCTTTTGTGAGCACTAGTCATCCTGCTAAGTTCAAAGACCTACTTGTCCATTTCCGTATTTTGTCTTGTAGCTTATTAATCACAGGCTCCCAAACTGTCTTGCTCAGAGGTTTGTCTATTAGCGGTACTCCCAAATATTTGGAGGGTAGCATATCCCTTTGGAAGCCTAGAATTCTGGATATATTTCTCTGAATAGCAATGTCAGTATTAAAGAAGAAAATCTTTGATTTGGTAAGGCTTACCTCTATGCCCGCAACCATTGCAAAATATTTTAGAATTTGTTTGTAGGCTAGTGCTTCCCTAACCGTAGGTATACCCTGTAGCATAGTATCATCCACAAATTTTTGATGGGTTAAAGCATCTCCGTTCATGGTGAGTTTGAGACCCTGGATTTTGCCTTCTGCTTTGGCAGATTTGATAGCTTTGCCTAGCCCTTCCATCATGAGAATAAAGAGGAAGGGTGAGAGGGGATCTCCTTGTCTGAGACCTCTCGTAGGCTTAAAGGGCTTGGATGGTGAACCATTTAACAAGATTGAAAAACTAGAGGTAGTTACAAGGGCCATTACCCATCTTACCTAGTTATGGTCAAATCCATATGCTATAAGAACTCTCCTTATGTAAGCCCAACTTAGCTTATCATAAGCTTTTTCTAATTCAAGTTGCATAATCATTCCTGCCTGCCTGTTGTTTATAAGTGACTGAACCACCTCGTGTGCTTGAATGATATTGTTGAGAATTTATCTACCTTCAACATACCTTGTTTGTTCCTCATATACGAGTTGGAAGAAGGGGTTTAAGCCTGTTGGAAATTATTTTCAAAATTATCTTGTACACCACATTGCATAATGCTATTGGTCTAAATCTGTCTGGTGTCATAGAATTATCCTGTTTTGGAATTAAGGATATGAAAGAGGTATTGAGTGCCTTAAAAACAGTTCTATTTTTCCTAGAGTCCTCCACCACATCGATTATATCCTGCTTGATTATCCCCCAACATGCTTTAAAGAAGTCAACATTAAAACCATCCAGTCCCGGTGCCTTCCCATTTTGCATTTATTTGATGACTTCGCTGACCTCCTCTTCATTCACAGGCCTATTAGGATTATAATTGTCTTCTCTTGTCACAAGGTTAGGAATATGTTGTGTAAAGTCCTTGATGAATTGTGATCTGTCTAAGAGAGGTTCCTCTGTTATGCCTTGGAAATGTTGAACCAATGCAGCTTCTATATCTTGGTGGGTATTGAGTTGATTTCCTTAAGAATCTTTGATTTTTGAGATCCTGTTGTGAGACCTATGGTCCATGGTAGATTTGTGAAAAAACCTTGTGTTCCTTTCTCCTTATTTTAACCATTGTACCCTTGATTTCTATTTCTGGAATATTTCCTCTTGTTTGCATAATTCTTCCCTTTCCTATTGATGGTGGTCAGCTTATTCCTTTCCTCCACTACTGAAGCCATCTATAATGAGTATCTGGTTAATGTCATGTAGCTTCCGTTCAACCACTTTTTTAGCTTAAAAAATGTTGCCCAAACTCATTCTTATTCCAATCTTTAAGCCTGGTTTTAATATGTTTCAATCTTCTATTCATGAGGAACATTTTAGTGCCCTGAACTTGCATATCCTCTGTCCATTTTTTCCAATATTGCTGATAAAGTCTGGATGGGTGAGCCAAATGTTTTCAAACCTGAAATGTTTGTTTCTTGGAGTTCCTATAAAGGATGCTTCAAGTTGAACGAGCCAATGATCCGAGCCACCAAAAGGGAGTATCATCACTGACAAGTCAAGGCCTATTAGGATAAGGTCCTCCGAGATAATAAATCTGTTTAGTTTTGAGGCCACCTGAGACTCTCCTCCCCTTTTGTTATTCCAAGTAAAGATTCCATTACTTGTCTCTGTGTCTACTAGCCTCATATTGTTTATAAAATTTTGAAATTCTATGGAGTCTCTGCCTAGTGATCTGGTTCCACCTTTTTTCTCTGACAGGGACCTAATCATATTAAAGTCCCCTCCCAAAATCCAGGGGATGCCCAAATGTCTGTCTCTTAGATCCTCCAGTGAAGTAAGAAGCCTTAGTTTGTCTTCAAGCTTCTGTGGACCATAAACATTTGTGATTAAATAAACTTCCTTGTCCCCCAAAGGTTGAATAACCACTGATAAGTAGTTCCTAGATGCTTCCACATCTAGGATTCCTAGTTTCTGAGGGTTCCAAAGTGTGAGAATTCCTCCTGCTGTTTTGTCTGCTTTAACTTCTAGATATTCATATTTAGTCAGCCATTTGCTGTGTATTTCTCTTATTTTTTCTACTGAACATTTTGTTTCCTGGATGAAAATCATATCAGGTTTTTCTTCTTTCATTCTATTGCTAAGATTCCTTTGTTTCCTTTTACTCCCTAGACCCCTAATATTCCATGTTGTGAGATTCATTAAGAAAGATTTGTAAATGAGTAACTGGTTAGGTCTTTCATCTTACCTGAATCGATCATGAGTTTTCCACACTCTATCAGCAGCTCGTTCTATTTTTTCCTACCTCTTTTTCGGCTTGGGTTTCTAGGTGCTAGTCCCGATGTTTCCTTCATTGTTTTCACCCCTTCGTTGTCCTGACTATCATGGTTTCTTTTAACTCTCGAACCTTTTTTCTGAGTTCTCCATAGGAACAGCTGTTGCAATCTATTGAACTCCTCTTGTGGTAGAGAATCCATTCCTTTGGTGGTTCCCTACTCCAGGAACGTTTCCAAATCTAGATGCTCCCTATCAAGAATTTCTTGCAGTTCATGATCCTTTGCTCCCACCTCGCTTGGGGTCATCTCTTGGTCCCTATCAAGTTCCATAATGTTTAGCAGATCCTCCTTTTGTTGGATGTTGTCATGTGTGTCCTCCATACTCTCTTCCTTTTCCTTCTCCACAGAGCTATCCTCCAGATTTTGATTTAATTTATCATGCTCCTCTTCATCTTCCAGTACCTTGTACCTATTTTGACTTGGCTGCTTTTCCTCGTTGATTTTCTTTTGGTGCTTTCTCCCTCCTTTACCTCTGTTACCCACTTTGTTAAAGCTTTCAGTTTCTTTCCTTGAGGTAGCTTTAGTTTTGCTTTCCATTTTGTTTAAGGGCCAATCCCTGAATAGATGACCATGTTCATGGCATTTGCGGCATCTGAAAGGAACATGCTCATAGTCCACCGCTTGTACCCATTCTTCATAAAAAACTTACAAAATTACTTCATCCGGTAGAGCTCCAGAGAGGTCCATCTCTATGCATATACGGGAAAAGGAGGTATACTTTCCCTGCCTAGTGGCCTCAGATATTTTTACAAAATGCCCTAGTTTATTTCCTATTGCTTTTAATGATTCTGGCTGCCAATAATCCAGTGGTAAGGAGTAGAGCCTTACCCAAACCGGGACCGAAGTGAATGTCTTGCACTCCAGGACAAAATTCATCACCCAAGGCCGCATATAGAGGCCTGCAGTGGCATAGAAGTAGAGCCCTCCTTCAAACACCCTGTCTTTATCCTCAATGTTAGTAAAAACTATAGTGAATAAACCCTTTGATCCTAGGTGCAGATCATCTCCCTTAGGTTTCCAATGATACTTTATCCATGCCTGCAAAGCCTTCTTCGTTGACCATAACCCCATGAATTTACAAATGACTACGTAAATCGCCATATGTTCCCTATGCGCCTGTAGCGCTGGATCGCTTAACACCACTATGGGTGTGATGGTCACCCCAGGCTTACACGGTCTAGTTCGATTTTTGTTGTCTGCATTTTGATTTTCTCCTTCTGTTTGTGTTTCTCTCATGATTTCTTCCTGCGCATTTTCCTGCACCTATGAACCTCTATTGTTTTGTTTCCCTCCTCCTAAAATTCCAGTTTCAGCCTCCAGAGGTTTCTTGAATCGATTGGAAACTGCCTACCTATAGGAGGGAGTGGAACTCCCCCCCTCTCGCCTCTCCATGGTACCCAACGCTTAACCTCTTCTGCAAACCCTAGCTCCTAGAGAAGTTTTTTTTTTTCCCGCCTCCTTACTTCCATGTAGTTTGTAATCTCAATCAGGAATCTGATAAAGATAATTATCCAGTGCCATCCATGGAACATAACCTCCAAATAATATCTCGGTCTAAGATGTTCTCAAATACTAGATGGGTTTTCTGGTTACAATCAAGTGCTATGTTAGGTCCCTATACTACTAGTGTAACCCCTTATTGTTATTAGTACAACCCCTTTATTATATTTTTGTGCCCATGTAGTCCCCATATTGTTATTATTGTGCCCCATAGAAGCCCACTATTGTTATTATTGTGCCCTTACATTATTATTGTTATGTCAGCTCTGATTATATTATGACCCCTTAGACTCCTATATATAGAAAGGAGGTCTTGTCATTTGTAGCATCCAAGAATTGTTCATTTGTGTAATGTAAAGGAGGTTTCCCCTCGAAGAGGCTTATTCCTAAGGCGTTGATCTATCTTTTCTATCTTTTTGTGAGCTGGTTTCATAACATTTGGTATCAGAGCTTTGGATTCTAGGGTTTCGCTGCTCCAAACAGATCATCATGGTATTTTCGCTATAACGTTTTTTCTGCGATGTTTCAGAAGCTACAAAAAAAACCCATTTGAGAAGAAAATTCGCTGAACTGCGCATCCAAATTTCAGATATTTTCTCACTATATTTTCGGAGATATGATCTGAGGAAGTTAGGGTTTTGCAAGCTCCATAATTTCATCTAAAACGGGTCATTGTGGTATTTTCACTATAACCTTTTCGCTACGAAGTTTCAGAAGTTAAAGAAAAAACCCATTTGAGAAGAAATCGTTCTGAATCTCGGGTCCAAATTTCAGATCTTGTCTCGCTACATTTTTGGATATATGATATGAGGAAGTTAGGGTTTTTGCAGACTCTTGAATTACATCCTAAACATGTGACCTTGGGAAAATCATCATAACTTTCTCTCTGAGAAACAAATTGAAATTTCGTAAGAAGTTACAAAAAGAGGACAGACTGTAGTTTTCTGTGCATAGTTTTTAGATCCGAAGGTCGAAACAGTGACACGTGGCACGTCATACAAGTTTGCTCTACTGAAACATTATATAATCAGGTCATCTTAGGAGATTGGGCATAACTCTTTCTTGGAGAATCAAATTCTAATTAGACTTGTGGGGTTAGAAAGAGGACTTAGGGGACTACTGCAGGAGACAATTTCAGAACTTTGAGATCTAAAAGTACAGAGTTATAGTCATTTCAAGATTGAGCTCCTGAAATCAAGAAAAGGCGATATGAGGAAGTTTGATGGAAAGGATCCAGTAAATTGGATACTACAGATGGAGCAATATTTTGATCTACATGGTGTACCACTATTACAAAAGGTATGTATTGCATCTTCATATTTAGAACCGGATCAATTTTTATGGTATAAAGGGCTTTGTTCTCATAAACAACTTGTTACGTGGTCAATTTTCATGGAGGAAATGATAGCACATTATGAGGATACAAAGAGCAACACCTTCTTTAGAGAAACACCACAACAATTGGAAGAAAAAAGAGAAAAAGGGCTTTGTTACAAAGTGGAAAGCAAAATTATGGCAACAAGGAAGTCTACCCCTCACAACTATAAAGATGGAAGTGTTGTTTCTCCTAGCCTTCCACAACCTACAAGGGTTACACGACAACAATTGGAAGAAAAAAGAGAAAAAGGGCTTTGTTACAATTGCGATAGCAAATACATTAAAGGTCATAAGTGTTTTGAGGAGAAATTATTTTACATTGATTGTGGAGAGGAGGAAGAAAAGGATCAAGAAACGTCAAAAGAAGAGTATATACACCAAGAACCAACCCCAAATAAAGAAGAAATGAATCTGACCATATTTTGTAAAGCATTGGAAAGAATTACCACTCCTAAAACTCTCAAGATAGAAGGACATATCAAGAAGAAAAAGGTTCAAGAAGTGAAAGATCACATCGAGAAAGAAGAAATGAATCCGACCATATCTTGTAATGCATTGGATGGAATTACCACTCCTCGAACTATCAATATAGAAGGACATATCAAGAAGAAAAATGTTCAAGAATTGAAAGATCACGTCGAGTCTCAAGAAATCAATCCGACCATATCTTGTAATGAATTGGAAGAAATTACCACTCCTCAAACTATCAAGATAGAAGGACATATCAAGAAGAAAAAGATAAGAGTGTTGATTGATTCGGGCAGTACCCATAATTTTATTGATTGTAAGATAGCCAAGGAATTAAATTGCTTCCTATATCCAGCACCAGAGTGTGAAGTGATGGTTGCAAGTGGAGGAACCATAAATTGCTCTGGAAAATGCCATAATATCAAGCTATCCATGGGAGAATATGTATTGAATAGCCCAATGCTTTCCATTCCAATGGGTGCTACTGATGTTTTACTAGGAGTCTAATGGCTACAATCTTTGGGTATGATAGCTTTTAATTTTCAAGAACTTTTCTTGAATTTTTTTTGGGAAGGAAAGTGTTAGCCTCCTATACCAATAGGGTTTCATATTTCATGATTGACAGTGGAAGTGCTAAAAATGATCATCTTTGAAGATTCAAAGGTTCCATTTTTGTGAACAAAGCAAAAAGTTAAAAAATGTAAAGAGGGTATGCCTTAAAAGAATGATCAAAAGGCAAGAAAGTGAACTGGTCAAAAGAAAAAATAATTGAAATGAACCCCAAAGAAAGACCAGGAAAGTGGCCAACCAAAATGCTACTGCTATATTGATGGATGGCTCAACAGTTCAAACTAGGCCATGCCATGTTTTAAATTGCCTGTTTTAGAGTAGGGAATGAGTACTTGTTCAAACAGTTCAAGCTTGACAGATGACTAGCTGGATAGAGAAAGGAAGGAGCCCACTAGCTTAATCTGGGCCCTTGGAAGATATAAGGGTAGATTTAGATAGGATGGCAGCAAAAAGAAAAGAGCATATGAGGGTTTGCAAGTCTAAGTGCACCCTCCCTGAAGTAACAAAAAATGCTAGGTTCTAAGTTGGGTAGGTAGCCAGAAGTTGCAGAATCCTGATCCTGCTTAGTTTTGGCCTTGATCAAGAAGACACATGTTAGCAGTTGCAAAGGTATCTATGCAGCATTTTGAAGGCAAAATATAGAAGCATGTCTAACTCCCCCTGTTTTCCCCCAAAGACTCTCTTTCTAACATCCCCTAGAGGACTTTAGGACCTCCCTAAAAATAGTCCTCCTTGTATTTCTTTTTGGAAAAATGCATGACAAGTTTTCACCTTCTTCTCCAAAAAGAAGCCACATTTCTTGTGTAAAATCATTCCCCATCTACTTATGAAACTAGGTTTACTCACTAAACTTAGTTTTTCATCCCTCATTTTCAATCTTTCATATCCCCAATTCACATTGACTTCTAACCCTATTATCTAACTCCCTAAGTGCCCCTTTTCCCCTACTACTATAGCACTATTGTGAAAAAAGCCCAAAAAATATGTAAATACCCCCCCCCCCCCCCTTGGGCATTATAGCCATATTTTCAAAGTTTGGAGAATGCTACAGAATCAAAGGTTTCTTGTATTTGGTTCATTTTAAAGATTGGGGATTGAATTAACACTTGGTTAGTTTAATAACCCGTTCCTACCCTTATCCGCTTTGCAAACCCACAACATTGCATTATCCCCGCCATTGTATAAATTTTGTAAAAACCCACTTTTTTCCGCTTTTCCAAAGTCTGTATTTCGGCGCGCCCCACCAAAAAACAAAAAATATTAAAAAAATCCCCGCCGGGTCCCGCCGTATCGCCTTCGCACATCCGCAGCCCGTCGTCCGTCGGATCCGGGCCCTCCCATCCGACGGCCCACAACGATTTCGGACCGCTCCCTCCGTCCGCCCTTTACCGCCCGAAATTTGTCAGAGGGTGACGTAGGGCCGAGGACGCGTGCCCGCCTGTTACTGGAGTGGGCGACCTCTGACCATTACCGGGCCCGTACTCTTAGCGGTCCGATAAATACCACTAACCGCCTTTGATTACCGCTGTCCCGCTCCCGCCCCACGTCATCTCCACATCAGCCCTACCTCACCCCACTCCCCACCATTCCTCAGACCTGTCTGCCACATCGCCCATCCATGTCACTCCCAATCACCAGGCGCCACGTCACTCCTCCGTACCTTGTCGGACCAATGACATCATGATGATGTCATCCACTAAAAAGGCGCCAAATACCAAATTTTTTATATAAGTGCGCAAAAATCGTTTTTTCCCCTTTTTTCGCCGAAATACGCACTGTACTCCTGCATGAGTGTTTACGTTGCTTGTCCGCCAACTCTGAAGCTTGCTCCCTCGCTGCTGGCGCCGTGTATTCACCTGACTATCAACACCATCTTCATACTCTGCCCAGGTATTTATCAGTTTCCCTTTGCATGCCTTGGTCCTTGCATAATTCACTAAAGCAAACAAGAAAAGAGGGAAAACATAAGAATTGCTAGGAATCCTCAGTAACTGGAGCTTCATTTCCCCACTATAATCCTAAATTCGCCTACAGAGGTCCCCCATTGTGCACAATTATCACAAATTCACAGCTTATTGCGCATTTGCGAAACTAAACCATTGCCAGACAAATTCACCGAAAAGGCAATTCTCAGTCCCAGCATTTGCCCTTTAAATCTCTCCCAGGAGCATTTCATCTCAGTTTCACCCCAATTTGCCTTGTTCCCTCTGCAAATTGCCCTGCTCATTGAAGTTCACCGCTCTGTATTTCTTTTTCCCAGAAAATCCAGTTCAAATACAATTCCAAGTATCAATTGACAATGGAGACCCCGGTGGCATTAAACATTGCACCATTGAATGCCCCACATAAGGACCTGGAATGGCTGGCCCTTGCAGACAGAGATTATCAGATGAGAGAAACTGTAGAGCTGTGTAACAAATACCACATAGAAACAGTTTGTGAGTTAAGGAAGAAACACAGAGATGGTACAGACCTCCTGGGAATCTGGAAATCCCATTTTCCAATCTACTATCTCCCTCAGGTCAATGAGTTCCCTGACTTGATTCACCAGTGCTGCACAAACTATGACCCCAATCAAAGGGCTGTTCTGAGTCCTTCAGGCTCTGTCTTATTCCATATCACTCCTGAAGCCATCAACCAAATGCTACAGTTTCAACCTACAAAGCCACTGGTTCCTCTTACTATGCAGCTTTTACTAGAGCAGGGTGCCAAGCTCTCCAACTCACAAATTACAAGAATTGGCCAATTGTTTATGCTTCCAGATTACCAGCCCTGACAGCCTCCCCCTTATCTGCATGTCTAGTTCAATGACATAGGGAGACTGCTAGTAGACATGATATCCTCCATCCTAGGGTTCAAAACCAGTGAGTTTGTGGATGAGACAACATTGGTAGTGCTATCCATTTTTACCCAGGACATCCCCCTACTGTCCAGTATGACTATGCTACATTTATAGCCAACAAAATTCATGAACAGTTCATGAACTTGGAGAGAGAGAGGGTATTCAAATACACCTCCTATATATATCATCTGCTATTGTACAATCAGCCTGATAGCTTTCCTCTTTTCCTCAAGAAACTAGATGCAAAGGGAAACAAAAGGTCTGTAATGTTCTGGACATCAGTCTGCCATCATATTCATTACTCACCATACAATTACTGTGAGTTTATTGACCTCTTCATTCATCCAGCCTTGTCACTGCTGCAGAGTTCCCCTCCTCCTAGACTCACTGATGATATGCAGAAAATCCTCCAGCTCTCTAAGAACTATAACATTGGAGATTGGTACTTTTACCAACACCACACAGTGATCAGAATATATGGCTGTGAGTTAGCACCATACAGGCTACCAAATTATGTTCCCATGAGACTCTTTGCACTAGAATACTTCAGGCAGTTCGGCAATGTAGATATGATTCACTTCCATAGCAGAAACAAGAAGGCACAGTTGAAAATTAAGCATCAATTGGGTCCATTTATCTTTAATAAGAGGGAAGAAGCTTGGGAAGAGGCAGACAAAATGCTAAAGGGCCTCCTCCTCAAGACAAGCTTCTATTGGGCACCCTATGACCCTAACCATTTCATAAGCCTCAGAAGAATCAAGTATAGGCTTGCCACCTATGATCATTTTAGCATTCCAGAAATTGAAAAACATGCTAACCAACTAGAGTGGAGGGAAGGCACCTTAGTGGAGGATTATTCTGAAGAAGAATTAGCAGAAATAGCCATTAAAACTTTAGAAAAGGCAGTTGACTTGGAATATTTTGGACAGGTTTGGTCTTCAGGCACTCAGCATCTTGGAGAAGCCGCCTCTTCGTCCACTGTTCCCCAGCAGCCTGCCAAAACATCTGATCAAGCATAAAACATGGCCAAAGGCAAAGCAGTACAACAAGAGGAGTCACCTCCTAATGTGGAGCAGCAAGTAGAGCAGCAGGAAGGTGCAGCCAAGGAACCTGCCTCCACAGAACAGCAAACACAAGAGCAAATCCCTCCCAGGCAGGAGGTAATAGTTGAATCCTCAGTGTTGCAAACACCTGCTAATGAGGAAAGAACAAGGAAAAGGGATAGGCAAGAGGACACTCCTCTCACTACTTCAACGAACCAGCAAGGTGAAAAAAGACAGAGGCTAAATCCCTTTTCAGAGGAGGAATTACCAGAGAGACCAACTGATATTGTGCCCCCTCCTAGCATTGAAACATCAACCAGCTCCTTACAGCAAGGACAGGACATGCCACCTGGGGCAGAGGTGAGCTCTTCAAGGCAGCGATCTAAGGCGGACTCTAGCATCAAGCAGCAGTTCATAGATATCAAGAAAAGGAATGAGCCCCTCAAATACCAAATCTACAACCAACTCTTGAAAATGGCACCAACTAATCAGCAGAGATTGATGTCTGCTTATGACATTCAAGAACAAAAAATGACTCTTAGTCATTTCAAGCCTACTATGCAGCAACCTCAAATAGCTGTTGATTATATCAGAACTAATCTGGAAATTTTTGCCAAAGACAACCACCCCATGGATCAGATTGAGCTACACAGGAAAACCGGGGAGATGCTCTATTCCACTTTAGCTAATAAGACCCTACTGGCACACCAATTACAAAATTCTTTACACAATACTGCTACCCAGCTTGAATTAGAAAAGGCATCATCTCAAGCCAAGGACAACAGAATCAAGTCCTTGGAAGAGATCATTATAGAGTTGGGTCATGATCCAAAGGACCCTAAGGGTGTGCAGGCACTATTAAAGAAGAGAGATGAAGACATAGCAGCTATGAGAAAGCATATCAAGCTGCCAGCTACCCTTCACCCTCAAACTGGAGAGGTGGCAGAGCAAAAGAAGGATCAGGATGTGGTTGCTTTACTCCTGAGTTTATACAAAAGGTTGATGGAAACAGAGAGTGCATTGGAGGTAGCATTGAAAACAAGACAAGCTGAATTACCAATGCAGCTAGCACAGACCTCTGCAGCAGCTCCTACCACCAGACAAACATCAGAGGCAGGCCCTTCAACATCAGTGCCAGCAACAACACCAGAACAGGGACCCAGCCTAAGCATGCAGAACATGATGAAGGAGCTTGAGGCTTTAGAATCACAGATGGCTGAACTACAAGAGACCAAGGACAAATTGGCTGCCATTGAAGAAAAGTATGATAAATCAACGCAGAGCATAGCTGAAAAAACAAGAGAGGTAAGAGCTCTTGAGAAAAGAATAAAGGAACTGGAAAAAGAACTCTCTCTTGATAAGGTTGTAGTTGAAATCAAGAAAATCCTGTGAGCCAACATTGGCCAATCTATTACAGACCAGTGGCAATATATTGAAACTATCCATATGGATCTCATAGGCAGGACCCAACTAGAAAACCAAAGAGCAAGAGCATCTCTAGGCAACATGCCTGAAATAGCCAACAGGATGATCAATGTCCTTAACAATCGTACTGGCCCCCAGCTGGCAGCAATGGGTATCACCAGCAGAATGGATACCATTTTACTGGTAAAGAGGGTGCTTACCTTGAGAAATCATGTACAAACATTGGACAGAAGGTGCCAAGAAATGCAGGCAGATGTGAACAAATTTATTGAAAAAATTACAACATTACATAATAGAGGTCTTCCCAGTTTGGTAACCAGTGCAGGAAGGTTACTATCTCATGAAAATTATGCTAAAAGAGTCAACACATATGCCACAAACCAGATCACTGCATCAGCAAGTGCCCCAGAGGAAGCAAGCCCTCCATCTGGGCAAAGTCTATATGACAAACTGGAGAATTTATTCTTTATTGTGAATGAGATTAGACATATTTTTGAAGTGCCTCCAAACTATTACAAATACACTGAGGCAGATGAGACTTTGGGAAAAATCCTAAGACACCAATTGCCTACACAGGAATGGTGGATGGGCATGATATAAACACTGCTGTGAAGAGACAGGTTTTTCACCAAATTTTTGTGTATCGATCACAAGTCAGCATTTTCAGAAAAATAATATATTTGCTCTGACTGGGAAAGGAGTGGACAAGGCCAACTCAGCAGTCAAATTTGGCCACCAAAGCAGGACCGACAGATGCAGATGACGGGGCTGAGGTAGCCGCACCACGACAAGGCAGTAAAGGGCAGATTTCTCAGAATCAATGCAAAGCACCCGACAGACCCAGTTGCCCCAAAAGTCAAAGAATTTCTGACAGAAGTGAACAGTCATTCATTGTTCATTTAAAGTAGCAATAACTATTGCATCTGCTATTCTTGAAAGTTGGTAAAGACAGTTATTGAGCAAATGACTCATCGTTAAGATATTTTGTAAAACGATTGTATATATATCCCCACGCATAAACTTATTGGGGTTGTTGATTTTTCTTCTGAAGAGCTATACTGTAATTTCAGACTTTTAATACAAGAAGCTAATGGAATTTCTAAAGTTCTGAGTTGTTTGAAGTGTTGTGATGGGCTTGCTTGCTGCTACAGGATTCCTGCGCTATTTCATGTCACAATAAGTTTTCTGAACCATGTTATTATGTATTCCTCTCTTTCATAATCCACTTATGCTGTATGTTTCATAGGCTTAGCATCAGAGAAAAAGAATAGTTTCAGGATTTGTTCGTTAAACACCCTGAACTCAATCTCTGCTGTTATGAATGTCTTCTTCAGAATTAGTTATGAATGTGAAATTATTAATTGCTCACATTTACACTGAATCTTTCATAGTAAATACTGTTAAGGAATTCTAATCTGCTCCTGAGTAATATTTCATTTCTCCATATCACCAGCGTAGTGACAGATTCTTAGTTGCCTCTCACTGACTGGAAGTAGTCCATATTCCACAATTTGAAGATTGTTTCATGAGTACCCAGATGGCCCTGCAGTATCATCAGCCTCAATCAATACCTCAAACAAAACATAATCATAAACTCCAATGCCCAATGGACTAAAACCCCTGTAGATTACTGTTTAGCTGTTAGAAGATATCATTCAACCAAAACTTTGAACAAAATTCAGTGCATCATAACTAGCCTAAAACATTACTAAAACAAAGCTAAATTCTAAAGAAAGAGCCCTCTCTGATTGCAGGTAGGCTAGAACCTGTGATCCAAAGATTGGTCTATGGTTACCTCGGCCGTATTCCCTTAGGAGTCAAAGGGAACAACCTGAGTGATAACAAAAAGGAAGTTGAATTGAGGGGTATTGAAGGAAAACCTGAAAAGATAATCAACTCTAACAGCATGACAAAGCTCCTAAATAAATAACAACGAGGTGTAATTTCACAATTATGTTCACTAGAGGATCCCACATCGAAATCACGTATTTCTCCATATCTCCAAAATGTTTTGGACAATCATTCGAAGGTATTTGAGACTCCCAAAGGCCTCCCACCTATTCGTGACCATGATCATGTTATTCATTTGATTCCACGAAGTGTTCCTCCAAACATCAGGCCTTACATATATCCATATGCCCAAAGGAGTGGGAACTCATTCAAAAGTTGCAGAAGATCCCAGTTCAAACAGTATTGCGAGAACTTGACAAGGAAGGAAAAATCATATTGGAACCTGAAGCAGTCACAGAACCGAGAAATCGAAATCTATGAAATAGATCAATTTCAAAGTATCTCATCAAGTAGAAGAACTTACCCGCTGAAGATTCCACATGGGAGGACAAGAGTTTACACAGAAGCATCAAGAACTACTCAAGCGTTGAAGACAACACTTTTTGAAGGAGAGGGGCATGTTAGGTCCCTATACTACTAGTGTAACCTCTTATTGTTATTAGTACAACCCCCTTATTATATTGTTGTGCCCATGTAGTCCCCATATTGTTATTATTGTGCCCCAGAGAAGCCCACCATTGTTATTATTGTGCCCTTACATTATTATTGTTATGTCGGCTCTGATTATATTATGACCCCTTAGACTCCTATATATAGAAAGGAGGTCTTGTCATTTGTATCATCCAAGAATTGTTCATTTGTGTAATGTAAAGGAGGTTTCCCCCTCGAAGAGGCTTATTCCTAAGGCGTTGATCTATTTTTTCTATCTTTTTGTGAGCTGGTTTCATAACATGCTAGTGGCGGAACCGAATTGTTTGAAAACTACCTTCATGACCAAATGGGAAAAATTGACATTCAAGAGAATTATAACACCCTCCTCCCACATCCACACAAGTAATCATGCCAACTAGTGTAAACATGAGACGAGAGGAGATTCGACCTCCTCTGTGACCTTAAGGAAGTGGAATCAACAGAACATCACACACATTCATCCAACATCATCAACATAACCCTCAAGAGACAAGTCCGCCACTTAGACAACCTGTCCCTGGGTCTCACTGTTGTTCTGGATCTCTTAGGCCATAGTCACTCTCATGTTATAGGCAAGGGAGCGACCAAAAACCTAAATTCGCTCTCACAGGCTTGCTTTCCAGTGACAAGAGACCAAAATTCCTAGTTTTATGCTAGCGAACCCAGGATTTGAGCCAATTTTTCAAGCCCAGAGCCCAGGCCATTGCCCAGAATGGAGTGATAGCTTGAAATTAGTAAAAGTACAGGGAAAAAATTATGTAAAAGCAATAAGATGAACAAAAATATAACTAGACCCCTACTAGCCATGACAAGCATTTCGCCAAACACATCATCAACATGTAACCTACAGGTGTAAACAACAAAATTAAGTGTAGGGATCTCATACTTATCTGAGAATCGCTATGAACCATTGTTCCCTCATGTCAATTGTTGCATTATCCTCTATTAGGTCATAGACACATTATCCATTCATATACAAGTAAAAACATGTTGAGAGTCATACATAGTTGTTGTCATAAAATATACATATAACCATCATAATAGGAACATAAATACCATAAACATATCAGCAATGAATATCCGCATATACATCAGTACATTTACACATGAAAAACAAGGGAATGAATTTCTCATTAATGAATACAATGAACCAACTAGAGATGGTACTACCACTTTCCACCTGACCATAGATTGGTTGATCCAAGTCTCTCTTCATCCAATCACCCCCGTGCCATATTCCAAACATGAATGTGGGACTCATAGAACACCCCAATCAACATGGATGCCAACGGAGTTCTTCGCCTACATCGTGAGGAATTTGAGTGCCTCCTAGTCTCTCAGGCTTTACTGTGCATCCACAGTCTGATCCAGGGATCACTAGGCCCTACACCAAGACATACTCTCCATGCTTTACGGTGCATCCCATCCCAGGACCATTAGGCCCAATGGAGAGAAAATCCACCTCTTAGCTTTACCGTTATCCCTCCATTCACCAGCAAGGATTCCTAGGCCCACCGAGGCACACAATTTGGCTTTACCGCAACCAACAGTTTGGTTAAGGGGTTACTAGGCTAGTGGCTTCGTGATCCTCAATATGTTTCAGGGACCACTCAGACCATGTTTTTGTCAATTCAGAGATCCACCCCACTCAACTTCGAATCCAATCCTGTCATCCCACATAAAACGAATGAGAGAACCCATCTCATCAAAGCTATCAGGAAATGGCAAAGCTAGGGTGAAAATACTGTCACACCTAGAAAAACCCATGCCATGGTAGCAAAGAAACACATGGAATCCCATGCATGCCAATTCTAGCAAGGAAAATGCACATGCAAGTTGATACCTACAATGAATCCTATTTTAGTTGCTCGATCTTACCTTTCCCTACTTGATCTTTTCTTTCTCTTGCCTTCTTTGCCTTTCTTGCTCCAATTCCAAAGTGCTTTAAGAAACTCCAAGTGTCCAAGAGTGAGAGAGAGAAAGAGAAGAATGAGAGAGCTCCAAAGCTAAACTGAAAAAATGTTACCAACTGATCCTCAAAAGCCTTTTTATGAATGAGGCCTCTATTTTCTTCATTTTCCATTAATTTCCCTCATTTTCCTCCTCACATGCAACTTGTGACCTTTCACCTCTCTTTTCTCCTAATTTCCATTATTTTCATAAATAATTGTGCCAAAAATGCCATTTTGCCTTTCCAAAGCCTTAGCCATTTCCTTTGCCAATTTTGTTAGCCAAAAACAACCAAATGAACACCCCCTAGGATGTCTTGCCCAACATTTATCTTGGAATAAGTGTCCCATCGACCGTGGTTATTGTTTTTAACTTTTATTACATGTAATTTTCACCAAGGTTGTTACAAGAATGCCATTCGTACTTATCAATGTCAGTGTCACTTTTCAAGGAGCGATGGACATCGCTTTTCGCCACTTGATTGGTCAAATTGTAGTTGTTTATTTGGATGATTTTACTATCTTTTCCAAAAAAAGATCAGGTCATGTACGTCATCTGAAACAAATATTTGAGCAATGTCGTAAATATGGGATTTCCCTCAATCCCGTGAAAAGCATCTTTGGTGCATCATAAGGGACTTTATTATGGCACATCATTGTAAAGAGTGGAATCAAAGTTGATCCCGAGTGGGTCAAAGCCATTACACAAATCTCGTTCCCGATCAATAAGAAGGCTATGCAATCTTTCTTAGGGAAGATTAATTTTCTGCGAAAATTCATCTTTGATTATGCTCAAATAGTTAAGCCTTTATAAGAGATGATTAGCAGAGATGCAACTTATAAATGGGACAAACAAGAAAAGGATGTTTTCGCTCAAATTAAATAGGTTATTGTTGATGCACCTACGCTATTAAGTCTTGATTATGGAAAATATTTCTTATTTTTTACCTTTGCTTCAGATTCCTCTATTGCGGTCGTATTCACTCATGGTCCTTCTCTTTCTCTCTCATCCAAAACCAAGCATCATGTGTGTTTGGAGGACGCTAGAATTATTGCAAGAGAGGATCATTATCAAAAGAGGAAAATCAGAGAGGCTATCAAAATTATGAAGTTTCCTCATAATCTCAACAGGGACAATGGAAATGAGATTAGTGGAAACTGGCTTCCCCTGATTAGACATATCAATCCCTCCAGATCTTTCGAGGTGTAGTATCACTGGTATCTTCCTCCCCGTTCCTTAATTAATAGCATCTGTCTTAGTGATAAATTTTTTTAGGAATTAATAATTATTTATTTGACATAATAACCATTTATCTTTAAATAGATAAATAAATGATTATTATTAATAATAACTAATAAAACAAAATAAAAAAATGTATTCCAGTGACAATAGATTTTAGCATTAGCATTATTAAAAATTAAAAATTAATTAATCTATAAATAATTTATTTCTTTGCTAGTTAGGTACTTAGGGTTTAATTATCTATCAATAAAATAAAATTATTTATTATTGAATCCTAATAATAAATAATTATTAAGATTATTTTAAGATAATATAGATGATTATTAACTAATAAATAAATTGATTAACTAATATAAAAAATATAAAAATTTATTCTAGTGAATAGATTTGAAAATTAACATTAATAGAAAAAATTATAAATAAATTAAATAATTTATTTCTTTGTTAATTAGGTACTTAGGATTTAATTATCTATCAATGAAATTAATCTATAAATCATAAAAATAAAATAAGAATAAAATAATTTAATCTTAATCAAATCAAATCAGTTATTACTTTCCTAGTTAGGTATTTAATGGATTGATTGATTAATTAATCAATTAATTAATTTGACCTTTAGTAATTCTTTTATTAGTAATTTGACCTTTAATTTTTTATTATTTATTGGTTATCTTGACTTTGATCCTGGTCCTCTGGTCAATATTAGCGGTTAGGTCAAACTAGCCATTGGAGGCTCTGCTCGGTCTATATAGCATGCTTAGCTAGATCTGTTTTCTTCATCTTGTCCTGACGATGAACCACACTGGTTGGTTCGAAACGCGTCGACAAATGACTTTTCATGTGATTTACGCCGAAATCTTTATCTAACCTAATATGGATCACAGAAGCCTAAACTCTATTAATTAATTAATTTGTTTAAGGAAAAAAGAAATAAATTAGACTTATATATTTTTATATATAAAAATTAAAAATTTATAAATTAGTAATCCATATTTGGCTAAAACAAAATTTTTATTTTAAATTGAAATAAACTAATTATATTTAATTAGGTTACTGAATTAAAAGAAAGAAAAAATTTAAAATTAAAATTATATAGTAATTAAAATTAAAAACTAATTATACAAAAATTAAAAACTAATTATACAAAATAAACTTATTACATTTAATCTAATTATTCATTTGTTTTCTCATCATAATTAATTAGTTTTATTATTTACTAATTCATATTAGGTTAATTAAAAATAAGGAATTAAATTAAATTAAAATAATTAAAACTAAAAATAATGAAAATTGAATAGTATATGTAGGTTAGTCTTTAAATTAGTTGGCTTCTACTTGAATTAAATTAGTCGGCTTCTACTTGAATTTATCATACTTTAGGTTTTTATTTATCTATTCTTGTCGAAAGATTCTTCTCTCAATCTATCATTCATTTTTTGTCCTGATGATGGACCCACTTTGGGGTTCGAAACGTCGACATAATGAACATAGTATTGTGGATAATCTAAATCATATTGTTCCAAAAAACTACCACATAAGCTTAAAGTCTAACAAAACAAGCACATGTTGTATATAAGGTAGTTAAATACTTTAGGCCCAATCTTCTAAAAGCTCACACAATCATATTTGTACCTCGTCTAGTAGTGAGAACATTCTTTAGGAGTTGGGTGAGAAGAGGGAAAATCGAATGACCTACTCGCAGGAATATGATTTGGAGTTTAAAATAGTTCATACCATAAAGGGTCATGGCCTCTGTCAACTAGTAGCCAAAGTAGGAGACACTCCTGAGCAAAATCTTTCAGGTTGGGAGCAGGAAATGGAGACGTACAACGTTGAACATGTTCCCCATTTCACGTATACAATGCCATGGTATTTCAATATTTAGCAATTTCTAGAGCATGACACCTCACCCACGAATCTATTGAACAAGCGAAAGAGCGAAATTTGCTTAAAATGTCTATCTTACCAACTTGTCCATAAAGTGATTTTCAGAAAGCACCACAATGTTGTCTTACTAAGATGCCTTGAACCACAAAACATTGAGAAGGTAATAAGAGATTTGCATGATGGACAGGCAGGTGGTCACTATGTGGTTGACACAACTGGGCATAAAGTGATGAGGTATGGTTATTATTGGCCCACATTATTCAAGGATGCTCACGCTTATGTCTGCAAGTTCCCAACTTGTCAAATATGTGATGGTTGATATCAGAGGTCAGCCGCCCCACTGCTACCAGTAGCTGTTAAGGAACCATTCCAGCAATGGGGCCTAGATGTTATCGGAGAAATATTCTCACACTCGTCAAAGCAACACTGATATATTTTGATAGCAATAGATTATTTACTCGGTGGTTAGAAGAAGTTCCCTTGAGACAAGTGAACGACAAAGAAGTCATCCACTTCTTGCAACAGAACATTATAACTAGGTTTTGTGTTCTGACGTCTCTTGTATTTGATAATGTGACTTATTTTCTTCATTGAAACTTTATGATTTCGCATTAGAGAATGGGATTGTATTAAAGCATGCATCTAATTATTACCCGCAAGGAAATGGTTTGACTAGAACGACAAATAAAAATCTTATCTACATCATCAAGAAAACCATTTTCTCTTAGCAAAGGAATTGGGACAACGCATTGACAAATGCACTATGGGTTGAATGTGTAACTCTTAAGACTTCCATTAAGACCTTATTGTACTTTCTCATTTATGGTAAAGAAATTACCTTGCCCCCGAATTTGTATCTCCCAGTCTTGCAACTCTCCCAAGAGTCCCAAGGTAGATCTTTCCTTTTGGTTCAGAGTAGGATAGACACTTTACTCAAACTTGAGGAAGAAAGGCTCAAAGACAAAGAGAGGTTTGTTTTTCATCAAAATCGTATTAAGCGTTGGTTCAAAAAGAAACCCGTAGGGGCTAAGAGTTTCGATGTGGGTGGCCTAGTATTGAAGTGGGATAAAGCCCATGAAGATAAAGGAAAACACATGAAGTTCCAACCTCTGTCGATTAACCCTTTTACCATTGAAGAGAAGCTTGGTCATAATACCTTCAAGCTGAAATATTTAGATGGGATGATTGACCCCCTTCCCGTAATTGGCCGAGATTTAAAGCATTATTTTCAATAGCACCTACAAGCTACGCTTATTATATAGTTTTTCCTTCTCTTTTCTTTTCTTTCCGTCAGTGTGACTCATATGTGTGTCATGTTAGTCATGTCTTGTCTTGTTTTGTGTCTTGGTCATTGTACATAAATAAGACCTTGTGAATAAATGTACATAGTTCAAAAATAATTTGTGGTGGAATGAAAGAGAAAATGTGACAACCACAACGCTTGCCTTTTTGTTTATTTTTCTTATTTGTTTGGGAAGATGTTATACGTTGAGCTAAGTCTGAATGGAAAATACAATACATCCAAAAGGAAAAAATTGAGGGAACCTATTAGACATGTGCCCATGCTAGTATCCAAATTACTCAACTTGGTATAAATCTACTAGTGTGCTAACGCTTGTCCAATCTAGTAGAGAAAGGATAAGGGGAAAATCTAAAGAGAAACCAATATCTGAGGTTCTAAAATACTTCTCTAAAGGGGAAACCTCCTCTGCTTTGAATAAGTCAGGATCCCTTTTCCACCCATTGAAAATAATAAGTGTCGATGCATGGTCCTATTACATAAATAAATAAAGGGTGAAAGAAGAGAAAGGCTTCCTGTGAATGGAGGGGAAGCAAGCGACTTCAATGGGGTATTGTCTAGGCATGTTGGAAGCAAAGCAACGTTTTTGCTCCTGAAGTGACTCTGTTGGAGTACTGTACACACCTTCTGGTAACCGAGCAACACCAGAGATAAAAAATTATACTTTTAAAATCATAAACTCGTCGTGCACATTAGCCTTTCCTGGATTGGAACAATTGTGATATGGCATACCTTTTTTGTGTTGAACCAAGTGAAAGAAGGTGAGGTGCTATGTATATAATCAGGTCGAAATGAGGAAGTCAAGGAAATCTAATTGGTGAATCAATATGTCTTGAAGGGTTGACCCTTTAGCTGAAAATCCATTCCTAAACAGAGAAACTGAAGCTCGCCCAGTGTGTTGCTAAGTGTTGTCACTGCTACAACACCCTCCAAAAATTTCATTACATTCAAATTTTGGAGCCTACTCCACCATCATATCTAGTGTTTCCTTGTTTTCAATTGTTGTTTCAGGCCATTCTATATGTTTCAATTGTTCTTGATCATTCTTATGTATCGTCACATTGATTAGAACATATTTAGTGCATTTAATGGTCCTAACACCTTTGTTGTCGTAAAACGATACTTTTGGGTCACAGTCGTACATACTTCATCTATCATACTCGTGGAATGTATGAAAAGTGGCATTTTGATGTATACTTATCCTTTTTCAAGCTTGTCTAATTTTTCTCAACGAGTTGATATGTGTCGCACATGGTTTTATGTCTAAGCTCCTCATGTTTGCCTCTCGCTCTATCTTCTAGACTTAGACAAAATTTGGTTACAAAGAGAACCCATTAAGGCAAGGAATGCATGAGCGCACTCTTAAGCCTTGATTGATAATCCTTTGTTGTTCAGAACTATGACCTATGCCCTCCAAGAGCGCATAGAGCACTCCTAAAGCATCTTTCCCCTTCCTTGTTTCAAACTTTGCCCTTGAAGAAACCAAGTATTCCTTTGAGCACACTCCTTCGACCTGAAGGAATGAACCCTCCTTGAGCACATGAGCACACCCCAAAGACCCAAATATCAACTCCTTCAACCTTTAGTAATGCGCCATGTTCCCTCCTTGGCCTTTTGAGTGGATGAGCGAACTCTGAAGCCTTGAAGCTTTGAAGCTTCATCCTTCGTCCTACGACAATGTGTTGTTATGTCCCTATAATACTAGTGTATCCCCCTTATTGTTATTGTTAGTGTAGACCCTATTTTTATTGTTTTTCCCCATAGAATCCCATTATTGTTATTACTTTTCCCTTACATCATTATTGTTATGTAGGCTCTAATTATATTGTGACCCCTTAGATTCCTATATATACCAAGGAGGTCTTATCATTTGTATCATCCAAGAATTGTTCATTTATGTAATGTAAAGGAGGTTTCCCCTTCGAAGAGGATAATTTTTAAGTTGTTGATCTATCTTTTCTTTCATTTTGTGAGTCTATTGCATAACATTTGATATTAGAGCTTTGGATTCTAGGGTTTCACTGCTTCAAACATGTCATCTTGGAATTTTCGCTATAAATTTGTTTCTACGAAGGTTCAGAAGCTGAAATTCCTATAACGTGGAGCCGAAATCTTGGTGAAATTCCTATAAAAATTTCAGATATTGATTTAGTATAGTTTCTGAGATATGATCCAAAGAAGTTACGGTTTTGGCATGCTCTAGAATTCAGTCTCAAACAGGTGACCTTGGGAAAATCATCATAACTTTCTCTACGAGCATCGGATTTGAATTCCATAAAATGTGAATGAAATTAACTATAGTTTTTCATATATTATTTTCAGGGCCAAAGGTTCAGCAGTGGCACGTGGCATTCCTTAAAAGTTAGTTCTACTAAATCGGTCCATAATCAGGTCATTATGGGAGATTGGACATAAATTTATCTTGAAGTATCCAATTTTGGTATGACTTGTGGAGTTGGAAAGAATACTCAAAGGGCTACCATGGGAAGAATTCAAATATTGGAGAGCCGAAATTATAGAGATACAACAGTTTCAATATATAGCTCCAAAAGAACAAGAAAAATGTGTGTATTTTTTTTTTTTTAAATTTGCATTACTTTTGTTTGAAAAAACATTTTGAAGTGATTCAAAGGGCATAGTGAAGCATAGATATTATTGTTTTATTCCAAAATTCCCTGAAGAAAATAAATGGACAAACCTAGTAAGCAATCGGAAATCTCTGCTGTGATGCATAAAAAAGAGGAATAAATGCAACATGATATATTGAAATTACGAGACCAAGTGCAACAAATTTCGTTCTCGCAAAGAGTAACCAAAAACGAAATGGAAGCTAAGATGGATGGATTGAAGAATGGTTTAAAAGCATACATGGAATATTTGAAGGATGGCATGAATGTTAATATGGAAAGTTTGAAGGTAGATATGGAAGGTTTGACAAAGTTGCTACAAGAAATGCTTCCTAATGGTGACAAGATATTCCATGGAACTCATGATGAGAATAAAAGGAATATTAATCATGAATTTAGAGACTCTAACTTTTGGTTGAAGACCAACCACGTTTCAAAGATAGATATGAGGAAGTTTAATGGCAAGGATTCGGTAACATGGATACTACAAATGGAGCAATATTTTGATCTGCATGATGTGCAACACACACAAAAGATATGCATTGCATTTTATATTTAGAAACTAATCAGTTTGTATGGTATTGATGGATTTGTTCTCACAAACCACTTGTCACTTGGTCAATTTTTATGAAGGGGATGATAACACATTATGACGATACAAAGAGCAACACCTTCTTTAACCAATTGATAAATCTCAAACAAAAGGGTTTGATGGTGGAGCACATTAAGGAATTCAAAAAATTGAGTATCAAGGTAGTTGATATTCCATAGGAGCATAGGATTGATGTCTTCATAGGGACTTTAAACCTTAAAATAAGTCCTTAAGTTGAGATAATTAAGACTATGGTTTCCCTCTTAGGGAAAAAGAATTTACAGATGAAACTTGAGTGGATTCCCACCAAATTGACAGGTTTTGTCAAACCAAGTCAACTTTATGTTTAGGCTCTCAAATCACCAAAAACCTTCTCCCTAGAATTTCTCCCCAAACCCTAGTTGCTTCTCTAGGCTTGAAAGGATTGAAATTTCAAGAGATGAAAATATGGATTAAAAATGTGATTGATCAACAATGACTTGGACTAGTGCCTTGTCCCTTGGGTGTATGGATTCAACGATGTCAAAGATGTGCCAATCTTGTTCTTAAGGAGGATAAAATTTGATGCCCTAGCACAAATTTCAAGCATTTACCCACTTCTAGGAATAATGGAGTTTTATGGGAAGAGATTCCAAGAGTTTCACTACTAGGATAATTCTTACAATGTCATGTATGAGTAATGCATGCAAAATTCATCTAGATAACCAATTAGCAAGTTTTCAACAAATTCCAGCAGAATTTTACCATCATCTAGAATCAATATTTCCATACATTAGACATAGAAAATAGATCATTCAACAATTAGAAGTACTTACAAGAAAATTATGCAAGAAATCCATCCATTATGCCAAGAAATAACTCCAAAATATATCAAAAAATCAGCTCCAAATGTCAAAATGCATCCAATGATCCAATAATCCAAGAGAACAAGAAGTGTGTATCTCTCTAAGGAGGCTAAAAATCCCAAGTTGAGTGATGACGAGAGATGAAATGACATCTCTCCAATATATATGAGTCCTAGCATGTGTTATTATGCCTACAAGCCCCTAAAATCATAAAGTAATGGGAAAGAAACACCTCTAAGTCACATGCCGAAATAGTAATCAATGTGAACAAATGAGAAATCTCCTAAAGGAAGGTCGAAATGATAACATCATGCATGTGTATTCCTCCAGAGGGAAGGCGTTGAGGCCAAATAATGCCATGTGTAATATAGAGGGCCTTTAAAATCATGGTGAAGGGGTTGGCCCCTCTGTCTCGATGCAAATCATCCCGTGGACCCCAAAATATGGTTTGTGGCATAAATTCAAGGGTCTCCATGTGGCTAAATATTTATCTTCGCTCCAATGCTAAGGGCACTAAAGATGGTGCAAGCCCTCCCATTTCTCCAAAAGTGAGGCAAACCTCATTTGGGCCCTAGATCAACCACCAAACCATGTGATCACTACTAATACAGTTGGGGCATGTTCGTCTAGGTGCATTATCCCATGAATGATATAGGGAAAAGTGTAGAAGCTCCAGGGTGCTAAAGGTGCCCATGAACATAAATGATGCTCTATGACTATCCGAGGAACCATGGCTCTCAACATAGCACCTGTGGGTGCCAATATGATCGTCTAGTGAACTTTGACCCTAGTTAAGTTGCTTATCCCATAATGAAACCACCTACCAATCACACATAATAACTAGTGTTGCAACTTATATCATCATGTACATTTAATCATTTTTTCATATAAGTGAACCAAGCTTACAAGTAATGGGCAATGTGACACTTCATACAAGGTTTCCCTTCCAAAATTGGAGCCTTAGTCACGTAATGGTGTCACCTCCCTAGGTAGGAGCAGCTAATAGATGACCCTATTAGGTGTTTCCAAACCCCAAAGGGAAGTGACATGTCCTCAATCCTCCCTTCAATCGATAGGTGTCATGTGAATAATGATGGAAGGAAGGGGAAAAAGGGTACAAGGGTCAAATTCCATGGTCAAAGGGGTAGCAATGATGAGGAATTCCACATTCTTGGCATACAGATGTGAGGAGGGAGAAATCATGGATGCATGAGTTACCCTAGCCTTTGTTTTTCCACCTCTTATTTCCTTTTTCCTTTTCTTGATTTTTCTTTATATTACTGCCTGAAACACTAGGAAATGAGAGCATGCTTTGGATGATGTGTTGCAATGGTTACCTCCTTAATTGTGAGGCAGTTCATCGCCTACCAGGGTTTGGGACATGCAAGGGTTTCTTTCCATGATGTGGTAGGGAAAAATTGGCCCCATGAACTAGGTGATGGCCATAATGGTAAGTGGTAGATATCATGATTGGATTTTTCCCACGTGTCAATGTTGATGTCCCAACCATATTTTTCATTTTATAATTTTCTTTCTTTTGTTTCTTGCTTGTGGCCATGATATGCTCTTTCCTTTTCTTTTAGCTGCATCAACCTCCTGGGATAAAATTTCTAGGCCCCACCCAGATATGTGGAAAAAGGGAGTGGATATGCTAAATCCCAGTGGACCCATGGTCAAGTGGACTCGAAGAGGGGAGGTGGAGTAGAAGGTTCATTATGTTTGAAGGGAAGTGATAAGTATGGAAAGGGATAAATGGGACACACTATGTCAATCATGAATTTCAAAGTAGTGCCCCTTCCTAAAGCCATAGGCCATTAAGGGTGGTCCCACTAGACTAGGATAGAAAATTAACCCCCCACTTAGGGTGAGGGAACAAGATAATGGCCAAAACTAGTATTTCTTCCAAGTCACCCCATAATCCATGAAAAAACTCCAAAATGAAAACAAGCATAAGCACCTAATTACATAATGAATAAAGTACCTTTTAATTAGAATCCCACCTTCCAATATGTGCTCTTGACAAATGGGTGCGGAGACATATGAATGATGCAGATAACAAAGATATGAATGCCACATCACATCAACTACAAGGTGGCTCTTGAGGGATACTATCTACTTAATGGAAGAGATGAATAGGAGAAAAGTTTCACCTAGGGGTCACCCACTTTTGGTGGGTAACATGCCGAAAGCTTGGCGGGGCCCATGGCTAGCATGGCAAGTGATGTGTGCAAGGGGTGATGTGGCACCTTCATGGTGTGACATGTGGTATTTGGAAAAGGCCATACAAGCCAAAAATGAGTGACACATGGCATTCTTAGGGGAGACCAGGTGGAGGATGTGATGTCAATTTATCCAAGGGATAAAAAAATATGCTCAAAAGTCAAAGTTCTCAAAATATCTTGAAACAAGTTCCAAATCGTATATTTCATCATTCTGATTCAAATGATGCTTGAATCACCTCAATTCGACACCGTATGAGAAAATTATCACATTATGAAGTTTTTGGCAAATAGTTAGAGTCAACTTGCAAGGTTGACTGGGCAGGCCATACAATGGTGTGGCATTGACGTCATTAGGACGAATGGATAGGACAAGTGGTGAAGTGTGATTGGTTATGGCATTTGTGGTTGGGCCAACCATAGGCCACCACATGGCCTAATGAAAGGCTACCACATGGCCCTATGGTAGGTTGCCATGTGGCCTAGGTTTGTTGGCTAAAATTTTGTTGGGTGACCAACCAACCTCGACATGGCTCAATATTGAGACCTCTGGCAACACAGTTCAATATTTTACCACTACACCACACCATGTCACTTCTTATATAACGTGGGCCATTTTTGTTTATTGTAATGTATTTGGTGCATTTGGGGGGACCACCAAAGTGATAATTCGTTGCCATTTTTGACAGAGGGTCAATTTTGCAGGATAGTTAGCAAGGAAATGAAGAAGGAGGCCTAACTTGGCAAATTTTCAGCCATTTTGAGCCAAAGAAGAGCCTACACAAGGGTTTTTGGGTGTTTTGGACACAATAATAGTGTTATTTTTGCAATTTGAGCATTGTATATTGATTTAATTTCAAATTTGAGCATATAAAGGACCAACATTGGAAGATGGACCCAGAGATGTAGCCCAGGAGGGGTGAAATCTGTCATCAAATGGATGTTTTGTGATGTTGCAAGTTGTCTATTTTTCATTGTTAAAATCCACACAAAAAAACTACTTTTACCAAGTTTATGTGCTTTTGCAATTTCGATCCATTTCCCACAAGACATAAACTAGCTTGCAAACTTTTACAAGAAACCTTCACTTTTTATTTTCGGATCAGTTTAGTATCATAGCATAGTTGTTTTAAACATTTGACAATTTTTGCAAGTGTTTTCTTGAATGATTACAAGGTCTAAATTGAGAAGAGGAGGAGGAGTTCTTGAATAACCAAACCCTCAAATTAGTTCAAGGAGGTCGTGGAATTTGTTGTAACAATTTGGTTTTGATAAGTTAGTATATTAGCCAAAAATAATTTTAAAATGTTAAGTTAGGATATGGATGCAAAAGAAATAAAAGTTAAAATGTTAGGCCAATTTAATGTTTTATAGGCATCCATATCAATAAAATGATAGGTGTTAGCTGCCCTAAACAAAGAAGGCAAAAGAAAAATAAAATGTTAGGGAAGAAAAAAGAAAAAAATGGCTTCATTTCATATTTTTATAAATGCACAGGCTACTAGTCAAAATGCGCCACATTGGGAAATGTCAAATTATGTTAATATACAATTAGTTCCTTAATCAAGATTAATTCTTTGATTTAAAAAACTTTGGCATTTCAATTATATTATAACGCGCAAGTTTTATTTGACCCCACCAATCAACCTGTCACCTCACATTAAAACTCTGCCACCTCTCACCTCATCTGCGCCCATCTCCCAAGATCCGATGACCCACACCGCATTTCGGCCCCCCATCACCATATGAAGTTTACCATTGGGGGGGTACGAAATGGTCAGTATTCAAAACCGCGCCTGCCCCTATGTGTCAACACTACATCATTTCGGGCTTCCCTCGGGAAAAATCGTTAACGCCTCCCCCCGCCCTCTGAAAAGCAGTTTCTCAGCCTCCCAATACCACTCTTCTACTTGTTGCGTTCCCGCCACTCACCTTCCACCGCGTCATTTGCCCATTGATTCCACCAATCATATATGCTCCCTCCAAAACTAAGTCGTGAAATCATTAAATGGTTTAGTCATTAATCCAACGAACCCGCGCCACCCTCAACGGAAAAACCAGACTATTATATAATTCTCCCTTTCACTCATTGACCGGTTACTGAATTCATACACTGCCACTGTTATTGCTCTGTTATAGGTTTGCTACACCAAACTCTGACATTTTCACCTGCCAGCAACACTGTCTGCTCACTTGTTTTCAGCCTATTAGCTATGTTCTTGTCCTCAAATCCTAAGTCCCCTCTGTGTATTGAAGCCTGTAATCCAGTTTTCACTACTGTCCTTAGCCTTATCGGAAGATGCCTCCAAAGGACAAAGAACCAAAATAACCTATCAATCCTCTGGTTTATCCTCTCATTGATTTTCACCACATCCCTTTGGTTAACAGAGACCATAAAATCCATGAAACTCTCTGCAAATTTGACCTTTTTGAGATGTATTGCTGGCTCAAGGACAAATACATAGACAAATCTGATGACATTCAGTTGTGGGAATCCAATTTACGCCACTACATTTTTCCTCGTACCCACAACACCGCATAATTGGTTAGGAAGTGTCATGCATGTTATTTTCCAAGTGAAAGAGCCATCATTGCTCCCACTGGAGAAATTCTGTTTACTATCACTCCTGAAGCCATAGACCAAATGATGCAAGCCCTTATAGTAGAGAATGCCACTCCCTTTTCTTATGAAGCACTCGTTGAATTGTGCCAGAAATTGGACTTTGCTAAGAGGGCCAAAACCCTTGAACTTTTCTTGACAGAAGATGCCTCATTGCCAATGAAAAATCCTCCCTATCCCTCCTCTATTTTCCTTGAGAGAGCCAAGAAAATTATCACAATCATCTCTTACCTCCTTGGTTACTACTCATATCAGTGGGTAGATGAGGCCATCTGATCCGAATTGGATCCATGAAAATTATCAAAGTGCCATGACTGTATCAAATCAGGACAGACTTCAAAATTTATGAACAAAGAGCGATCAGGAAGACCTCTGGACAGTGGCAGTTTGCAGCCAGCAAGGAATGACGAGGACCTCGGTCAAAGTGCGCTGACCGAGGCCCATGGAGACCGCGCAGGAGGCAAAACTGGCAGTTGGGAAGCCTGAATTGGGAAATTGAGGCCATTTCTGATGCGCGATTAGTGCTAATCGTGCATCGCTGGGAAAAACCCCTCGAGAAGGAAAAGCCCTAAAGCGCTCGGTCGCATGGGAAGCCGGGAAACCATAGGGAAAGCGCTAAGGCGAAAGGCGGGTCCCGCGCTCCAAAACCGGCAGTATATCGGAGGCACATTGGGGCGGTAAGCGGATTTGGCAGAAAACGAGCGATTCCATTCATCGCACGACGCGTGTCCAGCGGATGAGAGAGAAAACTGCCTCTCATCGCGCGCTAACGGTCGAGCAAGTCAACCATGCGAAATGAGCAAACACCGTAGGATCTGGGGACTCCAGATCTGATGGCAGAGATTGCGCCCAATGGAGAAATTAGATTTGACAGGGGAATTAAGCCGCAACATATGAAATTCTGAAGTCTGATTTGACCGCTGAGTTGGTGGATGAGTCATTCCACAGTGTAACTGAAATACCGAACCGTCAAGGAAGAGCTGGCACAGTTCTTGAGAGGACAAGTGGCGATTCAAAGGGGTGGAACAGGAAGCGAATAGTCAAGGATAGATTGGCTTTAAGCCATGAATAGACAGAGAACAGAACACGAAGATAGAGAGAGCGAGAGCAAAGAAAAGACAGTGAAGCAAGAAGCAGAAAACAGAGAGCCGAGCTGACCTAAGGCAGCATCGAGCAGACAAAAGGCTTGAGAGGTTCAAGAAATCCCTGTGAGGATCTGTCGGGAATTGAGTACCACATTGTGCTCCTCCCATTAAAGACCAAAGAGGTCAAGATTTGGTAAGGAAAGAGTCTGTGCACTCTAGTGGCTTGGGGAATCCAAGAACCACCCTACTAAGCATTATCTGTTTCAGGAGACTCAAATTGAGCTCCTCATTGTAAATCTCTGCTTTAAAGACACAATAAAAGACGACCACCACTAAAAGCTGGACTGGAGACGTAGCCCTGGAGAATAGGGTGAACTCTTTATCAAGTTTTTGTGCTCTTGTATTTGCTTTTGCAATCTGATCGATCCGTTGCCTAAAATGATATAGACACACACCAGCACATGAGTCTGTAATACCTTCATTCAATAATTATTTAACTGAGATCACTCACAAGTGATTTTTAGATCAAGTGGTATCAGAGCTCTAGGCTATTAAGGTTAGACAAGCTTGTGTTGGTTTAGCTGTTGAATGCTAACTAGATCAAAGCTCAAATTAGGAGAAGGAGAGTTGGTCGAAACTAATCCTGAAATTGGGAGAGTCTATCCTCGGAAGACAATGTCAGAGGAAGGTTCTATGGGACCAGACCCTCAATTCATAGATAGTTTCCTAGCCATAAATTCCATGGTAGAAGAAATGTATAGGGACTTTAGAAAACATAAGGATGAAGATTCATCAGGCTCTAAACAAGAAAAAGGAGAAGATGAGTCTCATTTCCATGACCACTCAAAAGGAAAAGGGAAAGAGGAAAGCTTTCTCACACCTCCTAACAGCCCTGAACACAAAAAGAAAGCATCTTTGATCAAACTAGATGTTAAATTTGATTTACCTATATATGATGGAGAGTTGAATGTAGAAAAGTTGGACAATTGGATTAGACAAATTGATGTTTATTGCAGAGTGCAGAATATCGACTCAGACAAGAGCAAGATTTAGCTGGCAAGCCTACGCCTTGGAGGCATTGCCTTGGTTTGGTGGGAAGGTAGGACCCAGGCTAACATGAAAAGACATGGTAAGACTATCTCTGTCTAGAGTGAATTTGTTTCTGCAATCAAAAAACAATTCTATCCATTGGCCTACATGCAGCAAGCCATGATGAGTTGGCAAACTCTTCGACAGTTGAAAGGGAAAAGTGTGCAAGGGTACACTCAAGAATTTAGAAAGAGAGAATTGATTCTAGGAATCTCATTAGACTCACCTGAGACTCTATTGAAGTACATTGGTGGTCTACACAGCTACATGAGGCACACTATCCTCATGTTTAATCCCACTAGTATAGATGAGGTATCTGTACAAGCTACTCATCTAGAAGCTAGAGGAAAGAATGGAATTCCAGAAGTTGGGGGATGATCCCAACCCACTGCAAGCAAGAATAAGGAGAAAAGAAAGCAGAAGTGGAAAGTAAGGAAGGCTAACACTGCACAGAAAATCAAGGCTTCATGCACTCACTGTAAAAAGGACGGGCATGATGATGAGCATTGTTGGATTCTACATCCAGAGCTGAGACCTAAGAAGTTCGAGGGCAAGAATAAGAAGACTGCTACAACTATTCAGAAAGATTTGGGGTTAGACTCAGGGGATGAAACAACCATTGCAGCCATAGGTATAAGAGGTAAGAATTATGAAGCATCTACTAGTAATTCAACACAATCTACTATTGATGAAGAAAATGAGAGAAAAAGACAAGAGCTTTTCCATATTCGAGTTATTTCCAAACATCAAAAGATTGACACTTTGTTTGATAGTGGCTCACAAGTAAATTTAATTTCTAAAACAATTGTAAAGAAGTTGGGATTAGTAACTACATCTCACAAGAAACCATACCCATTAGGATGGTTAAATGATAAAGCACAACTACAAGTGACTAGACAGTGCAAACTCAAGTTTTCTTTTGGGTCAGCATTTGTAGATGAGGTTGAGTTAGACATAATTCCTTTGGATATATGTGGAATTGTTTTAGGAAGTCCTTACTTGTATGACAGAAAAGCTATTTTCTATAGAGCTGAGAACAAGTATCTACTTGTTAAAGATGGAATCGAATACTTTGTAAGAGCTCATAAGCTCAAGAATAATTATACTCTCATAAAATCAGGGCAGATGAAAAGAATGATAAATTCATGCAAACAATTCTTACTGATAGTTGTAAAGGAAAAGAAACCTGATAAAACCAATGTGTTTGAGGGCTGTAATGCTAAACAACAAGCTAATTTAGAAAAGGTTGTTTCAGAGTATGATATCTTGTTTCAAGAACCTAAAGGTCTGCCACCCAAAAAGGAAATAGTGCATGATATTATTTTGCAGCAAGATGATCCATTGCCTAACATTGGAATGTACAGGTTGTCCACTTTAGAGAATGCAGAAATCAAGAAGCAGGTGCAAGAGTTGCTCGAGAAAGGGTTCATCAGACCTAGCACATCACCATGTGAGTCACCAATCGTTTTGGTGAGAAAGAAATATGGCTCGGGGAGAATGTGCATTGATTACCGAGCAATGAATAAGATAACAATAAAAAATTGTTATCCCCTTCCTCGCATAGATGATCTTTTAAATCAATTGAAAGAAGTTGTTTATTTCTCCAAGCTAGAATTGCACAGTGGATACCATCAGGTCAAAGTTGCAGAACAAGATGCATGGAAGACTGCTTTCAAAACAAAGCAGGGATTGTATGAGTGGCTGGTTATGCCTTTTGGCTTAACTAATGCTCCTGCTACTTTCATGAGATTAATGAATGATGTACTTAGACCTTTTATTGATGATTTTGTTATTGTGTATCTGGATGACATTCTGATATTTAGCAAAATGTGGGAAGAACAATTAAAGCATGTTAAGTAGACACTAGATGTTTTGAAAAGAGAAAAAAATTATGTTAAAAACTCAAAATGTGAATTTGGAAAAACGTCTCTGAATTATTTGGGTCATATAGTAGGGGGTGGTGAATTGAAGATAGATCCCTCTAAGGTGGCATTCATTGTAAATTGGCCAAAACCCAAATCTACTATAGAAGTTAGAAGCTTCTTAGGAGCAACACAATATTGGAGAAAGTTCATTTCTAACTTTTCCTCAATTGCAGCTCCCTTACATGCTTTAACAAGATTGAACAAGGTGTTTCAATGGGGAGGCAAACAACAGAAAGCCTTCGACACCTTGAAAGAAAAGATTAGTACAACACCTGTACTAGCACTGCCTGATCTTCAAAGACCATTTGAGATCCAAACGGATGCCAGTGACTATGCCATGGGAGCAGTGTTGCATGGTAAACCCATATGTTATCATTCTGAGACCTTTAATTCTACAGTAGTTAACTATCCTACATATGATAAAGAATTGTATGCATTAGTACAGAGTGTGAAGAAGTGGAAACATTACGTAATGGGAAAAGAGACAGTGATACATACTAATCATCAACCACTTCAATATCTACACTCCCAAACTAAGTTGTAGCAATCAAGACACTATAGATGGATGGGATTTCTACAATAGTTTCACTTAGTCATCAGATATAAAAAGGGCATACATAATAAAGTTGCAGACATGTTATCTAAACCTATTATAAATGCATCTACTATACTTAAGCATAATTCTGTGTTACATGAAAGTTACATTGAACAATATGCTTAAGATATAGACTTTAAATATGTATATGCAACTTTAAGTCAAGGCAAACGAGTAGAAGAATTGGATTATCATGTAAAGGACCGACTCTTATACCATTGTGGGAAGTTATGCATTCCACAAACTGAAAGAGTAAAGATAATTCGAGAAGCACACACTTCTCTAATATTAGGTCACTTTGGGGTAAGTAAAATAGTTGCACAACTGCAAAGATTTTGTTATTGGCCAAAAATGAACGAGACTGTTTCTAGATATGTAAGAGGGTGTACTATGTGTACAAAAAGCAAGCCTAGCAATAGAAAACTAGGCTTGTACACTCCATTACCAGTTCCTTCTCACCCTTGGGAAAGTGTTTCCATGGATTTTGTTGGAGGACTGCCTAAATCTAGGAAAGGTCATGATTATCTGTATGTTGTTGTGGATAGGTTCAGCAAAATGTGTATTTTGATACCTTGTAATAAACAGATTACAGCTGAACAAACTGCAAAACTGTTCTTTGAACATGTATGGGTTCATTTTGGATTACCCACTTCCATTGTATCTGATCGAGACACCCGATTTGTGGGGAAGTTTTGGTCAAGTCTATTGGAACTGATGGACACCAAACTGAAGAAAAGCACATCTTTTCATCCACAAACTAATGGCCAGATAGAATTAGTTAACAGGACAATGATCCAGTTACTCAGAGGATACTGCAGCAACATCCTAAGCTTTGGGATGAACATTTGTGTTATGTGCAGCATGCTTACAACAGAGCAAAACATTCTTCTACACATAGATCTCCTTTTGAGACCTATTTTGGTTTCACACCAAGGTCTCCTTTGGATTTTGTCTTTGGTAAAGACACCACAGTTGCGGGACACAGTGATGTGGACAGGGCAACTAGGCTCATTGAACAAATCCAAGAGATCCACCAGGTAGTATAGGAACAACTGGAAAGAGCCAAGCCAAATAAAAGGCAAGGCATGAAAAGAATCAGATGGAGCATAGTTTCCAAGTTGGTGTCCAAGTCTAGCTATATATCAGCAAGGACAGGATGAAAAGTGAAGGTAAGAAGCTAAAGCCTATCAGGTATGGAACTTTCAAGATACTTGAGAAGGTTGGTGAGAATGATTTTTTCCTTGATCTACCAGCTTACATGCACATATACTCAGTCATGAATGCAGATTGCTTGAGATTGTTTGAACCCTCACTAATTGAGGATCCTGAAGACCAGAGTCAATTGCCTTCTATTGATGACCTGCTACCTGAATATCTTAATGAATTGCATGAAGACACAGTTCTGGACAGGAAGGTGAGGATGACACACAGAGAAGATGTTGAGTACCTCAAAATTGGGCTCAAGGGTTCAAAGCCGAGCAGTGCAAAGTGGATAGAGATTGGATAAGTGAGACGATTCTACCCTCACTTAGTCGATGCTTGAAAACCAACTTTTGGTGGTCCAAAATCTTTTTCAGTGGGAAGGCCGTGATCCGAATTGGATCCATGAAAGTTATCAAAGTGCCATGATTGTATCAAATCAGGACATACTTCAAAATTTATGAACAAAGAGTGATCAGGAAGACCTCTGGACAGTGGCAGTTTGTGGCTAGCAAGGAACGACGAGGACCTCGGTAAAAGCATGCTGACTGAGGCCCATGGAGACCACGCAGGAGGCAAAACTGGCAGTTGGAAAGCCCAGATCGGGAAACGAAGGCCATTTTTGATGCGCGATTAGCGCTAATCATGCATCACTAGGAAAAACCCCTCGAGAAGGAAAAGCCCCAAACCGCTCGGTCGCATGGGAAGCGGAGAAACCGTAGGGAAAGCGCTAAGGCGAAAGGCGGGTCCCGCGCTTCAAAACTGGCAGTATATCGGAGGCACATTGGGGCGGTAAGCAGATTTGGCAGAAAACGAGCGATTCCATTCATCGCATGACACGTGTCCGACGGATGAGAGAGAAAACTACCTCTCATCGCACGCTAACAGTTGAGCAAGTCAACCACGCAAAATGAGTGAACACCGTAGGATCTGGGGGCTCCAGATCTGACGGCGGAGATTGCGCCCAATGGAGAAATCGGATTTGACAGGGGAATTAAGCCGCGGCATATGAAAGTCTAAAGTCCAATTTGACCGTTGAGTTAGCGGATGAGTCATTCCATAGTGTAACTGAAATACCGAACCGTCGAGGAAGAGTTGGCACAATTCGTGAGAGGACAAGTGGCCACCTCCCTGTGAGACGTTGGCGATGACGCAGAGGCAGGGAACTCCAAGCGAATAGTAGCAGGTGATCCGAAGGGGCAGAAGAGGAAGTGAATAGTCAAGGATAGATTGGATTTAAGCCATGAACTAATGGAGAACAGAACACGAAGACAGAGAGAGCGAGAGAAAAGAAAAGACAATGAAGAAAGAAGTAGAAAACAGAGAGCCGAGCTGACCTAAGGTATCATCAAGCAGACAGAAGGCTTGAGAGGTTCATGCAATCCCTGTGAGGATCTGTCGGGAATTGAGTACCACATTGGGCTCCTCCCATTAAAGACCAGATAGGTCAAGATTTCGTAAGGAAAGAGTCTGTGCACTCTAGTGGCTTGGGGAATCCACGAACCACCCTACCAAGCATTATCTATTTCAGGAGACTCAAATTGAGCTCCTCATTTTAAA
This sequence comes from Pinus tabuliformis, assembly GCA_031772625.1. Classification (NCBI taxonomy): domain Eukaryota; kingdom Viridiplantae; phylum Streptophyta; class Pinopsida; order Pinales; family Pinaceae; genus Pinus; species Pinus tabuliformis. The sequence goes on from CM062807.1 coordinate 1,334,724,179, forward strand.
TCTCTACTTTAAAGACACAATAAAAGAAGGCCACCACTGAAAGCTGGACCGGAGATGTAGCCCTGGAGAATAGGGTGAACTCCTTATTAAGTTGTTGTGTTCTTGTATTTGCTTACTGTGTATCTCTTATTGTTTTCCATTTTCGAGTGTCTATGTATTTTGAAATCTGATCGATCCGTTGCCTAAAATGACATAGACACACACCAGCACATGAGTCTGTAATACCTTCATTCAATAATTATTTAACTAAGATCACTCGAGTGATTTTTAGATCACCATCATAGGATTTCTGTCCATTTTCTCTGCTGATTCTAAGCCCTCCATCATGTTTAACTTTAGCCAATTTCTTGCAGATTCAATTCATGAGAAGTTTATCAAATTCCAGGCTGAGGAGGTGTTTAAGTATGCTTTTGTGTTAGTTTATATGTTCTTATATTTTCAGGGAGACAACATCAAGCTTGCTTTGCAAAAGCTGGATGCAGAAGGGAACCAACAATTAGTCATCTTTTGGGCTACTCTGGTGATGAAGGAATAAAAGGAATATACATACAAACAGTTCATAGAGATGTTTGTGCATCCAAAAATCAGCCTCTTAAGCAACAGAACAAAACTGAGGATCAGTGAGGAAATTAGAAAGGTGTTATAGCTATCAGACCAAGTTCAGACAAGGGATTGGTACCTCTATTCAAATTATATAGAATTGAGAATATTCGGGTGTGAGATTGCTCCTTACAAGTTGCCTAAATTCCTCCCAATTGTTGTTGGGAAAAGTATCTATTCAGAACGCCCCTATCCCACTCTAAGGTGTGACAGTGCCTTAGCAACAAACAAGGAAAACTACCTGTGTATTCTTCTTTATGAAATGTAAACGAAGAGGAAGGATAAACTAACTTGTGTCTTGCGCTAGTTTGTTGATCCAATCGCTCTCTTCTTCAACAGCTTCCAGCTCCCTGTTCCCTTACTGGCCCAGCTTCACCAAATTCCTGCAAGATCACAAGAGAGAGAAACTACACGAAGATATAGATTTACATTCATAAAAAGCTCAGGATCAGATTAAGCTAAACATGCAAATATAACAAAACATCACTAATACACAAGCATGTAGAAGAAACTCAAATAGTTTTATTAATGCAATAAGAAGATCCAGGAAGAGATACAACCAAGTGAGTCCCGATCCAGCATCTACCTCCCAGCAAAGGAATCCCTTCCTCACCTCCAACAAAGCATAAATCACCCAATGCACTAATCTCAATCTCAAACCAACAACAATTCTCTGCAAAGTACAAAATTCCAGCCTCTGGATCTCTGGGATGAGGGATCCATATATAGATGTATGCAAAGAGGATGAGTCAGCTTATGTTTTGACTTGTGGCTTCTCTCTGTCAGTTCTTTCTTCCACTTGGAGACTGAGAGCCTCTTACTCATCACTGGTCGAATTCAGTGAGGCAAGTGTCATTGGAGAAGATTCTGGAAGCTTCCATTGTCTTTCCACCTCGTTGAATGACTTTGCCATTTGTCATTTCCCGCTCAACGCACCTGGTAGTGCATTCACCTGCGTTGCAACGCACCTAGCCAGTGTATTTGGTTGCTTTGCAACGCAGGCAGCAAGTGGAGCATCTGAATTGATCCTGATTTGACTAGTTTTGAGCAGTTTCTGGTGGAGAACTTCTGGGAGAAGCTATCATTGGTTGACCTTGTTCCTCTAGGGGTAGGAAAAACACTTTTAGGGACTTTGGATCCTTTGGATTATGGACATTTCATGCTTAGAGCTGTAAGGCACAAAAATGTCTATAACAGTTGCCCCCTAAAGTATGAGGTCGTTTATCGGGTGAAATGCTTTATTAGGAGGATCCGAAGTTCTTTCAATGCTGGGAGGAGACCTGTAATAAGATAAAATACAATACATTATTTTCATACTGTTTTCATGATCTAGCTGAGGCGGGCATTCCCATGCTCAACTTTATAAATTCATTTTTATGTACATAGGACAGACAATCGTCTGATGATTCTGATGAAGTCATCATCCTTTTGGTAGGATGATTATCTGTGCTGCAATGCTGTACATGTCAATGTCTTTATTTTTCCTGAATATATATCGCAGCCCGGATGGATGAAACTAGATCTGGGGTCTTCAATCTCGTCTGAACTTCACTCGAAGTACAAGTCGATCCATGTGAAAAATGTTTTGAAGTCGAACATGGAAAGACATCGCTTGATTACCAGTCGATGATGTAAACTGTTAACAAGCGCGAGAGGAATCACTGATAAGGATGATGACCCTCAAGGTACTGCAGTACAATTCACGTGGTGTGAATAAAGGACTTGGCGTCGAACACCACACAAAATCTTTCGGTCGAAGGTCATTGATGTATACCTGTTGTCGGAAGTGAGAAACTTGCCATTGAGGTATGCAAGATTCAAAGTACTGAATGGGGTGTTCCTAGATCAACTTCTTGGATAATGAGCTGATGTCGACAAGAAGCGATCCGTCAAAGGAGGGCCTTGATGAATCCCACATCAGTGACACGGAACGGAGCAAATGATTTTGATGGAGGTGAAAACAATCTAATGATATATGGTTCAGGGTGGCGGTCATGAAAGAATGAAGTATAATGTATGGCAGTGGATGGGACACGGTTGACTTCTCTGGATGACTTCTCTTGAACATGTCGGCGACACTTATGTGATGGATCGGTAGCATTTACCCCAAATGTGGATGGTATGGCGAGACCATGGTGATGTGACCGGTGAATGAAACAACCCAACCCGACTCAGGCACGGAGTGGAAGTGTCATGTTCAAGAGCGACTTGCTACCAATAAAGATTCTTTGAGTTTCTTCCCAATTTTTCCCAGTCATTGCTGACCAGTACCTCTTTATTTTTGTCAAGCTTGAGGAGGATAACATATGATTGTTCTATAATTTGCCCTTCGGGCAAACCCATCACTATGTTTTAACGAGCCTAGCGATAGTGAAACTCGTTTTCGTCTACAGACAAGTTTGTCGCTATTAATGTTTTTAACGAGTTTAATGACAAAGATAACTCGGTCCTTTTCCTTTTTAGGGAGTCTGAAAAGGAACGTAAAGGTAACTCCGGAAGTCCTTTTTCGTCATCTAATCCCTTAAGTCCGAAAAAGTATAAAAAAATACAGAAGGGATGAATTTTCGATAATCTTAACGAGCCGAATAAAACAAGCGCTCGATATTTTTGTGCAATAATCCCTCAGGTCCAAAAAGATTAAAATCTAGAGGAGGGATAGCTCTTCCGGTCGCTTTAACGAGCTGAAAGGCAAAAACTCGGCAATCTTTTCATATTTTACGAGTCAGATGAAAAGAGCTTAAAGAAGACTCGTGTTTTGAGGAACGAGTGATAAAATGGGTAGCAGCTGATTCCAGGTAAGGGTTGGAATTTTCCAAGCACGGCAGTGTCACAAGGATGGCTAGTGAAATCACTCTTCGCAGCTGTTCCTCAAAATGGGAAAACAATCAAATGGAGGTGAATGATCGGCCAATGGAAAAGTGGAGGTGACGGTGCAAACACGACCAAGGCTTTAATGGTTGACAATGTTACATTCACGGTGGTTATTTACCGGAGGATAGTTCATTTTTTAACGAGCTTAAACGTGGATTGAAACACTTGCTCGGTCTTATGTTTATTTTTTAACGAGCATGAACTATGTGCTAAAACTGCTCGATTAATCCAGTCATATGATAAGAATGTCTCATATAAGATGCCATTTTTTATGGAGCTTGTGCCTTACAAAGCTTTGCCCCGCATCCTTTCTTTATGCAAGTTAGGAAACGACTAACCCAAAAAACAGATAAATAACCGCTCTTTGCTTGCACTCCAAAAGGTTTGCATGCCCCCAGGTATAAAGTACGATTTCAAGGTTACCCCTCAATTTGCAGACAAAACATTTGTTCTATCAGGAAAGGCCTACCTCTTTTAGGTTACCAAAGATTGTCTCATTCGCGTTACAAATGAAACACTTCCTCGGCGATGTCTACCGAGATAGACAAAGGTGAGTGACAACGAGCACCAAACACATAACTTTGACAAGAGAATCTTATTCTAGAATAACCCCTCTTCCACTGACGGACGGGGTACAGACTAGTCATATTCTCCTGCGGAAACCTACCCTATACCCGAAGTTTTCCTGCCGAAGCAGACCAGGATGCATGCCCCCTGGGTTCCAGTCATATCCTTCCAAATTACTCGCGCTCATCGGGAGGACGGACCGTGGGTTGAGACATTTCTTGCGTGAAGAGACCATTTAGGGATGGTATATGACTATTTGCGATGCGTGATCCAGGAAATGAAAGCTGGTCTACGAGCTTGACCACTCTTCCTTCGTGCGGAAAACACATTACTCTAAAGAGTGAGGAGATGATGGCTCCCATCCAATAAATATAGTCTCGTCCAAGGAGTAGGTTATAATCCAAGGGTCCTTGAACGACCATTACGTTCATTTGAACTGTCTTCCCTTTCAATGTTATGGGCACATTGGGGAGGATCCCTAAAGGTCGACTGGTTCCTTTATCAAAGCCTGTCAGATTTCTCATCTCAGGCAAAAGCGATGGCGAACCAAGCGCTTTCCAAGCAGTAGAGGAAAGGATACTCACAGAAGCCCCCTCATCTATGATGGTACCAGCCATGACCATTCTATATATTTGGACGATAATTCTGAATGGTATGCTTGCTGGTAAGTGGGGTCTGCCTAGTTGATTCCAGTCGAATGAGACAACTAGGTTGCTTGGAGGTGGGACCGAGTAGACGGCCGGGTATGGCTCTGATGAACTTCCTTCCTACGATAAAGGAATGGGTGGATTGCCCCCGTGTTCGTCGGAGTCTGTGTTGATGAAGAGAATTTGGACGGTGTCATCCTTATTCTCCTCAGTGACTGTATCATTCGAAGGTAAAACCTCTGAAGGCAAGACCGGGTCAACTGCCGCCTCGACCTTTTGACATTCGTCGGGTATGGATTCAGTTGGTTTATCTTCAATGATAGATGCTTCAGCCGACCACTTGAGCGGGCCAGCTGGATTCTCAACTAGTAATGGACTTGGCAAGAGTTTTTTGTATCCAGGAGGAAGTCGCAACGGTGAAACCGGACGATCATCCAAAACTCTTTTAGCCTCGTCTAAGAAGGGACAACGGTGGAGGGCATGATCGCCTTCGCACAGTCTACAGGGAAATCTAGCTTTCCCTTTTTGTCCTGGGGCTTCACTTTCACTAGTTGACGGTGTACTTTCAACATGATCTGCAGAGGTTGATGACACCGGATTGTGCAAACGAGGAGACCAGTCCCTTAGTATCCGGGGGATGCAAGGACAATCTCTATGAAAGTGGTCTCCTCTACAAATGACACATGGCGATTTAGGCCTGGTCGGTGCCGTGTGTGGATTTTCATTAGACGACACTTGTTTTCCCTTATTTGCCTTTGGCTCCTTCTTCTTCTTCTCTTTCTTCTTCTTCTCCTTCTTCTCCTTAGGAACTTGGTTTTTAGCTTTACCAGTCCCGTCAAGCGAAGAGGAAGGAAGAGAGGAAGAATTAGAGGAAGTAGAAGGTTGGTGGGAAATTCTGGACTCGTCTAACTGCTGATTCGACTGCTCAGGAATAGTGGTGTTCTGAACGACATTGGTTGAGAAGAGCCAAACTGGCAAGCCAATTGTCAGTCCTGGAAGCGACAATGTGGCCATATGGGGCGCACCAACATCTCCCTAAGAGGAGAAGGGACTAGGATTTCCACCAAGGGGAATTCCTTGGTTGGTAGGCTCCATTTTCTCAACCTAAAGATCAATGCAGGAAAAAGGGTATGAATATTCCGTTTAAAATAAATTTTAACACGCTTTGACACAACTTTGTTTTTTCAGTTTTAAAGAGTCGAGAAAAAACAAAAGATGACTCTAGTCTCCTTCGATTTTTAATGAGCCTGAAGTGACAAGTGCTCAGATGGACCTTTTCCGTTAAGGAGTCTGAAAAGGAACGAAAGGGACTACTCTGGAGATCTAGGTAGAGGGTGTGCCAAACCAATCGCAAAACTGCAGAATACTTTTTAAGGTACGGGCGGTCAATCTTCCCGAATGCTGTGTTCAGTGCATTGCGATTAGTAGGGCGGCCGACACAACTTCCTATGGATAAAGGTTTTATGCCTATAGGGGTCTCCCAATATATACTCGACAATACGTGGGAGCACAATCCGTACTGGCACTTATCGTCTCACAGTGGAGGAATCACCCAACCAACAGTGAGGACAACAGTTACCAGGCTTTACGACGCCGGAACACGTCTCTAGCCTAGACCTCTATGTTGTGTGTTAAGTTACAAAGTGTTGTTAAGTTCATTCAATTTATTTTAGGTTGATCTTTCTTAGAAGTTTGCCTTTTTGGATCACCACGAGATGTAGATGTAATTCCTAAATGCAGTCTAAAGATGATAAGCAAGCTTTTATCTCTTTTCAACAATGAAAATCCTAGCTACAAGGGGAAAATAAAGACACAATCTTTTCTCAAAGAGAAAAGAGCACACTGTAAATTCACTTTTCCTAAATCAAGCGATACAAACTGTCAATATGCAAATGCACTCGTGCATGTATTTGTTTTTCACTTTCTTAATATTGATGCCTAAAAAGAAAGTTGTTGTACAAATTCAAATTCGATTTCAAGTGAAAAACACAAACAAGCTTCTTTTCGAAATCAAAAAGGTAGAGACGATTACGACACTTTATGGTTTTGAAGTAAACACTTGTTTCGACACTAGAAATTCACAAATTCAAACCAAAGGGCAAAAGTAAAAGCACAATCAACTGTCAACAGCAAATAAACTTTCTCCTAAGATCAAAACGACACTTACGACAGATCTAGATCTAAGGGCGACAGTATGATCAGTTCACTTTTGCAATGGGAAACTGTAAATGACGTAACAAATACACAAAAACAAATACAGTTTCTTTTATACAACTGAGGCAGAATTAAGGCAAAGAAAAGGGGTTTTCAGATAGGTACACACACTGATAACAGGCTGCAAAAATCAGAGGCAAAACTGGAAAAAGTGAGCAAAGAACCTCAGCTAGGCAGGGCTAGGCTGATCAACGCACCTGCTACACAGAGAAACTGAATTGCAGCACAGGTAGCCCTCTCGGGACCTGCGTTGAAATGCAGAGTCTCTTCACAGAGCCTGCACTGAAGCAGAAACGAGAATTTTCTCTGGGTTCTGGGTCATGGTTTGCAATTTAATCTATGGTTTTTGGCCGGATAAAAGCTATCAGTAAGGTACAATCAGAGGGATGATTTAAAGGAGGACTAAGAGCTATCACAAAGGGCAATTAGAGCATTTGTGGATCAATTGTTCAGATCATAAACAGGCCCAGTGAATGGACTAGAGTAGCAGATCTCTACTTTGCATTTGTAAATGGCAAATGCAGTTCGATTCGCCACTCCTGAGTTTATGAGATGAACAACAATAGACACACAAATAAACTAACTAGACACGATCCCCAGTGGAGTCGCCATTTTGTTGTTGGGAAAAGTATCTATTCAGAATGCCCCTATCCCACTCTAAGGTGTGACAGTGCCTTAGCAACAAACAAGGAAAACTACCTGTGTATTCTTCTTTATGAAATGTAAACGAAGAGGAAGGATAAACTAACCTGTGTCTTGCGCTAGTTTGTTGATCCAATCGCTCTCTTCTTCAACAGCTTCCAGTTCCCTGTTCCCTTACTGGCCCATCTTCACCAAATTCCTGCAAGATCACAAGAGAGAGAAACTACACGAAGATATAGATTTACATTCATAAAAAGCTCAGGATCAGATTAAGCTAAACATGCAAATATAACAAAACATCACTGATACACAAGCATGTAGAAGAAACTCAAATAGTTTTATTAATACAATAAGAAGATCCAGGAAGAGATACAACCAAGTGAGTCCCGATCTAGCATCTACCTCCCAGCAAAGGAATCCCTTCCTCACCTCCAACAAAGCATAAATCACCCAATGCACTAATCTCAATCTCAAACCAACAACAATTCTCTGCAAAGTACAAAATTCCAGCCTCTGGATCTCTGGGATGAGGGATCCATATATAGATGTATGCAAAGAGGATGAGTCAGCTTATGTTTTGACTTGTGGCTTCTCTCTGTCAGTTCTTGCTTCCACTTGGAGATTGAGAGCCTCTTACTCATCACTGGTCAAATTCAGTGAGGCAAGTGTCATTGGAGAAGATTCTGGAAGCTTCCATTGTCTTTCCACCTCGGTGAATGACTTTTCCATTTGTCATTTCCCGCTCAACGCACCCTGGTAGTGCATTCACCTGCGTTGCAACGCACCTAGCCAGTGTATTTGGGTGCTTTGCAACGCAGGAAGCTAGTGGAGCATCTGAATTGATCCTGATTTGACTAGTTTTGAGCAGTTTCTGGTGGAGAACTTCTGGGAGAAGCTGTCATTGGTTGACCTTGTTCCTCTAGGGGTAGGAACAACACTTTTAGGGACTTTGAATCCCTTGGATTATGGACATTTCATGCTTAGAGCTGTAAGGCACAAAAATGTCTATAACACCAATGGAGATTTTTTCTCTAGAGTACATAAGACAAATGCTTAATATGGATGAAATCCACTTTTTAGCTACCAAGAAGAAGTCCCAATTCAAAATTAAAACATAGATAGGGCCTTTCATTTGCAACAACAGGGCAGCAGGGGAAGAAGCAGATAAGCTACTAAAATAAATGTAGTTCAGCCTTAGTTTCACCTGGTCATATGAGCCATTGGGGGTCATTTCTAAATTAAGAGTGGAAAACAAATCCACTACCTATTTTCACACAGTCATACTAGAGATATAGAAGTATAAAAACAAGCTAGAATGAGCTGAGAACACCCTACAATAGGCAAAAGAGCAGCTGGTATCATCCTCCATAGTACAAACTCCGACCATGCTGGAGAAAATAGCTAAGAGAAGCATAGAAGAAGATCCCCCTTCAGGGACTGAAATTTTCAGTGAAGGATTCAAAATTATGCATAGGAGGAAGGCCAAGCTTAGTTCCAAACTAAGCCTCAGCAAGGATTCAGATCAGGAGAACGTTATCACCACTAATGAGCCACTTGTTTCCTCATTAGTGGGTGATCAAACCACACTATCTCCCACTACCTCCACAGCTTCACAAGATCAGAAGAAAATGCAGACCAATAGATCTACTACAGGGGAGACAAAGAAAAGTATAATGGACATTTTTAATGAGATAAAAATAAGGAATGAGGCCTTGAAGATTAACACCTACAATCAGTTCTGGAAGCAGACTTCCGATTCTCAAAGCAGGCTGCTGTCAGCCTTTGACTTAGAGAAAGGTAAAATGCAAGTGGCATTCCTCCAGGCACATATTCCCCAGCCCAAGGCAACATCAAACTACAAGAAGACAAAATTTGAGTTTTATGTAAAAGACATACATCCCATTGACCAAATGGAGATGCACAAGAAGACTGGGGAAATGATATTTTCCACTGTCACTAACACTGCTATGAGTTTTTCTAAACTACAGGTTACATTAGCCAATGTTCAATCACAACTGAAGATGGAGAAAGTCTGTGCACTTGCCAAAGACACCAAGATCAAAACTCTGGAGGACTTGGTGATCAAAGTGGGTTATGACCCTGCAAACATCAATGTTGTAGAAGATCTTGTAAAAAAAAGAATTTAGACATAGTAGCATTAAGGAAGCAGTTGAAATTGCCAGCTACAGAAGATCCTCTAGCCAAGGATATTAAAGGAACAAAAACACAAAAGGTAGACATGATGAAGCTCATCATGGAGCAGAGTACACAGTTGAAGCAAATGGAGACATAGATGGAAAAGATGATTAAAGAAAAGGAGCAAGCTTCCAAAAGCATTGTTGTCCCTTTGGAAGCACTCCCTATCACAACCATTCCTACAGTCACATCTTCTACAACAAGCACATGGGATGTTGCAGATCAGTTGGAAAATGCGGTACAGAACATGTCTCTCCAGACTAAAGAGATCAAAAGATTGTAGGCTCAAGTCAATCTTCTACAATATCATCAAACAAAGACTGAGAATTTTCATGCAACAGAGCTACAAATAGCTCAAAATCAGATAGAGGTATGGAAGAAGTTAGCAGTTGAGTCCTCTATTGGCTACACACTGGCCCATGTTAAAGAAATCATATGGAACAATATCATTGAAGAAATAGATGAAATCTGGCCATGTATCCAGATTATATTCGAGCAGAAGGAATTGATGGAGAAAGCCAAGAAAACCATTTCCACTATCAATGTTGAATTGGGAGAAATGCCTGCTACAACCAACAACATCATAAAGTTCCTCAATTCCAAAAACAGTATGAGTTGGATGATCTAGGAGTAGATGACAAAACAAAAACCATCCTGGAAATAAAGAAAGTTCTAACAAAGAAGAACTTGGTTGTACAACTAACAGAGAAATGTCACACTCTGGAGGTAGCAGTTAATAGGTTTTTCACTAGAATAGATGCATTGAACAAGAAAGGTCTGCCTTCTCTATTTGTGATCAATGACAAATTGATGACCAGGGAAGATTACAAGAAGAAGCTTCAAGAAATTGCAAAGGATACAACTAAGTCTTCCCACATCAAAGGTACTATGATAGGGAGAGCTTTTTATGAAGCTATCAGCAACATAAGTTTTATCCAACACGAGATAAAACACATTTTTGCAGTAAAACCCACTTTTGCTCAGTATACTGAGGTAGATGAGATCTACCGCAAGGTAACAAAGATTGTTATTCCAGATGAAGAGTGGTGGGATAAGTTGTGTGAATTCCAGGATTAAAAAGACAGGTCAGCTTCACTAGTGCAGCACCCAAATAGTGGCCACTCAGCAATTGTTCTCCTCCAAAGCAGGGCCAGATGTCCAGATCATTTCACCAGATTCATTCTTTTTTATCGCATTATTTCTTTTATGTTAGTTCAAATTCAATAATATAATTATGTGTCACTGAGGCATTAATTGTAATCTTTTTGTAAATTTTGTTTAAATACTTCATTTTTTCGAAGTATTGAGGGGTTGAACCCTTGAACAAGTTATCAAGTAGATTTGTACTACGCTGGAGCATTTTTTAGATAATAAAAGATTTTGGATTTGTCTCATATGGTTTGTCTCTTAGTGAGTTGTATTTTATCTTGTTTATTCATTATGTCTTCTTCATATAAATTAAGTCTTTTGCAGTTATCCGATTTAAAATTTAATTGAATTTCAGTTTCATTTTGGATGCTCTGTGAAATTGTAATTTAAGTAAGATATAAATTTATAGAACTATTTGTTATTGTAAAATCCTCTTTGAGTATAAATTGCACTAGATCTCTGTGATACGCATTATATTTTCTTGATTAAGAAAACATTGTTTTCTTAATTTCTGCTTATAAATGGTTAAATACTTAGTTTGAATATTCAATCAATTATACCTCTTCATATTCTACTTCTCCATCCCACAAAAATAAAAATAACCATGTGCAGTTAAAGAACGGTCTTTTATTTTATTAAGAATCTATCTAAGTTTAAAGCACCTGTTTATAAACAGTTCATTGGTCATCCAATCATTTAAAACAACAAAACATTATAGATGCTTTGGCATAACTAATTGAACTTAGGTTATCTCAAAGGACAACAGCCTCCACAAACTCCACCAGTCATGGCACGTGAAGAAGGACAGGAGTTGATGTTTGAGGACTAGAGAGATTTTAGAAAGGCTTTCTATGATATGTTTGAGATGGTGAAAGTGTTGTACAATGAGAGGAAAACCATGTTGGAAGGAGAAATTTCAAATCATCCAAAAGGTAATGGTGGTGATGGGAGAAAGACTCCACCTCCACCTCCTCCTTCACCTCCATCTACACCTCCTTCTTCACCTCCTTCATCTCATATACATACTCCTCCTCCATCTCCAAAAGGACATGCTAAGTCTCCTTTGATTAAGCTTGATGTCAAGTTTGAATTACCTATGTACAATGGGGAAGTAAATGCTGAAAAGTTGGATAATTGGGTTCATCAAATTGAAGTCTATTGTAGGATTCAAAAGATTGTCGATGATGTTACAAAGATCCAGCTTTCTTCTCTTCATTTGGAAAGTGCATCCCTCATCTTGTTGGAGGCCAAAACTCAATAAGATTTGAAGAAAAGTGGTAAAATTATCTCCTCTTAGAATGATTTTATAGCTGCATTAAGAAGGCAATTTTATCCATTATCTTATATGCAAAAAGAAATTATGGATTGGAAAATTTTTAGACAAGATAAAGGTCAGAGTCTCCAAAGTTACACATAAGAATTTAGAAGAAGAGATTTAATCTTGGGTGTTGATTTTTATTCACAAGATACTCTCCTTGAATACATAGGTGGAATACATATTTATTTGAGACATACTATACTTATGTTTAATCCCACAAATCTAGATGAAGTATGTGTTTAGACAACTCATTTAGAATCAAGAATGTTCCTCAAGGGACTAGTAAGAAGCCTTCCAAATTTGGAGACAAAGCAAAGGGGTAGTTTAAAGGCAAATGCAAAAAGAATGCTACAATCAAGAAAGAGGGAGAGAAACTTGCATGTAAACATTGTTCAAAAGAAGGCCATGATGAAGATCATTGTTGGAAATTTCATCCAGAAATGAGACCAAAGAAGTTCAATAGCAAGGGGAAACAAAAAATTGTTGCTACAACTCAACAAGGTCTAGGATCTAATTCAGGTGATAAATCAAAATCACAGCCATGGGAATGAAAGGTATAACTTCTACTGCAAGTACTAGTACTAGTTCTTCTAGAAATCCTATTGTCTCAAAATGATAAAGAAAGAAGTGAGTTTTTTCATACCAGAGTCGTTACAAAACATACAAAATTTGATACATTGTTTGATAGTGGATCCCAAGTCAATCTTATATCTGAAGCAATTGTTAAGAAACTAAATCTAGAAACCACACCTCATACTAAACGTTACCCTTTGGGTTGGGTATGTGATGATGCCAAATTACAAGTGACAAGAAAGTGTAAACTCAAATCGTCATCACTACAAATTTTATAGAAGAGGTAGAGCTTGATATTGTACCACTTGATATTTGTGGAATTGTTTTAGTAGTCCATACTTGTATGACTGAAAATCCATATTCTATCATCATGAGAAAAATATCATATTTTTAAAGATGGAGTTGAGTATATTGTTAGGCCACATTGCAAGAAGATGAACTTACCTCTTGTAAGTGTTGGTTAGATGAAAATACTTGTAAATGTTAGAAACAATTTTGTGTTGTTGATGATTAAAGCTAAAGATACTACTAAATATGAACCTTTCACGAGATGTGATTCTAAACTCAAGCATGAATTGGTTGAAGTGGTTAACACTTATGACAAGATGTTTCGGGAACCTGAAGAGTTGCCTCCAAAAGAGGAATCCAACATGAGATTCACTTGCAACATGATGCACCACTTCCACATATTGGCATGTATAGAATGTCAGTTTTGGAGAATGCAGAAATCAAGAAGAAAATTCAAGAGTTGCTTGACAATTGGGTTATCATACCTAGCACATCTCCTTGTGAGCCTCCTGTTGTATTGGTTCCAAAGAAATATGGTACATGATGCATGTGTGTTGATTTCCAATCTTTGAACAAAATCACAGTAAAGAATCATTATCCTATTCCTCACATTGATGATTTTCTAGATGAATTAAAGGAAGTTGTGTACTTTACTAAGTTAGACTTGAGAAGCGTTTATCATCAAATAAGGATTGTTGAAGATGATATTTGGAAAACTTCTTTCAAGACAAAACAAGGTTTGTTTGAATGGTTAGTTATGTTGTTTGGGCTTTGCAATGCACCTGCAACATTCATGAGAGTTATGAATGATGTGTTGAGACCATTCCTTGATGATTTTGTCATAGTCTACTTAGATGATATTATGATTTCGAGTAAGACACATGAAGAGCATGTCAAGTATGTGAAACAAGTTTTAGATGTTTTGAAGAAAGAGAAATTGTATTTGAAGATTCCCAAGTGTGAATTTGGGAAAGCCTCTTTGGTTTATTTGGGTCATATTGTAGGAGGGGGTGAATTGAAGATTGATCCCTCAAAAGTTGATGTCATTGTGAATTGGCCTAAACCCAACAATGTAACAAAAGTTAGGAGCTTTTTGGGAGCAACCCAATATTGGAGAAAATTTATAGCTAACTTCTCACTCATTGCAACACCATTACATGCTTTGACAAGTGTGAAACAGGTCTTTCAGTGGGGAGGAAAGCAGTAGAAAGCCTTTGACACATTGAAAGAGAAAATCAGTACAACACCAGTTCTAGCACTTCCAAATCTTAAGCAGTCATTTGAGATTCAAACCGATGCAAGCGATTATGCTATGGGAGCAGTTTTGATGCAACATGGTAAGCCTATTTGTTATCATTCTGAAACCTTTGCCAATGTAGTAATTAACTATCTAACTTATGATAAATATCTATATGCTTTGGTACAAAGCATGAAGAAATGAAAGCATTATTTGATGGGTAAAGAAACGATTATTCATACCGGCCTTCAACCTTTGCAATATTTACAACAATAAGCTAGACATTTCAGGTGGATGGGATTTCTACAACAATTTCATTTGGTAATTAGGTAAAAAATGGTGTATACAACAAATTTGTTGATATGTTATCAAGGCGTATTTTTAATGCATCTGCCATTCTTAAGCATAACTCAATCATACATGAAAGTCATATTGAAAAGTATGCTCAAGATGACGATCTTAAAGATGTTTATGCAACTTTGAGTCAATGTAATCATGTTAAAGAGTTGGATTATCATGTTCATAACAAGTCATTGTATCATATTGGAAAGTTATGTGTTCCATAGGATGAAAGAGCCATTGCCATAAGGGAAGCCCACACTTCTCTTATTGCTGGTCACTTTGGTGTAGGAAAAATAATTGCACAAATTCAAAGGTATTGTTATTGGCCTCACATGAATGAAATTGTTTCAAGATATGTAAAGGGATGCTCCATGTGTGCTACTAGAAAGCCTAGAAATAGGAAATTGGGTTTGTACACTCCACTTTGTATTCCTTATCGTCCTTGGGAAAGTATTTCTATGGATTTTGTACTCTACAAATCTCTAGGAAAGGTCATGATTATCTATATGTTGTTGTGGATAGTTTCAACAAGATGTATGTGTTAATTCCATGTAAGAAACAGGTTACAGGTGAACAAACCGAAAATCTGTTCTTCCAAAATGTGTGGGTTCACATTGGGCTATCCACTTCTATTATTTCTTATTGAGATTCTCGATTTGTCAAGAAGTTTTGGTCAAGTTTATGGGAACTCATGAACACAAAGTTGAAGAATAGCACAACATTTCATCCAAAAATCAACGTCCAAATAGAGATAGGGAATAGAACAATAGTGCATCTCCTTCAAGGATACTGTGTTAAGCATCCTAAACTTTTTGATGAGCATTTTCATTACATCCAGCATGCCTACAATCATGCCAAGCACTCATCTACGCAAGTGTCTCCATTTGAAGCTTGTTTGGGTTATTTGCCAAAGTCTCCTTTAGATTTCATATTTGTTAAATATATTGTAGTAGATGGACATAGTGATGTGGACAAAGCCAAGCAGTTCATTAAACAAATTCAGCTAGTGCATCAAATAGTACAAGAGCAGCTACAGAAAAGCAAAGCAAAGTACAAAGTAAGACATGACAAGCATTAGCCTGATCATGATTTCCAAGTGGGAGATCAAGTTTGGTTGTATATTAGTAAGGAAAGGCTTCAAGGTGAAGGTAAAAATCTCAAGCCAATCAAATATAGTCCTTTCAAAATCTTAGAGAAGATTGGTAATAATGATTTTTTATTATATTTTCCACCTTATATGAAAATTTATTTTGTTGTGAATGTGGAAAACTTGAGATTGTATGAGCCTCCAATGATTTATGATCATGAAGAGAATGTTCAGATTCCATTTATAGAATATTTTGCTCCTAAATATTTAAATGAGTTGCAAGAAGACTCAATTCTTGACAGGAGGATCAGGACTTCATGCAGAGGCAATGTGGAGTATCTTCAAGTGGGGCTCAAAGGTACCAATCCAAGTAAATCAAGGTGGATTGAGATCAGGAAAGTGAGGGAGTTATACCCTCACTTATTTGTTGAGTAAAAATAGACTTTTGGTGGTTCAAAAGCTTCCAGTGGGGAGGAATGATCCAGGGGATAAAAAATATGCTCAAAAATAAAAGTGCTCAAAATCTCCCAAAATGTGACAAATTGTAGATCTTGTCATTTTGATTCCAACGACACTTGAATCGCCTCAATCTGACATCGTATGAGAAAGTTATCACATTCTGAAGTTTTTGGCAAACAACTAAAAAGTCAACTTGCAGGATTGACTAGGCAGGCCATACGATGATGTGGCACTGCCTTCAACAGACTAACTGGACGATATGGTTTTAAGAGGACCAATTAGGATGGGATAAGTGGCAAAGTGCGATTGGTTGTGGTGTTTGTGGTTGGGCCAACCACGGGCCACCATGAAAGGTTGCCATGTGGCCCTATGGGAGGTTGCCATGTGGCCTAGGTTCATTGGAAAAAATTTGTTGGGTAACTGACCAATCTCGGCGGGGTTCAACCCCGAGACCTCCGGAAACACAGTTCAACGCGTTACCACTACACCACACCATGTCACTTGTTATATAACGTGGGCTATTTTTATTTATTGTAATGTATTTGGCACAAATAGAGGGGGGGAGAGGGCGGGCCAATGGGCTCGTCCGACCAATCCAACCCTGTCATATATTATACCAAATAACCAAGCGTGGAGGCGAAGGGGGCGGGGAGTTGGTCCCAGCCTCCGGTCCCACGTTTATTACCGAACCAATGACATAAACCATGGGATGGCCGGGGTGCATGGTACCTTGTGTGTGCCCTAGCTTGTGGCCATATGCAATGTAGTGTGACCTAGAGCAGAGGATCGATGGACGCATGGCCTTTTGCCCATGCCCTTGGTCATTCGTATGCCATGTGATCGACAAAAGGAGTAATTTAAGGGGCGTAGAGTCAATTTAATGATCCAACATTTTGCACCTTTTTCGGTGGAAATGTTTCCAATCTCACGCAAGTATTTTGCCTCGTAGAACCGCCAAAGGTAGAATTCGTTGCCATTTTTTACAGAGGGTCAATTTTGTAGGACAATTAGTAGGGAAATAAAGAAGGCGGCTTAAATTGGCCATTTTTCAGCCTTTTTGAGACCAAGAAGAGCCTACATAGGGGTATTTGGGTGTTCTGGACACAATGACAGTGTTAATTTTGCAATTTGAGCATTTTATGTTGATGTAATTTCAAATTTTAGCATATAATATAAAGGGCCAACATTGGAAGTTGGACCTGGAGACATAGCCCAGGAAGGGTGAACTTCACCATCAAATTGTTGTTTTGTGATGTTGCATGTTGTATATTTTTCACTATTTAAATGTGCAAAACTTAAATAAGTTCACTGATTTTATGTGATTTTGCAATTTCGATCCATTGCCCATAATACATAAATTAGCTTGCAAACTTTTACAATAAACTTTCATCTTTTAATTTCATATCATCAGCATGACGTCATGCCAGGTTAACATCATGTCGGGGACTTTGAAGGTGTATCAGTTGTGAAGGGTTGGAAAACAAAGGTTGGTAGATGGGAAAACATCCAGTAATGGACAGGAACTTTGTTATCCCAATACCTGACCACCAGGCCACCAAGAATGAGGCATTAGAGGCATTCAAGGAGATGACCAATGGACAAAGGCTGGCAGATAGAGGGATTCTCCAGCAATCGAAAAAAACATTATCGTCCCGATGCAGCAAACCACCAGGCCACCAAGTGAAACATTGTAGTGCCAAAGGGAAGAGGGTTTGGGAGCTAGTATTGATGGACTCCAGTAGATGGGAAACTTTCCCATTAGATAACAGAGAAGGGCCTCATCCCAAATCCTAGTAGATTTAAATGGTGGTGTATTAGGAAAAAAGGGGGGGGTGTGCATATGGTGATGGGGCATATCTATAGTAGCCTAACCATAGTGGTGGTCATAGGAAGCATATCTCGGTGGTGATATGGCATGCCACAAGGGCACCACGTGGGTTCCACATGGCAGGGCCTTGTGACAAAGCAAGAGGTTAATGGTCAAACTTTAAATGGCCATATCTTTCAATTCAGAGATCGAATTGAGGTAAAATGTATATCACCAGAAATGTCTTGATGAGATGAACAAAATAAAGAGATATATAGTGGGTTTTGAGGAGTTCAAGAAAAGTCGAAAAAAATGACCCCATTTCCATAACAAGACCATAGAGTTTGGGTTTATCATAGTAACTTCGTCCTACTATTTAGTGTGGTATATGATTGGTAAGGGGGTATGTTATAGAGTAGTATTAGAGCAAAGGTTCAACACTAGACCTTTAGAGATGAGGCTATAGACATTGTGATAGGTGTTAGGGCCTGAATATCATGTGGATTAATGATATGTACTACTTAGTGTGGTTATGAACATATTATGTTGGATATGATTCTAACATGATTTTATTGTTATATATGTGTTGACTTGAGGTGTGATGTTTCAACTAATCCTGCATAAGAAGACTTGCAACAACAAGCCAAGATGATGATTTATATTCTACATTTATGTTTGATTGATGTAATAGTTGCACATGTGTATGATAACACATAAGAAGACACTAAGATCCAAAATAAATGAGGATCAGAATGGTTCAATACAACATTGATAGGTCACAACATGGAAATGAAGAGGAAGAATCAATGGGAAAGAGAGGAGAGGCAGGTTCTCATGACTGGATGGATACATTGAGAAGCCTAAGGGCTAAAATAAGCAGTTGTGAGGTTGAAAATGAAAGGATGGTTAGGGAGCAAGAGAGGCAAGTAGAAGTGAATAAAGTTATACTGCAAAGCCTCTCAAACTTACAAAGGAAAAAACAACATGAGTTTTGAGCTAGCCATAAAAGTAGGCAGAGTTCCACAGAACAAGAAGAAAAGGTTAGTGAAGTAGATGAGAGAAGATCTAAGAAAAGGTGCAAGTTTTCAAGTGAATATGCCATGAGAGAAGGTACTCAATTAGATAGCTCAGAGAAGAGTACAAGCCACCATGGGCGAAAATCTATTAATGTTCATAAACATAATCATCATCATCGTCATCATCGCCTTGGAAAAGGAAAGGAGGAGGAGCATGTGCTAGAGGAGTTTTAGAAAGAAAAACCTCCTACATTTTGATAGCAAGGCTAAAGAGTTATACAAACTCAAAATGGGACAATTATCATATGAAAAATACACCACCAAGTTCTTAGAGTTGATGAGGTATGCCCCCTACCTCAAGGATGAGAAAGAAAAAATTCAGAGGTATGTCATTGGGCTACCACAACCATTCAAAAATTGAATAGAATTTGATGAGTCGTAGACCCTTGAGGATGCAATAAAAAAATTAAAGCATTGCTATGAACAATCAAAGCACAATCCAGAGTACAAGACTGAGTGGAAAAACAAGAGAAATCCTAGCTACAAAGGAAAGAGGAAAATGATTCGTTGGCGAAGTGCGAATGTGAGGTTCTGCACTTCCGCTAGTTGTGACCCTTCCTTTAAAACTGAAGAAGTGGAGGGACCCCAAAGGAAGCTCATCATGTGTTGGGAATGTGGGGAAAACCGTTTGCAGAGAGATTTCCCTCAGATACAAATAAATTTCCCAAGACCGCATAATGTACAAGAAGCATATACGGTGGAGGATGTAGTTCGAAAAATGCCCAGGATCTACGTAGGGCTAGATGATAGGTAGGTCGACCACCAAGCATCCATAATCGAGATGGAAGGTATGATTCATGATTGAATTGTCTCTATTTTAATTGATCCAAGACTAAATTATAGTTATATTATCCCAACACTTGTTGAGCAGTGTCGACTTATCAAAGAAGCACAAGAGGAATTTTGGCTGGTCTAATTGGCCACATGAACAAAAAGGAGAGTGGAACATTGGGTAAAAGTGTGCCCATTTGAGCCAGCTAGCATTCCAACAACTGCTAATTTTAATGTATTTGCACTAGGGGCATTTGATGTGCTACTGGGAATGGGTTGGTTGTTTTTGCATAGAACCAAAGTGGATTGTTATGAGAAAGAAATGGAATGCCTTGATGAAGTTGGGAAATGAAGAATGTTGCGGTGAAAGTTAAAGCCTATATCAGTAAGGTTAATTACTATCTAGGCCAAAAGGAGTGGTCGAAAGGGATGTAAATTATTTGATGTTTAAATCAACAACAATGTTGAGATAATGGCAGCAAAAATGCATTGGAGCACCCACTCCTAAAATAGTTTCAAGGTGTGTTTATAGAAGAGATACCAGGTTTTCCTCCTCATAGAGAGGTGGATTTATCTTTTGAATTGTTCCCAAGGACAACGCCAGCATCTAAAGCCCCATATAGAATGAGCACTCCAAAATTAATTGAGTTAAAGATGTTGGACAAGGGCTACATAAGGTCAGGTGTCTCACCATGGGGAGCACTAGTATTGTTTGTAAAGAATAAGGATGGCACCCTTAGATTGTGCATAGATTGTAGGAAACTTAACAAGGCTACAATTAAGAACAAATATCCCTTGCCATAGATTGATGACCTACTTGATCAATTGTGGGGTGCAATAGTGTTCTCAAAAATTGATTTAAGATCTGGATATCACGAAGTGTGTATTAAAGAGTGGTCGAAAGGGATGTAAAGTATTTCATGCCATTATATTGGAAACAACAATGAATTGGAGCACTCAATGCTAAAATAGTTTCAAGATGTGTTTCTAGAAGAGATACTAGGTTTTCCTCCTCATAGAGAGGTGGATTTGTCTATTGAATTGTTACCAAGAACAACTCCAACATCTAAGGCCCCATATAGAATGAGCACTCTAAAATTAATTGAGTTAAAGCTACATATCAAGGAAATGTTGGAAAAGGGCTACATAAGGCTAAGTGTCTCACCATGGGAAGCATTGGTCTTGTTTGTAAAGAAGAAAGATGATACGCTTAGATTGTGCATAGACTATAGGCAACTTAACAAGGCTACAATTAAGAATAGATATCCCTTGCCACAAATTGATGACTATTTGATCGATTGTGGGGTGCAAAAATCTTCTCAAAAATTTATTTAAGATTCGGATATCACCAAGTGAATATTAAAGATGAAGGCATCCACAAGAAAACATTTTGGACAAGGTATGGGCACTATGAGTTTGTGGTTGTCACCTTCGGGCTTACCAATGCACCTACCATTTTTATGTGCTTTATGCATAATGTGTTGCGCACTTACCTAGATAAGTTCGTAGTAGTATTTGTGGATGACATATCAGTCTATTCAAAGACCAAGGAGGAGCATGAAGAGCACCTAGTTGTAGTGCTACAACTGCTAAGAGAACACAAGTTGTACGCAAATCTTAGAAAATGTTAGTTCTTTTAGTCACAAATCCATTATTTGGGACACATTGTATCAAAGGAAGGAGTAGTTGTTGATTTGGAAAAGATCAAGGCCATCGTGGAGCGGCCAACACCAAGGAATGTGGTTGAGATTGGATCATTCATGGAGTTGGCAGGTTATTGCAAGAGGTTCATCAAGAACTTATCCAGGATTGGCTATCCAATCACCGCACTATAAAAGAAGGGGAAAATTTTTGAATGGACAACTCAATTTTTTGCAAGCTTCGGTTAGCTCAAAGCATTTATTACAAATGGACCAATATTAAGGATTGCAGACCTAAACAAAAATTTTGTGGTTTACACAAATTCTTACAAAGAGGGATTGGGTGGAGTCTTGATCTGAAATGGGTCACTAAAGGCTTCTTGTAAACCTACAAGAACCTCTCCCACTCCAAAGCTTAAACAATTTCCAAGATCTTGCTTATGATTGATAATTTAAAAGAACTTGAAATGTATGCTTTTAGTTTTCCTTTAAATGACCAAATGCCTTAAGTTTATTTGCTTAAACTGATATTTACACACACATAACAGTAAACAATGCAGTGCATAAACAAACACATAAGACAACAAGTTTAATTAGGAGTTCACCCAACTCTTGTGGGCTATGTCTCCGTGAGCTCTTGTCAACTCGACTTGGCTCTTTGGGATTATGGTAATGCTTCTTTTACAAGTTCCACACTCAACTCCATAGGTTTACAACTGTACCTATGGGCTTAGAATACCATCTTACCCCTAGTTGTCCTTACTTTGTAGACAGATCTAGGCTTCTCTGGACTAGAATCCTTCAATTAGTGCTCTGAGCTATCTTGAGCTCTAGCTTGCACCAACTCCCTCATAATTATGTTAACTGTCTTTGGAACTCCTTCTTTTGTCTTCAACACACCTCGGACATCAGCAATAGCTTGATCATTTGATCTCTTTGCTGTTCTCTGGCTCTCAGCTCTCGGCTCTCAGCTCTTGGCTCTCGGCTCTAGCTCTCGGCTCTTGGCTCTCGGCTCTTGGCTCTCGGCTCTGGCTCTCGGCTCTTGGCTCTTGGCTCTTGGCTCTCAGCTCTGGCTCTCGGCTCTGGCTCTCTGCTCTTGGCTCTTGGCTCTCGGCTGTCAAGTTCTTGGGCTCTCTGTCCCTTCCTCATCTTGAGGAATCATCCCTGGGCAATTTGCCCCCAACCTCTGGTGGCTCTATGCCTCTATTAGCTCTGCAGCTATGGGATGTTACCGCATGAGCTCTCCGGAGAGAGAACTTCCATGAAGGGAGCCTGCTGTGAGCTCCTCTGATGTAGGAGCATTTAGACCTAGTCAGCAATGTGATGGAATGATCACATGTTGTGACTAACAAGGGGTTGGAAGATAAGAGATTAGTTAATTTTATTTATTTAAATGTGTGAGAGTGTTTATTTATTGTCAAATATGAGAAAAGGGCATAGTGGCTAATTGATCCTCCCTATGTGGAGATCAGGCCACACAGTTTGATTTATTTGGTTTTGAATAGGATATGAGGGAATTGAAAGCTTAATTTAGCATTTGTTTTAGAAAAGGGTGGAGTTGAAGAGATTCCTTAGGAGAGAGCGAGAGATTTCTGGATCTAAACCAAAATTGGTTCATGACTCCACTTTTGTATAAATATAGTATTTTTGTATAATTTAGAGGTTAGTTAGGAAATATAGTCTTTTTGTATAATTCAGAGATTAGTTAGGTTAGTTGAAGAGATCAGGTAAAGGTTAGGAGAAAGAGATTAGCTAGATTGGAGTCGAGTAAGAGAGAGCGAGGATTTCAAGATAGACATAGGGGTTTTTTTTATTGTTGTAATCGAGCCAGAGGGCTGAGACCCTATAGCTTTATTGTATTGAATAAATAATTCTATGTGCATAAATGTGTTATTCTCTTGAAACCCTTTGCTTGTCTCTGTATATTTGCCTGAGGAACAATTTGAGCATTCTTCTCAGTTTTTATGTCTTAAGTTATAAATCGCAGTGATTAAAGCATAATTGGGGTCCTTAGTGTTAATAACAGTGTTAGAACTGCTTTAAAACCCAGTCTTCGATCAAAGATATCGCAGAGACTTTATATACGGAGTCGTGGTTGCGAAACAGAGAATGGCAGAGAAACTGTGTTAAAGTGTAAATTCAACAAATACAAGCGAGGTCAAGTCCAAGAGGCATAGACGGATCAATGTACAATGACCGTTGGATCTTGGAGATCAATGGACAAGGTCAAAGGAATTGAGTGGCTAAGATTAAGTCGCATAGCACTGAGTTGAGAGATGAACAGTGGAGATGAGTTTAAGCTTTAGTGGAAGATGAATCCGGAGGAGCCGTTGATTGTAGGAGATATACGGTCATCGCATGACATAAGAGTGTAGGCATTAATTGGCAGAAGGAGTTTCTATAAGCAGTAAGTGGATTATCGAGCAGCCAAAAAATGGTAAGTGGTGTTTAGGGCTGGTCCCCTGATACCATTCATTGACCGACGCATGGCAGGAGACTGGAGAGAGAAAACTGCTTTATCAGGCAGGTTATTCCTCTTGCAAGTTATCCACCCAATATCAATATCAATCGTCAGATTAAGCGAGGTTGATTGAACGGTTGAGATCAAGTGAAATGTTTGGTCAGATCAGGCTAAGCGAAAACCGTTAGATCGAGTGCCAGATCAACGGTCAATATTTAATCGCAAATCGCATTAGACAAAGGTCAAGGGACAACGAAGATGGAATAGTGATATTGCGATGAAGCACTGGTTGATCGGAGATCGGAGATAATGAAGGACGGTGGAGAATAAAGCGGAAAGGTTTGGTATTAGCGGACCTGAGAGATTTGTATATGTGGTTTTAATGCATTTGAAGTCCGGCTTATGTGTTCAGAGCGGGTTTCCCGTGTATTCCTTTGTATTCCGAGTTTTTGTAAGGTCATGTCTTTATTAATCATTGATCGGGTGTATAGACGGATTTTCTAATGTTTTGGATTCCGATAGTTTGATGGGGTATTGTTATGGAAAGTTGGTTTTTAAAAGTGCTTCCAATGCAAATGTGGCCTTATCTCATAGGTCCACATGGGATTTTAAGGGATGTCAGTCAGCTGGCATCAATTTTTGGTATCAGAGCTAGATCAATGCTCTATAGAGATTGGTTGAGAGACTGAATTTTAATTCCAGCATATGTATAATTGCACTGAAGTGAATTTGATACAGATGGGGATCAGACTACAAAGGACACTGAGATTAGAATGGGGAAACAGTGAATTTTCTTATGAAGGTCTGGTAAGAATATTTATTTTGATAATTTTGCAGAGATGTGTTTTCAATGTCTAAAGAACAACAAGGGATTGAAATTTCAAAGGAGAAGATGTTTTCCTTTAAGGAAAATAAAATTTCCATGTAAGTTGATTGAATGATTCTTTTGATTAAAAGGAAAATTGAAGTAGAAGCTTTATAAGTTAAAGCTAAATAGAAGAGTGGTTTGCTATGGCGTTGAAGTCATTTAAATGATTTGAAGAATTTTATGAAAACTGAGAATGATTGAGGATTGCTTAAAGAATTGTCGAAGACAATGATCTCAATAGATAAAGGAACAGTTAGACTGAAGGTTGGATTCAGTAGATCTGGAAAGAGAGTCATTACAAGGAATGGATTTTGAAATTGTAGAAGCAAAACAAGATTTTCTTATAAACAGGTTATCAAAAGGAATTGATAGTGTCTTTCATGAATTGGTAAAAAATAATTGAAATTGAGATCTAATCTTAATTGATCTTGAAAGCTGAAGAGTCCATTATGAAAAGTAAAATGGGAAATAGTTGTTGGATGTATGGAGTCTTTTGAATGGAAAGTCTAAATGAAATAGTGAACAGATGAATCTTTTGGCAAAGATTTAACTGATGGAATGGGAATTAATTTTAAGAAATATTTGAAGGAAAAGTTGTAGGTTTAAAAGGTTACTTTGATGTATCTTGAGATAAGATTGTATAGGTCAATAGAAGTAGTGGAATTGCTGAAAGGTAGAATGAGTTGTACCAGCATCATAGCATATGAGCTATGTTAAAGACGACAGAGAAAGAAGAACTCTTAGATGAGTAAAGCTGATAGTACCCAACAATAAATGAAATTACTAAATGAAAGAAGGAAGTGAGCAATTGAAGATGCAGAGCCTAGAGTAAGGAGTGTTCAAGAGGAGATGAGAACAACTTCCAATTGTGGTTGGGTAGAAGTTGTTGAGGCATCTCCACAATTGTGATTGTGGGTAGAGTTGTCTTAAAGATAACAATTCCAACAAGAATTGTGCTTGGTAGAATTGTTACTCAGTGAAAGTTTCGAGGAAAGAACCAATAGGTGCCAAAAGGTTGAACTCAGAAAAGTTTGGTGAGGCATAAAAGAGACTTGTTACCGATGAAAAAGGCTAGTTGCAGCTCACTAGTGAACAAGGAAAGTTCACCAAAGGAAGAAATGGAATTGACTATTGGTAGTTATGATAGGGGTACAGAGGAAAGTCAGAAGCAGAGGAAAAAGAGTGCTGAAGCAGTTGGACTCAAAGGAATGAGTAAAGAAGAAAGGAAAATAGAGTTGGCTGAGATGAAGATAGAACTCAGTTGTTTGAAGAAGCTGGTATTGAAAGGAATTAGAGAAAAATGGAAACAAGGATTTTATGTGGGAAAAAGAGTTAAATGGCCTGTCAGAGAATTGTTTGCTGAGAAATTAATACTCCGAACAATTGAGGATGAAGGAGTAGAATACATCTGTGAACCAGAGAAAGGATCTCTCCTTGGGGAAGGAGATAGTGATGGAGAACTAATCTATGCATATCAGAATGAGATGAATGTGTTGGTAACATCTTCACAGACAAGAGAATCCCATATTTTTGGGACTAATTATTTCTGTGAATGTAAAATTGCAGGTATACAGCCTAATGAATTTGAACCTGTGTATGAAAAGGTGAAAGAGGCAGAGGCAAGAAAACCACAAACGGAGATGCATAGAGACTTTCAAGACTTCAATTGGTGGAAGAAATTAAAAGGTATGGCTGAATGGTTGTGTCTTCTCTTAGTGAAAAATTATTGGATCAGGTTAGAAGGAATTTTAGCAGGGATAGAAGACCAAGGGGAAATGGAAAAAGGAAAGGAAATAAATGCATTGTAGATTTGTGAAATGAAGAGAAGAAAAGCTGACACAGAGAACTCAGTTGAAGAAGTTAAGTCAAGGAAATCTTTGAAAGATCAAAGTCTTATCATAGAAGAGGAGGAGACATTGTTATCTTATTTGGATAAATTGAGTGTTGGAAGAAATTGTGTAGAACAGGAAGGTATTCTACAAACTTATGATGAAATTTCCAAGCATAGTCAAGAAGTTGCAGTCCCAGAAGTTTTCTTTTATGAGGAAGAAATCATATATGTTGAGGAATAATTTCTCAATAACTTAGTGAACTATCAGAATAGTTCAGAGAAACATAAGGAACTGATCTCTGAGGCTTCAAATGAAGAGCCTTGTATTTTTGAAACTTACATGTTGTGTATGTTTTCAGGTTTGACAGGCAATGAAAAACAATTGGACAATGTGCTTATGCATGTTGATGAAGAAGTGAGATTACTGGAAGAAATGGCTGAAACAGAAAGATATTTTGAGCATGTATTTAATAATTTTGAGAATGATGGTATTGACAGGGAAATTGTCATGATTAAAGAAGTTGAAGATAAGAAAATGAAAGTTTGTGATGATAACCAGAATGAAGTATTTTCAGTCGAGAATCAAAATGAAAGTACTATGGAAATTATGAAGGAATATAAGATGATGTTGACAGATATAGAAGTTCAGGAATTCTGTGATTTTAAAGAGGATTATTTTTATGAATCTGTAAACCATGAAGAAGTCTTAGAAAACCAAAATTTTGTTTCTGATGTAGGAGAATATGAAACAACATCATTTTGTTGCAATAGTATAAGTATAGAAGATGAAAGGATACTTCATAATGATATGCTCCAAGAAATTCTAGCTATTGAATTGTTGAATGATAGTCTTGTGTCAGAACAAGGAACACTGTGTAATGCAGAGGAAAGTATTGGAATGAGAATTGATGACAGTTTCATAACTTTTGCAGAAGGACAGTATAAAGATTTGATGGCAGAATTATCTATGAAGATTGAAAACCATAGTTATTTTGAAACTGACAATTGTGATGGAAATTCTGTTTTATACAGGAAGGAGAAGTCATATGTAAATGACATGCTTATTGAATATGAAGGAATTGGCATTTTTCTAGAAAAGTTATTAGATGAACCTGATAACATAGAGGAAAATATTATCTTTAATGATAGTGGAAGGGGAGCTGTAGAGTACAAACAACAGTTTGTAAATGGCAGAGGTGAAGAAGAATTGGACAGAAATTTCATAATTTCTATGGTGAGGAGAAATGTACAACAGGCAGATGTCAGTGGAGTTTAGTTGAGAACAAATTGTAAAGAGGAAGTTGAGAAATTGTGGAAGATGAAGACAGTTAAAAAGAGGGATAGCAAAGAAGAGAAATTAACAAAAGGAATTTGTATCAGTAAGGAAAGAGGACAACAACAAAATAAGATTTGGAAATCTGGAGGAACAGAAGTGACAGTGGCAGAAGAATTGAATCAGCAGCATGATGAAAGTGATGACCAGTTACAAAGTAAAGTTTGGGATACTGGATGATCAGCAGAAGAAACACATGACCAGGAGGTCATGAAAACTTTCAACTTTGGGAGTCTGATGCAGGAGCATTTAGACCTAGTCAGCAATGTGATGGAATGATCACATGTTGTGACTAACAAGGGGTTGGAAGATAAGAGATTAGTTAATTTTATTTATTTAAATGTGTGAGAGTGTTTATTTATTGTCAAATATGAGAAAAGGGCATAGTGGCTGATTGATCCTCCCTGTGTGGAGATCAGGCCAAGCAGTTAGATTTATTTGGTTTTGAATAGGATATGAGGGATTTGAAAGCTTAATTTAGCATTTGTTTTAGAAAAGAGTGGAGTTGAAGAGATTCCTTAGGAGAGAGCAAGAGATTTCTGGATCTAAACCAAAATTGGTTCATGAATCCACTTTTGTATAAATATAGTCTTTTTGTATAATTCAGAGGTTAGCTAGGTTAGCTGAAGAGATCAGCTAAAGGTTAGGAGAAAGAGGTTAGCTAGATTGGAGTTGAGTAAGAGAGAGCGAGGATTTCAAGATAGACACAGGGGTTTTTTTTATTGTTGTAATCGAGCTAGAGGGCCGAGACTCTGTAGCTTTATTGTATTGAATAAATAATTATGTGTGCGTAAATGTGTTATTCTCTTGAAACCCTTCGCTTGTCTCTATATATTGGACTGAGGAACAATTTGAGCATTCTTCTATGTTTTTATGTCTTAAGTTATAAATCGTAGCATTCAAAGCATAATTGGGGCCCTTAGTGTTAATAGCAGTGTTTGAACCACTTTAAAACCCAATCGTCGATCAAAGATATCACAGAGAGTTTATATATGGAGTCGTGGTTGCGAAACAAAGAATGGTAGAGAATCTGCGTTAAAGTGTAAATTCACCAAATACAAGCGAGGTCAAGTCCAAGAGGTATAGATGGATCAATGCACAGTGACCATTGGATCTTGGAGATCAACGAACGAGGTCGAAGGAATTGAGTGGCTAAGATTAAGTCGCATAGGACTAAGTTGAGAGATGAACGGCGGAGATGAGTTTAAGCTTTAGCGAAAGAGGAATCCGGAGGATCCGTCGATGGTAAGAGATCTACGGTCATCACATGACATAGGAGTGCAGGCGTTAATTGGCGGAAGGGGTTTCCATAAGCAGTAAGCGGATTATTGGGCAGCCAAAAAATGGTAAGTGGTATTTAGGGCTGGTCACCCCATACCATTCATTGACCGATGCATGGTAGGAGACTGGAGAGAGAAAAATGCTTTATTGGACAGTTATTCCTCTTGCAAGTTATCCGCCCGATATCAATATCAACCGTCAGATCAAGTGAGGTTGATTGAACGGTTGAGATCGAGTGAATTGTTTGGTCAGATTAGGGTAAGCGACAACTGTCAGATCGAGCGCCAGATCAACGGTCAAGATTTAATCACAAATCGCATTAGACAAAGGTCAAGGGATGGTGGAGATGGAATAACGATATTGCGATAGTGCGATGAAGCACTGGCCGATCGGAGATCGGAGATAACGAAGGATGGTGGAGAATAAAGCAGAAAGGTTTGGTATTAGCAGACCCGAGAGATTTGTATATGCGGTTTTAATGCATTTGAAGTCCAACTTATGTGTTCAGAGTGGGTTTCCCGTGTATTCCTTTGTATTCCGAGTTTTTGTAAGGTCATGTCTTTATTAATCATTGATCGGGCGTATAGACGGATTTTTTAATGTTTTGTATTCCGATAGTTTGATGGGGTATTGTTATGGAAATTTGGTTTTTAAAGTGCTTCCAATGCAAATGTGGCCTTAGCTCATAGGTCCACATGGGATTTTAAGGGATGTTAGTCAGCTGGCATCATCCTTGAAGGGAGACTTGCTCTCTCAAGGGAAAACTAGCTTCTTCGCTTGGCTCTCTGGCTTTTGAGGAATCCTTCGACTCTGCAGCTTCCATCAGTTCCTCTCTGTGCCATCATTCCTCTGCGGCTCTACGGCTTCTTCTGCTCCCTGTGGCTTTACATCTGGACCTCTAGCTTTGTAGCTCTATGGCTCTGCGTCTGGCCATCTGGCTCTATGGCTCTGCATCTGGCCCTCTAGCTATGTGGCTATGTGGCTCTGCGTCTGGCCATCCGGCTCTGTGGCTTTACATCTCTACACCTGGCCCTCTAGCTCTACGTGTTCTATAACGCATTCCTATTACAAACACATCACTGTTACAAGAAACACATCATTGTTACAAAATGCCTGCTTATAGCGTGGCACAATGATTTTAGAACAGGGATAGTTACAAAGGAATTGGTGGCCTTTCTTCAGACGAAATCCTAAAAGCAACCATAATAACCAATACACAGGAAATACACAGAAAATAATCTATTGGGCACCAAGGCCAGATTTCAAATGATATGAAATCGCGTCCATAATCCTTATCAGGTCTGTGCTCTTATCGCATATCGCATATCGCGCTGCCCAAAGGTCATGGTCCATTTGTATTTGGGATTCTCGATCTCCAATCACCGATATCGATGATCGGCCCATTGCATATCGCATGTCGCATTGGTCAGGGTACTCTGCTCCTGCTTTGTTGCGATCCGATCTCTGATCACCAATCGCTGATCTCGCTATCGGTGCATCGCATATCACAAGTCGCAATGGCCTGGGGTCTGTTCCTCCACCAATGGACGGCTCCGATGCAATATACATCGCCGATCGCCGATCCCCCGATCCGCTTCATCGCAATTGCTAATCACAATGGTCGTAGGTCTTGGTCCCTTCCTCTTGGAAATCTACGATGTGATATTATCATATCCACCATTGATCTGCGCACCCGATCTACGGTCCACGTTATATCGCGCTGATCACTAATCGCAATTCCCTAAGGCCACGGTCCTTTAAACACTCTGCTTGGCTTTTCTCCGATGCGATGAAAGGTTGCGATGTGATAAACTTTAAGGGATTTTATGTTTAAAAACACATTTTCCCTTAAGTCCCATTTAGTAAGAAATTGCCTCATTTTCAAAGGACAATGGGAAAATTTCTTTTTACAATAACTCCTTCATCCGAAGTCCATTTTCGCCCATTCAAATTGCGTTAGATTCAAAATGAAGAGATCTATGCAATGAGACTATTTCCAAGAGCATCCTTTGAATTTCATTTTTGAGCATTTAGAAAGTCCTTGAGGATCATTTTTTGATCACACCTCCCCACTGGGAATCTTTTGGACCCCAAAAGACTGATATATTGATCTGAACAGTAGATGAGAGTAACAACACCCTCTTCTTTCAGCCTCCATACACTTGCCTTGCATAGCTAGTGCCTCTAAACCAAAACTCAAAGATAGTCAACACCTTCCTTCCTGGATGTGTGCTTGTCCTCCGGTTAAGAACTGTCTTCCTCCTTGACTTCATGCAGAACTCCTGCTGAGAAGGTTACAGTAGGTAGTTTAAACCTTTCTGCCTTGATCATTGATCCAAGGTGGCTCAAACAAATGTGAAGTTACATCTTCTTCACAAAAATTTACATTTGTATTTGTTTGACATATTGTCAACAACAACTGTTAACAACAACAGAATTACAGACAAAACTGGATGGCCTAAACTCTTGCTTCATCAAAAGAAACAAATTTCACATCTTGTGAACACCTCCATGTCTTTACATCTGCATACAAATGATTGACTAGATAACAAGCCAACAAAACATGCCTTTAAAACAATTGACCCTTCAAGTCAAGCATGTAGAAAAAGAAGTGTAGGATTCTTTTTCAAAGATGAAACACTTCATCATCATCTCCATCTTGGAGACCAAATCAAATTTTCCCAAGTCAATATTGCATGAAATGTACATTTACAACAAAGTAATCAACCCTTTAAGTTAATCACACATACATGTTCAAATACAAGGAAATCATCAACATCCCTGTGTTCATGCACATCATTCTCATGCATGCATTTCATCCTTCAACTTTCGCTTAAGTACACTGTACTTTCAAAGTTGAAATGAAATATAATGTTTCATCCTTCAACTTTCTCTTAAGTACATTGTACTTTCGAAGCTGAAATGAACATAATGTTGCAGCAATAAAGTGAGTCTCCTACTCAAATTTTCCATTCACCTTCTTGGTAAAATCCTGCAACTTGCATTCCATTAACAAAGAAATGCAAATAGATGCATTATATCAATAGACATGCAATCTTAATTGGATAAGAACTCTAACCATTTCTTACCAATCCATTTCAAAGGTGCTACCTTTGTCTGCACATCAGCATCAACATGTGAATCATCCTGAAACACATCAATCATGGAATCTTTCTTTCCATTCCTGCCATTCTCTCTTTCCACCTTCTTCAAGTTTTGTGGAAGCATTGTTGGATTCAAAGTCCAACATTTTGCAGCAATATGTCCTTGCTTATGGCAGTAAGTGTAATGCATGTTCATCTCTTTGACAGCATGATTTTCCTTGTCCAATGGACCTTTGGCTTCTTGCTTCCTTTCCTTCAAAAGTTTCCTGTATGTGGCCATTCTCTTCCAACATATAGAAACACTATGATTATCCAAACCACAAAAGGAACATGCAATTATTTTCCAATTCTTATATGGAAATTATCATGTTTAAAATAATCAAAAGGAATATGATTAGAACCAGATTTATACCTTTCTTTTTCACCTTTATTACCTTCATGAGGAGGTGGATTGAATGAAGAAGTAGCTCCCTTTGGAACACCATCAATCTCTTCATTTCTTTCAAAGTTTCCACAACTCTTTGGTTCAAGTGCATGCTTATGAACACCTTCTTCCTGAAAATGATGTTTCAAGCTATTGCATTCCCCATGAATACAATCTTTACACTCTTGAGGTAGAAGACCTGAAATGAAACTCCTTCTAGGAACTGTTTCATTTGCCTTCATGGCTGCTTTGGAACTTTCTCCATAAGATTGTCCATAGCCAAGACCCAAATACTTAGGCCTTTCCTCAACCATTATTGGCTCAACTATACCCTGTGCATGTTTGCCCAAGCCTTTTCCTTCATAGCCCATCTTGGACATTAACTTGGACCCTATGCCTCTGGTATGTTTTTCAAAAGAACCAATATAAACATTCTTAGAGGAATTTGAAGACAAACTGGAATTGTTTACCTCTTCTTCAAGCTGATACTTGACTAAGGCTTCTTTGGCAACAAGGAGCTGTGTCTCCAACTCATGCACCCTTTCTAGGTTCATATTTGCAATATGAAGTTGGCCTTCCACTTCCTACAATTTGTTAGAAAGCAACTGCTGCTCTTCCTTCATGGAATTCAACTGCTCTCGAAGTCCAACACTCATTTCTCTCACCATGTCCATCATGATGAACAAGTCTTGCTTCATGTCTTTATCACAGAATCTTGTGATGAAGGAGGGTTTTGAGGACTCACTTGTAGAAGTTGTCATTATCAAAATGAACAAAAGAACTTCAAACAAGATTAACAAAGAGCTTATTCAAGCAACCTTTTGCAACAAACCTCTTGTGCTTCCAGGATTTCTTTGAGGTCCTTTGGGATAAGAAGAATGCCTTTAACTCTTCTTCCTTCTTGTCCTCTCCTGGACTTAGCTATCAATAGCTTTCTCTAAACCTTTGCAAACTCAAACAATAGTCATTTTACAAACAATCAAACACCTTTCAAGTCAACCAAGCATATAGATTGCTCTATCAATCAAGCTTTCTGATTTGATACCACTTGCATCATGATACCACCTGCTTCATGATACAACCTGCTTCATGATACCACCTAATCCATGATACCACCTGCTCTGGTATAACTTCGCTCTGATACCACCTGATCTGAAATGGGGCACTAAAGGCTTCTTGTCAACCTATAAGAACCTCTCCCACTCCAAAGCTTAAACAATTTCCAAGATCTTGCTTATGATTGATAATTTGTGGAATTAAAAGAACTTGAAATAGGTGTATGATTTTAGTTTGCCTTTAACTGACCAAATGCCTTAAGTTTATTTTCTTAAACTGATATTTACACACACATAACAGTAAACAATGCATCACATAAACAAACACATAAAACATCAAGTTTAATTAGGATTTCACCCAACTCTCGTGGGCTACGTCTTCGTGAGCTCTTGTCAACTCGACTTGGCTCTTTGGCATTATAGTAATGCTTCTTTTACAAGTTCCACACTCAACTCCATAGGTTTACAATTGCACCTATGGGCTTAGAATACCATCTTACCCCTGGTTGTCCTTACTCTGTAGACAGATCTAGGCTTCTCTGGACTAGACTCCTTCAATTAGTGCTCTAAGCTATCTTCAGCTCTAGCTTGCACCAACTCCCTCAAAATTCTGTTAAATATCTCTGGAACTCCTTCTTCTGTCTTCAGCACACCTCCGACATCAGCAATAGCTTGATCATTTGATCTCTTTGCTGTTCTCTAGCTCTCAGCTCTCGGCTCTCGGCTCTTGGCTCTCGGCTCTTGCTCTCAGCTCTTGGCTCTCAGCTCTTGGCTCTCGACTCTGGCTCTCGGCTCTCGGCTCTGGCTCTCAGCTTTGGCTCTCAGCTCTTAACTCTTGGCTCTTGGCTCTTGGCTTTGGCTCTCGGCTCTGGCTCTCAGCTCTTGGCTCTTGGTTCTTGGCTCTCAGCTCTCAAGTCCTAGGGCTCTCTGTCCCTTCCTCATCCTGAGGAATCATCCCTGGGAAATTTGCCCCCAACCTCTGGTGAATCTATGCCTCTATCAGCTTTGCAGCTATGGTATGTTACCGCGTGAGCTTTCTAGAGAGAGAACTTCCCTGAAGGGAGCCTGCTGTGAGCTCCTTAAAGGGAGACTTTCTCTCTCAAGGGAAAACTAGCTTCCTCGCTTTCTCTCTGGCCTTTGAGGAATCCTCTGACTCTGCGGGTTCCATCCGTTGCTCTCCGTGCCATCATTCCTCTGCAGCGCTGTGGCTTCTTCTACTCCCTGTGGCTCTGCGTCTGGCCCTCTGGCTCTGTGGCTCTATTGCTCTGTGTTTGGCCATCTGGCTCTGTAGCTCTACGTCTCTACGCCTGGCCCTCTCGCTCTGTGTTTTCTATAATGCATTCCTGTTACAAACGCATCATTGTTAAAAAATGCCCGCTTATAGCGTGGCACAATGATTTTAGAACAGGGACAGTTACAAAGGAATCGGTGGCCTTTCTTCGGATGAAATCCCGAAAACGACCATAATAACCAATACACAGGAAATACACAAAAAATCCTCTATCGGGCGCCAAGGCTAGATTTCAAATGATATGAAATCGCATCCATAAACCTTATCGGGTCCGTGCTCTTATCGCATATCGCATATCACACTGCCCAAAGGTCATGGTCCATTTGTATTTGGGATTCCCGATCTCCGATCACCGATATCGCCGATCGGCCCATCGCATATCGCATGTCGCATGGGTTGAGGTACTCTGCTCCTGCTTTGTTGCGATCCGATCTCCGATCACCAATCACCGATCTCGCTATCGGTGCATCGCATATCGCAAGTCGCAATGGCCCAGGGTCTGTTCCTCCGCCAATGGACGGCTCCGATGTGATATACATCGCCGATTGTCGATCCCCCGATCCGCTTCATCGCAATCGCTAATCGCAATGGTCGTGGGTCTTGGTCCCTTCCTCTTGGAAATTTGCGATGTGATATTATCATATCCACTGTTGATCTACACGCTCGATCTACAGCCCACATTATATCGCACTGATCGCTAATTTCAATTCCCTAAGGCCATGGTCCTTTAAACACTCCGCTTGGCTTTTCTCCGATGCAATGAAAGGTTGCGATGCGATAAACTTTAAGGGATTTTATGTTTAAAAACACATTTTCCCTTAAGTCCCATTTAGTGAGAAATTGCCTCTTGTTCAAAGGGCAATGAGCAAATTTCGTTTTACAATATCTCCTTCATCCGAAGTCCGTTTTTGCCCATTCAAATTGTGTTAGATTCAGAATGAAGAAATCTATGCATTGAGACTATTTCCCGGAGCATCCTTTGAATTACATTTTTGAGCATTTAGAAAGTCCTTGAAGATCATTTTCTCATCAAGTCTTGATGTAGGAAGGCCATGTGATTTTTTATGAAGCCTAGAAATTGTTTGAGCATTAGAAAAACTATGTCTACGTAACTCATGATTTAGTGTTGGCAACCATCATTTATGCTTTGAATATGTGGAGATATTATCTCCTTGGAATGTAGTTCATTTTAATAACCGACCATGGAGGGCTGAAGTGTTTGTTCGATCAACCAAAACTAAATGACGAGCAGGCTAGATTCCTAACCACAATTAGTGAACTTTGAAATTAAATACATAAAAGGAAAAGAAAATAGAGTTGTTGATGCACTTAGAAAGAGAGTGAAAATGTGGCATGTACAACCATAAGTTCTTATGGAACCGTTCTTGAAGAAAGAATTAAAATTGTAGGACAAAAAAATGAAAAATATCAACATTTAAAGGAAAGACTACAACAAGAGCTTCAAGGCGAAAAATATAAGGAATATTGTCTCATGGATGATGGGTTGATTAGATTCAAAAATAGAATCTACATGACAAATGAAAGCAATTTAAAGAAGCTCATACTAAAGGAGTTTCATGCAAAGCCATATTTCAGTCACTCAGGCTATCAAAAAATTATAACAATCATTAATAAGTTTTGTTATTGCCCTGATTTAAAGAAGGAAGTGGTTGATTTTATTTCCAAGTCTATGGAATGTCAATAGGTGAAAGTTGAGTGCAAGCACCCAGCTGGATTATAACAGCCCATTCCCATCTCAGAATGGAAATGGTAGGTAATGTCAATGGATTTTATCACCAAATTTCCACAAATAACAAAGAAACATGATGCAATCATGGTCATGGTTGATAAATTAAGCAAAGTTGGTCATTTTGTGGCTATAAAATCCACTCATACTATTGACACCTAATCTTTGGGATTAGGAAATCCTATATAAATATTGTAAATAGAGAAATAAAGGAATTTGGAAGATGAAACCCAATAGTCTACATCTCCTTGCATATATCTATGTTCTATCTTAATTAAAATACGGCAATTCATTTGAGAAGTTACTCCTAGCTTTACATGGTATCAGAGCCAGCTCCCAAAAATTTGCTTTTATGCCCTTGTAACTCCCGTTTGCCATGTTTTTGCAGTCTGCTAAATTCTTTCCATCCTTAGCCTTGGAGTGATTCTCATTCCCTAACGTTTTTGTTAAACACAATCTCTACATTCAAGACTGCATGCAACATATGTGTGTAACAGTTCATCAGTTGGAAAAACTCCTCTGAAAATTGTGTGTAACGACCATAGAAATGGATGAACGCTTATAAAAATGAACAAAGATTTATGGTCCAATGGAATCCCTTGGAGTTGCGTTGAACGTCCACCGTGAGCGTTGGTTTTTGAAGCATTGAAAGAATGTATGGTGTGTAGGGTGTTGCATTCTATGTGAAGGCATTCGACTGGTATGCAGTGTGATGGGCGTATGTATGCCTTGAAGTGAAAACCGTGAATGATGAGCTTTGTTTGAGGACTAATCCGATACCGTGGAAATCCTCAGAAGTTGTTGCCAATAGGAATATGGAAGGAAGGTATTTTTTCATGCTCCGTAATCTTTGAATTTAATCAGATTTTTTGTGGGTGTTGCAAGCCGTGTTGAATTGTCAACTAGTGTTATTCATCGTTCAATTAATATATCTCCTAGTGTGGTCATATATATATGATACATTGATTTTTTTTGTATGAGGGCCATATGGTGTTGTTTCGAATAGTCTTTACATAAAAGGTTGAGAATCATTCCTTTCCATTTGTTTGTACTTCATAGTGTGTTGGCTCATATATGCTTATGTTGAATAGTTTTTTAAAGGGAATGTATGGTGAGTGCATGTGAGGGTTTGTTTTTTTTTTAAGCCATGAAAATGGTTGCTTAAAATCAGTTGTAATATGGTATGGTATGTGAGATGAGATGAGGCATCGATATATGTTATGTGATGTATTATATGCCATATGGTATATGGAGGTATATTGATAATTTTTTTGAAGACATAGCCAATCAACTTTATTATTAAAACATCAAGTTTTTGTTGCAACTATTGTAATTATTTTGGGCACAGATCAAATTTTATGATGCATTCACTTATATCCAATGGGAGTCATTCTCACTAGCAAAGAGAATTATCATGAGTGGTCCAGGAAGATAAAACACATCTTGATTTTTAATGAGTTTTGGAAATTAATTTGTGAAGGAGTATGAGACAATGCACCAAAAAATCCCACTTCTAACAAGGAGCTTGCCATTTGGGAAAATAAGAACAGCAAGGCCTATGCCTTGATTGCAATGTCAGTAAATGAAGAGGTGAGTTGATACATTTCGCTATTTTAAAATGCTTTTGAAGCCTTAAAGAAATTGAAGGAATTATATGACTCACGCTCTCAACTTGAAGTTGTTCAATTGATGATCAAGTTGTTCAATCTTGAGTTGAAAAATGATGACCCTCTTGCCTTAGCATCATAAATAAGATCCATTATGCATGAAATAAAATCCACTGGTGTTGAAATAGGTGTTCCTCTAACAGCCTATGTCAAGGCACTGTATCCCACTTATTCACATTATCTTGAGTCATTGCAAGCAAGTGGAAAACTTAAGGAGATTTACTTTGACTCCCTTGAGAAGAAGTTTGTTGAAAGAGAGAAGGCTTTTGGGAAGAAGACAACTCCTCAGTCTTCTAAAGAAGTTGTGTGCCTTGCACAGAAAGAGAAGAATCATGCACAATATTCTTCTAGAGGAAGAGGTGGTCGAAGAGGAAGAGGAAGGAATAATTTTAGAGGCAAGGGGGGAAGACATTTCCAAGGAGAAAGGTCTGATATTCATTGCATACGATGCAATAGAGATGGACATGATGCTTCCACATGTAAGTTGCCTTGGGAAAGAATCAAGCAGGAAAGAAATGAAGAAAAGGGTAAACACCTAGTAAAGGGAAAGTAAAATCACCCGAGTCTGTTCATTATGTTGTGGCACATTGCAACATTGGAGTAAATGAAGAATTATTCAATGTTTCACTTGCTTCATGTAAAAATTCTTGGTTGCTTGATTCAGGAGAAACTTGCCACATGAATTTCATAAGAGATTTCTTTGAAGAATTCATTGATAATGTTGATGGAGCAGTATACTTTGCAGACAAGTCAAAAATCAAGCCATCAGGGCTTGGCACCATCAGGCTCAAACTGCCTGGTATTCCATACTTTCTTCTACATGATGTTCTATACCTCCCGAAGTTGAGGAGAAACCTATTGTCTTTGGTCCACATACGCCAACAAGGACACTCCATTCATATATTTGATGGAAAGGTTGAGGTCCTAAAAGAATCAGATCACTCACTTTTTATGACTAGATTTGGACACTTAAACTATGACAGCCTTTGTTTATTAAAGAAAAATGGTATTAGTAGTTTGCCAACTATTCCTAGGAAACTTAAGCAATGTCATGCTTGTATCTTAGGAAAGCACAATAAACAATCTTTTCATGATTCTCATTCTAGAGCACATAGAAAACTTGAACTCATTCATTCTAATTTATGTGGCCAAATGCATGTTCCTTCTGCAAATAGTAATAAATATATGCTGACATGTATTGATGACTACACCAGAATGTGTTGGGTTTATTAGTTGAAGATCAAATCTGAAGCTTTTGAAACATTCAAGAACTTTCATGCATGGATTGAAAATGATGCACAATCTCATATTGGCTCTATTTGTACTGATAATGGAAAATACTATACTTCAAATGGATTTGAAAACTATCTTCTCCAAGATGGGATAAATAATCAAACAATCGCGCCTTGTAATCTCCAACAGAATGGAGTAGCTGAAAGAATGAATAAGACAAACTTAAATATGGTATGTTCGATGATTTTTTTCAAGAATATTAAGTTGATGTTTTGGGCTGATGCAGTTCTATGTGTTTTGTATATAAAAAATTGGTGCTCATCTCATGCTATCAAAAATAAGACTCTCTATGAAATGTGGTATGGCCACATTCCTTCGATGAGGCATCTCTGGGTTTTTAGTTCTTCCTGTTATGCCTTGATACCCAAGGAACAAAGAAACAAACTCGGTGCAAGAAGTCACAAATGTATCTTCTTGGGGTACTCAGATACCTCCAAAGCATGTCGTCTATATGATGAAGTGAATAAGAAGTTTATAATATCTAGAGATGTGATCTTTCTTGAATCTTTTAAGACTGACAATGTTGTTGAGCGGCAACTTGATTGCTTGGATAAATTTGGGAATGCAAAGTATTTTCAAGAGTTTGACAATGAGATTCCACATCTTGAAGGGGGGATCCCTATACTAGATCAATCTATGAAATCTCCTTCTGAAGCACTCTCTCCTCCACATGAAGGTCCAACGACTGATCAAGATGACACTTTGAGTGATGTGATTAACAGAATTGGGAGGCTAAATTTTGATTCAACCCCATCTCAGTCAACTGAGAAGCCTGGGCCATCTTAGAAAGGTCCTCGAAAATGACTGGACAAAGACACTTAAAAGTGTTTGCTCTGATGAGGTTGGAAAGACAAGAACAAGAAGCTCAACCAAATAAAATAGAGGTGATGTAGATGATTTTGATTCACCTGTTGATATGGATGTTTCTTATGATTGTGAACTGAATTTGTCTATAGATATCAGACCAAATTCCTTGAAAGAAGTTTCTTCTCATGATGAATGGAAATAAGTGATGCGTAAAGGATATGATGCTTTGAAAAAGAATGGTACCTGGAAGCTGGTTGATCCTCCATTAGGAACCAAACCAATAGGCTGCAAGTGGGTCTTCAAAAACAAGCATAAAGTAGATGGCTCACTTGACAAGCATAAAGCCATGCTTGTGGCAAAATGTTTTGAACAGAAGGAAGGGATCGATTATGAGGAGAAATTTCCCCCCACAACGAAATGGGCTACCATCTAGACACTATTTTCCTTGGCAACTCAAAATGGTTGGAAATTCCATCAAATGGATGTAAAAATTGCTTTCTTGAATGGAGATATGAAAGAGAATGTTTTTATGTCCCAACTAGAAGGATTTTTTGTGAAGGGTTAAGAACAAAAAGTATGCAATCATGTAAAATCCTTGTATGGCCTCAAACATGCACCATGAGTTTGGTACAAGAAATTAACTGAGCATCTTCTGAAACTCAATTTCAAACATTATGATCCTGATAATGCAACTTTTTTGGTTAAGAAAGTTGGAAAAACAGTTGTATATCTTTTGGTGTAGGTAGATGATCTTTTGATGATAGAGAACAATGAGAACTACATTACATCCATAAAGAAAGAACTGAGGAAAGGCTTTGAAATGACAGATTTTGGTTATGTTCACTACTATCTTGGTATTGAAGTAACCCAACATCTGAAGTTTATATTCCTCTCTTAGAAGAAGTGCATTGGAGATCTGTTGAACATGTTTGGCATGGTTGAGTGCAATCCTTTGACTACTCCAATGGACCAGAACTTAAAGCTCACATCCACTGAAGGAAAAGAATTTGAGGATGCAACGAAGTATAGGTAGCTCGTAAGAAGTCTTAATTACCTGACTACAACCAAACCAAACATTTAATTTGATGTTGGAATCCTCTATAGGTTTATGCAAAAGCCTTGTAAGGGTCATTGATCTGCTGAAAAAAGAGTTCTAAAGTACTTGAAGGGAACTCAAGACTTTGGACTCAAGTATACACAAGTGGATGACTTTAGCTTTGATTAGATACTCTAATTTAGATTTTGATGGAGATAAATAAATTGGAGTATCTACTTCAGTTTATGTTATGAGGCTTGGATCAGGAGTTGTCTCCTAGAGGTCACACAAACAATTAGTTCCAGCAGATTCCACAACTGATGCAGAATATCTAGCAGCAGTTGAAGCAACAAAGGAAATTGTGGCTTAGGAAAATTCTTAAAGATTTGTAGGAGAAACAACTGCATTCAACTGCTCTCTTGATTGACAACAATTCTTCAATAAAGTTGGCCAAGGATCCAAATTTCAATGATCGAATGAAGCACATCAATACAAAATACCATCTGATTCGACATCATGTTGAGGCCAAAACAATCCACCTACAACATTGTTCCACAAATGAGCAGATTGCAAACATCTTCACCAAAGCGCTTGGAAGGGAAAAGTTTGAAATATTCAGAATGATGCTTGGACTCACCAACATCCCTTCAAATTAAGGGGGGGAATGTTGACACCTAATCTTTGGGATTAGGAAATCCTATGTAAATATTGTAAATAGAGAAATAAAGGAAGCTGGAAGACGAAGAGACATTGGGAGATGAAACCCAATAGTCTCCCTCTCCTTGTATATATCTATGTTCTATCTTAATGCAAATACAACAATTCATTCGTGGAGTTACTCCTGGCATGACACATAATGAGTGATGTGGACAAAGTTTTCATAAAATAAATTGAGACTACATGGAGTTCCTGAGAAGATTATCTCAGATAGAGATGCCAAATTTATATCAAAATTTTAGAAGGAATTGTTTGTTGGTTTGGGCACAAACTTGGAATTTAGCACGACTTGCCATCCAAAAATATATGAGTAGACTAAGAGGACAAATAGAATCCTTGAGGACATGCTAAGAATGTATGTAATGCACCAATCAAGGAAGTGGGGAGAATACCTTCCACTTGTGGAGTTTCCATACAACAATGGGTACCGAGAATCACTGAAATTGAGCACATTCAAAGCTCTTTATGGGAGGAATTGCAATACTCCTATCAGTTAGAGTGTTCTAGTGAATAGGGTCTCGTTGAGCCTAATATGTTGAAAGAAATGGAGCAACAAATGGAATCTATCAAAAGAAATTTAAAGGTGACACATGAAAAACAAAAGAGTG
This sequence comes from Pinus tabuliformis, assembly GCA_031772625.1. Lineage (NCBI taxonomy): Eukaryota > Viridiplantae > Streptophyta > Pinopsida > Pinales > Pinaceae > Pinus > Pinus tabuliformis. The sequence continues at coordinate 1,334,767,186 of CM062807.1, forward strand.
TGTGGACTAACATAGAACACATAAAGAGTTCAAAGTTGGGGAGCATGCATATTTTCAAGTTAGGCCCAAGAAGAGGTCTTTGAAAATTAGGTCATGTGCCAAGTTGGCACCTCGATTTTGTGTCCATTTGTTTTAGAGAAATGTAAAGTGGCAACTTATCAATCTTATTTTCTTTAACCTTGATACTTACTTGTGAATCTTAGTTATCTTCTTTATGTTCTTTTAGTGATATATTTTCATCAAACAATATCAAGAAACAATAACAACAAAGAGGACATAAATATAGGCTCTCAGCCAGGGCAAAACCCCTCTAAGAGGAAAACCCAAAAACTATTCTCTTCTTAGAATATGCTTCAAATGAGATACAATGACCCAATCCCTAGACCAAGTCCTTCTCCCATACCAATTCAACCCTTCCTCAAGTCCTTCTTGAATTGACACCAAATTGCTTCTTCCTTGAAATTTTGACCTACCAGCTACTGCTACTCGACCTACAACTTCAGCCTTGCTACTTTGTCCCTACAACTTCTTGGAAACCCTAATACAACCTCCCTCTGATACCTACTTAGAGCAAGACAACTCTCCCAAGGTCAACGAGGTCTAGACAAGGGTTCTCCCTCTTCTAGCTACAAATTCTGCACTTCATCCTCATACAACTCGATCTTGTAATTTTGGCCTCCTACTACAACCCAAAAACCCTAAAATTTCGAACATGTGAGAGGGATATAGCCCAAAAATAACAAATTTTGTCCTCCCAACTTCTACAAGAACTTTCACTCTCCTTCTGCTTCTCTAGCTATAGATCAAATTTGTGTGAGTGTGTGTCTCCAAATGAAGTCGAACTGCTCTTTATATAGCCTTCTCAAGGGGTCGAATTCCCTCCTTTAGGTCGACTTGAGGATCCCAGGACCGGCTTGTACTATTGGAGATTCCAAGACTTTCTAGATTAAAAAATAATTCTTTTTACAATTACAAATTGCCCAGAAGGGTCTTATAAATATGATGTTGACTCCTTTGACTCATGATAATAAATCCTAAGACTAAACAAATCCTAGAAGCATGAAGAACATGTTTTTACGTAAAAGACCATCAACAATGATCATGAAACCCATGCTTTTAATAATAATAATTTTCTTTTCTTTTTCTTGTTTGTTACATAGGATACATAATGAAATGAGTACAACAATTATGAAGACCGAAACTATTTACATTCTTCAACACTCCCTCTTAAATATGGAGGCATTCATAATTGTACATCCAACACAACATCACATCTCAAACTGAAGAGTTCTCTAGAATAGTCGGATTGATAAGCCATATTATAAGCATCATCATTATGACCAGCACTGTCCTTGAGGCCTAACTAGACAAGCTCTTCTTTATTCAAGAGCATTATGTTGGGAGGCTTTATGTGTGATACCGCACTACCTCTCTAAGGTACATACCCCATCCAGATGTCCATAAGGTATGTCCTTTTAGGACTATTCTTATCTTGGATATCCATACCTGAGTCCTCAAAGAATATCAGTCCTCTTCGACCACTCTTCTCTTGGATTCATGTCCCATCCTCAAAGAGTGTCAATCCATTTCCTTTCTTGGAACTTGTATCCTCAAGGAAACCACAGATGCTTATCCAATCCTCTGTCATTCTCTCTTCATCGCCTAAAGAGGAGAATGATCATAATAGAGTTTAGGCTTCTGTGATCCATATCAAGTTAGAGAAATATTCTTCGGCGAAAATCACATGGAATCTCATTTGTCGACGCGTTTCGAACCAACTAGTGTGGTTCATCGTCAGGACAAGTTGAAGAAACAGATCTAGATCATCATGCTAAATAGTCTGAGCAGAGCCTCCAACAGCTATCTTCCCTAACGGCTAGTTTGACTTAAGGACAGGGGTCAAAATTATTATAATAGTTTAATTCGAAAAAATAAATAAAATATTATTAAGGGTAAATGGTACGAGACCTAATAATTTATTAGGTCTCGTACCATTTACCCTTAATAATATTTTATTTATTTTTACGAATTAAACTATTATAATAATTTTGACCCCTGTCCTTGAGTCAAACTAGCCGTTAGGGAAGATAGCTGTTGGAGGCTCCGCTCAGACTATTTAGCATGATGAGCTAGATCTGTTTCTTCAACTTGTACTGACGATGAACCACACTAGTTGGTTCGAAACGCGTCGACAGATGAGATTCCATGTGATTTTCACTGGAGAATGATCATGTCATATCAGATATCACTCCCTCTCAAACTAGAGTATTTATGTATTCTCCCTTAATCTTGAGAATAGATTCATGCTCCTATTCAAGGAGACTTCTTTTTCTCTCTCTCAAAACCAAAGGAGATTCCAAACTTCCTTTTAATAACGTAAGCCAATACCACAAGCCTCACAGCTTGTCTTCATGAGAGTATCAACTACTTGATTTCCATAGCTATATGGTTCGCTCTTTCCTTCACATCTATTGCATCGAGCCTACTTCTTTTGAGTTATCATGGAACCATCTCCACTCTTCGTTCTTGTGACATGATCTTGGTCATCTTTCTTGCTCGTCACTTTCATCTTCAACATGAAGGTATTGCATTAAACATTCCCAAACTTCAAACTAATCATGGCTTCCTCTTGAAAGTGATCTTCATTGACCTTCATGTTATCTCCTCGCATAGCTACCCTTTCAATCCCAACATGGATCTATCTTGACTTCATAGTTGCTAGGTACTAGATATTGAGATTTCCTCAACATTCATACAGTTGAACTTGCCTCAACTATCATCATGCATTCCTACAACATCATTTTCCCGGTAGCCATAAATAATATGTTAGTCGGATAACCAAACCATGAAATAGACTTACCTTACCATGGTGACCTTCTCGTTCCATCAACCATCTCCACTTGATATTTCCCTCTTGCATCAAAGTGCCCAAGGATCGAAATTTATTACCAAGTTACAACTTTTCTTCCAGAGATTATGCTAGATGTTAATCAACATCAAATAGATATTCTAGAGAAAGTACTAATCTTTTATACATTCTTTGAGAAGTCAAATTATATTCTATTCCAATGTTATAAATACTTAAGCATAACTTTCTAACCAACTTTATTCCACAAGATTCCCATGCATATGAATTTTATCCAAAGTTTACATTAAACATGCATTCCTATGCTTTTATCCAATCATCTAGCTAACCATACAAAAAAATTTGTATCATGTCCCATTGCAATCCTTCATCCTTTTTACGAGCATGTTTCCACATTACATAGAATACTCTAGTCATGATGATTTTCTTAAGGATTTTAAGAAATGGTGGTCCTTCCCAGATAATAATGATCCATTTTAGCAAGATGACAACCTCTAACATGAAGTTAGATAATATCTGGATGAGCACTATGCAAAATGGTATAACATTCTATCCTAGATGATCTTTACTAAGCAAAATAATCATGTAAATTCCAAACATACTACCATCATATACTTCTATCCTCTGATGCTTGGGAAAAACATATTATCTAAGAGAAAAACATTCATAAAGAACCTAGAAGTTAGTGAACCTTATTTAGTAGTAAAGATCATTCACTTCTACCTTCTTTGCCTTATTCTCAAGTTCTCCCATAGTTTCAACTACATGAGTTTCACTCCTATCCTTTCTCTTATTGTTTGGTTGATTTGGACAGTCCCTCTTGTAATGTACAAACTCTTGGCACTTGAAGCATTGAATATTGGGCATGTCTTTCTTCTTGGACTTGCCAAACTTTCCCTTCTTCATCTTCTTGACTTGAGCTAGAAAGGCTTGAGTTTGCTCATCAGATCCAATGTCATCATTGACCTTGATAATTGACTCTTCTAGTATGCATTGTGCCCACAACTCATCAAAGGGAGTTGAATCTTTCTTGGAGTAGATACTTGTTGCAAAGTTGCTTCATTTTGGTGGCAATGCATTTAGAAAACATATGGTCACCTATGAATCTGTGATTAGTTCCCCTAGTCCTTGCAAGAACTGAGAGACTCTCATGAGGAAGGATGTCATATCTGTTAACACCCAGGTTGTTCCCTTTGACTCCCAAGGGAATACGGCCGGGGTAACCACTAACCAAGCTTTGGATTATAGGTCCTAGCCTACCTATAATCAGAGAGGGCTCTCTCTTTAAGTTTTAGCTCTGTTTTGTGAAAGATTTTAGGCTAGTTGTGAGTTTCAGTTTTTGTTCAAGGTTTTGGTTGAATGATGTCTTTCAGTACCTAGGGTGGAAATCTTCAGATAGTATTAGTTCATTGGGCAATGGAGTCTGTGGCTACAGGTTGTTTGAAATATTGAGTGGGGATGTTGAAACTGCAGGGCCATTTAACTATTTCATGAAACAAACTTGAAATTGTGATGGTGAAGCATGTTTAACCAGTGAAAAGCAATTAAGAATTTTCCACTAAGCTGGGGAGTGAGAAAGAGATCTATTGCACAGGAGCAGATTTGAATTCCTGAAAAATAGCCCATGTGAAAGATATAGTTTGAAGATGCAGCAATTAAGAATTACACCTTTATAACTATAACTGAAGAAAACATTTATAACAACGTAGATTGAGTTCAGGGTATTCTATGAATAAATCCTAGAACTATTCTTTTTCTCTGCTATTAACTGTGAAACATAGCATATGATTGGGTTATGAAGAAGTAATAAAAACACATAACGAAGAGTTTAAAGGAAACTTATTGAGCCATGAAATACGCAGGAATCCTGTAGCATTCAGCAAACACACTACAACGCCTCAGACAACACAGAACTTTGGAAATTCCATTAGCCTTTGTATTAATCATCTGAAAATTTACAACATAAGATTTCTAGAAAAGAAAATCAACAACCCCTGCAAGCTTATGCGAGGGGGAATATATACAATCGGTTACACAAAATATCTGAACCGCTGAGTCACTTGAGAAGTAAATATGTTTACCAACTTTACAGGATAGCAGATAAGGAAGTTATTGCTGCTCTAAATACAAAATGAATGCTTTTTAATTCTGTCAGAAGACTTTTTGACCTTTGGAAGCCACTGAGTCGGTTGAGCATTCTACATAAATGTTGAATGATGTGTCTTTATCCTCTGTCATGCTGTAGCTTTCTCGGCCCTGTCATTTGCAGCTGTCAGTATTGCTTTAGTGGCCGAATAGGTTTGCTGAGTTGGCTCAGTCCATTCTTCTCCAGTCATAGTGTATACATCACATTTTCTGATCCTGGTGACTTATGTTTTTGATAAAAAACCTGATGAGAGGCTCTTTTTCATAGTATTAGCTGTATCATTTTGGTCCACCATTCCTGTGTGGGCAATTGATGTCTCAAAATTGCATCTAAGGTCTCATCTGCCTCTGTATATTTGTAGAAGTTTGGAGGCACTTCAAACAAATGTTTGATCTCATTCATAATGAAAAATAAGTTCTCTACTATGTTATAGAGACTTTGCCCAGATGCTGGCCCTGTTTCTTCTGAGGTACTTGGTCTTACAGTGATCTGATTGGTAGCAAATGTATTGACCCTTTTAGTATAGTTCTCATGTGAAAGTAGTCTCCCTGTGCTGTTCAGTAAGCCAGGAAGACCTCTGCTTTGTAATGCTGCAAACTTATCTATAAATTTGTTTACTTCTGTCTGCATGTCCTGGCTTCTTCTTTCCAGTGTTTGTACCAGGCTTCTCAATGTAAGGACCCTCTTTATCAGCAGGATAGTTTCAGTTCTGTTAGGGATTCCTATTGCTGCCAGCTGAGGACCTGTACGGTTATTTAGCACGTTAATCATTCTGTTGGCTATCTCAGGCATATTGCCTAGAGATGCCCTTGCTCTCTGGACTTCCCTGTGTGCTTTTCCTATGAGCTCCATTTGCTCATGTATGGTCTCTATGTACTGCCACTGATCTGTGATTGATTGGCCAATGTTGGCCCATAAAACTGTCTTGAGGTCAGCCACCACTTTGTCAAGGGTGAGCTCTTTCTCCAGCTCCTTTATCTTCTCTTTGAGAGCCTTCACTTCTCTTCCCTTTTTAGCTATGCTTTGTTTTGACTTGTCATATTTTTCATTGAGCTTAGCCAAATTCTCCCTGGCTTCATTTAACTCTGCCATTTGGGCTTCTAAGGCCTGAATTTCATTCTTCAGCTTCTGCATATCAAGGCTTGCAGCCTGCTCTGTTGTTGGTGCTGGTGCTGATGTAGATGGCGCTGTTTGAGTTGTCTGGTCTGTAGGAGGAGTAGTAGTTTGAGGATATTCCTCAAGGTTGATTATTTGTGGAGGGGGCTGTGATGTTTGGCCTCCTTCCTTCTGTTGTAGGGCTGCCTGCAGCGCAGCCTCTGACTCTCCCAATTTCTCCTGTGTCTGGATCAGCTGTTTGTATAATGATACCAGCATAGCTGCTGCATCTTGGTCATGCCTTAGCTGGGCAACCTCTTCTGTCTGAGGATGAAGAGTTGCTGGGATCTTGATCATTTTTCTTAATGCTGCCATGTCTGCATCTCTTAATTTCAATAGCGCTTGTATAGCCTTGGTGTCCTTGGGATCATGCCCAAGCTCTATGATGATATCCTCCAATGCTTTGATTCGGTTGTCCTTTGCTTGGGAGGATGCTTTCTCCAACTCAAGTTGGGCAGCTGTGTTGTTTAGGCTATTTTCCAGCCTATAATTTACCAAAGTTTTGTCTGCAAGGGTGGCATATACCATCTCACCCGTTTTCTTGTGCAATTCAATCTGATCCATAGGGTGGATGTCTTTTGCAAGGACCTCAAGGTTGGTCCTTATGTAGTCTGCAGCTGACTGTGGCTGCAACATGGTTGGCATGAAATGACTCATTACCATTTTGCCCTCATGTACATCATATGCAGACATTAATCTCTGCTGGTTTGTAGGAGCCATCTTTAATAAGTGGTTGTAGAGCTGCACCTTGAGTGGCTCATTCCTCTTTTTGATATCGATAAATTGTTGTTTGATGCCTGTTTCAGCTCCCCTTTGGTGGCTTGAGGAGCTGACTTCTCCTCCAACTGTTCTTTCTTGTTCCTGCTGAAAGGAACTTGCAGATGCTTCCATGCTTGGTGGGCCCATGCCCAAAGATTGCCCAATAGGCATTTCTTCTTCTGAAAGGGGATTTAGCCTCTGTCTTTTCTCCCCTTGAGTTGTGGATGTGGTGAGGGGAGTCTCCTGCTCTCTATCCCTCTTCCGATTTCTGTCTTCATTTTGTGGGGTTTGGAGGACCGAGGCCTCCACTGTCGTTTCCTGCCTAGGAGGCACAGTGTCTTGTGCCTGCTGCCCAGTGGATATTGGGGCTTCAGCTGTTTGTTCTTGTTGCACTGGCTGCTCCTGTTTTTGCTGTTCTTTTTGTTGCTGTACTTCTTCATGAGGTGGCTGTTCTGGCTCCATCTCTTTCTCTTTGCCTTTGCTGGAAGCCTGATAAGTAGCTTTGGCTGCTTGCTGATGTGTTGTAGAAGATGAGGCAGCTGCTCCAAGTTGCCTTTGATATGAAGAGGAAACCTGTCCACAAGTTTCCAAGTCAGCCTCCTTTTCAATATTCTTTGCATTTCTTTGTATCATTTTCTCTCTAGTAACTGCCTCTTCTAGGGTGCCCTCTTTCCAACTCAATAAGTTGGCATACTTCTCAATGTGAGGCAATATGACATGAGCATAGCCACCCAATTTATGTTTTACCCTCCTGAGAGAAATGAAATGATTAGGGTCATAAGGTACCCAGCGAAAACTAGTTTCCAATCGGAGGGCCTCTAGCATGCCATCTGCTTCCTTCCATCCCTCCTCCCTTATGTTGTAAAGAAAAGGGCCTAGCTGGTTCCTGACTTTTAGTTGCACTTTCTTGTTTTTACTATGGAAATGGACCATGCCTGCATTTCCAAATTGCCTGAAATACTCCAAGGCAAAGAGTCTCATAGGGACATACCTTGGCAGTCTATAAGGGTCCAACTCACAACCATATACTCTGATTAATGTATGGTGTTGGTAAAAGTACCAATCACCAATGTTGTAGGACTTAGAGAGATGGAGAATTCTTTGCATTTCATCGGTCAATCTTGGAGGAGGAACACCATATAACAAGGTCAAAGCTGGATGAATGAAAAGGTCTATGAATTCACAGTATGTGTATGGTGAACAAGAGGTATGATGAAAAACTGAAGTCCAAAACACAACCGACCTTGGATTTCCCTGGGCATCAACTTCCTTGAGAGGAATAGGGAAACTATCAGGTTGATAAAATAAGAACAGATGATATATGTATGAGGTGTATCTAAACACCTTTTCCCTTTCAAGATTCATCAGTTGCTCATGAATCTTGTTTGCAATGTATTCAGCATAGTCATAGTGCACAACAGGAGGCTTCCCAGGAGAAAATATGGACAGCATGGCCATAATGGTGTCATCAACATCCTCAACTCCCTTGTAGCCCAGGACATAGCTAATCAAGTCTACAAGCATTTTGCCCAAGTCATTGAGATATGGATTTCCAATAGGAGGCATCCTCACAGTTTCAGAGCTTGTCTTAATGAATAACTGATTAATTTTGATGATTTGGGCACTGGACAGGTTGCCCCCTTTCTTTAATAAGTCCAACATGGAGAGAGGAGTCAATGGTCTTGCAGTATGAAAGTGAAGCATCTCCTTTATGGCCTCAGGGGTAATATGGAACAAGACTGAACCTGTGGGACTGAGAACAGCTCTTTGACATGGATCATAGCATTCACAGCATCTATGGATCAAGTCTGGAAGGGAGTTGACTTGAGGAAGGTTAAAAATGGGCAAATTGGAGTCCCAGATCCCCAAGATATCAGCTCCACTGAGGTGTTGGGCCTTTAACTCATTGAGCAGATGGATGTTAAATTTGGAATTCATTGGAAATGAGTCTATCATTTGATAATCTTTATCCCCCAGGGCCTTCCATTCTAACTCTCTCTGTGGGGCATTCAGAGGTGCTATATTTAATGCTATTGGTGTTTCCATGGCTAATAAGGCCTCTGATTTGTATGTGAACCGATGTTACTGAACGGAGCAACACAGAGGGGTATTTCTGGAACAGAGAGGTGAATTGCAAAGGAACAGAGGGTAACTGGTAGTGGCAGCAACTGAAAACTGCACAGAGGACTGATAGAGCGAATTCCGGGACTGGTAAACTCTCTCCAAGGTGAATTAGTGGAGCTCGGGTCTTTAAGTTCACGAATGCGCGAACTAACTATGAATTTAGGTAAATTTGGCTAAATGCAGGTTCTGCAGAGGAATTTCGTCCCAACCACTGAAAATAGGCCTGGTTACTGGGATTTGCTGGTAGGTAGAGTGCTTTCTCACTCTTTTTAAGCTATGTTTGGAGAATTATGGACAAAACCAGGGACGGAGGGAATGATTCGGATAAATACCTTGTGAATTGCCGGCAATGGTTACAAATGCAGGTAGATTGGATGCGCCCATGGTCTTTGTAGCGATTTCTGTAGGTTGGCGATGGATTGGTCGTAAAATGCATGCAGAGCAGAGCAATAGTCTTTTTGGCAAAAGTGACAAAAACATGGTTTTTTGGCGAAAATATGGACTTTTTGGGATATTGGCGCTTTTTTTGGATGACATCATCAGGTGGGGTCAGGGTCGGGTGACGTCAGCATGACATCATCGAGTGACGTGGCGGCCTGTGAGTGGTCCATGGGGAATGGTGAGGTGACGGACAGGTCAGAGCGCTGGCGGGTGGGGTGCTGACAGGGCAACGATGTGGCATGACGTGAGCGCGACGTGGAGGTGACGAGGATGTGACGTGAGCACGACCGGTCAGCGGAAACCGGAAGTGGTAAGCGGATTTTCTTGAACCGCTCTGGATACGGAAGCAGTATTGTCAGAGGGCGACCCGAGAAAATATGGGGGTGACGCGTGGCAGAGGCCTGACGTCACCCTCTGACAGTTTCTCGGGCGATAACGGTAGTACATCGGGACCAACCCGATATGGATATGGGCCGTCGGATGGGAGGGCCCAGATCCGACGGTCGACGGGTCATCAACTTGTCAGGGCAATACGGCAGCGGGCGGGAGAATAAAATAATGTTTTTTGTGAAATGCGCGCCCGACGGAAACTTTAGAAAAGTGGGTTTTCAAGCTGTGTTACGGGCAAAATGTATTATGCACGGGTTTATTAACAAAGCCGGATTAAGGTTATTAATCCAAGTGGATCTTGGATTAATCCCAGGATTAATGTATGAGCGCTCTTTGGGTCGCGCTCTAATGTTTTAGCACTTACACCATTTAAAACCAAACTTAGAGCTATAATGCTCGGGGAAGGGGATACATAGGTATTTCAGGGTTTTTTGCATAATTTACATAGTAATAGGGGGAATGGGGGGTATAGGGAGTTAAATAGTAGAAGTTAGGGGTTAATATGAGTGGAAGAGGTGGATGAGGAGTGGAAACACTAAGTTTTATATGGAATCAACTTAGTTTAGGGAGTAGATCAAAATGAAAAGAATTTTACACAAGAAATGTGGCTTTTAAAGAAACAAGAACCACCATAAGACCTTGAATTTCTTTCATGAACATAACTGGTAATGGGATGTTAGCAATGAATGTGAGGGGGGGAAACAGGAAGTTAGACATGCTCCTTTGTATTGCTGCAAGATGATGGAGAAGAGGAACTTCTCTATCCACTGATGTTTCCTTTATGTTAGACCAGCAAAATTCAATTGAAAGGAATGACATTCCTGCAACCCCCTCTACCTACCCATTAACTTGCCTAGCATTTTTTGTTTCTTCATGGAGGGTGCACTTAGACTTGCAGACCCTCATGTGCCTTTTCTTTTCTTTTGGCTTTTTCTTTTGATTTTCTATCTAGAACTACCCTTATTGCTTCCAAGGTCCTAGATTAAGCAGTTGGGAACCTTAATTCTCTACCTAACTACTGGTCTGCCAAGATTGAACAGTTTGGACAAACTTCTTTCTCTATTCTACAACAAGAAATTGAAACATGGCATGATCGAGATTAAGCTGTTGGATCACCCATCCAAAATTGAGTCAATATCAAGCTATGTACACATATTACCTTCTCTTGAAAATATGGGATCTTTGCATCACCAAAGCAGAGCATATTTGAAACTTCCTTTGCCAATCATGAAATATGAAACCTATTGGTATAGGTATCTAACAATATCCTCATTTCTTCATTCTATATAGCTTGTTCCACAAAGACATTTTTTGGCTGGTTGTACTTACAGAGTACAAATTTACTAGCTTTTCATACATTACTTTGGAAATTTTCATATTTTCCAACAAGATAATCCTTGATTGATTCGATTATGATCCTTTATGCCCTTACTTCCCCCTTCTTGTACTTTTCCAGTTCTTGTGTCCTTTCTTTTGTTGGTTCAGTAATTTTTCCAGTGACATATTCCATCACTTTTGTTCAGTTAGTATCAAGTCCATGCTAGATAGTTTATTGCCCCAGTGAGCTTGTTGCTCTCCTTGCATAAAGAACTTACATGTTTTGAAGATTTAGAACTTAAGAAATTGTAAAGTACTTACTTGAATACAGAGATTTCTTTTGATGATGTCTCCAACCTTCTTAATGTCTTCAAGATCATTTAAGGGACTTCCTTGAAAGATGTTCCTTAGGATTCTTCCACCAACAGCTTCCAAGATTGATGCCTTCCAAATAGACTTCTTCTCATGAGATCAACACCCTCCTTGTGAGATTGATGTGGTCCTTGGTCTTCTTCATAATATCTTCTATCAACAAGTCTCCAACTGGATTCCTTCAAGAAATACTCTTCCTTGTAGTCTTCTTCTTCAGTGTTTGAGAGTTTCCTTTTTCCTTTCCCCTTGACACGTAACTTCTTCTAGTGTCCTTTTAGTTTCCTTCCTTGCTCACCTTAGCTTTGATACCATGTTGGAAAATGTAAAGTGGATGCTTATCAATCTTATTTTCTTTAACCTTGATACTTGCTTGTGAATTTTAGTTATCTTCTTTATGTTCTTTTAGTGAGATCTTTTCATCAAACAATATCAAGAAATAGTAACAACAAAAGAAGACACGGATATAGGCTCTCAGCCAGGGGAAAACCCCTCCAAGGGGAAAACCCATAAACTTTTTTCTTCTTAGAATTTGCTTCAAATAAGATACAATGACCCAATCCCTAGACCAAGTCTTTCTCCCAGTACGAAGTTAGCCCTTCCTCAATTCCTTCTTGAATCTGCACCAAATTGCTTCTTCCTTGCAACTTCGACCTACCAGCTTCTACAACTTCAACTTTCCAGCTACTACTACTAGACCTGTAAATTTGTCCCTGCTACTTCGTACTTGTAGCTTCTTGGAAACTCTAATACAACCTCCCTCTGAGACCTACTTAGAGAAAAACAACTCTCCTAAGGTTAATGAAGTCTAAACAAGGGTTCTCCCTCTTCCAGTTATAGATCCTGCACTTTGTCCTCTTGCAAATCGATCTTGCGATTTTTGCCTCCTACAACATCCCAAAAACCCTATAATTTCGCACATGTGAGAGAGATAAAGCTCAGAAACAACAAATTTCGTCCTCCTAGATTCTCCAAGAACTTTTGCTCTCCTTCTTCTGCTTCTCCAGCGATAGATCAAATTGTTTCTTGTAGATCGAACTTGTGTGAGTGTGTGTCTCCAAATGAAGTCGAATTGCTATTTACGTAGCCTTCTCAAGGGGTCGAATTCCCTCCTTTAGGCTAACTTGAGGATCCCAGGGGCAACATGTACTCTTGGAGATTCCAAGACTTTCTAAATTCAAAAATAATTCTTTTTACAATTACAAATTTCTCGGAAGTGTCTTATAAATATGATGTTGACTCCTTTGGCTCATGACAATAAATCCTATTACCTAAAAAACTCTAGAAGCATGAAAAATATGATTTTACCTAAAATACCATCAACAATGAGCATGAAACCCATGCTTTTAATAATAATAATTTCCTTTTCTTTTTCTTGTTTGTTATATAGGAGACATATTGAAATGAGTACAACAATTATGAAGACCGAAACTAGTTACATTCTTCAACAATTTGAAGTGCTTGAGAGAATAGGTCCAGTATCCTATAGGCTGGCCTTGCCACCATCAATAAAAGTTCATGATGTTTTCCATGTTTCTTTGCTTAAAAGATATGTATAGGATGTTAATAATGTACTTGATTGGTATGTGTTACAGGTAGAGTTAGAGGGAGAGTTTCAACCAGAACCTCTATGCATCTTAGACCAAAGGCAACTCACACTCTGGAATCAAGCAATCGAGCAAGTCAAGGTGTAGGGGAGGCACTTTGGGCCCGAGGAAGCCACATGGGAGATGGTTGATCAGATGCAGGAAATATATCCATTTTTTTGTTGTTTGAAGCAAATGTAAATAAATATGTAAAATTTGTACAAAGTTGTGTATATAAAGCTCAAGCTAGTCATATGCTTGGTTTAAAGTATGCATTTTCCTTTTTTGTGTTCCTCCAAGGTGGTGGGGTTTATGATAGCCCCTAGAAAATTCCTCTTATTGTAAAGACTTAAAATTATTTTGTAAGTAAAATTTGGCTGAGATGTTGGGGATATTGATTCGGGTCTGCAAGAGGAGGAGGATTGCTTGCAAGCCACAATTTGCATTTAAAAATGTTAGCTACTTTATTGTTAGAGGGGAAAGCCTTGTTGAAGAAATTAATTAAGGAAATGGGCTCCCATGCTAAAGGAATTAATTAATGAAATCGGCTCTCCTAAAGAGCAAGACAAAAATCGACAAACACCTACAAAGTGGCATTGACAGAGAGTCGGGACACAAGAGAAAAAGGGAACAACACAAGGAAAAATGGGCAACAGAGGAGACAACGGAAAAGGGAGGAGAAAATTTGAAAAAGAGACAAGAGGCTTTAATGATATCTAAATGAGAACCCACAAGGCTTGTTGGCTGAGAATCATAGAGTAGTGGTTGTTCTCGAGGCTGATAAAACCATTGGAGACTATGGTGGTTGAGAAATTTTGAGAGGTAGAGGCACCCAGGACTAATGGGATGATAACACCTAATGGTAGCTTAGAGGAGTGGGCTGAGAACACAAGTGGAAGCACCATTGAAAATTTGTTGGAGAGTATGCTCTTATTCCTACAGGGGTAACACAACTGATAAAACTCCTTATTATTTCTCTCTCTCTCTCTCTCTCTCTCTCTCTCTCTCTCTCTCTCTCTCTCTCTCTCTCTCTCTACAAGTCTGAATTGACTCTGTATTTTAAAAATCCCTTGATATGCTTAAATATTGCATTAGAAGCCATTGAAGTGCCATGGTTGGGAGCTATTAAACAAACTACCTCCTCATAGCCTGAATCTATCTTGAGGGTGGTTGATTGCAAGGAGTATAGTGCAATCTTCCTAAGGTTGGGTGGAGAGTTGAAGTCCCAATCACAGTCACCATGATTATACTATATAAGATAAGTGTCTCCTTAAGTTTAAATGATCTGAATGTTATATACTTGTTAATATGTTGATCCATAATGGCTTTATAAACACTAAGGAATGATGTTTCTTGTGTGAATGAAGAAATGTTGTTTTACTTACAAGGTTCTGGAATTGTTTGAATTCATGTGTTGTTTTCAGCATAAATTCTAGTTAAATGACTTCTAAGCAATGGTTATATGATTTTTTGTTATTGCCTGAGTCAACATCTTGTGTATTATGCCTGAGTAATGGGAGATGGCTAGATCTTAGTGATATTTATTGTTTTGTTAAAATAATTTCCTATCAGGCATCATATCTTGGATTATAAGATCAGGAGAGGCCCTGCATTATAAATGCACACATTTGCATTGGTACATTGAGACCTTTTAAGCTCATGAGAGATAGTTGATTATATATATATATATATATATATATATATATATATATATATATATATATATACACACACACACATACATATATATACATATATATGCCTTAATCTAGAAGAAAAGAGAAATGCAGTTAAGGATCAACTTTATAAACTAAAAATACACTTAATAAAGTTAGATGATCAAAGATTAGGATGAAAGAAAGGAAATCACTTCAAGAATAAAAACATTCATAAATTTGCAGAGGAATGGTGGATGGAATGATTTGTCTCCCCTTACACCTCTAAGTCCTAGAGCATATATCTTGGCTTTGAATTTTCTTGATGTAACCACTTTTGGTGGTTATTTGGATTAAAAATTTATATTTAAGCCAATCTTAAATATACTCTTTCATTCATGAAATCATAATATATTGTTTTAGCGTAAGATAGCCTTTTGCATCAAGGTTTGTCCTCTGTTAACTCCCTTTGTGTGTGTTTTTCAAATTCGGTATTTTGCTACTCATAACAATTAATCATGAAAGTTTCTAGCAATGATTTTCTTCGTTTGATGATGATGTTTTTAATAATCAATCAGGATGTTTTAGCAGTGTCTGTGACTCAAGTATTGAAGTTTCCACAACACAATCATTAAACCTCAGCAATGTATTGTCATTTAATAATCAATCTTTTAATAGTCAATCACGAAGTTCTTAAAAGCGTAATTGGTGTTGAAATTATTTCATGTTTTTGTTGGGGGAAACTTTGGCGAAGTTCTATCTCAGGTATATTGTGTCCATGGTTATTAGCTCAAGTGAATCTTTCATGAGTTTAGAAGTGGCGTTCTCTAAATTTTGGCAAGTTGATAGTTTTGTTTTGTTTTTTTAAATGACTAAAAGAATTGGCAATTGGGCCAGTTTGAATCTCAAATATCTTGGTACGTAACACTTCATTATCACTATGATCACTAGTTGAACTGTACTCTAGGAAATGGCAACATGATGAGTTAAATATGCTTTTATACATATACAATTTTGAAAGTCAAGTTCCTATGAATTTTATCCGAATTTGAGTTAATTTTCTTCTTTCCTCAGTTTAGAGACGGATTTCTCTAAATTCCACGAGGTTTAGGTTGTTCCCTACCAATGGAACCATGAACTTGTGTTTTTTCTCTGACTTTTATGAGTTCTACCAAGATTTGATCATTTTTTTCTTCATGTTTTGGAATGGGTTTCTTTGAATTCTATCAATTTATGCCTATTGGATGATGGATTTAAGTGTTTGCAATTTGTTTTACCATAGCCCCTTGGGTCATGGTCATAAGTGCTTTTTCTCCATTTTTGACCTAGAATTCCATTGAAAATCAGTAGTTTTGATCTACTTTTGCATTGTGGCTTATGAATCCAAGTGCTTTCTTGGTCATTAATAATATGGTTTTCTACTTGGCTAACATTTATTTTCGAGAAATTTTAGTATGCCTTAATCTAGAAGAAAAGAGAAACGCAGTTAAGGATCGACTTTATAAACTAAAAATACACTTAATAAAGTTAGATGATCAAAGATTAGGATGAAAGAAAGGAAATCACTTCAAGAATAAAAACATTCATAAAATTTGCAGAGGAATGGTGGATGGAATGATTTGTCTCCCCTTACACCTCTATGTCCTAGAGCATATATCTTGGCTTTGAATTTTCTTGATGTAACCACCTTTGGTAGTTATTTGGATTAACAATTTATATTTAAGCCAATCTTAAATATACTCTTTCTTTCTTTTTTGTAAGCTAGGATGGTACCCTTTCTATTACTTGATCAACAGAACATTACATCATTTCAAAACTGTTTCTAGCCCGCCCACGTGGGGAAACCGGGTCAAAATCCACCTATAGTTTTTAATTGCAGCCCAAAAATAGAAGGTCCACAGCCTAATTGTCTTAGCTAGATAAACGATGCAGTCTTGAAACTTACTAATGCTACTAATCTGCACTACTTGCTTTTTCCTATCTTTAACATATAAAAAGCCATTATCAAAAAAACTATTGCAGTTTCTAAACATATCTTGTGTCAGTCATTGCCCGCATCTGGTTGCTGGTTGGCTGCTCCCGATGGTTCTGGTTGGTCCCTGTTCAGCATTTGTTGGATTGCATCCAGCTTCTCCTCTTGCCTTGCCATTGTTATGCGAATGAAGCTCAGTTCTCTGCAAATGTCTGGATTTTATTGGGCTAACTCAACCATCTCCTTTGCCACTTGCTCCATAGCCTTGGCCATCAGTCCCTTCATCACCCAATAGATGTGAAGAGACTGTTTGAACAATGACATTCGCCCCCTGGTATGACCAGGGTCATGGAGAAGAAACTCCCACTCCTCCATCTCCTCTGCAGATTGGTCCTGTAAGGACTCTTCTTCAAGATGCTGCATGATTCTACGCACAGCAGAGTTGGAGTTACGATAGTAAGCCTGCTCAGCCCTTCGAATTCTATGGTTCACGGTCTTCTTCTGCTTTTTGTCTTTACTCTGGCCGCGTCTGGAATTCTCCCCCTCCTCCTGTGCTTTCCTCCTCTGCCCTCGGTCTCTTTTCTGCTCCGACTCCCCTTCCCTATTGGGTGTCTTACTGCGTTTCCTCAAGCCGTAACGGCGGACCTTCGAGTCCTGCGACTCGGACTGGTCCTCCCCCGCCTGCTCATTAACATCATCCGCCGAGTTCATCTGAGGGTCGAGGCGTTCACACCCAGCGCCAGGAACCAGATCCTCCTCCGAATCATCCTCCACATCCCAAATCTTAAACGGTGGTTCGTCCTGCATAATGTTTTTGCCTTTTCGGCTCCTGTTGCCCACCTCTGCGTTCTGTTGCTCCTCTGCTTCTCTCAATTTCTGTCTGGTCTCCATGCTGCCCGTGGGTCTGGCGCGCGCTACTCGCTGGTTATCTAAGACCTTAGATTTTCTTTGCTTCCTCTCAATTGCAACTTCCAAACCTCCCCAAATTAGGAAATCGCATAATGTTTTTACGATCGTCCTGCTTTGGATATATATCGTCCTCCTGTCCTCGGGGTACCATCTTGGTTCTACTTCCGATTGCCGCCGGTAGTTTTCCGATGAGCCACTACCCTCAACCATCATTTCCTTATTAATCTCTCCTGCTGTGAAGTCTGACGGGCCGCTCCCATGACCTCTGATGGTTCGAGCATTTATTAACTCACCTTGGGTGTACTCCTGCCTACTCGCCCCTCCCGCCGTCGCTGTACTGCCACATACCTCCTGATCATACACCCTGTAATCTGATAAGATGTCTTTACCGAAGCCCGATTGAAACATATTCATATATCGGGATCTCCACTGCCGTCTATTAATCCAGCTCACTGATCTGAGTGTTGTCATCTGTGGCCTTCTCATGATCAGCCTTAATGATGTCCGCCAGCTCCTTCCACTCCCTGTTGCCCTCCACGGCTCTCCACTGGCTGTCAATCATGCTGCCACGTCCCCTGCAGCCCCAATTGGCCAGCCAATCCGCAACCTGGTTCCCTCTCCTGCGAACATGGTTTATAATTTTGTAGTCAATTCATTTTACAAGATCAGCAATTTCCTGAACGATACCCGCAGTCCGCCAACTTTTAGTGACTTTCTCCCAACCCTGCTCGTTGTTAAGCCTCCTTAGCATGTCCACTGCAATCTGCGAGTCACCTGTGATTTCTAGATTGGTATAGCCATTCCTAACAGCTATTCGCAATCCTTGATGCAGAGCCCAGAACTCGGCCTCATTATTAGTCATCTCTCCTCCCCAGTCTGCAAATATCCACCTGACTTGTTCATTGCTGTCTCTAAAGATCCCCCCGAAGCCGGCTTCGCCCGGGTTCCCCTTCGAGGCCCCGTCGAAGTTTAGCTTAACAAAGTGATCTCTCGGGTATCTGAATTTGTCGGGGCTTTGAATTCTCATATCGTGGCGGGCCGAACATTTAAATTGGACCATCTCAAATTTTAAATTTAATTTGTTCAGAATTCCTTGTTCTTCCTGGTTCGCCTTCCAGTCATCTCCCTCCCATTTCTCAACTAAGATAGTCTCTCGCATGCTCTCAACCACCCGTTCCCAGATTATCTCTGGTTCCTTAGCAGAATTCTGGAATACCCTCCGATTTCTCTCCTTCCAAACCATCCAAAGTATAAATGCAGAGATGAGATTCCATGCCCTTTGGACTACACGACAGTGAAAGGTTTCCTTGCACCATTGGAAAACCAGTTCATTAAATTCTCTGATATTTATTCCAAGTTTATTAAAAGTTCTTCTAGTAATCATCCAAAGTTTCTCTGTGAACGGACAATTGACTAGCATATGATCCCTGGTCTCTCCATCATTGTTGCAAAGGTAACATCGCGAGGGGCCATTGAAACCCTTTTTCTGGATACGATCCCAGGTTAGGATTTTGTTTTTTGAGGCCAGCCAAACAAAAATGGACACCTTCGGCCACCAATTACTTTCCCAGATTGTTTTCCATTCCAAATTCCTGTCACCTCTGTTTTGAGAATCCATTAGGTAGTAAGCCTCTTTGGTTGTAAACGAACCTTTCATGGAATTCCCCCATCGGAGGATATCCTTCCCATTACGGGCTCTTATTTTCCTAGATCCCATTTCTTTCCTGTAAATTTCTTGGAAATCTATGCTAAGCTCGCGGTCCCATTCTACCGGGTCTTCCCAGACTCTCCATCCCTCTGCCATATCATTTACTTTCCAATAATCCCTTACACAAGTTCTATCTCCTTCAATTCTACCCCGGATCTGGTGAAGGTTCTGAATTCTGTTCAATCTTTCTCTTTGTTGCCACCTGTCTTCCCAGAAGTTGGCTTCTGTACCCCCCCGGATTTCCCAAAAAATATGTTTTTCCACCAGATCCCTGTTTTGACAGGCTAATTCCCAGATTGTGGATCCTCTAGGGGTTTCCTGCAGCCTTAGGATCTCAACCGGAGAGTCAAGCATTCTGTATTTAGTCTTCCAAATGGTTTTCCAGAGATCATTTCCCCCTCTGAGCCATCGCCACCACAGTTTGGCTCCCAGAACTTTATTAAGAACTTCAGGGTCCCTTAGCCCCAACCCGCCTTTCTCCTTTCTTTCTGTTAGCTGACTCCACGATACTAAGGCCCATTTTTTCTTTTGATCAGACCCGCTCCATATGAACTTCCTTATGATTTCCCTGATCTTAGCACAAACCCCAACAGGGGCAGCCATAATCGATAGAGGGTAGATGGGGATGGCCTGTAGGACCGATTTGGCCAAAACAACTCTTCCAGCAATGTTTAGAACCCTGAAAGCCCAGTTTGCAACCTTGTTACTTAGTTTATTCAGGACACCCTGCCAATTTTTCATCCTTTTAGATGTGTAGTCCAAAATATTGCCCAAATATTTTGTAGGAAGTTCACCTCTTTTAAATCCCAGTAATCTAGTGAGATGGGTTTTGATCTGCTCCACTGTGTTGAAGATGAAGATACAAGATTTATCTTTATTGATTTCCAACCCTGAAGCCTACGCGAACAAGTCCAAGATTCTCTTGAGGTGCTTTACTTCTCTTACCGTTGGTTCTCCAAACATCATAATATCATCAACGAATTCTTGATGAGTTAGAGGCAGATTGTTTCCCCATATTTTCAGACCTTTTATCCTGTTTACTGCTCTCTCTTGTTTGATGAATCGACCCAGGCCTTCAGCGGCTAGAATAAATAGAAACGGGGACAAAGGGTCACCCTGTCGAATGCCTCTAGAGGCATTGAAGGTTTTTGTGGGGCTTCCATTAACTAGAATAGAAAAGTGAGGAGAAGAAATCAGATTATGGATCCAGGCAATCCATCTCTGGTGAAAACCAAATCTTTCCAGGACTGTTTCCAAATATTTCCAATTTAATCTGTCATAAGCCTTTGACAAATCTAATTTAATCATCATTCCTTTTTGCTTTTTAACTTTTAGGGAATGGATAACTTCCTGAGTAACAACTAGGCCATCGAGGATCTGTCTGCCTTCCACAAAACCTGTTTGTTCAGCCGAAATTAAATTGTCCAAGAGGGGTTTTAATCTCTTGGCGATCAGGGATGTAATCATCTTGTAAATGACATTACACAGTGCTATCGGTCTAAAACCATTAGCATCTTCTAGATTGTCTCCCTTGGGAATGAGGGCATAAAAAGTAGAATTAAGAGCAGGCCATACCTTTTGGTTCATCCTTGATTCTTCCACTAGATCCAGAATCTCCCTTCCCAAGAAGTGCCAGCCTGCCAGGTAAAAGTCTACCGTGTAGCCATCCAGTCCAGGAGCTGTCCCTTTCTTCATTGCTTTCACAACTTCCTCAAGCTCTTCTAGGGTCACAACCCTCATCAGCGCTTTGTTTTGGTCCTCAGTAACCAGTCTAGGGATAGTTGAGCAGATCTCCTGAATGGCTCTCGTTCTGTCAGCTTGAGGTTCTGTTAAAATTTCTTTGTGGTGATCCATTATGACCTGTTCAATCTCAGTCTGCTCCACCACTCTTTCCCCATTCTTGTCTTTGATCGATAGAATCCTATTACCCTGTCTATGCTTGATCATAGCCTGATGGAAGAATTTAGTGTTTCTTTCCCCCTCCCTTAGCCATTTTATCCTTGATTTTTGTCGCCACAAAATCTCCTCTTGCTTCCTTCTCTCTTCCAATCTGCCAAGGATTTCCCCTTCCCTGTTTATGCTTTCCTCTGTTCTGCCTTCCAAAATCATCTTCTGCTGAAGATCCTCCATTTCCCCTTCTAGTTTTTTCTTATCTTCCAGGATGTTACCAAACTCCTCTTTGTTCCATCTTTTTATTTTTCCTTTCAGCTCTTTCAGTTTTAGTTGGAACGTATGCATTTTACCTCTGCCCTGAACAGTACATTGTTTCCACCATTCCTCTATTTTCTTGATGAATTCAGGATCCCTCAGCCAGAAGGCTTCAAATCTGAAGGGCCTTTTCCCCTGATTCCTCTTGATATCAACCTCTAATCGAATCGGCCAGTGGTCAGATCCCAGTGATGGAATGATCTTAGCTTCCACAAAAACATCTTTGTTCATGATGGCTTCAGAAACTAGGAATCTATCCAGTCTTGAAGCAATTTGGTTTTTTCCTCCTCTTCTGTTGTTCCAAGTGCAAATCCCATTAATGGTCTGGATATCAACAAGCCGTAGTTCCTCTATCATTTCATTGAATCTGTCCATGAAGTGGTCCATCTTCCTAACCCCTCCTTTTTTCTCTTCTAAGGATCTGATCAAATTGAAGTCGCCTCCAATGATCCAAGCAGCTTCAGAGTAAAGTCTACGGATCGTTTTAATACTGTTTATGAAATTCTCTTTTGCCCCAGGAGAAGGGGGGCCGTAAACCCCTGAAATGACCACCTGTTCCTTAGTTCCTACTATCCTACCCATACCAGTGAGGATTCCACTCATGCTGGTCCATCTATCTAAGGTGATTTCATTCGGATTCCACATAACTACAATACCTCCTGCAGAATCGATTGCATCTTGCCCTATCACTTGATATTGCAGTCTGCTTTTTTCTATTATTTCTTCAAGTTGCTGAACCAAAATCTTTGTCTCCTATAAAATCATGATGCTAGGCTTCTCTTTTTTCAGCTTATCCTTCATATACCTTTGTTTACCTTTACTATTCAAACCCCTAATATTCCAACTAATAACTATCATTTAAAACTTTCGGAAGGAGGGAAAGAATACCTCAGACAGAGGTATCACCTTCCCTAAGTTTATCAACGTTTCTCCCACCGTCTGAATAGCTTCACTCATTGTTTCCCGGCCTCTTTTCCTGTTGTTTTTGCCAGAGCTGCCCATTCCCGTCGCTTCATTCCCCTGTTCACTGTCGGTCATTACTGGTTTATCCGGGTGTTCCCCTTTTCTCTCCTTGTATTTCTGGAATGCCTCCTTGTACAACTGTTTTTGTTTTTCAGGTATGAACCTGTTGTCAAGATACTTCCATTCCTGGATTAATCTTCTCATGATTTTCTCCTCTTCCGCTTCGCTTTCAGGTTGGTTTTCCACTTCCATCTGAGATTCCACTTCTGTTTCTTCTATTTTCTCCTCCGGTCGTTCTCTGCTGGTTTTGTTCAGGTTCTTTTCCTTTTCTTTCTCCTCTCCGGCAATTTCCATAGGGGTATTCCCCGGGTCCTCATCGTCCTCCAAGTTTACTTCGTATTCCTCATTTTCGCTCTGCAGTACCTGAAATTTGTTTTGATTGTTTCTTTGGCTGGGTTTCTCCTGAGATTGAGTTTTTGGTCCCTCTTTATTCTGCCTCTTCTTCCTTGTAACCTGCTGAAAACCTCTCTCCGATTCCTCCATTCTCTCAGTATTTCTCTGATGATCCGCTTGGCTTTTCTTAGACTCTTCCTCTTTATTCAGTGGGCATTGCCTATATAAGTGGCCATATTCATGGCAGTTACGACATCTGAAGGGGATGTGTTCGTAATCGATTGGCTGCTTCCAAACCTCATCGTGATACTCCACTTCAACGTTTTCCGGGAGGGGTTCTGCCAGATTCATGTATACACAAATCCTCGCATAAGCATTATATTTACCTCGTTTCGTGGCCTCTGCAATTTTAACAAAGCTCCCAATCGTGTTCCCTATTCCTTCCAAAATATCAGGGTGCCAGAATTCATCAGGAAGCCCAAACAGGCGAACCCAGACTGGTGCATCAAGCAGTTTTTCCTTTTCTGGGCTGTATCTCTCCTCCCAATATTTCATAAACAGGCCTGCATTGTTCAAGAAATATGGCCCTTCCTCAAAGATCCTGTTCTTATCTTCCAGATTCGTAAAAACTGCTGTGAAAAAACCCTGGGCTCCCAATTTGAGATCCACATGTCCTTTAGGTCTCCATCTCTGATCAATCCATCTGTATAGCTCCTTCTCTGAAGGCCAGTACCCTATGAACTTACATATTAGGGCGTGGTCTTTCATGTAACAGTTATATTCTTCCAATTTGTTGCAGGGAATGACATACCTTGGCTGTTTTTGTGCCCTAGGTAGACATTTTCCTCTCATTCTTTTCTGCCACAGGTTGCCCATTACTGGGACATGACTTTCCCTCTCGTTATGCTGATCCCCACCTGTGCTTGTCTCGCCTATTACCACGTTTTTGAAGGAGGGGATCTCTCCCCCCCCCTCGGCTCTCCCATTTTGCTCAGGGCGTAATTTTAGGGTTAAAACCCAGTTCTACCGCTGAGGTCTTCGAAGACTGAAACGCGCTTACCACAAGGATTCATTGCCCAAGCGAATCAAAATCCGCCTTCCACAATCTGATCCCTGCTCTTGCCTCTATCAACTCTATCCGGCTGCGCAGGCCCTAGCGCGCATCGCCAAAAACCATAGCTCCTCATGTGAATCATAGTAACCGGTCCCCATAGGGCTCTCACCAACGACCATCTTAAATATACTCTTTCATTCATGAAATCATAATATATTGTTTTAGCATAAGATAGCCTTTTGCATCAAGGTTTGTCCTCTGTTAACTCCCTTTGTGTGTGTTTTTCAAATTTGGTATTTTGCTACTCATAACAATTAATCATGAAAGTTTCTAGCAATGATTTTCTTGGTTTGATGATGATGTTTTTAATAATCAATCAGGATGTTTTAGTAGTGTCTGTGACTCAAGTATTGAAGTTTCCACAACCCAATCATTAAACCTCAGCAATGTATTGTCATTTAATAATCAATCTTTTAATAGTCAATCACGAAGTTCTTAAAAGCGTAATTGGTGTTGAAATTATTTCATGTTTTTGTTAAGGGAAACTTTGGTGAAGTTCTATCTCAGGTATATTGTGTCCATGGTTATTAGCTCAAGTGAATCTTTCATGAGTTTAGAAGTGGCGTTCTCTAAATTTAGCAAGTTGATAGTTTTGTTTTGTTTTTTTAAATGACTAAAAGAATTGGCAATTGGGCCAGTTTGAATCTCAAATATCTTGGTACATAGCACTTCATTATCACTATGATCACTAGTTGAACTGTATTCTGGGAAATGGCAACACGATGAGTTAAATATGCTTTTACACATATACAATTTTGAAAGTCAAGTTCCTATAAATTCATCCGAATTTGAGTGAAGTTGCTTATTTCTTCAGTTTAGAGACGGATTTCTCTAAATTCCACGAGGTTTAGGTTGTTCCCTACCAATGGAACCATGAACTTGTGTTTTTTCTCTGACTTTTATGAGTTCTACCAAGATTTGATCATTTTTTTCTTCATGTTTTGGAATGAGTTTCTCTGAATTCTATCAATTTATGCCCATTGGATGATGGATTTAAGTGTTTGCAATTTGTTTTACCAGAGCCCCTTGGGTCATGGTCATAAGTGCTTTTTCTCCATTTTCGACCTAGAATTCCTTTGAAAATCAGTAGTTTTGATCTACTTTTGCATTGTGGATTATGAATCCAAGTGCTTTCTTGGTCATTAATAATATGGTTTTCTACTTGGCTAACATTTATTTTCGAGAAATTTTAGCACAAAATGATATCTTATTATGGTTGTGTTGTTGCATAGTATTCTCCTTTCACTAAGCACCATGGGAAGCATTTGTGCAAATGGAGTGACCTATGAGAATCTAGATAGAGAGCTAAAAGAAGGAAAATAGAAAATAAGGAGAAGCATCAATTCAAAGGGAGCATCCCTTTAATGTTATAAAAGACAAGTTGTAAGGAAGCACAAGCACTAGAGGAGTAGTCTCAGAAACAGAGTTACATAAGAGAAAATGTTGCATGTAGGACATATAGTCATAGCCTTGACAAGGGAAGCCTAGTTGCAAATAGAATAGAATTGAACAATCAGATGAGTTAATGGTTTATTGTTAAGATCTCTAGAAATGTGGTCTTTTGATTTCAGCTAAGAAGTATGTTTGTGTTAGGCGGAGTTCAAGAAAAGAGTATGCATCAACTTAGGGGGAGTATTAGCCGTTTTCCATTGATTTCAAAGGGGGAGAATAAGTAGACAATAAGAGAGGATCACTCAATAGTGAACAAGCAGATAGGGGAGTACAACCAGTAATAAGATAGGGGGAGTCTATCCCAAGATCATTAATGTCTAAGTAGATGTCTAGCGGTGTTGCCATCAATGCCAAAGGGGGAGATTGTGGTGCATATGTTGTCATTGATCTCAACTACAATGTCATTGATGTCAAAACCCAACAACATGGAAGATTGGTGAATGTAGCATGGAAAAATTATTGATATTATAGTTAAGAAGCATTATGAATGGTATTGTGTCAAAGTTGTGGTTTGGCTATCATATATTTGAATGATTTTTTTCTCTAATTCCTTAGTCCAAATGCAAATGCAAAGTGTACAGTGAGATAGCCCATTTAGAGGCTTTTACAATGGTAAATGGCACTTTGCATAACTCCCAAGGAATGAGGAGAAATTAGGGTTTGAAGTATGTCAATTCAAGCAGGGTTCTAAAGGCTTACGGTTCTAGCACAAACCCCTCATCGAACTGCATAGCCAGAAGTGTTGTTGCAAATGGTAACATGCCAAAAATGTGGCTAGCAGTAAAGCGACAAGGCACTAGTCACAATGCTCAGTCATCAAGGAGCAAGGAAAATTTTAGGGGCTAATGTTCGCCCAGTGGGCTAATTTTCCATGATTTTTCCACAAAAAAGATTCGCCAATTTCCAATTTTGTAAAAGATGATTCACCCAAATTTTAGAATATAAAATTATTTTACCTTAAAAATCGCCAACATTATATAGAGACTATATATAAAATAATTATAAATTTGAATAATTTTACAAATATATCAATAAACATTTATAATTTGCATATTAGGGATTAGTGAGATTCGCCAATGTTTTAAACTTCAAGAAAATTTTCCATCCTTAAAATTTTCCTTGTCAAGGAGCTTGGCTTTGTTGTATTGAGCATTGTGCATTGTCAAATATTGTTCAAAAATAGTTGACTCCTCCTACGCTAATTCCTTTGCTATTTTTATGGATTTCAACAACTCTTAGTGTTGTGCTATCCAATCAGGGACAATAGCACTATCAACTTCCTTATCAATAGTGTCTCTTGGACCCTCAATTTTGTTTTTTACTTTTTACTTGAATTGTTCTTAGTGTTAGATTGCTTGGCTACATGAGCCTTTTTAAGATCAATATAGAGAGGTTCATCATCAGTTTCTCCTCCAGCAAGTCTGTGAATATTTATCTCCTTTACTTGATTATTGTTCTTTTTTCTGTGCAAAAGAGGAACTCTTATGCGTTTGGGGGATAGAATAAGATTGTCAATTGGTGGTATTCTTCCCTCCTTGCCTTGTTCAAGTTTTCCCTTGTTAAGTATTCGTAATTCAAAGGGTGAGTCATTGCATATCAATTTTTCCCTTTTCTCAGGAGTATTCTTTAAAAAATATTTATAATTTTTTTATAACAAAAATAATTACATATTATTATTATTATTATTATTATTATTATGTTGACAGCTCTACAACCTAGCATTATATTTTTTATAACAAAAAAATTACATATTCTAATTATTATGTTGAGAGGGGCTCTACAACCTAGTATCAAGGAGATGTTGTTGCGTTTGCAAATGAGTGCAAACATTTAAATAAGTTCAATATGAAGGAGACTTTGTAATGTTTATAAAATGAAGCATTAGATCAAAGAAGAAGAATAATAAAACATTATGTCGGTTCATTTAAAAAAATTGTATATCATTCAATTCAATTTGTTATATTGTAATTTTATTTTTGTTAATAATATTACAAATAATTTTACACGAAAAAACTATAATATGCTTATTGAATTAAAATGAACTTAAATAATAATAATGAGAAAACATAAAATTAATAAACATATAAAGAAATAATAAATTTAATTAATAAAACTATAATTAAAAATAAAATATTTTTAAATATATAAATGTGAAATATATATATATATATATATATATATATATATATAAACTTAAACTTTGAATTCACTAAAAATCCAGAGGAATTAAATTTATTGAACTATAAATCTTTCTCAAATTTTACATTAAAAAAATACTTACATCTTGAAAATTTTGATTCTTCTTTATATTCGTAAATTCAAAATTATAATAAATATATATTAATTATATAATATTTAATTAAAAAATAATAATTACATATTCTAATTATTAAAATTATTAATTAAAAATAACTATAATCAATTATATAAAGTGTAAATTCAAAACTATAATAAATATATATTAATTATATAATATTTAATTAAAAATAATAATTGCATATTCTAATTATTAAAGTTATTGATTAAAAAATAATTATAATCAATTATATTTATATATAGATATATATGAAATTTGTTATAAATATTGAAAGAATCACAATCATTTAAAAACATAACATTACTTTTAAAATCCAACGAACCTTTTAGTAGATTTAGCTTTTCGATTATAGCTACTTTGGGGTAGATTTATTTTTGCCATTAAAAACATAACATTATTTAAAAATCCAACGAACCTCTTAATAATCAAGCTTTTAATAGCCAATCATGAAGTTCTTAAAAGCGTAATTGGTGTTGAAATTATTTCATGTTTTTGTTGGAGGGATCTTTGGTGAAGTTTTATCTCAGATTTTCCAAATTTTAAAGCTGCTTTCTGTCTTCTGGGTTATTGGCTCAGGTGAATCTTTTATAAGTCTAGAAGCACGGTTCTCTAAATCCTATGGGGCTAACTCATCTTCCATTGTAAGAAGCTTAAGAGAGCTTTTGCATCAAGATCTGTCCTCCTCTGTCAACTCCCTTTGTGTGTTTTCCAAATTGGGTCTTTTGCTGCTCATAAGAGCTAATCATGAAAGTTTCTGGCAGTGCTTTTTGGTTTGATATTGCTGTTTTTAATAATCCGGCAGTTTTAGCAATGCCTGTGACTCTTGAGTATTGAAGTTTCTAGTAGCCAATCATTAAACCTTCACCAGTGTATTGTGTCATTTAATAATCAAGCTTTTAACAGTCAATCATGGAGTTCTTAAAAGCATAATTGGTGTTGAAATTATTTCATGTTTTTGTTGGTGAGATCTTTGGTGAAGTTCTATCTCAGGTTTTCCAACTTTTAAAGCTGTGATATGTGTTCTGGGTTATTGGCTCAAGTGAATCTTTCATGAGTTTAGAAGTGGAGTTCTCTAAATTTTGGCAAGTTGACAGTTTTGTTTTGTTTTTTTAATGACTAGAATAGTTGGCAATTGGGCCGGTATGAATCTCTAATCTCAATTCGGTACATAACACTTCATTATCATGATGATGACCAATTAAGCTGTGTGCCTGAAAATGGCAAGATGATTAGTTATATCTGCTTTTATATAATACTGAAAGTTGGTTTTCTGTGAATTTTATCTGAATTTGAGCTAAGTTGCTTCTTTCTTCATTTTAGAGATGGATTTCTCTAAATTTTACGAGGTTTAGGCTGTTGCCTGCCCATGGAACCATGAACTCGTGTTTTTTTTCCTCTGGATTTTATGAGTTCTACTAGGATTTGATCATTTTTTCTCATTTTTTG
Source organism: Pinus tabuliformis (assembly GCA_031772625.1). Lineage (NCBI taxonomy): Eukaryota > Viridiplantae > Streptophyta > Pinopsida > Pinales > Pinaceae > Pinus > Pinus tabuliformis. The sequence goes on from CM062807.1 coordinate 1,334,796,476, forward strand.
GAACGTGTTTCTCTGAATTATATCAGTTTATGCCCATTGGACGATGGATTTGAGTACTTGCAAATTTTTCTTTCATCAGAGTCACTTGGGTCATGATCACGAGTGCTTTTTCTCCATTTTAGACCAAAACTTCTGTTGAATTTCAGTAGTTCTGATCTACATTTGCATTGCAGGTTACCTGATATGGTTTTCTGCTTGACTGCCATTTATTTTCGAGAATTTTCAACACGCAATGATATCTTACTCTTGTTGTGTTATTGCAGACTTGTTGTATATCCTCCTTTCACTGAGCACCGTGGGAAGCATTGGAGCTGATGGAGTGACCTATGGAGAATACACCTATGAAAATCTGGATAGAGAGCTATACTGGCCAAGTGAAAATTTGAGAATTTCCACTTGAAATCTGAAGGGCACTACATTATTGCCTCTGATTGGAAAAAGAACGAGCACATGACTCAGGATATGTTCTGCAATGAATTCCATCTTGTGGATCTGAGAGTTATGGACAATTGCTTGGCTGCTACCAGAGCAGTTGATCATGTTTTCAACTTGGCCGCAGACATGGGTGGTATGGGAATCATCCAGTCTAATCACTCTGTTATCATGTATAACAAGTTAACAACACCATGATCAGCTTCAACATGCTTGAAGCTACGCGAATCAATGGTGTTAAAAGGTAAGGCCTTGGTTTGTTTCTGCACTTTGAATTGTATTATCTGCCATTTCCCTTCTGGTTGATGTCTGCTCTTCTTATTGCTCATGATTGTGCCAACATAGATTCATTTTAAACACTGTCTCTATCAAGCACCCAAGCACCCAGCTAGGTATGAGTTAAACTTTGAACACGTCAAGGAATTTAATCCCTTTTAGTGCTCTTCACAGATCTGGGTTTAAAGCTAGTCTATACAAGTACTCCCTATGACTTTTTATTATTGAAACTTGAAATTCCCATGCAATCAATAGTGCAAATAATAGTTTAGTCCGACAGAACATCAAATTATTTGCAAAAACATCCAACCATTTTACTCTCGTGATCACAGTTTGTTCTGTCGCTCAACATGGCGTATTTTTTCATAATTTATTTGTTGCTCTGCAGGTTTTTCTATGCTTCTAGTGCATGCATTTATCTCGAATTCAAACAATGGAGACCAATGTGAGCTTGAAGGAGTCTGATGCTTGGCCAGCTGAGGTATGTAGCCATATGTTGCTTTAAAACTCTAGTAATGCTATGCGGTGCTATCTCACATAGCATTTTGGGTCAAAAGGCAATGCAACAGCTAAGTACTGAAATTTGTTTAGGGAAAGGTTGGATGTTTGATGAGAAGCATTTATGGTAGTCCTGACTGATTTCAAGTTAACTTTTGAATGTTGAACTAATTGAAAATTCAGAAAGTTATTGTAAGAGTACACCTCTGAAGTAGGGCACTCTAATTTGTCAGTGGTGCACTCCAGATATATTGGGGGCTCTGTAGCTTGGAGAAGTGATGTAATTCCATAGGACCTAGTTTATCATAGGAACTGATCCTACAATTGTTAGATCCAGCCTGCTTTCCCAGCTAGAAGAGTTGTGTTATGCAGGATTAAGTTGTTATAGCTCGTTCTCACTTGAACTGTTTAGTGACTAATGATTTGATTGCTCTCTAGCCTCAAGATGCCTATGGCTTGGAGAAGCTTGCCACAGAAGAATTGTGCAAACACTACACCAAGGACTTTGGTATAGAATGCCGGATAGGGCGTTTCCACAACATTTATGGTCCTTTTGGCACATGGAAGGATAAGTTATGAAAATTGTAACGATTTTAGGATGCTCGTATTTATGTTCCCCTTGTTAATAAACTCATTTGTCATTGTAGGTGGACGTGAGAAGGCTCCTGCTGCCTTTTGTAGGAAGACAATCACATCTATGTTAAGCTCCATTAAGTTTTTCCCAACTGCCGCCTACAATTACGGAAGTGAACTGCAGTGATTTTCTTAATTTCTAGAAACCAATTGCGGTAATTTCCTTAAATTACGGAAATCAACTGCGGTTAATTAATTTCTTGTTGGGAGCTTCTGAAGTGGTCCATTACTCCATCTGGAGTTGTCTACCATGATCTGTGGAACACCTAACACATAGCCAACAGAAGCTTGATGGAAGCTTGGCTACATATTTTTCTGTTTGGTCCCCAAGCTTGCATCTTGATCCCCTTCAGTGTTACACCATCAAGTTGAGAGAGTAGAGCTTGGAAGTGCCTTCAGATTTTCTGTCATGATTTTTCCTGTCTCCATTACGTTTCACAGCTTGATGAACGGGAGCACTCTCTGCTTGGGCATTTATCTCTTCTCATAACAGTTCTGCGATTGTCTTCCCCATTTTGTTGTCTCTGCAATCATGCAATTGCGGCCTCGGGTAGTCTGTTCAGGATTTCCACTCCCATCTTTGGAGATATAGTGCCCATTTTTCATTGCAAACCAGACTACTATCACCTGCTCTTTTGTCAGTAAAATTCATTCTCGCACGGTAGTTTGGTACATTTTTCCTGCAGTGCTACCATTGTCTATTTGTATAACCGAAAGGTTTTATCACCGTTTGTGCAACATTGATACGCTAAAGTTGTTTTTTTTTAAGCATTGTGTTAACACCCAGGTTGTTCCCTATGACTCCCAAGGGAATACGGCCGGGGTAACCACTAACCAATCTTTGGATCACAGTTTCTAGCCAAACTGTAATCAGAGAGGGCTCTCTCTTTATGATTTGTCTCTGTTGTGATGGTGTTTTAGGCTAGCTATTATGCTCAGGTTTTGGTTTATGTTTTGGTTGAAGGATTTCTTTCAGGTCTTATGATATAGTGTTTAGATAGTGAAATACCATTGGGCAATGGAGTCTGGAGTTGTGAAATGACTTGATATGTAGGATTGGTGGTGTTCAAACTGCAGGGCCTATTGTGTATTTTAGACAAACAAAATTAGCTTAAATGGTGATGTATGTCAACCAATAGAAAGAAATTAAGAATTTTCTATTAAGTTGGTGAGGTGAAGGTGAACACACTGCACAGGAGCATAACTTGAATTCCTGTGACAAAGGCCACTGTGAAAGGTGTATTCTGAAAGTGCAGCAATTAAGAATTACACTTATCTAGATTACAGCTGAAGAAAACATTCATAAACAACACAGATTGAACTCAGGGTACTCAGTGAATAAATCCTGAAAGTTATTCTTTTTCCTTGTTGCTTAGTATTGAAAATCAGATAACATATATGGATTTTAACAAAACAACTAATTAACAGAGAGAGTTACAGAGACTTATTGTATGGTGAAATACACAGGAATCCAGCAGTTATCAACAGACACCAGAACGCATTCAACACTTCAGAAATCCGAGAAATTCCATCACTTTCTTTATTAGACTTCTGAAAGGATTACAGCATAAGAATTTCTTTAGGAGAAATCAACAACAACCCTTGCAAGCTCATGCGAAGGGGACTTTATAGCAATGTTTATACAAAATATCTCAGGTATTGAGTCATCTGAGAGAGAAAATATCTTCATAAATGCGTACAGAAAGTAGGAAAAGAAGTTATTGCAACTTTGAATGCAGCATAAATGCTCTTTATGTCTGTCAGAGGGTAATTTGACCTTTGGAGGTCATTGAGTCGGTTGAGCCGTTTTGCTTTAACGCTGAATAATGCATCTTTATTTCTTGCTGCGCTGTATTTTCTCGGCCCTGCCACCTGTAGTCTTCTATTTCTGCTTTGTTGGCCGATGCATCTGCTGAGTTGGCTCAGCTTTAATTCATAATGCATGCTGATTTTGTTGAACTGTGCTCTGCATGACAACTGATACTCTTTAAGAAACAAAATTGTTAAGTGGCTCCCTGTTTACAAAATCTTCTGTATTGCATGTGTCCACCATTCTTGCGTAGGGAGTTGATGCTTGAGAATAGCATCCATTGTCTCCTCTGCCTCTGTGTATTTGAAGAAATTGGGAGCTACCCCAAACAGGTGATTGATCTCATTCATTATAAAAAACAGATTCTCGACTCTGTTGTAAAGAGACTGTCCTGTGGCTGGCCCTGTTTCTTCTGCGGTGCTGGGCTTATCATTGATCTGGCTAGTGGCAAATGTATTGACCCTTTTAGCATATTGGTCATGTGTGAATAATCTCCCTGCGCTGTTCAGTAAGCCAGGGAGTCCTCTGCTTTCTAACACTTGAAATTTTTCCAGAAACTTGTTCACCTCAGTTTGCATATCCTGGGTTCTTCTTTCCAATGTCTGCACTAAATTTCTCAGTGTGAGAACCCTTTTGACCATTTGGATAGTCTCAGTTCTGTTTGCAATTCCCATGGCAGCTAACTGAGAACTTGTTCTATGGTTAAGTACATTGATCATTCTAGTGGCCACTTCAGGCATATTGCTCAATTGAGCTCTTGATCTGTGAATCTCCCTCTGTGCCTTTGGGATGAGCTCTAGTTGCTCATGGATAGTTTCAATGTATGGCCATTGCTCATTGATAGATTGACCAATGTTAGCCCATAGCACTATTTTCAATTCGGCCACCACTTTATCTAACTTGAGCTCATTCTCTAGCTCTTTTATTTTGTTTTTGAGGGCTTTCACCTCCCTGTCTTTCTCTGCCACAGTTTGTTTGGATTTATCATATCTATCATTGATTTTAGCCAAAGATTCTTTGGCTGAATTGAGCTCCAACATTTGAGCTTCCAGGACTTGGATTTCGTTCTTCAGCTTTTGCATATCTAGGCTTTGGGCCTGCTCTGTAGTTGTTGGTGCTGCTGAAGTAGATGTTGCTGTTTGTTCGGTCTGTTGAGGAGGAGGGGCAGTGATAGGAGCAGTTTCCTCAAGATTGATGATCTGAGGAGGAGGCTGAGAAGTCTGCCCTTCTTCTCTTTGTTTCAGAGATGCCTGTAATGTTGCCTTTGCAGCCTCTGATTCTCCCAACTTCTCTTGTGCTTGAACCAACTGTTTATAAATGGAGATCAACAAATCTGTGGTGTCCTTCTCATGCCTTTGTTGGGCTACCTCATCTGTCTGAGGGTGAATGGTAGCTGGGATCTTGATTTTCTTTCTCATGGCAGCCATGTCAGCATCCCTCAACTTCAAGATTTCCTGTATCCCTGAAATATCTTTGGGATCATGCCCAATTTCAATGATTATGTCTTCCAGGGACCTTATTCTGTTGTCCTTTGCCTAGGATGATGCCTTCTCCAATTCCAGTTGAGAGGCTGTGGCATTGAGGCTGCTCTTTAGCTTATAATTTTCCAATGTTTCATCTGCTAAGGAGGCATACACCATCTCACCAGTTTGTTTGTGCAGTTCAATTTTGTCCATTGGGTGTATGTCTTTGGCCATGACCTCCAAGTTGGTCCTAAGGTAATCTGAGGCAGATTGGGGCTGCAGTGCTGTGGGCATAAAATGACTCATGATCATTTTGCCTTCACCTACATCAAAGGCAGACATAAGTCTCTGCTGATTAGTAGGAGCCATGTTTAGCAGATGATTGTATAGTTGTATTTTGATAGGCTCATTCCTCCTTTTGATGTCTATAAATTGCTGTTTGATGCTCACTTGTCCTTCTTTTTGCTGGCTGGAGGAGCTGACCTCCCCTCCCATAGTCCTGTCCTGTTCCTGCTGGAAGGAACTTGCTGAAGCTTCTCTGCTGGGTGGGCCCATGCCCAATGCCTGTCTTATTGCTATGTCCTCCTCTGAAAAATCATTTAATCTTTGTCTTTTTTCTCCCTGGTTGATAGATGAAGTGAGGGGAGTTTCTCTATCCCTTTTTCTGCTTAAGTCCTCCTTTTGAGGAGTTTGGAGGACCGAGGCATCGGTGGTGACTTCTGGCCTAGGAGGCACTATGTTCTGAGCCTGTTGCTCAGTGGCAGTTGGGGTATCAATTACTCTTTCCTGCTGTAAGGGCTGTTGTCTGTCATGTTGCCCTTCTTCTTGCTGCAAATCTTGTTGCTGTTGTTGCTCTGCCTGCTGCTGCCTTTCTTTATCTGTCTGCTATTGAGTCACTGGAGATGACTGCTCCTTCTCTTGATGTGTCTGCTCTGTCTCCATTTCCTTTTCTTTGCCTCTGCTGGATGTATTTTGAGTGGCCTTGGTAGTTTGCTGTTTGGCAGTTGAGGAGGATTCAGCTGCTCCCGTTTGTGTGCTTGGAAGTGTGAATACCTGTGAACAAAGCTCAAGGTCAGCCATCTTCTTTAGATTCCTTAGTGCCCTCTTGTTCAGCTCTTCTTGTGACAAGGGCTCTTCTAAGGTCCCTCTCCTCCATTTGTCTTGGTTTGCATATTTTTCAATGTGAGGGATGCTATGGTGATCATAGGCAGATAACTTATATTTGAGCCTCCTCATAGATATGAAATGATTAGGGTCATAGGGTACCCATAGGAAACTGGTTTGCAGGCCAAGGGCCTCAAGCATTCTCTCTGCTTCCCTCCATCCTTGCTCCCTCTCGTTATAGATGAAATGGCCAAGTTGGCTTTTGACCTTCAACTGTGCTTTTTTGCCTTTTCCTGAAAAATGAAGCACATCAACTCTGCCAAATTGCCTAAAGTACTCTAGGGAAAATAGCCTCATAGGCACATACTTGGGTAGTTTGAAAGGAGGTAGATCACACCCATATATCCTGATGACAGTGTGGTTTTGGTAGAAGTACCAATCCCCAATGCTATAAGCTTTGGACAGCTGAATAATTCTCTGCATGTCATCAGTGAGTCTCGGAGGAGGTGAGCTCATCAGCATTGCCATAGCTGGATGGATGAACAGATCCATGAATTCACAGTAAGTGTATGGAGACTCAGGTCTAATGTGGAAGACAGATGACCAGTAGACCACTGATCTGGGATTGCCTTGGGCATCCATTCTTTTGATTGAAAAGTGAAACTTCTCATGTTGATGGTACAAGATCAAATGGTAAATGTAGGAGGTGTATTTGAACATCCTATCTCTCCTCAAATTCATTAATTGCTCATGAATCTTGTCTGATATGTAGGTGGCATAGTCATAACAGATTGGTGACTTGCCAGGAGCAAACATAAGCATCATTACCAGCACAATTGCATCAATATGCTCAATTGAACTATATCCCAAGATGGGAGAAATCATATCTGCAAGGTCTCTGCCCATCTCATTGAGATATACATGAAGAATTGGAGGGCCCATCACAATGTTAGTTTTAATGTATAATTGATTAAATTTGATAATTTGAGCATCTGTGAGTTTATCCCCTTGTTTTATCAGGTTTACCAGTGACAAAGGAACCAACTTCTTCTGAGGGTTGAAGCAAAGCATGTCTCTGATAGCTTGAGGGGTAACATAGAAAAGTACTGAACCAGATGGGTCAACAACAGCCCTCTGAGAAACATCATATTGTTCAGCACAGAGGTGGATTAGTTCAGGGAACTGGTTGACCTGAGGGAGCTTGAAAGTAGGGAGGAAAGAATCCCATAAGCCCAATATATCTGTCCCATTTTCATGCTTGGTTTTCAACTCATTCAACAGATGAATGTGGAATTTGCTGCTCATAAGCTTCTCTTCTGTAATTTGGTAATCCATATCTGCCAAGGTTTGCCATTTCAAGTTCTTTTGAGGGGCATTCAGAGGTTGAACATTTAGTACTACAGGTGTCTCCATTGCACAGGAGGATTTTGAATTAAGTGCAAAGTGATTTTGATTGAGCAGGACAGTACAGAGGAATGCCTCTGTACCAGGGAGGTGAAATTATCAGGAATAGAGAGTGGTTCTAGTAAATAGCAATTGAAATACTATTTATAGTGCAACTAGGACCAATGTTTGGCCTCTCTTTGTCTCTCTCAGTAGTTAAATTTGGTTTGAATGAGTCTGCCGTGATTGCGCAGTCAGAGCTTAGTTTTTTCAATGAAAATACAGGTAAAACAAGGCTCGGCTAGTAGTTTTCGAGTCCACAACTGTCAAAGGGGCAGGTGCAGGGATTTCTGCCGGTGAATTCAAGCGTTTTCTCTGTTCTAAGCTCTTTCGAGGGACAAAACAGATAAAGCAGGTACGTGAAGGATTTATGGCGGAAAATACCTGGTGAGGAGTAGGCAATGGTCACGGATGATTGTGGAAATGGCGCTCCTCCGGTCTCCTGGTCGGGTTCTGCAGGTTGGTGGACTTTGGACGTGAAAATCGCATGCAGGAGCAACAATGTCTTTTGTGAGAAAAATGTGAAAAAACGCGAAATTTCACCATATTATTGGCTTTTTGGACTTTTGGCGCGTTTTTTTGCTGATGTCAGCATGACGTCATAGGTGGGGTCAGGACCGGCTGACGTCATAGGTGAGGTGGCGGGCTCTGATTGGTCCACGGGGATGGTGAAGTGGCAGGACAGGGCGGCAGATGGTCGGGCGCAAGGGTTGACGTGTCGGCATGGTGGCAGTGACGTGGGGTGACGCGGAGGTGACGTAGCATAGGCGGAAAAGCCGAAACCGGAAACAGCCAGCGGTTTCATATCGCACCGCTTATGGTACGGGGGGGAATCTGTCAGGCGTACCTCCGACGAGCTGTGGCGAGGACGCGTGGCAGCCGAGTGACGTAACCATTTTACGGATATCGGACGATATCCGTCGGACGTGAGACCCGCTCCGATATCAATGCTGACCGTCGGATCTGGAGGGCTCGATCCAACGGCTATCGGGGGAGTGACATGACCGGTATATACGGCGGGTAAACGGCGGACGTCGGAGCCGCTCCGATGTGATAAGAGCCGTTGGATGCTCTAGATCAGATCAGACGGCTGTCGGGGCGATGACGTGATAGGTGGATAAGGCAGCGGGCGGAGGAATAAATACATATTTTTTTAATGCTTTTTCAATATATTTCGAAAATCGAATATATGCGCAAACTTTGGTTAGGCAACAGAAAGTGGGTTTTTTTGGGATTTTTGGTAGTTTCAAAGGGTTTTCATGGGTAAAGGGGTTTTATAAGGTTTTTCTTGGCAAATAACAGTTTAGTGAGTGGAATGACTTTGAGGAAAGGGGGGTAGATGAGGCGTAGGTTCATCCAAGTGGCCAGATGTCACTTTGATCCCTGTCATAGGACTTATTGGCTATAATGCCAAGGGGAGGGGTATTTATACAAAATTTGGGGTTTATACACCATGGTGTTTAATACTAGTAGGGGAAAGGTGATGTAGGGATTTACATAGTAAAGTTAAAGTTAGTATGAATGGGGGGTGAACAAAGGGAGAAAACACCGAGTCTGTTTGTGAACCACTTGGTTTAAAGAGTAGATCAAAATGAAAAGATTTTTACACCAGAAATGTGGCTTCTGAATGAACAAGAACCACCATGAAACCATGATCTTCTTCCCTGAATCTCAGCTGATGAGGGGATGTTAGTAATGAAATGGAAGGGGGAAAGAGGGAGGTTAGTCATGCTCCTTGCTGTAACTTGATGAAGGTGAACACCTTGTCAATTGATAAACTTTGCCTTGGTAAACACAGTTAACACATCTGCAATGGTAAAGATAACCTTTCTGCAACCCCCACTACTTACCCAACTATTTGCCTAACATTTTTTATTTCTTCTTGGAGGGTGCACTTGGACTTGCAGACCCTTACTTGCCTTTTCTTTTCTTTGGATTTTTCTTTGTTATTTCTATCTACCTCTACCCTTATTTCTTCCAAGGTCCCAGATTAAGCTGTTGGGAGCCTTTTCTTCTCTACCTGAACTACTTGTCTGCCAAGATTAAACAGTTTGGACAGACTTTCTTCTCTAATCTACAACTGCAAATTTAAACCATGGAATGATCCAGATTAGACTCTTGGACCATCCATCAAAATCTTAAGTCCATACCAAGCTATATACATAGATTGGATTCTCTTGGAAATATGTGATCTTTGAGTCATCAAAGCAGAGCATATTTGGTCCTTTCATAGCCAATCATGAAATATGAAACCTATTGGTATAGGTAGCTAACAGTGGCTCCACATGGGGATGGTTTTTCATTTGAAATACCAAGAACAGCAGGTCAGAATGCCTTGGCCCTTTACTCTTATCCATCTTGTAGTTTTGCTGCCTTGAGATGCCAAAATTGTGTACTTCTCTTCTTGGCAAACCTCTGATTCTTTTCACCTTTTGCTGACAACTAATAACACTTGAGAAACTGCATTTTACAATTTTAAACAGAAAGTAATATATACATTTGGGTATGTACAATGGAAGCTCATGCTGCACTTAGGGGTGGTATTCAAAATAGTGCTTCAGCATCCTGCCATTCACAGGACCTTCATCCAAGTCAGTTTCACTAAGACTTTTGAGGAAGTAAGTATTGTTTCCTTGCACTGCTTGGACAGCAAATGGTCCTCTCCATAAGGAATCAAACTTTCCATGTTTTCCTTTGTCTTCTCTTCTTGCATCCCACTTGAGGACTCTATCACCAACATTAAAATCTTCTGCTTTAGTTCTTCTGTCAAAGGCCTGTTTTAGTTTTTCTTGTAATACCTGGACTCTGCTGAAAACTTGATCTCTGGTTTGCTGCAGACATATGATTTGATTTATCCTTCTTTGCATATCATTTGGTTCAGCTTGGCTTTCTTGAAGAAGCTTCATAACAGGCACTCCTAGTGAAGAGGGGAATTTGGCCTCTAATCCATAAACCAATTCATATGGGTTGGTCCCAATTGATCTCTTGGTTGTTAGTCTATCTGTCCATAAGGCATTGACTAGTTTCTTGTGCTAGTTCTTTTTGTTCTCTTCCAGCACCTTCTTTATAATATTTACAAGGCTTTTGTTTGATGATTCAGCAAGGCCATTTCCTTGAGGATAGTATGCAGTAGAATGGCCCAAAGTAATATGAAATTTGTGGCAGAAATTCACCATTTTCTTGGATCTGAAAGCAACAGCATTGTCTGTTATTATTTTATCAGGGCAGCCAAATCTAGCCAGTATGTTGTTCTCCAAGAACTGAATGATTACTGAATCATTTGCTTGTCTGCATGGGGCAGCTTCAATCCACTTAGTGAAGTAGTCTGTGGCTGTTAAGATCCATCTATGTTGGCCTGAAGATGAGGGATGAATTTCCCCAATGAAGTCCAATCCCCATTGTTGAAAAGGTCTCTCTGTTGCAATAGGCCTTAAAGGAAGTGGCAGCAATTGTCTCTTTCCCTCAAACACTTGGCATTTGTGACATGATGTGATAAATTTCTTGACATCAGAGAACATGGTAGGCCAGTAGTATCCAGCCCTTAGTATTTTATCCACAGTGGACTTCCAGTACAAGTGTCCACCACAGTCTCCTGCATGAAACTCTTGCATGATATTGTTAATCTCATTCTCAATTAAACAGTGCAGCAATATACCTTCATGGTTTTTCCAAAGAAAATTGCCATCCATCACACAAAATCTTGATGTTTTCATTTTTAAGAACCTACATTTAGTTTTGGACAGTCCTAGGGGAGCACATAGGTTTTGTAACACATAACAGATATCAGAATACCAAGGGGATTGTTCAAAGGCTACATTGATCTTTGGAGTCGCCAGCTCTGTTTCACTGTCCAGCTGATTGATGTCTAAGGCTTGGAAATTTGTTTCTGTCATTAGTTTGGCCAAGCCTTGCCCTTTTATTAGTTTTGTAGGTTTTATCTCAATGTCAAATTCCAAGATGCTGGCAATCCATTTTCCTCTTCTGCCTTCTAAATTCTCTTGGGTGAGAATGTCTTTGACAATAGGACTTGGCACATATGCTTTGACATGGGAATAAAGGATATAAATCCTAAAGTCTTTAATTGCTTTGACTAAAGCATAAGCTTGTTTTTCCATGATTTGATACTTCAAAGGTGCATCTCTAAGAGCCTTGCTAAAGAAAGCAATTGGCTTTTCATTTCCTTGGTCATCTTTTTGCAACAGAACAGCAACAATAGTATGTTGGGAAGCAAAAGAGAAAATGATAAATTCTCTGTCAAACTGAGGATTGGTCAAGACTGGGGTTTGGGTAAGGGCCAATTTTATACCTTCAAATGCTTGATTGGCTTCAACAATCCACTTCACTTTTGAATCCTTTTTCAACATGTTATTTAATAATCTGGTTAGCTCGGCTAGGTTTGAGATAAAACTTCTCAAGAAATTGATTTTTCCCAAGAATCCTTGTAATTCTTTGACATTCCTTGGGTGAGGCATTTGCAGGATAGCTTGTATCCTATCTGGGTCAATTCTAATGCCATCTTTTGAGATGATGTGTCCTAAGAGCTTGCCTTCTTCTAAACCAAAGAGGGATTTCTTAGGGTTCAAGGAGATTCCATATTTTCTGCATTTTAGGAAGATCTGTCTTAGATGTTTTATATGTTCTTGGTCTGATTTTGAAAAAGGTGTTAGGTCATCTAGATAAATGACTAAAAAGTCATGAATCTCCTTTGCAAAAGCAATGTCCATTGCTCTTTGAAATGTTGCCCCTGCATTTTTCAAGCCAAAAGGCATCTTTACATATTTGAAAGTTCCCCATGGGGTTGTAAATGCTGTTTTGTCCTGATCATCAGGGTGAACTAAGATCTGGTTAAAACCTGAAAATCCATCCAGTAATGAGATCCTTGAGGCCCCTACCACCCTTTGAAGAATGTGATCCATCTTGGGTAAGGGGTAGTTATCTTTTAAGGATACTTGGTTTAGATTCCTTAAGTCCACACACAGCCTGATCTCACCTGTCTTCTTTCTTGTAGGGACTAAGTTGAAAATCCATTCAGAGAATCTGATTGGTGCTATGATGCCTGCTTTGAACATTTTTTGTACCTCTAGTTCCATTGCTGGGAGAAGCATAGGATTGATTCTCCTCAGTTTTTGTTTAAAGGGCTTTTGATCTGGTTTGAGAGGGATAGTGTGTTGGATTACCAAGGTGTCATAGGACTTTAGGTCCTCATAACTCCATGCAAAAACATCCTAGAATTCTTTGAAGAGGTCAATGTATTTTGGCTTTTGGTCAGGAGGTAAGGAAGCAGATAATTTAATTATCTTGGGTTTGTCAATTGTACCTATGTTACATTCTTCAATGGCTGCATTTAGGGGCTGCATTTTTGGCTTTCTGGGAATATCATTTGAATCAAAGATGTCCTCTAGTGGGGTTAGGCCTGTTGGTAGAAAATTGTCTTTTAGTTCAATGATTTCAGTTTCAGCATTGGACACTCCCTCTTCCCAGTCAACTTGTTGGATTTGCTGGATGCTTTCTATATTGAAAATAGTTGGATTCAGCATTTGTTTTACAGTTCTAGGTGATATTGGCTGAGCAGTCTGTTGAAACTGTATTTGTGATGGACTTGCTCCATTGAGTATTTGTGATTGACTTGCTGACTCAAGTATTTGTGATTGACTTGCTGTCTCAAGTATTTGTGATTGACTTGCTGTCTCATTGTCAATATTTAATCCTGCAAATTCTTGCTGCAGAGTTAAAAACTGGTTTATTTGCTTGTCATCCTCAAATACTTGCCAATCATTGATGTTGTTTAGAATAGAGGGTCTGTGTTTTACTTCAGCTGTGAAACAATGGTGGGGCTCAAAGGGCAACTTGCAGGTACTTGCAAAGGTGGCTAAACTATGAGCATGTAGATTCTGGGTTCGGGGAATTTTAGTGATTTGGAATTCAGAGAAGAAGTTTAGTACCTCGGCAACATCAGACCTATAAGTCCTTAGTCTTTTGTCATTGGTGACAAAGTTTCCTTTCACTTGTTGGATAACTAAATCTGAATCTCCCATGATTGAAACCCTGGCAGCTTGTAAGAATTTTGCCAACTTGAGTCCTAGTAAAAGAGCTTCATATTCTGCCATGTTATTAGTACATCTGAAATTCAATCTATAGGCTCTGCCTTCTGCATGACTATTTTCTTTATTGTGTATCCAAACTCCAGCTCCTGCCCCTAATTTGTTGACTGAGCCATCAAATTCAAGGAACCATAGAATATCTTGTTGGGGAGGAGGTTTTATGATCTGTTGATGGGCTGGTAATGTAAGTAGCAATTGTGGTTTTTTCTCTAGCTTGTCTTCTAGGACAGTCTCATCATTTAATTGGATGTTCTTGACAACTAAGGCAGCAGCACTATCAAATGTTTGATTGACTGTTGTTTCATGAGTGATACTACTCTCATTTGCATCTTCCTCCTGTATAAATATCTTGGTTTCAACTTCACCTTTTGAGGGAGTAGTGGTATCATTGAAGAGAATGTATGAGTCTATGTCTGAATGGATAGCATATATAGGAAAATTTTGAGGTTTTTCTTCACTGCTGACCATGTACTTCATTAGTGTTTCTCTATACAGTCTTTTTGGTTGCCCAAACACAGAGATGGTGGCATATGACATGTCTAATTGTAGGGAACCTTGGAGTTTGGCTCCCCATGATCTTGATAACAGCATTCCATACTTAGGTGGGATATCAGCAACTACCACATCCATTAGGATTGTCTTGTTTGGGTATTGAACTAGAGACACACATAAGTCTTTTATGAGACCTAGACACTTGACTTGGCTGGAGTCAAAGGAGAACAGATCCTTGTATGGTCTTGTTATGTCTAAATTCAATCTCTCCATGACTGCTTTTGGCATGAGATTGTGAGAGGCACCTGAGTCAAACATTGCATTATGTAATATTTTGTCATGAATATGTAAACTGACATAAAAAGGCAGTACCCCTGTGACTACTGTTTTTCCATCCACTTCTGGGCCAAACAGGAGTTCTGGGGTGTCATCCAGTACATTGACATCATCTTTGTTGCTAGTGAGTTGAAGGGACCTTTTGATTTGCAATTTATAGCTGTCATGCTTGGCTAATTCCAAGAGAGGAATAGCTATTTTTATTTTGCCAATTTATGTTTCAAGATCAAAAGGTTTTTCAGATTGGGTCTTGGGGTTATAGGTGACAGTTCTTTCCTTGTTTATTACATCTTCTTCCTGATTTTTGTTTTGACCTTGGGACTTATCCTTTTTACTCATCTCTTGAGGAGTAACGTTTAAATTAGGATGAGAAGGTGAAGTGTCCAGAGAATGCTGTTTTGAAGACAGTGGTTCAGTGATCTCCTCAACAATCACTTCTTCTGTAGATGAATTTATTTTGTCATTAGGTTCTGTGACTATAACTCCTTTAGGCTGCTGATTATCCTTTTTCTTTTCAGGCTGGCTAACATTCACAGTTCTGCTCCTTAGCTTGTACTGTTTATGGACTTCATAAACAGCAGTGTCATAGCCTTGTTTAAAGTCAAAGGATTCCCCTGATTTAGTTTGGAATAGTTTGATTTCCTCATCCTCATGATCTTCTTGTGTTAAGAAAACTTGACTTTCACCATCTAGCCCTATTAAATTAATCTCAGGATCTTCATTTGGCTCTGCTGAAGTGGAGGTTTCAGCATAGTTTTCTTGGAAAGGGGGTCTTATATCTTGATCAGCACTGGTTTTACCAATGCCGGGGTTTTGAGTTCTCCTAAAATTTGGATTCCTAGGAGGGTTTTTTTGTGGTGCTTCCCATGATGATTTTCTTTCAACCGATTCCACTCTATCACCTAATCTTTTCATTCCATTTAATATGGCATCAAGCTTTTGATCAAAGGCAGAGGGTTCCTCTTTGAAAACGGTCCTCTTTTCCAACCTTGCCCTGTTTCTTTTGGCAATCAGGTTGGCTTCCACAGTGACAGCAACCCTTTGGGCCTCTTCAAGGGATTGACAGTCTCTCTCTTTCAACTGGTAGGCCATGTCAGGGTCAAAACCATCAGGGAATTTGTACAAGGCTAAATCAGGAGGAGGCCTTAAATTTTGTGGAATTGAGTTATATACATTGTTAAATCTTGCACAATACTCCAAAACAGTCTCTTGGGGACCCCTTTTGATAGTATCATATTCCCCAAGTATGTGCAGAGGATCTTTCTTCTTCTCCCATCTACTAGTAAAGGCTTGATACAGTTCAGCAGGAGTTGTAATGGAGTTTGCGTTCAGGGATCTAAACCAAGTTCTTACATCCCCAGTTAGGCTTTGAACAAACATCCTCATTCTGACACTGTCATCATCTATTTCATAGGTCTCAAAATGGTCTTGCATCCTCTTGGCATGCTGGGCAGCTGTCAGAGGGCCATTGGAGTCAAAATATGAAATTTTGGTTTGGTAATCTTGGGGTAGGGCTGCAGCATTAGCTGGTATCTGCAAGGGTGCATATCTGTTAGCCATATTTACAGGGTTTAGAGGATTAACAGGGGCAGCTTGGACAATAGGAACAGTGGGTATCACAGGGGTAACAAGTAGGGGTGAACCTAGAAGGTTGGTCAAGGGGATATGTGCAGTGGATGAAGATATGTGAGGGGGACTTTGAGATGTGGATGGTGAACTAGGGGAACTAGGGGTAGACCTGAAAAGGACCTTGCATGGAGTAGGTATAAGGCTAGGATGATCTGGCTCTGAAGTCAAATCAGCAGGCTGCTCCTGCTTTTGCTGCCTTCTAATGTTTCTTGGGATGGTATTTGGATTATCAACAATGGTGGGTGGGTTTGGGTCAGGATTTGCCCTAGTATGCCGAGGATTTTTCTTAGGAGCCAGTTTCTAACTGTTTTTTTAGGATTTTGTGGGAAATTTTTTTATATCTGAAGGGACTGGATGAAGATTTTTGGAATGGTTATATATTCACAGAGCTAAGATGAAGATTCCCTAAACAAGCTCCTCCTTAAAACTGTTAATGTGATACAGAAACAGATTAAAGGCCTCTTGACTTATTTCAGGCTTGATAGTAGCTTAAGGAAGATATATAAAAAAAAATCTCAAGCACTCCCCAGTGGAGTCGCCAATTATGTTAACACCCAGGTTGTTCCCTATGACTCCCAAGGGAATACGGCCGGGGTAACCACTAACCAATCTTTGGATCACAGTTTCTAGCCAAACTGTAATCAGAGAGGGCTCTCTCTTTATGATTTGTCTCTGTTGTGATGGTGTTTTAGGCTGGCTATTATGCTCAGGTTTTGGTTTATGTTTTGGTTGAAGGATTTCTTTCAGGTCTTATGATATAGTGTTTAGATAGTGAAATACCATTGGGAAATGGAGTCTGGAGTTGTGAAATGACTTGATATGCAGGATTGGTGGTGTTCAAACTGCAGGGCCTATTGTGTATTTTAGACAAACAAAATTAGCTTAAATGGTGATGTATGTCAACCAATAGAAAGCAATTAAGAATTTTCTATTAAGTTGGTGAGGTGAAGGTGAACACACTGCACAGGAGCATAACTTGAATTCCTGTGACAAAGGCCACTGTGAAAGGTGTATTCTGAAAGTGCAGCAATTAAGAATTACACTTATCTAGATTACAGCTGAAGAAAACATTCATAAACAACACAGATTGAACTCAGGGTACTCAGTGAATAAATCCTGAAAGTTATTCTTTTTCCTTGTTGCTTAGTATTGAAAATCAGATAACATATATGGATTTTAACAAAACAACTAATTAACAGAGAGAGTTACAGAGACTTATTGTATGGTGAAATACACAGGAATCCAGCAGTTATCAACAGACACCAGAACGCATTCAACACTTCAGAAATCCGAGAAATTCCATCACTTTCTTTATTAGACTTCTGAAAGGATTACAGCATAAGAATTTCTTTAGGAGAAATCAACAACAACCCTTGCAAGCTCATGCGAAGGGGACTTTATATCAATGTTTATACAAAATATCTCAGGTATTGAGTCATCTGAGAGAGAAAATATCTTCATAAATGCGTACAGAAAGTAGGAAAAGAAGTTATTGCAACTTTGAATGCAGCATAAATGCTCTTTATGTCTGTCAGAGGGTAATTTGACCTTTGGAGGTCATTGAGTCGGTTGAGCCGTTTTGCTTTAACGCTGAATAATGCGTCTTTATTTCTTGCTGCGCTGTATTTTCTCGGCCCTGCCACCTGTAGTCTTCTATTTCTGCTTTGTTGGCCGATGCATCTGCTGAGTTGGCTCAGCTTTAATTCATAATGCATGCTGATTTTGTTGAACTGTGCTCTGCATGACAACTGATACTCTTTAAGAAACAAAATTGTTAAGTGGCTCCCTGTTTACAAAATCTTCTGTATTGCATGTGTCCACCATTCTTGCGTAGGGAGTTGATGCTTGAGAATAGCATCCATTGTCTCCTCTACCTCTGTGTATTTGAAGAAATTGGGAGCTACCCCAAACAGGTGATTGATCTCATTCATTATAAAAAACAGATTCTCGACTCTGTTGTAAAGAGACTGTCCTGTGGCTGGCCCTGTTTCTTCTGCGGTGCTGGGCTTATCATTGATCTGGCTAGTGGCAAATGTATTGACCCTTTTAGCATATTGGTCATGTGTGAATAATCTCCCTGCGCTGTTCAGTAAGCCAGGGAGTCCTCTGCTTTCTAACACTTGAAATTTTTCTAGAAACTTGTTCACCTCAGTTTGCATATCCTGGGTTCTTCTTTCCAATGTCTGCACTAAATTTCTCAGTGTGAGAACCCTTTTGACCATTTGGATAGTCTCAGTTCTGTTTGCAATTCCCATGGCAGCTAACTGAGAACTTGTTCTATGGTTAAGTACATTGATCATTCTAGTGGCCACTTCAGGGATATTGCTCAATTGAGCTCTTGATCTGTGAATCTCCCTCTGTGCCTTTGGGATGAGCTCTAGTTGCTCATGGATAGTTTCAATGTATGGCCATTTCTCATTGATAGATTGACCAATGTTAGCCCATAGCACTATTTTCAATTCGGCCACCACTTTATCTAACTTGAGCTCATTCTCTAGCTCTTTTATTTTGTTTTTGAGGGCTTTCACCTCCCTGTCTTTCTCTGCCACAGTTTGTTTGGATTTATCATATCTATCATTGATTTTAGCCAAAGATTCTTTGGCTGAATTGAGCTCCAACATTTGAGCTTCCAGGACTTGGATTTCGTTCTTCAGCTTTTGCATATCTAGGCTTTGGGCCTGCTCTGTAGTTGTTGGCGCTGCTGAAGTAGATGTTGCTGTTTGTTCGGTCTGTTGAGGAGGAGGGGAAGTGATAGGAGCAGTTTCCTCAAGATTGATGATCTGAGGAGGAGGCTGAGAAGTCTGCCCTTCTTCTCTTTGTTTCAGAGATGCCTGTAATGCTGCCTTTGCAGCCTCTGATTCTCCCAACTTCTCTTGTGCTTGAACTAGCTGTTTATAAATGGAGATCAAAAAATCTGTGGTGTCCTTCTCATGCCTTTGTTGGGCTACCTCATCTGTCTGAGGGTGAATGGTAGCTGGGATCTTGATTTTCTTTCTCATGGCAGCCATGTCAGCATCCCTCAACTTCAAGATTTCCTGTATCCCTGAAATATCTTTGGGATCATGCCCAATTTCAATGATTATGTCTTCCAGGGACCTTATTCTGTTGTCCTTTGCCTGGGATGATGCCTTCTCCAATTCCAGTTGAGAGGCTGTGGCATTGAGGCTGCTCTTTAGCTTATAATTTTCCAATGTTTCATCTGCTAAGGAGGCATACACCATCTCACCAGTTTGTTTGTGCAGTTCAATTTTGTCCATTGGGTGTATGTCTTTGGCCATGACCTCCAAGTTGGTCCTGAGGTAATCTGAGGCAGATTGGGGCTGCAGTGTTGTGGGCATAAAATGACTCATGATCATTTTGCCTTCACCTACATCAAAGGCAGACATAAGTCTCTGTTGATTAGTAGGAGCCATGTTTAGCAGATGATTGTATAGCTATATTTTGATAGGCTCATTCCTCCTTTTGATGTCTATAAATTGCTGTTTGATGCTCACTTGTCCTTCTTTTTGCTGGCTGGAGGAGCTGACCTCCCCTCCCATAGTCCTGTCCTGTTCCTGCTGGAAGGAACTTGCTGAAGCTTCTCTGCTGGGTGGGCCCATGCCCAATGCCTGTCTTATTGCTATGTCCTCCTCTGAAAAATCATTTAATCTTTGTCTTTTTTCTCCCTGGTTGATAGATGAAGTGAGGGGAGTTTCTCTATCCCTTTTTCTGCTTAAGTCCTCCTTTTGAGGAGTTTGGAGGACCGAGGCATCGGTGGTGACTTCTGGCCTAGGAGGCACTATGTTCTGAGCCTGTTGCTCAGTGGTAGTTGGGGTATCAATTACTCTTTCCTGCTGTAAGGGCTGCTGTCTGTCATGTTGCCCTTCTTCTTGCTGCAAATCTTGTTGCTGTTGTTGCTCTGCCTGCTGCTACCTTTCTTTATCTGTCTGCTCTTGAGTCACTGGAGATGACTGCTCCTTCTCTTGATGTGTCTGCTCTGTCTCCATTTCCTTTTCTTTGCCTCTGCTGGATGTATTTTGAGTGGCCTTGGTAGTTTGCTGCTTGGCAGTTGAGGAGGATTCAGCTGCTCCCGTTTGTGTGCTTGGAAGTGTGAATACCTGTGAACAAAGTTCAAGGTCAGCCATTTTCTTTAGATTCCTTAGTGCCCTCTTGTTCAGCTCTTCTTGTGACAAGGGCTCTTCTAAGGTCCCTCTCCTCCATTTGTCTTGGTTTGCATATTTTTCAATGTGAGGGATGCTATGGTGATCATAGGCAGATAACTTATATTTGAGCCTCCTCATAGATATGAAATGATTAGGGTCATAGGGTACCCATAGGAAACTGGTTTGCAGGCCAAGGGCCTCAAGAATTCTCTCTGCTTCCCTCCATCCTTGCTCCCTCTCGTTATAGATGAAATGGCCAAGTTGGCTTTTGACCTTCAACTGTGCTTTTTTGCCTTTTCCTGAAAAATGAAGCACATCAACTCTGCCAAATTGCCTAAAGTCCTCTAGGGCAAATAGCCTCATAGGCACATACTTGGGTAGTTTGAAAGGAGGTAGATCACACCCATATATCCTGATGACAGTGTGGTTTTGGTAGAAGTACCAATCCCCAATGCTATAAGCTTTGGACAGCTGAATAATTCTCTGCATGTCATCAGTGAGTCTCGGAGGAGGTGAGCTCATCAGCATTGCCATAGCTGGATGGATGAACAGATCCATGAATTCACAGTAAGTGTATGGAGACTCAGGTCTAATGTGGAAGACAGATGACCAGTAGACCACTGATCTGGGATTGCCTTGGGCATCCATTCTTTTGATTGAAAAGTGAAACTTCTCATGTTGATGGTACAAGATCAAATGGTAAATGTAGGAGGTGTATCTGAACATCCTATCTCTCCTCAAATTCATTAATTGCTCATGAATCTTGTCTGATATGTAGGTGGCATAGTCATAGCAGATTGGTGACTTGCCAGGAGCAAACATAAGCATCATTACCAGCACAGTTGCATCAATATGCTCAATTGAACTATATCCCAAGATGGGAGAAATCATATCTGCAAGGTCTTTGCCCAGCTCATTGAGATATACATTAAGAATTGGAGGGCCCATCACAATGTTAGTTTTAATGTATAATTGATTAAATTTGATAATTTGAGCATCTGTGAGTTTATCCCCTTGTTTTATCAGGTTTACCAGTGACAAAGGAACCAACT
The DNA here is from genome assembly GCA_031772625.1 of Pinus tabuliformis. NCBI lineage: Eukaryota > Viridiplantae > Streptophyta > Pinopsida > Pinales > Pinaceae > Pinus > Pinus tabuliformis. Next base: position 1,334,817,887 of record CM062807.1, read on the forward strand.
TCTTCTGAGGGTTGAAGCAAAGCATGTCTCTGATAGCTTGAGGGGTAACATAGAAAAGTACTGAACCAGATGGGTCAACAACAACCCTCTGAGAAACATCATATTGTTCAGCACAGATGTGGATTAGTTCAGGGAACTGGTTGACCTAAGGGAGCTTGAAAGTAGGGAGGAAAGAATCCCATAAGCCCAATATATCTGTCCCATTTTCATGCTTGGTTTTCAACTCATTCAACAGATGAATGTGGAATTTGCTGCTCATAAGCTTCTCTTCTGTAATTTGGTAATCCATATCTGCCAAGGTTTGCCATTTCAAGTTCTTTTGAGGGGCATTCAGAGGTTGAACATTTAGTACTACAGGTGTCTCCATTGTACAGGAGGATTTTGAATTAAGTGCAAAGTGATTTTGATTGAGCAGGACAGTACAGAGGAATGCCTCTATACCAGGGAGGTGAAATTATCAGGAATAGAGAGTGGTTCTAGTAAATAGCAATTGAAATACTATTTATAGTGCAACTAGGACCAATGTTTGGCCTCTCTTTGTCTCTCTCAGTAGTTAAATTTGGTTTGAATGAGTCTGCCGCAATTGCGCAGTCAGAGCTTAGTTTTTTCAATGAAAATACAGGTAAAACAAGGCTTGGCTAGTAGTTTTCGAGTCCACAACTGTCAAAGGGGCAGGTGCAGGGATTTCTGCCGGTGAATTCAAGCGTTTTCTCTGTTCTAAGCTCTTTCGAGGGACAAAACAGATAAAGAAGGTACATGAAGGATTTATGGCGGAAAATACCTGGTGAGGAGTAGGCAATGGTCACGGATGATTGTGGAAATGGCGCTCCTCCGGTCTCCTGGTCGGGTTCTGCAGGTTGGTGGACTTTGGACGTGAAAATCGCATGCAGGAGCAACAATGTCTTTTGTGAGAAAAATGTGAAAAAACGTGAAATTTCACCATATTATTGGCTTTTTGGACTTTTGGTGCGTTTTTCTGCTGACGTCAGCATGACAGACGTCAGCATGACGTCATAGGTGGGGTCAGGACCGGCTGACGTCATAGGTGAGGTGGCGGGCTCTGATTGGTCCACGGGGATGGTGAAGTGGCAGGACAGGTCGGCAGATGGTCGGGCGCAAGGGTTGACGTGTCGGCATGGTGGCAGTGACGTGGGGTGACGCGGAGGTGACGTAGCATAGGCGGAAAAGCCGAAACCGGAAACAACCAGCGGTTTCATATCGCACCGCTTATGGTACGGGGGGGAATCTGTCAGGCGTACCTCCGACGAGCTGTGGCGAGGACGCGTGGCAGCCGAGTGACGTAACCATTTTACGGATATCGGACGATATCCGTCGGACGTGAGACCTGCTCCGATATCAATGCTGACCGTCGATTCTGGAGGGCTCGATCCAACGGCTATCGGGGGAGTGACGTGACCGGTATATACGGCGGGTAAACGGCGGACATCGGAGTCGCTCCAATGTGATAAGAGCCGTTGGATGCTCTAGATCAGATCGGACGGCTGTCGGGGCGATGACGTGATAGGTGGATAAGGCAGCGGGCGGAGGAATAAATACATATTTTTTTAATGCTTTTTCAATATATTTCGAAAATCGAATATATGCGCAAACTTTGGTTAGGCAACGGAAAGTGGGTTTTTTCGGGATTTTTGGTAGTTTCAAAGGGTTTTCATGGGTAAAGGGGTTTTATAAGGTTTTTCTTGTTAAATAACAGTTTAGTGAGTGGAATGACTTTGAGGAAAGGGGGGTAGATGAGGCGTAGGTTCATCCAAGTGGCCAGATGTCACTTTGATCCCTGTCATAGGACTTATTGGCTATAATGCCAAGGGGAGGGGTATTTATACAAAATTTGGGGTTTATACACCATGGTGTTTAATACTAGTAGGGGAAAGGTGATGTAGGGATTTACATAGTAAAGTTAAAGTTAGTATGAATGGGGGGTGAACAAAGGGAGAAAACACTGAGTCTGTTTGTGAACCACTTGGTTTAAAGAGTAGATCAAAATGAAAAGATTTTTACACCAGAAATGTGGCTTCTGAATGAACAAGAACCACCATGAAACCATGATCTTCTTCCCTGAATCTCAGCTGATGAGGGGATGTTAGTAATGAAATGGAAGGGGGAAAGAGGGAGGTTAGTCATGCTCCTTGCTGTAACTTGATGAAGGTGAACACCTTGTCAATTGATAAACTTTGCCTTGGTAAACACAGTTAACACATCTGCAATGGTAAAGATAACCTTTCTGCAACCCCCACTACTTACCCAACTATTTGCCTAACATTTTTTATTTCTTCTTGGAGGGTGCACTTGGACTTGCAGACCCTTACTTGCCTTTTCTTTTCTTTGGCTTTTTCTTTGTTATTTCTATCTACCTCTACCCTTATTTCTTCCAAGGTCCCAGATTAAGCTGTTGGGAGCCTTTTCTTCTCTACCTGAACTACTTGTCTGCCAAGATTAAACAGTTTGGACAGACTTTCTTCTCTAATCTACAACTGCAAATTTAAACCATGGAATGATCCAGATTAGACTGTTGGACCATCCATCAAAATCTTAAGTCCATACCAAGCTATATACATAGATTGGATTCTCTTGGAAATATGTGATCTTTGAGTCATCAAAGCAGAGCATATTTGGTCCTTTCATAGCCAATCATGAAATATGAAACCTATTGGTATAGGTAGCTAACACATTGGTTCAAGGGCTTTCTTGTTCGAGGTTTTTTCTGTAAGCTATATGCTGAACAAGTTATCAGTAGTGGTTTACGTTTTTCCCAGAGGAGGTTGAAGGTGTACCCTGCAAATAAATCCTTGTGACGTGCATTTCTACGTCAATAAATTATTGCAGAGGTGCATGCTATTATTTGTAAGAAACATCAATGGCTGGAGGTATTTTTCTTGGGCATCCAGTTTTTACGATTCTTTACGATAAGTAATTACTCCGCATTAAAGTTCAGCGTTAACATTGTTAAAGTTTATTTTTTATTCTTTTTCCGCATTATAGCAGAATCATTATAATCGTTATAGTTATTTATGCTTACATTTGGTATTAGAGCCATGCTTTATCTCTACTTTGGTGATATAGACATACTGGCCTACCGCCTGGTTGAATTATCTATCCATGGCCGTTTTTTCATTATCCTTTGGTCCTCCAAAGCTACAATAGGCATTAGTATTAGTTTAAACTGCAGTAATAATGTTTTGAAAACATATAAACTAGTGAGTGAAACAGCTAAATAACATTTATAGATTTATGCTATTACTCTAAGAAAGAAATGCAATTGTGGAAATATGGTCGGCGAGAATTTAATTGTTAAAATTGCGATTGAATTTAGATGATTCAACCCAATAATCTTATTTCTGGGTTTTTTGTCATTTTAACTTATTCCTTTCACGAAACATTATTTTTACTCTCGTTAAGATTTGTTTATAATCTTATAAGTGAATTTTAAGTGTTTCGTGTGAGTGTTTCCGTTTTCCATATTTTTTAATTGCTTCATATTAAACTGTGTATACGCCATTTCACGTAGCATGAAATGTGAAGTACTGTGTATAGTTTTGTTTATGCAATTTATGTAAGAAATAATGTCTAGTGATCCATATAATTTTAATTAATTAGAGAATAGCCACAACATCTCTAATTAAATAAAATTATATATTATGATTGGTTAGGATCACATAAAGATTATTTAGACATTAAATTGTAATTAATTATACTAAATATAATAAATTTTATCCCATAGGAATTTTTATTATATTTATATAATTAATTAGGATAAAATGTTCATAACTTACCCACATGAATTATGAATCAATAGTTTTATCATAAAGTTCAAAACTAAGATAGAATTTATATCAAATTATAATCATAATATACTCTTAGAATTATGAATTAAGTGAATATTTTGATAAATTCTATCATAAAGAATAATTAAATCTGCTTGAATTAGAAATTTGGCCCACAGACAATTTTTATGTCATTAGATTCAATTTTGAGCATGATTTTACATTGGTAAAACATGAAATTTTATTTAGGCCTCAATTTTTAACTTAAGCACGTGATCTTTAATTTTATGCAGTTGTACAACCTGCAAATTTCTTTGAAATTCGTTGTGATATCTCTGAACCTAAGGGAAATAACTATAAGGTCTGGAAGGAAAGGATTCTCTTTCATTTAAGGTGGATGGACATAGACTATGCTATTAGGAAAGATGAACCACCAACACTCACTAATACTAGCACTGCAGCGGACATCACGCTTTATGAACGATGGGAGCGATCCAATCACCTAAGCATGATGTTCATCAAGACTAAAATTTCAGCTGGTATTTGTGGTTCCATTGATCAGCATAAAAAAGTCCGAGACTTGCTAAAAGCCATTGATGATCAATTTGTCACTTCAGACAAGACACTAGCAAGCACCCTAATCATGAAATTATCATCCCTAAGGCTCACCAGTGTGAAAGGTGTGTGCGAGCACATCATGCAGATGAGGGACACTGTGGCTCAATTGAAGAAACTCGAGGTTGAAATATCGGAGTCCATCCTGGTGCACTACATCCTAAACACCCTTCCACACCAATACGGACCTTTCAAAATCTCATACAACACACATAAGGATAAATGGTCAATTAATGAACTCATGACTATGTGTGTTCAAGAGGAAGAGAGACTGGTGATGGAACTGGGAGAAAGTACAATGCTAGCAACGCGTGGAAAGGGAAAATCTCAAGCCAATCGGAAAGGGAAAGGTAAAGTACCTCCCCAAGCCGATATCAAGAAGGATTCCAAGTGTTTCTTCTGTAAAAAGAAGGGACACATGAAGAAGGAATGCGCCAAATTTCATAAATGGCTTGCGAACAAAGGTAATTTAATCTCGTTTGTTTGTTATGAATCTAATATGGTTAATGTCAATATTAACACATGGTGGATTGATTCTGGATTAACAATTCATTTCGAATTCATTGCAGGGTTTGCAAAACCTAAGGAAGCCAGTGGCAAGTGAGCAAAGCATCTTATCAGGAAACAATATGGGCTCGCATGTGGAAGCTATAGGAACATGTTATTTAACTTTAAGTAGTGGTTTTGTTTTAGAATTAGAAAAGACCTTTTATGTTCCAAGTTTTTCTAGAAACTTGATTTCAGTTTCAAGACTTGTACCTTTTGGATATTCCTTTAACTTTTCAGAAACATCCTTCAATTTATTTTATAAATTTAATTGTGTTGGGAATGGTATTTTGTCTAATGGTATTTACTGTATTAATTTACAAAACAATGTCACTTATGATTCAATGCATGTTCACACTGGCACTAAAAGATGTGTTATTAATGAAGATTCCTCTAAATTATGGCACCGAAGACTAGGTCACATCTCCATAGAAAGAATTAAAAGATTGGTAAATGAAGGGGTACTTAATACTCTGGATTTTACTAATTTTGAGACTTGTGTGGACTGCATAAAGGGAAAGCAGACCAAAAAGTCAAAGAAAGGTGCCAATAGGAGTTCAAACATATTAGAGATCATACATATTGATATATGTAGTCCAGACATGGACTCACATGGTCAAAGATACTTCATCTCCTTTATAGATGATTACTCACGATATATGTATCTCTACATGCTTCATAAAAAGAGTGAAGCATTAGATGCCTTTAAGATCTTTAAAGATGATGTAGAGAAACAATGCGGCAAGCAAATTAAGATCGTGAGATTAGATAGAGGTGGAGAATATTATGGTAGATACACAGAAGATGGACAAGCACCTAGGCTATTTGCAAAATTTCTTCAAGAGCATGTGATTGTTGCCCAATACACCATGCCTGGTTCACCTGACCAGAATGGTGTAGTAGAAAGAAGAAATCAAACATTATTGGACATGGTGTTGAGTATTCTTAGCAGCACCAATCTTCCTAAATCCTTGTGGATTGAAGCACTTAAGACGGCAGTGTATATATTAAACCGAGTTCCAACCAAGGCTGTTCCTAAAACACCATTTGAATTATGGAAAGGTTGGAAACCGAGTTTGCAACATATGCGCGTTTGGGGATGCCCGTCTGAAGTGAGAATATATAATCCACAAGAGAAGAAGCTAGACCCAAGGACCATTAGTGGGTATTTCATTGGATATGCTGAAAGGTCTAAAGGTTACAGATTTTATTGTCCATTTCACAGCACTAGGATTGTGGAATCAAGAAATGCAAAGTTTCTTGAAAATGACTTGATCAATGGGAGCGATCAAACTAGGAACATAGTTTCTGAGAAGGATCATTCAGAATCTCAACCTTCCACCTCAAGTGATAGATTGGTTATTGTTCATAGCACCCCTCAAGTACAAATTGGTGTTGAACAACCAATTGTTGAAGTTCCACAAGTTGCTAACAACATTCCAGTAGATCAGGTAGTTCAAGAGTTGCTAAGAACTTTTGAACAACAAGTTGAACCACATACTTCTCAGGAAGATGATGGTACAACATTAAGAAGATCTACTAGACCAAAGAGATTAGCAATTCCTGATGATTATGTTGTGTATTTGCAAGAATCTGACTACAACATTAGAGCCGAAAATGATCCCGAGTCCTTTTCACAAGCCATGAGTTGCAAAGAATTAGAACTATGGTACAATGCCATGAAGGAAGAGATGAATTCTATAAAGAGTAATGAAGTCTGGGATCTTGTTGAGTTGCCTAATGGTGCAAAATCCATTGGATGTAAATGGGTCTTTAGGACAAAGAAAGACTTATTGGGCAACATTGAGAGATACAAGGCAAGACTTGTTGCTAAGGGATTCACTCAAAAAGAAGGAATCGACTACACGGAGACTTTCTCTCCTGTATCTAAGAAAGATTCCTTGCGCATTATTATGGCATTAGTAGCCCATTTCGACTTGGAATTGCAACAAATGGATGTGAAAACGACATTTCTTAATGGAGATCTAGAGGAGGAGGTTTACATGAAACAACCTGAAGGATTCCCCTCTAGTGATGGTGAGCAATTGGTTTGCAAGCTCAAGAAGTCATTATACGGTTTAAAACAAGCATCTCACTAATGGTATTTGAAATTCCATAATGTAATTTCTTCTTTTGGTTTTGTAGAAAACATTATGGAGCAATGTATATACCTGAAAGTCAGTGGGAGTAAAATTTGTTTTCTTGTTTTATATGTGGATGACATTTTGCTAGCAGCCAATGATAAGGGTTTACTACATGAGGTGAAACAATTCCTCTCTAAAAATTTTGATATGAAGGATATGGGTGAGACATCTTATGTCATTGGCATTAAGATCCATAGAGACAAATTTTGCGGGATCTTGGGTCTGTCCCAGGAAACCTATATTAATAAAATTTTAGAGAGATTTTGGATGAAGAATTGTTCACCAAGTGTAGCTCCCATTGTGAAGGGTGATAGGTTCAATTTGAACCAATGCCTTAAGAACGACTTTGAAAGGGAACAAATGAAGAACATTCCATATGCTTCTGCTGTCGGAAGCTTAATGTATGCTCAGGTCTGCACAAGACCTGACATTGCTTTTGTTGTGGGAATGTTGGGACGATATCAGAGTGATCCAGGTTTAGACCACTAGAGAGCTGCAAAGAAAGTAATGAGGTACCTTCAAGGAACCAAAAACTACATGCTTATGTATAGATGGACGGACAATTTGGAATTAATTGGCTACTCAGATTCTGACTTTGCTGGATGTGTTGATTCACACAAATCAACATTAGGATACATTTTTATGATGGCCGGTGGAGCTGTATCATAGAGGAGCAGACCTTGATTGCCACTTCCACTATGGAAGCCAAGTTTGTCTCCTGTTTTGAGGCCACTTTACATGGTGTATGGCTTAAGAGTTTCATTTCTGGGCTTAAAATTATGGGTTCTATCTCTAAGCCATTGAGAATATATTGTGACAATTCAGCTGTTGTTTTTATGGCTAAAAACAACAAAAGTGGGAGTCGAAATAAACACATCGACATTAAGTATTTAGCTATAAGGGAATGTGTTAAAGAAAAGAAAGTGGTCATTGAGCACGTCAACATTGAGTTGATGATCGCTGATCCTTTGACTAAGGGCATGCCACCGTTTAAATTCAAGGATCATGTAATGAATATGGGACTTGGTTCCATTATGTAGTTTCTCATTGTATGGACAATGTTATTTTAATGAAATTCTTAATTATTGTGATGTTTTTCTCATATTTATGTGCACCTTAATTTGATTTGAGAAAACTTATTTGTGTAGGACCAGGAATAAACATAAGGTTTATTCATTAAGAAATTGTTGCCACATAAATTATAATAAGAATAAATACATAGTAATACATGGAAGATAATACTCGTCATTAGAGGACTTATCACCATGATTCATGTATCTATTACTTAATATAGATTATCAATGGGTTTTAAGATGAGACATTAAGTTTGGAAGTATGGACCAAGTGGGAGAATGTTAAGCTCCATTACGTTTTTCCCAACTTCTGCCTACAATTACGAAAGTGAACTGCAGGGATTTCCTTAATTTCTAGAAACCGGCTGCAATAATTTCCTTAAATTACTGAAATCAATTGCAGTTAATTAATTTCTTGTTGGGAGCTTCTGAAGTGGCCCATTACTCCATCTGGAGTTGTCTACCATGATCTATGGAACACCTGACACATAGCGAATAGAAGCTTGATGGAATCTTCGCTATATATTTTTCTATTTGGTCCCCAAGCTTGCATCTCGATCCCCTTCAGTTTTACACCATCAAGTTGAGAGAGCAGAGCTTGGAAGTGCCTTTAAATTTTCTGTAGTGATTTTTCCTATCTCCATTACGTTTCACATCTTGATGAACGGGAGCACTCTCTGCTTGGGCATTTATCTCTTCTCATAACAGTGTTGCGATTGTCTTCCCCATTTTGTTGTCTCTGTAATCATGCAATTGCAGCCTTGGGTATTCTGTTCAGGATTTCCACTCCCATCTTTGGAGATATAACGCCCATTTTTCGTTGCAAACCAGACTACTATCACTTGCTCTTTTGTCAGTAAAATTCATTCTGGCACGGTAGTTTGGTACATTTTTCCTGCAGCGCTACCATGGCCTATTTGTATAACCGTAAGGTTTTATTACCATTTGTGCAACGTTGATACGCTAAAGTTTTTTTTTTAGCATTGGTTCGAGGGATTTCTTATTCGAGGTTTTTTCTGTAAGCTATATGCTGAACAAGTTATTAGTAGTGGTTTATGTTTTTCCTAGAGGAGGTTGAAGGTGTACGTAGCAAATAAATCCTTGTGAGGTGCATTTCTACGTTAATAAATTATTGCAGAGGTGCATGCTATTATTTGTGAGAAACATCAATGGTTGGAGGTATTTTTCTTGGGCATCCAGTTTTTACGATTCTTTACGATAAGTAATTATTGCGCATTAAAGTTCAACTTTAACATTGATTTGATTCTTTTTCCGCATTATAGCATAATCATTATAATCGTTATAGTTATTTATGCTTACAATCTATTGATAGGTTTGAAATGTGGGGTGATGGCAAGCAAACACGATCCTTTACATTCATTGATGAATGTGTGGAGGGTGTCCTAAGGTACCCAACCTTGGAATGGCTTTTCAAATAATTCTTGCCACCTGTTTATTCAGATTCTTCTTGTTTCTTCTAAGAAATCTTTATTTTTATATGCCACGTTGAATAAATTAGACTTTAGAGAGCCCGTGAATATTGGCAGTGATGCAATGGTCAGCATGAACGAGATGGCTAAATGGTGTCAAGCTTTGAGAACAAAAATTTGCCCATACATCACATTCCTGGGCCAGAAGGTGTACGTGGTCGGAACTCTGACAATACATTGATTAAGGAAAAGCTAGGCTGGGCACCAACCATGGAAGTTGAAGGTAAGGTTCTAGCTATTAATTTTCAGATTGTTAAACTCCATGCAGTGCATTGGCCCTTGTGCATTGAAATATGCAAAGTCACATTTGTTTCCTTTTGGTTTTGGCATGATGGCTTGAAAATTACTTATTTCTGGATCAAGGAACAAATTGAGAAGGAGAAGGCTCAGGTAATTGATCTCTCCATATATGGGAACAAATTGAGAAGGAGAAGGCTCAGGTAATTGATCTCTCCATATATGGGTCTTCTAAGGCGCTTGGCACTCAAGCCCCTATTCAACTTGGTTCTCTTCGTGCTGCTGATGGAAAGGAATGAAGACCAAAACCTAGACCTCTGGTTAAGGGGATAAATGATAAGTCAGTTTTCTATAATGCTCGTGAGATGGTTAGCAGTTGGAGACCAAATTAATTTTTCTGTTATTCTCAAGGCTTCGAGAATTTTAATTTAATTTTTATTAATTATTAGATGGATGGTAGGGATTTAACTTCCACAGAATATTTTTGGTAGTATTCAGGATAGAAGGTTGAGATTTATCTCAAAGGTACTTATGTCATTTTTACTTTTGAATTCAATTTTTTTTAAAATTTCATATTTACAAGTGTCAGATTTGATTTGTATTTATGACATTGAACTCTTATTACTTATTATTGCTTTACCATGTTTTCCTTGTTACATGTTTTTTTAAATGTAGGTGTTTAACTGATATATTGATTCTTTTTTATAATTAATAATATAATAATAATTTAAAACGAAGTTATAATTTAGTTTTTTTTTTTTGGCAATATGAGATGCATTATGAGGTAAGTTTCTTGATGATTACTATATACTGATGCCTATCAGTGTTTTCTAGCCATCTATTTATATGGCTGAGCTAGTATAAATGACTATAAAAAATTATAAATAAAATGTTACAATGATACTAAATTTTCTCATATTATATAATTCACTTTAACTCATGTACATGAATGCCACATCTCTTTAGTGAGTGCTTCAATTGACAACTATATTTTCAATTCATCAACAAGGGAAACATTTAACATCTACCACAAGCTGCATTGGAAAAATAAAGGATGTACCTAGTGTACCACTTTAGCTTTCTAAACAAAAATGCTCAAACATACTTAAAATATCAGAAATTATCAATATTTTGATGCATTAAAACAAAATGAAACACTCACAATAATGATAGGGAGAAAAAGCAAGTAAAGGGTGTGGTAAGCTTATGTGTACCACTCTAAGATCCTGACAAAAAATGCCTAAACATAATCAAAATATTAAAAGTTGTCAATATAGGGTGTGGTAAGCCTATGAGCACCACTCTAACATCCGAACTAAAAATCCCCAAACATAATCAAAATATAAGAAGTTGTCAATATTATAATATGCTATAAAATACAATGGAACACACAATAATGACATAAGAATGAAAGAATGATCGTATTTAACACAATGAGTGTCAAAATAAGATTAAAGAGGTAAGTATATATGTTTTGAGTTAATAAAGTACATAAAAATATGGTATGTAAGTGCACAAAAAAGGGGAGATAAATACCAAGTCGTGTCACAAATATTAATATATCAAAGTAGATATATATGATGACAGCCTCAAAGGCCATCTAACTGCCATTGTTCTTTTCTCCTCCCTTGATTTCCAGTTCTTCTTTTTCAATTATAGACTACATCAATGACCCAAATGATTATAAATTCATAAACACTTTTCCAAATGGTCACCATGTACATTAGGCATAATGCCAATAGGAACTCTCATAATTAGCATTAAATGCATGTCACACGAGTTTTCATAATTGTTGAGTGCATGATTGCACCCACTATGCAAAGAACAAAAATCTGATTTAATTTCTTGGTGGAATCTATCTCGAGTCTTGTAATAGTAACCTTTGCATTGATAACTCCTTGAATGACACTTTTTTACAAAGGCCCATGCATCAAATTCTTGCAATTGAAAAAGAACGAGTGTCGTTCGTTTGACCATATCCATCCTCACTATCTTCATCTTAGTTCATACTAACGATGCAAATTAGAAAAAAATCAACTCCCATGGTGCAATATTTGATTACCTTTACTTCCTTTGTTCCTTCAACCTCACCATCTTCATAGATTTACATCAAATCTAGAACAATGTTTTACAGTGTTTTCCTTTTTTATTCCTTTACACTTGCACAATTCTATGATGTTGTCAAGAAAATCAACAATGCTTATAGGCAACCCAACTTGGTGTGTCTCTTTTTCAACACCTAGTGATGTTTCTGATCTGAAATCTTATAGGAGTGATTATTTGCGTAACTTTATCATCATTAACTAAGGTTGCATAGGTGTGACTAAAAGAGGGAAACTGATTATTAATATGCCAAAAACATAAACTTGAGAGCAGAAAATAACATGACAGTAGAAAAAGAAGAAGCAAACACAACAAATTGTTGACGGAGTTCATCCCTCTTGGACTATGTCTTCAGATCCACTTCCAAGTGGATGTCCATTTTATTAGGAAATGATCCAAACATTTTCTTTACATGAGATTTCACCAACTGATTTGTGCACGCAAGCACTGCTGGTTACTGTAGAAAGAAAGCCTTCTATCTCAGCTTTCCAACACCTGTCTCTATTCTCATTTTGGCTCAAAAAAATAGTCAATAATACACCCCAATTCTGCAACTCACTATTTACTTCCTTAACCATTGGTTCATTGGCTAAGTGTTTTATAAGCCTCGGGCAGGTTCCAAGGTCGAACCTCCGGGGCTATAGATGGCTTGAAGTTGGTATTTTGTTTGGTTTGGTGAACTGACATTGCAATTACATTTCTCGGTTTTAACACCTTACTAAACCTAGGTGGTTGCAAAACCCACCTAATCCAAACATTTTGATGGAGCGCCAATCAACATATCACATGGCATAAGTTTAACCAAAACCTTACAATCCGGTGGGTTTATACATTTAATGTTTTTTAATAAAAAACTTAATATAAACCATTGGATCGAAACCTTAATACCCTCGATGGTGACGTGGTACATAACCCCTGACGGTGACATCGGTCACTACTCCCATGGCTATCGTGGCTCTTTCAAACTCCAACGATTGTATTACCTATGGACATGTGGCAATCCAATCACTGAACCCATACTCGGTAGTGAACCTCATGGCATTCAACTGCGCTAAGTACCTGTTACGTGGCACCTCCTCTTTGTTGGCTCGTTATAGCAATATTTGTATATTTGCCATAGTTGATAACCATAACGTTTGTTCACATATTCCGCTACCAAAATTTAAGTTTAATAATACCATAGGTTAATATCACATGCGCCCACCATGGTTTGATATTCATAAAGTTTTTTGCACCTTAGGTTATAGACCACCATATTCCATTTGCGCTAAAGTTTGTTCCATAGTTTATAACCATGAACATATATGTGCCCACCTTCATACATGGTTTTTAATATAAGGTTTGATTCCAAATGTAGTTCGCATAAATAATGCGCCCACCATGTAATGCACCTTATTGCAATGTCTTTGCACTTAGGTTTCTAGACCATAGGTTTATAACATTTTTGCACCAAATTCAGATGTGCCATGAACATTAATGCACCCATGACTTCTATTATGAACCAAAACCCATAATCTCACCATTCAACATGGAGATATGCACCGGAGATGAATTGTTGCCATGTGTCGAGCTGCGAAATCGCCACATGACTAGCAAGGCCCCTTCGGCACCTAAACTTTGACGAACGTTTTCTCCTTCATCCGAAGACCAAATGAGAAACTGGATGTACTGTCAGAGTCAAAACGACGAGCTCTACCGATTGGAATTCTTTTCAGGAACAATTGAAACCTTTGATCTTGGAGAAACTAGAGATCCTCCTGGATCATTCCTCTCCACTGGAAGCTTTTGGACCACCAAAAGTTTGGTTTTAAGAAGACATGAGGTGAGGGTACAGCTCCCTCACTCTTTTGATCTCCATCCACCTTACTTTTCCTGAATTCATGCCATTGAGTCTCACTCGACCATACTTGACATCTCCATGCATGGAAGTGCAGACCTTCCTTTTACCTTCACTTTTCATCCTTACTCTGTTGATGCAAAGCGATACTTGATCACCAACCCGAAAGTGATGACCCTTTTGATGCTTGTCATGGCGCATTTTTAACTTGTGAATTGTTCTATTCATCTGTGGCAAATAGCAAAACCTTTGTAGTTGTGCCACTGTCTTGCTTGTACCAACATGCCCTGAAACATGAGAAGAAAGTGTTCCCCTAATCACATGCGTTCTTTCTCCCTATGGTATGCACAACTTGCCAAGATGGTTAAATAACCTCTTATGAACATGGTAATTTACTTCTTCTACCTAAGCACCATGAGTTAGTGATTCACAAATATCTTTGAAAATAGTGTCTATAGCAGATTGTGTTAGGGTCCTATAATAATAGGATTCATAATTTTGAATTGGCTATGATTAGTCTTGTAATATTGTACATACTTTTTCTTTCTGCAAAATGTTTTCCATATTAAAAATTAAAAAATGTAAAGAAGGTATGTCCTAAAAGAATAATCAAAGAACAAAAATAAAGAAAAATGAAAGATCAAAAAAGTGAAAAATATGAACCCCAAAAAGAAATAAAATAGATCATGAAAGTGTGCAAATTCAAATGCCACTAATTTTTACTTTACTATGCAAAATAAGATTGTGTGTAGCTTGTTAAAAATGCCACAATCCATGATGGTCAAAAAGTTTAATCTTGACTCATTCATGCTTTAAAGTTTAAATTTCATGCTAATAGATAGAGAATAAAGGTCTAGCCAAACTGTTTAACCTTGGCAGATCAACAGTTAGGTAGAGAATAAAAATGAGCTCATCAACTCAATCTGAGCCATTGGAAGTTATAAGGTTAGAATTAGATAGTTTACTTATCAAAAGAAAAGGAAATAAAGGGTCAGCAAGCTCAAATGCACCCATTCAAATGAAGAAAAAATGTTAGGGTAAATAAAGTGTAGGTAGAAGAAGTTTTGCAAAGTGCACAAGGTTGCTAAGTCAAAAGCACATTTATCATACTTAATCCTATGTTTCATGTGCGGGAGGAGTTGAGAAAAAGAAAAGATGTTCACCAAGCTTGTTTACTAATTGCCCCTCATTTCACTACACCCCCACATATTTATTTGCTAATTTCCCCATTATCCCTTCATTACTTACAATTACCTCTCTTTATCATTTTGACGTTTACCCTTTGGTTTCACACATGTCCCTAGAAATTGGACCCTTCAAAAATCATCTCCCTTCCTAAAAATCCCTTTCCCTAGTGTGAAACCCATTTTCCATTAGAAATATGACTTTGCCCCCTTATTAATTTCCCTATTCCCCTTCAAAACCCACAAAAACTCCCTTATCCTAAGTTTTTATGCCCCCGCATTATGTAGTTAACGTCCCCGCTTCATATTTCCCCGATACACTTTTAAACCCACCAACCCTTGGTGCAGTTAAAAAACCCTGCCACATAACCCATGGTCCCACCTTATTAACCCGCTACTTATATTAAAAAACCCCTGTTATTGGTTAATTAATTACAATTTGTTGTAATTAAATCCCGGGCCCTGCCAAATCACTTTCCCAATTCCATTTGTGCAACTTAACTGCACGATATCCCTCTGATCTCCTGCCCCCTAATCCAACGGTGTACATCCATATTGCGCAGATTCATCGTCTGACTGATAACAGCCTGAGAGCACACGAGATTCGCGGTTTTGCCTGGGCACTGTTCTGCTACGTGGCGGCACCAGGTTAGATCGTGTGCTCGCGAAAAATACTGCCTGCCCTCCAAAAGCAGTGTGATGGCCCAAAAAACCACCTCCCCGCCTAAACCAAAAACTTCCCACTGTTCATTTAATTATTTCCGCGCCAAAATGTGACTGTTACCCGTTAAAAGGCCGAAAAAGCCCCAAATTGCTCTTTTTACTCGTTTTTCACTGCAAACTGCTGCTTAGCCATTTGCAACACCCTGAACCTCTGCGACCAATTTGACCACCTTCTGTCACCTGAAGATGCTTCGGATACCCAATTGAATCAGCCAGTTGATAGTTGAAGCCTCAATACCTTCTGCAGTTATCACAGAACCCCATCTGCATGCTAGACCGCCAATTTCTAGGTATTCTTAGGAAAAATGAGAACGACCCTTTAATTTGAAAACACACAGTGTAATTGAATGGTTAATTAATTGAATTAATTAAAGAAACCTTCCAGAAATTGAGGAAAAACTTATTTGTATATCCCAAACCCTTTTCACAGACTGTAATTACCAACTCATTGTTCCAAAACTTTTAAACCTCACTTCTAAAACCATTGAAAGCCTAATTCAAATCTGTAAACCCAATCATGGCTTCCCAAACCTCTCTGGACGTAAGACCTCTGCAAACCCCTCACCTGGACATTGATCACCTCGCCTTAGCAGACCAAGACTTTCAAATAAAGGATACTACTTCCCCTGCTTACCTACTGAAACTCCACTATTGGAGTAAAGATAGGTTCTTGAACCAGAATGATGACATTCATCTTTGGGAGTCCAATTTTCCAAAGTATTGTTTCCCACAAGTACACCCTTTCCCAAAAATCATCCACTTCTGCCAAGCTTGCTACATTCCCAGCCAAAGAGCCATTGTCACCCCTGACCAGCAAGTTTTGTTCACCCTCACAACAGAATCCATTAATCAAATGCTGCAAGTCTAGCCAAGCCCAAATGAGACCCCACTTTCTATTAAGGGCTTACTTGACCTCTATACCAAGTTAGACATACCCAAGAAGGCTCAAATTATCCAAAATTTCATCATTAAAGAGTCTCACACTCCAACAAATAGTCCCCCTTATGCTACCACCATTTTGTTTGAGAGAGGTGGACAGATTATTACAATTCTCTCTTGCATTTTAGGATACACCACAAATGAGCATGTGGATGAGGTTGTCCTAGCTTTCCTTTCTATTTTTTGCCTAGGCAAGCCTCCTGTTGTAATTTACAACTATGCTCAGTTCATAGCAGATAGAATGCATGAACAATTCATTAGACTACCAAATGAGAGAGTGTTCAAGTACTCCTCAGTTTTGTTTCACATGTTCCTCTACTATCAGTCAGACAAGTTTCCAATCAACATTCAGAAATTGGACACCAAAGGCAATCCAAGATCAGTCATATATTGGACACCAGTGATCCAAGAATACTCCACTATTTTTTCATACAAAGACTTCATTGATTCATTTGTCCATCCAGTTATGAATATGCTAACCAGTAGCCATCAACCCAGAATTAGTCAAGAGATCAAAAGGGTTTTACAGTTGGCCAAGAATAGTAAAGTGGGAGACTGGTGTCTGTACCAGAACCACACAGAAATAAGGATATATTGATGCCAACTTGCCCCCTACAAAATACCCAAATACCTCCCCATGAGGATATTTACACTAGAATACTTTAGGCATATTATAAACTCTGATGAGGTTAATTTCCTGGCAGCCAAGAAGAAAACCCAATTTAAAATGAAAAACCAGTTGGGTCCCTTTATTTGTAACAATAGGGAAGCTGGACTAGAGGCAGATAAGATTCTACAATATATGAAATTTAAGAATAGTTTTATGTGGCAATATGACCCTCAAGGAGTCATAAATAAGCTAAGGCTCAAGGTTAAATTGGGGCCTTTCATTCATCATCCCAGGCCAGACATAGAGAGATTTTCCAACCAATCAGAATGTTTGGAAAAAACTTTGATAGACATGGACAACACTGTAGTTGATGTAGAGAATACCTTAATTGATGTAGAAAAACTGATCAATACATGTTCCTTCCTGCAGGTTCCAAAACTAGGAGAACCAATGAATATTCCTCCTATTTTACAAATTCCAGCCAATGAAGATAGGAATGTAAAGAGAACCAGGGAAGAAGGTTCTAGTTCAGCTATGGAATCCATAGATGAACAGTTTGAGATCAGTTACAGGAAGAGGCCCAAGCTTAATCTTGTAATTGAACAGGAAGACACCATTGACTCAGTGAAATCACTGACACTAATACAATGGTGGAAAGGAGCAAAGGCACAACAACTTTAGGAGAAACACACTAGCCCTCTACCTCAAATACCCAACTTATTGAGAGACAGCTCAGCATTGAGGTCTCTTCATTCACCAGGCTTGTGGATAAAGACAAGGATATCAAAGATAGATATAAGGAAATTAAGTTGATGAATGAGAAGTTGAAGGCTGAGACGTAGTCTACCAAATCCCTTGGTCATAAATGATAAATAAATGCCTCATGAGGACTACAACAGGAGAATAAGGGAGGTGGCAAAGGATCAGGTAAATACTTCCTCTATGAAGGGGATGCCTACTGGAAAGTTTCTATATCATAGCTTTGAGAACCTGTTTTACCTCCAGCATGAGGAAAAGCACATTTTTGTGAACAAACCCACTTTTGCCAAATACACTGAAGCAGATGAGATTTACAAGAAGATGGTAAATATTCAATTACCAAATGTAGACACATGGGAGAAACTGAATGAAACTGTAAAAATACACAGTCAAAATGTAAAAATGTATAGTAAGGGTGAAAACAACACAGTAGAAGAAAAGTGTCAGGTCAACCAGATGAAAGTGTATCAGTTGAGAAGTCAAAGTACAAAGAAGAGCCAACGTGAATACCAACAAAAAGGCAGAGAATAAACAACAAAATATCAGAGCATAAAGATAGCACAACCTAATAAACAAGGACAACATACATCAATTGAACATATGTCTCTATCTTCTTGCATGAAGATATTTCTTTCTCCTAGATTAATTACAAAGACAATGTTGGATATTTTGTAAATTATTTTTGTATAAATACTTCATAATTCGAAGTATTGAGTGTGGATTGCTATACATTTGTAGAGTTGTATTGATCAGAAACCTGAGGGTTATTGTACCAATTTTTTCAAGTCAGTAGATTGGACTAAGTAATAAAGAGATTGCATTACAGGATTCATGTGTTGAGCTATTACAGTGAAGTATTTTCTTTGTCAAATTTTTTATTTTCTTATGTATCTCACAAACTTACATGTTATCTAAAGTGAATGAATTAACTGGAAATTTATTTCAGAATTTGTTTAAGTACACTCTATCTTGAACAGTTAATCATTTTTATGTTTTCTTCTAATATCCGGATTTGAGAATCCTTAATTTCTCTCCCATCCCGGTTGACCTCTTTCACTTCATTCAAAATCCGGTCTAAGGAACCCTTAATTGCTCCTTGGATCCAATTGAAAACCACTTCACCATCCAGCCTTGAGATCTAAAGTAACTCAACTACCTTGCCCTGTAGACACTATTTTTAGAACTTGATCCAGTCCTGTTTGCTTGACATTTGACCCCATAGCCCAATGGTAAAAGACATCCCTCTATCCATCTAAGTAAGTGATCCCACCACCAAATCAAAATCAAAACCCAAGTACAATCATAACTAGCCTAAAATCAATTAACTAAACAAAGTTAAATCATAAAGAGAGAGCCCTCTCTGAGCATTAGGAAGGCTAGATCCTAATCTCCAAAGTAGGTTTGTGGTTACCTCTATCATTTCTTTCTCTAACAACTCAAAAGAAATTTTGGAGTGATAACAGCTTGTTCAATATAACTTGCATGCACTAAAGAACTATTTTTCAAAATAACTAAAACATTCAAAGAAAATCTTGACATCATATCAGCTACTTTATTTGTTGTACCTTCCTGATACTTGATTACTAAGTGGACCTGCTACAAAAACCCATCCATCTTAAATGTTGAGGTTGTTGCAACTTAGTTTGAGTTTGAAGGTATTGAAGTGGCTGATGATCTGTTTGAATCATTGTTTCTTTGCCCATTAAATAATGTTTCCATTGTTTAACACTTTCCATTAATGCACATAATTTCTTATCATCAGTTGGATAGTTTAAAATTGCTTTAGAAAATGCTTCGAAATGAAAACAAATAGGCTTCTCTTTCTGAAACAAAATTGCACTCATTGCATACCTACTAGCATCAGTTTCTATTTCAAACGGCTGTTGAAGGTCTAGTGGAACTGTTACAATTTTATGCTTTAAAGTTTCACATGTTTTTTTTTGTTTTCCTCCCCACTGAGATGAGGCTTTAAAACTTGTTAAAGCATGAAGTGGTGATGCAATAAAAGAGAAATGAAAAACAAACTTCCTCCAATATTGAACTGCACCCACGAAACTTCTAACTTCCCAACTTGAACTGAAAGTAAGAATATCATCTAGATCGACTATGACAAACTTATCAAGAAAAGAACGAAACACATCATTCATCATTCTCATTAAAGTTGTTGGAGCATCGCATAAATCAAACGACATAATCAACCATTCATCAAGCCCCTGTCTAGTCTCACATGCAGTTTTCCAAACATCATTCTCTGCAATACACATCTGATGATAACCATTTCTTAAATCCAGTTTAATGACTGATATATGATTCATGCCAATATTCAGAAGAGGTGCAACAGATAGTAATTGATTCCCATGTTGTATTTCTCGTTTTGGAAGGAGAATTTTTGGTTCTTTAAACAATTCTTTATAAGAATCTACCATTTCAACCAATTTGTCCTTAAACTGAGAATCACACCCTTGAAAAGCATCATACTTGTCTTTAGGTTGTTTTTTAACAATCATGAGAAAATACCTTTTACTTGAATTTATTAACCTTTTCAAATGACTGGCATTGATTAAATCCAAGTTTGTCTTACTTCTGTGTGCCCTGACAATGTATTCAATTCCTTCTTTAAAGAGATGATACTTGTTCTCCCTTCTATGAAAAATAGCATGTTTATCATAAAGATACGGACTACCCAACACAACTCCACATATATCCAGAGGAATCACATCTAGCTCAACTTCATCAACAAAATTAGTTGTAATTGCAAACCTTAAATGACATTGTTTTGTGACATGCATATGAGTGTTTTCTTTCAACCATCCTAAAGGGTATGGTTTTGGATGATTTTTAGTTTCCAATTCCAATTTCCTTACTAGTTCCTCAGATATTAAGTTTTCTTGTGACCCGCTATCAAATAATGTGTCTATCTTAGTGTGCTTGGAAATAATCCTTATGTGAAAAAGTTCAACCCTCTTCTTTTCATCAATCACATTATTAGTCTTTGAAGATGATGCAGAGTAAGTAGAACTAGAACTAGCTTCAGAAAGTATACCTGTTAGACTCATTGCGGTAATCTTCTGTTCATCACCAGAGTCAGATCCCAAATCTTGTTGGACTGTAGCATTCGCTTTCATTTCACCCTTCTCCTTAAGGAACTTCTTTGGCTTAAGTTCTAGATGAAGCTTCCAACACTTGGACTCATCATGTCCGACCCTCTGACAATGAGTACATGTAGGTCTTTCCCCTTCTTTCTTTGTTGTTGCCGATTTCTTTCCTTTCAACTTACCCTTTCCTTTGCCTTCTTTGGAGTCTTGGTGTTCTGACTGCTTGAATGGTTTCCACTAAAAAGGTCTGCCACCTGATTCAATATGAATGGCTTGCACACATACTTCATCAAAGTCAGTTGGATTAAACATAAGCAATGTATGTTGCAAATAAGAATGCAAACTTCCAATATACTTTAACAAAGTTTCCTGTGTGTTTAATGGAACATCAAGTGCTAATGCATTTTTCCTGAATTCCTATGTAAACTCTTGCACACTCTATCATTTACCTTGCCTCAAATGCTGCCAATCTATTATAGTCTATTGCATATATACTAAAGGATACAACTGCTTTCTAAGAGCTTTAATAAACATAGACCATGAAGAGATAATTTTACTTTAAATATGTTTGTGTTGTACTTTCCCACCAAATCAAAGTTGTTCCCCCCATTGTAAGTGTAGCTAACTGAATTTTCGTAGAATCATCAACAATATTCTGAATTCTACAATACACTTCAAGATGTTTAATCCAATTATATAACTTTTCAAGATTTATTTCACCATCAAATATGGGCAGTTCAAATTTAACATCAAGCTTCAAAAAAGGAGATTTCTTATGTTTCAGTTTTGATTCAAAATCTGAACTGGAATCATTAGAAGATGAAGATGGAGGAGAAGGAGGTTCATTACCATCAATTTTCTTCTTGTCCTTTTTCGTGCCTTTAGAAGACAAAGATGGAGAAGGAGTTTCGTCACTATCAACGTCCTCCTTACCCTTTTTCTCCTTATTTTTAGAAGATGACGTTGCATCTGTAGTCTTCTTGTCTTCATAAAGTTCTGCAATCATTCATTGCATATTAAAGAACATCTGCTGAAATTGCTCATCAGACTTGGGCTCAAGAGCTTCTCCTTCGTTTTCACCCGCCATCTTTCGAATGAATTTCCTCTTTCCAATCTCTGGATTGGCCTCTTCAAGTTTCCCTTCTCCACGTTGCGACCTGGATCTAGTCAACATTCACATTGGAAAATATCCTACTTAAACATGATCAACCTCGCTCTAATACCAAAATATGATCTGAAATCTTACAGGATTGATTATTTGCGCAACTTTATCAACATTAACTAAGGTTGCATAAGTGTGAATGAAAGAGGGAAATTGATTATTAATATGCCATAAACATAAACTTGAGAGCAACAAATAACATAACAGCAAAAAAAGAAGAAGCAAACACAACAAATTGTTGATGGAGTTCGTCCCTCCTAGACTACATCTCCAGGTCCGCTTCCAAGTGGGCGTTCGTTTTATTAGGAAATGATCCAAAGAGTTTCTTTACATGAGATTTCACCAATTGATTTGTGCACGCAGGAACTGCTGGTTGCAATAGAAAGAAAGCCTTCTGTATCAACTTTCCAACGCCTAGCTCCGTTCTCAATTTGGCTCAAAGATGGCCAAGATATGATTACATGAACAAAAAAAAGTCAATAATACACCCCAGTTCTGCAACTCGCTATTCACTCCCTTAACTAGTGGTTCATTGGCTAAGTGTTTTAAAAGCCTCGAGCAGGTTCCAAGGTCGAACCTCCCAGGTTATAGATGGCTTGAAGTTGGTATTTTTTTGGTTTGGTGAATTGACATAATACATGGTGCAATTACATTTCTCGGTTTTAACACCTTACTAAACTTAGGTGGTCGCAAAACCCACCTAATCCAAACTTTTTGATGGAGCACCAATCAACATATAACATGGCATATGTTTAAACAAAACCTTACAATCCAGCGGGTTTATACATTGAATGTTTTTTAATAAAAACCTTAATATAAACCATTGGACCGAAACCTTAATACCCCCGACGGTGACGTGGTTTCTAACCCCTGACGGTGATAGCGATCACTACTCCTGTGGCTATCGTGGCTCTTTCAAATTCCGATGATTGTATTACCTATGGAATCGTGTAAATCCAATAACCGAACCCGTATCCCGGCGGTGAACCTCGTGGCATCCAACTACGCTAAGTACGTGTTACGTGCCACCTCCACTTTGTTGGCTTGTTATAACAATATTTGTATATCCGCCATAGTTGATAACCATAACATTTGTTCACATATTCTGCTACCAAAATTTAGGTTTAATAATACCATAGGTTAATATTACATGCGCCCACTATGGTTTGATATTCATAAAAATTTTCGCACCTTAGGTTATAGACCACCATATTCCATTTGTGCTAAAGTTTGTTCCATAGTTTATAACCATGAACATATATGCGCCCACCTTCACATATAGTTTTTGATATAAGGTTTGAATCCAAATCTAGTTCGCATAAATAATGTGCCCATGATCCGAAATTGATCAAAGACAAACAATAAGGTATTACAAACTCATGTGCATGGATGTGCCTATGTTACTTTATGCAATGGATCGATAAGATTGCAAAATACACAGACACTGAAGCAGTTAGAGAAAACACAATAGGAAAAACATATAAACACAACAAGTTTAATAAGGAGTTCACCCAATACTCCTGGGCTATGTCTCCTAGTCCAGCCTTCAGTGGTGGCCTCTCTATTATGTTTTCAAAGCAGAGTTTTTACAACAGTGAGCTCAATTTGAGTCTCACTCAATAGATAGAAATCAGCAAGACTGTACTTGGATTCCCCAAGTCTTTGGAGTACAAAAAATCTCTTTACTGATTCTCGACCTCCTATGGGTCACAATGGTATGAGTCCAATCTGAGACTCAGTACATGACAGGCACTTACAGAGGAGTTCGCTTGAACCTCTCAAGCCTTCTCTGGAGTACACAGACTCTCTTTCTCTCTCTGTCTCTGTCTCAATGCTGCCTTTTGCTTCTGCAGGTCAGCTCGATTTCTTTTCTCTATTCTCTGCTCTCAGCTTTCCACTTCTAACCTACTTGTCTCTTTCTCTGTCAGTTCGTGGCTTTAGGGTCAATCTACTTCCTGACTGTTTGTTTCTGCTTCCCGGCTTTATGGTTCCCCTGCCTCTGTCCATTTGAATTCCTCTGTTCTGCGTCATCATCACTGTATAACGCCTCATAGGGAGGTGGCCACTTGTTTCATAACGAACTGAGTGTCAGTTCTCTTGGATGTTTTCAAAACGACCGTTTATTCCGTTAACTCCAAGAATTCCCGCGAAACACGTCCTTCTACCAACGCATCGTCCACGTCAGACTTCAAATCCTATACAACTCTGTCTGTTTACCTCGCCAGGTCCGGTCATCCATCAGAACGCATTTCCACCGTCGATCTGGAGCCTCCAGATCCTACGGTCTCTGTCCATATTGGGTGGGTAAGTAACATGATGTTTACCCATCCGATGTGAGCGGTTTTCTCTCTCTTCCACCAGACGCGTGGCACCCATTGTGTGGCATCGGGCGAGATTCGGTTGAAACCACTTATTGCTTGAAACCCTTCCAATATTCTGTTGGTTTTTGTGGGCCCCGCTTTTGATAGAATCGACGCGATATCTGTTGCATTTCATGCTTTTTCGGGTCTAGGCACACGGGACTTTTCCTTCTTTGAGGGGTTTGCCCTAAGATATGTGATTAGCAACTTGTCGCTAATCGCATATCAAAAACTGCCCCCGTTTCTTGAAATGACCTCTTGTTCTGCTAATTCGTGACAGCGCGCGTTACCATGGGCTGACGGTCTGCGTGCTTGACCGAGGGTCCTCGTTGCTCCTCGCTGATCGCAAATTGCAACTATTATGAGGATATCTCTGATAAGCTTGATCTTCATAAGACTTTGAAACTTTGACAAGAATTTTATAGAGTTCATGAAAACTTAGAGAGTGCTCTAGGATCCAATTCTGATGACGGCCTTCCCACTGAAAAAGATTTTGGACCACCAAAAGTTAGTTTTTAAGCATCAATCAAGTGAGGGTACAAATTCCTCGATTGCCCAATTTCTATACATTTCACACTGCTTGGTTTTGAACCTTTGAGTCCAATCCCGAGGTACTCAACATCCCCTATGCACATATTTCTCACCTTCCTGTCCAAAACTTTATATTCCGGCAATTCATTGAAATATTCAGGTAACAGATCATCAATAGAAGGCAACTGACTCTGCTCTTCGGGATCTTCAATCAATGAAGGTTCAAATAGTCTCAAGCTTTTTGCATTAACTACCGAATAGATGTGCATGTAAGCTGGCAAATCAAGGCGAAAAGCATTCTCACCAATTTTCTCAAGTATCTTGAAAGGTCCATACCTTATTGGCTTCAACTTCTTACCTTCACCTTGCATTCTGTCCTTGTTGATATGCAGCCATACTTGATCACCAATTTGGAAGCTATTCTCAATCCGATGCTTGTTATGCCTTGCCTTATACTTGGCTTGGCTCTTTTCCAGCTATTCCTGTACTTCCTAGTGATCCGAATTGGATCCTACACGCTCTCTAAGTTTTCATGACTGTTTCAAACTATGCTAAAAAGATTCAAGTCTTATAAAAATTAAAGCTATCAGAAGGAATCCTCATGACAGTTGCAGTTATGGCTAGAGCAGAGCAACGAGGACCCTCGGTTGAGTGCACAGACCGTTGGCCCATGGTAAAGCGCAATGGCACAAACTGGAAAAACCGAAGGCTAATTCGGGAAATAGAGGTGGATTTTGATATGCGATTAGCGCTAATCGCGTATCATAGGGTGTCCCCCTCCAAAGAAGGAAAGCCCTAAAGCGCCCGGACTTGAAATCACCATGAAATGCTGAAAAGTAACCATTCGGGTTCCATAGTGCGGGATTCCCCAAACCAGCAGGATATCAGAAGGCTTCAAGGTGGTAAGAAGTTTTGACTAAGTCCCGCTCGATGCCACACACCGAGCGACACGCGTCTGGCTGATGAGAGAGAAAATCGCCCACATCGGATGGGTAAACGTCATGCAACTTACCCGCCCGATATGAGCGACGACCGTAGGATCTAGGGGGCCTAGATCAACGGTAGAAGCGCATCTCGATAAATGATCGGTTTTGATAGGTGATAAAGCAAGATTACTGGGGATTTGGAGTCCGACATGGGCGATGAGTTGGCAAAGGAATCATGATTCGTGGACAATCTTGAAGTAAATGGAATTAATGACCATTCAAATACGATTCAGGGAATCTTACACTCAGTTCGATAGGAAACAGGCGGCCACCTCCCTGCAAGGCATTGCCTAGTGATGATGTCGTAGAGCAAAGGAATCCGAACGGACAAAGGTAGGGAAACCAGAAGGTCAGGAAGCAGAAATAAATAGTCAAAAGAACAAGCTGGATTTAAAAGCCATGAAATGACAGAAGCAGAGGAGGCAACAACAGAAAGGCAGTGACAAGAGTTAGCTAGACGAAGCTAGCTAAGAGCAGAGAGTAGAAGCTGAGCTGACTTGAAGGCAGCATTGAGCCAGATAGAGCTAGAGAGAGTCATAGGGTCTGTGTACTCCAGAAGGCTTGAGAGGTTCAAGCAAACTCCTCGGCATAGGCCTGTCATACTATTGTGACCCTTAGAGGTCGAGTTCAGTAAGGAGAGTCTGTGTACTCCAATCCTACTGACTTATATCTGTTAAGTGAGACTCGAATTGAATTTTGTTGTAAAACACTGCTTGAAAACATAATAGAGAGGCCACCACTGAAGGCTGGACCAGGAGATGTAGCCCAGGAGCATTGGGTGAACTCCTTATTAAACTTGTTGTGTTAACATGTTTGACTGTTATGTTTTCTCTAACTGCCTCAATGTCTATGTATTCTAGCAATCTTATCGGTCCATTGCATAAAGTAACATCGGCACATCCATGCACATGAGTCTGTAATACCTTTAATTCTTTGTCCTGGATAAATTCTAGATCAAGTGGTATCAGAAGTCTAGGTTATTAAGGTTAGACAAGCTTGTGCTGGATTTTGTTGTTGAATGCTAACTAGATCAAAGCTTAAATTAGGAGAAGGAGAGTTGGTTGAAGCTTGAAACTAACCCAGAAATTGGAAGAGTCTATTCTAAGAGGAAAATGTCAAAAGAAAGTCCTTTGGAATCAGACCCCAAGTTCATGGATAGTTTTATGACCATGAGATCTATGGTGGAGGAAATGTATAGGGAATTTAAGAAAAATAGAGATGAAGATTCATCGAACTCCAAACAAGACAAGGGAGTAGAAGAATCTCTCCTCCATGACCACTCTAAAGGCATAGGGAAAGAAGAAAGATTTCTCACCCCTCCTGATAGCCCTAAAAATAAAAAGAATGCATATTTGATTAAATTAGATGTTAAATTTGATTTGCCAATATATGATGGAGATTTGAATGCAGAGAAGCTGGATAATTGGATTAGAGAGATTGATGTTTATTGCAGAGTTCAGAGCATTGATTCAGACAAGAGTAAGCTTCAGCTGGCCAGCCTAAGCCTTGGGGGCACTACCTTGGTATGGTGGGAAGGCAGGACACAAGCTAACAAGAAGAAACATGGTAAGATTCTTTCTATCTAGAGTGAATTTGTTTCTGTAATTAAAAATCAATTCTATCCACTAGCCTATATGCAGCAAGCCATGATGAGCTGGCAAACTCTTCGCCAATTGAAAGGGCAAAGTGTACAAGGTTACACCCACGAATTTAAGAA
This sequence comes from Pinus tabuliformis, assembly GCA_031772625.1. Lineage (NCBI taxonomy): Eukaryota > Viridiplantae > Streptophyta > Pinopsida > Pinales > Pinaceae > Pinus > Pinus tabuliformis. Next base: position 1,334,845,780 of record CM062807.1, read on the forward strand.
AAGGGCTTTGATTCTAGGAATTTCTTTAGACTCACTTGAAACTCTGTTGAAGTATATAGGTGGTCTACACAGCTACATAAGGCACACTATCCTCATGTTTAATTCCACTAGCATAGATGAGGTATCCGTTTAGGCTACACATCTAGAGGCTAGAGGTAAGAATGGGAACCCAGAAGTTGGGGGATCATCCAAACCCACTGCAAGCAAGAATAAGGAGAAAAGAAAACAAAAATGGAAAGAGAGGAAGACAAATACTGTACAAAAGAGCAAGTCTTCATGCACTCACTTTAAGAAGGATGGGTATGATGATGAACACTGCTGGATTCTGCATTCGGAGCTGAGACCCAAGAAAAACGAGGGCAAAAGGAAGAAGACTGCTGTAGCTATTCAAAAGGATTTGGGGTCAGACTCAGGGGATGAAACAACAATCGCAGTGATAGGTATAAAAGGTAAAAATTATGAAGCATCTACTAGTAATTCTGCACAATCTATTGATAATGAAGAAAATGAGAGGAAAAGACATGAGCTTTTTCATATTCAAGTTATTTCCAATCATCAAAAGATTGATACTTTGTTTGATAGTGGCTCACAAGTAAATTTAATTTCTGAAGCAATTGTAAATAAGTTGGGATTACTAACCACACCTCACAAGAAACCATATCCATTAGGTTGGTTATGTGATAAAGCAAAGCTACAAGTGACTAGACAATGTAAACTTAAGTTTTCTTTTGGGTCAACATTTGTAGATGAGGTTGAGTTAGATATAGTTCCTTTGGATATATGTAAAATTGTTTTAGGAAGTCCTTGCTTGTATGATAGAAAAGCTATTTTGTATAGAGCCGAGAACAAGTATCTACTTGTTAAAGATGGAATCGAATATATTGTAAGAGCTCATAAGCTCAAGAATAATTATACTCTCATAAATTCAGGGTAGATGAAAAGAATTGTGAATTCATGCAAACAATTTTTACTGATGGTTGTAAAGGAAAAGAAACCTGATAAAACCAATGTATTTGAGGGCTGTGATGCTAAACAACAAGCTGATTTAGAAAAAGTTGTTTCAGAATATGATATATTATTTCAAGAACCTAAAGGTCTGCCACCCAAAAAGGAAATAGTACATGATATTAATTTGCAGCAAGATGCTCCATTGCCTAACATCGGAATGTACAGGTTGTCCGCTCTAGAGAATGCAGAAATCAAGAAGCAGGTATAGGAGTTGCTCGAGAAAGGGTTCATAAGACCTAGCACATCACCATGTGGGTCTCCAATTGTCTTGGTGAGAAAGAAAGATGGCTCATGGAGAATGTGCATTGATTACCGAGCACTGAATAAAATAATGATAAAAAATCGTTATCCCCTTCCTCGCATAGATGATCTATTAGATCAGTTGAAAGAAGCTGTTTATTTTTCCAAGTTAGACTTGCATAGTGGATATCATCAGGTCAGAGTTGCAGAGCAAGATGCATGGAAGACTGCTTTCAAAACAAAGCAGGGATTGTATGAGTGGCTGGTTATGCCTTTTGGCTTAGCTAATGCTCCTGCTACTTTCATGAGAGTAATGAATGATGTACTCAGACCTTTTCTTGATGATTTTGTTATTGTATATTTGGATGACATTCTTATTTTCAGCAAAACATGGGAAGAACATTTAAAGCATGTTAAGTAGACACTAGATGTTTTGAAAAGAGAAAATATTTATGTTAAATTCTCAAAATGTGAATTTGGAAAAGCATCTTTGAATTATTTGGGTAATATAGTAGGGGGTGGTGAATTGAAGATAGATCCCTCTAAGGTTGCAGTCATGTAAACTGGCCTAAGCCCAAATCTACTACAGAAGTTAGAAGCTTCCTAGGAGTAGCATAATATTGGAGAAAGTTTATTTCTAATTTTTCCTTAATTGCAGCTCCCTTACATGCTTTAACCGGATTGAACAAGGTGTTTCAGTGGGGAGGCAAACAGCAGAAAGCCTTCGACACCTTGAAAGAAAAGATTAGTACAACAACAGTACTATCACTGCCCGATCTTCAAAGACCATTTGAGATTGAAACCGATGCCAATGACTATGCCATGGGAGCATTGTTGATGCAGCATGGTAAACCCATATGCTATCATTCTGAGACATTTAATTCTGCAGTTGTTAACTATCCCACATATGACAAAGAATTGTATGCATTATTACAGAGTGTGAAAAAGTGGAAACGTTACTTAATGGGTAAAGAGACAATTATACACACTGATCATCAACCACTTCAATATTTACACTCCCAAACTAAGTTGCATCAATCAAGACACCAACAGTTTCATCTTGTCATCAGATATAAAAAGGGCATACACAATAAAGTTGCAGATATGTTGTCCAGACCAATTATAAATGCATCTACTATACTTAAGCATAATTCAGTATTGCATGAAAGCTACATTGAAAAATATGCTCAAGATATAGATTTTAAGGATCTATATACAACTTTAAGTCAAGGAAAACAAGTAGGAGAATTGGACTATCATGTTAAGGACCAGATCTTGTATAATTTTGGGAAGCTATGCATTCCACAAACTGAAAGAGTAAAGATAATTCAAGAAGCGCACACTTCTCTAATATCATGTCACTTTGGGGTAAGTAAAACAGTTGCACAGCTACAAAGATTTTGTTATTGGCCAAAAATGAATGAGACAATTTCTAGATATGTAAGAGGGTGTACCATGTGTGCTAGAAGCAAGCCCAACAATAGAAAACTAGGCTTGTACACTCCACTACCAGTTCCTTCTCATCCTTGGGAAAGTGTTTCCATGGGCTTTGTTGGAGGACTGCCTAAATCTAGGAAAGGTCATGACTATTTATATGTTGTTGTGGATAGGTTCAGTAAAATGTGTATTTTAATACCTTGTAACAAACAGATTACGGCTGAACAAACTGCAAATTTGTTATTTTAGCATGTATGGGTTCATTTTGGATTACCCACTTCCATTATATCTGATCAAGATACCCGATTTGTTGGGAAATTTTGGTCGAGTATGTGGGAATTGATGGACACCAGACTGAAAAAGAATACAGCTTTTCATCCGCAAACAGATGGCCAAACAAAAGTGGTCAACAATACAGTGATCCAGTAGCTTAGAGGTTATTGTAGCAAGTATCTCAAGCTTTGGGATGAACATTTATGTTATGTGCAGCATGCTTACAACTGAGCTAAACATTCTTCTACACAGAGATCTCCTTTTGAGACCTGTTTTGGTTTCACACCAAGGTCGCCCTTGGATTTTGTCTTTGGCAAAGACATAGCAATTGATGGACACAGTGATGTGGACAAGGAAACCAAGTTCATTGAAAAAATCCAATAGATTCACCAAGCAGTACATGAATAGCTGGAAAAGAGCCAAGCCAAGTACAAGGCGAGGCATGATAAGCATCAAATGGAGCATAGTTTCCAAGTTGGTGATCCAGTCTAGCTGTATATCAGTAAAGACAGAATGTAGGGTGAAGGTAAGAAGCTAAAGCCAATAAGGTATGGACCTTTCAAAATACTTGAAAAAATTTGTGAGAATGATTTTCGCCTTGATTTACCAGCTTACATGCACATCTACTCAGCTGTTAATGCAGACAGCTTGAGACTATTTGAACCTTCATTAATTGAAGATCCCGAAGAGTAGAGTCAATTGCCTTCTATTGATGATCTGTTACCTAAATATCTTAATGAGTTGCACGAAGATATAGTTCTGGACAAGAAGTTGAGGACCACGTGCAGAGGGGATGTTGAGTACCTCAGAATTGGACTCAAAGATTCAAAGCCAAGCAGTGAAAAATGGATAGAAATTGAGCAAGCGAGGAATCTATACCCTCACTTGATTGATGCTTAAAGAAAACCAACTTTTGGTGGTCCAAAAGCTTTTTCAGTGGGAAGGTCGTGATGTGAATTGGATCCTAAACACTCTCTAAGTTTTCATGACTATTTCAAATTATGCTAAAAAGATTCAAATCTTAGAAAAATCAAAGCTATCAGAAGGAATCCTCGTGACAGTTGCAGTTATGGCCAGAGCGGAGCAACGAGGACCGTTGGTCGAGCGCGTAGACTGTTTGCCCATGGTAAAGCGTAATAGCACAAACTGGAAAAACTGGAGGCTAATTCGGAAAACAGAGGTGGATTATGATACGCGATTAGCGCTGTATCGTAGGGCATCCCCCTTAGTGAAGGAAAGCCCCGAAGCGCCCGGACCCGAAATCACCATGAAATGCGGAAAAGTGACCGTTTCGGTTCCGTAGCATGGGATTCCCAAAACTGGCAAGATATTAGAAGGCTTCGAGGTGGTAAGCAGTTTTAATTGAGTCCTGTCTGATGCCACACACTGAGCGACACGCGTCCAACGGATGAGAAAGAAACCGGCCGCATCGGATAGGTAAATGTCATGCAACTTACTCACCTGATATGAGTGACGACCATAGGATCTGGGGGGGCCAGATCAACGACAGAGGCACATCCCGATAAATGACTGGATTTGATAGGTCATAAAGCAAGATTACAGGGGATTTGGAGTCCGACTTGGACGATGAGTTGGCAAAGGAATTGTGATTCACGGGCAATCTTGAAGCAAACGGAATTAACGACCATTCAAATATGATTCAGGGAATCGACACTCAGTTGGATAGGAAACAGGTGGCCACCTCCATGCGAGGCGTTACTTAGTGATGATGACGTAGAGAAGAGGAATCCGAACATACAGAGGCATGGCAACCAGAAGGCCGGGAAGCGGAAATGAACAGTCAAAAGAACAGGCTGGCTTTAAAAGCCATGAACTGACAAAAGCAGAGGAGACAACAATAGAAAGGCAGTGACAAGAGTTAGCTAGACGAAGCTAGCTAAGAGCAGAGAGTAGAAGCTGAGCTGACTTGAAGGTAGCATCGAGCCAGATAGAGCTAGAGAGAGTCAGAGGGTCTGTGTACTCCAGAAGGCTTGAGATGTTCAAGCAAACTCCTCGGCATAGGCCTGTCATACTACTGTGACCCTTAGAGGTCGAGTTCAGTAAGGAGAGTCTGTGTACTCCAGTACTACTGACTTATATCTATTAAGTGAGACTCGAATTGAGTTCACTATTGTAAAACATTGCTTGAAAACATAATAGAGAGGCGACCACTGAAGGCTGGACTAGAAGACGTAGCGCAGGAGCATCAGGTGAACTCCTTATTAAACTTGTTGTGCTAACATGTTTGACTGTTATGTTTTCTCTAACTGCCTCAGTGTCTATGTATTCTAGCAATCTTATCGGTCCATTGCATAAAGTAACATAGGCACATCCATGCACATGAGTCTGTCTTTGTCCTGGATAAGTTCCAGATCACCTGGTGAATCTCTTGGATTTGTTCAATGAACTTGGTTGCCTTGTCCACATCACTGTGTCCATCAACCGCTATGTCTTTACCAAAGACAAAATCTAAGGGAGACCTTGGTTTGAAACCAAAACAGTTCTCGAAAGGAGATCTCTGTGTAGAAGAATGTTTAGCATGGTTGTAAGCATGCTACACATAACATAAATGTTCATCCCAAACCTTGGGATGCTTGCTGCAATAGCCTCTGAGCAACTGGATCACTGTCCTGTTGACCACTTCTATTTGGCCATCTGTTTGTGGATGAAACATTGTGCTCTTCTTCAGTCTAGTGTCCATCAATTCCCACAAACTCGACCAAAACTTCCCAACAAATTGGGAATCTCGATCAGATACAATGGAAGTGGGTAATCCAAAATGAACCCATACATGCTGAAAGAACAACTTTGCTATTTTTTCAGCTGTAATCTATTTGTTACAAGGTGTTAAAATACACATTTTGCTGAACCTATCCACAATAACATATAAATGGTCATGACCTTTTCTAGATTTAGGCAGTCCCCCAACAAAGTCCATGGAAACACTTTCCCAAGGATGAGAAGGAACTGGTAGTGGAGTGTATACGCCTAGTTTTCTATTGCCGGGATTTCTTTTAGCACACATAGTACACCCTCTTACATATCTAGAAACTATCTCATTCATTTTTGGCCAATAACAAAATATTTGCAGCTGTGCAACTGTTTTACTTACACCAAAGTGACCTGATATTAGAGAAGTGTGTGCTTCTCGAATTATCTTTACTCTCTCAGTTTGTGGAATGCATAGCTTTCCAAAATGATACAAGAGTTGGTCCTTAAATTGATAATCCAATTCTTCTACTTGTTTGCCGCGACTTAAAGTTGCATATACATCTTTAAAATCTATATCTTGAGCATACTGTTTAATGTAGCTTTCATGCAATACTGAATTATGGTTAAGTATAGGAGATGCATTTATGATTGATCTAGACAACATATCCACAACTTTATTGTGTATGCCCTTTTTATATTTGATGACAAGATGAAACTGTTGTAGAAAACCCATCCACCTATAGTGTTTTGATTGCTGCAACTTAGTTTGGGAGTGTAAATATTGAAGTGGTTGATGATCAGTATGTATAACTGTCTCTTTGCCCATTAAATAATGTTTCCACTTTTTCACACTCTGTAATAATGCATACAATTCCTTATCATATGTGGGATAATTAACTACTGCAGAATTAGATGTCTCAGAATGATGACATATGGGTTTACCATGTTGCATCAACACTGCTCCCATGGCATAGTCACTGGCATCTATTTCGATCTCAAATGGTCTTTGAAGATCGGGCAGTGCTAGTACTAGTGTTGTACTAATATTTTCTTTTAAGGTGTCGCAGGTTGTTTGCCTCCCCACTAAAACACCTTGTTCAATCTGGTTAAAGCATGTAAGGGAGCTGCAATCAAGGAAAATTTAGCAATAAACTTTCTCCAATACTGTGTTGCTCCTAAGAAGCTTCTAACTTCTGTAGCAGATTTGGGTTTAGGCCAGTTTACAATGACTGCAACCTTAGAGGGATCTATCTTCAATTCACCACCCCCTACAATATGACCCAAATAATTCAAAGATGTTTTGCCAAATTCACATTTTGAGAGCTTAACATATAGATTTTCTCTTTTCAAAACATCTAGAGTCTGCTTGACATGCTTCGAATGTTCTTCCCATGTTTTACTAAATATAAGAATGTCATCTAAATATGCAATGAAAAAATCATCAATAAAAGGCCTGAGTACATCATTCATTACTCTCATGAAAGTAGCAGGAGCATTAGTTAAGCCAAAAGGCATAACTAACCACTCATACAATCCCTGCTTTGTTTTGAAAGCAGTCTTCTATGCATATTGCTCTACAACTCTGACCTGATGGTAGCCACTATGCAAGTCCAACTTGGAAAAGTAAACAACTTTTAACAGAGCTAATATATCATCTATGCAAGGAAGGGGATAACAATTTTTTATCGTTATCTTATTCAGTGCTCGGTAATCAATGCACATTCTCCATAAGCCATATTTATTTCTCACCAAGACAATTGGAGACCCACATGGTGATGTGCTAGGTCTTATGAACCCTTTCTCGAGCAGCTCCTATACCTGCTTCTTGATTTTTGCATTTTCTAAAGCAGACAACCTGTACATTCCGATGTTAGGCAATGGAGCATCTTGCTGCAAATTAATATCATGTACTATTTCCTTTTGGGGTGGCAGAATTTTAGGTTCTTCAAATAGTATATCATATTCTGAAACAACTTTTTCTAAATCAGCTTGTTGTTTAGCATTAAAACCCTCAAATATACTGGTTTTATCAACTTTCTTTTCCTTTACAATCATCAGTAAAAATTGTTTGAATGAATTTACAATTCTTTTCATCTGCCCTGAGTTTATGAGAATATAATTATTCTTGAGTTTATGAGCTCTTACAATATATTTGATTCCATATTTAACGAGTTGATACTTGTTTTCAGCTCTATAGAAAATAGCTTTCCTATCATACAAGTAAGGGCTTCCTAAAACAATTCCACATATATCCAAAGGAACTATATCTAACTCAACTGCATCTACAAATCTTGACCCAAAAAAAACTTAAGTTTACATTGTCTAGTCACTTGTAGCTTTGCTTTATCACATAACCAACCTAATGGATATGGCTTCTTGTGAGGTGTGGTTAGTAATCCCAACTTCTTTACAATTACTTCAGAAATTAAATTTACTTGTGAGCCACTATCAAACAAAGTATCAATCTTTTGATGCTTAGAAATAACTCGAATATGAGAAAGCTCATGTCTTTTCCTCTCATTTTCTTCATTATCAGTAGATTGTGTAGAATTACTAGTAGATGCTTCAGAATTTTTACCTTTTATACCTGTGGTTGCGATTGTTGTTTCATCTCCTGAGTTTGACCCTAAATCCTTTTGAATAGTTGCAATAGTCTTCTTCTTTTTTCCATCGAACTTCTTGGGTCTCAGCTCTAGAAGCAGAATCCAATAGTGTTTATCATCATGTCCATCCTTCTTGCAGTGAGTGCACGAAGGCTTGGTCTTTTGTAAAACATTTGTCTTCCTCTCTTTCCATTCTGCTTTTTCTTTTCCTTATTTTTGCTTACAGTGGGTTTTGATGATCCCCCAACTTCTAGGTTCACATTCTTGCCTCTAGCCTATAGATGTGTAGCCTGAATAGATACCTCATCTATGCTAGTGGGATTAAACATGAGAACGATGCACTTTAAATAGCTGTGTAGACCACCTATATACTTCAACAGAGTTTCAGGTGAGTCTAAAGAAATTCCTAGAATCAAAGCTCTTTTTCTAAATTCTTGAGTGTAACCTTGTACACTTTTCCCTTTTAATTGGTGAAGAGTTTGCCAAATCATCATGGCTTGCTGCATATAAGCTAGTGGATAAAATGGCTTTTTAATTGCAGAAACAAATTCACTCTAGACAAAAAGAACTTTACCATGCTTCTTCATGTCAGCTTGTGTCCTGCCTTCCCACCATACCAAGGCAGTGCCTCCAAGGCGTAGGCTAGCTAGCTGAATCTTACTTTTGTCTGAATCAATGCTCTGCACCCTGCAATACACATCAATCTGTCTAATCCAATTATCCAACTTCTCTACATTCAACTCTTGATCATATATCGACAAATCAAATTTAACATCTAATTTAATCAAAGATGTTTTCTTTTTATTTTCAGGGCTATTAGGAGGTGTGGGAAACTTTTCTTCTTTCCCTTTTCCTTTAGAATGGTCATGGAGGAGAGATTCTTCTACTCCTTTATCTTGTTTAGAGTTTGATGAATCTTCATCTCTACCTTTCTTAAATTCTCTATACATTTCCTCCACCATGGCTCTCATGGGCATGAAACTATCCATGAATTGGGAGTTTGATTCCAAGGGACTTTCTTCTGCCATTTTCCTCTTAGAGTAGACTCTTCCAATTTTTGGGTTAGCTTCAACCAATTCTCCTTCTCCTAATTTGAGCTTTGTCCTAGTTAGCATTCAACAACAAAATCCAGCACAAGCTTGTCTAACCTTAACAACCTAGAGCTCTGATACCACTTGATCCGAAATTGATCGAAGACAAACAATAAGGTATTATAGACTCATGTGCATGGATGTGCCTATGTTACTTTATGCAACAGATTGATAAGATTGTGAAATACACAAACACTAAAGCAGTTAGAGAAAACACAATAGGAAAAACATATAAACACAACAAGTTTAATAATGAGTTCACCCAATACTCCTGGGCTATGTCTCTCAGTCTAGCGTTTAGTGGTGGCCTCTCTATTATGTTTTCAAAGCAGAGTTTTTACAACAGTGAACTCAATTTGAGTCTCACTCAACAGATAGAAATCAGCAAGACTGTACTTGGATTCCCCAAGTCTTTGGAGTACACAAACTCTCTTTACTGATTCTCGACCTCCTATGGGTCACAATGGTATGAGTCCAATCTGAGACTGAATACATGATAGACACTTACAGAGGAGTTCGCTTGAACCTCTCAAGCCTTCTCTGGAGTACATAGACTCTCTTTCTCTCTCTGTCTCTATCTCGATGCTGCCTTTTGCTTTTGCAGGTCAGCTCAATTTCTTTTCTCTATTCTCTGCTCTCAGCTTTCTGCTTCTAACTTACTTGTCTCTTTCTTTATTAGTTTGTGGCTTTAAAGCCAATCTACTTTCTGACTATTCATTTCGCTTCCTAGCTTTTTGGTTCCCCTGCCTCTGTCCATTTGAGTTCCTCTATTTTGTGTCATCATCACTGTGTAACGCCTCACAAGGAGGTGGCCACTTGTTCCATAACGAACCGAGTGTCATTTTTCTTGGACGTTTTCAAAACAACCGTTTATTCCATTAATTCCAAGAATGCCCGTGAAACAAGTCCTTTTGCCAATGCATCGTCCACGTCGGACTTCAAATCCTATACAACTCTATTTGTTTACCTGGTCAGGTCTAGTCATCCATCGGAACGCATTTATGTTGTCGATCTGGAGCCTCCAGATCCTACAGTCTCTGCCCATATTGGCGGGTAAGTAACATGATGTTTACCCGTCCGATGTGAGCAGCTTTCTCTCTCTTCCACCGGATGCGTGGCACCCATTGTGTGGCATCGGGCAGGACTCAGCTGAAACCGCTTACCGCTCAAAACCCTTCTGATATTCTGCCATTTTTTGTGGGCCCCGCTTTTGACGGAATCAGCGTGATATCCATTGCATTTCATGATTTTTTGGGTCTGGGTGCACGAGGCTTTTCCTTCTTTGAGGGTTTTGCCCTCGCATATTAGAAACTGCCCCCGTTTCTTGAAATGACCTCCCATTCTACTAATTCGTGACAGCGAGCGTTACCATGGGTCGACGGTCTGCACGCTTGACTGAGGGTCCTCATTGCTCTGCGCTGATCACAAATTGCAATTGTTACGAGGATATCTCTGATAAGCTTGATCTTCATAAGACTTTGAAACTTTGGTAGGAATTTTATAGAGTTCATGAAAACTTAGAGAGTGTTATAGGATCCAATTCGGATCAGCCCACCATGTAATGCACCTTATTGCAATGTCTTTGCACTTAGGTTTCTAGTCCCTAGGTTTATAACATTTTGGCACAAAATTCAGATGTGCCATGAACATTAATACACCCATGACTTCTATTATGATCCAAAACCCATGATCTCACCATTCAACCTGGAGATATGAACTGGAGATGAACTGTTGCTACGTGTCAATCTGCGGAATCGCCACATGACTAGCAAGGCCCCTTCGGCACCTAAACTTTGACGTACATTTTCTTCTTCATTCGGAGACCAAATGAGAAACCAAAAGTACTGTCGGATTCAGAACGATGAGCTCTACCACTTGGTGTTCTGTTCAGGAACAACTGAAACCTTTGATCTTGGAGAAACCAGAGATCCTCCTAGATCAATTTCTTCCCTCACACTATACCATTCTTATTGCTTGCATGTCTCACACAACTCTACAACTTTGCACCTTGAGAACTCTTCAAATCCCACTAGCTACCCTCTGGTGTATAATTTCTCCTAGAACAAAGGCTTCATGAAGCATGCAATCAATTCCATCCTCTTCCTCCACACTCTACTATGGTTTTCACAACCTTTTCTAGGATGGAAATAACACCATTCTCATGCTTATTTCCATGCATGCAACTATTTTCATGCTTAGTACTATTAGCGTCTTAATGCATGCTCTAGAGTCTAAACAACTATTCTTTGTAATGAGTAATGGTCATTATCTGTCTCTATGCACTCTTCCTCAAGTGCTTCACCTCTCCCCTGGGTAGAAAAGCTCTTCCACAACATCCATTTTGACTAGACCATCTTCTTCACCCACTATCTCAACATTAACAAGCGTTTGCAAATCCTCTTCCACGTCATTCTCTAAGATGCAAACCCAAGTCCCCATTCCTCTTACTTCCTCTAGTGATTTAGAGAGCACATCTATTGCCACATGCTTTACTAAAACCCATCAAACTGTTCAAGGGTTTTAATCTTTCCCTATGGATGCAACAAAGGACACCCATTCCAAAACAGAGCCACACAAATAAATCTTCTCATCAACAATGACACAAAAAAGTTAATTGTTTACTTGTTCTCATTACAATTTTCATCACAATTCTCACATATGATCTCGGCCTTGTACACTCATTATGTGGCTAAAAGTGATTTTATTCCTCTACTCTATTCTACTCTACATTTTGTAGGTTTTACACTTCCAGGGTACAGTGTTTGTCATGCACCCACACTGGCCTCCCTTTGTTGTTGGAGCACTCCAATAAAATTTCTCGTATTCAATCTATGAGATTTATAACTATGATTCTAGTTCATCTTTTAACAACAATGATAACAGGATTCGCATGCAAATACAATTGTGCAATTCATATCACTTGTAATTGTAAAGGATTTAAATGTGAATATTCCATTCATTTATACAATTAATTAATCCAGTTACAAACTTCATATATTATGCATTGCATTCATGTAATTGAACATAATAAAAACATTCAACACAAAAAGAATCGCAAATGCTTATCTATGTTCAAGTGAATGTCCACCAAATTAGTCATTGAGTGGCAGTTCATTGCCAAATTGTAAGAATCAGCGGTCAATTTTTCCTCCATGTAAGGCCATGATACCCCTAGGGTGAAGGAACTCCTATGGGTTTTTAATCTCACTTTCTTAGTCCAACCCACAATGGCCCAAAACTTAGATCAACTAGGAAAAAATCAAACCCGATAAGGTAACTACTCCAACAATCACACTTCCCACAAATAGTTTATATTTTCTTCTTGACATCTAAACACGACACTAGGAAAAGAATCCCTTTCTATGTAATGTAGTGCTCAATAATTTCCCGTGCCCTCCATTTTTCTAGTGGAGGCAAGAAAAAATTGGTCTCTTATTTGTTCTATGGGAATTCTTTGAGTGGAATACCCTTGGCTTAATACATGGCACAAGAATAGGGTGTTAGAGTTACAACTTTCTCTAGTCAATGTGGAAAATCAGCCATGGTCCTCCCTTACAAGCATCTCGGTTATTCTTTGATGAGATCATCAATTTCCCACTTCATAGACTCACACTAGCCCTTCATCATGTAATTATATGGTAGGTTTTGTAGTGATGGCAAAGATAACTTCAAAGTTCATACATAGATTCCAATAACCGAGGCCTAAAATAACCACATAGAGGATGGAAGAGGATGGAAGATAATGGAGGGCCTAATGGAGGGCCTCTTTCAAGAAAATGCACAAAATATACTCTCCCTTGCATGGATAGCAAGTGCCCTTTCAAAAAGTCTCATCAATTTAGGTTAAACACTGAGTTGATAGGTTAGGGAGAACTTAGGAAAAGACACGTGGCAACAATAACAACACAATGTTTTCTTGTGGACCTCACTTTCCTTCCCCTCTTGTAGTATCATGGCCATTGTTGTTCCTCTAGCATCCTTCCTTTGGAATATTCTTTACCATGGTAACATCCATCCTAGCTAATTGCATGAACTTGTAACCATGCATTAGTTAGGAATTTGCCATGGGCTCTGAACAAGATACATCACAAGACATAATGGCTTGACACTGATCAATTCCATCATGTCATTTCATCTTATTCATGATTTAGTATCATATATCTAAGGGGTGAAAAGTTAAAACTAGTTATTATAATTGCTCCCCCTTGGAATAGCATCATCCTCAGTGCTCTTTGCTATCGCGATGTAGTGGAACAAATATTCCCTATTGTTTCATCATTCTCTTTTTTCATTTATAGTGTTACCATCTCCATTGGTAGCTTGTATTGATTGGCTTTCTCAAAGTCTTTCATTGATTCCGTATTGTTTCACCATTCTTTGTTGTACCAATGGTACCATCTCCATTGGTAGTTTGTATCGGTTGGCTTTCTCAAACAGGTACAAAAAATCTTTTACTAATTCCTTATTGTTTCACCATTCTTTGTTGTCATCTAAGGTGGTACCATTTTTATTGGTAGTTTGTATTGTCGAGCTTTCTCAAACAACAAGTACAACAAGTTTTTCATTGTTTCCATACTGTCTCATCATTCATTGTTTTCATATACAGTAATACCATCTCTATTGGTAGCTTGTATTGGCTGTCTTTCTCAAACAACGAGTCCTTCGGTAACTTGAGATGCTTGAAAGGCCATCATAATCCTGCTAATTACCAAGGACAACCATCTATTCACATGTAATATCAAAGTACATAAATTTCAAATGCATAACGGAAGCACATATAACAGTTGTACAGGATACAATATGTTCTCGTGGACCAGTACCTATATGTATGCATGTATGTCCATTTTTATTGGCTGCCACAAGTAAGGTTCTCCATACTGTCCTTGGGCACATTCAATCAATGTGGGATTCCTTTTAGTGTAGTCTAGGGGAGGGCAGCCATTACCTGTGCGCCCTCCTCGCCACGTCGCCAAATGCCACATGAACGCTTGTGAAGGTGGTATGACACCTGTCCACCGTGGAGGTCCACGTGTTGGGCATCGTGTCATGTACTTAGAACTAGTTTCCGCACCATTTCCAGGGTTTGTTTGGGGTCATTGCTGTGATGTTCCATTTTCCCTTTGTCTTTTTGCTCGGGGCCGGTTGTTGGGTGAAGCCCTCCACCGAAGATGGCACGGGACGGCCCCAGAACCTGCGTGCTTCGTCTGGTATGCAGGTGCTGATGTCCATGTTTGTTCGAGGTTTAGGGTTTATGGTTGGAACATCGCTTCTGGCTTTCTTGTGGTTTTCTGCCTGGATTTGTTGGTCGTTCTGGACCACTGGTTATTTAGGGTTTCTTTGGTGGTGGTCTTATTCGCAGTTTTTGTTGTTTGGGGAGGAGCCAGTTGCAGTTTTACTGAGTTCGAGGTCGAAGGTCTTTTTTAAGAGGTAATTGCTTAATTTGTTGTTCTGTGTTGGGTTTTTTGGTTGTTTTCTGTTGTCTAATGGCTTATTTCTTCTCGTTGCAGGTGTGGAAAAGGTTGTTGCAGGTGTGGAGAAGGTTTGGCGAAGGTGTGGCGAGCTCCAGAGAAGGTCGGCGACCATCCATGGCCTCTACTCAGTAGGATTTTAATCCTATCAACAATTTCTCTATGTTTTTCAACACAAACAACTCTATTTGGATTTTTTGTAAACTTTCTATGGCAGGTTTTGAGGGTTTCGAGGGTCTCGACGAATATTCAAGTCCTGTACATTCAACTAAACTATCTTACTAACATTACTCTCAAGGCCTCCACCATGCTGCCTGTCACAAGCTCTCTGTGCATTCATTACAACTGCATGCTGCTTCCCATTCAAACCCCCATGTCCATTCAAAACAGAAAAGCAGAAGAAGAGGCCTACATACCAATGCAACTTGATGGGCTGACTAGCCTTGCATCCAAGGAAAAATCTTATTTCAATGACCTCAGCAGGCTCAAAGTCCTGCAGCCAAAGCCACAAACCCATTCATAATAGCCTGCTATTCTTTGCAGGCGCTGAAATTAGTGTATATCCAATTTGTTTTCTTTTATTATATCTTCAAATCAAATTTGTCCTCTTTTATATCTCTTTACATCTGAAATCCTTAGAGTTATAGCAAGAACAAGTCTCTGCAATGTGGGTTTTGTTGAATCTTTGCAGTGTAGAGCTGGAATTTATCCTTTTGGTGCAGAGAAGGGAAATAAAATGAGCTGTAACTGCTTGGGATTATGGATGACTGTATTTCCTACAACAATTTTGTAACGGTTTGGGATAATGGACGATTGTATTTCCTACAGCCTTAAAATCTTATAAGGGTTGTATATAACTTTTCAGGGGATAATGAAAAACTGCTGGTTTGTGGATAAATGCAGAGTTTTGGTTTCTTGCATGCCTCTAATTTATTATTTTTATGAAAATGCTTTATTGCAGTTAATAATCTAAGGTTTTAGGCCAGTTTAAATAGGATCATGAAGAATGGTTGATTTATACATAAATGCCCAGCATTGGTGTCTTTCATGGTGATTGTTTTTAGGTTGTAGGTCAGTCTGAAGAAGATCATGGAGAATGGCTGATTTGTGAATAAATGTGCAGCAATGATGTTCAATTTTTAGTCATTTATGCTAATTGTTTTTAGGCTGTAGGTCAAGTTGAAGAAGTTCATGAAGAATGGTTGATTTATGGATAAATGTGCAACAATTTTTTAGTGTCTTTCATGGCGACTGTTTTTAGGTTACAGGGATCATGATGAATGGTTGATTTATGGATAAATGTGTAGCTATGGTGGTTCAATTTTTAGTGTCTTTCATGGTAATGTTTTTTAGGTTGTAGGTTAGGTTGAAGAAGTTCACGAAGAATGGTTGATTTATGGATAAATGTGCAGGTAGGGTGTTCAATTTTTGGAGTCTTTCATGGTGATTGTTTTAGGTTGTACATCAGGTTGAAGGGGATCATGAAGAATGGTTGCTTTATGGATACATGTGTAGCAATGGTGTTCAGTTTTTAGTGATTGTTCAATTTTCAGGGGATCATGAAGAATGGTTGATTTATGGATAAATGTGTAGCAATGGTGTTCACTTTTAATGTCTTTCAGAGTGATGGTTAATGTGTCTTTTATAGTGCTTGTTTTAGAAAATAAGAGATTCCTCAAAAGAATCCCATCTTTGAATTGTGCAATGTTCCCTCAACAATGTTCCCTGGTGCATTGTTGGCATTGACATCAGCTATCCTGTCCTCATCAGACGATGTGCATCACAGCTGCACACCCCTTGTCACTCTCCTGCCACTTCTCCTTGTACGAGAAGTATAACTTCCTTTTGCCATAGATGCAACAACCTGTAAAATTATTACATGCATTTAGACATTAGAATATTTGTAAATTATGCTTTCATACAAGGCAAAAATATTTCTGCTTTATTACAAGAAATTATCAACATGTATGTTACAGCAAATCAAATTGCATTACGTCGTAGTCTCTCAATTGCCTGCCTGTTCATCAGTTTAGCAACTTTTATATGGATATCTGCTAATGGGATTCAAGTAGGATTCTATGATAGAAGTTGCAGTGCAGTTGAAGGCATTATTCAGCAATCAGTTTCCAAGGCTTTTGCTCAGAATTCCCTTATAGCAAGCTGGGCTTATAAGGATGCATTTCCATGACTGCTTCCTTAATGTAAGGATAGGAACTAGCTAAGGCATAAGCAAGTGAAATGTGCACATATATTTTGTTTCAAATATCATTTTCCATTTTTTTGCTGTTTGGCATTGCCAAAAATGTCTCAGTACTGCAACTTCTCCATTGCAGTCCATGGCCACCATTCCAGGCATAGTAATTAGTTTGGAAACTCAAACAAAATATGGTCATATGCTCCAGAAGAGTGCTATGCCTGTCATAATTATAGTAAGGCTGGGCATAAATTCTATGTTGGGAACAACTTGCAGCTGTGATCAGCCTTGGAATGGACTTATCAGTCATAAAAAGTTTTAGAAAATTGAACTGAAAAAATTAAGTATGTTGAAGGCATTCATTTTTATTTTATTTTAAGGAATGGTTTTAACTTTTCTAAATAGCTGTATTTAGAACCTACTTTTTATTCAATGGCTGTTTGTGAAACCATCCAGCTATCCTTTTAGCAGTTATGGCCAAACAGATCATGTAAGAACTTTGATAAATGAAAACAATGAAAACGGAATTGTAAGAAGAATGAGTTTCAATCGCTGTTTGTGAAACCATCTAGCTATCTTTTAGTTATGGCCAGACAGATCATGTAAGAAATCTGATAAATGAAAACAATGAAAACAAAACTGTAAGAAGAATGAGTTGTAATTGATATAACTAACTTGGATATATTGGCAACTGTTTTGTGATGTTGTCTTCAAGTTTGCTAAATAGTTTGAAAGCATAAGATGCAACTTCAATAGTGGGTGGACTTCTTTTATAGTTTTTGGCACTTGAATTTAATTGGTGGACATGGAAGCACATGAATTGCAATGGCTTCATTTTGAATGTGTGATCTGGATTTAATTTGATGTGATCTAATGGTTGGGAATTGGTTATTTGTTGATCCATGTGCTTTGATCTGTTTTAATGAGAAATAGAGTGAGTTAGGTGTCATTTATTGCAGTTATTGGGTCTGGGTGTCATTTATTGAACAAAGTGGGTTTAAATGTTATTGGGTTGGGTGTCATTTATTGAACATATGGTGTTTAGTTGTTGAACAACATAACAATTATCGCTGACATACATTCCCTTTTATTATGTGCAGGTAGGGATATTTATTTGGGATGCAAAGCTTCAGTTCTGATGAGTGGGGGTTGAAGTGACTGCTACTTTGTACTTCTGGAATAGACCATGTTGGAAGCCTTTATGGTTTTAATTGTTTTCTAGTTGGGTCAATATGGTTAGTAGTCTTAAGTAGTAAGATATTATTTATGGATAGTTGTGGGCCCAGTTAATGTATGGGGAAATTTTGGACATAAATTAATACTTATTTATACTTAATGTTATTTATTTTTGTTTAAATATTGGTTTCAAAAGTCTCAATTTATGGTGGTTTGGTGGGACCAGTACTATATCAATTACTAGTTCCTGTACAACATTAGGAATCTCTCCCCTAACTATTACACGTTTTTGTCTTTTTGGGACATATTTTCTGGTCAATTTTGTCAGAAATTTGTCAGGGAATTCTTGTAATCTGACAAAATTCCTGTAATCACAAATTTCAGTTGTGTAATCTACAGTGTCTAGAGAGCTTTCAAGGCATTGAATCCATTTATACATTTAAAAATACATCTTGCCAAAATTTGTATGACCAGATTTAAAAAATAAAAAGGAAGAGGGTTGTGGAAATCCAATAATTACACTGCACCGTGATTTTTTTTAAGCCCAACATGCTCAGTTAGGTTGTAACAAGAAGCCTCTACATAGACTTCCAACCAACATATTGGACTTACGCAACATTCAATCCAACTTGCTATAGGTTCGTCATTCATTCTCCACTGTCTCATATGATTCAAATTCTCATACTGTAACTATTTTTCCTAGTTGCTCATTTTTTTAATATTCATTCTGTACCGATTCGCAGTCTTTTCAATGTGCTCTAGTTTGAAACATGCTTTTTAGAGAAATCTTCATTTTCCCCATATTGTGCAGTGTGCTAACAGCGTATCTATGCATATGATTGGTAGAGATGATAATGGGCAGTGGGTAAATGTCATATTCTAGCTTGCCTTCCAGCGCTCTATAAGCATCATCGGGTTGGCTGCTAGGTAGAGTCATTAAAAAGCAAACCTATAAGCATCATCGGGTTTGGCTGCCAGGTAGAGTCCATTAATAAGCTAACCAAGGTTATTTTCATAAGACCTAAAAGCCCATTGATAGCACCAGTGATTGCGAAGAAAAAAATAAAAAGATGGGATCAACCCAAACACGGAAGCCATCCCCATATGATTGGAGTTGAACAAAATATCAAGAATGGGAATCTGGGCAAGAGTGTGCGGCATACAACAATAACTAGATATTATATTGAAGGTCTCAGGGGTTTCTTAAACCATACCTGCATGCGTGTGGATTCTGAGAATCACACTAACGCGGTGTATTAATGGTGCAGGCAATGTCTTGTAATGTCCGAGGACCCCAGTGTAAGCTCACGTCTAGGATGTAAAAGGGTTGAGACTGGGTGAAGGCATATCGAAGTTCTCGATGTAGAGTCTTGCATTCGTCATCGTACCATTTGTTCATGGGGCAAGATCCAACTTTTCGGGAGATGAAAGTGGAACGAGTGGAGCGAGGAAAGGATTTGAGTGTTGCTTCCCAAATGGCAGATGAAAGATGGGTGTATTTAGTGGAAGCAGAATCAAGCAAAGAGAACTGGGTTTTTGATGGGAGCATATTGTGTAAAGTAGAGGAGAAGATGTCAAGGTTGCCTTCGTCAAATTGAAAGGTGGTTTAGGGTGGGCCCCGAGGGGAAGGATGGGGTGGAAGGGGAGGGTCAAACCGGAGAGAGAAGGAAAGAAGTGCATGATCAGCAAGCGGGATGGGGGAGACCAAGAGATGGTGAATAAAAGGGAGCAAGTTTTGGCTAGCGAGGACATAATCAACTACACTTGCACCCCGGCCATATGGCCAACACGTGAAAAAGCGAGAGTCTGGGAAACAGGGAAGACCATTTAAAATTAACAACTCCTGTGATTCCCCCAACTGCAATAGATGCTTACCATAAATTATTGTGGGCCCCAAAGCATCATCTGATATCCGGTGAAGCCCAACTGAATCTGGATCTATCCCCTGGGTACAAAACACGTCCTCTGATCAATCGTGGAGAGGGATCTGGAGATCTCTAGTACGAACATTTAAGTCACCTAGCAGTATGACTTCCCCAACAGCAGAGTATTGGTTGATGCTGGTGTACAAATCTATAAAGGGGTCCCCATTTGAGCCATTATGGATGGCAAATGGTGAAGAGGCCGGGGAAAAGTAACAAATTGCAATGTAGATGTCTCTCGGACGAGAAGCTCCAACGCTAACCTAAATCCACATAAACCTGGCAAACTCGTCTTCAACTACCACAGATACCCTGTTCCGAAGTGAGTCACTAGTGAAACAAGCAACTCCACTTGATCCTCTTACCCCTCCCAAACTCCTCGTCTCCTGCCTACAAACTGAGAACTAATGGTAACCGGTGATATCTGGGAGAGGTCGAACAGGGCTTGCATAAGTCTCGGCCATGACGAGGATGTCCGCTGATTCGTGAGCGTCATACAAAAGTCCCGGCAATGACCAGAAAGATCCATTACCATTCCAACAGCGGGTGGAGAAAATAATGAACACTAGATAGTTGTAATCTTCTAACTTTACTTTCCAGCACTCTATAATCATCATCGGGTTTGCCTGCTAGGTAGAGTCCATTAATAAGCAAACCAAAGTTTTTTTGCTTCACAAGCCCTAAAATCCCATCGATAGCACCAGTGATTCCGAAGAAAAAATAGAGAGATGGGATCAACTCAAACACAGAAGAAGCCGTCCCCACATGATTGGAGTTGAACAAAATATCAAGAATGAGAATCTCGGCAAGAGTGTGCGGCATACAACAATAACTAGATATTATATTGAAGGTCTCAGGGGTTTCTTAAACCATACCTGCATGCTTGTAGATTCTGAGAATCACATTAACACTGTATTACTCGTGCAGCCAATTTCTTGTAATTGTCCGAGCTCCCCAAGGTAAGCTCGCGTCTGTTGATGACTTTGTTGAGCGTTTCAATGTGGGCGGAAGCACGAGTCATATGCTTGTAGCCAGGTCAGGTTTCAAACCAAATATATATGTTGAATGCCATAGCCTATGATTGGAATTCTTTCAGGACCCTTTTTGTTTAAGACACATATTGGTGAATGGGTAACTTTGTCGCAAGACGACATGGGAATCTATTCTTTGAGCCGCCACCACAGCGGGACACTGTAATCAATGAGATTTGAACCGTGGTCTCTTGAGCTCCGCCCAAGCAGACTTACCGTTAAACCACACATTACTATACTCTTTGAGGACCTCTTTTACTATTATATGACTTTATGATTCCAATGGCTTTTGCAACAACTTAAAAGGGGAGGTTTGCCCTTTTAAGAAAAGTAGTTGGGTGTACTATAATTGGTCGAATTGGGGACAATTATTACTGGTTGTTATCGACCAATGCAGTTTGATTCATCACACTATTATTTAAGGGAAAACACCCCATTGGAATTAAGTGTACATGGTTCATAAGGGATAAGTTTTCACTTCTACCAGATACCTTTGTTTCCTTTTATATATTGCTTAACAAAATTTTATTTTATTTATTTATTTATTATATTTTTTTATGAGTATTGTTTAAATTTTGGATTAAAAAAATTTGAAATATTTTATCTATTTACTTTTTAATTTTGGATGAGTTTTGTTCAAATTTTGGATAGAAATTGTTGGAATAGTGTATTTGTGTTTGTTAAATCTATGCATATTAAGTGTATCAAGGGTTTTCAAAGGTTTTGTATCTAGTTTTGCATTTAAAAATGCATTTCAAGTAACAAAACGTAGTGATCTCACCAAGAATAAACAAGAGAATGAAGACAAGAGAGCACAACTATCTCATTGAGACATTTCTATTAATTCATCATACACACACACCCATATTGAATACATAATAGAGTCTCATTATATAGTAATGGGATCGATAGACTAGATAAGCACAACACCCTGGAGGACAAAGACTCCTACTCAACTCTAACTTACATTTACATTGGAAAACAACAAATTCTAGAACATGACCTTGAGACTCTAACAATGTAGAATTTTCATTTCTCTATTATCTCTAACACTCCCCCTTAATGAAGAAATGAATCATTTACCATACCTAAATCGTCTTCCTTTACATCACATCATCCTCTTGATCAACAATGTTATGTCTGGTTCAACTTGGCATTTTCATCATGCTTCTATGATGTTGATGTCCCTATAAAGGAACAATCATCCATCAAAATGCATAGGTAACTAGTCATTGCAACCGATAGTCTAATAGGATTTCCTTCATGTACATGGTTCATTCAACCATTCTTCTATCACATGTCTTCATGCATGTACTTGTACCTATAACCTCGTGCATCATCATTATTTTGGGTTTTCCTTGGTTTACCCATAACCACACTCTATCATTACACCTTTGGGTTTTTTGTGGATGACCCTCAACCATCACACCTCAAGTGGTTTCTTTTTACCACAAACATCACATCAACATGAAGGAGTTTCAGCTGACCACAAATCATACACTGCATTAATGGTTTCTGGATTATCATTAACCTTTACATTAGATTATTTCTAGCTGACCACAAACTATAATTGTATCAGTGTGGTTTTTAGCTTCTTGCACACTATGGGAGTACAATTGCCTCATCAAACTCATTTGATTAAGTTACATAAAATTCTCAAACTTTACTCATAGGTATACCAAGTATATACTCAAACATGTCACAATAGACTTGTCCACCATCATTTATTTGTTGGAAATACGAAGTGACACTAAGAGCAAGGGGGAGGGAGGACACGAGGGGACGCGCAGGGGGGGGGGGAAGGTGAATTAGTATCACATAGATTTAAACTATTTTTCCTTTATTAATCTTAAAACTAAATTCACATCACATAATCAATCATTAACACAATGCACGGACACAAAGATTAAAGTGAAAATTGAAAATTGAAAAAAAACAGTTGAATGTTTTTCTATCAGTCTTCATTTTATTACAATGTTACAGGAAACCACACGTGAGGACACCAACCCTTAGTGAGAACCAACTTAGAAAATTGCAGGCTCCAACTTGTCAAGAAGATGAGGACATAAAACCTCTATAAACACCAACTTACAGTTGTTCACTATTCAAGAGTCAATATTTAGGCTTATTATCTATTCAAAAAATATTCGCCTTCCTAGCAGCTTGTACCCAACATTGATCTAAACACAAAACTCGACATCTAACCCAAGACTCGACTTTTGACCAGAACAGACTAAAACTCAAGCTCCAACAAAACTTAGGTAGGGACACGTTATCTTCTTCATGACTTCATAACTTGGTTTTTCTCCTCCTCTTCTTGGTTCACAAGGTGTGAACCCTTGTTTTGTTTCCCTCTTCCTTTGTTAAAGACTTCTAGAACATATCTTAATTACTCTTCACTAATGGAAATTATTTCCTCCACATATTGCTTATTTATTGGCTTTTGGGTTCATAGGGTAGGGTTGACCTTAGGGCCTGCTTGAGCAAAGGCAAGACATTTAAATGAATACATTTAAAAAATCATTTCTCATCAACCATGAGGAGTTAGAAAGTGTGCCACGTATTATTGGAAATGTCTCAAAATATGTTATTTGTCTATATATCTTTCTCTTTTATTTGGAAAACCTTTGACATCAATAACAACCATTTTAAACAATCTAGCCCTTTGTTATTGATGGCAATACTTTGATATCTACTTTTTTTGACAGTTGCTCCCTCTGCCTGCATTCCATAATTCTTGTTAGTTTCTCCCCATGTCTGAATTCTCTCCCCCTTTTACATTAATAGCAAAGGGTGTTCCCCCTCAGTTTGTGCTTTCTTTACTGAGATAAAGGAGAGATCACTCCCAATTTCAACATGAGATATTCAAAGGTTCTTTGGGAAGAGGTTTGGTGAAGATGTCAACAATTTGTTCTTTGGTGCCAATATATTCCATCTTGACATTCTGCTTAGTGACTTGTTGTCTGAGGAAATGATACTTGATTGGAATGTGCTTTATTTTTTAGTGCATGACAAGATTTCTTAATATCTTGACTACACTAGTTTTGTCATAGAAAATTACAATTGGCTAATCATATTCCACTCTGACATCTTGCAAAGTTTGTTTCATCTAGAGAACTTGGGTATAATAGTTTGCTACAGCACTTCCGTTGGAACTTTTTCTATCATCAATGCTACCTTACCAATTATCATATATGTATGTTCTCAATGTGAAATATGTACTCTTAGGATACCAAAGACCAAAATCGAGTGTGCTCTTTAAGTATTGAAATATCCTCTTTACTTCTTGTATGTGTGATTCCTTTAGTGCTGATTGAAATCTTGCAACCATTCCTCTTGTCTGCATAATATCCAGTCTTAAAGTTGTCAAGTACAGTAGACTACCGATCATAGACTTGTAAAGAGTTGAATTGACTTCACGAGATTCATGACCTTTACTTAACTTGTATCTAGTAAGCATAGGAGTATTCGGTTTGAGAAACTTGTAGTCCAAGGAAGAAGGATAATTATCTAATCATTTAAATTTCAAATTCCTTTGACATTTCCTGAGCAAATTTATTACTCATATCATCAATATTACTTCCCGAAATGATATCGTCGACATATACAAGTGTAATTAATAAATTGTCCTTTTCCATATTGATATAGAGATTGTTGTCAACAACCCCTCTTTTGAAAAAATGTTGTTGTAGATAGTGGTGCAGCTTGGCATACCAAGCTCTTGGAGCTTGTTTTGACCCATAATGAGCTTTCTTCAATTTGTACACATAGTCTTTATTTTTGAACAAGTCAAAACGTTTTGGTTGTTAAATGTATACTTGTTCCTTTAAATCTCCATTTAAAAAGGTTGGTTTAACATCCATCTAATAAAATTTAAAGCCTTTAAAACATGCAAATTCTAGAAACATTCATAATGCTTATAATCTGGCAATTGGAGCAAAGGTTTCTTTGAAAGCAATTCCTTCAATTTGTGCATAACCCTTACATGCAAGTCTTGCCTTATTTCTAATAAATTTTCCATCTTCATTCATTTTATTTTTGAATACACACTTAGTCCCAATCATGTTTTTATATTTTGGTTGTGCACAAGTTCCCAAGTTGCATTTTTCTCAATTTTATTCAATTTCTTCCGTAGCATTCACCCAATGTTGGTCTTTACTGGCTTGTGCAAAATCCTTTGGCTTTATTTTGGATACCAAGGAAAAAATGGTTTTCTTTGGTGTATTGGTCATTCTCCTCTAGGTTTGTGTACCTACATCGACATCTCCAGTAATTTGGTTCTCTGGGTGATGTTTTTGCACAAATTTAAAAGTTGTCTTGGATGGAGAATGTTTTTTTTCTTCTTTCTCTTCCTTTGCAGTAATCTCTTCTTGGTCCACATAAATGGTATCTTCTGAATTCTCATTTGTTTGTTCTACTTCTTTCTTTGGTCATGCTTCATCTATTCTCACATAAATGCATTCCATAACTTTTCATAGTCTTTTATTGTAGCTTTTGTAAGTTTTACTTCTTGTTGAGTATCTAAGGAATGTTCCCTCATCTACTATGGAATCAATTTTTTCCCAATTTATCATCATTTATCTTCATGTAACACTTGCTTTGAATTTTTTTGAAGTACTTAACTAAAGTTGGCCTACCTTTCCATAGCTCATATGGTGTCATATTGTGTTTAATTTGGATATGTGCTCTGTTCATGATGTAAACTACTGCACCAACTGCTTCTTTCCAAAACTTATCTAGTAATTTGGATTTTACAACATTGTTCTTAGATATCATTTTTGGATTCAACTACGTTAAGTAAGTCATTCACGTATGACCATTTCCATGAGAGGTAGTCGTAACTGACTAATTTCTCATTATTTTTTAATAATTCACTTAGCACTCATTGCATCGGGTGATGCTCACAGGGGTGAAGAAGTGGAATTGAAACTAGTGAAATGAATCACATAGCGTCAATCATCACTTCCGGGGCTTGCACTTGGTAACTAGGACTTCCCGGGAAGTCACCCATCCCAGATCGCCTCTGGCTCAAGCGCGCTTAACTGTGGAGTTTTTCCACAATCAAGCCCACTTAGCTTGCTACCCCATTTGCAAAACCTTAACAAGTATTGTGCCTCACGAACCATTCAAGTAGAGATCCCTTCACTCTTTTTGAATTTAAGTATTAGGGGGTTTACGCAATGCATTATATTAGAAACAACATTGTTCTTGTTGTTTCTTGTACTAATATGTCCTTTCTTTCTACGAATGCATTCTGTTGTGGAGTTCTTGCAAATGAAACTTGTCTCTTGATTCCATATTTCTCATAGAATTCATTAAAATCATTCAGGTTAAATTCACCTCAACATTTGATTCTTAGATCCCTTTCATTTTCAACTAAGACCTTGAATGATTTGAAAATATCCAATGCTTCTGATTTTTCTTTAAGAAATGCAATCCATATCATTCTAGTATAATAATCAATAAACAACATAAAGTACCTTTCACCTTGTAACCACATCCCTTCTACCTTGTTAAGGATTCTCGTGCTAAGGAAGGTGTTATCTATTTTACCCAATCTCTAAGCTCTATTATGAAGACGGGGTTATCAAATACCTCATTTTTTAAACTTTGAGGAATTTGATTTTGATAACATTGTTGTGATCAACTCGTCAAGGGATTTCCAAATATATTAAAAAAAAATCTCAATCTAAGTCCCGAATCAAATGTTATGACTGTTAGAAGTTTTGAACTCTTAAGAGAGGTCATGCCTCCAATACCCATGTGCCCTCTACCACGCCCAAGTGACATTGCCACATAATCACAATAGGGTCCACAGGTACCTTCCACATCACCTTGGGGTGATTGCTTCATCACGTGACCACCATCTGCAAGGATCGACTAAACACAAATGTTCTCAACAGTGGGTGGTGCCCTAGTATGTAGGGTTCCACAGCTGAAACAATGACCAGAACAACCAATCTTTTATTGGCACTCTTGTAACATGATGACAAATATAAAGGTTGGCGTGCCCCACCCCCCCTTCCCCCTCCCCCCCAGGCTAGGTTCCATAAGCTGACACCTCCATTGGATCAAACAAATTTCCATCGATGACACTCTATCGTAAAGCATATAAGTAGTGAAGGTTGGTGGTGGTGGTCTCTCAGCAGCAAGATTCCAAGAATTGGAACCATGACCAGATCAACACTTTTGCCATTGGATTGTCCATTTACGAGTTAACTAATGGATGAAGCTTTGCTGACAGTGGCATGTATTCCCTGCATCATGCTTGACAGTTATATCATATGCATGTTTGCAAGGTATTTGAGTTAAGAAGAGGGGCAAGGCCCCTTTACCAAGCTTCATTGAGCTTGTCAATACTCCCAGGGAGTGGTGTATTAGTTCAATTTAGTTCCACGACCCTTTTTCATAGCCCTTTTTGAATTCTCGTTTGAAATTTATATATCCCTTAATCACATAAAATATGTAGCATATAGGACTGCATAACTCCACAGGGACAATTACAGTCTATCCTCAAGCATCACAAATCCACTGCTCAGGCTAAGCTATTTAAATCATAAGGCATTATTGTCAAGAAGAGAACACAACATAGAGTTAAACATTTTTCATGAACTGAAAACACACTAACACATCCTTGGGGTTAAATAAAATTCATAACATGTTAGACAACTTGCAGATCATGATTACAATGTTGAGCTACCCAGTTCCAGTATTTAGTAGAACTGAAAGATTATAAGATAACATGTTAATCCTAAGTGGACTCCATAGAATCAAACATAGATATACAAAACATCTTGTATATCACGAATAGGCAATAATCCCACAACTTAACACATGTTTAAAGAGTTGTTTATTCATTAGCACAATTTAAGTATTCTTTAGCTTACCATGCAACCGTAGATCATATTCACAACACGGGACTTCATAATGCAAGAATTCATTAAACTACATATGTATGAGATAATTTATAAATCCTAAACATAAAATTCAGTCCTAGACAATCATTCATAAGCATACATGACCTTGCATTAATATTAAGCACAAAAAAGAACATCACAATCCATAGTCTAATATCCATGAATAATTATATTTATATGTGTATGTTTAAAGGTGGTTGGAAACTAAAGGTGTGAATTCTACTCTCCACCCAACCATGGGCTAACTACACTACAAATTTCTTGCAGCTGATCACTCCCGAGCCAGATCCACAGTCTAAGGAAATGCTTTCTAAGGGAAATTCACTTCAAGGATTGGTAACACACTCAATAGATGGAGTCCACTATTTAGGTGGTTTATAAGCCTCACTCTAGCAGTAAACCTCACAGTGACTCACTTACTTCTTTAAGCTCATTCATGGAGTTTCCTTACCCTCTGCTACTAGTAGCCACGGGATTATCTACTATGGGAATGGTGCTCCTTGTCTCATCCTCTCTATGTTTTGTTGCATCTTAGACAACAAAATGCTCTTCCCCTCCTTCCATTTTCTCTCTTTCTCTCTCTCTCTCTTCTCCTCCTGCTTTCTCACTCTCTTTCTTCTCCTCCTTTACTCTATGTTGTCACCTTCAACTCTGAAAGCGCTCTTTCCTTATTGACTGTCTCCGCCTCTATTTAAGTCTTCCTTTGTAACAACCCTGGTTAAATTTCCATGTAAAAATATATAAGGCCATGATGATGGGACATGTATTCCTAGTTAAATGGTGGGTAAAAAATCCTAGTGGGTGTTCATTTCAATTATTATGGCTAAAGGAAATTGGCAAAGGCAATAGCAAAGGAATTAAAAAGGCAAAAGGTATTTTTGGCACATTTATTTACGAAAATAAAGGAAATTAGGAGAAAAAGGAGGTGAAAGGTCACAGGTTTCATGTGAGGAGGAAATTGAAGGAAAATAATGGAAATTGAAGAAAATAGAGGCCTCATTGATAAAAAGGCTTATGAGGATCAATTGGCAAGCTTGGTTAAGTGTTAATCTTTTCTCATGGTTTTGCTTTGGAGCAAGAAAGGCAAAGAAGGCAAGAGGAAGGAAGGAGAAAGCAAGGAAGAGCAGGATCAAGCAACTACAACATGATTATTTGCAGGTATCAATTTGCATGTGTGTTTTCCTTGCTAGATTTGGCATACATGGTATTGCATGTGGTTCTTTTGTTGTTATGGCATGGGTTTTTTCCAGATGTAATAGTGTTTTCAGCCTAGCCTTTCCATTTCTGGATAGAAATGGTGTGATGGGGTTTTCATGTTTTGGTTGAGCTGGATTGCCGGATGGATTCGAAGTTGAGTGAGGTGGATCTCCGAATGATAGAGCGCATGGCCTAGTGGTCCCTGAACATGATTGTGGATCATGGTAAAGCCACTGGCCTAGAGACCCCTGAGCCAGTGTTGGACATTTGATGGTATGAAGGTGGTTGGATGTGCAAGTGTTGGCATTGATGTCAAACAAAGCTCATCCTGATGATGGGGTTTCATGCCTTGGTGGTTGTGATGATCTGCTATATTTTGAGGCAATAGATGAGCTCAGTGGCTAATCAGACTCCTTTCATTGGAAAGTGCTCTGGAAGAGCTCTCCAATGGTATGCGGAAGTCCAGAAATGGTCTTGCGGTTTGGAAGATATGGCCTACTAGAGTTTAGGTTGATTCATGCCTTATGTAGTGAGGAATATTAGAGATCTAAGGTTCTGGTAATCAGCAATCAGGGGATTCAAGGCTCAGTGCACAGTGGAAGTGAACCGCCGATTAGCGATTTGTGATATCGCATATCGGAGGATAGAGAATCAGGGGTGCAGCGCAATAGAAAGTTGCGACATGTGATTTTTGATATCACATATTGAAGGTCCTAACAGTTGGCACACAGTGGTGCATCGACGATCGACGTTTTGTGTTTCAAAAGTGACGCCGGAATTGAGGCCTCCAGTGTTAAATCATCGGGAGACCCAAAAATGTTTTTATAAAGAAAATCGTCGCGAAACAAAGAAGGGCGAGGCCCTTTCTCTCTCTTCGAAAAGGACACATGGAGGTGTCTAGTTGGCTTTGATAAGGATAGATGACAGGATCATAGAAACTCTAATGAGGACACATTGTAGTGTTTGATTGGTTCTGATAATGCTAGGTAGATGCTGACATCAACATGACATCACAATATAGAGGGACATGTGGCAAGCTGTTTCGGGGCTTTGGATGGCCTAATGGGCAATATTCGGGTGACACATGTCACTGGTTGGAAGACGCCATGTGGAATTTGATGACATCACTTCGGCAATCGACAATCAATGATCCTTGGTGGCTGGCATAGTGGCAACATAAATAATTCTTCGATAAATGGCCTCCTGGGGTATAAAGCATCGGTTTTATGAAACAAATGTGTAAGGGGCCAAAAAAGGAAATATAACCCTTGTCGAGGGTCTAGAGGCCTTAGTACCTTAAGGATGAGCCCTCGGTCACAACCCTCAGTTCTATGGAGGAAAACACAAAGAGGGGCTTATACATAAGGGGCTGAGGACTATCGAAGTTCATTGTTTTTGTATGGCTTTTATGCGTAAAAGCGCCGATATGGAAAAGGCTCTGGTAGTGTTCTATAGTGCAAATCTGCCAATATAACAACAATACAAAGGTGTATTAAAGATGTATGAATCAGTAGTTGTGGCTTTGAATGTAGTTCAGTATGGTTGATGGTTGAAGAAATATCGTGCACACATTGTAAAGATAAATGAAGAACAAAGGTGTTGTGAGAATGTCCAACTAAGTCTCTACAAGCCATAAATGATCATGGGGAGCTTCTGTGAAATACGTAAGGAGAGTCAAGATTTAATACACAGCATGGAGTGCCTGCAACGTGACAAAGAAGTGATCATCGCCCATTCCTCTGATCCTAAATGCAGCGACAACACAGGGGAAGTGTGTTTTAGCAAAAGAATGGGGAGCCATGCCAGTAGTACACATTTGGGCAGATTTGATGATGACAGTGAGTACATCGAGCCAAGTGTAACACAGGAACAAAACTGTGAACCTCCATTGAGCAAAGTGGGAGAGTGAGTAGATGTGAGAGTAAGCAAGAGCAGAGTTGTGGCCTAAGATATAGGTGCAGAATGTTGCAAGGGTAGTGTTGTGTTGAAAATAGTGGAGAGCCCTGAGAAGAGATAGCAGAACACAGAGGGAGCAGCAAGAGGAGGACTGCCACAAGTGTTCATAAAGAAGAGTGTAGAAATTGTATCTGCAGACAACCATTAGATGGTATTTTACTTGTAACATTATATGCCTATGTTTTCAATTTGAAAATTGTATGAAAATGTAGAACAGTGGCAGTGACAGGTTGGTGCCTAAACACTTAAGGGGTTGGTGCCTCTTGGAAAGTTGGTGCTTGCTGAAACTAAGGGGGTTGGTGCCTCTTGGCAAGTTGGTGCTTGTTGAAACTAAGGGGGTTGGTGCCTCCAGTGAGTGGGTGCTCACAAACAAACATATGTAATTAAGTTGGTGCTTAAATTACATCATAAAACAAACAACAAATTGGTGGTTTTTTCCCTCTGGGTTTCCACATGAAAACACTGTGTCAAATGTATGCTTTACATGAGATTGTTGTTTGATTTTGCATATCTAAAAGTTTAGTAATTTATTGGTTCATGAATGAATTCTCTCATATAAGAAAGTACAATAAGAAAAGAAAAGTAACAGTTTCTTAAATTACTGATTCACCCCCCCCCCCCCCAATCAATTCCTTATTCCAACAATTGGCATTAGAACCAAGTTCCTTCTGTAATAGTTTAACCACTTGATGGTAGATCTTTAAGGAATTATGAATACGCAATACAGTCAAGAAGTTTACTTGAGTAAGGTACATGTCCTTAATGGAGCCAATTATGCCTTTTGGAAAGTAAGAATGGAGGCATATCTCATGTCCTTGGGGGTAGATGTTTGGACCTCTGTACTAGTAAATTACAATGTCCCAGATATACCTCCCACAGATGCAGATGACAAGAAACTATATCTAAGAAATGGTAAAGCCAAACATGCCATTTTGGCTAGTCTTAGTCAGTCTGAACTTGTGAAAGTCATGCGCTGTAAGTCCACTTATGAAATGTGGGAGAAGCTTAACCAGTGTCATGAAGGAGATGGCAAAGTGAAGCAAGCAAAATGTTATAGATCCGATCTGAAAATATAAGACAATGCAAATAAACTCAAGAAATAACAAGATCTAAATATAGAAATTCTTCACTTTATTAATCAAACCCTTAAGGTACGACAACACCATACATTCACTCCTTAAGGAAGGAGAACACTCCACAAGCCATATGCCTGTTCATACAATAATCCTTGAAATCTCTCAATGGTGAGTCTCTAGCCTCTATATAGGCCTCATACATACAATACCATGGGTCATTACCATGGTTCCCTCAATATCATCTATCTAATACCATGGGCTTATTACATTATTGTTAACTACTTGTGGTCCCTTACATGATATGGGTTAACCACCTTATTTATTACTATGGCTCATCCCATTATTACATTATTCCCTTGGGTACCTCCCTTTGTACCCCATATTATCCCCCCTAGGTATATGACACAAAACTACAGACCTTTAGAATGAGGTTTGAAAGCTTGAAGATGACTAAGAATGAAAGCATTGCTGAATACTTCCTCAGAGTTGATGAAGTAGTTAATATGATTAGAGGACTTGGTGAGGAAATCAAGGAAGAATTTATTGTTCAAAAGGTATTGAGATCTCTACCCATGAGATTTAATCCCAAAATCTCAGCCATAGAGGAAATGGTCAACTTGAAGGATCTCAAAATGGATCAGCTACATGGTACTCTTACAACCTATGAGATGAGAGTAGGAATGGAGAATTTTGAACCAAAGGAAGTGACATTCAGAGTATCCAATAAGGGCAAGGAGCACAAAATTCATCAAGACTGCTCTAGCAGTGAATCTGATCAGGATCTGGCTCAACTAGCTAGAAAACTGAAGCGTGGCTCTGGTAAATATAAAGGGAAGTTACCCTTTAAGTGTTTCAACTATGGAAGAGTTGGACATTTCTCTTCCAAATGCCCCTATAGATGGAAAGGCAATGGTCTGTAGGTTCTTGAGACCTCACAGGGAGGATCTCATCCCCAGAAGGAGCCAGTGTTAGCTCTGCTACAGTTTGCAACATTTGATGAATGAAATCAGGTCAGGAAATGCTGGTTTGGGTTGCAAAGGGTTTGCAGCAGTTTGTTTTATCTCTCCCTTTCATTTGCCTTATGCTTTTTTAACCTTTACTCCTCTGTTTCCCCCTTCTCCTTTATCCCTGTTACTCCCCTTTTAAAACCTTGCCTTAATCCTTGTTTACCTAGCTCTCAGGCTTCCTTGCGTTAAAAATTAATAAACCCCGATACCCTTTATTAAAGGCCCGAAACCCTTTAAAACCCGCATTAACCTTTGTTTTTATCTTAACCTGGGCTCTAATGTTTAATTCATTATAACGTGCACATATAATAAAATCATAACTCGGCGGGCCCCTTACCGGTCACATCACCTGTCATATCAACCAACATGTGCGTTATCCATGCTTTTCTCTTGGCCGTCCGATTATCCCACCTTATCATCTGACGGTGTTCGCAAGCCTTCACCCCGTAAACCGCTCGCCCGTTAGCCCACGGGAGAGTGGTTTCCCTCGCCAACCTACCTGCCACGTGTCGTCATATTATTGTATCGCACCCGCCTATACGTAAACCACCCTTGGCCATAAAGCGGTGCGGGGAAACTGCTTACCTCCCTTCTGGTACGGCTCCCTGCCTGTTAACCCGCGATCAACTCCGCCGCCCGTCAGCTGTTAAATCTCCCCGATCATGATTCGACGGTCCACAATCTTCCTTTCCCAATTTCTTCCCGGTGGCTTCCATGATCCAATCTGCACCGTTCGTTTACGCTATCCGATAGCTGCTATTGATCCCTACGCCTCTGTGTATTCATTTCCTCTCGCCATCAGTTCTCGGCCATCCGTCTAAGCGATCCGACGACTAGCATTCTTTCTTAGCTGCTCATTCATTTTCAATGCATTTTCAGTGGTTGCGGCCTGTTTTTCCCGCGCGAAGGAGCAAGAGATAATCCAGTTTTCAGTGCATAAATTCCTCAGCTACCACAGTTAAGTAACAACACGGTCAAGGACGAGAAAGTACTGCCTCGAGCAGTTGAATTCATTCAGCAGTTATGGACATTTATTCATGAAACATTCCACCTGTTCAAGGAGTACAACAAAATACTAGAGAATGCCATTTTGTTCATTAAAAACATTCAGATTGTAATAGAAGACCCATATCTAACTGTAAATGCAGTTGGTGGTCAATTAAGACACCTCCACGCATAGCCTAGTAGAGCAATTTTGTAAATAAATTCTATATACTGAAAAACAAGATGTAATGAGGTTGATGAGTGTTGTTCTGTTGTAAGCTTAAACTTTTGGAGACTGTAACTACTGTGTAACCTGTAGCTTCTGGTCTGCATTTCCAGCTAATACAAGCTTATTTTGCTGTTGATTGCTCACTATCCACTTCTTCTTCTTATTCTAGGCTGTGCCTGTTTTGAATTTATTCATGTGTTGTTAATGTTTAGCATTAGAGGGGCTGTCATCCCACCTCTGTGTTAGGATTTAGCATGTATCATTGAATTTGTTTGTAGGTTTCTGTTATTTTAATACCAGAGAGTTGTCATCCTGTCTGTGTATTAGAAGACAGATTTACAGACCTTTTACTGGTTGTAGCTGGCCATCACAGGGTCCCGTGCATCTGCTAGTGTGATCAGTCTTCTCCATCACCACATTTTCTTTAATTGGTGGTCTAAAGCCTTGTAGTCTGGGGGTGTTCACCCATGTCTAGGGTCAAGCATAGTAGGAGTGATTATTTGGCTTGAATATGCAACATTTGTTTCATTCATCCACCATTTTTCCAACATTTTTGTTGAGTTTGTAATGTTCCCGAGCATCTATGATATACAACCTAGGAGAGTTTCTTGGGGTGATAACAATATCCAATAAGGGAAGGAGCACAAAGTTTATCAAGACTACTCTAGTAGTGAATCTAATCAGGATCTAGCTCAACTAGCTAGAAAACTGAAGCGTGGCTCTGGTAAATATAAAGGGAAGTTACCCTTTAAGTGTTTCAACTGTGGAAGAGTTGGACATTTCTCTTCCAAATGCCCCTACAAAGAAAAGGGTGAAGGAGAAGAAGATCTGAAATTTAGAAATAAGTCTTAGACATTTCAGAAGAAGAAACCCTACAAAAAGAAGGGATTCTATTCCAAAGAAGATAGTTCGGCTTCAGAATCAGACTGTGAAGACTCATCAGAAAATGAGTCAAATAAGTATCTTCTTATGGCCCTTGAAACAAACTCCAAGAAATAGGGTCTTACGGACTCTGAAGAGGAAGAAGAGGAAGGAGTGGTAGATCTTGAAGGAGAACTCATCAGTGCCCTTGATGAGTTGAAGAAAGCAAGAAAGAAAAACAAGCAACTGAAGGAACAATTGCAACATGCAGAAGAAGGAATGTACAACTCAGATAATGAGGAGTTTGCATACTAGAAAGAAAAAATTGAAGAAGCTATCAAAAGCAAGGATAGTCTGGCTCTTTTACTAAAAGGAGAACAAGGAAACTGTGAAAGATTAGAAGTGGAGAACAAGCAGCTGAAACATGAGTTGTTCAAGTTAAAGAGGGAAACAACCTCAAAAACTTGCAAAGATGATTCTTTGTCTTTGAAGGTTGAGCTGGAGGAAGCCAGATGAAAGGAGGAAGTACTTCAAGATATGATTCAAGAATGGGAAGAAAACTGCAAATATCTTGAAGCAGAGGTGGTCTCTCTAAGAACTGACCTTGAGAAAGCAAAGACCAAGAAGGGTCTAGATGAGAGATTTGTTGAAGGGACTAGAAGACTAAATCAGATTCTGAGTTGTCAAAGGCCCTCAGGAACCAGAACCGGACTGGGGTACTCAAAGGAACAAGAATCTTCTATTGAGAAGAAGAAGAAGATAAACTTCAGGTCTGCAGGAGTTGAAGAACCACAGAGTCATAGGAGGAATCATCATGAAAGAGTTCATGAAGACAAAAGAGCAGCTAAACAAAGAGGAGATCGTCAATGGAGGACGAGTCGAACAACTAGTCAACCAAGGTATTTCTCTGCTAAATCTTACAATGTTTTTAACAATAGGCATGCCTACTTGTTTTATGGTCACTGTTATAAGTGTCATATATTTGGACACAAAGCTCTTGATTGTAGAAGTGTCAAAGTTGAAAGAGATGAAAATCTTAGGTTTAATACACATTGGATTGCTAAGTCTCAAGACTCCTCTTTAAGGAATCAAAATGCCTTCACTCCCCTACAAAGTGAAGTTGAATGTTTTAAATGTAATAATTTCGGGCACAAAGCTAGTGATTGTAGAAGTAGGTTTGAATACCTGTCTAAATCTCAAAATGACAGATAGACACACCTACAAAAGGATAAAGGAAGTTGGAAACAAAGATAAAAAAGAACATGCCATGTGGGCTCGCATTATCAGTGCATGATAAGGAAAACAAATGGTATGTAGACAGTGGTTGCTCCAAACACATGACTGGAGACAAAAGCAAGTTTCTGTCACTAAAAGAAAAAGACAGAGGAGGCAATGTCACCTTTGGTAACAATGCTCCAGCTAGAATCAAGGGAAAAGGAGTGGTTAGCCTTGATCAGAAGAAAAAAGCACATAATGTGAGTTTAAGAGTTCCCGTTTTGAGTTTATTTTAAAAAAAAAAGAGACTAACTAACAAAAATTGGGTCTTTGGATGAGCTGCTGCTAGGCCACGTGCCCTGCTGAGGCTACGCCTGTGCTTGCGGCCTTCGACCCTTCTTGCCATGGCCCCTCTGGATGCAACCCCGAAGGCGGCTGCTGCCCAGCGGGCTTTCTCCACCCTAGTCAAATCTTTGCCGCATCAGCGCCCTCGCCCAACAATCTTAAAATTTGTTAAGAAGCTAGATGTTCTGTAAGAAGTGATTCTCCCCCCTGCTCTCCCTCGCATGGCAGCACTTTCTCTGGTAGAACGAGGTCTCATCGGAAAATTCACTGGTCTCTGGCCCTCTCCAAAGACAGTGTAAATGTGGGTCGAGCGAAAATGGTCTGATAAAATAAACGGCAAAATTTCCATCCGCTTTTGTGGGAAAGGGTACTTCACCTTCCACTTCAAATCAAGAGAAGACAAGGATCTAATCTTTAGGAACGGACCATATTTCATGGACTCCAGAGGCTTGTACCTCAACAAATGGACCCCAGATTTTGATCATGAATTGGATGTTCCTAGCGCGGTCCGGTCTGGGTTCAGCTCCCTCATCTCCTTCTCCATTGTTGGGGAGATGAATCGGTTCGAGCCATTGGAAATGCTATTGGAAATTTTATTGATCGCAGTGAGCCAAAGGACAACATGCAAACTTGCACCCGCATATGTGTTGAAGTTAATCTCGACAAAGGCCTCCCAGAGGCCATCAAGCTCAAAGTGGATGAATGGACTCACATCCAACAGTTGGACTACGAACAGATCTCACTTAAATGCAAGGTATGTCACGAATATGGCCATTTTACCAATCCTTGCTCTAAATTAGTTGATGTCGAAAATGTTTCACAAGATGAGCAATGGGAAACTGTTAAAAAAAAGAAGACTGCTTCCATCCCTAAGGAAAACCCTGAAGCTACCCTTCCCAAGGTCAATCAGACAACCTTCCCCTCCACCTCCTCACTGGATCCTCTTCTCCTCAACTCTTCCTCCACCCCCACCCCTCCGCTTCCCCCCGATAAGACTTCCTTAGAATCATCCAACCCATTTCTGCCATTTCCCCCCCTGAAGATAATCCTCCCCTCTCCATGCCTCTATCCCAAGCTGATACTAATGATCCCATCCCCCCTCTGCTAAATTCTTCTTCTTTCTCCCAAGATCCTCCCTCTTCTAGATCAACCAGGAGTTCTTCTAAAGAGCACGGTGTAACTCTGGACAAACAAAAAAAACAAGGGCAAAGAAGGAAGTCATCATGGCAAAATAGTAAAGGGTCAACACATAAGGAACAAGGAGGTTGAGCAACTCTCCGTATCCCTCACATTCAATGATGAAAGCCCTATCCTGGAACAGCAGGGGGCTAGGGCACCCCTCCAAAATTGTTGCCCTAAATGATCTAATAATTCATGAGAAACCAAAAATCTTATTGCTACAAGAAACAAAAGAAGGACACCAAGAAATCAAAGGAATCATTGATCGGCTCAAGCAGTATGAAGGTCGCATATGCGAGTCAAGGGGTGCCTCCGGGGGAATTGCAACCCTTTGGAACCACAACATTTGGAAACACACAACAGATATGATCAACCAGTATTGGATTAAAATCACTCTAGAGAGCCTAACAGATAGCAAAAGGATTGTTATCTACAATATCTATGCGCCAAGCCACTATAGAGACAAAAACAATGTTGGACTTCCCTTAAAGCAGACATAGATGAAGAAGAAAACAACAATATTATCCTTGGTGGAGATTTCAATCTCATACTCCACTCCAATGAGAAAATAGGAGGCTATTTTTCATATGACCCTTGCAGAACACGATTGGAAACCATTATGCAGGACCATGATCTAGTTGATGTAGCACCAAAAAATCGTAGATTTACTTGGAATAATTGCAGACTGGGCAAAGATAATATCATGGAGTGGCTAGACAGGATTTTGGTGAATGCTTCGCTTCTCTCATCTTACTCCACCGCATACGCTATTGTACTCCCCTACTTAGCGTTTGATCATTATCCCACAACTCTTGTTCTCGAAGCCCATTGTCCCTTAGGGCCCATTCCATTTAAATATAGTCCACTGTGGAGCAGCATTCCTATTGTCGACCAGATTGTCAAATTCACATGGAGTCAGCACATAGAAGGGTCGCCCGGATACATATGGGAAAACAAGATGAAAAGGACCAAAATCCCCTTGAAGGAATGGGCAAAAAAATACTAAAAGGAACCTGAGAAGGTCAAAACTGAAATAAAAATCAAATTGGAGAAAGTTCACAGCATGATAGAGGAGCGGGGGCTCTCCCAGGAATACAAAGCACTTGAAGGCAATCTCTACTTCCAGCTATATCGTGCCAATAGAGTGGAGGAGCAAAAATGGAGAATGAAATCAAGACAACTATGGCTACAAGGAGGTGACAAAAACTCTGCCTTCTTCCATAAGTAGGCCACTGTCAGGAAAATCAGAAACAATGTTACCTCCATCACTGATGCTGAAGGCAATCTTCAAACCACTCAAGATGCTATTAAAAAGGCTGCCTCAGAACATTACAACGTCCTCTTAACTGAGACAAAAGAAGCCGAAGATTATTCAGATCTTCTGCAACACCTCTCCACTGAGATCAGTGAGGAAATCAATGAAAATCTAACCAAGGAAATTGAAGAAGAAGAAATACAAAGAGCCATCTGGACGCTTCAGCCAGACAAGGCTCCTGGCCCAGATGGTTTCCCCATCTGCTTCTACAGAACTTATTGGGGAATAATAAAAAAAGACCTTGTTAAGATGATAAAATGGGCTCAACGCAAGTGCAAAATCGGAGGTTTCACCAACGCCACCCATCTTGCCCTCCTCCCTAAAGAGAATCGACCTTCATCTTTCTCCCGATTTCAGCCCATTTCTCTCTGCAATTCCTCATACAAAATTCTGACCAAAATCCTCGCTTCTCATCTTAAACCTCTTCTCCCCTCTCTCATCTCTGAGAATCAAGGAGGCTTCTTGGCCAATAGACAAATTTCTGACTCCATTCTTCTTGTCCAAGAGGCTATACACTCCAGCCAAACTAGGAAAGAAAAAGGTTTCATTTTAAAACTAGACTTAGCCAATGCCTTCGACCGAGTTAGGCACTCATTCCTATTTGTTGTTCTAAATAAAATGGGATTTGTTGCACCCTTCCTTGACCTTGTCAAAGCATGCATTTCAGGTCCTTGGATCTCTCCTCTCATCAATGGTAGACCAGGGCCTTCCTTTCAATCTTCTCGAGGATTAAGACAAGGCTGTTCCCTTTCTCCTTACTTGTTCATCTTGATGGCTGAGTCTTTCATTAAAGCCTTGGACTATAATTGACGCATCAGTCTTATCACAAGTATTTAATTTGGGAATGGGGTCAAAAAAATAAATCATTCTCAATTTGCTGATGAAACACTGTTAATGGGAGGAGCCTCCAATATCATAGCTCATTGATTCAAAACCCTCTTAGACAAATATATGAGCTACTCAGGAGGTATGGTCAACTATCTCAAGAGCTACATCTATGGCTGGAACACATCTGCTCAAACTCTTCATAACATTGCCAGCACATTTGGGGTCCCTTGCAAGTTAGACTGGGGGCATTTCTCTTATCTGGGCATGCCAGTGAGTGTTGGTCCTCTGAAAGTTGAAGTATGGGACACTATCATAGATAAAATGAAAAGGAAAGTGCAGCAATTGGGATCCTCTTGGCTTAATCCACCCGGCCTCCTAATTCTTCTAAACACAAGCCTTTCTTCTTTTCCCTTATATCAATTCACGCTTCTTCAATCTCCTGCCAGTTTTCATCACAAAGTGGAAGCCATCCTTCGTCACTTTCTTTGGCAAGGGGGGAAAATGAAAGAAAGAAATACAACCTTATAAATTGGAAACATGTTATTCAACCCTAGGAGCATGGGGGTTTAGGAATCAGATCACCAAAGCTCTTAAATCTAGCTTTTGGTGGCAATATTGTGTGGAGACTCATTAGTGGCCAATCAGCTTGGTGGAAAAATGTGCTGGAAGCCAAATACCTTAAATCTCCAAGACAACACCTCTTGGATCATGATATCCCTATTAGAGCTTGCTCTAAAATCTGGGGGTTATGTAAGAAAGCTATTCCCTTTCTTGCTCAAAACATTTCCAAAGTTCCCAAGGGTGGCAACAATATCAAAATCAGGGCAGATAGAATAATGGGCCAGCAGCCCATTATCAGCAGACCTAGAACTCATCAGATTCAATCCTTTCTCGACAATATGGGGCTCCATTATTTGGACCAGATATCTCAGTGGGACATTCACTCATAGCTTTGGATAGGATGGATCTTCTCAGAAATACCCACTGATCTTGAAGCAAGTCTTGCTAATATCCAAACCCATCTCCATGGCATTGCCCCTACAAAAAAAAAAGTGATGATGGCTTATGTTGGGACCCTTCAGGCTCCAATTACATAGTCAAAGCTGCCTACCAACATATCTGTAGCAATGAATATCCCATGCTCATTTGGGCGAATTGGAAAATTTCTTGGAAATCAGAGACCCTTCCAAAAATAAAATTCTTCATTTGGGTCCTCCTAAAAGGGAAAGTCCTCACCTCAGACAATCTACAAAAACGTGGTATAATTGGTCCATCCCGCTACCCAAACTGCCAAGCAACTGAAGAAACCATCCAACACCTATTCATTATTTTCCCCTTTGCTACTACCTGTTGGAAAGAATTCTTTCTAAACAACCAACTCCCCTGGGGCTCCCACAACTCCATTGTTAAAGTCTTGCATTTTTGGAAGAGGAATTATCCTTGGCAACGAAAGAAGAACAATATTTCTAGAAGAGTTTGGAATGCTCTCCCGTGCTCTCTTCTGTGGAACATATGGCTGCCACGAAATCGTATGGTCTTCAAAGACAAAGTAACCAACATCAGGAAATTATGCAGCAAGGCATGGAGCCTTACATTGGAAGCAATATCTGTCAAAATTCAAAGGAAAATTGACATCGCAGATCTTTGTGTTGAAGAAAGGAATTTCATAGGGTATTTTTTGGATAAAAGTAACAGGGGCCAAAGCGGGAGTGACATTAGCAGTCAACGCAACAACTCTAATTAGAGTTGGAAAATAAGAATGAAAGACAAGGAGTTTTCTATCTGGCTTAGAAATTGTAACACACATTATCTTTTCTTTGACAGGGCCTCCAAATTTAACCCAGGAATGGCCGAGGCTGGCAGAATCATTTGCAATGCCAATGGAGATATTAAATCTACTTATGAATGGGGATTAGGCCCCCTCTCCAATAACAGGGCTGAAGCTATCACACTATACCAAGGGCTCATTTAGCTTCAAAAACTTGGCATAACCACTGCAACGGTCCTTGGAGACTCGACCATCATCATTAGTCTGATGGTATATAATCGGAATGCGTCCAATGTGCTCCTGCAACAAACAATAAGTCGTTGTCAAGCACTTACCCAGCAAATGAAAGAAGTCTGTTTTTTCGATGTACTTTGCTCCCTCAACAAGGAGGATGATTCTTGTGCAAACAGAGCCAGTTCCAAATCCATAGGCAATCTCTGATGTAACACTATTGAATCTCAATGTTACCTACCATGACCAGAAGCGAATCAATCTTCAGATCACCCGCAGAGGTATATAGCAACATCGGGTACCACCTCACTGTCACTCGCCATGTCCTTATGTTGAATTTGGTCCTTGTTTCAGCAGAAATCTCCTTTGATTCTTATAATGATGATAACACTGTCACAATATCTCTGAATCCAATCCGAAAATCTTACTTGGGTCCCTTCCCCCAAGAAATTCTGACTCTTTCATTTCTTACCCGTGATTTATCACTCAAATTCCCCGTGACTCCCTCTTCGCTCCACCTTATCCCCCTGCCTGAGCCTTCCTTTTTATTTGCGTCTTCCTACGTCCAGAATCTCATTTCTATCTCCCCTTTGTTGCATTCGATCTTCCCCCTATTTGCTCCTGACCGATCCCATACTGCTTAGTGCTCTCAGCCATCTTTCTTCAGGTTAACCTTTGTTAATCTTGCTCCATTTTCCCCTTTCAGTCCAAACCTCTGCTCTTTGGAACAATGCATTAGCAACCCTTTGTTTTTGCTGCATACTAGTAAATCAGTCTGGTTATACTCAATGGCGAGAAGCGAAGATTGCTTGCATTGTGCTAATCTCTAGGCAAAACTGGAGCAAATCTGAGCACACCAGAAGATCTTGGACACTAAAATTGATACCCATGCTCAGATCACCAAGGAGAAACATGAAACCGACCTCAATCTCTTTCCTCATAGAGTGTATCCCTTCAGTAGCAGTTCAATGACCTCTCAAATATATGCAATCATGTCCAATAGTCCATTGACATCCTAAAGTACATCATGGAAAAAAAAACGCTCCTAGCACCAGCTCAACAAATTTAAGGAATGCAGGTGCTGAAGGCAATCCTGAAGAATCCATGGCCTGCCAAATCAGTCATATAAACATTGATTAAGCATGACTTGCAAATTTTTCCTTCTACTGTTTCAATTTGTTAGAATCTATACTAGTTCGGTATTCCAAAAAGTTAGGAATGATAGAAGCAAAAGGGAATTTTGTCCCTCCTGTTATATTTCCTTACTCTGCTTCTCATGCATATCGCCTTGTAACAATGGAACTTAGTCTCCCCAATCTTTTTTGAATACAACAACAACCAATTATGTAAAAAAAAAAAAAAAATCTTAGAAAAAGAAAAATTATTTAAAAAAAAAAATTGGAGGGTGGGGTAGAAATCCCCGCCCAGAAAAAAATAAAAATTATTAATAAATTTTTTTGTTAGTATATATATATATATATATATATATATATATTAAGGGGTTGGAGTTGAAATCCAATTCTGAGAATTGGATTTCAGCCCCGCCCAAGGGCCCAGAGGAGGGTGGGGGGGGGTTGGGGGGGTGGGGAGCGGCTCTCGGCGGTAGAGCTACGTAAAAATATATATATATATATATATATATATATATATATATATATATAAGTGGGCGGGGCTGATATTTGATTATCAGAATCGAATTTCAGCCCCACCCTCCAATTTTTTTTTTCAAGATTTTAACAATAATGTTCTAAAATTTTTAATTAAATTTTAATAATTTTTTTATTATCTTTTTTTTTTTCTTTTTTTAAATTTTAAATTTAATTTTAATATATATATATATATATATTTTTTTTTTTTTTAACTTTTGTTAGTTTGTTTTTATTCTTGTTTTTAAATTATTTAAAATTGTTTTTTTTTTTGGTTTATTTTCTATTTTTTTGGTTAAATCAGGTTTTTTTATTTTTATTTATTTTTAATAGTTTTTCAAAATTGTTTTATTTTTATTTATTTATTTTTATAGTTAAAAAAAAAACAAATTCAATTTTTTTTTATTGTCTACAAGATAATTTTTTTTTTTTACATTTTTTATGTTTTATATATATATATATATATATATATATATATATATATATATATATATATATATATATATTTTATATTTGTTTTTTTAAGTAATCAACATTTAAAAAAAGAGAAATAAGACAACTAGAAAATTTGTTAAGTAATCAACATTTAAAAAACAATTGGACATAAAAAAATTTAAAGTGTCAAAAAATGTAACATTTAAAAAAAAATATCCACAGTTAATACATTAGAAAATATAAAGTGTAAAAAATAAGCCCTCTAAAAAAAGGGGTTGATGCTGCATCAACACGTTTCAAAATCAACATGAAAATCACTAACATTTAAAAACAAATATTTATATTTGATACATAAGAAAATTTAAAGTGTCAAAAATATGCTTCGAAAAAAAAAATATGTATTCTACATCACCACTTTTCAAAATCGATTGAATTTTTTGCTACCTCAACGAAATGGGTAATCGTATCAGTTCTCATTTCAAAGTTTACATTGTGAAAGCTTGACTCACGCATTGATGAAGGAATACTACTTGAATATTGTGTTCAAAGCAAAGGGTACAGATGCTACAACAAG
Source organism: Pinus tabuliformis (assembly GCA_031772625.1). Classification (NCBI taxonomy): domain Eukaryota; kingdom Viridiplantae; phylum Streptophyta; class Pinopsida; order Pinales; family Pinaceae; genus Pinus; species Pinus tabuliformis. The sequence continues at coordinate 1,334,890,698 of CM062807.1, forward strand.
AGGACAAACAAGATAGAAGACTACATTGACATAGTGGTTGATGAAGTAGGCTCACAACCTGAACCCTCTGTAAGTAATTTGAACTCAGATAATGAAGAGATTTTAGAGTTGAGGGCCATAGATCTAAATGAAACAAATTCAAACAATGAAGGTGAGGAAGCAAGCACGTCTTCAAGGCAAAAAACGCCTTCTAAGTATGTATAAAAGGAACATCTTGAGAGTCAGATCCTTGGAGATCAAAGACAGGGGGTCCAGACCAGAAGGAAACTTGTGGGAGGTACAAATCTTGCCAATTTGGCTCTACTATCACAAATAGAACCCAAGAACCTCTATCAAGCAAGTGAAGATAAGTTCTGGGTGAAAGCCATGAATGAAGAGCTAGACCAAATTGAGAAGAATGACACATGGGAGCTTGTCCCAAGACCAAAGAAGAAAAATGTTATTGGAACCAAGTGGGTTTTCAAGAACAAACTGAATGAAGAAGGTCAAGTAATCAGGAACAAAGCTCAGTTGGTCTGCAAAGGGTATGCCCAGATAGAAGGAGTAGATTTTGAAGAAACCTTTGCACCAGTAGCTCGTCTAGAGGCCATAAGAATCTTCCTTTCTCTTTCCATTCATAAGAACATCAAAGTTTATCAGATGGATGTAAAGTTTTCCTTTCTCAATGGAGACTTAGAAGAGGAGGTTTACATAGAGCAACCTGAAGGATTTTTGCTCTCCTCTGATGAAGGGCTTGTATGCAAACTAAAGAAGGCTCTGTATGGTTTGAAACAAGCCCCTAGAGCCTAGTATGAAAGGTTGGACAAGTATCTCCAGCAACAAGGTTTTAAGAAAGGCTCAATTGACAACAATCTCTATGTAAAATCTGAAAATGATCATCTTTTGATAGTGGTTGTGTATGTGGATGACATCATATTTAGCAATGATGTGGAGTAGTTGGGGCATCGGTTTGCAAATTGTATGCAAACAGAGTTTGAAATGTCCATGATTGGTGAGCTGTCCTTTTTCTTGGGTCTGCAAATTACATAGTCTCCACAAGGAGTTTTTATATCTCAATCCAAATACCTCAGGGAAACTTTGAAGAAGTTTGGAATGGAGGAATACAAACTGGTTAGCACACCCATGACTATAGGCTGTAAATTATGCAAGGAAGATGCAACGCCACAGGTAAATTAGATTGAATACAGATTGATGATAGGAAGCTTACTATATCTGACAGCTTCAAGGCCAGATATCATGCAAGCAGTGGGAATTGTGGCAATATTTTAGGCCTGTCCACGAGAAAGTCATGTGGTGGTTGTTAAGAGGATTTTCAAATATCTTCAAGGTACAGCAGAATATGGGTTGTGGTATGCTAGGAGTGAAGACTTCAATTTGAAGGCCTACACAGATGCAGATTGGGCTGGAAGTCTTGATGACAGGAAAAGTACTTCAGGTGCAACCTTCTTTTTGGGTGATTGCTTGGTATCATGGGTTAGTAAGAAATAGGGCTCCATCTCTCTATCGATTGCTGAAGTAGAATATATCATTGCTGCAACTTGTTGTACACAGATTCTTTGGATGAAGTAGACCTTAAAGGATATACAGGTAGAGTTGTCTAATCCCATTCCAATAATGTGTGACAACACTAGTGCAATCAACATCTCAAAAAATCCAGTCATGCATTCAAAAACCAAGCATATTCCCATCAAGTATCATTTCTTGAGGGAACAAGTTGCAGCCAACATTGTTAAACTTGTGTATGTGCCCACTAAAGAGCAACTGGCAGATATATTTACCAAGCCACTTGCAAGAGAACCATTTGAGTATCTCAGGCAACAGATAGGAGTTGTGACTCCTCCCTCCAAATGACTTCATATTGGTAGGAGGTGGTAGCTACTTGGTGAGCACCAGTATTGCAGCAATAATGCTACAACTCTTGGGCTGCCTACTTCACTCTTATCAACCCGGTAGTTCGTAACAAACTTGGAAGTGACGGTGCTGTATACACAAGTACTAGTTCTTACTGCAAGTTGTCACTTGGTCAGCCGGCGCAAGATCACTAGGATCTCAAGCCAACTTCTATGGGTTTCAGAAGAAGCTCTATATGTGATGAAAGGAGAGAAAGACTATTCTACATATACTACTCTAACTACAGAAAGGAGAAAGATTGAAGTGTAAAGTAAACCAAGTAAATCCTAATTAACCAACTAACCCTATTTTTGCAGAAATCACTATGAAAACCATGAAAAGAATGCCATTATCTATTTAAAGAAGTAAACAACATCTAACTAAGCTATTTCTAGAAGTAAATGAGCAAAAAACATCTTTTTGGATTTATATGTATTTTTATGTGGATTTGACATGCATGTAATTTATTGTTTGTCAATGTGGCTACGAATAGGTGGTGTTGAAAGGCGTCTTTGGGACTTGAGAGGATGCAGGATGGTGTGGTTGGGTCCTAGGAGGTCTCAGGTGGTCTTCTGGAGGCTTTTCCCACACTCGACCTTCAAAAGAAAGCCTACAGGAAAATCTACAGGAGGACACAGGAAATGTATAGGAGGAAAACAACGTTCTACAGGAGGCCTACAGGGGGAGGCCGAGAGCACTTTTGGTTGTTTTGAAGGTGTGAGAGTGGGTGGAAAAGGTGGATGAAGGTTGGAATGAAGTGTTAGGGCACCTAGGGTCTACCAAGAATCATTAGGAGAGAGAAAGATGATTGGATTTTCTCAAGGAGAGAGGAAGAAGTTCTATGGAAAATGTAGGAAACTAAGGTAGAATTGAGGGGAGACTTGGGCGATCTGTAGGGCATGGATCATATAGAGGATGGGATGGATGATAGGCTAGTCTGCTGCTAGAAGATATTTGCTGCATAAACAACTGACAATCAACCAATGAGATTAAGTAAACAGGGAAATAAGTGCATCTAGAAAAATAGAGTTTTTGCATCAAAATAAACTATGATCTATGAAAGGAAATGCTTGAGGAATGTTGCAAGAAAGGAAAGCATGAAAAAAGACTATTGTAAATAAAGAAATGAGCATGATGGGGAAGTTCTGAAGCAAAGCAAACTAGACTATTAACCAACTAAAAAGCTGCAAACACTAGAAGTCCTATGAATGAGGAAAATTTGTGTTTTTGGGGCAGCAGGAGGGTCTTTGCCTCAAATCATAGTCCCAAAGGGAGGAAGAGAGGCCAAGGCACTATTTCTAGCCTTTTGAATCTTCTTTTTATCACTGCTTAACCTGCTATAGAAAGTACAAATGGAAGCAAACTACTAAATCATCAAAAGCAACCTATTCTTAACCATAAAAGAAATGCATCTAACAACAACCTAAGCTACAAACTGAAATGAAACATACAAATACAAGTAAAGAGGAGATTGGATGCTTGGATTGGGCCCTAACCCAACAGCTTCAGCCCTCTGAGGTAACTTAGTGCTAACTGAAAAAGGATTCCATCTTTATTCTCAAAACAATAACAAGATTACATGAACTGTCAAGATAATAAGCTTGAAGTTGAGCAGAGTTTACACAAGCAAAACTACAACAAAAATCCAACAAAATTCCGACCCTAGTGAGGCCCTAGGCCTCTCTACTTATACAAATGAAGCTATTAAAAAATTCCTTAAAATCAAGTAGGCTTGACTCCCAAAACTCGAGATAATCATCAGTGATCCTTCGCTTGCTTCGCTACCTTCTAGTGCATGACTTGGCTGCTTGTACTCCAAGTTGAATGAAGGGGAATTTGAAGTGAGGAGTAATAAATGAGGGGGATTCCCTACTATAATTACTCTCCTTTGTCCACTTCGAGTTATTGCTGCCATTTGTCCACTGGATCCTTGACTTTGACCACATGGCATCATAATTAACTCAACGCACTCTATAAGCATAATATAATAAGAAACTCATACAATAAGCTAAGAGAGTGGTTGATTTGAATAGGTTAGGAGGTAAAATGAGCCCATTTAATTACCCATTTATGAGGCTCATCACTACTCATCAAGAGGAACTCATGGGAGAGTAGGCTGCATTGGTTCAGGGGAGTGCAAGTGAAGTTTTCTTTGCCATTGATGTCAAAGGGGGAGAAATTTGGCATCGAAGAAGATCATGCTTGAGGGGGAGTCTGTAGTGTTGCCATCAATGCCAAAGGGGGGATTGTTGGACATTTGATGGTATGAAGGTGGTTGGTTGTGCAAGTGTTGGCATTGATGTCAAACAAGGCTCAACCTGATGATGGGGCTTCATGCCTTGGTGGTTGTGATGATCTACTATGTAGAGACTTTGGAGCCATCTTTTGAGGCAACATATGGGCTCAGTGGCTAATCAGACTCCTTTCATTGGAAAGTGCTCTGGAAGAGCTCTCCAACAGTATGCAAAAGTCCAGAAATGGTCTTGCGGTTCGAAAGATATGGCCTACTGGAGTTCAGGGTGATTCAAGCCTTATGCAGTGAGGAATATTGGAGATCAGAGGTCCCAACAATTAGCGATCGGGGGATTCAAGGCTCAATGCATGGTGGAAGTGAACCACTAATTAGCAATTTGTGATATCGCATATCGGAGGTCTTGACATATCGGAGATGAGAGGATGGAGAATCAGGAATGAAACACAACAAAAGTTGTGATATGTGATTTGCAATATCGCATATCAGAGGTCTCGACAGTCGACACATAGTGGTGCATTGATGATCGACATTCGGCATTTCAAAAGTGACGCTGAGATTGAGGCCTCCAGTGTTAAATCATCAGGAGAGCCGAAAATGTTTTTACAAAGAAAATCGTTGCGAAACCAAGAAGGGCGAGGCCCTTTCTCTCTCCTCTAGGAGGACACATGGAGGTGTCTAGTTGGCTTCGATAAGGATAGATGGCAGCATCAGAGAAGCTTCGATGAGGACACATGGTAGCGTTTGATTGGTTTTGATAATGCCAAGTAGTTGTTGACATCAACATGACATCATGATACAAAGGGACACGTGGTAGGCTGTTTCGGGGTTTTGGATGGCCTAATGGGCCATGTCCGGGTGACACATGTCACTGGGCGGAAGACACCATGTGGCATGTGATGACATCACTTCGGAAATCGACGATTGATGATCCTTGGTGGTTGGCATAGTGGCAACATAAAGAATTCTTCGATAAATGGCCTCCTGGGGTATAAAGCGTTGATTTTATGAAACAAATGTGTAAGGGGCCAACAAAGGAAATATAGCCCCTGTCGAGGGTCTAGAGGCCTTATCACCTTAAGGATGAGCCCTCGATCATAGCCCTCAGTTCTATGGAGGAAAAACCAAAGAGGGGCTTATATATAAGGAGTCGAGGACTATCAGAGTTCGTTGTTTTTGTATGGCTTTTATGCGTAAAAGCATTGATATGGAAAAGGCTCCGGTAGTGTTCTATAGTGCAAGTCCACCGATATAACAACAATAAAAAGGTGTATTAAAGATGTATGAATCAACAATTGTGGATTTGAATGCAGTTCAATATGGTTGATGGCCAAAGAACTCCCGTGCACACATTGTAAAGATAAATGAAGAATAGAGGTGCTATGAGAATGTCCAGCTAAGTCTCTGTGAGCCATAAATGATCATGGGGAGCTTTTGTGAAATACATAAGGAGAGCCAAGATTTAATACACAACATGGAGTGCCTGCAACGTGATAGAGAAGTGATCATCGCCCATTCCTCTGATCCTAAATGCAGCGACAACACAGGGGAAGTGTGTTTTAGTAAAAGAATGGGGAGCCATGCTAGTAGTACACATTTGGGAAGATTTGATGATGACAGTGAGTACATCGAGCCAAGTGCAACACATGAACATAACTGTGAACCTCCATTGAGAAAAGTGGGAGAGTGAGCAGATGTGAGAGCAAGCAAGAGCAGATTTGTGGCCTAAGATAGAGGTGCAGAATGTTGCAAGGGTAGTGTTGTGTTGAAAATAGTGGAGATCCCTAAGCAGAGATAACATAACATAGAGAGAGAAACAAGAGGAGGACTGCCACAAGTGTTCAGAAAGTAGAGTGTAGAAAGAAAACCATTACATAGTATTTTACTTGTAACATTATATGCCTCTATTTTCAGTTTGAAAATTGTATGAAAAAGTAGAACAATGGTAGTGACAGGTTGGTGCCTGAACACTTAAGGGGTTGGTGCCTCTTGGCAAGTTGGTGCTTGTTGAAATTAAGGAGGTTGGTTCCTCTTGGCAAGTTGGTGCTTGTTGAAACTAAGGGGGTTGGTGCCTCTAGTGAGTGGGTGCTCACAAACAAACATATGTAATTAAGTTGGTGTTTAACTTACATCATAAAATAAAAAACAAATTGGTGGTTTTTTCCCTCCGCATTTCCACGTGAAAACACTATGTCAAATGTATGCTTTACATGAGATTGTTGTTTGAGTCTGCATATCTAAAAGTTTATTAATATACTAGTTCATGAATGAATGCTCTCATATAAGATAGTACAATAAGAAAAGAAAAGTAAAAGTTTCTTAAATTACTGATTCAACGCCCCCTCTCCGCAATTCCTTATTCCAACAACCACATTGTGGGTTGTGGTAAAGCTAGGATTGTGTTGCCTCGGTGGGCATAGGAATCCTTGCAGGTGAATGAAAGGATATATGGTAAATGCAAGAGGTGGTTTGTTCTCTGTTGGGCCTAGTAATCCCAAGTTTGGGATATGAGGTAAAGCCTGGAGAGTGGGTCTCGGTTTAGGGCCTAGTGATTTGGGTTTGAATTGCGGTAAAGCCTGAGAGACTAGGAGACAGGAAAATCCCTCATGGTGTAGGTGGATAAATCTGGTGGCATCCATGCTTATTTGGCCTAGTGATGGGGTGGATATCATGGTAAATCCTGTTATGACATATTTATTGTGTTGGCCTAGTGATCCGGGATGGATTACGGTAAAGCTTGGTTTCTATTGATTAGGGTGAGGTGGCTTAGCCTTGGGATGCCTTGGTTGGTTATTCTAGTTTGAGTCCCACATTCATGCTTGGAATATGACACAGGGGTGAATGGCTAAAGAGAAATCTAGCTCAACCATTCTATGGTCAGGTGGAATGTGGTAGTCCCATCCTGGGTTTGGATTTCGCATCATCAATATGAGGTTATTTCTCCTTGTGTTTCTATGAGTATTATAATGATTTATAGGTGGATCATATGGTTGTGATTTCATTAGTATTTCTGCAGCTATTATGTTGGTTATGCATGTGTTTTATGACAATGCCTATGTATGGCTCTCATCATGTTTTTACTTGTAAATGAATGGACATTGTATCTATGTCCTAATAGATGATAATGTAGCAAATGGTATGACGGAACAATGGTTATTAGCGATTCTCAGATAAGTATGATATCCCTATGCTTAAATATGTTGTTTACACCTATAGATTACATATTTGTGATATGTTTGACGAAATGTTTGTCATGGCTAGTAGGGGTCTGGTTAAACTATTTGCTTTTGCATCATTGTTTCCCTATTATTTTACTATTATGGATACGATCAATTTTTGTATGATTAGTTTTTTTGTGCTAATAATAATTACAAATTTAAAAACATGTTCTTACTTATTGCTTTTTGTGATGAGGTTTCCTTATTTGTTGATGCTTACAAATAGGTGAATTTCCTTAAGTTAAAGAATACATTCATGATCAAAATGGCTTCAAAAATGAATAATGAATAGAAAACATGTACAGGGCAACAAACCCTCAAAGAAACACATTAACACTGTGTTTTGATGGAGTTCAACCCTCCTGGGCTACATCTCCTTGGTCTAGCTTCCATGGCTTGGGCCTCTGTATTAGTTCAATGTGGAAAAAATTATGTTTATAAATCTCTATGGCTCCTGATACCTGCACCAATGTGTTAAAAATGTCCAAATTAGCCAAAAATGACTATTGGATCTCTGAAAATTGACTCTGGCTGCTTTGGGTATGACCCCCTTCCTTGGTGGCTCTAAGCTTCCCTGAACTTCCTTGTTGAAAGATCACATGTATAATCTTCTATTGCCTCTAAAACCTGTACCAATGAGTTCTAAAGGTCGAAATAATCCAAAATTGACTATTCATTTTCTAAAATTGGTCGAAAATTGAGCAAGATATGCTCCATTCAAAATTTTCCTAGAAAACCTCGCTAAATCTGGAGAGACTCCAGTTAAGTCCACCAAGTTTGGTGGCAGTTCCGGATTTGGTGGCTCCGCCATAAATGCCTCCAAATTAATATTTAGATTAATTAATGTTAACCTGGATTAATTAACTGTTAAACGGGATTAGGGGCGCGCTTAGCGCTGGCCCCAACCCTTGGTTTTGGTGCATGGTCGCATGGGGTGGGGGTTGGCCCGTAGGGCTGCCGCCCTCCACCCCCGCCGTCGGGAATTTTTCAAAGGATAAATATAATGTTGTCGCCTCTCATTTCAAGTCTTGTGGTTGTGTCCCAAAGGTGGGCGGTGGTAATGGTGCGGGGGAGGTCACAGGTTCAAACTTGCCTCTACCTATCCCATACAAAGGTTTTGCCGCTATTTAACATTTTAATTTACTGTCATTTAATCATTTGAATTTAAATTTAAATTTAAATTATATATATATATATATATATAATGTATAGTTTAAAAAAAAATAATTATATGTAATATATAATAATATTTAATTAAAAACAAATTCTAATTCCACCTTGGAGCCAATTAGGCAATTTCACCTTCACACAACCAAACTGGCGAATCCCGAAGTGACACTTGTCACAACCCCATTGGGCTAAAACTGAAGAAGGTTCCCCTTGCTGATTGGACTGCTGATTCGACTGGTATGTCATCATTCTGTCCTATTCTGCAACTTTTTTAGATGTTTAGGAAAACGAACAACATGCCTTTTTTCCTTCATCTGGACTCTATTTTCAGTGAAACGGATTGCTTTGTGATCTTCTTGACGCGATAGATGCAGTCGTACAGTTTTCGGGCCAATCTCAGAACTTTGATTTTTGAGCTAAATACTAAGCACTTGAGCATTCCTCCCCACTAGAAGCCTTTTGGACCCCAAAAGATACTATTATCTGACAAGTAGATGAGGGTACAACCCCCTCACCTTTCCAAGCTTGATCTAATTGGATTTTGACGAATTTGTTTCCTTGAGCTCCTCTCTAAGGAAATCAACATTCACTTGCCTTGAGGACCCCGTTCTTCTGTCATGGATGGTGTCTTGTTGAAACTGATTCATAAATTATGTAGCAATGCATTCAGAATTTGAAATCTTAACATTCTCTTACTGTTCAACCACTTGAAGCCTCTTTTTACAAAACTGACACTAACTTGCACCATCGACTTAAAACCTGTGATTGACATAATACCTGTACTTGTCTTTGCCCTTTTTAAGTTGATATTGCACTATTTGTTGCACCATTTTTAGTCGTTCATAGAAACTCATGGTTTTGTCCAGGTCGCCATAAAAAACAACATCGTTTTTACCAAGACGACATAACAAAATATAATGCAAATGGATGACAAATTTCACTACTTGGTTTTCTTGATCAAGCCCACTTGTACATCTTGAAAGTATGAAATTTTCTGAACATAACTGTCATGTAAAACATAATGACTCCTGAGTACAACAGTTACATAACTAATAGGACTAAAAGGCATAATAATTAACTTGTTTCTTATACCTCTTTTGTACCTTCGAACCAAGTGAAATTTTTGACAAGTATCCATCCAATGAAAGTGCATGGATCGCTGCAACTTAATATTTACACCATGGAAATCTTCTGAATGAAATAAGATGGTGAAGTTGCTTGCATAAACCTGAAACTCAAATGAACCTTTCAAGTTTGAAAGAGCATAAAAAATAATTGAACTGATCTTTTGGTTTGAAGCAACACATGCCTCTTGTTTTTTGCCTCCCCACTGGAAGACTTTGCACACAGACATGACAATTCATGCCAAGGAGCTTCAAAAGAAGAAATGCCAATAACAAATCTCCTCCAACATTGGGTTGCTCCCAACAAATCTCTTATCAAAATGACGATCTTGGGCGTTGACCAATCAACAATGGCATCCAACTTGGAGAGGCTTTCCTTCAACTTAACTCCTCCAATATCATGGCCTAAATGCATCAAAGAAGTGAAAATCAACTTTTACTTTGATATCTTCAAAACATCAAACAATTTTCCTTCATTGATGACATGTGCATAAGAAAACTTTCTAAACATGTTTATGTCACCCAAGTGGACAATTGTTTCAAGAAAGGAATCTTTTTTTCCATAATTCAAATACATGTATGTAGTAGAAGCGCTACAAATAGCATACAACATTAAAAAACATACAAACCATTCTTGTTTGGTGTTATGTATATTCTTGCACTGACCTCTTTTTACAACTTTTCTTTGGCGAAAAATACTCCTTTTGTCCTCTTTTTTGAAATACTTACCATTCCTCTTTGGCACCATAACCATCGGCGCAAAATATGGCATAAGGGATGATTGAATGAGCCCATTTTTAAACAAACTTTTGCATTTCACTGTGTTAGCCTCACTCTCATATGTTAAAACAATTCTAAGTCCAAATAATTAAATTAATTAAAATCATGAAAGTTAGGATTTAATCCTACCATTCTAGATTGAGTTTTTTCCTCCTAGGTAGGAGTCAGTTTAGGCTTAGTTGGTTCAGAGATTCTCTCCAACTAGTTAGGCTCCTAGATTAGTGTGTTGTTGAATAATTTTATCGACCATAGTGTCCAAGATAGACGTACTATCTTGAGACAAAATTCCTCATGTATTTATTTGTACTATTATCATTCTTTGTACATTACATTACATTGAGAGTGTGAGGAATATAATACAGTGAGGCTCTCAAGCCTTTTCCGCCATGTCTAATTTGTATATTTCTGTTATTTATTTTATGAGTGTTGTATTAGTTGTTTGTTAAATTTCTTCATGTGGTATCAGATGTTATGAAACCAACTCACAAAAATATAGAAAAGATAGATCAACACCCTAGAAATAAGCCTCTTCGAGGGGCAACCTCCTTTACATTACACAAATGAACAATTCTTGGATGATACAAATGACAAGACCTCCTTTCTATATATAGGAGTCTAGGGGTCATAATATAATCAGGGTTGACATAACAATAATAATGTAAGGGAACAATAATAACAATAGTGGGCTTTTATGGGGCACAATAATAACAATATGGTGACTACATGGACACAACAATATAATAAGGGGGTTGTACTAATAACAATAAGGGGTTACACTAGTAGTATAGGGACCTAACATTAGAGCTTAGGATTTGTTGTGGCACTGTATTGGAATTTTGAGTGAAATTATATCATTGACTAAAATAATTGCTTAAATGCTATTGATATTAGTGCAGTAGTTGAGAAAGTCATTTGGACCTGCACCAGTGTGATGAATTATGAATTATCATAGGAGGCTCTAGAATTGGGTTCAATTTGATTGCAAGATCATTCCCTCTCGAGAATAGATGAGTTACCAATCTCAAGGAAGAGCTCGAATTATTATCAAATAGTTGGGCCAAAAACTAGAGGCCGAAACACTACTCTGTTCACACTAGATTTAAGAAGGAGATCACACTACAATTTGATCCATTCACATCAAATCCCAAATGAGCAAGATTCTTTGGGCTTGGTAGCACCTGATGGGAGTGAAGAAGTTCGAACCCGAGACTTGCTGTTTGTTATAGTGACGAACATTCCCTGTATAAATGTGAATATGGCAGAAGTAGTTTTCTTGGAGCTGTAACACAAGTAATCATTTTCAGGAATGTCAGTGTATTTTGAATGGGAAACCCGTGGGTTGATATCTCAACGAACATTCTTCGAAATAAATGTAAATTGAAAGGAGTGCTTTGATTGACATCATCCACACTCATGTTCAGTTAATATCGGTGAATTTCGAGCCCCAAACCCGTGGTTTGTTATCTCGAAGAGCATTCTTTGAAATAGATGACAACCGAAAGAATATTGCTTCGATTCACTACACAAATAGTCATCTTCTGTAAATATCAGTGAATTTCGATCCCGAGAGCCGTGGTTTATTGTCGGGAGAATAGTTCCGTGAAAGTAATATCCATTTGCAGGATGATTGTTTCGATTCACAGCATAAATGATCATTTTCAAGTAAATTTGGTGAATTTAGAGCCCGAGGGTTGCGCTTTGTTATCTTCATGAGCATTCCGTGTCAATTTCCCAGAAGATTTTTTCCATTCTTAGCATACGTAACAATTTTCAAAGGATCGCATCTAAGGGCATCTAGTTCACCTCTGTAATGAAATAGCTGGTGCGTTTAAAGATATACTCAGACATTTCCTTCACCGCGAGATCATGCTTATGCCTCCATTCAAGTGCCTCCTCCTTGGTCGATTCAACTTGTTCACGGGCAACACTCAAATCTGACAGTTTTAAAGAAGGAACACTTCTACGAAGTTTGGGCTCAAAGCTAGCTAATAGTCGCCATTTTTAGTTTCTTGTCTTCCATTACCGGTCATAAAAGAATGCTCAAGAGACACATTCTTTCTCCTGGCTAAATGTTCAGAATACAGCGGCCGAGAATAGTGATAAGCAGGTGAGATGAAGGACTCTAGAAGATGTCATCCATATGGGGGAAAAAGTATAACATCCTTCTGCTCAACATGTTCACTAGCAAAAGCATAAGCCCCTTGTATAACTTCCAAGTCTTTGCCTCTGTAATCTTTAAGTTTCTTTACTAGAATTCTCCTGCTTTCATCAAGCTTGGCAAAAGTTGCATCTCTTTCCAGTCGTTGTTGCTGCTGCAAGGCCTGCAAACATGCTAATTGCTCCTCCAGTGAATCGAGAGCATCTCGAATGTTTATGAGGCTGTCGACCTCAATATCTCCGCCCATTTCCAGCCATCTCCTCTGCTCTTCATTGACCTTAACAAGTTCAGACATCTTGCCTGTGGTGGTTCCACTTCCTCCCTCAGATATGTCATCGTCCTCGTCCTGTGCAGAGGCCCTCTCGATGCAATTGTTGATCTTCGACCGCAGCTCGGATGCGTTGAAAGGTATGTGAGTAGAACGAAGCAACCCATATTCTTTAAAGTCAAAGATTAAAAAACAAAAAATTCAAAGGCCAAGTCGTTATTTTTTTTAAATGAATTTTGCACTGAAGTTCATTTAAAGTAATGCTTTTTAATACATCAAGTTTAAATTAAATGGGCATACCAAGCGTGTATTAAAAGTATAAGTCAAGTTGGAATGGTTAAATAAGGGATTAAAAAAATGAAGATAAAGTGTTTCTTTTGGAGAGATAAGGTTATGAAAGCATTATTTTAAAGATTTGCAATCATGATAAAGTTAATGGAGTAATAAGGGCATGCTTTTTGTGGAGTGATAAGGTAAATTTATTTTTGATATTTGGAGGGATAAGGTATTTTTTTTTAATTTGTACAACTTTTTTTGGAGTGATAAGTTTCCTTTTGTAATATTTGGAGTGATAAGTGAATTTTAAGGGAAGGTAATTGTTGTAGTATTTTGAGAGTGAAGGAGTAGAAATTGAAGTTAAATTTCAAAAGTCATTGAAGTGAATTTGTTGTTTGAAAAAGGGTCCAAACAAACAAAATATTGTAATTGAAAAGTTGTTCTTGGGTGTAAGAGCTGGTTGTAACCTGTATAATAAAAAGGCATATTTTTTGTGGTGTTGAAGTGTCCTAGATCCGCCCGAAATTGAATAAGGGGATCTTAGGTACACCTTGTGTAGTGATTGATTGTGAATGTTTTTGTGTCTAGTTTTGACACTACAATTATCTTATCCAACACACACAACTTATCTAACACACACAAGGAGTCTAAAGCAAGTGAATGAAACAAGCACATTAATCATAGCACTTGAAATTAAGAAGCTTCAATGATGATTCAATCAAGCACAAACAATCACATGCATTTGTGCAACTACAACATATAATAAAAGTTGGCAACATCAGCATTCTACAAGCAATTCACCATCACTCACTTAAGGCAAATCAAGTTAATGAAGCTGAAAACTCAAGCATTCCAAGGCAAAGTCTACATCCACATTCAATTACAATTAGTAATTGTATAGCTTGCAAATAAATTTATTTATTGTAAGTCAATTTGTAATCAGTGTCAAAATGATTTGAATTGTAAGGGTGCATTTTCGATTGAACCCGATGTCTAGTCAATTTAACGTCTTAAATTGCTCTACATAAATTATCAATCCGGGTATCGTAAACTGATGAAGTTTATTTTGTCTCCTATTTTTTCTTAACAATTCTTTTTCTGATCCTCCAGATCACACAAAGTGCAGGAGGAGAGCATACTCAAGAATTATTAACCTTTTTTTTACTTAACAATCCTTTTTCTGATCCTCTAGATCACACAAAGTGCAAAAGGAGAGCATACTCAAGAATTATTAACCTTTTTTTTTAGATGTAAGAAATAAGGTCTCCTAATTACACTTCCCCGGCAACAGCGCCAAAATGTCTAGTCAATTTAATGTCTTAAATTGCTCTACATAAATTATCAATCCGAGTATCGTAAACTGATGAAGTGTGGTGCACTATATGTGCTTAGTTAACCTTTCTCTTACTTCGTTGTTTTATAGTTTATGTTGGTTTTGGGGTTTTGTTCTTGTTGGTTTTCTAAGGTCTTAAGAATACTTTTAAAGGACAAGTATGGATAAAGATTTCAAGACAAGGCCTATGTCCTTAATGGTAACTTCCAAAACTTAGTACTTCAAAAGAACTTAAAACATGTTATTAATGCAATAATCAAATAATGAGAGAATGACTATGAGACCCAGTATCCTTGCTGCTTCAGCAAAAGGACAAGATGATTCTATCACGTCATTAGTTCATTAAAAGGCTATGTGCATCACTAATCTACAATCAACTTGAAAGCAATTTATGTACAATAATATACATGTTAAAAAGAAAATAAAATGCAGTAATTCAAACTGTACATTAATATACATGAAAATCAGAAAAAGAAATACAAGAAATTAAAGTGACAACTATACAAGGCAGGGGCCCCCTACCACCTATGAAATCAAATGCTTAAAGGAAAATAAAGACATCAAATAAAGAACTAATGACATCGGCCCAGTATCTATGCTGCTGATTTAAAATGAAAATGAAATGTGAAATCTAAGTGACACTACATAAAGGAGACAAATCACACTACTTTAACCTTTTCTTAACCTTTTTTCCTTTCAGCTAGATTTATCATGTGATAACAGTTATGAACAAGTCAGCAATGTGAGTCTTAAAGCAAACTAAACCAAGCTGTACTAAGTGATATTTTGGCTCCAATAAAGTTATTTGATTATGGAAAAAGAACCATCAATAGATGAACAACTTGATATCTAAGAGCAGAAAGTAAAGTGCAAGTTAAAGAAATGATACTAATGAAAATCAAACTAGAAAAATAAAGGTCAGCAACATAGACAAGATGATCACATATGCCATTAGTCATGAAATCAAAGCAAAATTAAACACACTTGCATGAATTAAAATTGCATGAATGAAAAATCTAATCTACCTTACATTCTACAAAGCAATATTTACAAAATGAAATCTACTCTACCTTACATCCTAATATGCTCCATGACATCTACTTCACATCTCCTTCCATGTTGAGAACATCAAAGCTTTATTCAATTTCTTCAAAAGTGCAAAGTACAACAAAGCTCTCCAAAGCTTTCAAAAGCCATGGGACTAACAAGCTAAAAGGACTAAGAAAAGACTAAAAAGGACTAACAAATGAAGGAGAGAGATCTCCTATTTATACAAAAAGATGAGAGCCATCTCATTAATGAGAATCCATGAATCTCTCCCTCTACCTCTAGAGTCCTAATCAAAATAGGAACTGATAAGACACATGTCTTTTTAGAGTTACAATACAATTAGGAGATGTGACACATATCCTCATGATCCCATGATTCTTTCCAACCAAATTCGAATTTGGCCTTGGAGTGCCACATAAGGGTCTTCTAGAAGCGTCCTTTCAACCTACACATGTCAACAATCTCAACCCATTTGTTAAGTATAAGCATATGCACATTATTTTCTAATGTTTAACCACAAATTCACTTAAAAGGCTTAGAAATAATAAATATTGGAAAAACATAAAGGTGGCCCAATGATAATGAAAGTGGGATGAATGTGGTGACATAGTAGTGAAATGGAGGTGAAATGGAGGTGATATAATGGACATAATAGTGAAAGTGTAATGGAAATGAATGACATTTTCAAGACTCAACACCCGACACCCAAGCTTTGAATGGATAGGGAATCAATTAAACCAAGTGAATCCATTGTTTTTTAACTGAGTCATTCAAATCATTGTAAGCAATTCTCTTGGGTGAATTTTCGATGGTATCCAACACCCTCATCTTTGTACAAAATTCAAGTGAGTGTGAAGTTAATTAAAGAAAATCAAGCGAGCGTGAAATTTATTAAAGCAAGTTCAAGTGAGCGTGTCAAAGATCAACATGGGTAAAGGAGGAAAACATCTTCAAAGTGTAGAACTGGAGATTAAAGATTTGAAAGATTGCAATCATGAGTTACAGAACAAAGTTGAAATACTGGAATGGAAGTTGAAGCAGAATCAAACCTTAATCAATCAAATGACCAGTACATTAGAATTAGCAAAAGACTTTCAAATTGAGCTCGAAGTGAAAGAACAACTCATTCATGCACTTCAACTTAAGTTAAGTGAAAATCAAGATTTACTAGATGCACAATGTGTAGAGAAGACAGATGCAAGTTGTGACACAAAAGACCTCATCACAACATGTTGTGGCCACCAACAACCCCCTCCTTCTTTAGTATTAGCAATAAAAGAAGTGGGGACCCTTCGTAAAAATTCAAATTTTTTTATAAAAAATCTTTGTATTATACTCCTTAAAAATACATCGCACAGAGAAGAGTGAAACATTTCTTTATGAGCACAATAAAAAACTGCGAAGAAGTGACGTGAAATTCATTGCATCGCATACATTAAGAAGCGCCCATAAATGAAAGAAATATCCGATGGCCGATATGTGACATCGCATATCGCAGCATCGCATAAACAACACACAATAACTTAACAAATTGCAACGACCTGCGATCTGCGATCTTGCAATAAATGCGATCTGCGATCTTGCGATAAATGCGATCTGCGATCTTGCGATAAATGCGATCTGCGATCTTGCGATAAATGCGATCTGCGATCTTGCGATAAATGCGATCCACAATGCCGCGATGCGAGTCGCAGAAATCACCCATCGCAAATTTTCCTCGGCTCAGAATTCAAGAAAAGCTGTCCCTAAACCAAAAAATTGGGCGCGCGCCTTAAAAGAAATTAATGAATGTACGCCAAAGTATTCATGAAGGACAGTTTTGTGCTTTTTGAAGAGTCAGTTCACTATGGGTGTCATGATTTTATACATTCATAGAGCTTAGAGCTTTCGTGTCAAAATTTATTATCATTACTCTTTTCCTTTGCGTGTACTGCAGGAATGAAAAACAGGAAACAACATGAAGCAATGTGCAGGAAACATCTAAGGAAAAAGGGAAAGCCGCTCGGAGAACAGAAAAGAGATGTCCTCATAAACGGATACCGCATGCAATAGAAACACAGATTTCAGAGTATTACTGAACAAATGCTGATATCAATAGGTGATTCGACACTGAAGGTCAAAAGCTCACAAAAGCAGCATGTTTACAAAATTCTGAAGCTTATTCCCGGTAAAGGAAAAAGCGCTAAAGACGGAAAACACACTAGAAAGGCCTGGATCAAAGAACGGAGGCAGTTTTTGATGCATCGCTAAGAAAATTGTTCAGAAAGAAAAGTCCCTAACTTGCTTAGTCATCCACGAGTCCGGAAACCGAGATAGCAAAAGCAGAAGCAATTTGAGAGAAATTTGGGTTGTTACCAAGTATATACGCAGTAAATTCACCCAGCCAGAAGATGATTCCCAAAAACATCTTCTAGTTTACTAAAAAGAGGTGCCAGCGCTTGCCATTTCTATTTGCGTAGCTCAAGCAAAAGCAGAAAACAACCAGCCGACTCTTCCCAGGCGAATGTTGAATGCTCGCAACATTAAGGAGCAAATGCAGAAATAGTTAGAAATTAGATTCAATTTTTAGAAGTAAGTTTGCTTAGATAAAGGGCGGTCATTTAAATCGTATCCTAAATTTATGTAATTAATTTATTTAGTTAGTAGTATTTAAACCCTTCTCATGCATTTAGCGAAAGGTCCAGAAATTTGTCAAAAACTTGTCCTCAGAACATGCACTTTTGCACCCTCAGAGGAGGTTTTGATGAATGAATGGATCAAGGTTTATTAATGTTTGCATTTGATATCTGCTACTGATGTTGCACTTCTGTACTCTTGGTAGATATTAGAACAAGTAGAGATAAATCATTGTTGCTTGAAGCTTATGAGTAGGGCTAGTCATAAATGGTACTTTTATCTCTTGACCATTTCTGCTTATATTCTTAAAGTGATATACAGTTTTTAGTTGTTTATATGTTATTGCATGAATGTTTGAGTTACCATTTGGCACTTTTGTACGGTGGAGTCATTTATTTATGTTGATATATGAATAACTTATTATGCGATATGTTGTTCACAACTGTTTTGCCTAACTTTTTATACAAAGTGGTTCATCTTAATTGATTTCCATTCTTATGATAGCTGAATGATCTTTATTACCAATTATTATTTGAAATATCTTTAGATCGCATAATAGAAGAAATACATCCCGGGTTAGCATAGATTAGATGTGTTGTTTTCATTAGATTACAGTAGCATAGAATTAGGTTAAAGTAGCTTAGATTAGAACCCTTAGATCAGCATCATCCAACTCTGCACACATACACACCCTTAGATTGGGAAACTGGTCCCATTATCCCCAGTCGGACCCGCTATACCAAACGGATAAGGAGCTGCCAACCAAGGTCCGGACTGGGTGGGTATCCCCCTTGTTGTCGACCCGAATTTCGGGGTTTCAACATATTTGGTGCTAGAAGGAGGGCCTGAGCTATGAATGGCACCTAAATCAAAATCTAAATACCGCCCTCATCATCTCCCCCGACTTCTCCTGTATATTTAAATCCAAAGTCAGAAGTCGCTCGAGTATCAATCGCTGCTACACACCCTGATATTTCAGATCAATCGACCATTAAACCTCCTGGAGTTGAATCTCTGATTCAGAAACTTCAGGGATTTTCCATTTCTCCTCAGAGGTCTGATAAATCTCAAAGCAGTGTGACTTCGCAGTACAATCCTGCTCATCCCCTAACCAGGTTAAAGAGTGAAAAATTTGGCATCCAGCCAACTAAGTTGCCTCTTCCCACTAGGAAAAGAGCGAGGAAATCACCACAAGAGTCTGACAGTGAGACTCTTTCGTCTACATCACCCATTTCAACTACCTCACCGTGAAGTCAACCACCCACACCTCCATTCCAAACCATCATCCATCCGTCTACCGGAACTCCCACAACCCCTCTTCAATCATCTACGATCATAATATCCTCATCTTCCCAGCCGCAGAGATCATCTTCTGCACTTTTCTCTACTAGTAGCTCAACGATGGACCAGTCTCCATGGAACAACCCTGGGGCAGTTTTAATGCCCGCGCCCTTAAGTCAAATACTGGCCCATCCTGAGAAATGGCTGCCCAAATTCCATCCAGAAGCAGGCATGCTAGCAGAAGAACACATAAACAATTTCATGCTTTCTATGAATCTCAACGGAGTTACTAACGAAGATGTTGTTGTTCGGCTTTTCCCCTATACACTACAAGGGACAGCCGGGTCATGGTATTTTTCATTACCCTCCGAGTCTATCACAAGTTGGGATATCTTCCAGAATCAATTCCTTATCAAGTTTGGTGATGACAGATCAACGGCAACATTAATCATTGACCTATCCAATCTTAAGGCCCAAGCTAAAGAAACTATCAAAGATTTCGATTTAAGGTTCAATAAAATTCTCAACAAAATTCCCACTACTTCCCAACCCAGCGAAGAAGTACGATGTGAATGGTATATTACTGCTTTGCCATCAAACATAACAATCTTCGTGGATAGAGCAAATAAAACAACCTTAGTTGAAAACATGACAGAGGCGATAGCAGTAGAGAAACACGTGATAGCACTGGAAAAAAGATCTGCGATAGAGGAACGCAAGTCTAAAAAAGTCACCTTCAAGGAAGACTCCAAGAAGAAACAAACAAAAGACCCTTTCGATTTGGAAGGATTGTAGAAAGTATTAAAGACCATGTCTAATGAGATGGTTGACATAAAAAAACAAGTAGCAAAAACTTCTTTTAAAAAACCCTACAGATCTTTTAAAAGAGGTCCTTCAACGGATGTAAAACCACCCAATGCCATCTCCAATGCTGAAACTGAGGAAGAGGAAGAAGAAGAAAGTGCCACTGAAGGGAAGACCGATGACGAAGAATTTGTGGAATTACAAGGAATGTGGGATTTCATCCTCCCACAAGAAGAAGATCAAGAAGTATTTCCGGTTAGCACGCGAAGCAGAAATCAGCTTGATCCTCCCCAAACTACCCCTAAGCAGAAGAGCGCAAGCCCTACAACAAAAGATAAAGTCGCAACAAAGAAAACAACCACTAAAGCGACTCAATCTAGCCCAATCCGAGCAGATCAAACAACTCCATCAAAAACACTGATAGTGTCGGATGAAATGGAGTACAATATTATTGATGACATGAAAAAGACTAGGGCTAATATTACCCTTTATGAATTGAGCAAATTGAAGCATCAACAGAAGATAATGATGAAAGAATTACATGTCGTGCCTATTGTACCTTTGCCTACCTCTGTACTCTCTCAAGCTTCCCACAACATGGGAAGACCTCCAACTAACGCGATCAATAAGATTGATCCAAATGATATCGCCTTGATTGGAGGAAGATCAAGATCTCACACTCCCCTGTTTCTTCTCACTTATGAAATTTTCAATAAAAATGTGCACAATTGTTTGGTAGATTTCGGTGCTTCATCAAATATTTTACCCAGATCAATATGTGCTAAGTTAAATGTTCAACCACAAAAATCCGCAGTGAACATAGTTCAGCTTGATCGATCTCAAGTCGAAGTGATTGGTGAAATCAATCAAGTAACCATAAGATTGTCATCTAACCCAAAGGTATGTCAGGTTATTGACATTCTAGTGGCTGATATCCCAGAATTCTATGGCTTAATTCTTAGCAGGGATTGGTTCAAGAAACTCCATGGATACTTTGCAACTGACTAGTCGCACATGTGGTTACCCTACAACGGTAAACCGAATCAAATAAAGGTTGAACAAGAGTTACACCAGAAGTACATAGTAATGGAATTAGAGGGAGAAAATGAAGCAGTATCGTATAACAGTAGTATCATAGGCAATTACTCGGTAGATTCTTTTCTCGGTAATTTCAATGCTCACACATCACCTTACTTAGAAAATTCAGTTTTGTCCCAAGTCGAAATTTTTTCCCAAACTGATAGTTCAAAGTCTGTTAATTTCATAGATGAACCTATAAATACATCTTTGTTTTGGAAATTATATTTCGATGGCTCTAAATCTAACGAAGGAGTAGGAACAGGATGCGTTCTAATTAGTCCAGAATGAAACAAGACCATGCTTACGTGCAGACTCGAATTCAATTGCACAAACAATACAGCAGAATATGAGGCCTTGGTGCAAGGCCTATACAAAGCAATCAGGTTAAACATCAAGTATCTTCAAGTCTTCGGAGACTCTGAGATTATTGTCAAACAGGTACTTAACACTATACATTGCCTATCAGGTCATTTAAAACACTATCAATCTTTAGTACAAGATCTGACTGAGCATTTCATAGCATTTAATATTTCTTCAATCCCGAGACTCCAAAACGCAAGCGCAGACCTTTTGGCTAATGTAGCCTCTAGACTTATTACCTCCGAAGATTTTAGTCCAGATAGATTCTCAATAGAATTAATCTTTAGACCGTCCATCCCTGACAACATTACAAATCGGAGAGTATTCAATGACAATCCTGATATTGTAAATTTCCTCACTTCTGAAGGATCCTACTCCAATCAAATAATTGACGAAGACCATCACGACTGACAAATACAACAAAATGGCACTGATAATGCTATACCTAAATCGATGGTTAAGTTAGAAGACTTATACGATTTGAAAAATCGGTTTAAAAGGTCTACCAATTCAAAACTATACAGTCCAACTCTGAATTACGAATTAGTAAACCTAGGAACCGAGGATAAACCACAAAACGTTAATCTAGGCATAGGCCTAGTCCCTGAAGAAAAACTAGCGTATATTCATCTTTTGAGACAATATAGAAATGTTTTTGCCTGGAATTACGATGACCTGAAGATGTACGACACTTCTATCATTCAGCATACTATTCCTATGATTGACAACGAAAAACCTATCCAACAGAAACTGAGAAAGATCCACCCCAATTTAGAAAATCAGATAAAAACTGAGCTAAATAAGTTATTAAAAGCCAGAATAATTTTACCCGTCAGACATTCCAAATGGGTCTCCAATATGGTACCCGTTAGAAAGAAAAACAGAGATATTAGAATCTGTATTGATTTTTGGAATCTTAACAAAGCCTGTCAAAAAGACAATTTTCCTCTTCCACCTATGGAATAGATATTACAGGCAGTAGCAGGCTCAGAACTGATGTCTTTCTTGGACGGATTTTCAGGATATAATCAAGTGCTGGTGCATCCCGATGATCAGTTGAAAACCACATTCAGAACTAAATGGGGCACATATGCATATCGGAAGATGCCATTTGGTTTGATTAATGTCGACGCTACATTTCAAAGAGCCATGGACATCACATTTAAGGGTTTAGTCAATAAATCTGTAATAATTTATTTGGATGTTATAACAGTGTACTCCAAGAAGTGAAGCGACCATCTCAAAGATTTAAAACAAATCTTTCAATGATGTTTAAGGTATGGGATTTCACTTAACCCAAAGAAATATTTTTTCGCATTAAGTGAAGGAAAACTTATAGGATTCATAGTGTCAAAATCCGGTATTCACATTGATCTTGACAAAATCAAAGAAATCTCTAAAATATCTCTACCTCATAATAAAAAAGCCATGCAATCTTTCCTTGGTCAAATCAATTTTGTAAAGAGATTTGTCCCAGATTTTTCACGAATTGTGTCTCCTTTGCAAACCATGATTAAAAAGATTTCAAATTTCAAATGGGGTCAAGATGAACATGAAGCATTCAACCTGATCAAACAAGCTATTATTAATGCTCCATCTTTAGCAACCCCGAATTTTTCAGAATCTTTTGTTTTATACACATTTGCCTCAGAGAAATCATATGCTGCGATTCTAACTCAAGCAAATCAAGAAAAAGCGGAAGCTCCAATTGCTTTTTTTATCTCAAATTTACAAGGTGCTGAACTCAATTATTCAGACGTGGAAAAACAGGCCTATGCTGTTTTCAAGGCGGTCAAATATTTCAGACCTTTCTTACTTAAAACCCATACTAAGATCATCGTATCATTTCCAGCGGTAAGAAATCTTCTAGTACAGGAGGATATGGGCAAGAAAAAAGCAAATTGGATCACTACTTTACAGGAATACGACCTTGAGATCAAACCAGCAAACATTGTAAGAGGTCAAGGCTTCTGCAAAATGTTGGCTAGAGCATCGCAAATCTCTGAAATTTCATCCGAAGAGATACAAATGTATGAGGTAAGCCTAAACGATGCAGAATCATTGTATGCTGATATCATTTATTATCCTAAGAACGGGTATGCTCCATCACACTTGGATCACACTAAGAAAAGAGCTCTGAGATTGAAAGCTAAACAATATCAGCTCATAGATGATATTCATTTTAGAAAGAATTATGATTCTGTTTTTCTTAGATGCCTTGAAAAAACTGAAGCTGAAAAAGTTTTGCAGGAACTCCATGATGAACCAGCCGGCGGACATTATGCTGGAGATGCTACTGCACATAAAATTTTACGTGCAGAATATTACTGGCCTATGCTGTTCAAAGATTCACACAGTTATGTGAGGAAATGTCAAGTCTGCCAAACTATTGCTAGAAGACAAAAGAAGCCGTCCCTGCCACTACAACCGGTAAACATCGAGCAACCATTCAGTCAGTGGGGCTTGTACATAATAGGTGAGATCATTCCTCACTCTTCTAAGCAGCATAGATACATCCTCACGGCAACTGATTATTTTACTAAATGGGTAGAAGCAGTTCCTCTCAAGACAGCTAATTCTGAAAATATTATCGAATTCATAGATCAATTTATAATCACTAGGTTTGAATTGCCAACGGCTTTAATGTTTGATAATGCATCATACTTTTCTAGAAATGCAATGACTGAGTTTGCACTTAAAAGAGGGTTCAAACTAAAATATTCAACCAATTACTATCCGCAAGGTAATGGGTTAGCTGAGTCAACAAATAAAAACCTAATCAGGATTATTAAAAGAACAGTTGACCAGAACCAAAAGAATTGGCATAAAGCTTTGGTAAATGCTTTATGGGCAGATAGAATAACGAAGAAAGCTTCGATTGGCACTTCTCCCTTTAATTTAGTTTATGGGAAAGAAGTGGTTCTTCCAACTCACTTAGTCATTCCCTCTTTGTCTTTAATACAATACATTGATGAAGTACCTACTTCCTCCATACAACTAAGACAAATGGAAATAATTAAATTAGAAGAGCAACGAGAACAAGCTAAGAAAACCCATGCTCATCATCAAGCGCTAATAATATCCTCTTTTGATTCAAACATAATGACCAAATTTTTTTTTTCAGATGGGAGATTTAGTTTTAAAATGGGATAAGGCTCATGAAGAAAAGGGCAAACATACAAATTTCAAAAGATGTGGTTTGGTCCTTTTCAAATTGTTGAAGTCATAGGTCCATCAACGTTTGTCTTACAGGATTTAGCAGGTAGAAGGGATTCTTTGCCTGTTAATGGACAAATCCTTAAAATATATTTTCCATAGAAGATTATTCTTCTATTTTGTAGAATAGTTTTGTTTTTTTTTTCTTTTTTTTTTTCATAATAAAACCAGTTGTAAATGGTTACTACTGGTATTCACGAAAAGACACCAATTCTCTTTCAGATTTTGAGCTTTTAGCTTGTATAAATAGAAATTTTTTGAAAATCTGATCTTTATTATTGACAGATATAGTTAAAAACTTTAGCCTAGATATGATACTAGTTTCAACTTTAAAAAATTTGATGAAAGCGACCTTTAGCGAAGAAATTGTTTTATATCAGCATAATGAAAGGTATCAATAACAAAATAAAGATTCTCTGTAAAACTGCTGTTTTCAAACTCTATTATTGTCGTCCAGAGCTTTCTTAAGGAAAACAATGATTTCCTCCATGTTAAAGAAAATCGCATCATTCAGAGGGACAATCCAAGAAACACTATATCTCAAAGAATAAGAGGTCTCATCACGAGCCGGCTTATCATGATCACAGATATTATAACTTTGTTGACTTTGCCAAACACTGTCCATCAAAATAGGGCAATGACTCAAGCTTGTTGAAATCAAAAGACAAGGGGTCTCATCACGAGCCAGCTTGTTCAACAAAAGTGTAAATCAAGTGAATTACTGTGTCATAATTTGGCTACCAAACCAAGACATTGTTCTTTAAGAATAAGAAAAAGGAAAAAGTGTCAATGTGGATTTTTCTTTGAAGGTTGTAGATAACCTTAAACAGGATAAAGGATCATTTCTGGGTAACAGGTAAACCTATCGAGGCTATGGACGCTTGTTGGCAGCAGAGGCTCTACCTACGACAAACGAGCATATTTTAAAGCTAGCACACAGAGAAGACTTTTTTTTTCTTTACAAGACCAAGTAATGGCTGATATAAATACAAGGACAAGCCTGAGGAAGCAAACAATTAGAATAGAAAGAGGTTGAAACAAAATATCATTGATAGAATAAGGCATAATGTACTCTATCTGTCCATAACAAAGTTTAGATTTATGAAAATTTTTCCGTTTTGGAAGTTTAAAAAATTCAATAGAAAAGCAGAGATAACTGGTTCTTCCAAGTGAATCGCCATTGTTGTGGCCACCAACAACCCCCCTCCTTCTTTAGTATTAGCAATAAAAGAAGTGGGGACCCTTAGTAAAAATTCAAAATTTTTTATAAAAAATCTTTGTATTATACTCTTTAAAAATACATCGAACGGAGAAGAGTGAAACATTTCTTTATGAGCACAATAAAAAACTGCAAAGAAGCGACGCGAAATTCATCGCATCGCATACATTAAGAAGCGCCCATAAATGAAAGAAATCTCCGATGGCCGATATGTGACATCGCATATCGCAGCATCGCATAAACAGCACACAATAACTTAACAAATTGCAACGACCTACGATCTGCGATCTTGCGATAAATGCGATCCGCAATGCTGCGATGCGAGTCGCAGAAATCACCCATCGCAAATTTTCCTCGGCTCAACATTCAAGAAAAGCTGTCTCTAAACCAAAAAATTGGGCGCGCGCCTTAAAAGAAATTAATGAATGTACGCCAAAGTATTCATGAAGGACAGTTTTGTGATTTTCGAAGAGTCAGTTCACTATGGGTGTCATGATTTTATACATTCATAGAGCTTAGAGATTTCGTGTCAAAATTTATTATCATTACTATTTTCCTTTGCGTGTACTGCAGGAATGAAAAACAGGAAACAACATGAAGCAATGTGCAGGAAACATCTAAGGAAAATGGGAAAGCGTCAATGCTCGGAGAACAGAGATGAGATGTCCTCATAAATGGATACCGCATGCAACTGAAACGCAGATTTCAGAGTATTACTGAACAAATGCTGATATCAATAGGCGATTCAACACTCGATTAATGAAATGTATGAGAAGGATTGAAGGGAGAGCTCTGAGCGCGCGCTAGGGTTTATGCGTTCCAGCAGTTGTGACAGGCCTGGAACACCACAGAATTAAACTGGCAGCATTGTTTCGAAAGGGGCAACTGCTGTCGGACTGGATGGGAGCAGAGGGGTCCAGTGGGACCCCAACTTTTAAGAAGGTTATCTTGCAGAAACAGCAACAGAAAATGAAAGAAGGAGTCAGAATCGAAGGACTGAACAACAAGATGCAGAGTAGCAGGAAAAACAAGGAAAAGACACCAATAATATCTGACAAAACAGACAATACCTCAGAAGACAGGAATAAAGAAAAGCAGAACCGTGCAGACACACAAGACAAAACAGATGCCAAGTCGCAGCCCTCAGAAAATGAGGAGGAACAACCAAAAGAAGACAAAGAGCCAAAAAACAAAAGCAAGGTTCTACCGGAGAAGGAGGGGGAGTCCAGCGCGAACCCCAACAGAAACCCGGTGACCAGCAGTGCATGTAAGCCAAAGAAAAAAGATAGCCTACGGGTGACAATCACTGACCCTGAAATCCAGGCCTACAGGGAGCACATGGCTGAACATGCCATCATTTGTAAATTTATGGGAGTCTGGCCATCTGAAAGGACGTTGTGCCAATGGATAAGACAGCAGTGGAAGCCAAAAGGAGATGTGCAGTTACATCTGGGAGCCAAAGGATTTTTCACAGTAGTCTTTACAAGTTTAGAAGATAAAGATAGAGTGTTCGAAGGTGGCCCGTATTTCCTAGCCGCAGCAGGCTTATATATGAGACCCTGGAAGCCAAACTTCGTCCCGGAGAAGGAATCCTTCACTCAAGTACCGGTCTGGATTAGACTTTTCTCTCTCCCAATAGATTATTGGGGATTGAATGCCCTAAAGCAAATAGGGGATAAGCTAGGAACCTTTGTTAAAGCTTCGGAGGCAACCATGCAGAAAAGATATACCACCTATGCTAGAATCTGTGTGGAACTGGATGTGTCAGGCGCACTACATGAAGGTTTGTGGCTCGAGTACAGGGATGAGGAATACTTTCAGGCTTTAGACTATGAGCAAATACCTTTCAGGTGTCGGAAATGCCACGAGCATGGACATCTGGTAAGAGACTGTCCATTGAACAGAAAGGAGGCAGAAGAAGAGAAAACACAGAACAACAAAGACAAGAACATCTTCACCAAACCAAAGAACAGGCAGCGCGCCAATAGAAGAAGGAATACTAAAGGAAATACAGAAAGAAACTACTTCAGTAACCCCTTTGAGATCCTAGACCTGGAGACTGACTCGGAGGAAAAGCAGAATAAACCTAATGTGGAGGCAGGGCAAGAAGGACAGGAAGAACCGACAGGAGAAGGAACGGCGGAAGGAGCATTCACTGGTGAAATCCACATGCAGGACAGAATAGCAGAAACAGACGAAGAAACAGAGATGTTAACAAGTGAAGCAGGGAGCGAGGATCTGGAGCTCGAAGAAACCCTAGCTATGGAAGGGATGGACCTTACAGTGCTTGTAGAAAGCTGGAGAGCCAAAGGGATTGAAGCAGTACCGGAGGAAGAAATAAGGAAGGTCAATGACCTCTTCATAGCACGGCAGAAGGCAGTAATAGAGAAACAGAAGAGAAAGTTAGGCATAATCAAAGGCAGCATCCCACACTACAAAGCAATACTGGGAAAAACCTCTAGCTCGAGACACAAACGCCGTAGAGGCCGCAAGTCAAGTGGAGAGCACCTGCAGGAACTAGGAGAGATGCTGATCAATGCAGGTAAGATAAGGCAGCTAAGTGATTATCCGTCCTTCCAACCAACTGTTTAAATATGAAGATTGTATCATGGAACGCAAGAGGGATAAATAGTCAGGCCAAACAGAGGATTCTGAAGCGGCAGATGCAAAAATACAACCCGGATATGTTATTTCTACAAGAGACCAAATGCAATAAAGCTCTCATAGATAGGCTACGAGTTAAGTTAGGAAGGAATTTTGAAGTCTTAGAGATCGAAAGCAAAGGGAGAGAAGGAGGCTTAGCTACCTTCTGGGATACAAGAAGATACCAGATTATAACAGCTGAAGCAAGCAAAAATTACTTGGCATTGGAAGTGCAACCTACAGGTAATTCCAATTCTTTTCTATGCATCAATGTATATAGTCCTCAGAAGTTAGAAGACAAGATCAGTTTCTTAGCATCTCTAACCAAATTTATAGATAGGCACCCTGATGCTAAATACATATTGGGGGGAGATTTCAACATGATCACCTCCCTCCTGGAGAAAAAAGGAGGCCTCAGAAAACTAAACAGGGATGGGGAGGTTTTCATTAGTTTCATTGATAATGCAAGAATGGTAGATGTATACCCTAAGAGTGGTAAATTTACATGGAACAACAGAAGGGGGGGCGAAAGACTCATTTCCTCAAGACTGGATCGCTTCCTAGTTTCGGAAAGCCTAATTATAGAGGGTACGGTTGTTGAATCGAACATCCTCCCAAGCGGAGGATCGGACCATTGGCCGATCTCACTAGCTGTCGAGCTTCAGGGTACCCCCAGAAACAAACCCTTCAGGTTTGAGAAGTTCTGGATAGAACACCCTACTTTCCTCACAATGGTGGAAAAATGGTGGTCAGAACCATTAGGTGAGGAAGGCTCCAAAATGTTCAATCTTCAAAAGAAACTAAAAAATATCAAAATGAAACTGAAGGACTGGAATAAAACAGTCTTCGGGAATATATTTCAGGAGAAAGCTATCATCGAAAATAAGCTGGAACAAATTCACAAGGATGGTGCGGCCGGATGTAGAGGTGAGGATACCAGTGAACAAGAAAACGAGCTTACTCAACAATGGCACAACAGATGCAAGCAGGAAGAATCTTTATGGAAGCAAAAATCAAGAATCCTCTGGTTGAAGGAAGGGGAGCAAAATACCAAATTCTTCCATAGATCAGCCATGGACTACAGAAGTGCCAACAAAATCCTGGAACTGAAAAACAATGAAGGGGAACTCCTCAGAGACCACAATGAGATATCAACCTCCCTCTCAGATCACTTCAGCCTCATAGCGCAGGAACCAGGGATCAATAGAGAGGAAGCCATCAAAGAAATCACCAATGTCATACCCAAATCCATCACAGAGGATCAGAACTGGGCCCTAAGAAGAAAAATCACTATGGAAGAAGTTGAGGAGGCAGTCAGGAGCATGCCCAGCGACAAAGCTCCTGGACCGGATGGATTTACCATTAACTTCTATAAAGCCTGCTGGAACATTGTAAAGCAAGATATTTGGGAGATTGTGGAGGACTCAAGACAATCCAAAACGATCCTAAAATCTCTAAACTCAACCTTCATTGCTCTTGTTCCCAAAGTGGAGGAAGCTAATACACCAGAAAAATTCAGACCCATAGCACTCTGTAATGTAGTCTACAAGATCATTTCTAAAGTCATAGCTAATAGGTTGAAGGCGATCCTCCCTGGTATAATATCGCAAGAACAGTCTGGCTATGTGGAAGGAAGGCAAATTCTAGACAATATTTTGCTCGCTCAGGAGATGATCCACTCCCTTCATTCGCGGAAAGAAGCCGGAATGCTTATGCAGTTAGATCTCTCCAAAGCTTATGATAAGGTAAGCTGGTCTTATCTGGAAGCAATTTTAGGTGCTTTTGGTTTCAGCAAACAATGGATCAAATGGGTTTTAGCCCTCATTAAGTCTCCTAGATATTCTATTCTTGTGAATGGCGCCCCCTCTGCTCCCTTCAGCCCCTCCAGAGGCATCAGACAGGGGGACCCCTTATCCCCTTTCCTGTTTGTCATTCTAATGGAAGGCCTAAGCAGATTAATTGCCAAGAAAAAAGAAGAAGGTCAAATTAGAGGTCTGCAACCCATCAGATCCTGTCCAGCCACAACTCATCAACAGTTTGTGGATGACACTATGTTACATGGTACCCCAACAGTAAAAGAAGCTTTAGCCTACAGAAACATCCTCAATCTTTTTAGCGAAGCCTCGGGAATGGAGATTAATTTTTCCAAATCAACCATATTCTTCTTCAACACGCATCAAGCTATCCAATCTCATCTATCTAGGCTTCTGGGGTTTAAAATTGGCTCCTTACCTTCAAGATACCTTGGTGCCCCCCTTACTCTCAAACCGTGGCAAAGGGTTCATTGGGAGAAAATCCTAGCCAGCATGGAAAGGAAGTGCAAACATTGGACTAACAGGGCTCTGAATTTTGCAGGTAGACTAATACTAACAAAAGCGGTCTTGCAGGCCATCCCTCAGTATATGCTATCCATTCTTCCTGCTCCGAAAGGAATCTTAAATCAAATAAGAATCATACAGCGATCCTTCTTATGGAGTGGAAACAGTGAAAAGAAAAAATGGTCTTTAGTTGCCTGGCAGAAACTGTGTAAACCTAAGGACAGGGGGGGCCTGAATTTGGTTGATCCCTCAACGGTAAACAGAGTCTGCGGAGCCAAAATATGGTGGAAGTGGATCTCTGACACGAGCCTACCATGGGCTATTCATTGGAAGGAGAAGTACAGGCCGAACAGCACCAATCTAGAACTAGTAAGAATGCAGGATGCTCCTAACGGTTCACCAATATGGAACCATGCCCAAGACAACAGAAGTATTATCCAGGACTATAGCTTCTGGGAAATACGAAATGGAACTCAAGCACTCTTCTGGGAGGACGCCTGGCAGCAGTCCCCGAAGCTGGACACCCCTCAACTCCTACCCCTGAAGCAACACTATCAAACTGAGGGCAAATTCAAAGTCAGTCAATACTGGAACCCAACCAGTGAAGACCCGGATTGGCGAGAATGGACAGTTTTCGACTCCACCCACCATGAAGACATTCAGGAACCCATTCAAGCTTTAAATCAACAACTCCTAAAAAGAAAAATTCGAATTGCAGCGGAAAATGACAAGCTCAGATGGGGTCCTAAAGGCAACGGGAATTTTTCCCTGAAAGAAGCCAGGAGCATCATAGAGGGGGAAGAACAGCCTAATATAGTGCCCTGGGCCAATAAAGTTTGGGACAGTCTTCAATGGCCGAAGGTTAGAACTTTTCTTTGGCTTCTTATGCAGAGAAGAACTCTAACTTGGGAAAACTTAGTGAAAAAGGGGTTCAGAGGACCCTCCAGATGTCCTATGTGCATAAAGGAGATGGAAACAATGAATCATCTTTTTAATTCTTGTGAATGGGCATCCCAGCTTTGGCACTGGATGGAAGATATTCTTGGGGCATCTGATCGGAACAGAGACTCCATTCAGGAGACCATCATCAACTGGAGGAGAAACTTTTCTAGAATTCAAAGAGTGGAAAGCATCTGGAAATGTGCCCCAGGCTTTATAGTATGGACTATATGGAAAGAACGAAATCGGAGAATATTCAAGGAGGAAGTCAGAAACATAGAATTTGCAAAAGAATCTATAACAGTTAACATCAAACAGCTTATACAGGTAAAATGCAAGGTTGAATCGAATGAAAGACCCACGGATCAGGACTCACGCATTTTAAAAGTGTTTCAATTGGAGGCATCCAGCAATCAACCGTCTGGGGGAGACCGATCACAACCTTCATCGCAACTCCTCAGATGGCAATGCCCACCAGAGGGCGGCCTAAAATTGAATTTTGACGGGGCTTCAAGGGGCAACCCAGGCACAGCTGGTATCAGAGGTGCCATTCGAAATCAAGCTGGTGAAATCGTCCATATATACTGCAGAGCGCTGGGAGAAAGCACGAACAATGAAGCAGAGTTTGCAGCGCTTGAGCAAGGGTTGAAAATTCTAAGAACCATTCAACGAGGGAATGTCATAGTAGAGGGGGATTCCTCCTTGGCCATCATGGCGGCTAAACGCCTTCAAGCAGGCACAAAAGTCAGTAAGGCCACCAAACATTGGAGGTTGGCCAAAGCCACGGAGAGCATAGCGGAGCTAATAGCAGAAATGAGAGGCATAGTCTTCCAAACCGTAAGAAGAAAGGCGAATGGGTTGGCGGATTTTTTGGCAAACCATGGTGCTGACAACCCGAACAAAATTATGGACAGTTGTTGGCAGGAGGTAGACTGCCCAACCCTCAAGGTGACATGTGCCCAGCTGGCAGAGCAGGACTCACTCCAAGCCGATCCAACCTAGCTGGGGACGGCTTCGGGCGGCGGAACCGGAATTTTGATAAAACCGGTAAAAGCAGAAAGGGTCATCAAGGCAACGGAATGACAGGACTACCCTGGCGGTGGAATTCATGGCGGCGGCAGGCCGGCCAGCTGAGTAATCATTACAGATCAAGCCACAGGACTTATAGCATCAGCAAAGTCTATTTCAGAACACTTGGAAGGGTTCCGTATCGCAAGGCATCAATAGAATTTATGGTGATATCGAAAGAGGCAGGGTGGATCAAGGATCCGCATAGGAAGACAGGGCATGCAGGCAGACAGGGCATTTCAAACACCACCATCCACCATAGCAACCGTTCAATCGTACAGGACAAATGGCATAATGGAAATCGGATTATGAGCAGCCACTCTCATTCCAATTCGATCTGCAACAGCCCTGCTTGTGCGAACCTCAATCAAATTTATTGTCATAGTACTCCCACTTCCGGCGAGATTAAGACCATTCTCATGAGGTTTCACAAGCGAAATTACTATAAAGCAGAGGGCAGCTACCCTGTTTTCATCACTGTTTCTTATCACAGTGTCGAGCAAGCAACCGTGAACGGTATTAGCATTAGCTGTGAGGAGCATAGGGAGTTAGATATGGAAGCGGAAGGATGCCGGTGTGCTGCTGCAAATTGGGACCTTCAGGAGGCGAAGAGAGGCTATGAAACCCGAACAGCAACTAAGAACAAAAGAAAAATCGCGGAACTTGAGGCCAAAGCCAAGCAGGAGGAAGGAGGGCGCACAGAGGAGGAGATTGCAGAGGAGGTGAATTGGTTGAAGGACCCGGGAACCCCCTCGAAAAGGGAAACTCAGTTTGTTAGAACAAAGGCAGAGAGCTGGCGAACCAAGACTCTCATCGCCAAAGCACTGGAATCGATCGAGAAGGAAAAGGAGAAAATTGCTACTGAGGTGAACCTCACGGAGTCTCAAATGGCAAAGATAATCGACTACAACAGCTCACTGAATGGCCGAATCACCACTGTGCATGAAGCTGTTCAGACAGTCAATCGAAAGCTGACTCTGCTCATCAGGCTGCTGAAGGATTCTATTAACCCAGCACCCGGGAATCCGCAGCAGGCCACTACGGTGGTACAGGACAACGAATCTATTGAAGCCATGCAAGCAAGAATGGACAAGCATATGCGGGAGATGGGTCTGGACACCATCAGCCAGATGGGCAAGTTTATCTAAGGAAGTTACCTCTGTTGTTTCCTTCGTCTATATCTGTGTATCGGTCTTAGTCTGTCTTTGTTATTGTCTTGCACTGTAATGTCTCGGCAGTATAGCTTTTAGGCACAAGTTTAGCTCGGGCCACCCTACGTGGTGAGCATTTTGCTTTCTCGTTTTTCTGTTATCTCTGAGCAGGTGATAAACTTTGAACTACTGTACATCCCTGCTCTCGAACTGCTTCTGCAGTTTTTTGTACTCTATTTTGTATTTTAATATAAAAATCTGACTTACAAAAAAAAAAATAAAAATAAAAAAATAGGCGATTCAACACTCAAGGTCAAAAGCTCACAAAAGCAGCATGTTTACAAAATTCTGAAGCTTATGCCCAGTAAAGGAAAAAGTGCTAAAGACGGAAAACGCACCAGAAAGGCCTGGATCAAAGAACGGAGGCAGTTTTTGATGCATCGCTAAGAAAATTGTTCAGAAAGCAAAGTCCCTAACTTGCTTAGCCATCCACGAGTCCGGAAACCGAGATAGCAAAAGTAGAAGCAATTTGAGAGAAATTTGGGTTGTTACCAAGTATATACGCAGTAAATTCACCCAGCGAGAAGATGATTCCCAAAAACATCTTCTAGTTTACTAAAAAGAGGTGCCAGTGCTTGCCATTTCTATTTGCGTAGCTCAAGCAAAAGTAGAAAACAACCAGCCGACTCTTCCCAGGCGAATGTTGAATGCTCGCAACATTAAGGAGCAAATGCAGAAATAGTTAGAAATTAGATTCAATTTTTAGAAATAAGTTTGCTTAGATAAAGGGCAGTCATTTAAACCGTATCCTAAATTTATGTAATTAAGTTATTTAGATAGCAGTATTTAAACCCTTCTCATGCATTTAGAGAAGGGTCCAGAAAATTGTCAAAAACTTGTCCTCAGAACATGCACTTTTGCACCCTCAGAGGAGGTTTTGATGAATGAATGGATCAAGGTTTTTTAATGTTTGCATTTGATATCTGCTGCTGATGTTGCACTTCTGTACTCTTGGTAGATATTAGAACAAGTAGAGATAAATCATTGTTGCTTGAAGCTTATGAGTAGGGCTAGTCATAAATGGTACTTTTATCTCTTGACCATTTCTGCTTATATTCTTAAAGTGATATACAATTTTTAGTTGTTTATATGTTATTGCATGAATGTTTGAGTTACCATTTGGCACTTTTGTACGGTGGAGTCATTTATTTATGTTTGATATATGAATAAGTTATTATGGGATATGCTGTTCACAATTGTTTTGCCTAACTTTTTATGCAAAGTGGTTCATCTTAATTGATTTCCATTCTTATGATAGCTGAATGATATTTATTACTAGTTATTATTTGAAATCTCTTTAGATCGCATAATAGAAGAAATACATCCCGGGTTAGCATAGATTAGATGTGCTGTTTTCATTAGATTACAATAGCATAGAATTAGGTTAAAGTAGCTTAGATTAGAACCCTTAGATCAGCATCATCCAACTCTGCACACACACACACCCTTAGATTGGGAAACTGGTCCCATTATCCCTAGTTGGACCCGCTATACCAAATGGATAAGGAGCTGCCAACCAAGGTCCGGACCGGGTGGGTATCCCCCTTGTTGTCGACCCGACTTTCGGGGCTTCAACACAACAACAAATAAAAGTTGCGATACAAGTGATCTTATTCAACATATTAATGAAAGTTGCGACACAGATGAACTAATCAAACAGGTTGATGTCAGTTGCAACACAAGTGATCTTATCCAACCAGTTGTACTACTTAATGATTCAACAAGTAGTATGAAAGACCAAATTGAGAAGTTTGATGCAACATGTCAAACAGATGAACTATTAATGCTTGATGCCCAATGTGACACAAAAGGTTTAATAAATCAAGGACAGGATGTTAGCAGCAACAACAAGTATGAAGAAAAATAGTAAGATAGTCTTTCCAAGAAGGTGATCAGACCTTGGGAAGAAATTTCCTTCAACAACGATTGACATGGCCTAGGATACAACAAAGAAAACAATTTGTTTGCTCTAGATTTCTCGAAGCTAGTTCAGTTTGTAAGTGCTAGTTTTCTAGATAGTGATCAGAATATGGTTAAGTGTAACCATTGTAAGCGAAATGGCCGTATGGAGAGTAAATTATTTGACCTCCATCCTTGTCACCATTGTGGCAAGAAAAATTATTCATCTGAAAGATGTTACAAGCGAAATCAACAACCCAGAGTG
Organism: Pinus tabuliformis; assembly: GCA_031772625.1. NCBI lineage: Eukaryota > Viridiplantae > Streptophyta > Pinopsida > Pinales > Pinaceae > Pinus > Pinus tabuliformis. The sequence goes on from CM062807.1 coordinate 1,334,927,135, forward strand.
AATATCAATTACTCATGGATTGATCCTTGGAAATGGTCATCTACAATCAAACAATTGTCTATGTGTTACCAAAGGATTTAGTCTTACACGAAGACCAATTCTACAGTCAATTGAAGATGGTACTCTCATGCACCTGAAAGCGGGAGTACACCAGTGAAACTCTCCTATACTTGGGGGGGGGGAGTTCAGAAATCCAGTACAGATGATTGTCTCTCCTTTCAGCTGACAAAGGGGGGAAATGATAATGGAATTAAGGGTGGTTGTCAAACTGAAAGTCTTGACGATGACATCAACAGCAGCCAATGGGCATCTTCAAATCAGCTAGTGGGCATCATCAAATTAGCAAGTGGGTATTCATCCTTTTGTTAGTGGAAAAAGGATGATGATTGAAAGCAAAGGACAGATGGATCCTTTTGCAGCTTGGCACATGATGGATTTGTCAAGAAAAATTTCAGAGATGACTTAGACTTGCAGCTGACTCATGTTCTCTTTGGATTGGAGTTTTTTTAGTATTCAGCTTTGGCAGCTTTGCAGGCAGTGTTTTTGAGGATCAACAGTTTCAGCATGAGAACTTGGAAGATGGTTCCTAGTTCCTATTTTGGACTTATCATTGAGGGGCCGAATGTTAGCCTCACTCTCATATGTTAAAACAATTCTAAGTCCAAGTAATTAAATTAATTAAAATCATGAAAGTTAGGTCTAATCCTACCTTTCTAGATTGAGTTTGTTCCTCATGGGTAGGAGAAAGTTTAGGCTTAGTTGGTTGAGAGATTCTCTCCAACTAGTTAGGCTCCTATATTAGTGTTTTTGAGATTTTTTCTCAACCATAGTGTCCAAGATAGACGTACTATCTTGAGACAAACTTCCTCATGTATTTGTTTGTACTATTATCATTCTTTGTACATTACATTACATTCAGAGTGTGAGGAATATAATACAGTGAGGCTCTCAGGCCTTTTCTGCCATGTCTGATTTGTATATTTCTGCTATTTATTTTATGAGTGTGTTATTAGTTGTTTATTAAATTTCTTCACATTGGTGTCTCTACACTTTGCAATTTTGTCAACCCTTGCATGCTAACATCACAAAGAGAAACCTCTTGCTGCAAAGATATTTCATGTGAAGTTTCTTTCTCCTTGAAGGATGATTCTTTCACAACCTGAAATACTTCATCACTCTGATGAACTGAACCAACCAAATCAGAATTGAAACTTGCATTACATGCAACAACATTTTCATAAACAATATCATCATTTGGCTTGAACATGAGAAGTACTAAACTTTTACTTGAATTCACTAGTCTTTTTTCCTACCCTGTGTTAACCAAAGAAATGTTCACCTTTTTGTGACGGGCTCTCACTATGTACTCCACACCATCCTTGAACAAGTGATACTTGTTTTCATGGTGGTAAAAGACTGCTTTCTGGTCATACAAATATGGACTACCCAACACCACACCTGAAATATCAAGCGGTACCACATCTAACTCTACTTCGTCAACAAAATTTGCAGTGATTGCAAACTTAAACAAACATTTTCTTGTAACCTGTAATTAGTGTCTCTTGTTATCCATCCCAAAGGGTATGGTTTATGGTGAGGTATAGTTTCAAGATTTAATCTATTGACTAAGTCTTCGGATATTAGATTCGCTTGTGACCATCGAAGAGTGTGTCAATCTTGGTGTGTTTAGATATGACCCTAACATGAAATAACTCAATTCGTCTCTTTTCATCTGGAGTAGTAGTGTTACAATTTTGTGAACTAGTGCTTGCAATATCTTATTTTCCTTTGATTCCCATGACAATGATTTTGTTTTCATCACCTGATTCAGAACCTAAATATTCTTGAGTGATAGCAGTGGTTTTCTATTTCCCTTTATTGTTGAACTTATTTGGTCTCATTTCTGGATGGATCTTCCAACAATGATCCTCATTATGTCCCTCTTTTGAATAGTGTTTATAGATAGCTTTCTCCCCTTCTTTCTTCACACTTGCATTTTTATTCCCTTTCCATTTTCCACCCTTCTCTTTCTCCTTATCCTTAGGTGGCTTTTTATTACTACTCATTTCATAAGTGTTCTTTCCTCTAGATTCAAGATGCAAGGATTGTACACATACTTCATCCAAATTAGTTGGATTGAACATAAGAATAGTGTGTTTAAGATAGGAATGTAAACTCGCAATATATTTCAGCAGTGTATCTTGGGAATTCAAACTCACTCCTAACTAATAAACTCTTTTCCTAAACTCCTGTGTATAATGTTGGACTGTTTGGCCTTTAAGCTGCCTAAAATTCTGCCAACTCATAATGGATTTTTGCATAAAGTCTAAAGGATAAAACAATCTTTTAATTGCTGAAACAAATTCAACCCAAGTGATGGGTATATTACCATGGTTTCTCATTTCCTCTTGAGTCTTTGCTTCCCACCAAACTAATACAACTCCTTCTAGCCTCAGTGAAGCCAAATGGATCTTTATGTTGTCTTCCTAAAGGTTTTGAATTTTGCAACACACCTCCAATTGTCGAATCCAATTATCTAACTTTTCTGCATTCACCTCTCCATTGTACATGGGAAGTTCAAATTTTATGTCCAATTTTAGTAATGCAGTGTTTCCTTTTGGGGTTTTGGAATGAGTATGGGCAGTTTTAGTGGTGGTAGTGGAAGATGATGTTGTGTGAGATGATGGAGATGATGAGGAAGATGATGAGGATGGTGGAGATGGAGGTGGCTTTCCACCATTCCCTTTGAAATCCTTCTTCTCATCTTTTTTATCCTCTGAGCTTCCTTCTCCATGTGGAGGTGTAGAAATCTCTCCAACCATTCTGGTATTCCTCTCTTCATAAAGGACTTTAACCATCTCAGTCAAAGTATAGAAATATTTCTTGAATTATTCCTCTTCTGAAGAGGGACCTTTAGGCTCTCTTCTTCAGACATAATGGCTATGGATTTAGGCTTACAAATTTGTACTGATTGTACCTCTTCAATCTCAATTGAGGAAAAAACTTGAGGAGTTTCAAGTGCAGCTGGAATTAGAACTTTAGGTGGTGGATATTGTAGCCTTGTGGCTCTCCTTCTTCTGGGCATTACCTTAGGAGTTGCAACCAATAACTTTCCTTCTCCTTTCTGCAACTTTAAGCTTGTAAGCATCACAATTTTGCAACCATTAAAACCATAATTTCACAAACTCAAGCAATCAAACAATTCAACCTTTTGCTCTGATACCAACTTGATCTGTTTTTGTATGATTAGTTTTGTTGTGCTAATAACAATTACATATTTAAAAACATCTGCTTGCTTCTAATTTTTTGTGATGAGGTTTCCTTAGTTGTTGGTGCTTACAAACATGTAAATTTCTTTAAGCTAAACAATACATTCATGATAAAAATAGATTCAAAAATGAATAATGAACATAAAACATGTACAATACAGCAAACCATCAAAGAGACACATTAACACAGTGTTTTGATGAAGGAGTTCACCCCTCCTGGGCTACATCTCCTTGGTCTAGCTTCCATGGCTTGGGTCTCTGTACTAGCTCAATGTGGGAAAAATGATGTTTACAAAGCTCTACGACTCCTGATACTTGCACCAATGTGTTCAAGATTTCCAAATTAGACAAAAATGACTATTGGATCTCTGAAAACTGACTATGGTTGCTCTGGGTATGACCCCTTCCCTGGTCTCTCTAGGCTTCCCTGAACTTACTTGTGGAAAAATCACTTATATAAGTATTATATTTCCTATAAAACCTATATCAATGAGTTCAGAAGGTCGAAATCATCCAAAATTGACTATTCATTTTCTAAAATTGGTCGAAAATTGAGCAAGATATGCTTCATTCAATTTTTTCCTAGGAAACTCTACTAAATCTGGAGAGAATCCAGTTAAGTCTGCCAAGTTTGGTGGCGGTTCTGGATTTGGTGGCTCCGCCATAAATGCCACCAAATTAATCTTCAGATTAATTAATGTTAACCAAGATTAGTTAACCATTAAGCAAGATTAGGGGCACTCTTAGCGCTGACCTTAGCCCTAGGTTTTAGCGCGTGGTCGAATGGGGTATGGGTTGGCCTGCAGGGCTGGCTCCCTACGGTCTGCCGTCAATAATTTCACAAAGGATAAATATAACGTTGTGGCCTCTTGTTTCAAGTATTAAGGTTGTGGCCCAACTGTGGGCAGTGGTAATGGTGTGGGAGAAGTCATGGGTCCAAACCTATCTCTGCTTGTCCCATACAAAGGTTTTGCCACCGTTTAACATTTGAATTTACCGTCATTTAATTATTTGAATTTAAAACGAATTCTAATTTTATATATATACGCCCACGGGGCTTTAGATTGACGGTGAATGGGTGCACTATTAAGGCACTCCTTGTGATAGGTCACTGGTTCAAATCCCTCGTGGGTGCTTACATACCAAAAAAAATAAACTATATTATAAACTATATTATATATAGCTATATATATATATATATATATATATATATATATATATATATATATATATATATATCTATATCTATATATATATCTATATATATATATATATATATATATATATATAGTTAAAAAAAACTATATAATATAAATAATAATTATATATAATATATAATAATATTTAATTAAAAACAAATTCTAATTCCACCTTGGAGCCAATTAGGCAATTTCACCTTCACACAACCAAACTGGTGAATCCCGAAGTGAAACTTGTCACAACCCCATTGAGAGAAAACTGAAGAAGATTCCCCTTGCTAACTGGACTACTGACTGGACTGGCATGTCATCATTCTGTCTTATTCTGCAATTTTTTTCGTTGTTTAGGAAAAAGAACAACAAGCATTTTCTCCTTCATCTGGACTCCATTTTTAGTGAAATGAATTGTGTTACGATCGTCTTGACGAGACAAACGCAGTCGTATAGTTTTCAAGCCAATATGATAACTTTTATTTTTGAGCTAAATATTGAGCACCTGATTAGGAGATGTCATTCAATTCTAAGCAGTGACCTAGGCTCTGGGCCTGAAAAAAGTGGCTTAAATCCCGAGAATGCTAACACAAAACTGGACAAAATAGTCCCTAGATGATGGCATGTCTATAGCATGAGAGCGTTTAGAGCCTGCCGGAAGCTGGCAGGCCTATAGCATGAGAGTTTCCAGAGGTTAAGTGGTTAAAAACTTCAGTGGAACCTAGGGGCAAGTTGCCTGAAGTGTTGGGATGGTTCTCAGGGGTCCTGTAGCTGATGTGGAAGGTCTTTGTGATGTGTTTTTATCGATTCCATTTCCTTAAGGTTACAGAGGAGCTTGAATCTAATCATAGTAGCCTCTCGTCGCATGTTTACCCCGGTTGGCCGGTTACTTGGGTAGATGTGGGATGAGGGTGTTACATAGTGGTATCAAAGCATGGTTCACCCCTCAAACTGGATGGGCGGTGTGTTGGTCATGCATTCATGTCAATTATATATGTGTTCCTTATGCTTGTAGTCTATGTGCTTGTTGCATTTGCATGGTGTTGATCATGGGTGTAGTGATGTCGCCATGTGAAGGTTGATGGTGTTTTTGTGGAATGTGATGCCATGAGTGTATGGTTGTATATGAATTTGTTATGCATGTTAGTGTCTATATGTTGTTGTGCATGCATTGTCATGGTTATGGTTATTCATGTATGCTAGGTCAAACATGCTTTGTGAAGTCATTGTATGCAATTAGGTCATCATGATATTACTGGTACGTTATGATGTGAATGAGCTAGTTGAGATAGAGCAAGAGATTTAGATCATCAAAGTGAAGTTGTAGCACTGGACCTTGAGGCAAGAGTGTGTCGTCATACAAGTTTGTATGTTGGGCATGAAGGTATGTTAGTTAATTGATTTTTATATGCATTAGGGTTATGTACATTAGGTTTATGCACATGTCTATTGATGTTATGGTTACATACATGATAGATGCTAGTTGAATAGTGTAGTCATATGGACATGTGTCTAATAGTCATGAATGATAGTAACCTATGGTTGTATGCATTGCTATTTTTTATTTATGTCAGATAACTTGATGATTATGTTATATGTTGTTGATGAGTATGTTATAGTTTAACTTGTTGTTGTTATGTGATAGTTAGCTCGATGATTATGTTATATGTTGTTGATGAGTATGTTTTAGTTTAACTTGTTGTTGTTATGTGATAGTTAGCTCGATGATTATGTTATATGTTGTTGATGAGTATGTTATAGGTTAACTTCTTGTTGTTATGTGATAGTTAGCTTGATGATTAGGTTATATGATGTTGATGAGCATGATATATAACTTCTTGTTGTTATATGCTAGTAACTTGATGATTAGGGTTATTACATTAAGATTTTGATGTTATATGTATCATACTAAGTTGGATTGTTCTATGCAAATGGTTAGGGTTATGACATTTAGGTATGAATTAATATTTTGTGATATTATGTCATGCTAATCTAGACTGACTGTGCAAATGTTATTATTATGTATGAATGATAAACGTATATGAGCTTATGATGTGGACATGTTAGCTAGTGACTATTATGGATATCATGACCTTATTTGTGGTTGAGTTGATATGTTTTGAAGTTATATTGTGCTAATCTAAATTGATTGTGCAGAAAAGATTGCCTCCCCTAAGATGCATTAAGGTATGAACTTGCTTATGCCGTCTACTTTGTGTTTTATTGTTTGATTATGTCATCTAGTTGGTGTTTGAGTGTTTGGTGTCTATTATGTCATCTAGCTTATTTATCTAACCTGGTACATTTATAGTTGGTTGAATGTTTGATGAATTGCATAATATGATATGTGTTCCAATGATCTTGTTTTAAGATGATTTTACTAATACATATGTGTTGAGACAATTGATATGTACTTGAGTGTAGTAGGTGATAGTTGTAGCATTATGTCCAATGACTATGAGTTGACTATGGATTATGACATGATTGTTAGTAAAGGTTCATTTCAAATTGATAGATATGATTGTCTTGATATTTGGAACATGTGGTTGACATGTGTGAAGACTTATAGGAAAAATGCTTGGTTTTAGCATGAAAAGGTAACAATTGATGTGTTTATATGATTAACAGTTGGGTGATGTGAAACTACATAGTAAGACTCAAGTGCAACAAGTTAGAAAAAGGTAAAAGAAAGGAATTGGGCAAGAATTTCTTTGACTATGTTTGGAAACCCTAATTCCAAATGAATGAGTGCTTTGCATATAGGAAGTCTTCTTAACCTTAATATTGTCTGACATTATGTGGATATGTGCTAGATTCATGAATTGGTATTTGACAGGTATATTAGTTAGTCTCTAGTTACAAGTGGATCTATCAAGGGAATTGGAGTCCCTTGAGAGATGGCGTGGATGTGTTTAGTTGCAAGCAACGTGTTTGGAACAAGAAGGTAAGGTAACTAGTATGTTGTTATGTTTATTTATGCACTGACAGTTATGTGTTCATGGCAATATGATGCAGGGGATTGCATGGCAAAGAGATTGCCATGAAATCTTGAAGAAGGATTAGGTTGAGCTTTCCTTTGGAAGCACTGGGAACCATGGGGATTGAGTCATGGTGTCTGTTGTTAGTCTTGTGATTTTGGTATTTTGTGATTTTCTTGCACTTGATTTGCAGTTTTTTTATGTCTAAGTGCATGATCATGCCACTTTGTTTGTGGTGTCGCATTGTTATTGGTTTTCATGGGTTTCTTCTTGTTTGTTTCTTATGCTTGTCTTTTAAGTTTTGAGTCTTGGGAATTGGTTGGGAAAGAGGAAAGTTAGTGGAGCTCGGAAAGAGCTGAATGAAATCCAGTAGGCAATGTAAGACTCAGATGAAGTCAATGCATGTATAAAGGAAGTTGAAGGCAAGAGTATGACAACCAGTTGGATTGGTTGGGTCCATTGGTGTAAATGGATAGTGGCAGTACAATCATGAGCAAGGTAATCAAGAAAGGTAAGGTGAATGGATTTGAGGTGTCATATGCCTTGGCTATGTTGGGAATGATTGTTGTGCATGGTGTGCACAGATAAAGGGAGTTATATTAACCTTGACCTTATGCTATTTGGTAATTATGCTATGATCATGATTATGTTGATGTTTATATACATATGTATGTGTGTATGCATGCCATGTCTGACAGGGTTATCATGGGTTATGATTGTTTAATGATAATATTTATATGTATATATATCTATTTTTATATGTCACTGTCCAACAGGATTGTCAAGGATCATTATGTGGAGGAATGATTGCTTATGTCGGTGAAGGGAATGAAAGAGGTTCCTGGTCTTATGAGGAATCAAGTGGGAAGAGTAGTCCTGACAAATCTATGAGGTCAGTATCATGTGGTCATGAGTTGATATTATGTGATTATATTATGTTTATGTTATGGACAAGATATACCGAGGGATACATCAACAGAATGAAAGAAATGTGGTCCATGACATGTTGGGACAAGCATGGATAAGACACTGGAAGCAAGGTTGCTTGGTAGAGACAGTGTGGTTTTATTGTTGTGCATATGTTGTACATGTTGCATCTGTGATGTTGTGTGCATGCGGTGTTGTGCATATATAGTGTGTGTACATGTTGTTTATGCAATGCTATGTATAGGGTGGTATAGATAATGTTGTGTGAATATTGCATATGCAGTGCTGGATATAGATGGTGCTATGTACATGTTGGATATGCGGTGTTGTATACATATTGTACTGTGTGCATGATGGATATGTGGTGTTGTGATCATATGGTGTTGTGTGCATGTTGGATATATGGTAATGCATACATATGATGGTATGTACATATGGTTTTGTGTGCATGTTTTACATATGGTACTATGTATGTATGGTGTTGTGTGAATGACTATACATGTGGTATTGTGTACATGTTGTACATGTGGTGTCGTGTGCAGGTGGTGTTGTGTGCATGTCGTGCATTTAATGTTGTGTACATGTGGTGTCATGTACATGTGATGTTGTACACATGTTGTGCAGGTGGTGCGGGGTACAGATGGTATTGTGTACATGTGGTATTATGTGAATATCGTACATGTTGTGTTGCGGGCATGTGGTACTATGTATGTGCATTGTATAGTCGTGGTATCGTGACATGTGTATTCATTGTGTTGTACTTTGTGTACGTATATGCATTGTGTTGTACATCGGGTGTAAGTGTATGTATGTTTTGAGCTAAATTAATGTGATATGTTTATACATGATGATTTGGTCAAAGATGCTAGTTTGACTTATTGTGACAGGAAGTGAACATAATTGCAAGTGTACCTTATTGATGGGCCACCAATGAGGTATGATTTGAAGTTATTTCAATTTATTTTGAATCTAATGGAAATTATGTGCTTGGTACAGGAAGCACAGAAATGCCCGGTTGGGTGGTTGAAACTTACTAAAAGAATTAACAACATCAGTGAAAGAAATTGGAACAGATAGTAGTATAATGGTAAAGCACTTCAGGAGCAGGGCCATTGTGGGACACTGGTACCCGATAATGTCCATTGATTTCCATGAGCATGTTATGACCGATATGATGGTTTTGAGGCAGGTATATTCCTTGGTTGTTAACCTTCCGATGTGAGGAATCCTTGCCAAGGGATAGATCGCCTAGGATAAGGGATGCTGGGAACTTGGAAGGTGAGTGATTGCACGGAAGGGGGTGACCGATTTCTCGAGGGACTGTGTGGCAGCGAAGGGAAGGTTAGGGATATATTTGTTTTGGTCATTAGCATTGGAAGATGGAATCAGATGCACATTGGGAGTGTGTCCTCGAACAATGAGTCGGTAACTGTTCACTGAGAGGACAAGTGGCGCGGGATTGTAGCATTGGGCATTGAATGGAACTTTGAATTTGACAGTGGATTCTGGAATTCCTAGGAAGTGAGTGGATCTTGGTATTACTTTGAGGGTGGAGGTTTGAGCCTCTAGATTCCCTTGTTGCAGATGTAGGCATCATATCCTTTTATTTGCTGGTTGAGAAAATGTGCATATGTGTATATGTGTGTATTATTGTAAATATTGTACTGAGCTGAATTTATAAAGCTCCATAGACAGTATGATTATTTGTTGAGTGAAGAAAATGTGTATGTCTGTATATGTGATTATTATTGTAAATATCATAATGAGTTGGTTTATAAAGCTCCAGTAAACGGTATGTTGTCATGTTTTAGCAGATGGTCATTATAAATACTGCAACGGGCTATGTTATAAAGCTCCATGGGAAGTATGTTTTGTTTTCAGTGGTATTGTTGGTTATAGGTGTCATTGAACACTGAGGATAGTGTTCCCCCAAGGGAGAGGGTTTTGTAATAGATTTGGTTAAAATTCCATGTAAAAATATATAAGGCCACGGTGATGGGACACATGTTCCAAGTTGAATGGTGGGGAAAACATCCTAGTGGGTGTTTGTTTCGGTTATTATGGCTAAAGAAAATTGAAAAAAGCAATGGAAAAGGCATTAAAAATGAAAGAGGCATTTTTGGCACATTTATTTATGAAAATAAAGGAAATTAGGAGAAAAGGGAGGTGAAAGGGCACAAGTTGCATGTGAGGAGGAAATTGAAGGAAAAAAATGGAAATTGAAGAAAATAGAGGCCTCATTGATAAAAAGGCTTATGAGGATCAGTTGGCAAGCTTGGTCAAGTGTTAATATGTTCTCATGGTTTTGCTTTGGAGCAAGAAAGGCAAAAAAGGCAAGAGGAAGGAAGGAGCAAGCAAGGAAGAGCAAGATCAAGCAACTACAACATGATTCTTTGTAGGTATCGATTTGCATGTGTGTTTTCCTTGCTAGATTTGGCATGCATGGTATTGCATGTGGTTATTTTGCTATTATGGCATGGGATTTTCCATGTGTAACAGTGTTTTCAGTCTAGCCTTGCCATTTCCAAACAACCATGGTGTGATGGGGTTCTCATGTTTTGGTTGAGTTGGGTTGCCGGATGGATTAGAAGATGAGTGAGGTGGATATCTAAATGATAGAGCACATGGCCTAGTGGTCACTGAACTAGACTGTGGATCACTGTAAAGCCACTGACCTAGTGACCCCTGAGCCAGACTATGGGTTGCGGTAAATCCATGATTGTGTTGCCTCGGTGGGCCTAAGAATCCTTGTCGGTGAATGACAAGATATAAGGTAAAGCCAAGAGTTGGTTTCCTCACTGTTGGGCATAGTAATCCCAAGTTTGAGATATACGGTAAACCCTAGAGAGTGGGTCTCGGTTTAGGGCCTAGTGATCCAGGTTTGGATTGCGGTAAATCTTGACAGACTAGGAGATAGGAAAATTCCTCACTATGTAGGTTGAGAAATCCGATGGAATCCATGCTTGTTTGGCCTAGTGATCGGGTGGAGATCATGGTAAAGCTTATTATGATATGTTTATTATGTTGTCCTAGTGATTCGGGATGGATTATGGTAAAGCCTGGTTTCTATTGATGAGGGTGAGGTGGTTTAGCCTCAGGATGCCCTAGTTGGTTCTTTTGGTTTGAGTCCCACATTGGCATGGGGGTGAATGGCTGAAGAGAGATTTGGCTCAGCCATTCTATGGTCGGGTGGAATGTGGTAGCCCCACCCCGAGTTTGGATTTTGCATCATTAATATGACGTTATTTCTCCTTGTATTTATATGAGTATTATATTGATTTATATGTGGATCATATGGTTGTAATTTCATTGGTTTTTTCGCTACTATTATGTTGGTTATGCATGTGTTTTATGAGAGTGGCTATGTATGTCTCCCATCATGTTTTTACTTGTAAATGAATGAACAATGTATCTATGACGTAATAGATGATAATGCAACAAATGCTATGAGGTAACAATGGTTCCTAGCGATTCTCAGATAAGTATGAGATCCCTATGCTTAAATATGTTGTTTACACCTGTAGATTACATATTAATGATATGTTTAATGAAATGCCTGTCATGGCTAGTAGGAGTTTGGTTAAAAGCTTGTTCAACTATTTGCTTTGGCATAATTGTTTCCCTGTTATTTTACTGTTCTGGAGATGTCATTCAATTTTGGGTAGTGACCTAGGCTATGGGCCTAAAAAGGTGTCTTAAATCCTGGGGAAGTTGGCACAAAACTAGACAAAATAGTCCCTAGAAGTTGGCATGTCTATAGCATGAGAGCGTCCAGAGCCTCTTGGACGCTGGCATGCATATAACATGAGAGCTTCCAGAGGTTAAGTTGTCAAGAACTTTAGTGGGACCCACGGGAAAGCTGTTTGAAGTGTTGGGATGGTTCTTAGGGGTCCTATAACTGATGTGGAAGGTTTGTGTGTTGTGTTTATGTTGATTCCATTTCCTTAAGGTCACATAGGAGGTTGAATCTAATCATAGTAGCCCCTCGTCGCGTGTTTACCTTGGTCGGCCAGTTAACTTGGTAGATGTGGGAGGAGGCCGTTACATCCTTTACTTAAGGTAGCCATCCTGGTCTCAATCCACAAGGGAGACGGGATGTGAACGGTCCTCTACCCACATCGCTTAATTCCATCTCATAGTTTCTTTCCAATGCATGTGGGTGGTCTTGAGAAATCTAGGGGAAACTAAATTATGTGATTTCTCTTACTTTGATAATTGCTTGTGATGTACTTTTACTTAACTTGATTAGATTCTTCTCTCTTTTGATTATGATTAGTGTTCTCTATCATCAAACAGATATGAAACAATGAAGATCAATGAGACAAGGAGACACAAAATGTAGGTTGTTAGCCAGGGCCAAAACCTCTCATCTTGAGAGGAAAAACCACAATAGTTCTTCTCTTCTTCTAGAACTTCAAATGACAAATTCCAAGATGTAAGACCCTTGTCAAAGACCCCTCCAAGACCAAGTCAATCCTTCCTTGATGAGATTTCCTTCCAACAACTTCCTTAGCAACTTCGATGCCAACAACTTCTCCAGCAACTGCGACCCCAACAATTTCTTCTGCAACTTCAACTACTGCAGAAACCCTTGCTCTTGCAATTGTGGAAAGGATGGTGATTTCTTCCTTCCTTATCCTTTGATTGAATTGACTCTTTCTTCTATGGAACTCAACTTGCAAAATATTCCCTAACTTGACTTATATAATTCGTTCTAGCTATTGTAATTGGTACTCTACTTTTTCTCACATGTGTGAAGGATAATAGCCCAAAGATAATCCAAAAACTTTGCTTCCTTCTTCTTCTTCTTTTGTTATGTATTAGGCTTACTTTTCATCTTCTTATCCTCCTATATCGAACTTCTTGTGATTTTATTGGATGATCTTCAAGTCAGGTCGATGTCTTCTTATATATAGGCTACACGAGGTGGTCGAATAACCCTTCATGAGGCCGATTAGATCTTTTATGTAGGATGACTTGTTGCATCTCATTGATAAGGTCTTGGAGGGTATTTTGTGACAAATAAATTTATTTTACATAATACAAGGTGCCTGTTACACAGTAATTTGTCACTGCCTTCATCCCAGTCTTCCTACTGTGTTATGAGTCTAAAATAATTCATGCTCATGCTCTCTGATGTTGCCAAATGACCCACTTTGCCAAAGTTTCTACATCATCGCGTCTGTTTTCCAAATAAACGCACTGATGAGCGCTCCAAAACAAACCATATGCGCTGCCATCGCGGAAGTACACGTGATTCCCACGATGGTCGAATTTCATGTGCCAGCGCAACTGTTGCTTTTATTTTCCCGCGATGACATGACCCTCTCCATTATGCAGTAGCGATGTCAGCGCATCATAACAGTTATGTACCCGCGATGATCCAGTTTGGGCAAGTTTGTTCTAACAGTCGGCCTTCCAGATAACTCCAGACCTGGTTGTTGGCCTTGTTTATGTCGCCCTCCCTTCTCTGGCATGGATATTTCATCATTTGTGCTACCTTCCTTGGAGATAAGCCCATCTTCCCACCATTTATGGAGACTCCTTCTCCTATTTAAGCTTTCACCATTGCTATGAACTGCTAGTTTTTGGATAGTTTTGGAATTCTTAGTCTTTTGAGTGTTGATGATAGTATTGTGGGCTTGATAGGTAGCTGGTGTGACAAGTGTGGGATTGTTTGAGAGCTTGAGGAAGGTTGTGAAGTGCTTTTGATCTTGTGTGAAACTTGTGAGTGAGAGAGACTTGTATTGGGAGATCCATCTTCAAGGGTGAATGTTTGAGGAACATGCTGGCTAGACCCTCCTGAGAAGGCTTGTGACGTCAAGACCTGGGTTGTAAGCTTACTCTATTTCATATTTAATACAATCAATGATGTTTTCCTATGTCTCTGTTGATGCCCCGAAATTCGTTGAAACAACATCGGGGAAACCACCCGGTCCGGAACTTAGTGCAGCTCCTTTTCCGTTTGGAATAGTGGCTCCGACTGGGGATAACGGGACCAGTTTCCCAAAAATTATAAGTGAACGGGATGGATGGATGATTTAAGATATGAAATGATAATAAACAAATAACTAAACTATAAAAGAAATACAAAAACTATAAGCTAATCCCGGGACTTATCAATTCAGACAGTACAACGTTTGATAAACTATGCTTAATGACAGGCATATAGATGACACTAACAACAAGCATAGATGTTTAATCATTTGAGATTGCTCTGCGTAAGTAGTTACGCAGAGCTATAATAGCGAATTACTGCACTCAGTCATTTATATCATTGATACATACATGAGTGAAAGATAACAAATCACAAAACATTCAATAGTGATATGAAATGCAGACTTGTTGTTGTATTACATACATGTATTCAATAATAGCAAAGTAATAACACAGCAATTCATATAACTGAAAAGAGAACAGATACAGATAATAGTACCATGCAAGCTGTTTGATCAATCCAATATATTAATCGCTATGTCGTAGTCCTTCCTTCCAACCAGAAAGCATTCCAAGCAAACGACAATAGTGCACAATTTACTTAAACAGCATTCCAAGTAAAATTAAGGACCAGTGGTCGAGTTTCAAAAAGAATATAGACTGAAGCACAATAGTGCAAACTTCAGCCTTTTAGTCTTTTACAAAATTTTACGACCCTTTCCAAAACAATGAAAGGGTCTATAAATACTATGCTAATCTAACTACTAAATATCTAAAAACTGAAAACTAAGAAATCGGCATCAACAAATATCATTTTGCATTTGGGTGATTCGGCAGTCGGCGACAATGCTTCAGTCAGCTGTCTCTTTGCCTTTACTCTTTCGCTGACATATCGCCAGCATTGGCTCTACTTCTGGTGGAGTATTGAGGCGAGAAGTCAGCTGTGCATCATATGTGGCATCTTGGAAATCGGCGATCAGGTATCGGAGAGCGTCGGTTAGGCAGTTAAGAGCCGACCTTTGAGAATGCGGTTTAATCAGGAAAAGCCAGTATGCATCGGAGGTCAAGGTATTCACTCCAGCGATTAACCGCCCTTGTTCTTCCAGCTTAAGATAATTCTTGTGCTCCAGCATATTCGCGGTTGTTATGTTTCCAGGTGTGCATTGTGAAATCATGTTAGCCAGATACAATGTATCATTGACTATATTGATCATGTTTTTGGAAATTGTTTTGCACCTGGATGCTGCCCTCTCTGCCTTCATTACCTGTGTTTCCCATTCCATGAAAAGTATGTTCTTGTATGTTTCACTAATTCGGGCTAAATTAGCAGCTTGCCCTTCTGGAGTATCTTGCCATTCAATATATTCTATTATTTCATCTTCGGCCTGATCCAAGTTAGTCCTGGCTTTCTCGATTTGCCCACATACTGCTGTAGATATATCACAAAGTGACTCAGCTTCAACTAGCTGTTGGCACAAAAGTCTGATCTGGGATATCAAAGCGCCATTTATCAGAGTTGCCTCTGCTCTGAAATCTTCAATACTCTTGGCACCTTTGATACCTTCAAGCTGTGCTGAGAGCTGAACTATTTGATCCTCTTTAGATTTCATTAACAGCTCATTTGATGCCTCCAACTGTGATAATGCCTCTGCCAATTCTCATGCTTTAATGTCACTTTGGTCTATCCTTAGTTTTTCAATTTGCTGGGTTAACAAATGATTCTCTTGTTGTTGAGCCAGCAATTGTTCTTCTGCCTGTGTCGCCTTATTCTTTGCCTCTATCACTTCTGCTTGCAATGCATATACCTCATGCTCTTTAGTCTTCAAAAGAAGACTCACTTCGGATGCTTTGTCAATGGTTGCTGCTGAATAAGCTCCCGCAAATTGCGACAGCTTTGTTAAATCTTCAGAGGGACTTAATTCTCCCTTCCAGACGACATTGCCCGTGACTGTTTGCTCATTTGAAATAGAAGGTTGATCAAGCCTTCGCCTCTTCCTTGAGCGTCTTACAACGGCTTTATGCTTAGGGCTGTAGAAAATGTCTAGAGGAGGAATTTCCTCTACCTGAAGATCAACTTGATCAGATGGATTCTGAGTAACTTCTTCTACGTTCTGTAATGTGGGTGGGCCGCTGGTTCCTTCAAGAACCGGAGAAACAATAGTATCGGGAGTCTTTAAGGCATCTGAGTCTTTGGAGGCTTCTTTACCACTTATAATGGAATCAAATTGATTCCATTCCTTAATTAATTCAGTATCAACAGAGATTTGCTTACTCTGTTCTTTTTCTTTTTCAATTCTCTGCTGTTCTTCAAATGCCTTCCGCTGTTGCTCCTCTTGTACTCTCTGTTGCTGTTCCTCCAATTCCTTTTTCTGCCTATCTTCCAGTTCTTTCCTTATTTTTTCTTCTTCCTCTCGTTTCCTCTGTTCTTCTATTTCCCTTTGTCTTCTTTGCTCTTCTTGCTCAATTTGTGCTTTTTGCTGCCTTTCTATTTGTTCTCTTCTATGACTTTCTGCCTACAGCTTTCTTTGACTTTCCTCCTGTTCTCTAATTGTAACGGGAGGTGAATTTATTTCTGGTTGATCAGGCTCGCTTGAGGATGAAGTTGGGGTTGTAGATAATAACTTTAGAGGCAAAGTTTGCAATCTTTGCTTTCTAAGTTTATTAAATTCAGTTAATTCCATATCTTCATATCTCATCGCAGCAAGTTGTTTGACTTGGCTTATTGAATCAGCACCCATGAACAGGTCGTCAAACTGGTCTTCTTGGTGAACAACCTTTGTCAGCTTAGCCTGTTCCAAGGCAATGAAAGCAGTCTTTTTCGGGTCATAGAGTCTGTTGGGAATAGAAACTAGAGATAGCATTTGGAGTTTTGCTGCTTCCTTTTCTGCATGCTTATAATTTAGCAGCGTGTAAACTCCAATTCTTAAAGGAAACGATGGCCATCCTCTCTTCTTCTCCTCTTTGAGAGTTTGGGTGACACCTTCAGACATGATCTGATAAGAGATTTCTCGGGCTAACAGTTTGTCTGGCATGTATAAGGGAAGAACATGTGGCCTGGCCTTGCTTCCAAAAACTCTGATATAAGAAAAACATTCTTCGCCGAACCAATGGGCTACGGCTGGTAGGTCAAAAGAGGCTTCATAGGAAATCCTAGGGATAGATCTGTCAAAAATAGAATAGTGAACGGGAACCATAAAACCATTGCAAATTTGGTACAAATGGTCTTTGTGAGAAGGTTTCCACAATTTACGATGATACAAATGAATAGGTGTTGGGTCATGGGTTGTCCATCTCCAACCAAGGACAGGAAACTCAGAATTAAAACAAAGGGCATCCATAATGTATGCAGAGTAATAAAAAGGTGGGATTTTTCTCTCAGTGACTCTGGTTTTGGCCCTAAACTCACGAATAGCTAAGACCAACTTATCAGACAGGATAGTGGCCCAATCCATAATTATACTATTAACGGCCGCTTCCATTAAGGGAACCATATCAACATGGATATTTGCAGAATCATGAAATCCCCACAATCTACACATCATAATTCCAGCATAGCAGTAAGGTGAAGCCAAAGAGGCATTGGAGTACTTACCCGACACATCCTGCTTGTGTTTTGCTGGATTTTGCCTCCAATCTCGGAGAGGTTCGGCTGGTGATTCATTCTCTCTGGCGAATTTCTCCACAAATGCTCTGTTATAGACTTGCTCGGGATTGGGCAAATGATACA
The DNA here is from genome assembly GCA_031772625.1 of Pinus tabuliformis. Lineage (NCBI taxonomy): Eukaryota > Viridiplantae > Streptophyta > Pinopsida > Pinales > Pinaceae > Pinus > Pinus tabuliformis. The sequence goes on from CM062807.1 coordinate 1,334,945,163, forward strand.
TTCGTCTCAAGTCGTCAGGCTTGAAGGAGCCGAAAATCCTTCCATCCTTAGAAACGAAGGTTCTATTAGTGAGAGGAATTTCTTCAATTGCCCAATGTACCACATCAGTATAAGGCAAGACTTGTTCCCTGGCTGCTATTCTGTGCAGAAAAGAATCAGCCAAATCTTTAAGAGTTGCCTCAAACTTTCTTAGTTCATCTGCACTTGCCTCCATTACTGTCGCTTCTGGTTGTTCTCCTTCTAGCAAATTGTATGTCCCTTGCCATGTAGTACCAGTAAGACCAGTGCATGTAGTATCTGAGATTAATCTTTTCCTTGAAGCTGTAGCAGCTTGGCCTGAGGCAGGTGTCGCAGTAGAACCTGCCACCTTCTTGAACTTCTTTCCCATCATATTCAGACTTCTCTCGGTAGTCGAATTCTACACAAGTGCAAGAGAAATCGTAACAAAGAAATAACAATGACAATCCATAACGGGATAAATATATAATTTGAAGCGTGGCGAGATTATTCCTAAAAGAAGCTGCGGATCTAATGATTTGAGAAGGCATCGTAGATGCAATAATGGTGATTTTACGGCCTGCAGCTTCATAAATGACCATTACTTAAGTTATTAAACCGAATGACCCCTTAAAGCGTGTAATAGATTTTTCAAAGGTCTAATCGTAATTGCTCGTTAATTCGAAGGGGCAAAGCTTTAAATACGCATGCATTACCTTATCCCTTTACTTAACGGTATCTTGAGATCTGTGTTGTTGTCAAATCGGATTTAAATCTAACTTTAATGCTTTGAAATAATCACCTTTTGGAACTGAGGTCATCATTAAGCGTCATCATATCGCATCGGAAGTGTGTGTGTGGCGTTATCACTTGGGAAAGTTCTTTAGCGAACGCCGATTGCGATATCGCATTCGGCGCGTGAACATAACCCCTAAATGTGTATCAATTGCTTTTAGCGAATGCCGATAGCGATATCGCATCGGGGAAAAGATATAAACGTCTTATGAAACTGCGTAGGATTGTGCCGATTGCCGATATGCGATATCGCATCGGGCCGGAGTGTCAAAACATTTTTCACAAGAAATAGTGCCGTGCCGATAGCTGATTGCCGATATCGCGTCGCATCGGGGAAATGGTATGTGCCCTTTTGTGTGTGCATTGGCTATTGCCGATGGCCGATAGCGATATCGCATCGGGAAAAACCAAGATGGCAACCGAACTTGCGATTACTTTTTTGGACTTAACCAAAAATTGCTTAACATTTGTTCAACAAGGGTTTTTTGCATAAATTCATTTGATTATCATACCTTATTTGAACAAGTTTATTAATGCCAATTAAAATTTTTAAAAGGGACCCATTTCATATGTAAATTGTTTATGATAAAAATGTTATGAAATGGGGGGTTGTTGTAGGGCACAACAATTGGCGATTCGCTGGCAGAACCAGTTATCTCTGAACTAACATTTATACTTACACTTTCTCAAATAGAATCTTTATAAAAGGAAGGAAATTTCTAATATAACTAGATATCTATTGATTCTAAATAAAACAGGTTTCTTCATTTAACTTCCTCTTTTTATAAATGCACTTCGAGTATTAAAATAAGTCCTTATTGGTTTGTAAAAGTAAAAATATAAAACTTTTCCATATCAGCTTTTTAAAATAAACTCCTCTGTCACAGGTAGAGCCTCTGCTGCCAGCAAACATTCATAGTCTCGGCAGGGTTACCTTTTAACCATGTTGTTGTCCATTGTTCCATTCACCTTAGAGTGTGACTAAACAGAATGAATTCAAAAGATATTCTCGTATTTTTTTGAATTTCAATTTCTTTTTTCTTAAGATAAAAGCCATTGTCCTGGTTTGGTGGCCAGATAGGTGACAATGCCATTCACGGGTAGTAATTAAACTGAACAAGCTGGCTCGTGATGAGACCCCTTGTCTTGAGATTTCAAGCCATTACCCTGTTTGGTATGCAGTTTTGGTAATGTCAGTTAAATTATTTTCCTATGAACATGGTAAGCAGGCTTGTGATAAGACCTCTTATCTTTAATCTTTTATATTTTAGAATTACACTCTGAGTAATCAAAACTGTTGGTGAATGGGATGAACAATTATCTTATTAAGAATAAATGGATGACAGGTTTAAGAGTTGAAGATGCTGAAGATGAATTAGCTCCTATTTTCGTATAGATAACCTTTGGGGACTAATTTCAACCACTCAAGATGATTCAAAGAACTTCGTTCAGAGTGAAGTTTACAAAGGTGAGTCTGTAATGCTCAGAATAAAAAGATATCTAATTTCCTAGAAATGATCTCTCTCGGTTCAGGATGCTATTTTTAAAAAGTAAATATTAATATTATTATGGCGAGACAGCTTTTGTTTACAGCGAAAGGTCAATGGGAATGTCCCACATTCTTATTCCTACAAATCCTACAAACTAGGAAAAACTAATAAGCTACGAAGAGAAGGGGTTACCTCCTCAGTTAAAGAATTTCTTCAGAATTAGACCATTGACAGGGAGAGAATCTCTCACCCCTGATAGATTTTGAAGTATGAATGTGGAATGGCCTACTTTTTCACAGATCTGAAATGGTCCTAGCCACAGTTTTTGGAATTTGGAATGTTTACCTTTGTCTTCATGGGCTTTGTCCCATTTCAGGACTAGATCTCCGACTTCAAATTGTCTAGGGCTGGATGAGGCTAGATCGAAAGCTGCTTTAATGACTTGCTGATGTCTTGCATGTGTAACCTTGGCTTTATCCCTTTCTTCTTCAATTTTGAGTATTTGATCATGTCTAAACTGTATAGAAGAAGAGGGAGTTTCGTCTATAAATTGCACTAGGGCTAAAGATGGGAGAAGAAGATTGGTTGGTACGACTGCTTCTTTTCCATAAACAAGATTAAACGGAGAGGTCCCTATGGAAGCTTTTTGTGTAATTCTATCGGCCCATAATGCAAATACCAAGGATTTATGCCAGTTCTTATGATTCTCTTCAATTGTTCGCTTAATGATTTTGATTAGATTTTGATTAGTTGATTCTGCTAGGCCGTTACCCTGGGGGTAATAGTTGGCAGAATACTTTAATTTGAATCCTCTTTTGATAGCGAAATCAATCATTGCATTGCCTGAGAAGTAAGAAGCATTATCAAAGACAAGAGCGTTTGGGACACCAAACCTGGTTACGATGAACTGATCTATAAATTCGATGATTGCTTCCGAGTTTGTTGTCTTTAATGGAACTGCTTCTACCCACTTTGTAAAGTAATCAGTTGCTGTAAGGATATACTTGTGTTGCTTGGAAGATGAAGGATTTATTTCTCCAATGATGTCCAATCCCCATTGTTCAAAAGGTTGTTCAATGTTGATTGGTTGTAAAGGGAAAGCTGGCTTTTGTTGTCTTCCACTGGCAGTTTGGCACTTAATGCATTTCCTTACATATTCATGAGCATCCTTAAACAAAGTAGGCCAGTAATATCCGGCATGAATTACTTTATGAGCTGTTGTATCAGCTCCAAAATGTCCTCCTGCCGGTCCATCGTGTAGCTCCTGCAAAACCTTTTGAGCTTCAGGTTTCTCAAGGCATCTTAGTAATACAGAATCATAGTTTCTCCTGAAGAGCACATCATTAATAAGAGAAAAACTCTTAGCTTTCAATCTAATGGCTCTTTTATTCTTGTAGGACAAATTGGTAGGTGCATAACCATTCTTTAAATAAAAGATTAAATCTGAATATTGAGATTCGGAATCCGGTATACTTAGCTGATTGACTTCTTGGTTTTGCTCTGTATCACCTGATTCAGGAATGTTTGATGCTCCTGCTAAGATCCTGCAAAAACCTTGACCTTTAACAAATTTTGCTGGCTTTATTTCTAGATCATATTCTTGGAGGGCTGCGACCCAATTTGCCCTCTTTTCTCCCAATTCCTTTTGAATTAATAGTTGCCTGACTGCGGAGAAAGGAACTATTACTTTAGTATGGGTTTTAAGAAGAAAGGGTCGATAATGTTTGACTGCTTTAAAGACAGCAAAAGCTTGTTTCTCAATTTCGGAATAATTCAATTCGGCGCCTTGAAAGTTAGAACTGAAGAACGAAATGGGTGCTTCCAAATTGTCATCATTCAACTGAGTTAGTACTGCTGCGTAAGATAAGTCGGATGCAATAGTATATAATGTAAAATGATTAGCAAGATTTGGAGTATTCAGGGCTGGGACATTGATTATGGATTGTTTAATATCATGAAAAGCTTGCTTTTCTTCTAGTCCCCATCTGAAGGTTGAATTCTTTTTAATCATCTTTTGCAGTGGTAGTACAATCTGTGAAAAATCTGGAACAAATCGCTTAACGAAATTAATTTGTCCTAAAAACGACTGCATCGATTTTTTATTGTGTGGAAAAGGAATTTCAGAAATTTCTTTAATTCGCTCAGGATCTACATAAATGCCATCCTTAGATACAATAAACCCTAAGAGCTTGCCTTGGTTGAGAGCGAAGAAAGACTTTTTCGGGTTAAGAGAGATACCATATGTTTTGCATCGTTGAAAAATCTGATTTAAATCATGCAAGTGATTATATCTCTTTTTAGAATATACAGTAATGTCATCGAGGTAGACAACTACTGTTCGGTTAATTAACCCTCTAAAGGCTGTATCCATAGCTCTTTGAAATGTCGCTCCTGCATTTATGAGTCCGAAAGGCATCTTTTGGTATGCGTAAGTTCCCCATTTTGTTCTGAATGTAGTTTTTAATTGGTCATCAGGGTGGACCAGCACTTGATTGTATCCTGAGAAACCATCAAGAAAAGACATCAATTCAGATCCTGCTACCGATTGAAGGATTTGCTCCATGGTAGGCAGAGGGAAGTTATCTTTTAAGCTTGCCTTATTTAAATTTCTGAAATCAATACAGATTCTGATGTCGCCGTTTTTCTTCCTGACGGGTACCATATTGGAGACCCAGTTTGAGTGTCGGACAGGGAAGATAATCTTAGCTTTTAAAAGCTTATTAAGTTCCGACTTTATCTGGCTCTCCAAATTTGGATGGATTTTTCTTAACTTCTGCTGGATTGGTTTTTGATCGGGAAGCATAGGAATAGTGTGTTGTATGATAGATGTATCATATGTCTTAAGGTCATCATACTTCCAAGCAAAAACTTGTTTGTTTTTTCTTAAAAGTTTGATAAATGCTTCCTTTTCTATTGTAGAAAGTCCTAATCCTAAATTTATATTTTGAGGAGTTTGAGCCGTTCCTAAATTAATCAATTCAAACCTAAGAGTAGAGCTCTGGAGTTTAGCATTAATTACAGGTTTAAACCTATCTTTGATGTCATAAAGGTCTTCAAGCTTTACCACAGGTTTAGGAATAACGTTATCTTGAGATGTTTGCTTCATTTGAGAATCATGCTCATCCTCTTCAATGACTTGATTGTCATAGGACTTTTCAGAGGTCAAAAATTGCAAAATATCCTCGTCATGGTTGAAAACCCTCCAGTTAGTGATGTTATCAGGAACTGAAGGTCTAAAAATTAACTCTACAGAAAATCTATCAAGACTATAGTCTTCGGAAGGGAGGAGTTTGGAAGCTACGTTGGCTAGCAAATCAGCTGCTGAATTTTGCGATCTTGGGATTGAAAAAATATTGAATGCTGAGAAATGCGAAGTGAGATCTTGCACTAGCGTTTGATAATGCTTAAGGTGGCTTGAGAGGCAATGAATTGTATTCCTTACCTGTTTAACAATGATCTCACTATCGCCGAATACTTTTAAATATTGGACTTTAAGGTCAATTGCCTTATATAATCCCTGCAGTAGTGCTTCGTATTCGGCTGTATTGTTGGTGCATTCAAATTCTAATCTACAAGAAAGCATTGTCTTTTCGCCTTTTGGACTAACCAAAATGCAACCTGCTCCTGAGCCCTCGCTGGACTTAGAGCCATCAAAATACAAAGACCAAAATAAAGGAGAATCAGAAATATTTACATCCTTTTGATCTACATTAAAGCATTTGGATAAATTTGATTGTGAAAATTTTTCTACTTGAGATGTACAATGATTAACTTGAAAAGGGGAAGATTGGGCAACAAAATTGCCAAAGAATGACTGTGAAGAATAATTTCCCAAAATGTTATTGTTGAAAGCCACCGGCTGGTTTTCTTGTTCGAAATCGGTTACTGTATGAGTCATATGCTTCTCACGGTCGATCCTTATTTGATTTGGCTTACCCTTGTAGGGGAGCCACATATGTGACCAATCCGTGGAAATGTATCCATGCAGTTTCTCAGACCAGTCTCTGCTCAAAATTAAACCGTAAAATTCAGGTATGTCGGCTATCAAAATGTCTATTCTCTGTACTATTCTGGGATCAGCAGACAACCTGATAGTCACGGAATTAATCTCTCCTATGACCTGTACTTTGGTTCTGTCTAACTGTACAATGTGGATGGCTGACTTCTGGGGTTCTATGTTCAGCTTAGAACAAACTGAAGCTGGCATAATATTGGATGAAGCCCCTGAATCAATTAAACAGTTATGCAGATTTCGATTATAGATTTCATAGGTGAGCAAGAAAGGTGGGGTATGAGAATTGGATCTATCTCCAATCAGAACCGAATCGGTAGCCTCGACCATATCTGGAGGGGGTTGTCCTGAATCATTAGCAGCTTTTGAACTGGGAAGAGGGGAAGAGGGAATAGCGTTAAATTCCCTTAGGAGCAATTTTTGCTGATGTTTTAATTTACCTAGTTCAAACATGGTTATGTTTGCCTTGGTCTTTTTCATGTCATCGACAATATTATACTCCATATGGTCAGATACCACTAGTGTTTTGGATGTTGAAGGAGAATTAGAAATTGGAGGCTGGTTTTGAGGGGCTGCTACCGAGATTTCTTCGGAAGAACTTTTTCTTTTGGTGTGGCAGCACCTGCACTCCTCTTTTTTGTAGTTGTTTGAGTAGGTTCAGAAGCGATTTTACTTCTTGTAGTAACAGGAAAAGCTTCTTCTTGATTCTCAGTGTCAGAATTTGGGAGTATGAAATCCCACATACCATGGCACTCAACTACTTCTTCTTCATCATCTGTCTGTGAGGATGATTCCTCTTCTTCATCTTCCTGTTCAGAATCTGCATTAGATATAACATTGGGTGGCTTTGTTTCTGTTTTCTTAAAAGTTCTAAATGGTCTTTTGGTTGAAGTTTCAGCCACCTGTTTTTTAATTTCGACCATTTCATTAGACAATGTTTTAAGGACCTTTTGTAAACCCTCCATGTCATATGGGTCTTTTGGGGTTTTCTTCTTGGAATCTTCTTTAAATGAAACTTTTTTAGATTTTCTATCTTCCAAAACTGCTTTCTTTTCTAGGGCATTTATCCGTTTTTCGACGGCAAGTGCTTCTTTCATATTCTCGGCTAAGGTAGGTTTGCCAGCCCTGTCAACAAAAATAGCTATGTTGGAAGGGAGAGCAGTAATGTACCATTCGCTTCTGATTTGTTCACTTGGCTTAGAAGCAGTGGGGATTTTATTTAAGAGTTTATTGAATCGGGCATTAAACTCTTTTACTGGTTCTCTATGTTCTATTCTCAAATTGGAGAGGTCGTTTATTAGAGTCGCCAGAGACCTGTCATCTCCATATTTGATAAGAAATTGCTCTTGGCACATAGCCCAGCTGGTAATAGAACCAGAAGGTAATGAGAAGTACCAGGATCCTGCCGATCCTTGCAGAGTATAAGGAAAAAGTCTTACAACAACATCTTGTTCTGTCACTCCTTTCAAGTTAATTGCTAACATGAAATTGTTAATATGTTCTTCAGCTTGTGTTCCGTTATCTGGATTAAATTTAGGCAACCATTTTTCTGGAGCATCAGGTAGATCATGTAATGGTCCGGGCATATTGACTGCACCTGGCTGAGTCCATGGATCTGCCATTATGCTGGTGATATTAGTTGTTACTACTATTGGTATTCCAGATGACTGAGGAGAAGAAGTTGTTAGAGAGAGAGTAGGTTGAGATGCTGTAGTACTTATTCCTTGATGGACAACAATGTGTAATGGGGGAGTGGATGATTGACTTCGCAGAGGAGGAGTTGAGATGGAAGATATGGAAGAAAGATCTTCACTATCAGATACTTCAGTGATCTTCTTAGCCCTTTTCTTTTTGGGTAAAGGGAACTCAGTAGGTTCAATACCAAGTTTTTCGCTCTGAAGTCTGGTAAGTGGATGAGATAAGTTTAACTGCGAGGTCGCACTGCTTTGTGATACTTCAGATTTCTGAGGCGAAATCGAGAAGCTCTGAAGTTTATGGATAAGAGACTGAACTTCAGGGGATTCAAGACTTAAATGTTCTGAAATATTATGGGTGTGAGCAGTGGTGATTGATTCTTCTTTTTCTTGATCATGTGCTGGAGAACCAGCATGTGATTGAGAAGGAGAAGATGGTTTGGAGGGGGAATTACTCTTAGAATGGTTTGTGGACCTGGACCTACTTGCCATTCACAGTTGATGGCCCTCCTTCTAGCGCCAAAAATGTTGATGCCCCGAAATTCGTTGCAACAACATCGGGGAAACCACCCGGTCCGGAACTTAGTGCAGCTCCTTTTCCGTTTGGAATAGTGGCTCCGACTGGGGATAACGGGACCAGTTTCCCAAAGATTATAAGTGAACGGGATGGATGGATGATTTAAGATATGAAATGATAATAAACAAATAACTAAACTATAAAAGAAATACAAAAACTATAAGCTAATCCCGGGACTTATCAATTCAGACAGTACAGCGTTTGATAAACTATGCTTAATGACAGGCATATAGATGACACTAACAACAAGCATAGATGTTTAATCATTTGAGATTGCTCTGCGTAAGTAGTTACGCAGAGCTATAATAGCGAATTACTGCACTCAGTCATTTATATCATTGATACATACATGAGTGAAAGATAACAAATCACAAAACATTCAATAGTGATATGAAATGCAGACTTGTTGTTGTATTACATACATGTATTCAATAATAGCAAAGTAATAACACAGCAATTCATATAACTGAAAAGAGAACAGATACAGATAATAGTACCATGCAAGCTGTTTGATCAATCCAATATATTAATCGCTATGTCGCAGTCCTTCCTTCCAACCAGAAAGCATTCCAAGCAAACGACAATAGTGCACAATTTACTTAAACAGCATTCCAAGTAAAATTAAGGACCAGTGGTCGAGTTTCAAAAAGAATATAGACTGAAGCACAATAGTGCAAACTTCAGCCTTTTAGTCTTTTACAAAATTTTACGACCCTTTCCAAAACAATGAAAGGGTCTATAAATACTATGCTAATCTAACTACTAAATATCTAAAAACTGAAAACTAAGAAATCGGCATCAACAAATATCATTTTGCATTTGGGTGATTCGGCAGTCGGCGACGATGCTTCAGTCAGCTGTCTCTTTGCCTTTACTCTTTCGCTGACATATCGCCAGCATTGGCTCTACTTCTGGTGGAGTATTGAGGCGAGAAGTCAGCTGTGCATCATATGTGGCATCTTGGAAATCGGCGATCAGGTATCGGAGAGCGTCGGTTAGGCAGTTAAGAGCCGACCTTTGAGAATGCGGTTTAATCAGGAAAAGCCAGTATGCATCGGAGGTCAAGGTATTCACTCCAGCGATTAACCGCCCTTGTTCTTCCAGCTTAAGATAATTCTTGTGCTCCAGCATATTCGCGGTTGTTATGTTTCCAGGTGTGCATTGTGAAATCATGTTAGCCAGATACAATGTATCATTGACTATATTGATCATGTTTTTGGAAATTGTTTTGCACCTGGATGCTGCCCTCTCTGCCTTCATTACCTGTGTTTCCCATTCCATGAAAAGTATGTTCTTGTATGTTTCACTAATTCGGGCTAAATTAGCAGCTTGCCCTTCTGGAGTATCTTGCCATTCAATATATTCTATTATTTCATCTTCGGCCTGATCCAAGTTAGTCCTGGCTTTCTCGATTTGCCCACATACTGCTGTAGATATATCACAAAGTGACTCAGCTTCAACTAGCTGTTGGCACAAAAGTCTGATCTGAGATATCAAAGCGCCATTTATCAGAGTTGCCTCTGCTCTGAAATCTTCAATACTCTTGGCACCTTTGATACCTTCAAGCTGTGCTGAGAGCTGAACTATTTGATCCTCTTTAGATTTCATTAACAGCTCATTTGATGCCTCCAACTGTGATAATGCCTCTGCCAATTCTCGTGCTTTAATGTCACTTTGGTCTATCCTTAGTTTTTCAATTTGCTGGGTTAACAAATGATTCTCTTGTTGTTGAGCCAGCAATTGTTCTTCTGCCTGTGTCGCCTTATTCTTTGCCTCTATCACTTCTGCTTGCAATGCATATACCTCATGCTCTTTAGTCTTCAAAAGAAGACTCACTTCGGATGCTTTGTCAATGGTTGCTGCTGAATAAGCTCCCGCAAATTGCGACAGCTTTGTTAAATCTTCAGAGGGACTTAATTCTCCCTTCCAGACGACATTGCCCGTGACTGTTTGCTCATTTGAAACAGAAGGTTGATCAAGCCTTCGCCTCTTCCTTGAGCGTCTTACAACGGCTTTATGCTTAGGGCTGTAGAAAATGTCTAGAGGAGGAATTTCCTCTACCTGAAGATCAACTTGATCAGATGGATTCTGAGTAACTTCTTCAACGTTCTGTAATGTGGGTGGGCCGCTGGTTCCTTCAAGAACCGGAGAAACAGTAGTATCGGGAGTCTTTAAGGCATCTGAGTCTTTGGAGGCTTCTTTACCACTTATAATGGAATCAAATTGATTCCATTCCTTAATCAATTCAGTATCAACAGAGATTTGCTTACTCTGTTCTTTTTCTTTTTCAATTCTCTGCTGTTCTTCGAATGCCTTCCGCTGTTGCTCCTCTTGTACTCTCCGTTGCTGTTCCTCCAATTCCTTTTTCTGCCTATCTTCCAGTTCTTTCCTTATTTTTTCTTCTTCCTCTCGTTTCCTCTGTTCTTCTATTTCCCTTTGTCTTCTTTGCTCTTCTTGCTCAATTTGTGCTTTTTGCTGCCTTTCTATTTGTTCTCTTCTATGACTTTCTGCCTGCAGCTTTCTTTGACTTTCCTCCTGTTCTCTAATTGTAACGGGAGGTGAATTTATTTCTGGCTGATCAGGCTCGCTTGAGGATGAAGTTGGGGTTGTAGATAATAACTTTAGAGGCAAAGTTTGCAACCTTTGCTTTCTAAGTTTATTAAATTCAGTTAATTCCATATCTTCATATCTCATCGCAGCAAGTTGTTTGACTTGGCTTATTGAATCAGCACCCATGAACAGGTCGTCAAACTGGTCTTCTTGGTGAACAACCTTTGTCAGCTTAGCCTGTTCCAAGGCAATGAAAGCAGTCTTTTTCGGGTCATAGAGTCTGTTGGGAATAGAAACTAGAGATAGCATTTGGAGTTTTGCTGCTTCCTTTTCTGCATGCTTATAATTTAGCAGCGTATAAACTCCAATTCTTAAAGGAAACGATGGCCATCCTCTCTTCTTCTCCTCTTTGAGAGTTTGGGTAACACCTTCAGACATTATCTGATAAGAGATTTCTCGGGCTAACAGTTTGTCTGGCATGTATAAGGGAAGAACATGCGGCCTGGCCTTGCTTCCAAAAACTCTGATATAAGAAAAACATTCTTCGCCGAACCAATGGGCTACGGCTGGTAGGTCAAAAGAGGCTTCATAGGAAATCCTAGGGATAGGTCTGTCAAAAATAGAATAGTGAACGGGAACCATAAAACCATTGCAAATTTGGTACAAATGGTCTTTGTGAGAAGGTTTCCACAATTTACGATGATACAAATGAATAGGTGTTGGGTCATGGGTTGTCCATCTCCAACCAAGGACAGGAAACTCAGAATTAAAACAAAGGGCATCCATAATGTATGCAGAGTAATAAAAAGGTGGGATTTTTCTCTCAGTGACTCTGGTTTTGGCCCTAAACTCACGAATAGCTAAGACCAACTTATCAGACAGGATAGTGGCCCAATCCATAATTATACTATTAACGGCCGCTTCCATTAAGGGAACCATATCAACATGGATATTTGCAGAATCATGAAATCCCCACAATCTACACATCATAATTCCAGCATAGCAGTAAGGTGAAGCCAAAGAGGCATTGGAGTACTTACCCGACATATCCTGCTTGTGTTTTGCTGGATTTTGCCTCCAATCTCGGAGAGGTTCGGCTGGTGATTCATTCTCTCTGGCGAATTTCTCCACAAATGCTCTGTTATAGACTTGCTCGGGATTGGGCAAATGATACATTCGTCTCAAGTCGTCAGGCTTGAAGGAGCCGAAAATCCTTCCATCCTTAGAAACGAAGGTTCTATTAGTGAGAGGAATTTCTTCAATTGCCCAACGTACCACATCAGTATAAGGCAAGACTTGTTCCCTGGCTGCTATTCTGTGCAGAAAAGAATCAGCCAAATCTTTAAGAGTTGCCTCAGACTTTCTTAGTTCATCCACACTTGCCTCCATTACTGTCGCTTCTGGTTGTTCTCCTTCTAGCAAATTGTATGTCCCTTGCCATGTAGTACCAGTAAGACCAGTGCATGTAGTATCTGAGATTAAGCCTTTCCTTGAAGCTGTAGCAGCTTGGCCTGAGGCAGGTGTCGCAGTAGAACCTGCCACCTTCTTGAACTTCTTTCCCATCATATTCAGACTTCTCTCGGTAGTCGAATTCTACACAAGTGCAAGAGAAATCGTAACAAAGAAATAACAATGACAATCCATAACGGGATAAATATATAATTTGAAGCGTGGCGAGATTATTCCTAAAAGAAGCTGCGGATCTAATGATTTGAGAAGGCATCGTAGATGCAATGATGGTGATTTTACGGCCTGCAGCTTCATAAATGACCATTACTTAAGTTATTAAACCGAATGACCCCTTAAAGCGTGTAATAGATTTTTCAAAGGTCTAATCGTAATTGCTCGTTAATTCGAAGGGGCAAAGCTTTAAATACGCATGCATTACCTTATCCCTTTACTTAACGGTATTTTGAAATCTGTGTTTTGTCAAATCGATTTAAATATAACTTTAATGCTTTGAAATAATCACCTTTTGGAACTGAGGTCATCATTAAGCGTCATCATATCGCATCGGAAGTGTGTGTGTGGCGTTATCACTTGGGAAAGTTCTTTAGCGAACGCCGATTGCGATATCGCATTCGGCGCGCGAACATAACCCCTAAATGTGTATCAATTGCTTTTAGCGAATGCCGATAGCGATATCGCATCGGGGAAAAGATATAAACGTCTTATGAAAATGCGTAGGATTGTGCCGATTGCCGATATGCGATATCGCATCGGGCCGGAGTGTTAAAACATTTTTCACAAGACATAGTGCCGTGCCGATAGCCGATTGCCGATATCGCGTCGCATCGGGGAAAAGGTATGTGCCCTTTTGTGTGTGCATTGGCTATTGCCGATGGCCGATAGCGATATCGCATCGGGAAAAACCAAGATGGCAACCGAACTTGCGATTACTTTTTTGGACTTAACCAAAAATTGCTTATCATTTGTTCAACAAGGGTTTTTTGCATAAATTCATTTGATTATCATACCTTATTTGAACAAGTTTATTAATGCCAATTAAAATTTTTAAAAGGGACCCATTTCATATGTAAATTGTTTGTGATAAAAATGTTATGAAATGGGGGGTTGTTGTAGGGCACAACAATTGGCGATTCGCTGGCAGAACCAGTTATCTCTGAACTAACATTTATACTTACACTTTCTCAAATAGAATCTTTATAAAAGAAAGGAAATTTCTAATATAACTAGATATCTATTGATTCTAAATAAAACAGGTTTCTTCATTTAACTTCCTCTTTTTATAAATGCACTTCGAGTATTAAAATAAGTCCTTATTGGTTTGTAAAAGTAAAAATAGAAAACTTTTCCATATCAGCTTTTAAAATAAACTCCTCTGTCACAGGTAGAGCCTCTGCTGCCAGCAAACATTCATAGTCTCGGCAGGGTTACCTTTTAACCATGTTGTTGTCCATTGTTCCATTCACCTTAGAGTGTGACTAAACAGAATGAATTCAAAAGATATTCTCGTATTTTTTTGAATTTCAATTTCTTTTTTCTTAAGATAAAAGCCATTGTCCTGGTTTGGTGGCCAGATAGGTGACAATGCCATTCACGGGTAGTAATTAAACTGAACAAGCTGGCTCGTGATGAGACCCCTTGTCTTGAGATTTCAAGCCATTACCCTGTTTGGTATGCAGTTTTGGTAATGTCAGTTAAATTATTTTCCTATGAACATGGTAAGCAGGCTTGTGATAAGACCTCTTATCTTTAATCTTTTATATTTTAGAATTACACTCTGAGTAATCAAAACTGTTGGTGAATGGGATGAACAATTATCTTATTAAGAATAAATGGATGACAGGTTTAAGAGTTGAAGATGCTGAAGATGAATTAGCTCCTATTTTCGTATAGATAACCTTTGGGGACTAATTTCAACCACTCAAGATGATTCAAAGAACTTCGTTCAGAGTGAAGTTTACAAAGGTGAGTCTGTAATGCTCAGAATAAAAAGATATCTAATTTCCTAGAAATGATCTCTCTCGGTTCAGGATGCTATTTTTAAAAAGTAAATATTAATATTATTATGGCGAGACAGCTTTTGTTTACAGCGAAAGGTCAATGGGAATGTCCCACATTCTTATTCCTACAAATCCTACAAACTATGAAAAACTAATAAGCTACGAAGAGAAGGGGTTACCTCCTCAGTTAAAGAATTTCTTCAGAATTAGACCATTGACAGGGAGAGAATCTCTCACCCCTGATAGATTTTGAAGTATGAATGTGGAATGGCCTACTTTTTCACAGATCTGAAATGGTCCTAGCCACAGTTTTTGGAATTTGGAATGTTTACCTTTGTCTTCATGGGCTTTGTCCCATTTCAGGACTAGATCTCCGACTTCAAATTGTCTAGGGCTGGATGAGGCTAGATCGAAAGCTGCTTTAATGACTTGCTGATGTCTTGCATGTGTAACCTTGGCTTTATCCCTTTCTTCTTCAAGTTTGAGTATTTGATCATGTCTAAACTGTATAGAAGAAGAAGGAGTTTCGTCTATAAATTGCACTAGGGCTAAAGATGGGAGAAGAAGATTGGTTGGTACGACTGCTTCTTTTCCATAAACAAGATTAAACGGAGAGGTCCCTATGGAAGCTTTCTGTGTAATTCTATCGGCCCATAATGCAAATACCAAGGATTTATGCCAGTTCTTATGATTCTCTTCAATTGTTCGCTTAATGATTTTGATTAGATTTTTATTAGTTGATTCTGCTAGGCCGTTACCCTGGGGGTAATAGTTGGCAGAATACTTTAATTTGAATCCTCTTTTGATAGCGAAATCAATCATTGCATTGCCTGAGAAGTAAGAAGCATTATCAAAGACAAGAGCGTTTGGGACACCAAACCTGGTTACGATGAACTGATCTATAAATTCGATGATTGCTTCCGAGTTTGTTGTCTTTAATGGAACTGCTTCTACCCACTTTGTAAAGTAATCAGTTGCTGTAAGGATATACTTGTGTTGCTTGGAAGATGAAGGATTTATTTCTCCAATGATGTCCAATCCCCATTGTTCAAAAGGTTGTTCAATGTTGATTGGTTGTAAAGGGAAAGCTGGCTTTTGTTGTCTTCCACTGGCAGTTTGGCACTTAATGCATTTCCTTACATATTCATGAGCATCCTTAAACAAAGTAGGCCAGTAATATCCGGCATGAATTACTTTATGAGCTGTTGTATCAGCTCCAAAATGTCCTCCTGCCGGTCCATCGTGTAGCTCCTGCAAAACCTTTTGAGCTTCAGGTTTCTCAAGGCATCTTAGTAATACAGAATCATAGTTTCTCCTGAAGAGCACATCATTAATAAGAGAAAAACTCTTAGCTTTCAATCTAATGGCTCTTTTATTCTTGTAGGACAAATTGGTAGGTGCATAACCATTCTTTAAATAAAAGATTAGATCTGAATATTGAGATTCGGAATCCGGTATACTTAGCTGATTGACTTCTTGGTTTTGCTCTGTATCACCTGATTCAGGAATGTTTGATGCTCCTGCTAAGATCCTGCAAAAACCTTGACCTTTAACAAATTTTGCTGGCTTTATTTCTAGATCATATTCTTGGAGGGCTGCGACCCAATTTGCCCTCTTTTCTCCCAATTCCTTTTGAATTAATAGTTGCCTAACTGCGGAGAAAGGAACTATTACTTTAGTATGGGTTTTAAGAAGAAAGGGTCGATAATGTTTGACTGCTTTAAAGACAGCAAAAGCTTGTTTCTCAATTTCGGAATAATTCAATTCGGCGCCTTGAAAGTTAGAACTGAAGAACGAAATGGGCGCTTCCAAATTGTCATCATTCAACTGAGTTAGTACTGCTGCGTAAGATAAGTCGGATGCAATAGTATATAATGTAAAATGATTAGCAAGATTTGGAGTATTCAGGGCTGGGACATTGATTATGGATTGTTTAATATCATGAAAAGCTTGCTTTTCTTCTAGTCCCCATCTGAAGGTTGAATTCTTTTTAATCATCTTTTGCAGTGGTAGTACAATCTGTGAAAAATCTGGAACAAATCGCTTAACGAAATTAATTTGTCCTAAAAACGACTGCATCGATTTTTTATTGTGTGGAAAAGGAATTTCAGAAATTTCTTTAATTCGCTCAGGATCTACATAAATGCCATCCTTAGATACAATAAACCCTAAGAGCTTGCCTTGGTTGAGAGCGAAGAAAGACTTTTTCGGGTTAAGAGAGATACCATATGTTTTGCATCGTTGAAAAATCTGATTTAAATCATGCAAGTGATTATATCTCTTTTTAGAATATACAGTAATGTCATCGAGGTAGACAACTACTGTTCGGTTAATTAACCCTCTAAAGGCTGTATCCATAGCTCTTTGAAATGTCGCTCCTGCATTTATGAGTCCGAAAGGCATCTTTTGGTATGCGTAAGTTCCCCATTTTGTTCTGAATGTAGTTTTTAATTGGTCATCAGGGTGGACCAGCACTTGATTGTATCCTGAGAAACCATCAAGAAAAGACATCAATTCAGATCCTGCTACCGATTGAAGGATTTGCTCCATGGTAGGCAGAGGGAAGTTATCTTTTAAGCTTGCCTTATTTAAATTTCTGAAATCAATACAGATTCTGATGTCGCCGTTTTTCTTCCTGACGGGTACCATATTGGAGACCCAGTTTGAGTGTCGGACAGGGAAGATAATCTTAGCTTTTAAAAGCTTATTAAGTTCCGACTTTATCTGGCTCTCCAAATTTGGATGGATTTTTCTTAACTTCTGCTGGATTGGTTTTTGATCGGGAAGCATAGGAATAGTGTGTTGTATGATAGATGTATCATATGTCTTAAGGTCATCATACTTCCAAGCAAAAACTTGTTTGTTTTTTCTTAAAAGTTTGATAAATGCTTCCTTTTCTATTGTAGAAAGTCCTAATCCTAAATTTATATTTTGAGGAGTTTGAGCCGTTCCTAAATTAATCAATTCAAACCTAAGAGTAGAGCTCTGGAGTTTAGCATTAATTACAGGTTTAAACCTATCTTTGATGTCATAAAGGTCTTCAAGCTTTACCACAGGTTTAGGAATAACGTTATCTTGAGATGTTTGCTTCATTTGAGAATCATGCTCATCCTCTTCAATGACTTGATTGTCATAGGACTTTTCAGAGGTCAAAAATTGCAAAATATCCTCGTCATGGTTGAAAACCCTCCAGTTAGTGATGTTATCAGGAACTGAAGGTCTAAAAATTAACTCTACAGAAAATCTATCAAGACTATAGTCTTCGGAAGGGAGGAGTTTGGAAGCTACGTTGGCTAGCAAATCAGCTGCTGAATTTTGCGATCTTGGGATTGAAAAAATATTGAATGCTGAGAAATGCGAAGTGAGATCTTGCACTAGCGTTTGATAATGCTTAAGGTGGCTTGAGAGGCAATGAATTGTATTCCTTACCTGTTTAACAATGATCTCACTATCGCCGAATACTTTTAAATATTGGACTTTAAGGTCAATTGCCTTATATAATCCCTGCAGTAGTGCTTCGTATTCGGCTGTATTGTTGGTGCATTCAAATTCTAATCTACAAGAAAGCATTGTCTTTTCGCCTTTTGGACTAACCAAAATGCAACCTGCTCCTGAGCCCTCGCTGGACTTAGAGCCATCAAAATACAAAGACCAAAATAAAGGAGAATCAGAAATATTTACATCCTTTTGATCTACATTAAAGCATTTGGATAAATTTGATTGTGAAAAATTTTCTACTTGAGATGTACAATGATTAACTTGAAAAGGGGAAGATTGGGCAACAAAATTGCCAAAGAATGACTGTGAAGAATAATTTCCCAAAATGTTATTGTTGAAAGCCACCGGCTGGTTTTCTTGTTCGAAATCGGTTACTGTATGAGTCATATGCTTCTCACGGTCGATCCTTATTTGATTTGGCTTACCCTTGTAGGGGAGCCACATATGTGACCAATCCGTGGAAATGTATCCATGCAGTTTCTCAGACCAGTCTCTGCTCAAAATTAAACCGTAGAATTCAGGTATGTCGGCTATCAAAATGTCTATTCTTTGTACTATTCTGGGATCAGCAGACAACCTGATAGTCACGGAATTAATCTCTCCTATGACCTGTACTTTGGTTCTGTCTAACTGTACAATGTGGATGGCTGACTTCTGGGGTTCTATGTTCAGCTTAGAACAAACTGAAGCTGGCATAATATTGGATGAAGCCCCTGAATCAATTAAACAGTTATGCAGATTTCGATTATAGATTTCATAGGTGAGCAAGAAAGGTGGGGTATGAGAATTGGATCTATCTCCAATCAGAACCGAATCGGTAGCCTCGACCATATCTGGAGGGGGTTGTCCTGAATCATTAGCAGCTTTTGAACTGGGAAGAGGGGAAGAGGGAATAGCGTTAAATTCCCTTAGGAGCAATTTTTGCTGATGTTTTAATTTACCTAGTTCAAACATGGTTATGTTTGCCTTGGTCTTTTTCATGTCATCGACAATATTATACTCCATATGGTCAGATACCACTAGTGTTTTGGATGTTGAAGGAGAATTAGAAATTGGAGGCTGGTTTTGAGGGGCTGCTACCGGAGATTTCTTCGGAAGAACTTTTTCTTTTGGTGTGGCAGCACCTGCACTCCTCTTTTTTGTAGTTGTTTGAGTAGGTTCAGAAGCGATTTTACTTCTTGTAGTAACAGGAAAAGCTTCTTCTTGATTCTCAGTGTCAGAATTTGGGAGTATGAAATCCCACATACCATGGCACTCAACTACTTCTTCTTCATCATCTGTCTGTGAGGATGATTCCTCTTCTTCATCTTCCTGTTCAGAATCTGCGTTAGATATAACATTGGGTGGCTTTGTTTCTGTTTTCTTAAAAGTTCTAAATGGTCTTTTGGTTGAAGTTTCAGCCACCTGTTTTTTAATTTCGACCATTTCATTAGACAATGTTTTAAGGACCTTTTGTAAACCCTCCATGTCATAGGGGTCTTTTGGGGTTTTCTTCTTGGAGTCTTCTTTAAATGAAACTTTTTTAGATTTTCTATCTTCCAAAACTGCTTTCTTTTCTAGGGCATTTATCCGTTTTTCGACGGCAAGTGCTTCTTTCATATTCTCGGCTAAGGTAGGTTTGCCAGCCCTGTCAACAAAAATAGCTATGTTGGAAGGGAGAGCAGTAATGTACCATTCGCTTCTGATTTGTTCACTTGGCTTAGAAGCAGTGGGGATTTTATTTAAGAGTTTATTGAATCGGGCATTAAACTCTTTTACTGGTTCTCTATGTTCTATTCTCAAATTGGAGAGGTCGTTTATTAGAGTCGCCAGAGACCTGTCATCTCCATATTTGATAAGAAATTGCTCTTGGCACATAGCCCAGCTGGTAATAGAACCAGAAGGTAATGAGAAGTACCAGGATCCTGCCGATCCTTGCAGAGTATAAGGAAAAAGTCTTACAACAACATCTTGTTCTGTCACTCCTTTCAAGTTAATTGCTAACATGAAATTGTTAATATGTTCTTCAGCTTGTGTTCCGTTATCTGGATTAAATTTAGGCAACCATTTTTCTGGAGCATCAGGTAGATCATGTAATGGTCCGGGCATATTGACTGCACCTGGCTGAGTCCATGGATCTGCCATTATGCTGGTGATATTAGTTGTTACTACTATTGGTATTCCAGATGACTGAGGAGAAGAAGTTGTTAGAGAGAGAGTAGGTTGAGATGCTGTAGTACTTATTCCTTGATGGACAACAATGTGTAATGGGGGAGTGGATGATTGACTTCGCAGAGGAGGAGTTGAGATGGAAGATATGGAAGAAAGATCTTCACTATCAGATACTTCAGTGATCTTCTTAGCCCTTTTCTTTTTGGGTAAAGGGAACTCAGTAGGTTCAATACCAAGTTTTTCGCTCTGAAGTCTGGTAAGTGGATGAGATAAGTTTAACTGCGAGGTCGCACTGCTTTGTGATACTTCAGATTTCTGAGGCGAAATCGAGAAGCTCTGAAGTTTATGGATAAGAGACTGAACTTCAGGGGATTCAAGACTTAAATGTTCTGAAATATTATGGGTGTGAGCAGTGGTGATTGATTCTTCTTTTTCTTGATCATGTGCTGGAGAACCAGCATGTGATTGAGAAGGAGAAGATGGTTTGGAGGGGGAATTACTCTTAGAATGGTTTGTGGACCTGGACCTACTTGCCATTCACAGTTGATTGCCCTCCTTCTAGCGCCAAAAATGTTGATGCCCCGAAATTCGTTGCAACAACATCGGGGAAACCACCCGGTCCGGAACTTAGTGCAGCTCCTTTTCCGTTTGGAATAGTGGCTCCGACTGGGGATAACGGGACCAGTTTCCCAAAAATTATAAGTGAACGGGATGGATGGATGATTTAAGATATGAAATGATAATAAACAAATAACTAAACTATAAAAGAAATACAAAAACTATAAGCTAATCCCGGGACTTATCAATTCAGACAGTACAGCGTTTGATAAACTATGCTTAATGACAGGCATATAGATGACACTAACAACAAGCATAGATGTTTAATCATTTGAGATTGCTCTGCGTAAGTAGTTACGCAGAGCTATAATAGCGAATTACTGCACTCAGTCATTTATATCATTGATACATACATGAGTGAAAGATAACAAATCACAAAACATTCAATAGTGATATGAAATGCAGACTTGTTGTTGTATTACATACATGTATTCAATAATAGCAAAGTAATAACACAGCAATTCATATAACTGAAAAGAGAACAGATACAGATAATAGTACCATGCAAGCTGTTTGATCAATCCAATATATTAATCGCTATGTCGCAGTCCTTCCTTCCAACCAGAAAGCATTCCAAGCAAACGACAATAGTGCACAATTTACTTAAACAGCATTCCAAGTAAAATTAAGGACCAGTGGTCGAGTTTCAAAAAGAATATAGACTGAAGCACAATAGTGCAAACTTCAGCCTTTTAGTCTTTTACAAAATTTTACGACCCTTTCCAAAACAATGAAAGGGTCTATAAATACTATGCTAATCTAACTACTAAATATCTAAAAACTGAAAACTAAGAAATCGGCATCAACAAATATCATTTTGCATTTGGGTGATTCGGCAGTCGGCGACGATGCTTCAGTCAGCTGTCTCTTTGCCTTTACTCTTTCGCTGACATATCGCCAGCATTGGCTCTACTTCTGGTGGAGTATTGAGGCGAGAAGTCAGCTGTGCATCATATGTGGCATCTTGGAAATCGGCGATCAGGTATCGGAGAGCATCGGTTAGGCAGTTAAGAGCCGACCTTTGAGAATGCGGTTTAATCAGGAAAAGCCAGTATGCATCGGAGGTCAAGGTATTCACTCCAGCGATTAACCGCCCTTGTTCTTCCAGCTTAAGATAATTCTTGTGCTCCAGCATATTCGCGGTTGTTATGTTTCCAGGTGTGCATTGTGAAATCATGTTAGCCAGATACAATGTATCATTGACTATATTGATCATGTTTTTGGAAATTGTTTTGCACCTGGATGCTGCCCTCTCTGCCTTCATTACCTGTGTTTCCCATTCCATGAAAAGTATGTTCTTGTATGTTTCACTAATTCGGGCTAAATTAGCAGCTTGCCCTTCTGGAGTATCTTGCCATTCAATATATTCTATTATTTCATCTTCGGCCTGATCCAAGTTAGTCCTGGCTTTCTCGATTTGCCCACATACTGCTGTAGATATATCACAAAGTGACTCAGCTTCAACTAGCTGTTGGCACAAAAGTCTGATCTGGGATATCAAAGCGCCATTTATCAGAGTTGCCTCTGCTCTGAAATCTTCAATACTCTTGGCACCTTTGATACCTTCAAGCTGTGCTGAGGCTGAACTATTTGATCCTCTTTAGATTTCATTAACAGCTCATTTGATGCCTCCAACTGTGATAATGCCTCTGCCAATTCTCGTGCTTTAATGTCACTTTGGTCTATCCTTAGTTTTTCAATTTGCTGGGTTAACAAATGATTCTCTTGTTGTTGAGCCAGCAATTGTTCTTCTGCCTGTGTCGCCTTATTCTTTGCCTCTATCACTTCTGCTTGCAATGCATATACCTCATGCTCTTTAGTCTTCAAAAGAAGACTCACTTTGGATGCTTTGTCAATGGTTGCTGCTGAATAAGCTCCCGCAAATTGCGACAGCTTTGTTAAATCTTCAGAGGGACTTAATTCTCCCTTCCAGACGACATTGCCCGTGACTGTTTGCTCATTTGAAACAGAAGGTTGATCAAGCCTTCGCCTCTTCCTTGAGCGTCTTACAACGGCTTTATGCTTAGGGCTGTAGAAAATGTCTAGAGGAGGAATTTCCTCTACCTGAAGATCAACTTGATCAGATGGATTCTGAGTAACTTCTTCTACGTTCTGTAATGTGGGTGGGCCGCTGGTTCCTTCAAGAACCGGAGAAACAATAGTATCGGGAGTCTTTAAGGCATCTGAGTCTTTGGAGGCTTCTTTACCACTTATAATGGAATCAAATTGATTCCATTCCTTAATTAATTCAGTATCAACAGAGATTTGCTTACTCTGTTCTTTTTCTTTTTCAATTCTCTGCTGTTCTTCAAATGCCTTCCGCTGTTGCTCCTCTTGTACTCTCTGTTGCTGTTCCTCCAATTCCTTTTTCTACCTATCTTCCAGTTCTTTCCTTATTTTTTCTTCTTCCTCTCGTTTCCTCTGTTCTTCTATTTCCCTTTGTCTTCTTTGCTCTTCTTGCTCAATTTGTGCTTTTTGCTGCCTTTCTATTTGTTCTCTTCTATGACTTTCTGCCTGCAGCTTTCTTTGATTTTCCTCCTGTTCTCTAATTGTAACGGGAGGTGAATTTATTTCTGGTTGATCAGGCTCGCTTGAGGATGAAGTTGGGGTTGTAGATAATAACTTTAGAGGCAAAGTTTGCAACCTTTGCTTTCTAAGTTTATTAAATTCAGTTAATTCCATATCTTCATATCTCATCGCAGCAAGTTGTTTGACTTGGCTTATTGAATCAGCACCCATGAACAGGTCGTCAAACTGGTCTTCTTGGTGAACAACCTTTGTCAGCTTAGCCTGTTCCAAGGTAATGAAAGCAGTCTTTTTCGGGTCATAGAGTCTGTTGGGAATAGAAACTAGAGATAGCATTTGGAGTTTTGCTGCTTCCTTTTCTGCATGCTTATAATTTAGCAGCGTGTAAACTCCAATTCTTAAAGGAAACGATGGCCATCCTCTCTTCTTCTCCTCTTTGAGAGTTTGGGTGACACCTTCAGACATGATCTGATAAGAGATTTCTCGGGCTAACAGTTTGTCTGGCATGTATAAGGGAAGAACATGTGGCCTGGCCTTGCTTCCAAAAACTCTGATATAAGAAAAACATTCTTCGCCGAACCAATGGGCTACGGCTGGTAGGTCAAAAGAGGCTTCATAGGAAATCCTAGGGATAGGTCTGTCAAAAATAGAATAGTGAACGGGAACCATAAAACCATTGCAAATTTGGTACAAATGGTCTTTGTGAGAAGGTTTCCACAATTTACGATGATACAAATGAATAGGTGTTGGGTCATGGGTTGTCCATCTCCAACCAAGGACAGGAAACTCAGAATTAAAACAAAGGGCATCCATAATGTATGCAGAGTAATAAAAAGGTGGGATTTTTCTCTCAGTGACTCTGGTTTTGGCCCTAAACTCACGAATAGCTAAGACCAACTTATCAGACAGGATAGTGGCCCAATCCATAATTATACTATTAACGGCCGCTTCCATTAAGGGAACCATATCAACATGGATATTTGCAGAATCATGAAATCCCCACAATCTACACATCATAATTCCAGCATAGCAGTAAGGTGAAGCCAAAGAGGCATTGGAGTACTTACCCGACACATCCTGCTTGTGTTTTGTTGGATTTTGCCTCCAATCTCGGAGAGGTTCGGCTGGTGATTCATTCTCTCTGGCGAATTTCTCCACAAATGCTCTGTTATAGACTTGCTCGGGATTGGGCAAATGATACATTCGTCTCAAGTCGTCAGGCTTGAAGGAGCCGAAAATCCTTCCATCCTTAGAAACGAAGGTTCTATTAGTGAGAGGAATTTCTTCAATTGCCCAACGTACCACATCAGTATAAGGCAAGACTTGTTCCCTGGCTGCTATTCTGTGCAGAAAAGAATCAGCCAAATCTTTAAGAGTTGCCTCAGACTTTCTTAGTTCATCTGCACTTGCCTCCATTACTGTCGCTTCTGGTTGTTCTCCTTCTAGCAAATTGTATGTCCCTTGCCATGTAGTACCAGTAAGACCAGTGCATGTAGTATCTGAGATTAATCCTTTCCTTGAAGCTGTAGCAGCTTGGCCTGAGGCAGGTGTCGCAGTAGAACCTGCCACCTTCTTGAACTTCTTTCCCATCATATTCAGACTTCTCTCGGTAGTCGAATTCTACACAAGTGCAAGAGAAATCGTAACAAAGAAATAACAATGACAATCGATAATGGGATAAATATATAATTTGAAGCGTGGCGAGATTATTCCTAAAAGAAGCTGCGGATCTAATGATTTGAGAAGGCATCGTAGATGCAATAATGGTGATTTTACGGCCTGCAGCTTCATAAATGACCATTACTTAAGTTATTAAACCGAATGACCCCTTAAAGCGTGTAATAGATTTTTCAAAGGTCTAATCGTAATTGCTCGTTAATTCGAAGGGGCAAAGCTTTAAATACGCATGCATTACCTTATCCCTTTACTTAACGGTATCTTGAGATCTGTGTTGTTGTCAAATCGGATTTAAATCTAACTTTAATGCTTTGAAATAATCACCTTTTGGAACTGAGGTCATCATTAAGCGTCATCATATCGCATCGGAAGTGTGTGTGTGGCGTTATCACTTGGGAAAGTTCTTTAGCGAACGCCGATTGCGATATCGCATTCGGCGCGTGAACATAACCCCTAAATGTGTATCAATTGCTTTTAGCGAATGCCGATAGCGATATCGCATCGGGGAAAAGATATAAACGTCTTATGAAACTGCGTAGGATTGTGCCGATTGCCGATATGCGATATCGCATCGGGCCGGAGTGTCAAAACATTTTTCACAAGAAATAGTGCCGTGCCGATAGCCGATTGCCGATATCGCGTCGCATCGGGGAAAAGGTATGTGCCCTTTTGTGTGTGCATTGGCTATTGCCGATGGCCGATAGCGATATCGCATCGGGAAAAACCAAGATGGCAACCGAACTTGCGATTACTTTTTTGGACTTAACCAAAAATTGCTTAACATTTGTTCAACAAGGGTTTTTTGCATAAATTCATTTGATTATCATACCTTATTTGAACAAGTTTATTAATGCCAATTAAAATTTTTAAAAGGGACCCATTTCATATGTAAATTGTTTATGATAAAAATGTTATGAAATGGGGGGTTGTTGTAGGGCACAACAGTCTCGTATGCAATGTACTAGATAGCTCATAATTTCTTGACTTTATGGGTAAATAGTTCTTTGTTGTATCCGGTTATGTGCTTTGTTGTATTTCCTTGCTTTGTTTCAGGTTGATTACTCATTAGGAGAAGGAAGCGAAAGCTGGAGCAGCGCAATGGAACTTCATCAACCACTGGTTGAGGTAGGCCTCTAACTTGAACTATTTAAGGAGAATTGTTGTTGGTTTGTCCTTGTTTGTGACTAGACCCACTCTAGGGCTAGAGGGATTGCCTCTGTTCACAGAGGGAACACTTTCCTGCTTCACAAATTGGCGACTCTGCTCGGGAGCTGGCCTTTGTTCTTTTCTTGTTCACTCTTGCCTTGAGTTTTTTTTTTGGTCTCTTTTCAAGTTTTTGGGGATTAATTATCAGTCTTTTGAGTTTCCTGGGTTGATCTGGGAAATACCTCCTTTTGATTGAAGGGTTGACTGGTTTTGGTTCAGGAGTTTTTGTTCATTTGTCATTGTTTTTTGCATCATCACGGAAAAAAGCCTAACAGTCATGATGTCATCACCACTTTGTAGCTTTTTACCCGCGATGATCTTGGGTTGCTAGCTTAATTCCCACGACGACTCTTGAAATCGCATCATCGCAGAAAATAGGTGTTTTTCCGCGATCATCTCGGGTTGTCTGTGTAAAATTTGCGATGACATCTCGGGTTGTCTGTGTAAAATTTGTGATCATCTCGGGTTGTCAGTGTACAACTTGTGATGATTCCTGAAAAGTTGTTTTTATAACTTTACCTCCTGAATTCATCAATTTTTCTTATCCCCTGTTATTCCTTGTCTCTCATTAGCTTGTTTTGATTGCTTTTGGTTAGGGGCACTGTCTCTTTGATTTAATTTGAGTGAGTCTTGTGTTTTTTAGACCATGTGACCTAGCCCTTTAGAAGTTTCGTCGAGAAACTGTTTGCTTGGGTTACTTGTCTGTTCAAGGTTCATCCACAACCATCTTATTGATTTACTTGAGGCTTTTTCACTGCTTGTTTTCTTGCTGGTTGATTTTTAGTGTCGATTATTGAACCAATTTTTTATGTTGATTCGATTTCTTCACTACCAAACATAGATCACAATTGTTTGGATCGATCAGTTCACACTTGCTTGTTTGTCTCTTTGAATTCACAAAAAAAAAATGGACAGCTTTCATTCATTTAGCATACAAAAGTGAAAGTACATTTGCATTACGAATTTTCATGTTTAAGAAATTGGAAAGCAAATTTTAAATCTTTCATTAGTAGTATCGATGCATCGTGAGATTAGTGTACTGATGCATTGTGTTTCTTAGTGTTTTCATTCACTTGTCTTGGTTTGGGAATGATATTTCTACCCTCCCATAGGTAGGTGTTCATCGAAAAAAAGGGATATTTCATTCATTCTAGCTGCATCCTAGGATTTGTTATACACATACGGTAAGGCCTGAAAACTGAAACATAATCCAAGATCAACTTTAAAATGAACTGAATAAATCTAACAACGCATTGGAAAATAACATACACATTTAGAGGTCTAGGCTAGAAATGTGCTCCGGCATCGTTAAACCTAGTCACTTTTGTTTCCACTCAAGGTTGGGTGATTCCTCCTTCTGTGACTCAATAGTGGTCTAGTACGGATTTGAGCTCCCACGTACCGTCGAGTATATGGGGAGACCCCACTAGGTTATCATCCTTTATCCATACGAAGCCGTGTCTGCCGCCTTACAAGCTGTAACGCACCGAACACAACATTCGGGAAGATTGACTGCCGTACGGAAAGTCCTTGGTTTTCATATGACTGCCAACGTGTATATGCAGTTTTACGGATTTGTTTAGTAAACCTTTTTGCCTAGTTCTCCAGAGTAGTCACTTTTGTTCCTTTTCGGAATTCCTAAAAGAAAAGGTCCATCTGAGCACTTGTCACTTCAGGCTCATTAAATATTCGAAGGTGACTAGAGTCATCTTTTGTCCTTTTCTCGACTCTTTAAAAATGAAAAGGTCAAGTTTTGTTCCTGTGTCTTAAAATTTATTCGGCCATGATTAACATTTACCCGGTTAGATCTTGTTTGAGTCATCTTGAGTAGGGTTCTTTCTCATTCTCGATGGCAACTTTCCCCGAGCCTACCGGCCAAGGTTTTCCCTCCGATGGAAACCCTAGTCCTTTTCCTCCTTTTGGAAATGTCGGTGCTTCGTATATGGCAACTTTGTATTTGCCTGGGTTAACCAATGGTTTGCCCGTATGGTTGTTTTCAACCTCAGTGGTCCCGAGTGTTATGACTCCTGTTCCACTGTCTCCTTCATCCGAACCTCGACATGTTGAATCCAAGGTTGAGCCTGTGCCTTCTTCCCCTGTTTCTTCCTCCTCCTCTCCTCCTTCGCCTGGTGAAAGTCTCACATTAAGTAACCAGGAGCCTAAGAAGAAGAAGAAGAAGACGAAAAAGAAGAAGAAGTCCGATAAATCCAAGGCCACCTGTACAGTCACCGCTCCAAGTACATCTCAAGTCGGAACTCCTTCTGCTCCTCCGCGGAAGGTTAAGTTTCCTTGTAAATTGTGTAAGGATGACCATCTTCTTCGTGATTGTCCTGGCATTCCTAGGATCTTAGAAGCATGGTCTCACAATCCGGCTTGCCCCTCATCGTCCTCTAAAGCTCATGGCAATGCCACCCTCTCAACTGAAAACATTCAGAAGAAAGGGAAGATTCGAATCCCCTGTAGACTATGTGAAGGCAACCATCCCCTTCACCTTTGTCCGCTCATGGATAAAGCTTCCGCTGTTTTGGAAAGTCTTACAGCTTCCTCACCCCAACTTCCCGTTGGTTATCAGAGTCTCTCTTCAGATCGTCTCCCTGTCGACAAAGAGATTGACTTAGATTCTTCTCTTGTCCGGGCTCCTCTTACCTGGCTGTGCTAAGCCTGGTCGAAACCAATCGTTGGTCGGTGAGAGTGTCAACATGGGTTCCCCACCCGTTGATCACTCTGTTTCGGAAGAGCATCATGCTCATGTCCTTCTCGTCTCATCAGATCCTCTAGAGTCCGAAAACGACTCTCCTGTCTCAGCTGATCTAGAGAGTCCTTCTTCGGTTCCTGTAGAGCATGGGGGCAATCATACGATTCCCCCACCAAGTAGTTTGGCCGTCACCTTCGACTGGAGTCACTTGTCTACTTTCCGCCTCCCCGCCTATGTGCCTTTCGAGATCACGGTACACGCCTACGATAAAGCAGTACCTGGCACTGTTCTGGATGAGGGTGCGTCGGTCAGTCTTATGTCGTCCACTACTTGGCAAGCTTTGGGTTCCCCACAGCTTGTGCCGGTCACGCAGAATCTGTTGGCCTTCGACGGAGGAGCCTGTCAATCTGTAGGAGTCCTCCCCAAGCTTCCTGTTACTTTGGGGGGCAAAACCGTCTATATCAACGTCATGGTTGTCCAAGGTGTGAATTTTAGTCTTCTCCTTGGCCGTGACTATATTTATGCCATGGGGGCTCTTGTCTCTTCCCTTTTTCATATGGTTTGTTTTCCACACGAAGGGCGGATAGTGACTATAGATCAATTATCGTTCTTTTATCCCCCGGTGCCTCCAGCGCAGCCGTCACCCCCTATTGGTTCTTGCTCCCTAGCAGTACCTTCCTTGCCATAGGTCAATTACGTGGCTACCCGTTCCATCTCCGCCTCTGCTGGTGATCATGCAGATGGTCTGGTACATCATTAAAAAAGGTGTCCGAGGATAGTTTTGATCTTGTTTCAACCTTGTTAAAAAATGAAGCAAGTCTCCGAGGATAGTTTTGATCTTGTGTCAATCTCGTTAAAAAATGAAGCAAGTCTCCGAGGATAGTTTTGATCTTGTGTCAACCTCATTAAAAAATGAAGCAAGTCTCCGAGGATAGTTTTGATCTTGTGTCAACCTCATTAAAAAATGAAGCAAGTCTCCAAGGATAGTTTTGATCTTGTGTCAACCTCGTTAAAAAATGAAGCAAGTCGCCGAGGATAGTTTTGATCTTGTGTCAACCTCGTTAAAAAATGAAGCAAGTCGCCGAGGATAGTTTTGATCTTGTGTCAACCTCGTTAAAAAATGAAACAAGGAGTCCCGAGGACAGTTTGTTCTTGTCTCAACCTCGTTAAAAAATGAAACAAGGAGTACGAGGATAGTTTGTTCCTGTGTCAACCTCGTTAAAAAATGAAACAAGGATCATGGAGCACAGTTCCATGTCTTGTGTGAAGCTTGTGAAAAAATGAAACAAGGAGTCTTGAGGAAAGTTCTTGATCCTATGTCAACCTCGTTAAAAAATGAAACAAGGGTTATGAGGATAGTTTTTTTTACTGTGTCAACCTCATTAAAAAATGAAACAACTCCCCTTTCCAAATCGAGTCTTTGATTAAGATCTCGCAAAATCCAAGTTGAGTCTTTCCAAGATCTCGAATGTGAACCTTCATTCCATCCACCTTGTCGAATGCAATGAAGCTTGGGGGGGCATGTACCTCGATTTGCGTCATTATTTTTGGGGCATGCGAACTCATAACAAGCATAGTTTTTCGTTTCAAGCTTGTGTAAACAGGAAACCGAATCCAAGCAAAGTTCTCCATGGTTCAAGCTTGTGTAAAAATGAACTCATACCTGATTTACATCTCGTGATTGCCTTTTATCTGCTAAATTCTACTAGATGAGCCTTGGTTGTTTCATTCCATCGCCACCATCTCTTTGGCCGATCATATGCTCTCAATTGGTTGTTTTTCCTTTCCTGAGGATTCGCAGCGATGATTGGTTTTATTAGCCAGCCTCTTGACCACTACATGTTTTGAGCAGTTCCACCATTGCCGAAACCAGTTGCTACCCTTTATGCCACTCGTTCCTCTAGGACAAGTCTCCTTTAAGCTCTTTTTTGACTCGTAAAAGATGAAAAGATTGCCGAGTATTTTTCCCGTTTTTACTCGTTAAAGAAAATAAAAATGGAGGTCTGCTTTCAACTCTTTTCCGACCATTTAAAGATGAAAAGATGACCGAGTTTTCCTCTTGACTTGTTAAAAGAAACAAGAGGCAGTCACCTTTAAGCTCTTTTTTCGACCGTTTAAACACAAAAAGATTGTCGGGTTTTTGTTGTTAGGATATTCCGACACATAGGATATAGTTAAGTTCAACTTGGTCTAGTATAGAGTTAGGTATAGAGTTAGGTAAAGTGTCTTTCTTTACCGTTGTACATTTTGTAACTTACAATCCGACGGTCACGATATGTAGTGATCCGATGGTTCACTCTCACCTCGGTATTACTGACACTTGATCCGTGGCTTGACACCCGATTGGTCCATGAGTTCTATTTAAAGTGCATGGAGGGTCATTGTTCGGGTAATCCGTGCATGAGAGAAGCTTATGTAAATTTTCATTCTTTGATTAATAAATTGCCTGTAGTACCCACGTTGGGACAGGCCGTGGACTGTTTCCCTCTTTGAGGGATTTAACCACGTCAAAAATACTGGTGTATTGATTTGAGATCTGGTTGTGAGCGGTGTCCTTTTGGTGTTCTTTCTGAGGAACTTACCCTGTAAATTCCTACATGGTATCAGAGCTATTTGAGGGCCGCGTCCGTTGGTGATCCAAATCTGAAGCCGGTAGAACTGCATGCGGCTGTCGTTTCCTAGATCTGCTGTTTCTGACTGCTTTCGGGCCGAGAGGACTGCTCTGTTGCGTTCGGAGCATCTGTTCCAGTGAGGAACCCTTTTCGTTTCACGCGAAAAGGTTTCCGGTAGCCCTAGCTGCGTCATTTTTCAGATCGGGAGGTATACAGTGTTTTTTGCAGTTTACTGTTATTTTCTCTCTGCTTATTTCGGTTTCGGTTTATTTAGCCTTTTTTTTTAACCGGATCTATACCTTTCATTTCTGTGTATGCTCTTTGCCCTGCGACTCTGTGCGATCTGGGCAAATCAGAAACAGAAAGGAAGGATTTTTCTCATGCGTATGCTCTTTTCCCTGCACCTTAGTGTGATCTCGGAAAATCAGAAACATTGAGAAAAATATTTAGTTTTTCGGCTAAAGCTAACTTTGAGATTTTTTTAAAATTTTTTTTCTAGTTTTTTGGCTAAAGCTAACTTCGAGCCGCAAGGTTCGTTTTTCTTTGCATATTCGTGTTGGGTTTTGTGTTTTGTGTTTTGTAGGGAAAAAGAGCTTTCTCAAGGCAAGCACGCAAACCAAGGCCCCCCCCCCCCTCTCTCTCTCTCTCAAATTTTTTGTATAGATCAATTGGTTCAAAGCTATTTTAAGAGAGTAGAGGTCTTGGGTTCAAGTCTCCATTTTGTGGGGGCGGATTTTTTTCATTCCCGCACATTCGCGCACTTTGCCGGCAATGTCAACAATTTTTTTTTCAAAAAGCCATAACTTCTTCATCCGGAAGCCTTTTTCAGAGCCGTTTTTTTTAAAACCGCCTATTTTTTCGAGATCTATCCATTGGAACACTTACTTTCAGCATCTTCAGCTTCAGTTTTTTTAAAAAAAATGGAAAGTCCATGCCAAGTCATTCTTGACAGCACTAACTACTTCCAATGGGTAGCCTACATGGAAGATTTACTTAGAAGTAAAGGTCTCTTCAGAATAGCCACAGACCAAGAGAAGAAACCAAAAGATGAAGACAAGGCTGCAAAATGGGAAAATAGACAAGATCAAGCACGTGGTTTGATAGGGATGTCTATTTCTCCTGATCTTAGATTCCACATTGCAGAACTTGAGACTCCTCATGAAGCATTAGAAAAACTCGCTAAAGTTTTTGGGATTAAAAATGAAATTAGAGCCCATCAACTTGAAAATGAGTTGCTTACTTTGGATCCTAATAATTTTTCTTGCATTGAAGATTTCTTGTCCAAATTCAAGACCCTTAGATATCTCTTGGAAGGTGTTAAAGTTAAGAAAGAAGATGGTAACCTTATTTATTCCATCCTTACTAAGTTGGGACCAGCCTACTCTGTATTTGTTTCCACTTTCCATTCTACAAGGGAAGCTTTCATTTGTCAAGGAAAAGACTACAAGGCCCCTTCCTTTGACTCCTTTTGTGATTCCTTAATAAGAGAACAAGAAAAACTCTTACACCTTGGTCTTCTTAATCTTGGAAACTCTTCCACGAAAGCGTTAGCCGCCCAGCAGCAACCAAATTCAAAGAATCCTAAGAAGTCATATCCTCAAAAGAATGGTCCTAAACCAACTCAGCCTCAAAATGAAAGATCATTTCAGCAAAATGATAAACCAATAAAAACAAATGGAAGAAGACTGATAGACATTGTAACTTTTGTAATCGAGATGGCCACTTAGAATCTAAATGCTTTAAGAAGATGGAAGCCTTGGAAGCCGCAATGAAGAAACATAACATCCATGTGGAGCCTACTTCAACTTCAACTTCCGGAATGGCACTTTCTGCATGTCGTTGTCAATCATCTCAGTCTGGTTATGCATTAAATGTATCTTCTTCTTCTTCTCATTCTCATGAGTGGCTCATTGATTCTGGAGCCTCTTATCACATGGCCAAAAACCAAGCCATGTTTTCTTCTTTAAATGATTGTAACACCAAAAATATATATGTTGGTGATGATAGATCTCTTAATGTTGTAGGGACTGGAACTGTTCATCTAGACAATGGTCAGTTTAATGATGTATTATGTGTTCCAACCTTATCCTGCAACCTTCTATCTGTCTATCAGATAACTCATTCAGGTGAAGGTAAAATTGTTGAATTTTCACCTCATGATGTTGTAATCAAGGATCTAAAAGATCCTAAACAGATTCTAGCTACTGGTCTTGCTGATGATTCCACAAGGTTGTATAAGTTTCACAACTTTGGGTCATCCAATCTTCCCTCAGTATTTGTTGCTCATAATGATGAAGTGAGCAAACTTTGGCATGAGCGATTTGGTCACTTAAACTATCGCTCCCTTCAGCATCTATGTAAAGAAAATATGGTGACAGGTCTTCCTATGGTATCTTGCAGAGATGGTGTTTGTTCCGGATGTGTACTCGGAAAACATCATCGGGACAGTTTTGACAAACGTGCCTCTTGGCACGCCTCAGCCCCTTTACAGCTTGTGCACAGTGATTTATGTGGTCCTCTTCCTGTTGCTTCATTCTCTGGCTGCAAGTATTTCTTAACTTTCATTGATGATTTCTCCAGACGCACTTGGGTATACTTCTTAAAACTCAAGAGCGAAGTATTTAACACATTTTTGGCCTTCAAAGCCTTTGTTGAAAAACAATCTGGACATCAAATTCTTAAGCTAAGAACTGATAATGGTGGAGAATATGTTAAAAACACATTCATCAACTTTTGCACCGAAAATGGAATTCAAATGCAACATACTGTTCCATACACTCCACAACAAAATGGTGTAGCTGAAAGGAAAAATCGCACCTTAAAGGAAATGGCTAATTGTATGCTGCAATCTAAAGGACTCAGTCTTAGTTTTTGGGCCGAAGCAATTAATTGTGCAAATTATATAATCAATCGCACTCCTACTAAGGTTCTAAAGAATATCACTCCAGAAGAAGCTTGGAGTTCCATTAAACCAGATGTAAGTCACTTTCGTGTGTTTGGAAGTGAAGCATGGGCCCATATTCCAGATGAAAAGCATAAAGCTTTAGAACCTAAGAGTGAGAAATGTACTTTTGTTGGATATTCTGAAGATGTAAAAGGTTATAGACTTATTCCATTTAAGTCCAAAAATGTTATCATTAGAAGAGATGTAAAATTTGATGAAAATAAATCGGCCTGCGAGCCTAGTCCGGCGGATGTGCCACCTCTTCCTATCTCTTCTACTTTTGAAAACATTTCTTCTTCAGATGATGAAAGTGAGGATGATAATCCTCCCCCACCTTCTCAGGATCCTCAACTTCCAAGATGGGTCCGTGCTACTCGGGATGCAGCAGGTGATCTTGCCGGTGATCCTACAGATCAGCGACGTACACGTTCTCAGTTTGAAAGAGCCTCTTCTTTACTGGCTCAAGCTCCAGTAAATCATGATCCTGACACTTTTGCAGAAGCTTCAGGCCATCCACATTGGGAAGCAACTATGAATGAAGAATATCATTCATTATTGACAAATGATACATGGGATCTTGTTCCTCTACCAAAGGGACGCAAACTTGTTAGATGTAAATGGGTTTACAGAACCAAGTATGGACCAGATGGGAAAATTGATAAACATAAAGCTCGTCTTGTTGCTAAGGGCTTTTCACAGGTTGAAGGCATTGACTACACTGAAACCTTCTCCCCTGTTGCCAAAATGAACTCTATCCGCCTTGTTCTTTCCCTTGCTGCCTCTTTAAAATGGGAAGTCCATCAAATGGATGTTAAATCTGCCTTCTTGCATGGGGACTTGCAGGAAGAAATCTATATGGAACAACCCATTGGCTTCATACAAACAGACTCCAGCCTTGTTTGTCGACTTAAGAAATCCCTTTATGGTCTCAAGCAAGCTCCTCGGGCTTGGTATGCCAAAATGGATAGCTTTCTTTTAGAATCTGGCTTTTCTAGGTGTCATTCTGACAATACTGTCTACACCAAG
Organism: Pinus tabuliformis; assembly: GCA_031772625.1. NCBI lineage: Eukaryota > Viridiplantae > Streptophyta > Pinopsida > Pinales > Pinaceae > Pinus > Pinus tabuliformis. The sequence goes on from CM062807.1 coordinate 1,334,980,698, forward strand.
AAAGTGGGCAACTCTCTTATCATCCTTGTTCTTTATGTTGATGATCTTATCCTTACTGGTAGTGATCCCAACCTTATAAACCATGTGAAGTCTAGCCTCAAAAAGAAATTTGAAATGACAGACTTAGGACACTTACACTATTTTCTCGGTCTTCAAGTCTTGCAATCCAAGGAGGGTATTTCCCTTTCCCAGTCCAAGTATGCTTGTGATATTCTTCGTCATTTTCACATGGAAGACTGTAAGCCAGCCCCTTCTCCCTTTCAGTCTGGAGTCAAACTTTCAGTCTCTTGTACTTCTCCTGAAGTTGATGCTACCTTATACCGTCAACTTGTAGGAAAACTCTTGTATTTAACCCATACTCGTCCTGATCTTTCCTTTGCTGTTGGCCTTGTTGCTCGTTTTATGCAAAACCCCCGTGAAAGTCATTGGAAAGCAGCTAAAAGAATACTTCGTTATGTTCGAGGTACAGTACAGTTTGGGATTCATTACAGTGCCAAAGCAGCTCCTCTATTAGTTGGTTTCACTGATTCTGATTGGGCTGGTGACCCTGATGATCGGAAGTCTACTGCCGGTTATGTCTTCACTCTTGGTTCAGGACCTATTACATGGGCTTGTAAGAAACAGGCTGCCATTTCTCTTTCATCAGCAGAAGCAGAGTATCGTGGTGTCGTGGAAGCTAGTAAGGAAGCCTTGTGGCTTCGTCAGATCCTATCAGAGTTTGGCTTTGAGCAGCAGCATCCAACCACACTTTGGTGTGATAATCAAAGTGCCATTCAGCTATGCAAAGATCCAGTCCAGCATCAGCGCAGCAAACACATTGAACTACACATGCACTTCATCAGAAAGCTCATTCATGACCATGTTCTTGAAGTGCAATATTGTTCAACAGATGATTAGGTTGCAGACATCTTCACAAAGGCTCTCACAGAGGCGAAGTTCACTAAACTTCGATATATGCTTCGAGTTCAGGAAGTTGTCACTAAGGGGGGATAGGCTCTAGTGCCTCCTTCCTTCTCCTATTGTGTCATATTTGTAAATCCTTCAATCCTATCCCAAGTTGTTCTTAAGGGGGGATGTTAGGATATTCCGACACATAGGATATAGTTAAGTTCAACTTGGTCTAGTATAGAGTTAGGTATAGAGTTAGGTAAAGTGTCTTTCTTTACCGTTGTACATTTTGTAACTTACAATCCGACGGTCATGATATGTAGTGATCCGACGGTTCACTCTCACCTCGATATTACCGACACTTGATCCGTGGCTTGACACCCGATTGGTCCATGAGTTCTATTTAAAGCGCATGGAGGGTCATTGTTCGGGTAATCCGTGCATGAGAGAAGCTTATGTAAATTTTCATTCTTTGATTAATAAATTGCCTGTAGTACCCACGTTGGGACAGGCCGTGGACTTTTTCCCTCTTTGAGGGTTTTAACCACGTCAAAAATACTGGTGTATTGATTTGAGATCTGGTTGTGAGCGGTGTCCTTTTGGTGTTCTTTCTGAGGAACTTACCCTGTAAATTCCTACATTTGTCGTTTCAGGCTCGTTATTGGTTACGAAACGACGTGCTTCCAACCACTTTTCTAATTTTTCGGGTTGAAGTCACTAGTTACGAAAAGTACTCCTCAATTGTAATGGTCGGGCAGTTCTTTCGAGTATTGTTTTATGCTTTTTCGGGCTCGAGAGACACAACTCTACGAAAAAGGACCCCCCTGGAGTTTTCTTTTCCGTGTCTTTTTCAAACTCTCTAAACATGAAAAAGACTCCGAGTTTTACCTATGTCGGACTCGTTAAACCCTGACAACATTGGACTCGTCACTATGACGAGACTCGAGCTTCTCCTTCCTAGGGCTCGTTAAACTATTACTAGGTTGGGCTCTACAGCAGGTTTATCATTGATTGTCTATGGCAGCTAGTCACTCTTGAACATCGACACTTTTGCTTTTTGTCGGGTTGGGATATCCATACATCATCATTTGGCCTTCCGCGGGTTTGGGTTATCATTCTAGCCTCTTTCCAATCGATTCATGTCGTCTCCTTTGAGCCTCTGATCCATTGATGACTGAATGCTGCCACCCCCCTCCGGAGTCGTGTCGCCGATATGTTCAAGAGTATAATCCTTCTGCAGTTTACACCCTCGCCTTCTCCTCTGGTCCTCTGTTTCACCATCTACCACTTGTTCCTTATCTCGTGTCATTGATGGGGGAAACATTATGGCCCTCCTGCGACGGGTCGTCTCCTGTCGACATCAGCTCATTATCCAGGAGATTGACCTAGAGATCCCTTTTGGTACCTTAGAGCTTGCATGCCTCAATGGCAAGTTCTTCGCACCTGACGGTCGACTTTCATCATTGGTCATCGATTGGGTGATTCCACGACTGTTCGACTTCAGCTCCCTTTTTCACACTTCATGGATTATGCTGGACAGTACCTTGAGAGCCATTGGCATTATTGGTGGTTTCTCTCACGCTTGTTAACGGTTTTCATCATTGACCGGTAATCAAGCGATTTTATATCATGCTCGACCTCAACACATCTATTCGCATGTTAGGATTTGTACTATGATCGGATGGGTTCAAGACCCCGAACTCAGATTACACATGTTCGAGCTGCGTGGATTGGTTTTATGATTACATGACTCATTGATGGATGGCTGCAACCATACCTGAGTCTTCATGGATGGCTGCGACCATACCTTTATTATCATCATGGTCTCATTAGCTGGGTGGCTGCGTCCATACCACAGACCTATTTCGTATGTCTTTTGGATGGCTGCGCCCATGCCTAGACTACATGTAATTCATTATCAGAGATATCAGTTGTACTTGCGTGCAGGTTCTTCCAGATGGTGTTCCAGTTCAGTCAGTTTCGTAAAGCATTTCACCCCTCCCACTCTCTCGGGCTTCATACTTTAGGGGGCATCTGTTACACAGTAATTTGTCATTGCCTTCATCCCAGTCTTCCTACTGTGTCATGAGTCCAAAATCATTCATGCTCATGCTCTCTGATGTTGCCAAATGACCCACTTTGCCAAAGTTTCTGCATCATCGCGTCTGTTTTCCAAATAAACGCGCTGATGAGCGCTCCAAAACAGACCATATGCACTGCCATCGTGGAAGTACACGTGATTCCAGCGATGGTTGAATTTCATGTGCCAGCGCAACTGTTTCTTTTATTTTCTTGCAATGATATGACCCTCTCCGTTATGTAGTAGCGATGTCAGTGTGTCAGAACAGTTATGTACCCGCGATGATCCAGTTTGGGCGAGTTTGTTCTAATAGTCGGCCTTCCAGATAACTCCAGACCTGGTTGTTGGCCTTGTTTGTGTCGCCCTCCCTTCTCTGGCATGGATATTCCGTCATTTGTGCTACCTTCCTTGGAGATAAGCTCATCTTCCCACCATTTATGGAGACTCCTTCTCCTATTTAAGCTTTCACCATTGCTATGAGCTACTAGTTTTTGGATAGTTTTGGAATTCTTAGTCTTTGGAGTGTTGCTGATAGTATTGTGGGCTTGATAGGTAGCTAGTGTGACAAGTGTGGGATTGTTTGAGATCTTGAGGAAGGTTGTGAAGTGCTTTTGATCTTGTGTGAAACTTGTGAGTGAGAGAGACTTGTATTGGGAGATCCATCTTCAAGGGTGAATGCTTGAGGAACATGTTGGCTGGACCCTCCTGAGAAGGCTTGTGACGTCAAGACCTGGGTTGTAAGCTTACTCTATTTCATATTTAATACAATTAATGATGTTTTCCTATGTCTCATATGCAATGTACTAGATAGCTCATGATTTCTTGACTTTATGGGTAAATAGTTCCTTGTTGTATCTGGTTATGTGTTTTGTTGTATTTCCTTGCTTTGTTTCAGGTTGATTACTCATTAGGAGAAGGAAGCGGAAGCTGGAGCAGCACAACGAAACTTCATCGACCACCGGTTGAGGTAGGCCTCTAACTTGAACTATTTAAGGAGAATTGTTGTTGGTTTGTCCTTGTTTGTGACTAGACCCACTCTAGCGCTAGAGGGGTTGCCTCTGTCCGCAGAGGGAACACTTTCCTGCATCACAGTGCCTAAAGGGTTCTTACATGTATGAAAATGTCTCTTTTGACTTCATAATTCTATGACAAACCTAGAAGCACTCGATGGGTGCTTGACCTACAAATAAATTTATCTTGATCATGAAACCCATGGCATCAAGAATGACAATAATACATTTCTTTTCTCTTTAATATAAAATATATAAAATCATGATTGCAATAGACATTCTGAAGACCGAACCTAGTTACTCATTTCAACAGGTGGATGGATCAGTAAGCATTTCATGCATTCAATGTGGTTGAATATGGCTTGCTCACATAACACAATGGGTTGCCCCTTGTTCTATCTCACCATAACCTTGTCAGGAGATTCAATTGGCTTGTAAGGGTAGTTTGGGATTAATTCATGGTTGATATTTTAAGGCACACAAGAAAGTAAGCAAGAAACCTTCCCTTAGACAATAGATATGTAAGATAGTCCTTCCTTCAGTTGGTAGTTAATTAGTTTTAAATAACTAATTTTACAATTTGAGTGAGTGTATTAAAGCTAGCCATGGATATCCACACTAGAAGTACAATCATAATATCATATTACATAAATATGGGTAAGGTGGCGAATATCACATACACTGCCCCCTTAAAGGAACATGGTCCTCGTTCTATAATTAAAAAAATGAGCTTTATAATTACAACCTTTATATCAACAACATCTTCCATGTTTCGAGTTTTCATTTTAAGTCATTTCATTCATTATCCATAGTTTAGTCACCTCCACACCATCCTGCATTCCAACACATTCCAGCATGGTTTCCAATTTCTCCACATGGCGTTAGCATGGAATATATCTAGCTCATTGTATTCTTGGACACACCCAAGCATTCATGATCCCATGAGTATGTACATGAATATTTGAAAACTAGTTCATTCAAATCTCCCCTTCCTTGTAGTCACACACCTTCCAAGTTCAAACATACTCTTCCCTACTTCCTTAATCCCTTGGATGATCCATTCTTTGGCAAGGCTTCTTCACAGAGGAAGAGTTTTGATGGATTTTTATAGCAAAGGCATCCCTTTGGTTTGATCTAATAGCATAAAGTAGTAGTCATGACACAACTTGTGGAGATTAGCGCATATCACGGGGTTCTATTATCACCATAATGGTCTATTCCCTACGGTCTTTAGCTCCATTATACTCCTATTGCACAACTCTGATGTCACCTTATAATCAACATCATTTATCCTTATTGGATAGTTCATTAGCTCACCTATATCACAAGCATGTAGTTCTTATGTTATTATTGACAATAAATATAAATAAAATTAAGTCGATATTTTCAACAAGTAATGCTTTAAATTAATACTTATCTCTGTGGTTATTATTATCCTCCTTTTCCTCCACAGTTAAAAATTTCAACTCACTATCAACATTGAACAACCTCTTGTGCTCATATCGCAATGATCATGTGATGAATTTCTTCCCCAATCAATTAGTCACCCTTCTAAGACCAAGCAACCTCCATTTCAGGCAGTCTACATGTTCGAGGGTTTTCTTACATAGCCCCCATAAACTACTCACCCTTTTGAGCCCATGCAACCCCCATTTCGGGAAGTCTAGCTATCCGAGGGCTTTCCTACATGGGATTATTTATAGAGTCTTATAGTCAAGTGTTGGTCTGGCGTGCTCTATTATACTGTACATGGAGTCTTATACCCAAGTGCCTTCTTGGCATGCTTCGTTGTGTTACTCATAGATTCTTACAATCAAGGTTTCTTTTATGACATCCTCCCAATGAGGTAATCAGAGTGTCATAGGGATGCAATGTCACTATAACAATGTTGCTCCTAGGATCCTTTCCCCATCATTCCACTTTTAGTCATGCTATTGGGATCCCTTGTAGGTGGTGATATTTTGTTATGGTGACTTCTATTTCACACCCAATTCCAACACTTTACTTGGAATTTGATATTTTAATTAGCCAAAAAACTATTAGTGTTCACACATACAATTTGTTCATTACAAAAATTCACAACATCTAGAAGTGATCTCAAAATTATTGCACATATAATAATTCTATCACCTTCAAATAATTTCAAATAGATTGAAGATGAAATTATCATGACATTGTATATGTGTGCCACATTTATTTTGAAGGTTTGTGTTGTTTGTGCAGGCTCTAATTATAGCGATCAGAGCTACAGTTAGAGCTTACAAGCTAGAGAAGAGCTTGCGAGGATCACAAGTAAGTATCTCTCCATTCTCCAATTTCTCTAAGGATAACTTTATAGTCTTTGATTTTTTTTTTCTAAACCAGGCCACTAGGCCTAAGGAAGATACTTTTGACTGTAGTCCTAGATTCTGTATAACACAAAGGAAGGACAAGGAAAGCAAAGATCAAGGAAGGAAAAATTGGATCAAGTAGCTTTGGCAGGAATACTTGCAGGTAACATGTTGCATGTATGATTTCCTGACTAGTTTTGGCATGAATGGTATATACATGTGTGTATTTGGTTCATTTCTTGTCATTGGCATGGGTTTTTCCGTGTTTCACCAGTGGTTTTAGCCTTACCTTTCCATTTACAGATAAGCATGGTGTGAGGGGATTCATTCTTGGCTGAGCTTTGGATTGCCGGAAGGTTTTGGATCTGGATGAGGTGGTCTCAGGAAAATCCCAAGGGTTGGGAGTGGAGATGGCTTTCTATGGGAATCCCTCAACAAGTGGGTGGAGATAGGAAAATTCCTCAAGAGATGGTGAAGGAATTTTGAGGCATCCAAGATCAGTTTGGTTTTGTGATCTCAGGACCCGTTTATATGAGATCATGGTAGTGTGAGGGTGGAGGTGGTTTAACCTATGGATTCCCTTGGTTTTTTATGGATTGGTTTATCCCATGAGATCCCACATTCATGCTTGGAATATGGCACGAGGGTGATTGGCTGAAAGAAAGATTTGGTTCAACCCAATCTATGGTTGGGTGGTACATGGAAGTCCCTGACTTTGTTGGCTTTTGCATATGGTTAATAAGAGCTAAGTTCCTCTTGTCTTTATGAGTATATGTACTTGTTATTATGTGGCTTTAATGGATTTTCTATTATTGTTGATTATCTGGTTATATGTTGGTTATAAGCATGGTTTTATGATAGTTTTAAGTATGGATCTTATCACCTTTTAATTTATGAATGATTGGTTAATGAATGCATGACCTAATTGGTATTATTATAGCTATTGTGAGAGGGCATTATTCCTTCTTCATAAACCTCAGATAAGTTTCATATTTCTATGTTGAGATATGCATTCATGACATGTAGGTTGCATGTTTATTATGTGTGTTGAAAGAATGGTTGTCATGGTTAGACTGAGTTAGGTCAAATCCTTGAGTAATTTTTGTGTTAGAGGCTTTATATTAGTGTTATTTATTATTTCTAGAAGTTTCATCAAGTTCTGGGTAGGGATCTAGATCCTAGCCCTAAAAAAGTGACTTAAATCTTGCAGTCACTAACACAAAACTCCCTGAAAGAGACTATAGTCACTAGGAAGTAGGCATGTGGGAGAGACTGGAGGGTTATAGTCACTTGGAGTCCTTGTCATGGGAGTGACTAGGGGTCTAGTTCACTAAAAAATAAAGTTATCTTGAGGGTTGGACACCTGGAATGGTTCGTTGGTTCCTAGGGGTCTTCTAACACCTGAGGGAAGTCAGTAAGGTCTTGTTTTGTCAGCTCCATTTCCTTAAGGTAATATAAGAGTTTGAGTCATGTCATATTATCCACTCAACTCATGTTTACTCTGGGCAAGCTGATGAAAGTGGGTAGATATGAGAGGAAGTTTTTTACAAAGTGGTATCAGAGCATGGTTCAAGTACATGGACCTGATGGGATAAGTGCATGTGGTTATGCATGCATTTTCATGGTTATGGTTGTCATGAATTAGGTCATGATATGCAGTTGGTATTTTCATGCATGATGTTGATATATTGAAATGATTATGATTATACATGTACACGATAATGTGGACTGATTTTGTATATGAGATAAGCCTCCCCTAAGCGTCATTGAGGTATGATTTTGATTATGGTATCTATTTGTTTATCTGACATGGTACACTTACATGAAGAATATAATCAAAGATGACAAGAAAAATGGTAGACTACACTTCATGTGATTCTCCCTATAGATCAATTGGGCAGCAAGGAGATGAGTATTCTCCTAATATAGCATATATTCTCGTCGCACGTTGTTTCTATTCGCTTATGACTTCACGACCACCCAATGAAACTCTTTCTCAAAAGAGTGTTGTTGAGAGTTGTGTTCATCATGCAAGGCAATGGTTAATTAACTCAGACAAGCCTATTCATCTAGATAACACAATATGGAGGTTTAAGCAGAGAAAATGACCCAGGATTCTCTGCAAGTAGATGAAGGATTTTGTAGAAATATGTAGGAAATTGTACACAAAATGTAGAGTTGCAGAATGTTACAAAAAAAGGCAAGTTGCAGGAGAAAATTCTTTGAATTTTACATAATATCAGAATCAACTTCAACTCCTTCTACTTTTGGTGGACTAGAAGCCTTCCTCTATGGGGAGGTATGATCTGAGAGGATCTTGACACATTTTCCAATGACCACCATGTGAAAATAAGCTCATTGAAGCCTAGGTTATGGGAATTACAAATTTGAATGAAGATGTGCTCATATTTGAATTTTTTTTATTTGTAAAATATAAATTGATTTATGAGGGGATTTACTCAAATTCAATTTATAAATTCATGATTAAGTTGAAAGTCTTAAGGGATTTTCTCTCATCCCTTGAGTTTTGGATAAGGTCCTTGATAGCTGGATCTGAGATATGTACTCCTCAAGAATTTCATGGATAATGTTTAGAGAGTTATTTTCTCCTTGGGACGTGGATCTAAGGAGATATTCTCTCCTTTGTTTTGGGATCTTGAAAGCTATATAAAACCCTCTTATGTACTTCGTGTGGTGTGAGAGTTGTGGAGAAGAGAGCTTGAGAGTTTTTTGAGAAGTTTTTGAGAGCTTCATTTTGAGGAAACTTTGGAGAGTTGGGAGAGCTCACAAGGTATTTTTAAGGAATTGTTTGTTATGTACAAGCATTGAATTCCTCTGTGTAGAAGACAACTCTAGGTTTGGCCACCCTTTTTAATAGATAATTGTACACATTCCTCATTACAGAAAGACAATAAAATAAATTTGACTGGTGGAGGTGAATTCGAAGATGTAGCCCAATGGAGGGGATGAACTACTTTATCAACCTTGATGCTTCATGTTTTGTTTATTTATGGTTTTATCAAGTTATTTTAAATGCATTTTAAGTTACAAGTTTTATGATGAAATGAACATGTTTATGGATAAATTGTAACTTAATCTTACAAGCCCATATGGTCAATTAAAAGGTCTTTGTTATAAGTTTTTATGTGCTATCAAGTTTTCAGATCAATGATATCCATGTATGAGTAGGTATGTTGGTGATATTATATCGTGCTAATCTAGACTAATTTGTGTAGATGTGATAGCGTCCCCCAAGATACACTGAGGTATGATTTTGATTATTTCTTCTATTTTATTGATCTAACATGGTATGTTTGCAGGAAATAAAAGATCAAATATGAAGAGTAGAATGGTGGAATACAGTTGACATGACTCCCATTACAAGGATGATGTGAATTCAGTGGAATGGGAAGGCTCAGTTGAGCAGCAAGGAGATCAGAAGCTACAAAGAATATAATAATAGGTTGATTGAGGCAAATGAAAGACTTGCAAGGGCTTAGGAAAAACAAGCAGAAGTTAATGCAATGATTCTACAGAGTCTTTCATATTTTCAGAAGCAAGGATAGCTAGGGATCAATCATGGAGATAGACAAGAGGAGAAGACTAATGGGGCATATAGTAACAACTCTAAGATAAGACACTAGATGGACATGGATGATATAATGAGAGGTGGCATATCCTTGGATACACCTAAGAGGAGGGGAGACACTCATGGATTTTATTCTAGCTCTGGTTCCAAGAGACATCATCGCCATCACCATCATCATCCTTATAGGAGGAGTGAGAGGGGATATTTCCTAGAAGAGTTCAAGAAAGCTAAGCCTCCTATACTTGATGGAGAAATGAAGAAATCAAAAAATGTAGAAGCATGGTTTCTTGGGATGAATAAGTTCTTCCAATTGCATGAGTATTCCAAGATCATAAAAGACAAGATAGATACCTTTAGTCTCAAAGGGAAAGTAGATATCTGGTGGGAAGATATGAAAAATGTCAGAAGCATTAGAGAAAAGGAGTTGATTTGGGATTAGTTTAAGAGAATCTTTAAGAAGAAGTACTTATCTAAAAGATACTATGATGACAGGGCCAAGGAATTTTGTGAGCTGAAGATGTGTTCCATGATAGATGATTAGTAAATTAGCAGATTCCTAGAGTTGTTGAGGTATGTGCCTTATCTCAAGCGTTATGTAGAATTTATGATTGTAGACAAAGGTGAATTCCTTAAACCTAGTGGACTGGTCTAGAACAACAGAAGAGAAATAATATAGAGTTTTCCTTAGAGAAGTTAGAGAATGGAAAGATGCCTACCTCAAATCTATAGCAATCTTCTCGTTCCTCCTCACTTGTAAGCTCCAGTTGTAGCTACTAGTGCTATAATTAGAACTTGCACACACAACTGAAACAAGCAAAGGATCCACAACAACCAAGTAGCATAATCTAACATCTCTATTCAACGAATCAATAGGGCATTGAAATACATGAGTGAAAACATAACACAACACATATAGGAAAACAAGGTACTCTTTTTATTAATAGAAATAGGAGAGAGTTTAAAACCATAAATAGTAGATAATCTTGTAGAAATCTCCCCAAGTTGACTTGTCTTTCCTTTCCACAAATCGCACCACAATATCAACCCTAATGCATGAAGATGATGACTCCTTTAGGTTCAAGGTAGCAGCATAAGGGCACAATCAATCTCCAAAATCCAATTCTAATGCTATGGATGACAGTAAATTTATATGAGAAGGATGGTAGTTTAGGATTTACCATTATGGGCTTGAGATCCACGTATGATGGGAGAATGAGCTCAAGGGATAAGAGATGAAGTATCCACTGTAGGATCATATAAGATTTAAGCTTCTTATCCATGGTAAATAGTTGAAACAACCCTTGGAAGCTTCTAGAAGAGGAAGCTTCGAAATATTTTTTAATTTTACTGAATTTCTAGAATCAACACACCTACAGAAAGGAGTAGCAAGTGTTGAACAACGTTGGTGCAAAAGGGAGCAACTAGTGTTGAACGCAAGTGGCTAAAGGGATAGGGCGCAGTTGGGTTAAAAACATCGATTTTTAGCAATTAATCCCATAAAATCATACTTTTTGGAAGAGTCATGCTTAGGGCTTTGTGAAGGGATGATGACAACATGTTCACATATGTTGATTGATTTAATTTGGAAGCCTATTGATTAGATGTGACAAAATGGACTATAAAATATTGCCCCATAAAGTAAAAAGTCTGAAATGACAGCTGCTGACTGAAGCACTTTACCTTGTGACAAGTCTAGATCAAGAACAACTAGTCGAGATCATTACCTATTACAATACATCTCCATCATGATATCTCTGTTGAGGGAGGCATACCCATGCTCAAAATATAAGCTAACATTACATGTAAACTGATCAAAAAGTTGTGTCCACTGATGACAGAGAGTGGACCCATACTTGGATGACAGTTTGTATGATCGTGGCCATCATGCTTTGTAGTCTTGCATTAATCCTGAAATTGTAGTATGGATGGATGGAACTATATTTGGGGCCTTTAATCTCGTTCGCTCGATCATCCAATATACAAATCTAACCATGTGAATAAAGGAGTTGGAGTTGAAAATGGTAGATACCATTGGATTACCAGCCAATGATGTATGCCATTAACAGATGCGAGAGAAACCATTGATGATATTAATGGATCTCAAGGTACCATAGTACACTATGTATGGTGTGAATGAATGAGTGGAAGTTGAACACCACACAGAATCTTCCAGTTGAATGCCAATGATGAAAATCTATCATTGAGAGCAAGGAAACTTTCCATTTATGTATGCAAGCCCCATGGTAGCAAAGGGAGTTTCTAAGTCAACTTCCTGGATAATGAGATGATGTAGACATGAAACGACTAGTTGCAAGAGATCCTTGATGTATCCCACATCAATGACACGAAACAAGTATCAAGATTTTGGAGACGTAATGATGTTGATGCATAATTGGTTTGGGAACGATATACATGAATGAAGGCTTAGGACTATCATAGCAGATATCAAATTGAATAAATTCTCTTGAATATATCAGTGACACTGAATTGAGTTGGCAACATTGATCCAAAACCAAATGCAAAGGGTTTGATATGGTGCGATGAACCAAAAGACAAGCAGATTTCCCAACCCAATAGTCATGGAGATGAAGTGAGAGAGTGTCATGTTCAAGAGTGACTCACTACCATTAATAGGTTAAGTACCATGTTTTCCCAATTTGCACAACCATTTTTGGTCAATACTTCTTTATTTTTTGACAATATTGAGGAGGATAACATATGCTTGATTTGTAAGTTCATCCTTTGGATGAATCCCTCTGAGTATTTTTAATGAACCCTAAGAAGGAGTGGTCCAGTCCCGTCATGTTCGACGAGTCAAATGTTGTTTGATGCTTTTACGAGTCTAGTGGAGGTGTAACTCGAATTATCTTTCATGTTTAGAGAGTTTGAAAAAAAGGTGAAAAATAAAACTCCAAACGTTCCATTTTTTAAATAGTCTCTTGAGTCTGAAAAGGCAGAAAATGATACTCAGGAGAACCTCTTAGCCATGTTCGACTAAAGTATTTCTTTTTCATAAATAGTCTACCACCACAATGATGTATCCATGCCCCCTGAAAGAGTGAGGTTTACATGTCATAAAGTCAATGCCCCATTTTGCGAAAAGTCCAACGATGATAATAGGGTGTAAAGGAGTTGGTGGAGCACAGTTCTTACGATCATATATTTGGCAGGCATGACACTTTTGGATCGCAAGGATGCATTCCGAAACATAGTAGGCCAAAAGTATCCAACACACAAAATATTCTGTGTGGTGGCATAACCAGACATATGTCCACCACATGTCCCGACATGACATTCATTTAGAGCTTTATCGACCTCCTCATGAGTGAGGCCGCCGAAAAATTGTATTAATACCATGACGATAAAGGGTGTTGCCAATTATGATATACTTTTTAACCTGGTATCGGATACATCATCAGTAAGATTGATAGGTATCGAACCATAAAGTATAGGTCTGGAGATATATGATGATTTCCTCATACCACAAATAAGAGGAATCTATCATGAACAACGACTCGTCTTGAGTAGAATCGTTAGATGTAATTTCAATTTCGGAAGTGGGAAGGTTGCAGACAAGTTCGACACATATTAAGGATTTCTTAGATTTGGATTTGATGAGCTCCAAATCGAACTCCTAGAGGATGAAAATCCATTTGGAATACTCTCCCCCCCCCCAAAAAAAAAAAACAATTTTCATGACAAGATGTACATCATGGGGTTGCCATAAAAAAAAAACAATAGTCTTGTGAAGTAGGATATAGTAGCAAAACCTTTGGACAACTTGGAAAACCACCAAAGCTAACTTTTCGATGTGCATATATTTGATATTGGTATTATTTAATTTTTTACTCAACTAATAAATGGGATGTTTGCCCCCTACATCATACTCTTGGACCAATACCATAATGATGGCAGGATCTACAGTAGCGAGGTACATGAATTAATCATGTTGATAATCCGTGGGATACAACAATGATGCCTGAACTAGAACATATTTCAAAGCATTAAATGCATTTTGGGTTGTGTTGTCCAATGAAAGGGAACCCCTTTCTTCAACAATCGAGTAAATCCTTTGGTCAATTCGGAATAATTGGGAACAAATATCCGTAGAAAGTTAGCCTTCCCTTGGAGTCATTGTAACTAAACAAGAGAGGAAGGAGAAGGCAGATCTAGGATCGACTAGACTTTAAATGGATCAATACAAATTCCTTTATTCAACACAATGAAGCTGAGAAATCATTTGGATTGCACACAAAACACGCACTTGTGCAGATTGAGCCTAATATTATAATGTTGACAATGTAGAAATATATCCCTGAGATGCATGGGATGATCTGCACGATGTTTCGAGTGGGCAGGTAGGTCATCCAAATATGGTTGTACAATGTGTTTAATTTCATGGAAGGCATAATTCATTGCACTCTTATTTTTCAATCTAAAAGGGATATTTTGATATGAAAATGTGTCGCTTGGACAAATAAATGTAGTTTTATGTTGTTCCAACAAGAGAATGTTGATTTGATTATAGCCAGAAAAACCATCCATAAACAAAAATATTTCACAGCCAGCACAATCATCAACAATCTAGTTAATAAACAGAGTAGGATAATTATCCTTAGGACAAGCATGATTTATGTGTCAATAATTGACACACGCTTGTATTGTTCCTTATTTATTCATGATAGGAATAATGTTTGACACCTAATCAATGAGAGGTACTTGGGAGATGAAACCAACACAAAGAAGTTTTTCAACTTCAACCTTAGTAGCGGCAGCCTTCTTAGGATGGACCAGACGTAGGCGATGCCGAACTGGCCTAGCATCGGGATATATTATGATTTCATGTATAACAATGTTCGGATCTATACCTAGCATCTCTTTGTATGACCAAGCAAAAACGTCTCTAAATTCCTGGAAAGGGTTTTATAGGTTTTGATCTTATCAGGAGAGCAAGACACACCAATATGTACATTCTCTACAATTCTAGGATTGATCGAAATATCAAGAGGTATATTCTCTTCAATATTTGACAGATTCTTCTTAGAATCGATATCGTGGATAGATATGGAATTCACAGATATCTCAACAACATTGGGTGAGTAGATATTACTAAGATTATCCTCAGAAGAAACTGGAAAGGACGAATGATGATGATTCTCATCCCACGACACATCATATAACATAATGATCTCCATGATGCTTTCAAAAATAGAGAATGTACTAAAGGAAGGATCATAAGACGTACCATAATATAAGGAATGATCAACCCAATTGATTGAAGAGAAAAATCAGGGTGTGTTGAACATGCCGAATAATTGTCTTCGTATTCAAGCTCAATAGGACTGAGCGACATGCGATCACCAAAGGTATCAATATTAGATGCATTTGGTACTATCCAATGATCAAATGGAGTAGTACAAGAAGATATGATGCTAACATAGGCAACCAGTTTTAGGTTATCAGGAAGGGGATAAGAAAGAGGGGGGAAAGGAAAGGTTCCCATAAGAGAAGAATCCTTAAGAAAACCTAGCCCGACATGCTGATATGGATGTGGGATTTATTCCACAAGAGGGATGCTTCCATTAAATTGAGAATTATTGGAAAAGAAGGTCTATTGATCAATGGCCACTATTCCCCCTTGCCGAGGGAAATCTATCATTATGAAATAAGTTGAAACGACAATAGCCATAACATAAACCCACGTATGACCCAGTGGAAGGTTATAATATAATGGTCTGTGAATAACTTCGACTTCTATTGACATCGTCTTGCCACCTAATTCAATTTGTAATGAACTCAAAATTCCATAAGGTTTGAAGCCTCTTCCATCAAATGCCTTTAGAGTAGTCAGTGACTAATTGAGTTGAGGAGAGCCAATGGCCTTCTAGCAAGAAAGTGACATGATGTAGGTGGAATCTCCTTCATCCACAATGGTTTGATGGATAGTCTTACTTCACACAATAACCTGAATCATGAAAGCTAATTGTGTTGGAAGTCTGGGTGTATGAGTCCCATGATTAAAAACTATGAGATGAGAATATGAAGGATCAATAGCTCCAATCATGACAAGTAAAGCCTTCTTCTGGGTGGTACAATTTTGAAACACCTCAAGAGTCAACATAGCCGAAGGAGCTTGAGCCAAATTCTCAACTATGTTATAATTTTGTGCAACTCTCGCACGAAGGTTAAGTGCGGATTTATGAATAACACCCTCGGCGGGTTTATTTGTTAATTTAGTAGGAACCAAATTTAGAGTAGGATCCGAAGCAGGTGAGGTAGAACTAGAAGTTTTATCAGTATCCTGACCAATCAAGGGATTCGAATTACCATATTCCCTATTCCTCGTTGCCACCATAACTTCATTTTTCAGCTTGGTGGAGGAAATAATCATAACTGAAGAAGAGGAAGAAGGATCCCCAACAAACATGTTAGTCTCATGATTAGGAAAGGGATTTGTCAACACAAAATGCATGATAGATGATATAAGAAATTTCTTTACTTCCGCTTGATGTGGACAACTATGAGTGAAATTCTCCTCATTACAGATTAAGCAAGGATAATGAGGTTTCCACTTTTCTTCATATGACTTGTTATTTTGTTTATCTTGCAAAGTATCATCTTTATTCTTTTTACATTTTACTTTCTTCTTACTTCCTAATTGCTGAGATTTTCCTTTTGTGGATTGGACGACATTGATCTCAGAAGTAGAAGTCATAGGAGCGGTATAGGATAGATTTTGGGTAGCCACATCAGGAGTTGAACCAGATAGTTTACTCACTAATTGATGGCTAGCACAACCAATTACGCCATTGATGACATGTGATTCTTTATTGGGAGGTTGTGGAACAATATTCGAAGGTTGTGAAGCATTTGGTATTTTATTGTAGAGCATGTTGAATTGAGTATAAGTAAGATGCAAATACTGAGCACAAGCATTTACTTGCTCTTCCTTCATAACTCTACCTTTAGCAGCGTCTTCTATTGTGGATAGTAATAGAGACTTAATAAACCATTCAACTAGTAATTGGTTAGGAACGAAAGTTTTGACTAAACAACGACAACGTCACCACCCATGAATATGATCATAAATATGAGTGGAATTAGATTGTTTGAAAGAAGTCAAAATTTCTATTCTGGTCTCATAGAGAATGGGCAACTGAAAATGAGTTATGAATGCGGATTGTAAGGTGCCGAAATTGTCGAATGAAGCTCTTGGTAATTCAATATACCAATTTGTTGTTGTACCAGTAAGTGTCCATGAAAAGAGACAATCAAATAGAGTAATCAATTAAAGAGTTCGAAGAACATGATAAATGATATGTCATAATGTGCATAGATGGGTTTTCTCCAAGATTTCTATTAAACTTTGGGATATCACTAGGAAATTTCGTAGGAATAATCGGGCCACCAACGAGAGTGAAAAATGGGATCATTTGTAATCCATATCAGATCTATCAATTCAAGGGTTGCCACAAATGGAAACTATCGATTAAAGTCTGGTGGAGGGTATCCTAGGTAGGATGGGATGACTTGAACAACAAGTATCTGCACCCCTAGATAGGGAGGATTCTGATAACCTAGATAAGCATAACCCCTATTGAGGGATTAAATCCCCTAGGGTTTTTGGTCAACACCCCAGCAGAGCGGGGGTTATCTACAGTAAAAAACAAGCATTCCACATAGCCATGATACTTAAATAAGAAAACTACGCGAAGAGAGGTGCAGCTGGGGGTCCTTCGTTCAGGTAGATCCATCCAAGGTCCAAAACCTCTTGGAGTTCCTCTCAATCCTTGAACCTGCAAAACAACCAATTCAAAGAAGCATAGCAATGTATGGACAAAGTATCATATAGAAATCAACTTCATAACTTATTGAAAGATGGTTAACTATACATTGAAAGAAGTAAGGAAATGGAAAGAGGCCTACCTCGAATCTGTAGCAATATTCTCATTCCTCCTCATTTGTAAGCTCCAAATGTAGCTCTAAGTGTTATAATTAGAACTTGCACACACAACTGAAATAAGTAAAGGATATACAACAACCAACTAACGTAATCTAAAATATCTATTCAACGAATCAACAAGGCATTGAAATACATGAGTGCAAACATAACACAACACATATATGAAAACAAGATACTCTTTGTATTAATAGAAATAGGCAAGAGTTTACAACCATAAATAGTAGCTGATCTTGTAGAGGTCTCCCCAAGTTGACTTGTCCTTCCTTGCCACAAAGCACACCTCAATATCAACCCTAATGCATGAAGATGATGAATCCTTTAGCTTAAAGATAGCAGCATAAGGGCACAACCAATCTCCAAAATCCAACCCTAATGCTATGGATGTCAGTAAATTTATAAGAGAAATATGGTAGTTTAATATTTACCATTATGGGCTTGAGATCCACATATGATGGGAGGATGAGATCAAGCGATAAGAGGTGAAGTATACGAGGTAGGATCAGATAGGATTCAAGCTTCTTATCCATGGTAAATAGTTAAAACAACCCTTGGAAGGTTTTCGAAGAGGAAGCTTTAGTATATTTTTTAATTTTCCTGAATTTCTAGAATCAGTGCACCTACAAAAAGGAGAAACAAGTGTTGACTAGTGTTGGTGCAAAAGGGAGAAACCAGTGTTGAATGCATGCTACTAAATGGATAAGGTGCATTGGGGCTAAAAACAATTTTTTTGAGAAATTAATCCCAGAAACTCATAATTTTGAAAGAGTCACGCTTAGTTATTTGTGAAGGGATGATGACAACCTGTTCACGGATGTTGATTGATCTGGTTTGCAGGCCTATTAACGAGATGTGAAAAAATGGCCTATAACATCAAGGATGAGAAAACGAATATTCAAAGGTTCATTGGTGGGTTTCTAGTAGCATTCAGAGACGAGTTTGAGTTTGATGATCCCTGGTTGTGTTATCACTCAGATTTTCCTTGAAGTCATTAGAAGAAGGAAAGGGATCCGAGGTAACCACAAACAAACTTTTAAGTACAAAATCTAGCCAATCTGTACTTAGAGAGGGCTCTCTCTTTATGATTTAGCTTTGTTTTGTATATTAGGGTAGTTATGAAAGCTTCGGGGTTTTGATTTTACTTGGTGGTGGAATTCGGGAGCAGATGGATAGAACAAGGTATTTTAGGCCATTGGGCTATGGAATCAACTAAATGTTGGCTTAACTGGATTAGGTTGATTTAACAAAGGAAAGCTTCATAGGGCAAGATAGCTAAACAAAAGACAAATGATAGCTTAAAATGGGTGAAATGGTTTTGAACAGGGATGAAGGGAAATTAAGAATCCTTCAACAAGGTCCAAGATGATAATAAAGGGGGTGTTCATTAACAAAAAGCAATTAAGTATTCTTTGTTAAATGATCACAGTGATAAACTATGAAAGCAGGGAGAAATTAAGAATTCCATACTTATAATAGCTTAGAAGAAAACATTAAGAAAATAAACGTTTTTACAGACAGAATGCAATAAAGCCCTTTCTGAAATATAACTTTTCGTTTATCATTAAGATATGAAACACATATGAATATTTATTAAAACCAGAAAAACTGTAAACCATAAGATATAGAATACTTATTTGTTTCTCGTTTGACACAGGTATCCTGTAAAAGTCCTTTGCTTTATTACTTTGTCTAGCGAGCCATACACAAGTTGTTCAACAACACTTCAACTCCAAAAGTAAATTGTCTATAGAAATGTCTAAGAATCCACCCTCAATACTTCGAATGAGGAAGTATTTATACAAAATTTACATCAAAATATCTCCTAACTAAGAGAGATACATTCTAGGAAAATTAAATATCTTTTACATGAATATAGAGACAGATGGTCTCGAATGTAGAAACCAAATGTGAACTGATTGTTGTTGTCCCTGTTTTTGTTGAAGGAGTTGGAGGCAGGTCCTATGAATGTGTATCTTGCTGTCTTGCTCGTAATTCTGTGCTGGATGATTGATTTTAGCTTTTCACTGATACTCTTTTACCTGTGACTGATACTCTTTACCTGTTTTATCATCATTCATCCCTTTTTACCAAAATTGACTATGGTAAATACTTCAATTTACTTCACCTTTTACCATGGTAAATCATAGGATGTCTGTCATGCTATTCCACCAATCATCTTTTGGTATACTCATCCTTGTCAACTTCCTGTAGATTTCATCTGCTTCAGTATATTTCACAAAATTGGGTTGCACTGGGAATAGGTGCTTCACCTCATGTTCAATGTAAAAAAGGTTCTCCAAGCCATCATAGAGAACTTTCCCTATGGGCAATGCCTTGACTATAGATGAACTGGCCTAACTGTTGGCTTGCTGATGTAATTTTTTGACATAATCATCCTGAACCATAAGCTTATCATTTATGACTAAAGGACTTGGGAGTCCTTTACTTCGTAAGATGTCAAACTTCCTCATGAACTCATCTATGTCTTCCTGCATACTTTGACATCTTCTTTCCAAACCTTGCATCAGATTTCTCTTGGTCAATACTTTCTTTATTTTGAGGATGGTAGCAGTCCTATCCTCTATTTCTAATTTTTCCAACTGTTGCTTGTTTCTACTGTTTAGAAAGTTGATTAATTTGTTGGCTTCTTTAGGCTTTCATCCTAGTTCTTCTCTGGTCCTTTGAACTTATGCAAGAGCAGGTTTGACCAAATTAATTTGTTCAAAAATAATTTGAATAGATGACCAAATATCATTGATGGAATCAATGATATTGGTCCACAATATCTTTCTAATCTCTGTCAAAGGCCTATCAAATGTCAGGTCCTTCTCCAATGCTTTAATTTGTTGGGTCAAGCCTTTGTTTTTCCTCATCTCTTCTGCAAAATTGATTTTTGATACAACATATTTTTACTCTAACGCTGTGAATTTCTCTTTTACTTTCTACAGTTTTGTGACTTGAAGTTTCATCTCCTCCATGGACTTGATCAACTCTTCTGTAATCTGTGTTGGTGATCCTACTTGTGATGTACCTGTACTTGTTGCTTCTATAGTTGCAGATGTTGCTAAAGGAACATTTGGTACTAAATCTGATGCCAATGTGGAAGGGACTGCTGTTGAAACTATAGGCACTACAGTCTGAGGCTCTGTGGTTGACTCACTCTTCCTTGACTATAGTGTTTTCTCCAATTCCTGCTCTGTCTCTTTTATTTGCTCACTTAGCTTAAGGACCAAGTCCATAAGTTGTTCTTCATTTTTCTTCTCAATCACTTCAGCAGTCTGAGGGTGCATGAGTGGTGGCAATTTCAACTACTTTCTTAGTGCAACTATATTTTCATTCTTTATCTTTATTAGCCTCTTTGTAGCCTTGATATCCTTTGGGTTATGGCCCAGCTCAATAATCAACTCCTCCAATGATTTGATCCTATTGTCCTTTGCCTGTGAGGAGGCCTTTTCTAGTTGCAATTGGGTAGTAGTGTTCTTAGTGAATTTTGCAACCTATGTGCCATCATTGCCTTGCTAATCAGTGTAGAATAGACCATCTCCCATGTTTGTTTATGCAATTCTATCTGATCTATGGGGTGGATGTCTTTAGCTAAGACCTCAAAATCAGTCTTGAGGAAGTCTACCAATGACTTGGGCTGCTGTATTGTGGGCTTTAGAAATCTCATTTGCATTTTGCCTTGTTTGATATCATAAGTTGACATCAATCTAGTTTGATTTGTTGGGGCCGTCTTCAAGTATTAAGCATAGGGTTGGGCCTTCAGCTATTCATTCTTGGTCTTTATTTCTGTGAACTTTCCTTTTATGTCTATGATCTTCTCAGATGAAGATCTGAAAGATGAAAATTCTACACTCTGTTGTCTTTCAAGCTCTTGTCTTTCTGAGCTGGAAGGTGTCCCACCTATTGGAAATGTATGTAGGCCGTCTCCACCTTCTTTTCTAAAACTCCCTGTTGTTTCCTCAAATAATTCTTCCTCTGAATATGGATTTAGCCTGTGCCTCTTAGCACCAAGCTGGTCTGGAGGACCACTGGCAGGGGTAGCTATTTCCCTATCTCTTTTCAAGTTCTTTTCCTCATTTAGAGGAGTCTACACAACTAGGGGATTTACCATATTAACCTGAGATGAATGAGGTTGTGTTGGAGCTTGTTCTTCAGAGATTTTAGGTTGCTCTAATATCTTTGGTTGTTCTAATGCTGAAGTACTTGTTCCCTGGTTTTGTTCCTGTGGTGGTTCTGCTGGGGGGGCAGTAGTTTCCTGTGTGTGCCTTTGAGAAGTCTTTGCTGTAGAGGCACTAGGCTCTAATGTTGGCCTTTGAGAAGATTTAGCTGGCACCTGTGCAAAAGAGTCTAGGTCAAGTCTCTTTTCCAAGTCTTTCATTACATTCTCAACTTCAACTTGATCACTATCCATTTCAACTAGAGTTCCTTCCTTCCATTCATCCATATTTGCATATTGTTCTATCTCAGGGACTCTGTGATGGATATAGGGTGACAACTTATGTTTCATTCTCCTATCACAAATGAAACCTTGTGGGTCATATCTCCAAGCAAAGCTTTTCTTGAGTTTCATTGTTGTTTCTATGATTTCTTCTGCTCTTTTCCCTGCTTCTCTATTGTTGCATACAAATGGGCCTAAGTGGTCTTTGATCCTTAATTGGGCTTTCTTCTTTGCCTTGGTGAAATGAATTTGGTCAGAGTTTAACATTTGCCTGTAATATTCCAAGGAAAACAATATCATAGGGACATACTTAGGCAGCTTGAAAGGAGGGAGCTCACAACCATAGATTCGGATCTCAGTGTGATTCTGGTACAGGTACCAGTCACCTATCTTGTACTACTTTGATAATTGCAAAATTTTCTTGATCTCATCACTAATCCTAGGAGGAGGATTTCTAGTCAGCATGGTGGTCACAGGGTGGACAAACTAGTCAATGAATTCATTGTATGAATAGGGACAAGTATATGAGTAGTGGAAGATGGAAGTCTAGAAAATGACTGATCTGGGATTACCTCTGGTATCAAGCTTATTCACAAAGAATGGGAACTTGTCAGACTGATAGTAAAGGAAAAGGTGATATATGAATGTAGAATACTTGAATACCTTTTCATTTTCTAGTCTCATGAACTGGTCATGGATTTTCTCAGCAATGAAAGCAGCATAGTTGTATTTGACAGCAGGAGGCTGACCAGGGGTAAAAATGGACATGAAAACTAGGGTCAATTCATCAACAAACTCACTGGTATTGAAACCCATGACTGCAACAATCATATTAACAATGTTTTTGCCTATCTCAGTGAAAAAACATGTTAGATAGGGAGGAGGATTTTTGGGTATGTGATCTATGTCTATGAAAGTATGGCAAAGGTGGCTGAGTCCAGAATTAGACATTTTGGTGGACTTTTCAAGCAATTATCCAAGGGAAATGGGGGTGAGGTTTTGACCAGGCTGAAACTGTAGCATTTCATTGATTGAGTCTGCAGTGATTGGGAAGAGAGCAGTTTGACTGGGGGACATTATTGCTCTGAGGGTGGGATTATAATTGGCTTGAAATTGATGGATAATGTCAAGTAAAATGTGCACAGAAGGCAGTATATACCTTGGGAGTTTTGATTTCCAAAGTCCTATGGTATTAGAGCCATTCATGTAATTGTCTTGGCATTGAAAAAATACTTTCAAGGAGTTATTATTAGTTTCAAGGTCTTTTATTTGAAAATCTTTATCTGCTAAGGGCAGATAATCCAAATCTCTATGAGGAGTAGTGATAGGAGGTACATTGAGGGCCACCGGGGTTTCCATTTCTAGTTCTTGTGGATTTAGAGATAGAAATGGGGTTTTTGAGTAGAGTTGGTAAAAACAGAGGGTCCTGGGAGCCTTTGATTTTAATTTTCACAACTGAATTACAATGAATTTTGGGGTTTTCAACGTAATCATAGAGGAAATTAAGTATTTATAGGGTTTCTGGAACGAAACTGGTAAATACCTGTTTTTGAGTGACTCGTAATGGAGTGCAGGTTCACTGGGTGCCAAAGGTGGACTGGAGCGGCATTGGACTGCAAATTTCAAGATGGTTGACGGTTGGAGTACGAGCTGGTCGACTTCACGTTTTGGTTGCATGCATGGGTTTTCAGAATAAGGACGGAAAATAGTTTAACTTTGTTTTTTATGCAAAGTCAAAGCTTTTGGCGGGTTTCATGACACGGACAGGTGGCGTCAGCGGAGGGGCGATTGGACATTTTGTCATTAGCAGGAGGCGGTAAACGGGTTTCATTGCACCACGTTTGGTGGGTAAGTAGTATTTGGGAGGGATTGCGTGATTCCATACATTTCTTGACACGTAGCGTGGGTGTTGTTCACGAAACCACTCACCATCGCACACTAAAATTCGACCACAGAGGCCCGTGCGATATGCGCGATGACCATTGGATCTACGGGATCCGATCGAACGGTGGTCGGGGAGATGAAGTGGCTAGCGGGTACGGAGTGTGGACCTGATATAAATTAAAAGAAATTAATCATATTGGGGTTAATTTGATTCATTTATCGAGCTATTAATTATTCTAAATGATGTAATTAATCCTCATTAAATGGTGGCGGGATTGGGTTCTTAATTAGCTACAGATTAGTTAATTAATTCTGTTTATTTATTTGTTTTATGGTTATATTTAACCAAGGGTCGGGATATATAATAATTTGGGGTTTTGTATAGTAATATAATACGGTGTGGGTATTTTGTTTTATTTGGGAATTATATAATAACACATTAGTGGTTAATATGACCAAATGAATGAAAAAGCGCTAAGTCCAACATTTTCTCAAAATAGTTCATCATATAACATATTGACTTAGGCTAAAATGTATATAATGGTTTTTATGAAGATTTATTTCAATTTCCCTAAGTAAAATAGGATTTTACTTAGGAAATGTTTTATCAAAGGAATGAGTGATCTTATGATGGGGTAACATTGATGAAAGGGACTTAAGTACTTTAGGCATTTCCAATTATTGGGCCAAGGGTCCGGTCCCTCCAAAAGTCAAAGAAATGCTCTGAGCCCCTCTAACTTTGGCAATTACCTTTAGCACTTAGGGAATTAGTAAAGATTTTAGGGGAATGAGTAGGGAAGTTAATTATTTTGACTTTGAATGTTGATGTGCCTTTCCATGTGATACATGCCTTTGCCTAGTGATGAAAGTAAAAGATTTAAGCATTGAACTTAACCATTCACCACACATTTATTCTGCAACCATCATCTACTTACCCTACCTACTTTATCCTAGCATTTTCACTTCTTTATTAGGGTGCACTTAGACTGGCAAACCCTTACCAACTTTCTTTTTCTTTTACATAGTGATACCTATCTAAGTCTACTCTTATTACATCCAAGGGCTCAGATTAAATTGTTGAGCTCCTTTTTCACTCTACCATCTGCCAAGTTTACACTGTTTGGTCAGATCTTTATTCTCTATTTCTAAAACATGAAATTGAAAACATGAAATAACCAAGTTTAAACTGTTTGGTTACCATGGATTGTGGCATAGGTAACAAATTGCACACAATCTTTATTATACATAAAAGTAAATAGTAGTGGCATTTAGACTTGCACACTTTCATGGTCTTTTCTTTTTGTTGGGGTTCATTTTCTTTTCATTTTTTCGACCTTTTCTTTATTCTTTTTACCCTTTTATTCTTTTTCTAGGGTATACCCTCTTTACATTTTTTAATTTTTTGATTTTTTTATTTTTTACAAATGTGGAAAACCTTTGCAACAAGTAAAGGTATGAACATATTTCAGAACAAGATCAAGTCAATCATGATATATGACACCTATTGGTATAGGGGCATAACAGTGGCTCCACTTGGGGATGGCTTTTCCTAGTGGAAAGTCAAGAACAGTAGATCAGTGGCCTCTGAATGACTTTGACTGTGCTCTGCAATCTTCCTTTTGCCTATTGCTTTATGTATATGTATGACAGTAATACTTCTGAAGCTTAGGGCCTTCTCTTCAGGCTTCAACTCCAAAATCTTACTATCCAATCAACACTGAACATTACAAAGGATATAATATGTACAATTAGGAACATGGTAATATCAGTAACTAGGATCAAAGTAATGCTTCAACATTCGACCATTGACTGGTCCTCCTTTAACTTCTATACCATCTAACTCTTTGAGAAAATATGCATTGTTTCCTCTGAAAGCATAGATGATGTATGCTCCTTTCCACAGGAAGTCAAATGTTGGGTCCCTATAATACTAGTGATTACCCTATTACTATTGTAGTTATACCTCTTATTAATATTTTTGTGCCCCTATTGCCCCCATATTGTTATTACTGTGCCCCATAGAATCCCTCTATTGTTATTTTTGTGGCTTTATATTATTATTGTTAGGTCGGCTGGATTATATTGTGACTCCTTAGACTCCTATATATAGAAAGGAGGTTTGTCATTTGAATCATCCAAGAATTGTTCATTAATGTAATGTAAAGGAGGTTTCCCCCCTCGAAGAGGCTGAATTCTAAGGCGTTGATCTATCTTTTCTATCTTCTCTTGAGCTGGTTTCATAACATTTGGTATCAGAGCTTTGGATAAGATGGATGGTTTAAAGAAAGATGTAGAAGCTAAGATGGATGGTTTAAAGAAAGGTGTAGAAGCTAAGATGCACTATTTAAAGAAAGGCGTAGAAGCTAAGATGATTGACGTGGAAGCTAAGATGGATTATTTGAAGATAGATTTGAAGACAGACATGGACGAATTGAAGATAAATATGAATAAGTTGCTACAAGAAATGGTCCCTAAGGGTGAAATGGTACTAAAGGAAACTCATGATGAGAACAAAAGAAATGTTAATCATGATTCCATAGACGCTAATGTTGGATCGAAGACTCACCATATTCCAAAAATCGATATGAGGAAGTTTGATGGCAAGGATCCTGCCACATGGATATTACAGATGGAGCAATTCTTCGATCTCAATAATGTGCAAAACACACAAAAGGTACGTATGGCAACTTTATATTTGGAACCAAATCAGTTTGTATGGTATCAATGGCTTTCCTCTTGTAAATCATTTATCACTTGGGCAATTTTTACGGAAGAATTGATAACACATTATGAGGATACAAAAAGCAACACTTTTTTTAGCCAATTGATAAGTCTCAAACAAAAGGGTTCAATAATGGAGCACATTGAGGAGTTCCAAAAATTGAACATAAGGGTAAACGATATTCCAGAGGAGCATAGGATTGATGTGTTCATAGGGTCTTTAAAGGATAATATCCAACATGATGTTCGCCTTTGGGAACCTAATTCATTATAGAAGACATTCAGGTTAGCAAGAAAAATGGAAATAAGAATTATGGCAACCAGGAAGCATACCACTCACAACTATAAAGACGGAAGTGTTGTTGCCCCTAGTCTTCCACAACCTATAAGGTTGACATCACAACAATTGGAAGAAAAAAGAGAAAAAGGGCTTTGTTACAGTTGTGATAGCAAATACACTAAAGGTCATAAGTGTGTTGAGAAGAAATTATTCTACATAGATTGTGAAGAGGAAGAAGAAAAAGAGCAAGAAAGGTCAAAAGGATAGGATATACTCCAGGAACAAAGCCTAGATGAAGAACAAATAAATCCGACCATATCTTGTAATGCATTGGCGGGAATTACCACTCCTCAAACCATCAAGATAGAAGGACAAATCACAAAGAAAAAGGTAATAGTGTTGATTGATTCAGGAAGCACCCATAATTTTATTCATTGTAGGGTAGCAAAAGAATTGAATTGCTTCCTATATCCAGCACCAGAGTGTCAAGTGATGATTGCAATGGAGGAACAATAAATTGCTCTGGAAAGTGCCATAATATCAAGCTATCCATGGGAGAATATGTATTGACTAGCCCAATGCTTTCCATTCCAATGGGAGGTGCTGATGTTGTACTAGGGGTCCAATGGCTACAATCCCTGGGTACAATAGCTTTTAATTTTCAAGAACTCTTCATCAAATTTTCTACGGAAGGAAAGGAAGTTGAATTAAGGGGTATAGCAGGGAAACCAAGAGAGATAATCAACTCTAATAGTATGACAAAGCTTCTAAAAAAGGAGCAAAGAGGTGTAATTGCACAATTATGCTTGCTAGATGTGTCCACATCGGAATCATCTATTTCTCCAGATCTCCAAAAAGTCCTCGACATTCATTCCAAGGTATTTGAGACTCCCAAAGGTCTCCCACCTATGCTTGATCATGATCATGCTATTCATATCTTTCCAGGAAGTGTTCCTCCAAACATCAGGCCGTACAGATATCCCTATGTCCAAAAGAGTGAAATTGAACGTATGGTTGCAGAAATGCTAGAGGCTGGTATAATTCAACCGAGTCAAAGTTCTTTCTCTGCTCCAGTAGTATTGGTGCATAAGAAGGATGGATCATGGTGCATGTGTCTAGATTATAGGGAGCTCAACAAGCTCACTATTAAAGATAAGTTCCCCATTCCTGTCATTGATGAATTACTGGATGAATTGCATGGATCAATTTACTTCACCAAGCTGGATCTTCGTTCAGGATATCATTAAATCAGAATGAAGACTGAAGACATTCCAAAAACAACATTTAGAACTCATGAGGGTCATTATGAATTTTTGGTCATGCCTTTTGGCCTTACCAATGCACCTTCAACATTTCAAGGTTTGATGAATTCAATTTTCAAACCATTCCTTAGAAAATTTGTGTTAATATTTTTTGATGATATACTAATCTACAGCAAGTCTTGGAAGGATCATGTTGAAAATGTTGACAAGGTGCTACAACTATTGAAGGAGAAACAATTATATCCAAAAAGATCCAAATGTTTCTTTGGAGTCCAGGAGGTGGAATATTTGGGTCATATTGTATCTCATGAAGGAGTTAAGGTAGACCCTAGCAAAATTAAAGCTATTAAGGAATGAAAAATCCCCACATCCATAAAGCATCTGCGAGAATTTCTCGGGTTGACAGGGTATTATCGCAAATTTGTTAAGAATTATGGGAGAATAGCAGCACCTCTAACAACATTATTGAAGAAAGATGCATTTTCATGGACTCCAGAAGCAACAAAGGCCTTTTAACATCTTAAAGAGGCAATGTGCCAAGCACCGGTCTTAGCTACACCGGACTTCACAAAAACCTTTATTGTGGAATGTGATGCTTCAGGAAATGGAATTGGTGCTGTTCTAATGCAAGATGAAAGACCCATTGCTTTTGAAAGTCGTCCAATCAAGGGAAAGTTTTTAAGCAAAGCTATTTATGAGAAGGAAATGTTGGCAATACTCCATGCAATTAAGAAATGGCGACCCTACCTAATGGGTAGACACTTCAAGGTAAAAACGGATCATGATACCCTTAAATACTTTTTACAACAAAGATTATCCTCTGAAGAGCAACAAAAGTGGGTCACTGTTGGGTCCCTATAATACTAGTGATTACCCCATTAATATTGTAGTTATACCCCTTATTTATATTGTTATGCCCCTATTGCCCCCATATTTTTATTAATGTGCCCCATAGAATCCCTCTATTGTTATTTTTGTGGCTCTATATTATTATTGTTAGGTCGATTGGATTATACTGTGACTCCTTATACTTCTATATATAGAAAGGAGGTTTTGTCATTTGAATCATCGAAGAATTGTTCATTTATGTAATGTAAAGGAGGTTTCCCCCTCGAAGAGGCTAAATTCTAAGGTGCTGATCTATCTTTTCTATCTTTTCTTGAGCTGGTTTCATAACATTTGGTATCAGAGCTTTGGATTCTAGGGTTTCGCTGCTCTAAACAGGTCATCGTGGAATTTTCGCTATAACTTTTTTTTTGTGACGTTTCAGAAGTCACAAAAAAAAACCATTTCAAAAGAAATCACGTTGAACCTAAGGTCCAAATTTCAGAGCTTTTTGCGCTATATTTGCGGAGATATGATCTGAGGAAGTTGGTCTTTTTGCAGACTCCTGAATTACATTCCAAACAGGTGACCTGGGGAAAATCGTCATAACTTTCTCTCTGGGGATCGGATTGAAATTTCGTAAGAAGGTACAGAAAGAGGATGGACTGTAGTTTCTTGTATGCATTTTTCAGATCCAAAGGTCGAAACAGTGACTCGTGGCACGTCGTACAAGTTTTCTCTACTGAACTAGTCTATAAGCAAGTCACTGTGGGAGATTTCGCATAACTCTTCCTTGGAGAATCCAATTTGGGTCAGACTTGTGGCATTGGAAAGAGGACTCAGAAGGCTACTACAAGGTCAAAATTTCAGAACTTGATGATATGAAATTACAGAGATACATCAGATTCAATATCAGGCTTCTACAAAGTGAAAAAAGGTGTGTAGTTTTTTTTAAATTTTTGCATAAGCTTGGTTTGAAGGAATTCAAAGGGCATAGTAAAGCATTATTATCGGTAACTGATGCCCCGAGGAAAGAAAATGCAAACACCTAGTAAGGAACCTGAAAGCTCTAGCATGACTCATGAAGAAGAGGAAGAAATGCTACATGATATATCAAAATTACAAGAACAAGTGCAACAAATGTCACGCTCACAAAAGCTAACAGAAGCTAAGATAAATGGTGTGGAATCTAAGATAAATGGCATGGAATCTAAGATAAAGGGAATGGAAGCTAAGATGGATGATTTGAAGACAGATTTGAGGACAAATTTGAAGACAGAAATGACAGATTTGAAGACAGATTTGACAAATTTTCTACAAGAAATACTTACTAATGGTGAAAAGGTTGTAAAGGAAACTCATGATGTGAACAAAAGAAATGTTAATCATGATTCCATAGACTCTAATGTTGGATCGAAGACCCACCATATTCCAAAAATCGATATGAGGAAGTTTGATGGCAAGGATCCCGCCACATGGATATTACAGATGGAGCAATTCTTCGATCTCAATAATGTGCAAAACACACAAAAGGTACGTATGGTAACTTTATATTTGGAACCAAATCAGTTTGTATGGTATCAATGGCTTTTCTCTCGTAAACAATTTATCACTTGGGCAATTTTTACGGAAGAATTGATAGCACATTATGAGGATACAAAAAGCAACACTTTTTTTAGCCAATTGATAAGTCTCAAACAAAAGGGTTCAATAATGGAGCACATTGAGGAGTTCCAAAAATTGAACATAAGGGTAAAAGATATTCCAGAGGAGCATAGGATTGATGTGTTCATAGGGTCTTTAAAGGATAATATCCAACATGATGTTCGCCTTTGGGAACCTGATTCATTAGAGAAGGCATTCAGGTTAGCAAGAAAAATGGAAAGCAAAATTATGGCAACCAGGAAGCATACCACTCACAACTATAAAGACGGAAGTGTTGTTGCCCCTAGTCTTCCACAACCTATAAGGTTGACACCACAACAATTGGAAGAAAAAAGAGCAAAAGGGCTTTGTTACAGTTGTGATAGCAAATACACTAAAGGTCATAAGTGTGCTGAGAAGAAATTATTCTACATAGATTGTGAAGAGGAAGAAGAAAAGGAGCAAGAAAGGTCAAAAGAAGAGGATATACTCCAGGAACAAAGCCTAGATGAAGAACAAATAAATCCGACCATATCTTGTAATGCATTGGCGGGAATTACCACTCCTCAAACCATCAAGATAGAAGGACAAATCAAGAAGAAAAAGGTAATAGTGTTGATTGATTCAGGAAGCACCCACAATTTTATTCATTGTAGGGTAGCAAAAGAATTGAATTGCTTCCTATATCCAGCACCAGAGTGTCAAGTGATGATTGCAAATGGAGGAACAATAAATTGCTCTGGAAAGTGCCATAATATCAAGCTATCCATGGGAGAATATGTATTGACTAGCCCAATGCTTTCCATTCCAATGGGAGGTGCTGATGTTGTACTAGGAGTCCAATGGCTACAATCCTTGGGTACAATAGCTTTTAATTTTCAAGAACTTTTCATCAAATTTTCTACGGAAGGAAAGGAAGTTGAATTAAGGGGTATTGCAGGGAAACCAGGAAAGATAATCAGCTCTAATGGTATGACAAAGCTTCTAAAAAAGGAGCAAAGAGGTGTAATTGCACAATTATGTTCGCTAGATGTTTCCACATTAGGAATCATCTATTTCTCCAGATCTCCAAAAAGTCCTGGACAATCATTCCAAGGTATTTGAGACTCCCAAAGGTCTCCCACCTATGCGTGATCATGATCATGCTATTCATCTGATTCCAGGAAGTGTTCCTCCAAACATCAGGCCGTACAGATATCCCTATGTCCAAAAAAGTGAAATTGAACGTATGGTTGCAGAAATGCTAGAGGCTGGTATAATTCAACCGAGTCAAAGTTCTTTCTCTGCTCCAGTAGTATTGGTGCACAAGAAGGATGGATCATGGCGCATGTGTCCAGATTATAGGGAGCTCAACAAGCTCACTATTAAAGATAAGTTCCCCATTCCTGTCATTGATGAATTACTGGATGAATTGCATGGATCAATTTACTTCACCAAGTTGGATCTTCGTTCAGGATATCATCAAATCAGAATGAAGATTGAAGACATTCCGAAAACGACATTTAGAACTCATGAGGGTCATTATGAATTTTTGGTCATGCCTTTTGGCCTTACCAATGCACCTTCAACATTTCAAGGTTTGATGAATTCAATTTTCAAACCATTCCTTAGAAAATTTGTGTTAGTATTTTTTGATGATATACTAATCTACAGCAAGTCTTGGAAGGATCATGTTGAACATGTTGACAGGGTGCTACAACTATTGGAGGAGAAACAATTATATGCAAAAAGATCCAAATGTTTCTTTGGAGTCCAGGAGGTGGAATATTTGGGTCATATTGTATCTCATGAAGGAGTTAAGGTAGACCCTAGCAAAATTAAAGCCATTAAGGAATGGAAAATCCCCACATCCATAAAGCATCTGCGAGGATTTCTTGGGTTGACAGGGTATTATCGCAAGTTTGTTAAGAATTATGGGAGAATAGCAGCACCTCTAACAACATTATTGAAGAAAGATGCATTTTCATGGACTCCGGAAGCAACAAAGGCCTTTGAACATCTTAAAGAGGCAATGTGCCAAGCACCGGTCTTAGCTACACCGGACTTCACAAAAACCTTTATTGTGGAATGTGATGCTTCAGGAAATGGAATTGGTGCTGTTCTAATGCAAGATGAAAGACCCATTGCTTTTGAAAGTCGTCCAATCAAGGGAAAGTTTTTAAGCAAAGCTATTTATGAGAAGGAAATGTTGGCAATACTCCATGCACTTAAGAAATGACGACCCTACCTAATGGAAAGACACTTCAAGGTAAAAACAGATCATGATAGCCTTAAATACTTTTTAGAACAAAGATTATCCTCTGAAGAGCAACAAAAGTGGGTCACAAAGATGTTGGGTTATGACTTTGAAATCATCTACAAAAAAGGGAAGCAAAATGTGGTGGCAGATGCACTCTCAAGAAAGGATGAGGATGTGGAAGCATTGTTGTGGCCATTTCTATTATCCAACAGGATTGGATAAACGAAGCAAGGGATGAATGGAAGAATGACGAAGAAGTGTGGGCACTTATTCGAAAGCTACAACAAGATTCTAGTACGTCTGATATATTTAGCTGGCAAAATGATTCGTTATGGTACAAAGATCGCTTATACCTCTGTAAGAATTCCCAGCTAAAACAAAAGATTCTTATGGAATTGCACACTTCTCCCTTAGGAGGGCACTCAGGATTTTTAAAAACTTACCACAGGGTTAAGAAGGAATTTTTTTGGGATGGCCTTAAATCAGATATTCAAAAGTTTGTGGCAGAATGTTTGGTTTGCCAACAAAATAAAGTTGAAACAATTAAGACACCGGGTCTATTACAACCTTTATCCATTCCAAGCCAACGTTGGGAGGAGGTTTCAATGGATTTTATCACAGGTTTACCCAAGTCTGAGGGAAAGAGTGTCATCATGGTGGTAGTTGACAGACTTACCAAGTATGCACACTTTTGTGCATTATCACATCCATTTAAAGCCAGTACAGTTTCTACTGCATTTATGGAAACAATTCAAAAGCTACATGGAAACCCAAAGATTATTGTAAGTGACAGAGATCCCATTTTCACTGGAAATTTTTGGACAGAATTATTTTCTTGTCTTGGTACTCAGTTAGCTCATAGCTCATCTTATCATCCTCAATCTGATGGGCAAACTGAGATAGTAAACAAATGTTTGGAAGGATATCTTCGTTGCTTTGTATCTGATAAACAGACACAATGGGTCAAATGGTTGCCTCTGGCTGAATGGTGGTATAACACTTCCTTCCATACAGCAACAAAAATGACCCCATTTATGGCACTTTATGGGTATCAACCACCATCCATCACATCATATTTAAGAGAAAATTCTAAGGTTCAGGCAGTGGAACATCACATCGAACATCAACAACAAGTCCTCCAACTCTTAAAGGATAACCTCGTGTTGGCACAAAATAGAATGAAACAACAGGCAGATCAACATCGCAGTGAAAGAAGTTTTGATGTAGGTGATTGGGTATTCCTACGGCTACAACCATATAAGCAAATGTCCCTCAAGCAAGCTAAGAAGGATAATAAATTATCACCAAAGTATTATGGTCCGTACAAGGTGTTGCAAAAGATTGGTACTATGGCATACAAATTGGAGCTTCCTGCAGCTTCTCGATTGCACCCAGTTTTCCATGTTTCATGTTTAAAGAAGGTTATAGGTGACAAGCTCCCAGTTCAAACAATATTGCCAGAACTTGACGAGGAAGGAAAAATTATATTGGAACCGGAAGCAGTCATAGAAACAAGAACTCGACAGCTACGAAATCGATCAATTTCAGAGTATCTTATCAAGTGGAAGAACTTATCCGCTGAAGATTCCACATGGGAGGATGAGAATTTTATGCAGAAGTATCCAGAACTACTCAAGCGTTGAGGACAACACTTTTTTGAAGGAGAGGGGCATGTTGGGTCCCTATAATACTAGTGATTACCCCATTACTATTGTAGTTATACCCCTTATTTATATTGTTGTGCCCCTATTGCCCCATATTGTTATTAATGTGCCCCATAGAATCCCTCTATTGTTATTTTTGTGGCTTTATATTATTATTGTTAGGTCGGCTGGATTATATTGTGACTCCTTAGACTCCTATATATAGAAAGGAGGTTTTGTCATTTGAATCATCCAAGAATTGTTCATTTATGTAATGTAAAGGAGGTTTCCCCCTCGAAGAGGCTGAATTCTAAGGCGTTGATCTATCTTTTCTATCTTTTCTTGAGCTGGTTTCATAACAGTCACAAAGATGTTGGGTTATGACTTTGAAATCATCTACAAAAAGGGAAGCAAAATGTGGTGGTAGATGCACTCTCAAGAAAGGATGAGGACGTGGAAGCATTGTTGTGCGCCATTTCTATTGTCCAACCAGATTGGATAAATGAAGCAAGGGAGGAATGGAAGAATGATGAAGAAGTGTGGGCACTTATTCAAAAGTTACAACAATATTCCAGTACGTCTGGTACATTTAGTTGGAAAAATGATTCGTTATGGTACAAAGATCGCTTATACCTCTGTAAGAATTCCTAGCTAAAACAAAAGATTCTTATGGAATTGCACACTTCTCCCTTAGGAAGGCACTCAGGATTTTAAAAAACTTACCACAGGGTTAAGAAGGAATATTTTTGGGATGGCCTTAAATCAGATATTCAAAAGTTTGTGGCTGAATGTTTGGTTTGCCAACAAAATAAAGTTGAAACAATTAAGACACCGGGTATATTACAACCTTTATCCATTCCAAGCCAACGTTGGGAGGAGGTTTCAATGGATTTTATCACAGGTTTACCCAACTCTGAGGGAAAGAGTGTCATCATGGTGGTAGTTGACAGACTTACCAAGTATGCACACTTTTGTGCATTATCACATCCATTTAAAACCAGTACAGTTTCTACTGCATTTGTGGAAACAATTCAAAAGCTACATGGAAACCCAAAGATTATTGTAAGTGACAGAGATCCCATTTTCACTGGAAATTTTTGGACAGAATTATTTTCTTGTCTTGGTACTCAGTTAGCTCATAGGTCATCTTATCATCCTCAATTTGATGGGAAAACTGAGATAGTAAACAAATTTTTGGAAGGATATCTTCGTTGCTTTGTATCTGATAAACAGACACAATGGGTCAAATGGTTGCCTCTTGCTGAATGGTGGTATAACACTTCCTTCCATACAGCAACAAAAATGACCCCATTTATGGCACTTTATGGGTATCAACCACCATCCATCACATCATATTTAAGAGAAAATTCTAAGGTTTAGGCAGTGGAACATCACATCGAACATCAACAACAAGTCCTCCAACTCTTAAAGGATAACCTCGTGTTGGCACAGAATGGCAGATCAACATCGCAGTGAAAGAAGTTTTGATGTAGGTGATTGGGTATTCCTACGGCTACAACCATATAAGCAAATGTCCCTCAAGCAAGCTAAGAAGGATAATAAATTATCACCAAAGTATTATGGTCCGTACAAGGTGTTGCAAAAGATTGGTACTATGGCATACAAATTGGAGCTTCCTGCAGCTTCTCGATTGCACCCAGTTTTCCATGTTTCATGTTTAAAGAAGGTTATAGGCGACAAGCTCCCAGTTCAAACAATATTGCCAGAACTTGACGAGGAAGGAAAAATTATATTGGAACTGGAAGCTGTCACAGAAACAAGAACTCGACAACTACGAAATCGTTCAATTTCAGAGTATCTTATCAAGTGGAAGAACTTATCCGCTGAAGATTCCACATGGGAGGATGAGAATTTTATGCAGAAGTATCCAGAACTACTCAAGCGTTGAGGACAACACTTTTTTGAAGGAGAGGGGCATGTTGGGTCCCTATAATACTAGTGATTACCCCATTACTATTGTAGTTATACCCCTTATTAATATTGTTGTGCCCCTATTGCCCCTATATTGTTATTATTGTTCCCCATAGAATCCCTCTATTGTTATTTTTGTGGATTTATATTATTATTTTTAGGTCAGCTGGATTATATTGTGACTCCTTAGACTCCTATATATAGAAAGGAGGTTTTGTCATTTGAATCATCCAAGAATTGTTCATTTATGTAATGTAAATGAGGTTGCCCCCCTCGGAGAGGCTGAATTCTAAGGCGTTGATCTATCTTTTCTATCTTCTCTTGAGCTAGTTTCATAACATCAAAATTCCCATTTTTCCCCTTGTCCTCTCTTCTTGAATCCCATCTTAATACTTTATCTCCAAGGTAGAAGTCTTCTGCCTTGGTTCTTCTGTCAAATATCTTCTTGAGTTTCTCCTGCAATACTTGGGATCTTTGGTACACCTCCTCCCTAGTCTGCTGCAGATTGATGGTCTGGTTTATCCTTCTTTGTATATCATTAGGTTCCACTTGAGCTTCTTGGAGTATTTTCATGACAGGAATCCCTAATGATGAAGGAAAAATAGCCTCCATACCATATATTAACTCAAAGGGACTGGTTCCAATGGATTTTTTGGTTGTAAGCCTGTCTTCCCACAAAGAATTGATAAATTTTTTGTTCCAAGTTTTCTTATTTTCTTCCAACAGTTTTTTGATGATATTAATTAGACTTTTGTTGGAAGATTTTGCAAGTCCATTCCCTTGAGGGTAGTAGGCTGTGGAATGACCCAGTGTGATGTGATACTTGTTACAGAAACTAATCATTTTCTTTGATTTAAAGGCTGCAGCATTATTAGTAATGATTTTAGTGGGACAACCAAATCTGGACAAAATATTGGTCTCTAGGAAACCTATGATAACAGTGTCATTGGCTTGTCTGGAGGGAATGGCTTCTATCCATTTAGTAAAATAGTCAGTTGCAATGAGTATCCATTTGTGTTGGCTAGAAGAGGGTGGATGAATTTCTCCAATGAAGTCGAGACCCCATTGTTGAAAAGGTTTCTCAGTGGAAATAGGTTTCAAGGGTAAAGGTAACAATTTTATTTTGCCTTCAAAGATTTGGCATTTATGGCAAGAAGTTACAAATTTCTTCACATCTGCAAACAAGGTTGGCCAATAGAATCCAACCCTTAGGATTTTGTCAGCAGTTGACTTCCAATAGAGATGTCCACCACAGTCCCCTGCATGAAATTCTTGGAGAGCCTTGTTAGCTTCATCTTTTAATAAACAATTTAACAAAATTCCTTCATGATTTTTCCAAAAAAGAGTATTATCTAAGATACAAAACTTTGAAACTTTAATTTTCAAAAATATATTCTTGAATCTGGATAACCTTGGAGGAGCCTGCAGGTTTTGTAAAACATAAATTATATCAGCATACCAGGGTGAATCTGAAAAGGCCTGGCTGATTTGTGGAGTCGCCATCTCCTGCTCGTTATCCAGCTCTGCAATGAGGTTTATGTCTAGGGCTTGACAATTGGTTTCTGCCATGAGTTTGGCCAATCCCTGACCTTTTATAAGCTTGGTTGGTTTTATCTCTATATCATACTCTAAGATAGTAGCTATCCATTTTCCTCTTTTACCATCAACTCCATCTTGAGTTAGGATGTCTTTGACTACTACATTAGGAACATAAGCTATTACATGAGAGTATAATATATAGACTCTGAAATCTTTAATAGCTTTTACCAGTGCAAAAGCTTGTTTCTCCATTATTTTGTATTTTAATGATGCATCTTTGAGTGCTTTACTAAAAAAGGCTATAGGTTTTTCACATCCCTGATCATCCTTTTGTAGTAAAACTGCAGCTATGGTGTGTTCTGATGCAAAAGAAAAAATGATGAAGTCTCTATCAAACTGTGGACTCGTGAGGACTGGTGTTCTGGTTAAGGCCATTTTGATTTCTTCAAATGATTGCTTGGCCTCTACTATCCATTTGATACTTGAATCCTTTTTTAGCATGTTATTTAATGATCTAATGAGTTCAGCTAAGTTAGAAATAAATCTCCTTAAAAAATTTATCTTCCCTAGGAAAGCCTGAAGCTCTTTAATACTTCTTGGATGGGGTATCTGTAAAATAGCTTCAATCCTAGAAGGGTCAATTCGAATGCCATCCTTGGAAATGATGTGACCTAAAATTTTACCTTCTTCCAAGCCGAACAAGGACTTCTTTGGATTCAAAGAAATTCCATACTTTCTGCATTTTAAAAAGACTTGCCTGAGATGCTCTAAGTGTTGTTGATCTAATTTAGAAAAAATAGTTAGATCATCTAGATATATAACAAGAAAATCATGAATTTCTTTGGCAAAAGCAATGTCCATTGCTCTTTGGAAGGTTGCTCCTGCATTTTTTAGTCCAAATGGCATTTTGATGTACATGAAAGTACCCCATGGTGTTGTAAAAGCAGTTTTCTCTTGGTCATCAGGATGGACCAAGATTTGGTTATATCCTGAAAACCCATCTAAAAGTGAAATTCTAGAAGAACCCACTACCCTTTGCAAAATATGGTCCATTTTGGGTAAAGGATAGTTATCTTTAAGAGAGACCTTATTTACATTTCTCAAGTCAACACATAATCTGATTTCCCCTGTTTTCTTCCTAGTAGGTACCAGGTTAGACACCCATTCAGAAAATCTAATAGGGGCAATAATCCCTGCTTCGTACATGCGTTTGATTTCTTTCTCAATTGATGGTAATAACACAGGGTTAATTCTTCTGAGTTTTTGTTTAAATGGCTTTTGATCTTCTTTTAAAGGGATAGTATGCTAAATGATAGAGGTGTCATATGACTTCAAATCTTCATAACTCCAGGCAAAAACATCCTGGAATTCTCTCATAAGTTCAACATATTTTAACTTCTGATCAAGAGGAAAAGATTTTGATAATTTAATCAATTTAGGATCATCCCATGTTCCTAGATAATAATCCTCAATATCTGCCTTTAATGGCTCCATTTTAGGGTTCTTAGGAATGTCATTAGAGTCAAAAAAATCTTCCCAAGGAGTTAATCCCTTGGGTATATGATTGTCCTTTAGATTGATAACCTTTGTTTCTTCTTCAATTATTTCATCTAGGTCCATTTGTTTCAGGTCTTGAATTTCTTTTTGTGTGAATTTTGTAGGATGAATCATATTTATTGAAATCTCTTCCAATGTTAATTTATACCTCATCAATATTATCGAAACTAGTATATGTATCAACATCTATGTTAATGTTAGAAAATTCTTCACCTAAAGTTAAAAAATTATTGATCTTCTTATCACTATTAAAAACTTGCCATTTCTTAAGATTATCAGGGATGGCTAGTCTGTGGCTAATTTCAGCAGTATACTAATGATTAGGTTGGAAGGGTAATTTGCAGGTGCTGGCAAACATGGCCAGGCTGTGGGCTTGCATGTTGTGTTTTCTAGGAATTGTTGCAAGATGGGTTTCCAAGAAAGTGTTGAGAATTTCTATTATTTGTTGGAAATAATACTGAGAGGGGGGGTGAATCAGTATTATCAGATCAGATAAAACTTTTCAATTTCATACTCAGAAACATATACGCGACTTCAGTTAAGTGAACCCGCGTGTACACGCGATTGTGTCTAATGCAACTAGCGTATATCCAGAGATCTTATGATTCAGTTAATCTTATCTTCAGTAAATGCATCAGAACATTATTAAGCATATTAACAGTAAACAGGTGCAGTATAACAGAACAGATCATCACACAAATGCCACACACATGAATCACCATGATATAAGGTGGAAACCCAATGTGGGTGAAAACCACCTGCTGCAATTTGTCTCTTTCTTCTTTAATGAGAACTTCTTTTACAATGTACTGGTGCAGTCCTTTACCAGCACGCAGGCTGCAACCTGCAGAGGGCTACAACCCTCATAGCTTTTGTACTAGCCGATCCATTTACT
Source organism: Pinus tabuliformis (assembly GCA_031772625.1). Lineage (NCBI taxonomy): Eukaryota > Viridiplantae > Streptophyta > Pinopsida > Pinales > Pinaceae > Pinus > Pinus tabuliformis. The sequence goes on from CM062807.1 coordinate 1,335,021,417, forward strand.
AGTACGTAGGTGCCAACCCTACAGAAGGCTACAACCTTCACTCGTTTTCCAGCTGCTCCTGGAAGGGAGCTACAACCCTCTGGCTCTTGTACTGGCTGATATGTTTACCAGTACGTAGGTGTCGGCCTACGATCTACCCGGGACCATGTTTCATACATTTTCATACTAGATCCATTGTAGCACAACCTGCATCATCAATCACTGAAACACCCAATTCTGAATCACTGTAACCCTGTCAACAATCACCAGACAATCATAGCAACAACCAGATCCAGCTCCATATTCAAATATCATACTTCACATTGTATACGCTACTTGGATGACCCCAACCTGCGTGTATACGCTCTTTTACCAAAACCAACTCGCGTACAGATCTATAAATTCAACCTTAAAACTCTGCAGCTATATCAGACATCAAAGCATACCCAGATCATAATAATAAACATGCGTCAATAGATCTAGTCTATCCAGAGTCAAACCATATGAAGATAATCATTCCAAGCCTTGAGATCTCGTTCCATCATTCATCATCCTCCACATGGGTGAAACCTTGGTTCAGATCACCAACCCATAACCAGCACTTGGATCACACACTTTCTCAGATCTTCATCACTCACACTTGCTCACTCTTGCACACTTTGGCCTAGTGATCTTTTCCTTATATAGCCTTAGGCCTTGCTCAATGCCAAGAGCCAAAACCATAGTAACACAATACCATCAACTTCAATACTAGGGATCGACACGCCCGTCGAGACACAATGGTCCGAAACCATAGGCACAACTTCCAAGGACTAACCGCCATGGACCAAAGGTACGTTTCCACATACACGCGCTTTTGCTGAAGCCAACCTGCGTGTACACGCTGATTCGCCTTGCTGAACCTGCGTATATCTCTTTCTTGTCCTGCTGTACTGAGATCTGTCCATTAGTTAAGTTGTCATTACCTGTACCAGTCTCTGAGCACCTGTACCAACCTCTGAGTGAGTTGCCATCAAGGACAACACTTGAATCATAATGCCAACAATCTCCCCCTTTGGACTTGATGGCAACCACCACACTAAGTCACTCTCCCCCTTTGACATCAAGGGCAAAGGGTGGACCAAGATATTCTCTTCCTTGGTATACCTTCTGCTGTCCATACTGCTGTCCATACTCCCCCTGAGTACATGCTGAAATCTCCAAATGTGCTCCCCCTTTGTGTATGCCAAAGTGTACCAATCTATCCATCCTGCTCTTGCTGAAATGTGCTGTTCATGCTCCCCTTGACTGTAGGCAAGATCTGTAAAAGATGTTCTTCAAGAAGAACAAAGACTTATACATCATAGAAGACCTTCCTATCACCAAAAGACTCAACATACATTCATCACCCAACCTAGTGGGGATATCCCAATATTGACTCATCCACCTAACCATGTGAAGATACATGATAATACATGAACATTTCATCATTCATCCCAGGCATAGTGGGGAAACCAACATAGGCCGTTACATGACCTTGACATCATAAAAGAGATACATGACATAGTGATGAAATATCTAGACCAAGACTTATGAAAGCCACCAACAGCATCATGATCTGTACCATAAGCATCAGCCTGCAATACCATTCCTAAACAGTAAGATGTATCATTTAGCTTCATAGACTTTATCAACACCTTCTAACCATAATGCCAACAATGCATTATTCGAAGAATATTCTCCCCCTGAGTGTAAGCCAACCATGTCTGAACCATTTCCTGAGTCTGTTCTGCTCCCCCTGAGCCTGAGCCAACCATGACTGAACCTGGGTCTGTTCTGCTGCCCTTTCTTCATATACGCGACTTTTCAGCCTGTAACTCGCGTATATACGCGACTTGTCTTCATGAAACTTGCGTATGAGAATCAGAACACTGAAGTTCTATACCTTCAGCTCCCCCTGAGTCTGTTATGTCTGTGCTGTGCTGAGTACCCTGTGCTGTGCCACATCTTTCTGACTGAACTTCCTTCTTCTTCCATATCTTCACGCATGTTGATGATTTCTTCTTATCATGAGCTTTGTTCCTGCAATCTCTTGCTTTATGTCCAAACTTGTTACATGCATAGCATCTTACATGTTTCATATTCCTCTTGTAGCAATCAGCAGCTTTGTGGCCAAACATATTGCAAGAAAAGCAATATCCATTAAAGTATCTTGAATGTGATGATCTTTCTGCATGATGGTCTTGAAACCTTCTTCTTCTACATATGGCTGCAACATGTCCAAGATTATGACATACATAACATTCAACATTATTCAGTGGAGGAAATAATCGTCTATCACGTCCATAGTTAGGAGTAGAGAATCTTCCTTGAGGAATTTCTTTCCTTGGTTGTTCCTTTTTGGGCATTTCAGATTTCTCATTAGAGTTTCTTGCCTCACCTTGTGAACTAGATTCACCTTCAACATATTCATGAAAACCAAGACCAGTCTTGATAGCAGGAGATCTTTGACTACTAAGAATATCATCCAAGACTTTAGAGCTATCTTGAAATCGTAAAAGCTTATCCTTTTCTTCTAATTTGTTTTTCAAGATATTTACCTCAACTTGATGTTGTTCTTCTTTTTCAAGACATTGCTTCTTCAAGGTCTCTTCAACTTTCCTTCCTTCATCCAACTGATGCCTTAGTTTGAGGATCTCGTTTTCTTGCTCTTTATTCAGTGCTAGCAGCATTTCTCGAACTCTGGAGGCACATTCCAACTGTTCTTCTAATCTGATGATTTCTTCTTTGAGGGCATTCTCCCTTTTGCTAGGTAGATCTTGTTGATCTATGATTTGATCTGACGCTTCATTTGCTTGTCCATCTTCAATCTGAGGTGCTTCAGGATCTGAATACTTGCTTCCACACAACGACAGGTTGTCATTGTTCTTTTGAGCTGTCTTCTTCTTCTGACGTGCTTTCTTCCCCATTGTTCTACGAATCTCCTTCAAGCGATCAAGCTTCTCTAAAGGACCTGCTCTGATTCCAATTGTTGGAAATAATACTGAGAGGGGGGGTGAATCAGTATTATCAGATCAGATAAAACTTTTCAATTTCATACTCAGAAACATATACGCGACTTCAGTTAAGTGAACCCGCGTGTACACGCGATTGTGTCTAATGCAACTAGCGTATATCCAGAGATCTTATGATTCAGTTAATCTTATCTTCAGTAAATGCATCAGAACATTATTAAGCATATTAACAGTAAACAGGTGCAGTATAACAGAACAGATCATCACACAAATGCCACACACATGAATCACCATGATATAAGGTGGAAACCCAATGTGGGTGAAAACCACCTGCTGCAATTTGTCTCTTTCTTCTTTAATGAGAACTTCTTTTACAATGTACTGGTGCAGTCCTTTACCAGCACGCAGGCTGCAACCTGCAGAGGGCTACAACCCTCATAGCTTTTGTACTAGCCGATCCATTTACTAGTACGTAGGTGCCAACCCTACAGAAGGCTACAACCTTCACTCGTTTTCCAGCTGCTCCTGGAAGGGAGCTACAACCCCCTGGCTCTTGTACTGGCTGATATGTTTACCAGTACGTAGGTGTCGGCCTACGATCTACCCGGGACCATGTTTCATACATTTTCATACTAGATCCATTGTAGCACAACCTGCATCATCAATCACTGAAACACCCAATTCTGAATCACTGTAACCCTATCAACAATCACCAGACAATCATAGCAACAACCAGATCCAGCTCCATATTCAAATATCATACTTCACATTGTATACGCTACTTGGATGACCCCAACCTGCGTGTATACGCTCTTTTACCAAAACCAACTCGCGTACAGATCTATAAATTCAACCTTAAAACTCTGCAGCTATATCAGACATCAAAGCATACCCAGATCATAATAATAAACATGCGTCAGTAGATCTAGTCTATCCAGAGTCAAACCATATGAAGATAATCATTCCAAGCCTTGAGATCTCGTTCCATCATTCATCATCCTCCACATGGGTGAAACCATGGTTCAGATCACCAACCCATAACCAGCACTTGGATCACACACTTTCTCAGATCTTCATCACTCACACTTGCTCACTCTTGCACACTTTGGCCTAGTGATCTTTTCCTTATATAGCCTTAGGCCTTGCTCAATGCCAAGAGCCAAAACCATAGTAACACAATACCATCAACTTCAATACTAGGGATCGACACGCCCGTCGAGACACAATGGTCCGAAACCATAGGCACAACTTCCAAGGACTAACCGCCATGGACCAAAGGTACGTTTCCACATACACGCGCTTTTGCTGAAGCCAACCTGCGTGTACACGCTGATTCGCCTTGCTGAACCTGCGTATATCTCTTTCTTGTCCTGCTGTACTGAGATCTGTCCATTAGTTAAGTTGTCATTACCTGTACCAGTCTCTGAGCACCTGTACCAACCTCTGAGTGAGTTGCCATCAAGGACAACACTTGAATCATAATGCCAACATTATTGTCCCTCTATAATATCCTAGTCTAGGATCTCTGGTTAAGTAAGTTCCTTTAATCTGTTTAATTATTAGTTCTGAATCTCCTATGACAGACACCCTGATAGCTCCTAATCTTTTAACAAGTTTAAGACCTAACAAGAGAGCCTCATATTCTGCCATATTATTGGTGCATCTAAAATTTAATCTGTAGGCATGGCCTTCAGCATGATCATTTTCTAAATTGTACACCCAAACTCCTGCTCCTGCTCCTAGTTTATTTACTGAGCCATCAAATTCTAAATGCCAAAGGATTTCATGCTCATAATTTGTGTCTGGGGTAGTAGGAACTTGTTTAACCATGGCATCTGGGTCTTCATTTTCATCTGACTTTTCTTTGTTATCTGATATTTCCTGAATATAAACAATTGATTTTTCTTTTTTAATTTCTTTTGGTTCTGCTGCTAAAACTTTAAGATTATCAATTTCAGGATCTATTTCAGCATTATAAAGAATAAACGAATCCATGTCAGAGTGTACTAAGTAGATGGGGAAATTTTGAGGTCTTTCCTGACTACTTACTACATATTTCATCAATGTTTCTCTATATAGTTTCTTGGGTTGTCCAAAAACTGATATAGTGGCATATGACATATCCAGTTGAAGAGATCCCTGAAGCTTAGCACCCCAGGATCTGGACAATAGCATGCCATATTTGGGTGGTATATCTGCTACCACTATGTCCATTAAAATTGTTTTTGCAGGGTATTGAACCAATGAAACGCACAAATCTTTTATCAATCCTAGACACCTCACCTAACTGGAGTCAAAAGAAAATAAATCTTTGTATGGTCTAGTGATGTCTAGGTCTAGCTTTTCCATGACAGACTTGGGCATGAGATTATGAGAAGCACTAGAGTCAAACATGGCATTGTGAAGAATCTTATCATGTATGTTTAGGCTAACATAGAAGGGAGGAATTCCTCCTTCTAATGGTTTACCATTCACTTCTGGGCCAAAGATTAATTCAGGCTGATCATCAAAAGGATTAACTGAGTCTTCAGTTCCAGTAATTTTCAGTGATCTGTTGATTTGAGTTCGGTAGGAATCATGTTTATATCATTTAGATAATGGGACAAAAAATTTTAGCTTGCCTACTTCTATTTCCAGATTAAAGGTTTTTTCTATTTGGGCTTTTTTATTTCGAGCAGCAGTATTTTCTCTATTTTCTGTGTTTTATATGTCTCTTTCCTTTTCAGGATTAGAATCATGATTTGTTGATTCTCCTAGATCAACCTTTGGAGGTTCTTCTACAGATTCCTTGGAAGGAATGGAAGTGGAAGGTTGTTCATTGTTTGGTTGATTATCAGAGATATCTTCAATTATGGGGTTAGAGGGGTTAGTGTTTGATCTAGAAAGAATTTGCAAAGGTTTAGTTACTGTCTTACCTTTTTTAGGCTGATTTGGAACCGTTTTCTTGTTTGTTTCAGGGACATCAATTCTCCTACTTCTTAGATTGTATTGCTTTTGCACCTCAAAGATGGCTGAGTCATATCCCTGTCTAAAGTCGAAAGATTCTCCTGATTGGGTTTGGAATTGTTTAAGTATGTGGGCCTCTTGATCATCTTGGGACAGGAAAACTTCTCCTTCATCATCAAGCCCCATCAAGTTAATTTGAGTATCTTCTTCTGGGCCTTCAGAGTGAGAAGCTTCTGCATAGTTCTCCTGGAAAGGGGGTCGAATGTTTTGGTCAGGACCATTCTTTCTAGTGTTCTGGTTTTGATTTTTTCTGAAATTAGGATTTCTCCCTGCATTAGTTTGCTGACTATCCCATGGAGATTTTCTTTCAATTGTCTCCACTCTATCTCCTAGTCTATCCATTCCTTTAATTATGGCATCTAGATTTTGTTCAAAGGGTGAGCTTTCTTCTTTTAATGGTATCCTCCTTTCACTCCTGGCCTTGGCTCTTTTAGATAGCAGGTTGGCTTCAACGTTGACTGCTATGCTTTGCATATCTTCCAAAGTAGGGGGTTTCGTTCTCTCATTTGGAAAGCCATATCATAATCAAATCCATCTGGGAATTTGATTAAGGCTAAACTAGGTGGGGGCCTAAGATCTAATGGAATGACATTATACACACTGTTAAATCTAGTGCAGTAGTCCTAGACAATTTCATGGGGTCCTCTTTTTAAGTTTTCATATTCAGATAAAATATGAAGGGGGTCTTTCCTTTTCTCCCATCTGTTTAGGAATTGCTGATATAGAGTTCTCAAGCTATCTATACTATTGGGTGTTAAGGCTCTGAACCAGGTTCTAACATCTCCAGTAAGGCTTTGTACAAAAATCCTCATTTGAACATCAACAGTGTCTATTTCATATATTTCGAAATAATCAGTCATTTTCCTAGTATGTTGTTGGGCTGTGTAGGTTCCAGTGCCATCAAAGGATGTGATTTTACTCTGATAGTCAGCAAGCATAGCACCTGGGGCAGCAGGCAACACAAGGGGAGCATATCTATTGGCCATGATTCTTGGTTGAGTAGTAGTGTTAACGAGAGTAGGGGTAGCAGGAGGTGTTTGTGTTGAGGAGGAGGAACTAGAAGTAGTAGTAGGATGTTGGGTGGTAGTTGGTTGGGGGGGAAGTGAAGGGATGAAAGGAGGAGTGGAATGAACTTGAGATGAATGAGGGAATAATGATGAACTGGCAGAAGGTGAAGTGGTTTCAGAAAATTTAGGTATGCTTTCAGTAGTAAGGGATGACTAAGAAGAGTTCTAAAAATATCGGTCAATTGACAAATTGGTGACTTGGATTTCAAGCTCTCTTTCGAATACTAGATCTAGGATGTTGGAAATAATACTGAGAGGGGGGGTGAATCAGTATTATCTAGCAATTTAATAAATCTTCCTTATTTGATCTTTGAATTATTTTTTGCATGTCAGTACCATAAAATAATGAGCATGAACAAAGAAAACAGATAGTCACACCAAAGAACACAAGATGTAAGGTGGAAACCCAATGTGGGTGAAAACCACCTGCTGCAATATGTCTCTATCTTCTTTCAAATTAGAAACTCCTTTTACAATGATTTTGTACTGGTGCAGTCCTTTACCAGTACGCAGGCTGCAACCTGCATAGAGCTACAACTCTCTCTCTCGTTTTCCAGTCTTCTCCTGAAAGGGAGCTACAACCCCCTACTTCTTTTCATAAAGCATCAAATGATCATCAAGTACATAACAGTTACAGTCCACTACAGTTATCAGATTAGTAATAACAGAACTAACCCAGAACACCTTATCAACAGAGAAATTCAATCAACAGAACATCTTAAGACAGAGACACAGTTTTCCCTTCAGTGGCCTGCGACTAGACGCAGTTAACCTTCTGCTCCCCTGCGTCCACACGCAGAGATCCTTCTGCTGCGCTGCGTGCCCATGCACTGTTCCTTAAACTGCACTGCGTCTTGTTGCTGAAGGGACGCACCCAGAAACACTATCGCGCCGCGTACTTTACTGCAGAGACACACCCAGAAATGCTATCGCACCGCGTCCTTTTGCTCCAGGGACGCACCTGAACCTTAGTCGCTCTGCGTCCCCACGCAGACCTCCTGTTACTGCACTGCGTCCCGGACACACCTGAACCCTTCTGTGCCTGCGTCCCGGCGCACCTGAATCCTTCTGCGCCTGCGTCCCGGCGCACCTGAACCCTTACTGCACCTGCGTACCTCCGGGCATAGATGATTTCAAGACTTCAAGAGTAAACCAAACAGTCAGATCTACAGATCTGATCATGCGCCAAAGAGATCTCAGTCTTTCAGAAGATTCGCCTTTTTAGATCTAGACCAGATCTAGCCTTATAAGATATTCAACCAAAGACATACTCAAACCAAATGATCTCCTTTGCTTTATATAGGCAAGCTCCTCCTCAAATCATGGAACAGTACCACGAGCCGACACCATAGTAACACAATACCGTCGGCTAGATACCAAGAGTAAAACACAAGAAACCCCCACGTGTGCTTTTATCTGCCTTAAAATGTGTGCACTGGGTGGACGCACCTCCTGAACGGCTGGCCTGCGTCTCTGGACGCGGCTTCTGCATGGTGTACCTGCGGGTATGCATCTTTTGAACTGATTTCCTGCGTCCTTCTTTATTTTCAATAAAAAGAGAGCCTTGCCATGGGAGTTGCCATCAAGTACAACATCTGTAACATATATAGCCATTCCTGAAACATAATGCCAACAATCTCCCCCTTTGGACTTGATGGCAACCTCACAAACTTTGCTTCATTCTCCCCCTTTGACATCAAGGGCAAAGGGGTATGCTCCCCCTAAGCTCATGCTCCCCCTGAAAAAGGAACCAGATCTGCAACACAGAACCATAATCCACCATGAAAGAGATAGAGACATATTGCAGCTATTTCCAAGATCTCCTTCTGACCATCCTCCATAATGCCAACAATGCATTATATGCTCCCCCTGAACCTGTACCATCAATCAGAAAAGATTCAACAATAAGATGATGCATCAACAACCCCCAGCTTTTGCCTGAGGTATTCAAAATTGTCCCTAGGCAATGGTTTGGTGAGAATATCAGCAACTTGTTCCTTAGAAGGAACATACTCCAACTTGACCTTCTGTTCAAGCACTTGTTCTCGGAGAAAATGATACTTGATTTGTATGTGCTTGGTTTTTGAATGCATAACCGGATTCTTTGAGATGCTGATTGCACTTGTGTTATCACATAAGATGGGGATAGGTGGTGTACAAGTGATTTGAAAATCCTGCAAAGTCTGCATCATCCAAAGAAGTTGAGTGCAACAAGATGCAGCAGCAACATATTCAGCTTCAGCTGTAGACAAGGCAATTGAACTCTGTTTCTTGCTGAACCAAGATACCAGTCTGGAACCCATAAAGAACGCACCACCACTTGTGCTCTTCCTGTCATCCACGCTTTCGGCCCAATCTGCATCTGTATAAGCATGAAGTGTAAGATCCGTATCTCTAGGATACCATAAGCCATAATTTTGAGTCCCTTGAAGATATTTGAAAATTCTCTTCACTGCCTGAAGATGAGTCTCCTTCGGATTTTCCTGAAATCTTCCAACTATTCCAACTGCATGCATGATGTCCGGTCGGGTACCTGTCAAATATAGTAAACTTCTAATCATAGATCTGTAGGTTGGTTGATGTACTGCTGCAGATTCATCATTTGCACTGAGACTACATCCTGTGACCATGGGTGTACATACTGGTTTTGCATCTTCCATGCCATATTTCTTCAAAATCTGTTTGAGATACTTGGTTTGAGATAAAAAGATTCCTCCTTCTTTTTGTTGGATTGGCAAACCAAGGAAATATGTCAGTTCTCCTAGCAAGGACATTTCAAATTCTTTCTGCATGACCGAGGCAAAGCTTTGACTCATAGATTCTTCATTGCTGCCAAAAATAATGTCATCTACATACACAACAAGTATTAGCAATTTGTCATTTTCAGCTTTTATATAAAGATTGCTATCTGCTGAACCTTTTGAAAAACCTTGTTGATGAAGATATTTGTCCAAACGGTAGTACCAAGCCCTTGGAGCTTGTTTGAGACCATAGAGAGCCTTTTTCAATCTACATACAAGATTTGGATCATTTCCAAGAATGAACCCATCTGGCTATTCAATGTACACTTCTTCTTCCAAGTCTCCATTCAGAAAGGCTGATTTCACGTCCATTTGAAATACTTTGAAGTTTTGAAAACTTGAGAGAGCAAGGAACATTCGGATGGCCTCAAGTCTTGCAACAGGAGCAAAGGTTTCTTCAAAGTCTATTCCTTCTTGCTGCGCATACCCTTTACAAACAAGTCTGGCTTTGTTTCTAATTACTTCTCCATTTTCATTCAATTTATTTTTGAAGACCCATTTTGTTCCGATTACATTCTTATCCTTTGGTCTAGGAACCAGCTCCCAAGTGTTGTTCTTTTCGATTTGCTCAAGTTCTTCATCCATTGCTTTCACCCAACATTCATCTTTGCATGCTTCTTTCACATTTTGTGGTTTAGTAGAGGAGAGTAATGCCAAATAGCTTGAGGCTTCTGCAACTGTTCTTCTTGTTTGTACACCTGCTTCTTTCTGCCCTACAATCTGAGATTCTGGATGATTCTTCTGAACATATCTGGATGGGGTTTTCTCTTCTATTCTTGTCTGCTCCTCTGGTTCTTCTTGAGGTTCTGCTTGAGGTTCTTCTTCTTCATCATTCTGTCTTTGAGGGTAGCCTTCATCTTCTTCTATGTCTTCATGATGTACTTGCCTAGGAATGTATCCCTTCTCATCAACCACTACATCAATACTGTCAATAATTCTGCCAAGTCTTTTATTGTAGCACTTGTATGCTTTGCTATATGGAGAGTAACCAAGAAGAATGCCTTCATCTGCCCTAGGTTCAAGTTTGCCAAGCTGCTCATCAGTATTCTTGATATAGCATTTGCTCCCAAAGATTTTGAAGTGCTTTACCGAAGGAGTCCTACCACTCCAAAGCTCATGAGGAGTTTGAGTGTTGTTCACCCGGACATTTGTTTTGTTGAGAATAACAACCGCAGCATGTGCAGCTTCACCCCAGAAAGTTGCGGGAGTTCCTGATTCATCAAGCATAGCACGAGCCATTTGTTGGATTGTTCTGTTCATTCTTTCCACAACTCCATTTTGCTGAGGAGTTCTAGCTGTAGAGAATTCTCTCCTTATCCCATGTTCATCACAAAAATCGAAAAATTCATTTGAAGTAAATTCCCCACCTTTGTCGGATCTGAGGCACTTAATTTTGTGACCTGATTCATTTTCAACCAAGGCTTTGAAGGATTTGAATTTTTCGAATGGTTCATCTTTGTGCTTCATAAGTCCTAACCAGACAAACCTGGAGAAATCGTCAATGAATAATATCAAGTATTCTTCTCCTCGAGGTGTCCTTTTTCTGAAGGGACCACATGTATCTGTATGTACTAGCTCAAGAGGCATGCTAGCTGATCCTTCTTTCTCTGGAAAGTTAGTTCTGGTTTGTTTTCCAAACTGACATGATTTGCATATGGTGTTGTCAGGAATTTTAATATCTGGAAGATCGCGAACTGCCTGATATTTGCATGCTTTCCTTATTTGTGAGAAGCTTAGATGTCCCAACCTTCGATGCCATAACCAGTGCTCTTCATCCTTGCTCAGATAGCATTGTTGTTGTCCTTCTTCAAATATGTACAGATTATTTGGAGTTCTTTTGCCTTTGAGCACTGTTTTACCTGTATCAAGATCACGAACAAGACATCCATTCGATCTGAATATAACCTCGGTTCTTTGATCACACATCTGACTGACACTTAGAAGATTATGCTTCAATCCATCAACATACAAAACATTTCCAGCCTTGACCTTTTCTTTTAACTGAGCAATGCCTTTTCCTTTTATAGTTGCAGGAGTATCATTTCCAAAAGAGACTTTCTTTCCCTTTTCTAGAGCAGAATAAGATTCAAGTTTTTCTTTATCACCTGTCATATGCTTCGAACATCCACTGTCAATGTACCATAGATTTTCCTGTCCCTCTGCATAAAATGCTATCCCACATCTTTCTGTTTGAGGTTCCTTTATTCTCCATGTTTTGGTGCTTGAGGCTTGTTCCTTTTTCTGCTGGAACCTGCTCCTGCATTCAGAATCTTCATGACCAAAGTTATTGCAAATAGAACATTCAACTTCATTTTCAAGAACCGAAAAGTTGTTATAGGTCCTTTTTGTAATCCCTGTCATACTTCTTCGTTTTTGAGCTTCCCTAGTCATGATTGTTTTATATGCAACACATTGAGCTGCTTTGTGACCAAAGTTATGGCAAGAAAAGCATTGTCCATTGAAGAAACTTTTGCGGTTATCAAATCTACCGGCCAAATGATTGTAATTTCTATTGTCATCCATTCTTGAACCAAATTGAGAAGATTTTACCTGTGGCTGGTTGTAGCTTTTGTTCACCCTTAAGATGGATTGCCCCTGATAGTTTATGTTTGTAATTCGTCCCTGCTTTACCTGATGATCTTCATTTTGCTTTTGCTCATTTCTTCTTGCTGCATCAAGATAACTTTTTGAGGTGGATGCTTGAGAAGTTTCTCCATTATAGCCCAGACCTGTCTTGTTTAGAGGAGATCGCTGCACATTGATAATCTCATCCAAAGTTTCAGATCCTTTGACAAACTTGAGATTAATAGCTTTTGTTTTCTCAATCTCTTTTCTAAGACCAACAATTTCACCTTCTAATTTTTCAAGATGTTTTTCCTTTTCATCAATTTGAAATTGTAGAGTATCAATGATCATGTTCTTTTCTTCTATACATCTCTTGAGTCTAGTAATTTCATCATAAAGGTTATCCACATCTACAGCATCCATATAATCATCATCTTCAAATGCCATTAACAACTTATATTCATTACCTTGTTCATCTTCATCACTGTTTGATAGACCATCACTATCTTCATGAGTGTAGTAGCTTTTCTTATTTGCGTTCTGTTTCTTGTTCCATCTAGCAGGTTCCTTTCCTTTATCCTTATAAGGGCATTTTGCAGCATAATGACCTACTCTTCCACAAGCAAAGCATTTAAAAGGTAACTTACCTCTGAACCTTCCAGAACCCCTTTGAAGATTTCTGACAAAATTTGATTCTTCTTCCTCTTCTTCTGGGACGTGGCTTGCTTCATAATAATCTCCTTTGCCTGATGCCTTGAAAGCAGCTTCTCTTCTGTCTGAAGGACCTCCCTTTCTCATTTCATAAGCAGTTATAATTCCATGTAGCTGAGACATAGTAAGAATTCGTAGATTTTCCTTTTCTTCTATAGCAGATACTTTAGATTCAAACTTGGGGGACAATGATCTTAGTACCTTTTCAACCACTATAGCCTCTCTTATTTCTTCACCCAAATTTTTCATACAATTAACAATCTCATCTACCCGAAGAAAATAGTTAGCCACACTTTCATCATTATACATCTTGAGAGTCTCATACTGAATCCTGAGAGTTTGAAGTTTAGCACGCTTTACCTGTTCATCTCCTTCATAGCTTGTGACAATTTTGTCCCATATCTCTTTTGCGGATTTGTAGTGCATTACCTTCATGAATTCCGTTTGGGATATACATCCTAACAGAGTACTGACTGCTTTTGCATTTGTTTCATACTTCTTTTTCTCTGCTGGATCTGTAGGAGTAGCTGAAGGAAAAGTGTAGCCTGTTTCTACAATGTCCCAAACTTCTGTACCAAGAGATTGAAGATATGCAGTAACTCTTACCTTCCAATAATTGAAGTTTGTCCCATCAAAAACCGGTGGCCTGATTGATGCTTCTCTCTCATAGTTGCTCATGATGAACGATCTACCTTCAAGCGATCAAGCTTCTCTGAAGGACCTGCTCTGATACCAATTGTTGGAAATAATACTGAGAGGGGGGGTGAATCAGTATTATCTAGCAATTTAATAAATCTTCCTTATTTGATCTTTGAATTATTTTTTGCATGTCAGTACCATAAAATAATGAGCATGAACAAAGAAAACAGATAGTCACACCAAAGAACACAAGATGTAAGGTGGAAACCCAATGTGGGTGAAAACCACCCGCTGCAATATGTCTCTATCTTCTTTCAAATTAGAAACTCCTTTTACAATGATTTTGTACTGGTGCAGTCATTTACCAGTACGCAGGCTGCAACCTGCAGAGAGCTACAACTCTCTCTCTCGTTTTCTAGTCTTCTCCTGAAAGGGAGCTACAACCCCCTACTTCTTTTCATAAAGCATCAAATGATCATCAAGTACATAACAGTTACAGTCCACTACAGTTATCAGATTAGTAATAACAAAACTAACCCAGAACACCTTATCAATAGAGAAATTCAATCAACAGAACATCTTAAGACAGAGACGCAGTTTTCCCTTCAGTGGCCTGCGACTAGACGCAGTTAACCTTCTGCTCCCCTGCGTCCACATGCAGAGATCCTTCTGCTGCGCTGCGTGCCCACGCACTGTTCCTTAAACTGTACTGCGTCCTGTTGCTGAAGGGACGCACCCAGAAACACTATCGCGCCGCGTACTTTACTGCAGAGACGCACCCAGAAATGCTATCGCGCCGCGTCCTTTTGCTCCAAGGACGCACCTAAACCTTAGTTGCTCTGCGTCCCCACGCAGACCTCCTGTTACTGCACTGTGTCCCAGACGCACCTGAACCCTTCTGCGCCTGCGTCCCGGCGCACCTGAATCCTTCTGTGCCTGCGTCCCGGCGCACCTGAACCCTTACTGCACCTGCGTACCTCCGGGCATAGATGATTTCAAGACTTCAAGAGTAACCCAAACAGTCAGATCTACAGATCTGATCATGCGCCAAAGAGATCTCAGTCTTTCAGAAGATTCGCCTTTTTAGATCTAGACCAGATCTAGCCTTATAAGATATTCAACCAAAGACATACTCAAACCAAATGATCTCCTTTGCTTTATATAGGCAAGCTCCTCCTCAAATCATGGAACAGTACCACGAGCCGACACCATAGTAACACAATACCGTCGGCTAGATACCAAGAGTAAAACACAAGAAACCCCCACGTGTGCTTTTATCTACCTTAAAATGTGTGCACTGGGTGGACGCACCTCCTGAACGGCTGGCCTGCGTCTCTGGACGCGGCTTCTGCATGGTGTACCTGCGGGTATGCATCTTTTGAACTGATTTCCTGCGTCCTTCTTTATTTTCAATAAAAAGAGAGCCTTGCCATGGGAGTTGCCATCAAGTACAACATCTGTAACATATATAGCCATTCCTGAAACATAATGCCAACAGATGAGGTCCTGGAGAGAGAGAGTTTGAATTGTTCATCAAAAGGAATATCTTCTAAGAAACGAATCTTAACAGGGAAAAAATGTGATCTGAATGGAGGTTTGGGACTTAATGAACTTTCCTGCCTTCTAAGGATTCTTGGGATTAGATTGGGGTTCTCAAACACTTGGGGTGGATTAGGATCAGGATTAGCCCTAGTGTACCGAGTCCTTTCTGAAGCCAGATTTCAAATTTTTATGAATTTTCTTATTTTGTAATGGATGTCAAGACAACTTCTATGACTTCTTTAAGATGATTTTAGATTTAAAGTTTAAGTTTCTTAAAGATTTGTTTTGACTGAGGAATTGTTCTTCCCCAGTATGGTCACCACTATGTTATCACTCAGATTTTCCTTGAAGTTGTTAGAAGAAGGAAAGGGGTCCGAGGTAACCACAAACCAACTTTTAAGTACAGAATCTAGCCAATCTATACTCAGAGAGGGCTCTCTCTTTATGATTTAGCTTTGTTTTGTGGGATATTAGGCTAGTTATGAAAGCTTGGGGGTTTTGATTTTGCTTGGTGGTGGAATTCGGGAGCAGATGGATAGAACAAGGTATTTCAGGCCATTGGGCTATGGAGTCAACTGAATGTTGGCTTAACTGGATTAGGTTGATTTAACAAAGGAAAGCTTCACAGGGCAAGATAGCTAAACAAAAGACAAATGATAGCTTAAAATGGGTGAAATGGTTTTGAACAGGGATGAAGGGCAATTAAGAATCCTTCAACAAGGTCCAAGATGATGAAAAGGGGGTGTTCATTAACAAAAAGCAATTAAGTATTCTTTGTTAAATGATCACAGTGATAAACTATGAAAGCAGGGAGCAATTAAGAATTCCCTACCTATAATAGCTTAGAAGAAAACATGAAGAAAATAAATGATTTTAAAGACAGAATGCAATAAAGCTCTTTCTGAAATATAACTTTTCGTTTATCATTCAGATATGAAACACATATGAATATTTATTAAACCCAGAAAAACTGTAAAACATAAGATATAGAATACTTATTTGTTTCTCGTTTGACACAGGTATCCTGTAAAAGTCCTTTGCTTTATTACTTTGTCTAGCTAGCCATACAAAAGTTGTTCAACAACACTTCAATTCCAAAAGTAAATTGTCTACAGAAATGTCTAAGAATCCACCCTCAATACTTCGAATGAGGAAGTATTTATACAAAATTTACATCAAAATATCTCCTAACTAAGAGAGATACATTCTAGGAAAATTAAATATCTTTTACATGAATATAGAGACAAATGGTCTTGAATGTAGAAACCGAATGTGAACTGATTGTTGTTGTCTGTGTTTTTGTTGAAGGAGCTGGAGGCAGGTCCTATGAATGTGTATCTTGCTATCTTGCTCGTAATTCTGTGTTGGATGATTGATTTTAGCTTTTCACTGATACTCTTTTACCTGTGACTGATACTCTTTACCTGTTTTATCATCATTCATCCCTTTTTACTAAAATTGACTATGGTAAATACTTCAATTTACTTCCATTTTTACCATGGTAAATCGTAGGATGTCTGTCATGTTATTCCACCAATCATCTTTTGGTATACTCATCCTTGTCAAATTCCTTTAGATTTCATCTACTTCAGTATATTTCACAAAATTGGGTTGCACTCAGAATAGGTGCTTCACCTCATGTTCAATGTAAAAAAGGTTCTCCAAGCCATCATAGAGAACTTTCCCTGTGGGCAATGCCTTGACTGCAGATGAACTAGCCTGACTGTTAGCTTGCTGATGTAATTTGTTGACATAATCATCCTGAACCATAAGCTTATCATTTATGACTAAAGGACTTGGGAGTCCTTTACTTCGTAAGATGTCAAACTTCCTCATGAACTCATCTATGTCTTCCTGCATACTTTGACATCTTCTTTCCAAACCTTGCATCAGATTTCTCTTGGTCAATACTTTCTTTATTTCAAGGATGGTAGCAGTCCTATCCTCTATTTCTAATTTTTCCAACTGTTGCCTATTTCTATTGTTCAGAAAGTTGATTAATCTGTTGGCTTCTTCAGGCTTTCCTCCTAGTTCTTCTCTGGTCCTTTGAACTTCTGCAAGAGCAGGTTTGACCAAATCAATTTGTTCAAAAATAATTTGAATAGATGACCAAATATCATTGATGGAATCAATGATATTGGTCCACAATATCTTTCTAATCTCTGTCAAAGGCCTATCAAATGTCAGGTCCTTCTCCAATGCTTTAATTGTTGGGTCAAGCCTTTGTTTTTCCTCATCTCTTCTGCAAAATTGATTTTTGATACATCATATTTTTTCTCTAAAGTTGTGAATTTCTCTTTTACTTTCTGCAGTTCTGTGACTTGGAGTTTCATCTCCTCCATGGACTTGATCAACTCTTCTGTACTCTGTGTTGGTGCTCCTGCCTGTGATGTACCTATACCTGTTGCTTCTATAGTTGCAACTGTTGCTCAAGGAACATTTGGTGCTAAAGCTGATGCCAATGTGGAAGGGACTACTGTTGAAACTATAGGCACTACAGTCTGAGGCTCTGTGGTCGACTCACTCTGCCTTGACTGTAGTGTTTTCTCCAATTCCTGCTCTGTCTCTTTTAGTTTCTCACTTAGCTTAAGGACCAGGTCCATAATCTGTTCTTCATTTTTCTTCTCAATCACTTCAGCAGTTTGAGGGTGCATGAGTGGTGGAATTTTCAACTGCTTTCTTATTGCAGCTATATTTTCATTCTTTTTCTTTATTAGGCTTTCTGTAGCCTTGATATCCTTTGGGTTATGGCCCAATGCAATAATCAACTCCTCCAATGATTTGATCCTTTTGTCCTTTTCCTGTGAGGAGGTATTTTCTAGTTGCAATTGGGCAGTAGTGTTTCTTAGTGAATTTTGCAACCTATGTGCCATCATTTCCTTGCTATTCAGTGTAGAATAGAACATCTCCCATGTTTGTTTATGCAATTCTATCTGATCTATGGGGTGGATGTCTTTAGCCAAGACCTCAAAATCAGTCTTGAGGAAGTTTTCCAATGACTTGGGCTACTTTACTGTGGGCTTTATAAAGCTCATCTTCATTTTTCCTTCTTTGATATCATAAGCTGACATCAATCTAGTTTGATTTGTTGGGGCCATCTTCAAGTATTGAGCATAGGGTTGGGCCTTCAGCTGCTCATTCTTGGTCTTCATTTCCTTGAACTTTCCTTTTATGTCTATGATCTTCTCAGATGAAGATCTGAAAGGTGAAACTTCTACACTATGTTGTCTTTCAAGCTCTTGTCTTTGTGAGCTGGAAGGTGTCCCACCTGTTGGAAATGTATGTAGGCTATCTCCACCTTCTTTTCTCAAAGTCCTTGTTGTTTCCTCAAAGAATTCTTCCTCTGAATATGGATTTAGCCTGTGCCTCTTAGCACCAGGCTGGTTTGGAGGACCGCTAGTAGGGGTAGCTATTTCCCTGTCTCCTTTCAAGATCTTTTCCTCATTCAGAGGAGTCCACACAACTGGGGGATTTCCCATATTAACTTGAGCTGGATGAGGTTGTGGTGGAGCTTCTTCTTCAGAGATTTCAAGCTGCTCTGATATCTCTGGTTGTTCTGATGTTGGAGTACTTGTTCCCTGGTTTTGTTCCTGTGGTGGTTCTACTGGGGGAGCACTAGTTTCCTGTGTGTGCCTTTGAGAAGTCTCTGTTGTAGAGGCACTAGGCTCTGATGTTGGCCTTTGAGAAGATTCAGCTGGCACCTGTGCAAAAGAGTCTAGGTCAAGTCTCTTTTCCAAGTCTTTCATTACATTCTCAACTTCAACCTGATCACTATCCATTTCAACTAGAGTTCCTTCCTTCCATTCATCCATATTTCCATATTGTTCTATCTCAGGGACTCTATGATGGATATAGGGTGACAACTTATGTTTCATTCTCCTATCACAAATGAAACCTTGTGGGTCATATCTCCAAGAAAATCTTTTCTTGAGTTTCATTGTTGTTTCTATGATTTCTTCTACTCTTTTCCCTGCTTCTCTATTGTTGCATACAAATGGGCCTAAGTGGTCTTTGATCCTTAATTGGGCTTTCTTCTTTGCCTTGGTGAAATGAATTTGGTCAAAGTTTAACATTTTCCTGTAATATTCCAAGGCAAACAATCTCATAGGGACATACTTAGGTAGCTTGAAAGGAGGGATCTCACAACCATAGATTTCGATCTTAGTGTGATTCTAGTACAGGTACCAGTGACCTATCTTATACTGCTTTGATAATTGAAAGATTTTCTTGATCTCATCACTAATCCTAGGAGGAGGATTTCCAGTCACAGGGTGGACAAACTGGGCAATGAATTCATTGTATGAATAGGGACAAGTATATGAGGAGTGGAAAATGGAAGTCCAGAAAATGACTGATCTAGGATTACCTCTGTTTTCAAGCTTATTCACAGAGAACAGGAACTTGTCAGACTGATAGTAAAGGAAAAGGTGATATATGAATGTAGAATACTTAAATACCTTTTCATTTTCCAGTCTCATGAAATGGTCATGGATTTTCTCAGCAATGAAAGCAGCATAGTTGTATTTGACAGCAGGAGGCTGACCAGGGGTAAAAGTGGACATGAAAACTAGGGTCAATTCATCAACAAACTCACTAGTATTGAAACCCTTGACTGCAGCAATCATATTAACAATGTTTTTGCCTATCTCAGTGAAAAAACATGTTAGATATGGAGGAGGATTTTTGGGTATGTGATCCTTGTCTATGAAAGTATGGCAAAGGCGGTTGAGTTCAGAACTAGACATTTTGGTGGAATTTTCAAGCAATTCTCCAAGGGAAATGGGGGTGAGGTTTTGACCGGGCTGAAACTGTAGCATTTCATTGATTGAGTCTGCAGTGATTGTGAAGAGAACAGTTTGACTGGGGGACATTATTGCTTTGAGGGTGGGATTATAATTGGCTTGACATTGATGGATAATGTCAGGGAAAATGTGCACAGAAGGGAGTATATACCTTGGGAGATTTGATTCCCAAAGTCCTATGGTATCAAAGCCATTCATGTAATTGTCTCGGCATTGACAAAATACTTTCAAGGAGTTATTATCAGTTTCAAGGTCTTTTATTTGAAAATCTTTATCTGCTAAGGGCAGATAATCCAAATCTCTATGAGGAGTAGTGATAGGAGGTACATTGAGGGCCACGGGGGTTTCCATTTCTGGTTCTTGTGGATTCAGAGATGGAAATGGGGTTTTGAGTAGAGTTGGTGAAAACAGAGGGTCCTGAGAGTCTTTGATTTTAATTTTCGCAACTGAATTACAATGAATTTTGGGGTTTTCAACGTAATCACAAAGGAAATTAAGTATTTACAGGGTTTAAGGAAGGAAACTGGTAAATACATGTGTTCGAGTGACTGGTAATGGAGTGCAGGTTCACTCGGTGCCAAAGGTGGACTAGGGCGGCGTTAGATTGCAAATTTCAAGATGGCTAATGGTTGGAGTACGAGCTAGTCGACTTCATGTTTTGGTTGCATGCATGAGTTTTCAGAATAAGGATGAAAAATAGTTTAACTCTGTTTTTTATGTAAAGTCAAAGCTTTTGGCGGGTTTCGTGACATGGACAGGTGGCGTCAGCGAAGGGGCAATTGGACGTTTTGTCGTTAGCGGGAGGTGGTAATCAGGTTTCATCGCACTGCATTTGGAGGGTAAGTGGTATTTGGGAGGGATTGCGCGATTCCATATGCTACTTGACACGTAGCGTGGGTGCTGTTCACGAAACTACTCACCATCGCGTGCTAAAAGTCGACCACAGAGGCTCATGTGATATGCGCGATGACTATCAGATCTGCGGGATCCGATTGGATGGTGGTCGGGGAGATGAAGTGGCTGGCGTGTACGGAGGGCGTGCCCGATATAAATTAAAATAAATTATTCATATCGGGGTTAATTTTATTGGTTTATCGAGTTATTAATTAGTCCAAATGATGTAATTAATCCTCATTAAATGGTGGTGGGATTGGGTTCTTAATTAACTACAGATTAGTTAATTAATTCTGTTTATTTATTTGTTTTATGGTTATATTTAACCAAGGGGCGGGATATATAATAATTTGGGGTTTTGTATAGTAATATAATAAAGGTGTGGGTATTTTGTTTTATTTGGGAATTATATAATAAAACATTAGTGGTTAATATGACCAAATGAATGAAAAAGCGCTAAGTCCAACATTTTCTAAAAATATTTCATCATATAACATATTGACTTAGGCTAAAATGTATATAAGGGTTTTTATGAAGATTTATTCCAATTTCCCTAAGTAAAATAGGATTTTACTTAGGAAACGTTTTATCAAAGGAATGAGTGATTTTATGATGGGGTAATGTTGATGAAAGGGACTTAAGTACTTTAGGCATTTCCAATTATTGGGCTGAGGGTTCGGTCCCTCCAAAAGTTAGAGAAATGCTCTGAGCCCCTCTAACTTTGGCAATTACCTTTAGCACTTAGGGAATTAGTAAAGATTTTAGGGGAATGAGTAGGGAAGTTAATTATTTTGTCTTTGAATGTTGATGTGCCTTTCCACGTGATACATGCCTTTGCCTAGCGATGAAAGTAAACGATTTAAGCATTGAACTTAACCATTCACCACACATTTATTCTGCAACCATCATCTACTTACCCTACCTACTTTATCCTAGCATTTTCACTTCTTTATTAGGGTGCACTTAGACTGACAAACCCCTATCAAATTTCTTTTTCTTTTACATAGTGATACCTATCTAAGTCTACACTTATTACATCCAAGGGCTCAGATTAAACTGTTGAGCTCCTTTTTCACTCTACCATCTACCAAGTTTACACTGTTTGGTTAGATCTTTATTCTCTATTTCTAAAACATGAAATAACCAAGTTTAAACTGTTTGGTTACCATGGATTGTGACATAGGTAACAAATTGCACACAATATTTATTATACATAAAAGTAAATAGTAGTGGCATTTAGACTTGCACACTTTCATAGTCTTTTCTTTTTGTTGGGGTTTATTTTCTTTTCATTTTTTCAACCTTTTCTTTATTCTTTTTACCCTTTTATTCTTTTTCTAGGGTATACCCTCTTTACATTTTTTAATTTTTTGATTTTTTACAAATATGGAAAACCTTTGCAACAAGTAAAGGTATGAACATCTTTCAGAACAAGATCAAATCAATCATGACATATGACACCTATTGGTATAGCGGCATAACAAGTCGTTTGAGGAAGCCATCACAAAGTTGAAGCATTATTACAAGCAGTTAAAGCACAAGCCTAAGTTTAGGTGTGATTGGAAAGGTAATGAGAATACTAATGGAAAATGGCATGAGAAGCAAGGAAGACCTCATGATGCAGGTTACAAGGAAAATGTGGCACCTTACAAGAAGTTCAATGCAACTGAGAAAGGATATGGGTCTCAGCCTTTGAATCTGTAGAATAAAGACAATGGCAACAAACCATTGTTTTGTTGGGCTTGTGATGGAGACCATCGCAGGAAGGATCTTCCTTTGTATTAGAGTAGTGCAAGGGAAGCATGGCGGGCCTCAAAACTACAGTGAAAAGGAGGCACGTAATTGGGGATCTAGGTCATAACATTCCCTAAATCTATGTAATAATGGATAATAGGCAGAAGGATCATCAAGAATCCATCATCCACATGGAAGGCGAAACTAGAGGGAGAGTTCCAAGTATACCCTCAATGAATTTTATAGCGGAAGGATCTCATGCTCTGGGAATGATAAATAGAGCAAGTTAAAGTGTGTGAAAGCACTTTGGGGTTGAGGAAGTTACATCGAAGATGGTCGATTAGATATAGGAATGATAATTTGGTTTCTAGTTCTAGCTAAATTTTCAAGGGAATTGGAATCCCTTGGGAGATGCTATGTGAAGGTGTTCAGTTGTAGGGAAGAGTGTTAGGTACAATAGGGGAAGGTAACTAGTATATTATTGTATTTATTTATGCACTAACAGTTGTGTGTTTATGGTAGTATGTTGTAGGGAATTTCATGGCAAAAGAGACTACCATGAAATCTTGAAGAAGGATGAGGTTGAGATTTCCCTTGAAAGCACTGGGAAACCATGGGGGTTGATTCATGGTGTTTGTTGAGAGTCCTTTGCTTTCAATGTTTTTTAATTTTTTATTCTTGATTTGCGGTTTTATTTTGTTTGGTGCATGGCCATTCCACTTTGTTTATGGTTTTGTATTGTTGATTAGTTCCATGTTTTCTTTACTTTTCTTCTAGAGCCTTTTATGTTTTGAAGGTATTGGGAATTAGATGGGAAAGAGGAAAGTTAATGGAGCTCAGGAAGAGTTGAGTGAAAACCAATAGGTAATATAAGACCTAGATGAAGCTCGATGCATGATTGAAGAGCAACTAAAGGCAAGACTATGAAAAGAAGTTAGGCTAGTTAGGTCCATTGGAGTAAATGGACAGTTGTAGGATAGTCATGGGAAAGGTAACATGAAAGGTAAAGTAAATGGGCTTGAGTTAAAAGATGCCTTGGCTGTGTTGGGAATTATTATTCTCAATGTTCAGCATGCATTGCATGGATAAAGGGATTCCTCTTAACCTTGACCTTATGAACATTGGTGATTATGTTGATGTTTATATATATATATATATATATATATATATATATATATATCTTGGTGATTTTGTTGATGACAAATCCTCTTTTTCGCTTATGACTAAAGTTCAGCAGCTTTGAGCGCCTCGGGATCTGATCCCCCACTTCATCCGTAGGCCCTACCCATTATGTGGCGCGTTGTGGTGATTTCGCACCACCCCCAACCAATACCACTTACCGCCCGCTACCCCCTCCAGAAACCACCTTCCTTCATCCTTCCTACTGCGCCCCACCACTTTTCCTCAACCGCTCACTCTATGCCACCTGTCATGACTGTTGGGGCAATTGAATGAGTTGCTAGCCAAATACCCATTCTTCATTTATTTCATTTTTCTCGAGTAACCATTTATTCTAACAGTCCTGCATCATTTCCAATGGTACTTTGTCTCAATGTTTAAATAAATCCAAGCTTGTCATTCTCAACCTTTCACTCCTGATTGTTTCTGCTATTCATAATTTCCCACAACGATCTCCATCAGAGCTTCTTCGCCACCAGGACTGCAACATATAGTGACATATTGTTATCATTTTTGAGCTTGTTAAGTATCCTTTGCATATTCATATTGTTCAGAAATCTTTTACAGTCATGCCTTCTAAGACTAAAACCCAAGACAAGACCATTAATCCTTTAATTCCTCCTTCTATAGATTTAGATCATATACCATTAGCAGGCATGGATTACAAGATGAGTGAAACTTTGTGTGACTATGATTTTCTGGAGTTGTATTGCTGGTTAGAGGATAAGCACACATAAAAGACTAATGAGATAGGACTCTGGGAGTCAAACCTCCCCCATTATATTCTTCCCTTGACATTCCAAGCCCCAAAATTTACTAGAAGATGTCAAGCATGCTATGTCCCTGCCCAGAGAGCCATTATTACCGCTATATGTGACATTATTTTCACCATAACAGCCAAATCAATTGACCAAAAGATGGTGGCCCCTACTATGGAAAATGTTGCTCCTTTCTCCCTAGAAGCCCTCACCCACCTCTATCAAAAGCTGAATTTTTCCACCAAAACTAGAATTTTTGAGATTTTCTTGCTAGAGAATGCCCAATTACCCAAGAAGAATCCTCCATATCCTTCTTCCATTTTCCCTGATCAGGCCAAGCAAATTATGTCCATCATTTCTTACATTTTAGGCTATCATTCTGATCGATGGGTAGATGAGCCCATTTTCGGATTCCTCTCCACATTTTCCACAGACAGTAAGCCCTCTATGATTGTTAATTTCAGTCAATTCTTGGCGAACAATATCCATGAGGAATTTATTAAGTTTCCTACATAGTAGGTGTTTAATTACACCTCTATTTTGCTTTACATGTTCATCTATTATCAAGCAGACAAGTTCATTTTTGCATTACAGAAGTTGGATGATGCAGGGAACCAACAACCACTGATATTTTGGACCTCATTAGTCTTGAAAGAACAACATGAATTCAACTACAAGAAATTTATTGAAGACTTTGTTCATCCATCCATGAACATTCTCAATAGTGCAGTACAACCCAGAATTAGTGAGGAAATCAAGAGGATTTTGCATCTCTCAGCCTAAGCAAAAACTGGTGATTGGTATCTATATCAAAGCATGTATGGCTGTGAATTTCCCCCCTACAAACTCCCAAAGTACCTCCCAATGAGGATCTTTGCACTAGAGTATATTAGGCAGATGTTGAACTCAGATGATATTCACTTTGTAGTGGCCAAGAAGAAGGCACAATTCAAGATAAAAACACAGGTGGGCCCATTTGTGTGCAATACTAGGACAACAAGAGAGGAGAAATATATGATAATGAAAGAAATGAAGTTCATTTTGAGCTTTACATGGTCTTATGACCCCTGTGGCATCATATCAAAGCTTAGAGTGGAAAACAAGAACGCTCCTTACATTCATACTTCAAGGTCAGACATATAGCAGTATTCTAATCAGTTAGAGTGGTCAAAAATACCTTGCAGGAAGCTGAAGAGAAGCTTGTTTCTACTTCCAGTTTTCAGACCCCTGTTCCTCAAGAAAAATCAATCAAAAGGTAGAGGGAGGAAGGATCATCATCTACTACTAGAAGTGAAGCCAGAGAATTCATAATCACTTATAGAAAGAGACCCAAGGTAACTCAGAGACCAGAAGTAGAGAAATAAACTGAAGGGTATGCAGCCATCATCATCACATATTCACCACCTGCAACCACCAAGTTCACTACATCTCCTTCTGAACCTTCGTCTTCACAAGGTCATAAGGAGACTAAGCTAGAATCACAAACTTCCCAAACAGATAAAGAGAAGACATTTTTCGACGGGTACAGGGAGATAAAGCTCAGGAATGAAATTATCAAAAACAGCACTTATAACCAATTCTGGAAGCATACTTCCGTCTCACAAAGAAGTTTGCTGTCATTTTTTGACATAGAGTAGGGTAAAATGCAAATGGCCTTTCTTGAGGCCCAGATTCCACAGCCCAAATCAGCTGCAGACTACAAGAGTACCACCTTTGAATTCAACACAAAGGACATACATTCCATTGATCAAATGGATATGCACAAGCAAATTGGTGAGATGATATCCTCCACTCTCACTAACACTACCATGTCCTTATTCAAATTGCAAGTTTCTTTTGGAAATGTACAATCATAGTTAAAGATGGAGAAAGTCTCCTCCTTAGCCAAAGCTAATAGGATCAAATCTTTGGTAGACTTGGTGATCAAGATAGGGTATGAACCTAAAGATGTTAATGCTGTTGAGGAGATTATTAGAAAGAAGAACTTGGACATTGCATCATTGAGGAAGCATCTCAAGCTTCCAGCCACAAAAGACCTAATGACCAAGGACATTGAAGAGGGTGAAGCACATAAAGCAGATATGATGAAATCGATCATAGACCAAAATATATAAATCAGGAAAAATTGGAGAAACTGATAAACGAGAAGGAAGATAGCGTGAAGATGGACATTGTCCCCTTGGATGTTGTACCTATTTCTCAACTGCCATCAATAGGACCAACCACTACAACTACTTCAAATCAGACTCCCAATGCTGAATAGGTTACACAGACACTTCAAAACATGTCATTGCAGTTAAAGGAAATTGAGACTTTGCAGGGCAAACTCAAAGCTTCAGAAGTCCAAAAGGCCAAAGCTGAATCTAATCAAACTGTTGAATTGGCGAAATCCCAGATACTATTGGAAAAGTTGCGCCAGGTAGAGAGAGACACTTCAATTGGCCAGAACTTGGCCCAAGCCAATGAAACTATCTGGATGAACATAATAGACTCTATGAATGAGATTTTGCCTTCTATCCAAATCATATTTGAGTAGAAAGAGCTAATAGAGAAGGCAACAAAACTATTGTGCAAGGAAGGGAAAATCTAGGAGAGATGCCAACAGAAGCTGCTAATATAATTAAATTCTTAAATTCAAAGTCTAGATATGAGCTGGAGGAAGTAGGAGTCAGTGACATAACTGCCACCATTCTAGAAGTCAAGAAAGTATTGACAAAGAGAAATCTTATTGATCAGTTGGAGGAAAGATGTGAAACCTTATAGCTATAAGTAAATAGGTTTACAAACAGGATTGAAGCCTTAATGCAAAAGGGACTACCCAGTATCTATGTCATAAATGACAAGTTGATCACTCAGGAAGACTATATCCTAAAGATGAAAGAAGTGGCTAAAAGCAGTGTTAAGTTTAGTGGAATTAAAGGAAGTATGACAACACAAGCATTCTTGGAGACCATGTAAAACGATTTCCATGTGCATAATGAGGTAAAACATATTTTTACCATAAAACCAACTTTTTCTAAATACACAGAGGTAGATGAAATTTATTGTAGGGTAACAAAGTTGACAATGCCATATGAAAAGAGATGGGAGGAGTTGGTTGATTCACTAGATTGAAGGATATATCAGGAGTAGTAAATGACTTTTCCAATGCATCCACCAGTAGAATGGTCAATTCAACGTCTCAACACTGTTTCAAGATTACTCAGCAACATAAGCCATCAAAATAGAGCCACCTTTCTCTTTAGAAACCTACGTGGCCTATCCTTCTTCCAGGATTAGATGATATAGTTTGTAATTAGGCTAATAATACACTTTCAGTTTAACAACAATTTTGTAAAGCATTTTTGTAATTTTTCATTATAAATACTTCGTTGTTCGAAGTATTAAGGGTTGATTTCTGAATCTAATTTCTTTCTGCATATTGTATTTTCAAAGTACTGGAGCATCAATAATACAAGGACCTTTCACAGGATTCATGTGGTGTACTAATGGTGATGTGTCTCTTATGTCTAATTGTTTAAACATTCTTTCTATTTTCTTTGTTATTCTAAATTTTTGAATTAATCAACAGAAAATGTGATAAATAGGATTCATTATCTAGAGTGCCCTATTTTGGCTATTGTTAATTTTAATGTTTTCCACTGAAGTCAGATCAAGGAATTCTCAATTGCTCCTTGATTTCCACTTAAACCTTACACTTTTTCTGTTCCACAGTTCATTTAATTTTTGAAAAGATCTAGTTAGTGCAACCTAGTGTGCCCTGTGAGAACTGCTCTAAAAATTGATGTAGAATCTAGTTTCATTTAAAGACTCCATAGCCTAATGGAATTATAACACTCAAATCAACCAAACCTTTCAAACAAAACAAACAAGTATAGTCATAAATAGCCTAAAATTTACATAAAAACAAAGCTAAATTAAATAAAGAGATCCCTCTCTAAAGCTGACAGGGCTAGATCCCAGCTTCCAAAGTGGTTTTGATGCTATCCTATGTGTTTACTCCCTCAACCCAAAAAATATAGAACGAAAACATAGTGGCGACCATACTGGGGAAGAATACTTTTTAATCCAAAACATTATTATTCCATGGTGTTAATCAGTATTTCATTAAAACAATTGTTATATCATTATGAAGTACATGATTTGAGGTTGTTATTTTGTAAATATTTTATTGTGACATTGATTTGATTTTATTTGTGTGATGGGTTTTAATAGACCTAGCTCCTAAAATGATTTTCACTAGATCTCACCCTGACCCTAATCCCGCTGAATTCATAGATAACCTGAGAAGTTGGTGTTAAAGAAGAGTTTTACAGAGAGTCAAGGTAGCAATAACCCATTGTCTAGATTCAGTTCTCTTCCTGAAGATATTCCTTTTTCAAGGTATAGTTCACTCCTAGAAAAATTTGAAACTATATAAGATATAGAGTTTGATTTGACTTTCCATCATAGTTTATTTATATCAAAGTCCGAGGCTTTCATAGATCAAATTGTCATTGATAAAGCCACACTGCAACCATCCACACCCCAAACCCAACATTTTGAAGTTCTTGACCTGGAATCCTTACAACAATTTCAAAAATTACAAGGTCTAGTTTCAGCGTTGGGTCAAGCTATTGAAGAAGCTTTTATTCAAAAATCTGTTGAATTTTATGCTTTGACAGTTGCAACAACCTCTTTGTCTAGTCAATCTTCCCAGTTTGTTCATCTACAGCCTCCCAGTCCTACTCATTCCATAGTTTCAACTTCCTCACCTATGATCTCTCAAACTGTTATTCCTACTATCCCTATAGTTATCAAAACTACACCTCCATTAGGTCCATCTTCAAGTCAATCTTCCAGAACAATTATGGCAGGTAGGTATGCACCTTTGGTGTTACCAGGCCAGCTAAATGTTATGCCTAGAGATTACCAATCTAAAATTGTGACCTTTGATAACACTGGTGCTTATACTTCTCAGCAACATGTGGATAGGATGAATGATGTGTTTGACCTCCAAGAAGTAGATGAAGCTGATGTTAAAATGAGATTGTTTGCCCAAAGTTTAGGAGGTGATGTCAAGAAATGGTTTAGGGGTTTACCTACAAGAAGTATAGCCAACCTTGATGCTTTCCATCAAACCTTTTTAGCTAGATGGGAGATCAAGAAAAATCCACTTCAACTCTTAAATGAATATAAAAAGCTGAAAAGAAAACCCAATGAAAGTGTGGAAGAATATTGTGAACGGTTCAATACTATTTACAACGCCATTCCACAAGACATCAATCCCTCCCCTAGCCCATATCTAATTGATTTTCCAGATGGTTTCGATGTAGATATGAAATATCAACTTAAAGAAAGAGACCCGACAACTTTGGAAGAAATGCAAGCAAATGCAACTAAAGCTGAAGCTAACATCTTGGCCAAGAAAGCCAAACTAAAGTCTGAACGTAGAGTTACCATAAAAGAAGAACCTTCTACTTGTGCTGTTGATCATAAAATTGATAACTTAGTGAGAGTAGTGAATCAAATGATGCAAAGAGTAAACATTAATGATCAAACTCAAGTAAGAGAGAACCAAAATGCCCCTCAAACTAGAAACCAAAAATTGAGAAGGAATGTTCCCCAAATTAAACAAACAGAACAAAAGGGTCTAGACCAGTAGGTTCGACCTCCTTTTTAGGAAAATTACACTGAAGATGAGGGGAATATTGTGGAAGATTTAGATGATAATCAAATAAATTTGACAGGAATAAGCGATGATGAAGCAATTTTCCTCACCCAAGAGGAGCATGAACTTTTTCTCCTAGACCAAACTGAATTTGATTTTGAAGAGTGACATGAATATAAAAAAGGGTTTGAAAATGCTATAATGGAAGTCCATAGGCAATATAACCTTAGGAGCAAAAATAATCCAGACACTCTCAATGCAAAAAAAATCAGATAATCCTGCTAAAAAGTCATCTGAAAATGAACTTAGGAAAACGACAGATAGTTGACCCAAGGGGGAAGATGGAGTTCCAAAACCCTCCACTAACAATGCTTGACACAGGCTAGGGTTTGATTGCAGCGAGAATATGTTGAACCTTCCCTTCCACTTTGAACAACTTCATCACAACCTTTCTGCCGTACCCCTCTGACGTTGTTTTCACTCGCTCCTGTTTCACATTCACTGACTTGCATTTTATTCTCTCCATGATTTCGTCGAAGCCCCTCATCGTTCTTCTATCTGCAGTCGGTTACCTTTGATGGTTTAACAATCTCAGCGATAATTGGCGCGTAGCACCCAGAACAGTTATGGAAATGGATATGGTAGATTATTCTGAAGACCCATTCCTAGATGTCTCCATCTGGACATCTCCCCATTTGAACACGGAAGGACTACTCCCCTTCAACAATGATCTATCGGATGTTATCACCCCCTTTCCCTTGATCTCGGGGCCCTCATGTCTGGTTATTACCCTACCAAAGGTCCCCCCCTCTTGGCTAGTTTCCGATACCCCTCCCCCTTCATCGTCCTCCCTATAATTTGTGGCCCATTGCATAGGTCTTGACCTCACCGCAAGCTCCTCGGGCTGCCCACCATTCCCTCCATCCGCCGGATCTCATTTCCCTTCATCTACTCCCCTCGGTGAACCCTCGGTCTTCCCTCAAAGTACCCCTCTCATGACACCGTTATCATCTCCCCTCTCCGACAGCTTCATAGGCATACCACCTTTCTCAGATGCTTACCCTTTTGGGCCTGGTCTGAACCCTACAAACCCTCATCTGAACCCTCACCCCAGCGGCTTTCAGGAGGATACCACCGACGCGGGCCACAAGCCGGGAAAAAAGTAGAAGTGCATCAAAGCTAGGACACAGGACGTAATTATCTGACTGGGTGAAGACATACAGTGGGGTGAAACCATGGATACCGCAGATCGAGTCTTGGTGGGTAGGGTTCATGGGAGGAGCTACATTGCGGCATGGCTAAAGCAATGGACAACTGAAGTCTGGGGACAACATTTGGCTGAGCTACCCTTCGTTCAAACCTTTGTCCGAGGATGGTTTGTGCTATGATTCATCAGAGCTGAGCATAAAAATTGGGTTCTGTCTTCTTTCTGGCACATTGAACAGGCCCCCGTGCTTCTGTGACGATGGAACACTCTTTTCAACCCTGAGAGGGAGCGATTAGATTTTGGGCCACTATGGGTTTGACTTCGAGGCCTACCTCTTCATTTTTTTCTGAGGACTTTTTCAATCACATCAGAAACAACCTGGGCACATATCTGGAATATGATAAATCATACATCACCACAGTGTAGGTTTTAACCCCGTATAGAAATTACCTGCATATGAATTCTAAAAACATAGAAAATAAACAACTCGAGAGCACAACACATAAAACACATATATACAGAGATTTTCCCCTGGATCCCAAAACTGAGACTACCAGCTTGATTTTTTATTATGTTCCTTTTAATGTTAAAATACATATTTATACAAGCTGAAGCATCCAATACCATGGACCGAAAACCATCACGTCCAAAACTATGTGCGAAAATCATGCACAAAACCATAGGTAGGTCCGCCCAACCTAATATAGGGTCCAAAACCAAAATTTTCTGGGGTGCTGCCCCGGACCCCATAGAGTGGGGTTACCTGTATCCATCAAATCCCCTATGACTCCCCCCACTACGCAATCAACGCAACAAAGGGGGGCCTCGACCCCCCTTCTAACCCCCTAGTTAACTATGTGGGCTAGTCGTGGAAAGAATATAACACAACCAACATTCTCCCACTTGTTGTTTTCTTTCCACAAGAGGCTACAAGAAAGCTTAGTCATTTATCTACCCCTGCAATGCCCATTGTTTCTCTACACCAAGAGAACTTCTCAGAGCTCACAGATTTTTCAATGCATTTGCAGTATTCTTCAAAGTGTCCACCTTCACCAGCAACACCTTTTTGTCTTCTATCATATCCCTCGCAAAGTGATACTAAACATCAATGTGCTTTGTCTTTGAATTATATGCAGGGTTCTTTGCCAAGAATATTGCACTTTGGCTGTCACAGTCTATCCTTATAGCTCCCTGTACTAACCTCATACTTGAACACAATCTCTACAACCAAACTGCTTCCTTTCTTGCATGAGTGGCTGCCATGTATTTTGCCTCAATAGTTGATAGTGCCACTACAGATTGTTTCTTACTCATCCAACTGACTGCACCTCCAAATAGGTTAAACACATACCCACTTGTAGATATTCTCTAATCCAGATTTCTAGCCTAGTCTGCATCAACAAAGCCATGAATATCCAACACTCTATCCAATCCTGGTCTTCCTTGGTAGCACAAATCATAATCACTAGTGCCACACAAATACCTGAAAACCCGCTTCACTTCTGTGCAGTGCTCCTTCCCTGGTTTTGACATAAACCTGCTCAATACTCCCACTGCATGTGCAATGTCTAGTCTAGTACAGACCATCGCATATATTAGGCTACCAACTGCACTTACATATGGAACATGGGACATGTCCTCTTCCTCTTCTTGTGCCTTGGGACATTGTTTAGCATATAACTTTACACCTACAGGAATAGGAACCTTCACTAGTTTATTATCCTGCATATTGAACCTCTGCAATATTGTCTCGACATACTTCCTCTAGTTTAACCAGAGCTTCCTCTTTGTCCAATCTCTTTTAATTTCCATGCCCAAAATATAGTTTGCAGCACCAAGATCTTTCATGTCGAATTTGGAGGACAAATGGGTCTTCAAATCCTAGATAATTTCTTTGTCATTTCCAACCAGCAACATATCATCCACATACAAGACCAGATAAATAACACGGTCACCAATAAATTTAAAATACACACAGTGATCTGCTTTGCTTCTGGTGAAGCCAAGTCCCGTATAAATGTATCAAATTTCTGATACCACATCCTTGGTGACTGTTTTAACCCATATGGAGACTTCTTTAACTTGCATACCAGTTCTTTCTTACCCTTCACCGCAAAGCCTCTAGGTTGCTTCATGTAGATCTCCTCTTCCAGATCCATGTGAAGAAATTTTGTCTTCACATCTATTTGTTCTACCTCAAAATCAAAAGTAGCAGCAACAGATAAAAGTAATCTAATAGAAGTTACCTTGGAAACAAGAGAAAAAATATCACCAAAATCAATTCCTGGCACCTGGGATTAACCTTTTTCTACCAACCGAGCTTTGTATTTCTCCACCTTTCCTTATGCATTTGTCTTCTTCTTGAACACCCATTCATTGCCAATGGGTTTCCTTCCAGCCGAAAACTCCACCAGATCCCAAGCCTCATTTTTGTGCAAAGATGCCATTTCATAAACCATGGCCTCTTTCCAGAGTTTTCCATCCCCTGAATCTACTGCTTCCTTCACAGTTCTGGGATCATCATCAGTAATAGATAAAGCAAAATTTGAACAGAAAGCAGATGGACTATACCTTTCTGGCTGCCTTCTTTCTTGAACTGATCTTCTCACACCCGGATTTTGTGGCTCTTCATCTTCTAATTCCTCCTCTACTGTAGAGTCTGATTCTTCCTCCTTTAGCTCAAAGTTTATCTTCTCAGGTTTCTGTTGGATCAGGTGCACAGCAATTAATTAAACACACAGCAGAATAAATCAACAAACACATAAGACACAACTTTTAACGTGGTTCACCCAACCAATCTGGGCTACGTCCACCAAACATAGGCATCAGGAATATATTAATCAAAATTGGAGATTACATCATGAAATCCTCACACTCTCTCTTGGCAAATCATCCGAATGATTGCCTGTTATATAGCATAGACAATCTAACAGCCTCATAACTCCCTCACATCAAATATAGGAGGCATTAACTCCCTCCCAACAACCTGGAGCTAATCTAGGAACTGAATCCCTATTGTTGTCATCCTTCAGAGATTTTTGCCTATTTGACTAAAACAGAAAATCTCAACAATCTCCACCTTGACAACAATTCACCTGATGCCCTGTTATTATTACTTTATCTTTTCTGCAAGCCAAGAGAAGCCAAACACCAGCGTAGCTTCTCCAACAAAACTGGTTTCGTGAACATGTCTGCACAGTTCTCCTTTGTATGCACCTTTTCAAGAGAAACTCCCCTTTCAGTGATAACCTGTCTTACAAAATGATATTTGATTGGAATATGCTTTGACTTACTATGATAGGCCGGATTCTTAGCCAAATGTATTGCACTTTGACTGTCACAAAGTAACCTGAGGTTATCCTGTAGCCTACCAAACTCACCAAGCAAACCTTTCAACCAAACCGCCTCTTTGCAAGCATGAGAAGCAGCAATGTATTCTGCTTCAGTACTAGACAAAGCAACAATGTTCTGTAGCTTTGACATCCAGCTTATAGCTCCACCTGCAAGAGTAAAGACGTACCCTGAAGTTGATCTTCTCTTATCCAAATCACCTGCAAAATCGGAATCAACATATCCGCAAACAAATTCACTACTCTTATTGTAAGAAATACAATAACTACTTGTGCCTCTCAAGTACCGAAGCACCCATTTCACTGCTGACCAGTGTTCTTTACCCGGATTTGCCATGTACCTGCTGACAACCCCAACTGCATGAGAAATATCTGGTCGCGTACACACCATTGCATACATCAAACATCCTACTACATTGGCATAAGGAATTCGAGACATATAATCCTTTTCTTCATCTGTATTAGGACATAAACTCGAAGAAAGCTTAAAATGGGAAGCTAAAGGGATCGACACAGGCTTCACATTGTTCATACCAAACCTCAAAAGTATTTTCTCAACATACTTCTGTTGTGATAGCCACAGCTTACCATTGCCCCTGTCTCTGAAAATATCCATGCCCAAAATCTGTCTTGCGGCTCCTAGATCTCTCATATCAAACGTCCTTGCCATCTGAGTCTTCAACCTGTTGATTTCTTCAATGCTTTTGCTTGCTAAAAGCATATCATCAACATACAACACTAAGATAATGAACATGCCATTATTTAACTGTTTGAAATAAAAACAATGATCATATTCACTTCTAACATATTTCTGACTCAACATGAAAGAATCAAACTTCTTATACCACTGCCGAGGCGACTGCTTCAGGCCATATAATGACTTCTTGAGCCTGCAGACAAATTTCGCATTGCGATGCTGAACAAACCCTTCCGG
Organism: Pinus tabuliformis; assembly: GCA_031772625.1. NCBI lineage: Eukaryota > Viridiplantae > Streptophyta > Pinopsida > Pinales > Pinaceae > Pinus > Pinus tabuliformis. Next base: position 1,335,057,228 of record CM062807.1, read on the forward strand.
TTGTTCCATATATATTTCCTCATCTAAATCATCATGTAGAAATGCAGTCTTAACATCTAACTGCTGCAACTCCAAATCAAACAAAGCCACTAATGCTAACATAATTCTAATTGAAACAATTTTAACCACTGGTGAAAATATCTCATGAAAGTCTATGCCAGCTTTCTGAGAAAACCCTTTTGCAACCAGTCGCGCTTTGTACCTGTCTTCCGTATCATTCACACCCCGTTTCAGCTTGAACACCCACTTGCATCCCACAGTTTTCCTGCCTTTGGGAAGTTCAACCAGATCCCACGTACCATTCTTACCTAAGGCCATCATTTCTTCCTTCATGGCTGCTTTCCATTTGTCACTATTTGAACCTTCTACAGCTTCCTGATAACATAAAGGTTCATCATCATTAGCGATCAAAGCAACTGAAGTAACATGATCATCATACCTTCTCGAACGACGTTAGATCCTTGTAGATCTCCTTAAGAATGTTTCTGGTGCTTCCATAACTGGCTGTCTATCAACTGAAGGAACTTCTTCATGATCGCCATCTGAGACCTGTTCATGTCCTCCATCTGAACCCTGTTCATAATCTGATTCTGAAACCTGTTCATGACTAGAATCTGAACTATGGTCGTTATGACTATCATTAGAAATGCTGTCAAACTGAATATGTTGGAAATCAGATACATCATCCTGTTTCAATCTTCTATCTACATCTAATTGTACAAGAGAGGATTCATTAAACTTTACATCTCTGTTGATGATGATTTTGCGGGTAGTAGGATCCCACAATCTAAATCCCTTTGTTCCATCACCATACCCAACAAAGATATACCTTTTAGACTTTGGATCTAATTTAGTTCGCTGATGTTTAGGCACTAGAGCATATGCATCACAACCAAACACTCTGAGTTTAGAATAGTCACAAGGGTGTCCTGTCCATACCTCTTGCGGAACCTTGCAGTCTATTGCCGTTGATGGAGATCGGTTTATCACATAACAAGTAGTTGCCACTGCTTCCGTCCACAACTCCTTCGGCAACCCGGCGTTACTCAGCATACACCTTGCTCTCTCTAGAAGAGTCCTGTTCATGCGTTCAGCAACTCCATTCTGTTGAGGAGTATAAACCGTGGTCTTATGTCTCTCGATCCCTGCATCCTTGCAATAGCTGTCAAACTCCTTGGAGGAAAACTCACCACCATTGTCAGTTCTTAAACATTTTATAGTTCTACCAGTGCTGTTTTCTAGCAATGCTCTAAACTGCTTGAAAACTATAAAAACATCAGACTTCTTTTTCAACATGAAGACCCAAACTTTCCGAGAAAAGTCATCAATGAATGATACAAAATAAGATGAACCACCATATGAAGCTGTAGGAGCTGGACCCCAAACATCTGAATGAATATAATCAAGTATCCCTTTACTAGTATGTTTGCCTGTTTTAAACTTTTGTTTACTTTGTTTACCAAACAGACAATGTTTACAGAAATCCAATTTTCCAGATCTTAGATTAGGAAGTAACTTTCGGTCAGCCAAAATTTTCAATCCTCTTTCACTCATATGCCCCAATCTTTGATGCCATAAGTGAATGGAACTACTGTCATGTTCAGACACAGACACATGAGCTGACCCAGTTCTACCTTCTAACTGAAATAGATTTCCTACTTTCTTAGCCTTCAAAACTAGTAAGATGCCTTTGTAAATTTTCATAACTCCACCTTGAATTACAGTTTTATATCCATTTGAATCAAGTGCTCCTAATGAAATCAAATTTTTCCTTAAATCTGGTACATGCCTCACATCAGTTAATATTTTGGTTGTGCCATCAAACATTTGTAGTTGTATGCTTCCAATCCCAACAATATTACATGTTACATCATTACCCATGTACACAACACCATCATCAATTGATCTATATGTTTTAAACCAATCTCTATGTATACACATGTGGTTAGATGCCCCGGAATCTAACAACTAATGTTGATCATGTTTTGAAACATTAACTGACAATACTTCATCACTCATACCTGAACCTGATACTGAACCTGTATCCGTGGTGTTGGCTTCCGTCTTTTCTGTCGAAGAGCCTTCTTTAGCAGCCTGTTTTCGCTTCCAGCAATCCTTTTTCAGATGTCCAGCCTTGCCACAATGCCAGCACTTCACCTTGGGCTTCTTTCCTTTGGATTTTGAACGAGAGTCGCTATGCTTTCCCCCGGAGTGTCTCTCTCGTGAGCGACCTCTGGCCATCATTACCTCTGATGTAGAGGTGTCTGCATTCGACCTCTTCCTCGTCTCCTCAGCCAACAAGGCTCCAACAACATCATCAAATTCAAGAATTTCTGATGTACTAAAACTTATGGAAGTAACAAAGTGATCCCAGGATTCAGGCAAAGAACATAATAAAGTTATCGCCTTATCCTCTGAATCAAATTTCACATCTAGACTGTTTAATTGCACCAACAAGGTATTAAAAACATTTAGGTGATCAGCAATTGAGGTACCTTCTTTCATCCGCAAACTGTAAAGCTGTTGTTTCAGGAGAATTCGGTTTGTCAAAGATTTCGTCATATAGAGCTTCTCAAGCTTTGACCACAAGCTTGCGGCGGTTTTCTCTGACACAATGTTAAACAGAACATCGTCCGCCAGACATAACCGAATTGCGCTCAGAGCTCTATCGTCCATCTCATCCCATTCATCCTCCGTCATGGAAGGAGGCCTTTTGTTCTTCCCCAACAGTGCTTTCGCCACACCGTTTTCCATACGCAGGTCCACGCAGGCAGCAAATGTTTAATCCATGCAGGCAGCAATTGTAAACACGCAGGCAGCAATCTCCAGCGCTTTGGTGGTCAACCAGCACTCCGGCAACATTTGTTCAGCAGACATACGCTGCCTAAGCCACGCAGCACCTCCAGGCAGCAATCGATCTACTCACCAGCAACCAAACCAACTCAGTGCTCCACCTCCAGCAGTGCCGCTCCTCCAACATGCTCTGATACCAAGGATTTCATGATGTAATCTCCAATTTTGATTAATATATTCCTGATGCCTATGTTTGGTGGACGTAGCCCAGATTGGTTGGGTGAACCACGTTAAAAGTTGTGTCTTATGTGTTTGTTGATTTATTCTGCTGTGTGTTTAATTAATTGCTGTGCACCTGATCCAACAATTGGTATCGGAGCCATGCCCCGAAGTTAGCCAAGTGGATGAATTCTCGGAATGTCGAACGAAGGTGGTGAGCCCCGGTAATATCACGATGGGATCCGTGGATGAGCTCGGTTAGACAGGCGGTGTGCTCCGGATTCTTCATGGACGTGTCCTAGCCCCAACACGGTGAAGAGGAGTTGACCTGGGATAGAGCAAGCTCTCGAGGCAGGTGGTAATCCATGTAAGGCGTGTGCTTCCAACGCATTGGAGCGGAGAATCCTGGTTGGTAGAGAGCGGACGGATGGATAATCGTTTGAGGGGAGGCTCGATGGTCCTTTGTTCGAGGGGAGGATTGTTGGGTATACGACCAAAAGTCCCACATTGACTAGAAGTGGGGAGGATCATGGGTATATAAGGATGGACAAATATCTCCATTGGTATGAGGCCTTTTGGGGTAAGTCCAAAAGCAAATCCATGAGGGCTTAGGCCCAAAGTGGACAATATCATACCATTAAACAACAAAAAGGAGTTAAAAGGTTTTTTCAAAAAATTAAAAGGATTTAAAAGTGTATGTATTTGTTTGTGGAGTGGAATTTGCACAAATAACCTGAAAGTATTTCTTTGTTTTAAAAAAATAAAAATAAAGAAAAGTAAAAGAAGTGCAAAGGGCAGTTTTTTTTTGTAAAGGCATAGGCAGTTTTTTGTGTAAAACAAAGGCATAGGCAATTTTGTTTTTTAAATTGCTGGTTTTCAAACTGAAATTGGAGATTACATCATGAAATCCTCACACTCTCTCTTGGCAAATCATCCGAATGATTGCCTGTTATATAGCATAGACAATCTAACAGCCTCATAACTCCCTCACATCAAATATAGGAGGCATTAACTCCCTCCCAACAACCTGGAGCTAATCTAGGAACTGAATCCCTATTGTTGTCATCCTTCAGAGATTTTTGCCTATTTGACTAAAACAGAAAATCTCAACAGTTTCTTTGGTTGGACTTCATGTTTAATAACATCTTTCACCTTTCTAAACACCACATCTCAGATGTACACAACTTTCCTTGTTATTGGGTTCCAAATCTTATAACCCTTTAAACCATCCTTATACCCAATAAAGATGCACTTCTCATATTTACTATCCAACATGGTTCGTTTCTCCTTTGGAACATGTACATATGCATCACATCCAAATACCCTCATATGTGAAAGAGAGAGGGTTTCTTACTAGTCCATACCTCTTGTGGAGTCTTATCCTCCAACGCTGATGAAGGTGATCTGTTGACCAGGTAACATGTTGTCTCCATTGCCTCTGCCCAGAATTCCTATCCTAACCCAGCACCACTGAGCATGCTTTTTGCCCTTTCCAGCAATGTCTTGTTCATTCTTTTTGCAACTCCATTTTGTTGAGGTGTATATGGAGTAGTCTTCTGCCATGCTATACCACACTTCTTACAGAATTCTTCCAATTCCTTACTGCAAAACTCTCCACCTTTATCTGTCATCAACACCTTTATCTTCTTCTCTATCCGGTTTTCCACCGAGCCTTAAATTCTTTAAACCTATCAAAGACTTTAGATTTCTTCTTAAGGAAATATATCCATGTATTCCTTGAGAATTCATCTATAAAGGATACATAGTACACAGACTTACCCAGTGATGGAACCTTCACAGGTCCAAACACATCACTGTGCACAAGCTCTAATATCTGTTTCACCCTCTTACCACCAGAGGGGAAACTCACCCGATTCTGCTTCCCATATGCACAATTTTCATAGAAACCAAAATCCAAAGAGCTATTACTCATACCTTCTACCATACCTTTACCAAGAAGTATTCAAAGGCCCTTCTCTCCAATATGTCCAAGCATTTGATGCCACAGCATGGTCTTCTCTCCAGAGACCATTAGATTTCCTGCTCCACTTTCAGGAACCACATAACTGTTGCACCCATCAACAACAGTGCTACCTTGCAGCTTGTACAGAGTTCCAATCGAAACTCCCCACATCAATACCAGTGCTCCCGGAACCATCTTGCAGGTATCCTTCTCAAACATTATTTTTACACCTGCATCATCCAGCTTGGTTACAAAAATCATATTTCTGGCTAATGCAAGAATATGTAGAACAACCAAAAGTGTTATAACCCTTCCACTTTGCAAATTCAACTTTACTTTTCCGCGACCAATGATTCTAGCCTTCCTATCATCCCCTAAGAAGACATCACCACCATCATATTTCTCATACTCGCAGAACCACTCTCTATGGGGAGTGAAGTGAAAGGATGCACCTGAGTCAATCAACCATGCCTCATGATCTACATGTGTACTTGAAGAAGCCAAATACACATCCCCACCTTCATCTGAGGTGGTTTTCGCCTCTACAGAAGGAGCATCATCAGATGATCCAAAATGGATTTTGGATAGACTTCTAAGTCTAAGGGTTCCTCACAGAGGAAAATTAAAGTCCAAGGATGTTCCTGGAAATAGCCCCATTGGAGAGATCATTTCATTCTGAATCTATTGCAACTTGAATGGGCTAAAATGGACTTCGGATGCAGAAGTTATCACAGAAAGAAGTCGCCCTTTGTTCTTTGGAAAAAGAGGCAAAATCTTCAAAAACAATGGCAAAAAATCCTTATAAAGGGAAATTGCATCGGAGATGGTCCAAGAGGCAGACTTAAGTGGAGAGGGAAGAAACCTTGATTTCTAATCCCTAACATATCGGGTCAGAGGTAGACATATGTAAATAACGTAAGGAAGGGACCCCGGGCCGATGCGACATTACGATCACCGATATCGGTGATCAGCGGATCAGCAGATCGGTGATCGGCACACCCAAAAGGGAAGGACCCCTGGGCCAAGGTGACATGCAATCACTGATATCAGCATTGGCAGATCGGCATACCCAAAGGGCAGACACTCGGGCCGTTGCGATTGCGATTAGCGATCAGGACACAAACCTGACAGGGATTATGGACCTGATTGCATAAAATTTTAAGTCTGGGGTTTTTGGATTTTCTGTGTATTAGCAGATTTAGATAGAAAAGCCGAAATACAAAGGGAAATGTGCCAAAAGTGATAAAAGGCGGATCTGAAATATTTATAGAAATAGCCTTATATTATTTTGAAATCTGTGGCAAGCGGGATTTCGGCAGGCCTCAGGTGGTAAGTGGTTTTGAATGGGCGTGGCCCGAACCCATACACTGGCTGACACATGGCATGGTTGAGGAGAGAGAAAACTGCCTTTTCGAGCGGGTAATCTCCGTGCATATAAGCCACCCATATTAGCTGTGGATCTGAGGTCACACAGATCAACGGTGGGCTTGCGATAGCCATAAAAGGCGGACCTAAAAAGGTTTGTAGGGGTGATTTAATGAAATTTCAAGTCCAAAATTCGCGCCCGATGGTGTTTTCCTGTGTATTTCCGGAAAAATGTTGTGTATTGGGATTTTGTCCCATTTTTGGATTTTTTTCCTGGAAAAAGGCCCTGAATCCCCTATAACGGCCCCTGAACATCATGCCACACTGCAAGCGGGCGTTTTTGGTAGATAATGATGCGTTTGAAGCCACAGAGCCGCAGAGCTAGATATCCAGTTGAATAGAAAACGCGTTGAGAAGCCGCAGGGCTGTAGAGGGATGATTATACGCAGAGAAATGGCTAGGGGAAGCTAAAGAGCCGGAAAAGTACCTCAAAGGATCCAGAGAGCACGATTGAGAGTAGAAGTAGGCAGTTGAGGGAGTCCTAGAGTTGCTTGAAGTTCAAGTGGAAAAATCAGAGAACTGGAAGTTGCTGTGACAATCACTTGGAGGTTAAGCAGACTGTTGAAAGCTCACAGAGCCAGAGCCGAAGAGCCATAGCCAAAGCCAAATCCAAAGAGCTAGAGCCCGAGCCAAGAGTTAGTGCAAGAGCCGAGAGCCAGAGCGAGAACCGAGAGCCAGAAATCCGAGAGCTTCAAAGCCATGGATGAGATGGTGTCTAAACCTATTGTGTTTTGTGTAAACCAATGGAGTTGAGTGGGGAGCTTGTAAAAGGACTTATACCATAATTCCAGAGAGCTTAGTCAAGTTGACTAGAGCTCAAGGAGACGTAGCCCAAGAGTTTTGGGTGAACTCCTAATTAAATTGTTGTTCTATGTGTTTGTTTTACTGCTGAGTTGTTTACTGTTATATGTATGTTATATCAGCATAAACAACATAATTTTAAAAGCACATAAACAATTTTAAAAGAAACACCAGCATACACCTATTTTCAAGCACTTTTTAATTCCACAAATGGTTAATCATAATATCTTGGGCTTAATTTTCAATGTACTAATAACATAGCATAATATGAAGCCCTTATTATAGAATTGCAGTTGTTAAAAAATTTAGGTGCTAAGAGAATCTCCATTCAAGGGGATGCAGAATTAAGTATGAAACAAATTAAAGGAGAATATTCAGCCAAACATCCTAGGATGAGAGCATACAAAAATGTTGTGCTTGACTTCCTAGAGAGTTTTCTTGAATATGAACTTTCTGCAATTCCAAGAAAACAAAACATCATTCCAAATAATATGGCTTTTTCAGCTAGCTCTTGTAAAATGCCTTATCTTAATCAAGAATATGTACTAGAGGTAAAGCACTGACCAGATGTGCCTGATAACATGAGATATTGGTAGGTGTTTGGAAACGATAAACAGATTGAAAGTTTCCTGAAATCAAAAGATGAATTTCAAGATGACAATATTGATTCAGAATCTGAAGTAGATAGTCAAATTGTTGAACATTCTGATCCAAAAAGCCAATTATATAATTTAGATGCAAATACACCCTTAGATAAAGTTGTAAATAAATTAGAATTGCTTGACATAGACCTAGAAAATAAGAGTTTGAAACACTCCATCTTAAAGATAATGTTCTGCCTAGGGGTCTAGGTCCACTATAAGATTTATTTGATTTCAATGATGTGGCTAAAAAGCCTAAGATTGAGCCCTCAAGAACAACAGTTGAAGATTGTAATTTAGGTACTGAAAAAGACCCCAAAATCATAAAACTGTCTAAATCAATCCCAACAACTGAAAAACAAAAATATATTGCTTTATTCAAGGAATTTAGTGATGTTTTTGCCTGGAGCTATGAAGATCTTAAAACATATGACACAAAAATTATACAACACAAAATTCCAATTAAGGAAGATCATAAACCCTTTAAACAAAAACTTCGCAAAATAAATCCAGTTCTGATGCCTTTAATTGAGAAAGAAATCAAAAGAATGTATGATTCCAAAATCATAGTTTCTCTTGGGTACTGTAAGTGGGTTTCCAACATTGTGCCGACTAGGAAGAAAACATGTGAATTTAGATTGTGTATAGATTTCAGAAACCTAAACAAAGTTTCCCTAAAAGGAAATTATCCCTTACCTAAAATGCATCATATTCTGCAAAAGGTAGTTGGATCTTCTAGGATTTGCTTATTAGATCGATTCTCATGTTATAATCAGGTCTTAGTTCATCCAGAGGATCAGGACAAAACAACCTTTACTACTCCATGGGGTACCTTCATGTATGTGAAGATGCCTTTTGGATTAATGAATGTTGGAGCCACATTTCAAAGAGCAATGGATATTGCTTTTGTTGATGAAATTGGTAGATTTATTGTAATCTATCTAGATGACATAACTGTATATTCTAAATCTGATGAAGAACATCTCATGCACCTAAGAAGAGTTTTTGAAAAGTGTAGAAAGTTTGGGATCTCATTAAATCCTAAGAAAACAATGTTTGGCCTTGAAGAAGGAAAACTTATTGGTCATATTATATCTAAGGAAGGTATTAGAATTGATCCTAAAAGGATTGAAGCTATTCTGAAAATAAATCATCCAAGAAATATTAAAGAACTTCAATCATTCATTGGGAGAATAAACTTCCTGAGGGGATTTGTCCCCATCCTTGCAGAACTTCTCAGAAGTATCACATACATGCTAAAATGAGATTATGAAATCAAGTGGAACCTTGAAGCTAGGAAATCATTTGACCAAGTTAAATAGGCATTAATGAAGGCACCAATCCTTATTAGTCCAGATTTTACTAAATATTTTATAATTTTTTTGTTTGCTTCTGAACATATTGTTGCAACTGTCCTTTTGCAGAAAAATGTTGATGGATATGAACAACCCATTGCTTTCTTTAGCAAGGCTTTAAGGGATGCTGCACTCAAGTACAACATAATGGAAAAACATGCTTTTTCACTGATAAAAGAAATTAAATATTTCAGAGTATATATCCTTCATTCTCATATAATTTCTTATGTACCAAATGATGTAGTTAAAGACATCTTGACACAGAATGGACCAGATGGAAAAAGAGGCAAATGGATTGCCATCATTCTGGAATATGACATGGAAATCAATCCAACCAAGCCCATTAAAGGACATGAATTAGCCAAACTAATGACCGAATCTAATTTTAATGCTTTGGATATCAATTTTGTAGCTGAATTGGATGATCAAGAGGAAGGTGCGAATCCACAACTTGATGAGGCTTTCATGACCTCAACCTGGTATGCAGACCTTATTTATGTTTTATTTAATTTAAATGCCCCTCCTGGTCTCACTAAAACAAAGGCTAGATTTCTGAAACTGAAGGCAGTTAAATTTTGCATCATAGAAATGTTTTGTATTGGAAAGACGTTGATGGTCTTCTACTAAAGTTTCTATTGAGTGATGATGCAAAAAGAACAACGCAGGAATTCCATGAAGGTGACTGTGGTGGCCATCTCTATTGGAAAACCACTGCTACTAAGATCCTTAGAGTTGGTTTTTACTATCCTACACTTTTTCCAGATGTTCATAAGAAGGTAACCTCTTGCCATAAGTGTCAAATCTTTGAAGGAGAAAGGAATTTTTTTCCTTTACCTTTGAAGCCCATATCTGTTGAAATCCATTTCCAACAGTGGGAATTGGATTTCATTGGAGAAATTCATCCTCCATCCTCTACTCCTAACCGCTACTGACTACTTCACCAAATGGACGAGGCCACTCCTTCTAGACTAGCCACAGATGTTGTGATCATCAAATTCTTAAAAACCAATATCCTGTCCAGATTTGGCTGCCTAAACAAGCTTATTACAGACAATACTACAGCCTTTATATATAAGAAAATGATAAGCTTCTGCAATAGATACCATATCACTTTGGGGCATTCAACCACTTATTATCCACAGGGTAATGGGATGGCTGAATCTTCAAACAAAAGTATGGTAAATATTATCAAGAAGCTATTAGCAGAAAACAAAAATTCATGGCATAACAAACTCATAGATGCACTTTGGGCTGATAGGATCACTACAAAGAAATCAATTGGCATGTCACCATACCAATTGGCTTATGGAATGGATGTTTTTTTTCCATACTCTTTGGGAGTTCCAGTCATGAAGTTAATTAAAGAATTCCAGGACGAGCCAAATGACATTCAAAGGTGGATTTACCAGACAATCCAGTTGCAGCAATCCAGGGAAGAAGTTTATAATAAGGCTCAAGTCATTCATGAGAATATTAAGAAAGTTTTTGATAGAAGGACAAAAGAAGATGATTTCACCATTGGTGATAAAGTCTTAAAGTGGGATTCAAGAAGAGAGGATAAAGGGAAGCATGGAAAATTTGACAACTTATGGATGGGACCTTATGTCATTTATGATTTCAGAGGGAATAATGCATTTTTTATCAGAAATTTGGATGGAACAGAATTACCTAGCAGACCTGTCAATGGCAGGATGCTGAAACACTATTTCTCTTATCAATAGATATTTTCTTAAGATTTCTCATTGTAAATATCATTGTCCTTATAGTTTGGATCAGGTGACCTATTAACAAAAGTTGAATCCCGCAGAGAAGGCCCTGAGATTATATTGATGAGTTACCATAAGTACTGCAACAAAGAAATCAGAGGTGGATGTTGCTGAAATAACAACTCAAGGCTATTGATCACATGTTTTCCACTATGTGTATGTGTACGTGTTGGGGATTGGTTCTCAAAATCTCTGGAGGTTGTGGGCTAGAGCCCTGTAATAGCTTGGATACCTTGGAGGTTATGGGTTGGATCCCGGTAACGGATTGGTTCCCTTGGAGGTGTTAGGGTCCTATAATTTATAGGATCTCAAGGTAATTGAGTGTTATATCTCAGGAATCCTATTTTGTAAATACTTGTTAATCTGCCAATGATTTCCAAATAATAGAATAAAAAATAGAATAAAAAATGAAAATAGGGTATAAAGAAGAAAAATGAAGAGAGAAAAAATTATTGAAAAAGAAGAAAAATAAAGAGAAAAACAAAAATATTGAAAAAGAAGAAAAATTGAACCCCACCAAAAGAAAGAAAATTAAAAAAAGAATAATACTGAAAGTGTTGCAAGTCTAAATTCCACTACTCATACATATTTTTTACTTCATTTCTGTAAAACAAAAGTTGTGTGCAGCTTGTTCAAAATGCCACAATCACTAGTTTTAGTTTAATCATGATTGAACTCTTTTAAATTTTTGTAAATTAGATAGAGGAATAAATATTTACCCAACAGTTTAATCTGGGTAAATCATTAGTCAGGTAGAAAATGACATTGATCCAACTGTTTAATCTGGGTCAATAGGAGAAATAAGGGATAGGTTTGATAGTTTTTCATTCTGCATAAAAGAAAAATAAAAATGGGTTTGCCAGTCTAAGTGCACCCTAGAGATCAAAATAAAAAATGCTAGTCTAGCTAAGGGTAGGTAGATTAGGTGGTTTGCTAAATATCTGCATATACAAATTTTATCCTAAGTTTGAGGATAACATAAAAGGCCGTAATGTGCATGATGATATAAGGTTTTTAAAATTTTTCATTTTATATCCCTTATCCTAAGTTCAAAGGAGAAGCATGTGTGTGGGGATAAAGTACTTTATGTCTTACATTTCCTCTTATCCTAAGTTTGAAAAGAAATATTAAAGCACAAGATGACAGATCCTCTTTGTCACTTATGACTAAAGTTCAATATCTTCGGGTGCCTTGGGATCCGATCCCTCGCTTCATCCATGGACCTCATCTTTTCCCGGCCCCCCCTTTGCATTTTACCTTTACCGTTGAGGGGGGGGGGGGGGGGGGGGGGGGTCGAAAAGGTGGTTTCTCCCACTCGGCACTACCCCTTACATGGCATATTGTGGTGATTTTTCACACCCCCCCCTCCGACCGATACCACTTACCGCCCGCTACCCCCTCCGGAAACTGCCTTCCTTCATCCTTCTTGTTGCGCCCCACCACTTTTCCTCCACCATTCATTGTCCACCACCTGTCATGACCGTTGGACCAATTGAATGCATTCCTGGACAAATACCCATTCTTCATTTATTTCATTTTTCTCAGGTAACCATTCAACCTAATGGTCCCATGCCATTTCCAACGGGACTTTGTCTTAGTGTTTAAATAAATATGAGCCTATCATTCTCAACCTTTCACTCTTGATTGTTTCTACTATTCATAATTTCCCACAACAATCTCCATCAGAGCTTCTTCGCCATCAGGACTGCGACATACATTGACATTCCTTTTCATTTTCGCCTAATAGACTGTTATCATTTCTAAGCTTGGTAAGCCTCCTCTGCATATTCATACTATTATGAAATCTTTTACAATCATGCCTCCTAAGACTAAGACCCAAGATAAGACCAGTAATCATTTAATTCCTCCTTCCATAGATTTAGGTCATATACCATTAGCAAGCATGGATTACAGGATGAGTGAAACTCTGTGTGACTATGATTTTCTGCAGTTGTATTGCTAGTTAGAGGATAAGCACACAGACAAGATTGATGAGATAGGACTCTGGGAGTCAAACCTCCCCCAATATATTTTACCCTTGACATTCCAAGCCCCAAAATTTACAAGAAGATGTCAAGCATGCTATGTTCCCACCCATAGAGCCATTATTGCCCCTACAGGTGACATTATTTTCACCATAACAACCAAATCAATTGACCAAATGATGGTGCCCCCTACTGTGGAAAATGATGCCCCTTTCTCCCTAGAAGCCCTCACCTAGCTTTATCAAAAGTTGAATTTTGCCATCAGAGCCAAAATTTTTGAGATTTTCTTGCCATAGGATGCTCAATTACCCAAGAAGAATCCTCCATATCCTTCTTCCATTTCCCCTAATCAGGCCAAGCAGATTATTTCCATCATTTATTGCATTTTAGTCTATCTTTTTTATCAGTGGGTAGATGAGCCCATTTTAGGATTCCTCTCCACATTTTCCATAGACAGTAAGCCCTCTATGATTTTCAATTTCAGTCAATTCTTGGCTGACAATATCCATGAGCAATTTATTAAGTTTCCTACAGAGCAGGTGTTCAATTACACCTCTGTTTTGATTTACATGTTCATCTATTATCAAGCAGACAAGTTCAATTTTTCATTGCAGAAGTTGGATGATGCAGGGAACCAACAACCAGTGATCTTTTGGACCTCATTGGTCATGAAAGAACAACAGGAATTCACCTACAAGCAATTTATTGAAGACTTTTTTCATTTAGCCATGAACATTCTCAATAGTGCACTACAACCCAGAATTAGTGAGGAAATCAAGAGGATTTTGCATCTCTCAAACCAAGCAAAAACCAGTGATTGGTATCTATATCAAAACTACATAGAGATTAGAGTGCATGGCTGTGAATTGGCCCCCTATAAACTCCCAAAGTACCTCCCAATGAGGATCTTTTCACTAGAGTATATCAGGAAGATGTTGAATGCAGATGATATTCACTTTGTAGTGGCCAAGAAGAAGGCATAATTCAAGATAAAAACACAAGTGGGTCCATTTGTGTGCAACATCAGGACAACAAGAGAGGAGAAAGATAAGATATTGAAGGAAATGAAGTTCAGTTTGAGATTTACATGGTCTTATGACCCCTATGGCATCATATCAAAGCTCAAAGTGGAGAACAAGGACACTCCTTACATTCATACTTCAAGGCTAGACATAGATCAATATGCTAATCAGTTGGAGTGGTGAGAAAATACTTTGCAAGAAGCTGAAGAGAAGCTTGTTTCTACTTCCAGTTTTCAGACCCCTGTTCCTCAAGAAAAATAAAGCAAAATGTAGAGGGAGGAAGGATCATCATCTACTACTGGAAGTGAAGCCAGAGAATTTAGAATCAGTTATAGAAAGAGACCCAAGGCAACTCATAGACCAGAAGTAGAGAAAGAAACTGAAGGGCAGGCAGCCATCATCATCACAGATTCACCACCTGCAACCACCAAGTTCACTACATCTCCTTCTGAACCTTCATCTTCACAAGGTCATAAGGAGACTGAGCTGGAATCACAAACTATCCAAACAGATAAAGAGAAGATAGTTTTTGACAGGTACAGGGAGATAAAGCTCAGGAATGAAATTCTCAAAAACAACACTTATAACCAATTCTAGAAGCAGAATTCTAGCTCACAAAGTATATTGTTGTCAGTTTTTGACACAGAGCATGGTAAAATGCAGATGGCCTTTCTTGAGGCCCAGATTCCACAACCCAAATCAGCAGCAAACTACAAGAGCACCACCTTTGAATTCAACACAAAGGACATACATCCCATTGATCAAATGGAGATGCACAAGAAAATTGGTGAGATGATATCCTCCACTCTAACTAACACTACCATGTCCTTATCCAAATTGTAGGTTTCTTTTGCAAATATCCAGTCACAATTGAAGATGGAGAAAGTCTCCTCCTTGGCTAAAGATAATAGGATCAAGTCTTTGGAAGACTTGGTGATCAAGATAGGGTATGACCCTAAAGATGTTAATGTTGCTGAGGAGATTATTAGAAAGAAGAAATTGGACATTGCAGCATTGAGGAATTAGCTCAAGATTCCATCCATAAAAGACCCAATGACCAAGGACATTGAAGAGGGTGAAGCACAAAAAGCAGATATGATGAAAATTATCATAAACCAAAAGATACAGATTAGGCAAATGGAGGCAGAATTGGAGAAAATGATAAAGGAGAAGGAAGATAGCCTGGAGATGGCCATTGTCCCCTTGGATGATGTACCTATTTCTCAACTGCCATCAATAGGACCAACCACTACAACTACTTCTTCAACTCAGACTCCCAGTGCTGAACAAGTTACACAAACACTTCAAAACATGTCATTGCAGTCAAAGGAAATTGAGACTTTGCAGGGCCAACTCAAAGCTTTGGAAGTCCAAAAGGCCAAAACTAAAGCTGCTCAGACTGCTGAATTGGAGAAATCCTAGACTGTTGGAAAAGTTGCACTAGGTAGAGAGATACACTTCAATTAGCTAAACCTTGGCCCAAGCCAAGGAAACTATTTGGATGAACATATTAGACTCTATGAATGAGATTTGGCCTTCTATCCAAATCATATTTGAGCAAAAAGAGATAATAGAGAAGGAAACATAAACTATTGTGCAAGGAAGGGAAAGACTAGGAGAGATGCCAACAGAAGCTGCCAATATAATTAAATTCTTAAATTCAAAGTCTAGATATGAGCTGGAGGAAGTAGGAGTCAGTGACAAAACTGCCACCATTCTAGAAGTCAAGAAAGTATTGACAAAGAGAAATCTCATTGATCAATTGGAGGAAAGGTGTGGAACCTTAGAGATGCAGGTAAACAGGTTTACAAACATGACTGATGCCTTAATGTAAAAAGGACTGCCCAGTATCTATGTCATAAATGACAAGTTGATCACTCAAGAAGACTATATCCTAAAGATGAAAGAAGTGGCTAAAAGTAGTGTTAAGTTCAATGGAATTAAAGGAAGTACGACATCAAAGGCACTCTTGGAGACCATGTCAAACGATTTCCATGTGCAGAATGAGGTAAAACATATTTTACCGTAAAACCAACTTTTGCTAAATATACAGAGGTAGATGAAATTTACCATTGGGTAACAAAGTTTATGGTGCCAGATGAAAAGAGATGGGAGGAGTTGGTTGATTTACTAGATTGAAGGATAGCTCAGGGGTAGTAAAAAGATTTTGCCAGCACAAATGCCAACATAATGGTTAATTCAACATCTCAACACTGTTTCAGGATGACTCGGCGACTAAAACCATCAAAACAGGGCCACTGTTCTCTTCAGTAGCCTATGTGGCCTATCCTTTTGCCAGCATTATATGATATAGTTTGTAATTGGGCTAATAATACATTGTCGGTTTGACAACGATTTTGTAAAGAATTTTTGTAATTTTTCATTATAAATACTTCATTGTTTGAAGTATTAAGGGTTGATTTCTGAATGTAATTTCCTTCTGCATATTGTATTTTCAAAGTACTGGAGCATCAATAATACAAGGATTTTTCCCAGGATTCATGTGGTATACTAATGGTGACGTGTCTCTTCTATCTAATTGTTTAAACATTGTTTCTCTTTTCTCTGGTATTCTAAATTTTTGTATTAATCAACAAAAACTGTGATAAATAGGATTCGTTATCTAGAGCGCCCTATTTTGGCTGTTGCAAATTTTAATGTTTTCCACTGAAGTCAGATCAAGGAATTCTCAATTGCTCATTGATTTCCACCGAAACCTTAAACTTCTACTAATCCACATTTCATTTAATTTCTGAAAAGATCCACTTAGTGCAAACTAGATTTCCTGTAAGAACTCCTCTAAAAATTAATGTTGAATCTAGTTTAATTTATAGACTCCATATCCCAATGGAATTATAACACTCAAATCCACCAAAACTTTCAAACAAAACAAACAAGTACAATCATAACTAGCCTAAAATTTACATAAAAACATAGAAAAATTAAATAAAGAGATCCCTCTCTGAAGCTGGCAGGGCTAGATCCCAACTTCCAAAGTGGTTTTGATGTTCTCCTGTGTTTACTCCCTCAACCTCAAAAATATAGAACGACAACATAGTGGTGACCATACTGGGGAAGAATACTTTTTAATCCAAAACATTATTATTCCATAGTGTTAATCAATATTTGAGGTTGTTATTTTGTAAATATTTTACTGTGCCATTGATTTGATTTTATTTGTGTGATGATTTTTAATAGACCTGGCTCCTAAAAGGATTTTCACTAGATCTCACCCTGACCCTAATCTTGTTGAATTCGTAGATAACCCTGAGAATCTAGTGAGAAAGAAGAGTTTTAAAAAGAGTCAAGGTAGCAATATCCCATTTTCAATTTTCAATTCTCTTCCTGAAGATATTCATTTGTCAATGTCTAATTCACTCCCAAAGAAATTTGAAACTATACAAGATATAGAGTTTGATTTGCCTTTCCAACATAGTTTGTTTAGATCAAAGTCTAAGGCTTTTGTAGATCAAAATGTCTTTGATAAAGCCATACTACAACCATCTATACCCCAGACTCAACATTTTGACGTTGATCCTGTTGGAAATAATACTGAGAGGGGGGGGGGGGGGTGAATCAATATTATCACATTAATAAAAAATTTTCATTTCCATAATCAGATTCATATATGCTACTTCCACAACTTCTTATGATTAAGTTAATTGATCTTCAATGAGTGCATTAGAACATTATCAACCATATTATCAGATAACAGATGCCGTAATAGAGAATAGATCATCACACATAAGGCACACACATGAACACCATGATATAAGGTGGAAACCCAATGCGGGAGAAAAGCCACCTACTGCAAGTCATCTCAATCTTCTTCTTAATAAGAAAATCCTTTTACAATATTTGTACTGGTGCAGTCTTATACCAGTACAGGAGCTACAACCCCCTTTGCTCTTGTACTAGCCGATCCATTTACTAGTACGCAGGCTGCTACCTACTACAATGCTCCAAAGATCTCCCTTAGCTTTTGTACTAGCTTAGATACTAGTACATAGGCGCTGGCCTACAATCTTCTCTCCTCCAGGTACCACGTTTCATCAATTTTCAGACTGGATACACTGAAGCACAACACATAATCTGAAAGGCCACTTTTCATCCAATTTTCATACTGGACCCAACAACAACATTGAAGCTCATAATCAAACAACCTTCTAAATCACCCAATCACCAGATCCATACATATACAATGATATTATGAGAGTTATCAACCAGATCTAGTACATAAAGATAAGTCATTAATCATGTTGTTATCTGAACTCAATACCAGTAACCAAACATCAGTTATGCACCCAAAACCCTGCAGAATAGTCAAAGGCAGTTAAAACAAATTTTAAGCAGGGATTGCAACTTCACTGGTATAGATCTGCGGATATCTGTACTACCTCCGCACATGCGCCTTCTGTGGCGCCGCGACCACCACACCTGCGCCTTCTGTGGCACCTCCGCACTGCGCCTTCTATGGCGCCTCTGTGGCGTCTCCGCATTGCGCCTTCTGTGGCGCCTCCGCACTGCGCCTTCTGTGGCGCCTCCACACTGCGCCTTCTGTGGCACCTCCGCACTGCGCCTTCTGTGGCACCTCTGTGGCGTCTCCGCACTGCGCCTTCTGTGGCGCCTCTGCACTGCACCTTCTGTGGCGCCTCCGCACTGCGCCTTCTGTGGCGCCTCTGCACTGCGCCTTCTGTGGCGCCTCCGCACTATGCCTTCTGTGGCGCCTCCGCACTGCGCCTTCTATGGTGCCTCTGTGGCGTCTCTGCACTGCGCCTTCTGTGGCATCTCCGCACTGCGCCTTCTGTGGCGCCTCCACACTGCGCCTTCTGTGGCGCCTCCGCACTTCTGCAGCTGCAGCGCTCGAGAGATCACCCTTCACAGATTCGCTTTCAACTTCACTTTCATAGATCAAACTTTCAAATCAATAACCCAATATTTCAGATCTTAAGATATTCAATTGCAAGGATAATTAGCCAAGTGATCTCCTTTGCTTTATATAGGCTTAGGCCTTTCACAATACCACGGGCCAAAACCATAGGATCAAAAAACTGTTGGACTAATACCATGAACCAACCATGAAAGTACGTGAGATCAACACTTTTGACGAAGTACCATGGTCCAAAACCATAGGTTCAAATACCAAGGACTAACTACCATGGACCAAAGGTAAGTTCTCCAACATATACGCGCTTTTCCTCATAGGTTCAAATACCAAGGACTAACTACCATGGACCAAAGGTAAGTTCTCCAACATATACGCGCTTTTCCTCATAGGTTCAAATAGCAAGGACTAACTACCATGGACCAAAGGTAAGTTCTCCAACATATACGCGCTTTTCCTCATAGGTTCAAATACCAAGGACTAACTACCATGGACCAAAAGTAAGTTCTCCAACATATACGCGCTTTTCCTTGCATGAAAGTGCATGAACTTTTTCTCTACATGAAATAAACTTTTCTCTGCATAAAAGTGCGTGAACTTTTCTCTACATGAAATAAACTTTTCTCTGCATAAAAGTGCGTGAACTTTTCTCTACATGAAATAATCTTTTCTCTGCATAAAAGTGCGTGAACTTTTCTCTACATGAAATAAACTTTTCTCTGCATATAAGTGCGTGAACTTTTCTCTACACTATAATTTATTATCTGAGATGAGTGGGTTGCCATCAAGTACAACATATGTATCATAATGCCAACAATCTCCCCCTTTGGACTTGATGGCAACAACAACCAATCACTCTCCCCCTTTGACATCAAGGGCAAAGGGTTATGCTCCCCCTAAGAACATGCTCCCCCTGACTATAAACCAAATCTGCAAAGAAGAACCATAATCCATGACCATGAAAGAGATAGAGACGTATTGCAGCAATATTCAGACCAACATCCATGATCTCATTCTGTACTTCCTCCATAATGCCAAAAATGCATTATAAGCTCCCCTTGAGTACCTGTTGAAATATCTGAATGAGCTCCCCCTTTGTATATGTCATGGTGCACCAATCTAATCATGCTCTTTCTGAGAACAAGCTGAAATGTCTGCTCTGCTATATAGTGCTGTTCATACTCAGGCTCCCCCTGACTGTAAGCAAGGTCTGCAAAAGGATGTTCTACATCACAAATGACCTTCCTAAAAGATTCAATACATACATCCATCACCCAACCAAGTGGGGATATATCAGAAAAATGAAAACCAAATACATTACATCTTCATCCCAGGCATAGTGGGGAAACCAACATAGGTCGTTACATGACCTGAAGAGATGACACTATTACATCATGAGTCTTGATATGACATCACCTAAATAAGATGAACATCAGCAACAACACTTTATGATCTACTCCATAGTATCTTTCAACAGCAACTAGACAAGCAACTTGTATTAGTGCATGAATCATCAAGGTATGTCCGCATCAACAGAATTTCACATTCTATGTGAGAAACATCATAGCCATCCAGATCTACATGAATCAAGTATCATCAATTGGGAATATCTGCATTAATCAACATATGTATGAAACAATCCTATCATCATATAGATAAGAGCTCATTATCATCATGTCTCCAACAATGTAACTTTGAATAATCATCCCTGTATCCAGCCAACAATCCTCATCCATTTGTGCCAAGAATGAAAGGAATCATAACTGTAATATATGATCTTTATGCATATGACGACAGCAGCATATGAGTGACTCAACATCAAGAAGATGTGAATTCAAGCTAAGTGCTTCCCATGCAAGCATCATTAGAGAATCAACCATAAATCTGATCCAAGAACCATGTGAACAACTCATAACCATAGCAAGATGAATCATTTATCCATATAAGTATCATCACCAAGGACTATTAACCATAATGCCAATAATGCATTAAGTCCATATGCTCCCTCTAAACCTGTGCCATCTGTCTGATCATGCATATCAATAAGAAGTATCAAGACATCATCAATATCAAGTTAGAACCAAAACACTTCTAACCATCATATCCACACATCATTATTATTAACTAGAGCAAAACTGATCCTTCTCTTGAATCTGTCCCTACTGCCTTTCTTCAAACAATCATATACGCGACTGTGCAGTAACTAACTCGCGTATATATGCAACTTTCCTTTATGGAGTTTGCATATGAGATTCAGGACACTGAAGTTTTGTACTTTCAGCTCCCT
This sequence comes from Pinus tabuliformis, assembly GCA_031772625.1. NCBI lineage: Eukaryota > Viridiplantae > Streptophyta > Pinopsida > Pinales > Pinaceae > Pinus > Pinus tabuliformis. The sequence continues at coordinate 1,335,078,370 of CM062807.1, forward strand.
CTGATTCTGGTATGTCTGTACGTTGTGCAGTGCCGCCTTTTTCTGACTGTACTTCCTTTTTCCTCCATATCTTCAAGCGTGATGATGAAATTTTCTCCTTTTGATATGGTGCCCACACTTTGTTCCTGCATTCCTTAGCTATATGTCCAAGCTTGTTACATGCATAACATCTTACATGTTTCATATTCCTCCTGTAACAATCAGCAGCTTTGTGACCAAACATATTGCAAGCAAAGCAATATCCATAAAAGTACCTTGAATGTGATGATCTTTCTGCATAATGGTCTTGAACCCTTCTTCTTCTACATCTAGCTACAACATGTCCAAGATTATGACATACATAACATTCAACATTATTCATAGGAGGAGTAAAGGATTTTCTTTGAGGAATCTCTTTTCTTGGTTGATGATGAGATTGATCTTTCATTTCTTCGTTGATCACTTTAGATTTCTCTTTAGAGTTCCTTGCCTCACCTTGTGAACTAGATTCACCTTCAACAGATTCATGGAAACCAAGACCAGTCTTTATAGCAGGAGACCTTTGACTACTAAGAATATCATCCAAGACTTTAGAACTATCTTGAAATCGTAAAAGCTTATCCTTTTCTTCTAGTTTACCTTTCAAGATATTTACCTCAACCTGAAGCTGTTCTTCCTTTTCAAGAGATTGCTTTTTCAAATCTTCTTCAGCTTTCCTTCCTTCTTCCATTTGTTCCCTTAGTTTGAGAATCTCCTTTTCTTGTTCTTCATTCAGATCCTGCTGCATTTGACGAACTCAGAAGGCACATTCTAGTTGAGATTTTAAGCTGGTGACTTCGTTTTCTTGTTTTGCAATAGCTTGGAGTAGATCTGTATTCTGCTTCTTTGATTCTTCAAGATCTCCTTTTAGTGAGAGGATTGTAGCTTCAATATTTTCATAGTAGCTGGATCTATCTTTGATTTTCTTGATGGTTGTGCTTCTTTCGTTGACTTCTTTTCTTAATGATGTCACTTCATGCTGCAATTTTTGACATTGGTCTTCCTTGTCCTTGAGTAGCTTTCTTACCTTGTTTCCTTCTTCTAGTTGGGCCTTTAGTTTGGTAGCTTCTTCTTTGAAATCACATTCCCTTTTGTTCAATAGATCTTGTTGATCTCTAATTTTGTCTGTCAGCCTTTTAAATTCTGCCTCTATTTGATATCTTTCTTGTTCACCCATAAGAGCAAATTCAGTAGTTTCGCTATCACTTTCATCTCTTCCAAAAGGAAAGATAGCTGGAACATCAGAGGATAATATATTCATACCTGATAATGATTCTGAATCTGATTCTGAATCTGAAGAGCTTCTTATACCTAATCCCCAATCGATTCTCCCACTGTCATAGTTCTTCTAAGATGACTTCTTTTTCTTAGGTGCTTTCTTCTTGAGCTTCTTTCCCATTGTTCCACGGATCTCCTTCAAGCGATCAAGCTTCTATCAAAGGACCTGCTCTGATACCAATTGTTGGAAATAATACTGAGAGGGGGGGGGGTGAATCAGTATTATCACATTAATAAAACTTTTTCATTTCCATAATCAGATTCATATATGCTACTTCCACAACTTCTTATGATTAAGTTAATTGATCTTCAATGAGTGCATTAGAACATTATCAACCATATTATCAGATAACAGATGCCGTAATAGAGAATAGATCATCACACATAAGGCACACACATGAACACCATGATATAAGGTGGAAACCCAATGCGGGAGAAAAACCACCTGCTGCAAGTCATCTCAATCTTCTTCTTAATAAGAAAATCCTTTTACAATATTTGTACTGGTGCAGTCTTATACCAGTACAGAAGCTACAACCCCCTTTGCTCTTGTACTAGCCGATCCATTTACTAGTACGCAGGCTGCTACCTGCTACAATGCTCCAAAGATCTCCCTTAGCTTTTGTACTAGCTTAGATACTAGTACATAGGCGCTGGCCTACAATCTTCTCTCCTCCAGGTACCACGTTTCATCAATTTTCAGACTGGATACACTGAAGCACAACACATAATCTGAAAGGCCACTTTTCATCCAATTTTCATACTGGACCCAACAACAACATTGAAGCTCATAATCAAACAACCTTCTGAATCACCCAATCACCAGATCCATACATATACAATGATATTATGAGAGTTATCAACCAGATCTAGTACATAAAGATAAGTCATTAATCATGCTGTTATCTGAACTCAATACCAGTAACCAAACATCAGTTATGCACCCAAAACCCTGCAGAATAGTCAAAGGCAGTTAAAACAAATTTTAAGCAGGGATCGCAACTTCACTGGTATAGATCTGCGGATATCTGTACTACCTCCGCACCTGCGCCTTCTGTGGCGCCGCGACCACCGCACCTGCACCTTCTGTGGCGCCTCCGCACTGCGCCTTCTATGGCGCCTCTGTGGCGTCTCCGCACTGCACCTTCTGTGGTGCCTCCGCACTGCGCCTTCTGTGGCGCCTCCACACTGCGCCTTCTGTGGCGCCTCCGCACTGCGCCTTCTGTGGCGCCTCTATGGCGTCTCCGCACTGCGCCTTCTGTGGCGCCTCTGCACTGCGCCTTCTGTGGCGCCTCTGCACTGCGCCTTCTGTGGCGCCTCTGCACTGCGCCTTCTGTGGCGCCTCCGCACTGCGCCTTCTGTGGTGCCTCCGCACTGCGCCTTCTGTGGTGCGTCTGTGGCATCTCCGCACTACGCCTTCTGTGGCGCCTCTATGGCATCTCCGCACTGCGCCTTCTGTGGCACCTCCGCACTACGCCTTCTGTGGCACCTCCGCACTTCCGCAGCTGCAGCGCTCGAGAGATCACCCTTCACAGATTCGCTTTCAACTTCACTTTCATAGATCAAACTTTCAAAACAATAACCCAATATTTCAGATCTTAAGATATTCAATTGCAAGGATAATTAGCCAAGTGATCTCCTTTGCTTTATATAGGCTTAGGCCTTTCACAATACCACGGGCCAAAACCATAGGATCAAAAAACTGTTGGACTAATACCATGAACCAACCATGAAAGTACGTGAATGGTTCAATACCGTTTACAACGCCATTCCACAAGACATGAAGCCCTCCCCTGGCCTAGCTCTAATTTATTTTCCAGATGGTTTCAATGTAGATATGGAATATCAACTTAGAGAGAGAGACTCGACAACTTTGGAAGAAATGCAAGCAAATGCAATTAAAGTTGAAGCTAACATCTTGGCCAAGAAAGCCAAACTGAAGTCTGAACGCAGAGTTACCATAAAAGAAGAACCTTCTACTTCTGTTGTTGATCATAAAATTGATAACTTAGTGAGAGTAGTGAATCATATGATGCAAAGAGTAAACATTAATGACCAAACTCAAGTAAGAGAGAACCAAAATGCCCCTCAAACTAGAAACCAAAACTTTAGAAGGAATGTTCCCCAAATTAAACAAAGAGAACAAAAGGGTCCAGACCAATAGGTTCGGCCTCCTTTTCAAGAAAATTACACTGATGATGAGGGGAATATTGTGGAAGATTTAGATGATAATCAAATAAATTTGATGGGAATAAGCGATGATGAAGCAATTTTCCTCACTCAAGAGGAGCAGGAACTTTTTCTCCTAGCCCAAACTGAATTGGATTTCGAAGAGTCAGATGAATATAAACAAGGGTTTGAAAATTCTATAATGGAAGTCCATAGGCAGTATAACCTTAGGAGCAAAAAGAATCCAGACACTCTCAATGCCAAAAACTCAGATAATCCTGCTAAAAAGTCATCTGAAAATGAACTTAGGAAAACCACAGATAGTCTTCCTAAGAAAACTATGGATAATTCTGGTAAGAAAAAAGTAGAAATCCCTATCAAAAAGGTTGTTGACAGTGTTTCTAAAACTACTCAAACATATGTCCCAACCACCAGTCAACAAAAATATCTTATGACAAAAAAAATCATAGAACAATCTGAACTCCCAATTCAATTAAGATTCAAACATCGTTCAACATTGAGAATGAACTGGAAAAGTTGAAAATCCCTATTCCTCTCACAGAGTTAATGAGAAAAAATATGTACAGATACCAAGTAATGGAATACTTAAACATGGGGGAAAACACTCTCTGTAAATCTTAATGATGACCAACCTGAACTCTTATTTGGACTAGAAGTTGAAGGAAAACCATAGGAAGGACGAGTTCCTCCATTCTATGTTAACCTGAATATTCATGACATGATTCTCCATAACGTTATGTTAAATTCAGGTGCATCCCACAATTTAATGCCTAAAGCTGTGATGGAGAAATTAGGACTTGACATTACTAGACCCTACAAAGACTTGTACTCCTTTGATTCCAACAAAGTTAGATGCCTAGGTCTTATCAAAGACCTATGTGTTACTTTAGCCCAAATCCCTGCTAAAAGTCTAGTAATGGACATAGTGGTTGCAGACATTCCCCCAAAGTATGGCATGCTGTTGTCACACTCATGGGGAGAAAAATTACAAGGTACCCTACAAATGGACATGACCTTTGCTACCATACTAGTTTTTGGGCAGCAAAGAAGACTGTATAGGGAGACCTTAATGAAATTCATGGTGAGTAGTCAAGACATACCTCAAAACTATCAATTTTATTCTATTCATTCAAATTTGGAGAAAGGAAATTAAGCAAGGAAAGGATAAGAAAAGGAAAGAAAGGGAGCGCAAGGAGAATATTTGATCAGTAGCTTCAATAGGAAGATTTTACAGGTAACATGTTGCATGTGTAATTTCCTTGTTGGGATGTGAATGCATGGTACATGCATTTGATTATTTGCTTCATTTGTTGTCATTGGCATGGGTTTTTCCTAGTTTGACAGTAGTTTCAACCTTGCCTTGACATTTCCTGGATTTCCATGGTGTGATGGGATTCATTTTTGGTTGAGCTTTGGATTGCCGAAAGATTTTGGATCCAAGTGAGGTGGTCTCAGCAAAATCCCAAGGTTTGCGAGTGGAGAAGGTTTTCTCCAGGAAGCCCTTGACAGGTGGGGGGAGATAGGAAAATTCCTTTGGGTATGGTGAATGAATTCTAAGGGATACAAGTTGTTGATTTGGGGTAGCATCAAATGTGCTCTAGCCATGAAATTTGGTGGAGAGGCTAAGGCATATGAGATATCCAATACCCAGAGGGTTTGGGTAGATTCTAAATAGTTTGGGAGATATTAAAATAATTAATATTTTTAATGGAGTCCCTAATTCTAAACTTAGGGAAATTAAAATATTAATGTGAATTAATATAAAATTGTGTTAGAATGGTCCGAAAGTCATGGATCAAGTCAGATCTAATCTTATCCATTCATTAGGGACTTAATCTCGACCGTTGATATGTCAATGAGAAAAGTATAAGAGGAGGATTGAGGGTCACTTGGAGAACACACCAAGAGATCAAGATTTCGACTTTTTGGGGCTGGGTTTGCTGAGAAAGTTGAGAGAGTGATCAGAGTTGCAGCTGAGGGGCAGTGAATACAGAAGTAGAGAGGTAGAGATAGTGCCAGGAGGATCAACATAGTAGCTGAGAAAGCTGACACAGAGGGTAGAAGCTAGAACTACCAGGAACAACTGAAACTGTCGGGAAAGCTAACACAGAGGGTAGAAGCCGGAACTGCTGGGAAAGTTGACACAGAGGGCAAAAGCCAGAATTGTTGGGAACATCTGGAACTGCTGGGAACTACCGGGAAATATGACATAGAGTGCATAAGAGGCTAATACAGTCCCTAGAGGCTGATGCTGGGGTTTTTCGTGGGGTAGATTGGAGCTGAGGAGCTGTTGGAGTGTTTATCAGGGTTTCAGCTAGAGCATCTATCTCTGAAGGAGAGGTACTACTAATGAGATTTTTCTCTGTTGGGTGAGATGGATTTGGCACCCAGATTGTATTCTGAAACTGCTTAATAAATCAAACCCTCAGATAGATGCACAGGTTTTCCCGCATTGGGTTTTTCCGAGGACATTATTCCAAAAATAATGGTGTCATTTGTGTGCTTGTTTCTGTTTCCTTCAGTTGATGATCTCTAATGTGTTGAGCATGTTCTTGTGTTTATTTTCAGTCTTTACATGGTAAATAACTTGTTAATTAATCAAAACAAGTAGGAAGGAATAAATCAGAAAGTACATAGAGGGTTTCTAATTGTTAGATTTAAAAACTTCAACATGGTATCAGAGCGTGGTTGCAGATCACGGGAGAACTGAGGACATCAACTGAGCAGAGTAGAAACAGTAGAAAACAGCTGTCCCGAGTGACAAAAGATGTTCCTAGCAGCAAAACAGCAAGGAAAGGGTGACACAGTGCCTACATCATCAAGTTCAGGCCAAGAAGAGGTTGCGTAGAGGTTGAGGGAGGCAAAGACAGGCACACACAGAGGCCAAGAGAGCTGACACAGTTGGCTTAGGGATCTAGTTTGTTGATACTTGGGCTGTGTAGAGCCTAGGAGCTCTAACCATCAGGTTTTTGGGGTTTATGAGGCTATGGATAAGTTGCAGAGTGGATCTGGTGGGGTACTGTTGTCAGAAAAATACCTAACAGGGCAAGGCCAAGGAGGAGGGAGTTGCTACTGAGGGTTTCTAGCTGAGAAATCTGGATCAGTGGTGCGGTTGCACAGACGATCACAGTAAGGAGCATCTTGACATCGACAGAAGGATTTCCAAGAGGGAAATCGAGGCTTAGAGAGAGTCACATCAAGAACTTCTAGGAGGGAAGAAGAAGAGTCGCGGAATGGCACTACACGGAGTAAGAGACCAAGGCAGACTGGACGGAGCCTCAAACTTCATAGTCTGGAAGGCCAAAATCTTATCCGTACTTGACATAAATCATGTCAAGCAATTCGCCTTGAAGATGATAGCGGTCCTAAATGACCCAGCTAACAATGACAGGTATGAGGAAGCAATGGCGAGGGCAAAGAGTATCATTCTTGACGGGATCAAGGATCATATAGTACCACATATTGCCGAGAAGAATACGACATGGGAGATGTGGGAGGCCCTGACCAAGTTGTATCAGCATACTTCCATGTAGAGTAAGATGCTCCTAGAAAATCAGTTGCGGTCATACCAGATGCAGAAGGGAGAATAGATCGACACCTTCCTCATTCGATTGAAGGAGATATAAGATCAGTTGACTTCCATAGGGCCCACACCGGATCCAGAGTTGATGATGAGAACAACCCTGAATGCAGTCTTAGAATACTGTGAGGTGTTTGTCAAAAGCATACTGGGTAGGGTGACCTTTCTAGATTGGGAGGAAATGTGGGCGGCTCTTCGCCAAGAAGAGATCAGGAGGGTGACCAAGGCAGGAAGCAACAACAAAGGGATCAGCATCAAGAAGGAGGAGGAGATGGATGCTACCCTAGCATCTGAGGGCAACAAGAAAAGTGAAAGAAGAAGGACCTCTCCAAGGTCAAATGCTTCCACTGTGGGGAGCTTGGTCATTATACGACCCAGTGTCCTAGGAAGAAGAGCAAGGGAGAGGCTTCCGAGACCAAGGTAGCACTAACAAGGGTAGAGAAGGAAGTGGAGACAGAGGATGTCTATGCCATAAGTGCACAAACACCACTTGAGCGAAAGTGGGGAGACATTGAGCTATAGTCAAGAGGACTATAGAAGATGAGGGGTAGGATCCTCAAGGTACCCAACCTCTTGGATTATACCTGGCTATGGGAGCCTCGAAGAGGAGTAACAGGACTGGCGGATGTTGATAGAGACAAATGAGGATGGAGCGGAAGAGAGAGCTATAGTGCAGGATTCCCTGGACAGCGTGAGGCTAGCAAGATGCAATAGTGTGAGAGGTATGGGAATGTTGCACCAGTGCAGGATGGCACAGAGAGGTGTGCAACGGTGTGAGATGCAGGGAGTTGTTGCCGCAGCACAGAGGTCAAAGAGGGAGCACTTGTCAGCGATAGAGGGAGCTTCAGCATCAGCGGTGTCTCTAGCCTGACGGAGATGTCAGAGTTGGGAGATAAGTTACTTACTTCTCAGTAACTGAGTTGCAGTGCAACAGTTAGCAGTGGCGGTGCTATGGGCAACATGATGACAGGGGATGCAGCGCAAACGCAGCAGTGCCAGTGGCAAGGCCATGGGCAACAACACAGATGTAGAGGGAGATGTCATACAGATGCAGTAGTGGAAGTGGCAGAGCCATGGGTGGTAGTACGGGATGTAGTAGTAAAAATGATGGGTAGCAGGCCTAGCATTAGGGACCAATGCTGGATGATCAGTGTAATACTCAATGTGGGGTATTGCTAGAGCATAGTCCTCGCTAAGAGGGAGTGTTTATTTGGGGTAGCATCGGATGTGCTCTAGCCACAAAATTTAGTGGAGAGGCTAAGGCACATGAGATATCGAATACCCAGAAAGGGTTTGGGTAGATTCTAAATAGTTTGGGAGATATTTAAAAAAATAATATCTTTAATGGAGTCCCTAAGTCTAAACTTAGGGAAATTAAAATATTAATGTGAATTAATATAAAAATGTGTTAGAATGGTCCAAAAGTCATGGCTCAAGCCAAATCTAATCTTATCCTTTGATTAGAGACTTAATATCGGCCGTTGATCTGACAACGAGAAAAGTATAAGAGGAGGCTTGAGGGTCACTTAGAGAACACACCTAGAGATCAAGATTTCAATTTTCTGGGGCTGGGTTTGCTGAGAAAGTTGAGAGAGTGATTTGGAGTTGTAGCTAAGGGGTAGTGAATATAGAAGCAAAGAGGCAGAGATAGTGCCAGGAGGATCAGTGCAGCAACCGGGAAAGATGGCGCAGAGGGCAGAAGCTACAACTGCCGGGAAAGCTGACGTAGAGGGCAGAAGCCGAAACTACCGGGCAAGATGATGCAGAGGGTAGAATTTGGAACTTTCAGGAACATCTAGAACTGCCGAGAAATATGATGCAGAGGGCATAAGACAGAACTTCTGAGAACAACCAGAACTGCTGAAATTGCCGGGAAAGTTGACGTAGAGGATAGAAGCCAAAACTACCGGGAACAACCGGAACTACCAAAACTGCTAGGAAAGCTGACACAGAGGGAAAAAGAGGCTGACAAAATCCCTAGACGCTGATGCTGGGGTTTTTTGCGGGGCATATTGGAGTTGAGGAGCTGCCGGAGTGTTTATACGGGGTTTCAGCTGGAGCATCTGTCTCCGAAGGAGAGGTACTACTGTCGAGATTTTTCTCTATTGGGTGAGCCGGATTTGGCACCCAGATTGTATTCTGAAACTGCTTAATAAATCAAACCCTCATATAGCTTCATTGGTTTTCCCACATTGGGTTTTTCCTGGGACATTAGTCCAAAAATAATGGTGTCATTTGTGTGTTTGTTTCTGTTTCTTTCAGTTGATGATCTATAATGTGTTGAGCATGTACTTGTGTTTATTTTCAGTACTTACATGGTAAATAACTCGTTAATTAATCAGAACAAGTAGGAAGGAATAAATCAGAAAGTACATGGATGGTTTCTAACTGTTAGACTTAGAAACTTCAACACAAGCTTGTTTTGGCTTTGTGATCTTGGGAACGATAGTTTAGGTGAGATCACGGTAGCTTGAGGGTGGAGGTGGTTTAACCTCTAGAGTCCCTATTTGTTTATGTCTTGGTTTATCCCATGAGATCCCACAATCATGCTTGGAATATGACATGACGGTGACTAGATGAAAGAGAGATTTGTTTCATCCCAATCTATGGCCTGGTGGTACGTGGAGGTCCCTGACTTGGTTGGTTTTTTCTTATGTTAATATGAGTTATTTTTCTAATGTGATCAGTGAGCACATGTATTAGTTATTATGTTGATCGTATGGTTGCTTTGTCATGGTTTTTATTATGGTTATATGCATGGTTTTATGATGTGCTCTAGCTATGGCTCTTGTTCATGATTTGATAAGTTATTGAATGGTTGATGAATACGTGAGCTAAAAAGTGTGGTTGTAGCTACTTGAGAGGGCATGGGACCTTCTTAATGATTCTTAGCCAAAGATCATAAGTTTATGATCAGATATGCATTGAAGACTTGTAGCTTCTATGTTTATCATATGTTTGACAAAATGTCTAACATGAATTAGGCATGTCTTGGTCAAGATATTATTCAAGTATTGAATGGTTGGTATTGTTATCATCTTAGTTATATTTATGGAAAGTTATAGGCAGTTATGGGTAGTGGTATGGAGGATAACCTAAAAAAGTGGCATAAATATCGCAACCCCCGACACAAAACTCAGGAATTTGGGTCATAACCGCATGGAGGTAGGCTTATGGGTGCGGTTGGAGCCTCATAACCACATGCACAGTGTGTCAAGGGTGAGGTTGGAGTGTTAGTCTTGTGAAATACAAGTTCCATCTCAGGATCTAATCATTAAAGGTTGTGGATTGACTTCTAGGTGATCTAGTGCTCCTGCGAGGCATTAGTAAGTTTTTGATATATAGGCCCCACTTCCATAACTATAAATTGGAGGTTGGGTCATGTCATAGTAACAATCGGCTAATTTTTACCTTAAAGAGCTTGTAAATTGGGTAAATGTGGGAAGGGTGGTTACAACTAACTCTATTAGTGGAGCGTTAGAGCCACTACCTGCTATCTAAAAGAACTATCTCTATCTCTCTAATGCCTTGTGGGAGAAGCCAAGGTGAAAATTCCTCTCTTTGAGTAATGAGGCTTCTTTTATAACTAGAGGCATGACCTTTCATATCCCCATGACTCTTGAACTTCCCACATGACTCTTCAACTTCTAATGTGACCTTTGGACTTCTAAACAACTTTTGAACTTCTAAATGACTTTTGAGCTTCTATGTGACTCTTGGACTTCTCCATGTGACTCTCTTGTCCATACATGACTCTTGGACTTCCACATATTTACATTTACAATAATTACAAAATTACATCATCATTTCCACATCATCATGTGGCAATATCATGACAAGTCACTGACATTGATGACTTGGACCCATAGTGACTTGTGACATGGACTTTCTTGAGAGGTGACAATGCTGCCACCTATGTCTTCAACACTTGATGTATATTTCTCATTGTTGTTGCCTTCTACCCTCCAAAGGGTCTTGATATCATATGGAGTCTTTATGGATCACTTTTATCATCCAAATCCAATGTGTAGAAATTTTGTGTAGATTAAAACTGCTTATGTAATTTGCTAAAACAAAAGACTTGAATCTACTCTACTCATTAGCGGAAACAATTAAACAATCGAGAAATCAAACTATAAATGTGAGACAAGATTCAATCACATACACTCATATATTTATTGAAGGGTAAATAAAATTCTCAAAAATCCTTCCTATATATATTGCACTAGTTAGAAAATAGAGAAGAAATACAATGCTTTCTTAAGCCCAAGAAACCTCTACACAAATATAATCTATCTCACTACTTCCTAGAAAAGATCTAGTCAATACTTAATCAAATCCAAGCCTGTTGAATTCCCTATTTTCTTGCGTTTTTCTTCAAGGAATTGGCCCCCTATTAATTAGGGAAATTCCCAATTAGAATTGCACAATCCTTGTAGAACCTTCTTTGACTGCATGCACCACCTGTACAATTTGGAATTGTCTACAACTGATAGTACACTGCCCTTGAATTCCAATCTCAACTGGGTAACTCAAATTCTTTGCATGCATGAGTTAATTTAGGCTGATTGATCATTTTAATTGGATGATCACTTAATGTGAAAAAAAGCTACACACCCTTGACCGAACCTCCACTAGTTCTACTAACAGTGAGAACTAGTTACAGTGACAATAACTCAAATTAACTGAACTAGATTGCTTCAAATTAACAATCAATCATGTAGAACTGAACTCAAGTGTCTCCAAATTGAATTATTTGATTTAAATGAATGAAAAGTGCCATATCACTTCAGTTAAATTCCTCGAAGTATTTTATGAAATTAGAATTTGAATTTCTCCTAATTTAATTAAGGAAAAATTAAATTAGGAATTTCTTGTTGCATTTTCAACACTCCCTCTAAGTAAGAAAGGGATTATTTTCTACCCTGATCTTGCCTCTATGGCACTCGACTTTAAATCTTGACAATGCCTTTGTCAAAATATCTACATCATGTTCCTCTGTAGGAATGTACTCCAACAACATGATTCTCCTCTGCACACAATCTCGTAGATGGTGATACCAGATGATGATATGCTTGGACGAATCATGAAAAATTGAATTCTCAGAGAGTTTGATATAACTCTGGTTGTCACAATAAATCACTATAGGATCCATCATCTAACAAAATAACCCAACAAGGATCTTTCTCATCCAGATAGACTCGCATGATGCTTGGCTAGAAGCCGTGTACTCTTCCTCTGCTGAGATGAGTGCAAGAAATTGTTGCTTCCTACTGTACTAAGAAAGTGTTGCTGACCCAACACTGAAAATTCCTCTCAATGAGCTATTCCTGTCTGATGGACTACCTACCCAATTGGCATCTATAAAGCCTTGCAGCTTCACTCCCTCTATCCTCCTGTACCAACTACCAAACTGAGTGCTGCCTTTGAGGTATCTCAACACATGATTTTCTACCTTCCAATACAGTTTGGTTGGATTACCCATAGATTGACTAAGTTGTTTAACTGCATAACACATGTATGTTCATGTGTTCACCAAATACATAAGTGAACCCATAAGCTGCTTGTATATGGTAGCCTCCACTACTTCACTTGAAGTAACATCTTCCTTCCTCCAATTCCCTGCTAGAGAAGTCTACATGGGTTTGTCGTTCTCCATGTGGAACTTCTTCAATATCTTGTTGGCATAATTTCCTGGAGAGACAAACATTTCCCCATCTCCTTACCAAGGAAATAATGCATGAGCCCAAGGTCCTTCATATTGAATTCTCTTGCAAAATCCTCTTTTCAATACTTGATCAACCTCTCATCACTGGTTAAAATTAAATCATCGACACAAAATATTGTAATCAATAATTTACCTTCAAAAAAAATATGGTAAAGGTTTGCATCTACTTCACTTTTGTGAAGCCCAACCCCGTGAGATAACTATCGATCCTAGTGTACCAAGCATGGGGAGCGTGTTTCAATCCATACAACACTCACTTGAGTCTACACACATGTGACTCTCTATTTAAGGTCTCAAATCCATTCAACTACTCAATGTACACCCCTTCCTCTATCACTCCATTGAGGAATGTTGTCTTCACATCCACCTGTTGGATCTTCCACCCCATCAGTGCCGTAAGAGCTAAAATTGTTCTTATTGAAGAGTACCTTGCAACTGGATCAAAGGTCAACTCATAGTCAATTCCCTTCAGTTGAGAGAACCCCTTGGGCACAAATATGGCCTTGAAACTCATGATGCTTCCATCTAATGCCTGCTTCACCTTGTAGATCCACCTGGAACCTACCACTTGCTTGTCCTCTGGTCTTGGGAGCACTTCCAAAACATTTTTTCTGATAATGAATTCATACTCCTCTACCATGGAAACAACCCATACTAGTTTTTGCATTGCTTCCTCGAATGAGGATGGCTTAGTATCTACAAGCTCACTCATCAGAGCCATGTAGCCAGTGTACTGATCTGATGACCTCCTCTTCTTGCGTTGTGATGTCGCCACTCCCACATTCTCTCTAGCATCATGCAATAGTATGTCAGCTTCTCTAGTGCACTTCCTTCCATATCTAGATGTATCTGCTTGAGTGGAAGTCTCCACTCTCTCTACCTCTTCTTGTGGCTTCTCCACAACTTCCTAAGGTTCCTCCTTTGGAGCCAAAATCTCCTGCTCTGAATGCAACTGAAGCTCCCTCTCAAGTGAACACCTCATTGCCTTCTCCTCATCAAACTTCACATATCTTCTGAAAATTTTCATCTTGAGAGATGACAAGTACACATGATAGTTGTGAGGAGTATCCATGTACCCAACAAATATTCCCAACTCAATTGTAGGATCTAGATTTTTCCTTGCATCCTTGGAAACATGATAGTACACTAATGATCTAAAGATCTTGAAGTCTAACACATTTGGTTTCTTCCCTGAAAAATATTCCTCTGGTGTACTCATGCCAAGAATACTATGAGGACTCTTGTTCTGTAAATAAACAATCGCGTTGCATGCTTCAACCCACAAGTGCAACGGTAGGCTCTGATAATTCAACATGGCCCATGCAAACCCCATAGTACTTTTGTTCTTCTTCTCAACCACCCCATTCTACTGTGGGTTATGAGGTGTTGTCAACTCCCGTTGAATGCCTTCTTTTGCACAGAATTTCTTGATTTCATTCGACACATATTCTCCATCGTTGTCACTCCTAAGAGCCTTTACTTTCTTGCTAGTCTCTTTCTCAAAAAGTGCATTAAATTCAACAAATTTGGAGAATATCCGGTCATTATTCTACATGAAGAATATCCAACACTTCCATGAGAAATCATCTACAAATATCACATAATACTTGTGCTTGGTCATGGAGGTTGTCGAGAAAGGTCCACACACATCTTAGTAGACTATTTCAAGGATTGTTTGCACTTTATTGTCCTGCTCATTGAAGGTGGATTTCGTGTACTTCCCCAATGTATACCTTTTTCATGTATCTATCTTCTTCTGTGCACGCTTGGGAAGTCCTGTAGGAATTTTTTGCATGATCTTCAAAGCTCCATGGTGCAAAGGCGCAGTCTTCTATGCCATAATTCACCGATGCCTCCGCTCTACACCTTCTCTACTTTTGTGCTCAATGTTGCACAATCTTCTACATCCAATTTGTATAGCTTCTTCTCCCGAAACCCAATCCACTTCACCTGTCCTGTGGCGATATATCTAAGGAAATCATTTCCTTTGCTAAATATAACATCGTAGCCACAATATTCCAACATAACAACTTAAATGAGATTCTTCTTCAGAACCATAACATACATCACATCTTTTAATTTGAGAGGGGAGCCAAACTCCCTCTGAAAAGTAACAGTACCAATACTAGTAGCAATATAACTTTTGTCATCTCCCATTTTGATGTGCATCTTGAGGTCCTTCTCCTCCCACTTACTAAAGAATTCTCAGTTGCCCGTCATATGGAATGAGGCTCCATTATCTAGATACTACACACTAGCCATCACAGTGCTCACCCTACAAGTGATGAGGGTGAAATCAAGTTTTAATTATGAGGCAAGAGCTTCACCTGCCACTCCTCCAGAGGGATTATTACCCACCTTCTTGTGTGGACACTTCGTGGCATACTGTCCCAGTTCATGACAATGAAAGCACTTGATTTCCGACAAGTATTTTTTCTTGCTGCCCTGACTATAATCCCCTTTGGATTGGGATTTCTTCCCTTTCCATTTCTTTGCCTTTCTAGCCAAGGTACAATTCTCGTCATCATAATTCTTGGATGAGGTTCCATCTCTAACATTTCGTCTTATCTCTTATTGCACCAATTCATACCACAATTGCTCTCAATTTGGTAGCTTCTCCATCCCATTTACTGAATCCTAATAGTTGTGCCAGCTCTTGGGAGTGCTTATAAGTGTTAGGCTTACCAGATCATCTTCAACAACTGTAATACCAACACTCCCAAGTTCATCCCAAAATTGGGTGTACCTGCTAAGGTATTGTGGTATTGTGTTGCCCTTCTCCATCTTGATCTTCCAAAGCTTGTCCTTTAGTGCCAACATCCTGTAGTCACTATTGTTCTTAAACAAGTCTATCAAGGCTTGCCACATTGCATATGGGGTATCCTTCCCATGTATATTCGAGATAATATGATCTTGAACTCCTTCTAGTATGATCCTCCTCGCCTTTTCCACACAATTCTTCCACCGTGCAAGTTCTTGAGCATTAGTTATTGGAGGCTTAGGAATGTCATTGTCTATGAACTCCTTCAGCCATTATCTTCGACCACTGCCTCCATCCTCTCCTTCCAAGTAATATAATTCAAGCTACCCTCAAGGGCATACTCGAGTCTCAATCCATAGAATGACATCCTGTTGGCTCTGAAGAATGATACTGCAAATCCAATTCACCTATGAAGACAAAATCAAATTCTTCTCTTCTATTGTGATTCCTACTCTGCTGCCATGTAGAAATTCCTTGTAGATTCAAAATTATTATGTAATTTTCTAAAACAAAAGACTTGAATCTACTCTACTCATCAACGAAAACAATTTATCGATTGTTTAATTCTTTCCGCTGATGTAGAGTAGATTCAAGTCTTTTGTTTTAGAAAATTACATAAGCAGTTTGAATCTACAAGGAATTTCTACATGGTATCAAAGCATGTAGAATTTCAACACTCGATGCATATTTCTCGTTGTTCTTGTCTTCTACCCTCCAAAGGGTCTTGAGATCATATGGAGTCTTTATGGATCACTTTGATCATCCAAATCCAATGTTCTTTCAATTGTCACAACCTTTGTTCTTTTTTCTCTAAATGTTTCCTTAGGTTGCTTCCTACAACATATTTCCTCATGCAACCTTTCCATGTTGTTCTGAAAGCACCTACAAGTAAGACCACTCATGGCAAGAAATCATCAACTCAAAAATATCCTATTCTTTCATGTTTCATGCAAACTTTCTAATAGTGAATCAACAGTGCACTTAGAAGGGAAAGAGGCAAGTTCTGGGCACAAGTCGCACTAATAGGAGACAAGGGGTTGTGTATTGGCCACTGAGAATGCATTATGCACTTTGCTGAGAAGAGGAGGTCTGATGGAGGGAAAAGGGTGTAGTATCAAGAGACAAGGGAGAACATTGTTGATTTTTGATGTGTTGTGCACCCTGTTGTCCTCTGAGATGATTCTAGGTTAGTTAATCATGCTAGAGCATCTAAAATGTTTTGTTTGTTTTTAAATTTTTTGGACAACCAATGTTATGGACAGTTTGAAAACAGGTGCTTAAACCTTAACAATTGCAAAATAGGATGTGTTGGGATGGGGTCCCCTGGGTCAGTTTTGGGGCAAAAGCCCAAGTTTTGATGTAAAAAGATGTAAAGTCTCCGCAAATTGTGGTCTCGAAGTGTGTAGCTAGGTAAGAGTAAAAAGGGTTTTACCCTTCTTTTATGTAACTTGAGTTATCTTTTGAAGATCTACCCATGGTTCGCGTACCATGGAATTGTATAAATAGGTGTGTCTTAGGGATGTCTAAGACAACTAAAGGAAGTTGTCAATGGGTACAAGCGAAGAAGTCTAGCGCGGAAGTAGAAGTCTTATAGGAGGAAAAGGCTCTGCAACTGAGTGCGTAAAGGCCTAGAGTAGTGTCCGCAGCTGAGTGCACGGAACGCTGCAACTGATTGCGCAAGGAAGTCTCGAGTCTGTAAGCTTAACTGAATATCAATAAAGAGGATTGTTGTAGAAATTCCTGTGTTTTATCTATTAACTTGTGTTATGTATGTGTGTGCTTTATGCTGTGATGAATAATGGGTTTATGAAATAATAATGTATTGACACACGACTTTACTTGATCTACATTGTTATCTAAACACAATTAATGTTAAGTGATTACCTAAATATTATAACGCTTTTTGTTAAAGTTATCAAACACTTAAGTAGATTTGACCAAATAATGGTCTAACATTAATCTAAAGCGTGCGTAAGTAGTTAATTGACCTGTTTAGGGTCCGCAAAAGCCAATCGTAGACCTTCGCGGAGGTCCAGAGGCCAATTGGAGGAAGTTACAACAATACGCCGCTGATCCAGGTGGATATTGGTTGCCACCCAAAAATTCCACTTGGACACCCACCATTGCTTCTTTCAGTTTTTCAGTTTCCTTAATTGTAGCACAACTTACTATTTTTAGCAGATTTTTGGGTCCTAAACTTCCGGAGCCGTTTTGAGGGCCTAAACGATGTTTTTTTGGAAATCTACCGCCAACGTTGTTTTGTCTAAATTCATCTTTTTTGTCGTAGTCCTCTTGAGATCTTTCAAGCGGGCTATCATGCATGTCAAATGGAGATAATATGACCAAGTCATGACCCCGGGAAGTTGGCTATCCAACTCACTCCAACGAGGCCCATAAACTCTTGCTATTACATCTCCTCGGGTTAGGGTTTTGGTTGTTTAGGGTTTTCTCTTATTGTTCAATAATAAAAAGGCCCTTAAGCCTCATTGTAGTTAAGTTCAAAGGCATGTAGCTGCCACATCTCTTCTCAGAGATAAGCTACCATATCCCTAGCTGGTGTATTTCCATTTCTGTTTGTAAGCATATTTCAATATTTTACATTAATGAAATGAAGTATTATTTCCGCTGCATCTCTGTGTTTATGGTTATTTCTGTAATTTGTTGTGTTCCTATTTAAATTTGGATCAATGGTATCAGAGCGGTATGCTTTTTTTCTCGGTTTTTCTTTGCATGTCCCCAACGAGGTCGAGATATAAGGAGTTAGGGCTTGAACTAGTCGAACCTTTGCAAGACCAGCCTTGCAAATCCTGATGGCCTCCCGTGGCAGATGAAAAGAAAGATGAGGGGGCAAGAGATCCTATCAAAATATTGCTCGAGGAAGCCTCGAGTGACAAAGGAACGCGATGATGGACAGCGTTGCCCAAATCCTTCAGCAGCTACCTAGGGGCGACGCATCGGCTTCCAAAAACTACTCTGGAAACGCCACACCATTTAAGGTACAAGTTAATTTTGAAATCCCCATATTCGAGGGTTAGATAGACGCAAATGCCGTCGATAAATGGTTAAATCTACTAGAGGGTTATTTTTCTATTCATGATTTTTCCAGTCAGGAAAAGATTATTTTCGCTCTTATCAAAGCAGCCCCCCACGTCAAGGACTGGTGGGAAACCTACTACGAGCAGAAGGATGAAAGTACAGGCTCACTATTTTCAGCCACACCCACTTGGAATTCATTCCGGGATGCTACCAAGGAGCAGTACTACCCTGTCGGAAGCTATGAGGATCAATACATAAAGTGGACCACACCACAGTAGGGAAGGGACCAAGACGTGCCGGAGTTTATGATCTGAAATGGGGACCTAAAGGCTTCTTGCCAGCTTACGAGAACCTCTCCCACTCCAAAGCTTAAACAATTTCCAAGATCTATGCTTATGATTGATAATTTGTGGAAATAAGAAATTGAAATAGGTGTATGTTTGTGTTTTCCTTTAACTATTAAGTGATTTGAGTTCAATTTCTTATGCTGAAATAAAACTCATATAACAATAAATAAAAGTAGCAAATAAACATCATACACATAGCAACAAGATGCAGCAAATAACCAAACCACATAGACAACAAGTTTAATATGGAGTTCACACTGATACCTTGGGCTACATCTCCTTGAGCTCTAATCAATGCGATTAGGCTCTTTGGGATTATGGCTGAATTCTTTTACAAGTTCCACACTCAAATCCAATAAGTTACGACTGAACCATTGGGATTAGAATACCATTTTTATCCCTGGCCATTTGGCTCTCTGGCTCTCAGCTATTGGCTCTAGCTCTCTGGCTCTGGCTCTAGCTCTGGCTCTAGCTTTGGCTCTGGCTCTGGCTCTCGGCTCTGGCTCTCAGCTCTGGCTCTGGCTGCTTTGGCTCTGGCTTTGGCTCTAGCTCTTCGTTCTAGCTCTGGCTCTGGCTCTAGCTCTGGATCTGGCTCTTGGCTCTGGCTCTGGCTCTAGCTCTGGCTCTGGCTCTCGACTCTGGGTCTGGCTCTGGCTCTGGGTCTCACTCGACCTCCAAGCGACTCCCTACTTCTGAGTCACCCCGACTCTGTAGACTGCCTCCTCTGGGCTTACACTCAGCATTCAAGCATCTCTAAGCCTCTTGGGCTTCTCTGCACTTCTCCTGAGCATAACTCTGCCTCTCTGTGTTATCAGTGGTTCGCTCGACCTCCAAGCGAATCTCAGCAACCTTCAGCAGCCCTGTCAATTGAGCTCTCTATGTTTTTGTAACACATCGGTTACAGTCCTTCATCATTGAAACCCATGTGTTTCAATCGAGAGAACCAGTTTACAATTGGAATGAACCGTCGGTGCGGGAAACCTAGTCGTTTGGCCTTCCTCCTGCCATAATCCCGAAAACAGCAGCATAATGGAAATACACAAGAAAAATGCATCATGAGCCATTTAACTGGAACTCAAAATGCATTCAATCACATTGATAAACCTATCGGGTCCATCCTGTCATCGCAAATCACAATCGCACAGGCGAAATGCTTAAAACCAAAAAAATGGCCAAAAACATCAATGCACGGGAATACACTGAAAATATAAAAATCCGGATTTCAAAATTTATGCAATCGCATTCATAATCCCATCAGGTCCGCACTTTATCGCAAGTCACAATCGCGTTGTGTAAGGGCCAAAGGTCTAACTCCCATGCCTTTTTCCCCGATGTGATCAATATCGTCGATCGCTTTATCGGCATATCGCGAGTCACTTTATCAGCATATCGGCCCCATCGAATGTGATCCGATCTCCGATCACTCCAATCGGCGCTACCAGAGTATCGCAATATCGCCTATCGGAGTTTCGGCATATTGGCGGTCAACATATCGCTGGTTCCATGGCCCGCAGTCTTGCCTCTTTGATTTGCAATCACCGATCGCATCTCAACTATTGATTCCCTTTTGATCCGACGGCTAACAATGCTCATCACTATCGGCCCATCGCAAGTCTTCACACCTTTGGTTATGTCTTCCCTTTAACCTCTTCCGATGCAATTTCCCTTAAAGAGCATTTTAGTTCATTTTTATAAGAAATTGCCTCATTTTCTAAGGATAATGGGAAATCTTCTTTTTGCAATAACTCCTTCGTCTAGAGTCCGTTTTGGCCTGTTCAAATTGCGTTGGATTCATAATGAAACAATCTAAGAAATGATACTATTTTCAAAATCATCCAATGAATTTCATTTTTCCTCTATGAGGAAAATTCATAGACTTAGAAGTCTATGTTAGATCCATTTTGGATCACACCTTCCCACTAAAAAGCTCTTGGACTCCAAAACACTGATATACTGATCTGAACAGTAAATGAGAGTATGTCACCCTCTTCTTTCAGCCTCCATACACTTGCCTTGCATAGTGCCTCTGAACCATAGCCTTTGAACACTCCCTTCCTGGATGTGCTTGTCCTCCTGGGAAGAACTATCTTCCTCCTTGACTTCCTGCAGAACTCCTGCTGAGAAGGTCACAAAAGGTAGTTTGATCTTGTTTGCCTTGATCATTGATCCAAGGTAGCTCAAACCAATGTGAAGTTACATCTTCTTCACAAAATTTTAATTTGTACCTGTTTGACATACTATCAACAACAACTGTTAACAACAACAGGATTATAGACAACAACTGGATGTCCTAAATTCTTGCCTCATCAAAAGAAACAGATTTCACATCTTGTGAATTACCTCCATGTCTTTACATCTACATACAAATGATTGACTAGATAACAAGCCAACAAAACATGCCTTTAAAACAATGTACCCTTCAAGTCAAGCATGTAGAAAAAGAACTTTAAGATTCTTTTTCAAAGATGAAACACTTCATCATTATCTCCATCCTGGAGACCAAATCAACTTTTTCCAAGTCAATATTGCATTACATGCATGTTTACAACAAATTAATCAACCCTTCAAGTTAATCACACATACATGTTTAAATACAAGGAAATCATTAACATCCATGTGTTCATGCATATCATGCTTATGCATGCATTTCATCCTTCAACTTTCGCTTAAGTACATTGTACTTTCGAAGCTGAAATGAATATATAATGTTTCATCCTTCAACTTTCGCTTAAGTACACTGTACTTTCGAAGCTAAAATGAACATAACATTGCAGCAATAAAGTGAGTCTCCTACTCAACGTTTTCCATTCACCTTCTTGGTAAAACCATGCAACTTGCATTCCATTAACAAAAAAATGCAAATAGATGCATTATATCAATAGACATGCAATCTTAATAGGATAAGAATTCTAACCATTTCTTACCGATCCATTTCAAAGGTCCTTCCTTTGTCTGCACATCAACATCAACATGTGAATCATCTTGAAACACATCAATCATGGAATCTTTCTTTCCATTCCTGCCATTCTCTCTTTCCACCTTTTACAAGTTTCGTGAAAGCATTGTGGGATTCGGAGTACAAGATTTTGCAGCAATATGTCCTTGCTTATGGCAATAAGTGCAACACATGTGCATCTTCTTGAGAGCATGATTTTTCTTGTCCATTGGACCTTTGGCTTCTTGCTTCCTTTCCTTAAAAAGTTTCCTGTATGTGGCCATTCTCTTCCAACATCTAGAAACATTATGGTTAACCAAACCACAAAAGGAACATGCAATTCTTTTCCCATGCTTATATGGAAATTTATCATGCTTAACATAATCAAAAGGAATATGATTAGAACCAGATTTATACCTTTCCTTTTCACCTTTATTACCTTCTTGAGGGGGTGAATTGAATGAAGAAGTAGCTCCTTTTGGAGCACCACCAACCTCTTCAATGGGTTCAGAGTTTCCACAACTCTCTGGTTCAAGTGTATGCTGATATACACCTTCTTTCTGCAAAGTATGCTTTACACTATTGCATTCCCCAAGAATACAATCTTAACACTCTTGAGGTAGAAGGCCTGCAATGAAACTCCTTCTTGGAGCTATTTCAACGGTCTTCATGGTAGCTTTGGAACTTTCTCCATAAGCTTGTCCATAGACAAGACCCAAATACTTAGGCCTTTCCTCAACTATTATTGGCTCAACAATACCTTGTGCATGTTCGCCCAAGCCTTTTCCTTCATAGCCCATCTTGGACATTAACTTGGAACCTATGCCTTTGGTATGTTTTTCAAAAGAATCAACATAAGCATTCTTAGAAGAATTTGAAGACAAACAGGAATTGTTTACCTCTTCTTCAAGCCGATACTTGACCAAGGCTTCTTTGGCAACAAGGAGCTGTGTCTCCAACTCATGCATCCTTTTCAGGTTCATATTTGCAATATGAAGTTGCCTCTCCATTTCCTGCAATTTGTCAGAAAGCAACTGCTTCTCTTCCTTCATGGAATTCAACTACTCTCTAAGTATGATGCTCTTCCTTCCATCCTCATACATTTCTCTCACCATATCCATCATGGTGAACAAGTCTTGCTTCATGTCTTCATCAAAGAATCTTGTGAAGAAAGGAGAATTTGAGGACTCACTTGTAGAAGTTGTCATTATCAAAATGAACAAAATAACTTCAAACAAGATTAACAAAGATCTTATTCAAGCAACCTTTTGCAACAAACCTCTTGTGCTTCAAGGATTGCTTTGATGTCCTTTGGGATAAGAAGAATGCCTTTAACCCTTCTTCCTTCTTGTCCCCTCTTGGACTTACCTATCAATAGCTTTCCCTGAACCTTTGCAAACTCAAACAACAGTCAGCTTACAAACAATCAAACAATCAATCCTTGACTATTTAAACACCTTTCAAGTTAAACAAGAAAATATATTTCTCTGTCAATCAAGCATCATGATACCACCTACTTCATGATATAACTTTATCTGATATAACTTAAGCTCTGATATAACCTTCTTTTAAGGTGGGGTTAATCAACCTGATGCTTTGATATAACTAGCTCTGATACCACCTGATATGAAATGGGGACCTAAAGGCTTCTTGTCAGCTTACAAGAACCTCTCCCACTTCAAATCTTAAACAATTTCCAAGATCTATGCTTATGATTGATAATTTGCGGAAATAAGAACTTGAAATAGGTGCATGTTTGTGTTTGCCTTTAACTGTTAAGTGCTTTGAGTTCATTTGCTTATGCTAAAATAAAACTCATATAAAAGTAAATAAAAGCAACAAATAAACATCATACATATAGCAACAAGATGAAGCAAATAACCAAACCACGTAGACAACAAGTTTAATATGGAGTTCACCCTGATATCTTGGGCTACGTCTCCTTGAGCTCTAATCAACTCGATTAGGCTCTTTGGGATTATGGCTGAATTATTTTACAAGTTCCACAGTCAACTCCAATAGGTTACGACTGAACCATTGGGCTTAGAATACCATTTTATCCCTGGCCGTTTGGCTCTCTGGCTCTCTGCTCTTGGCTCTCGCTCTCACTTTGGCTCTGTCTCTTAGCTCTGGATTTGGCTCTGGATCTTGGCTCTGGCTCTAGCTCTGGCTCTGGCTTTGGCTATAGCTCTGGCTCTTAGCTCTAGCTCTGGCTCTCGCTCTGGCTCTCGCTCTGTCTCTTGGCTCTGGCTCTGGCTCTAGCTCTGGCTCTCAGCTCTGGCTTTGGCTCTGGCTCTGGCTCTAGCTCTGGCTCTCGCTTGACCTCCAAGTGACTTCCTACTTTTGAGTCAACCCGACTCTGCATACTTCCTCCTCTGGGCTTACACTTAGGATTCAAGCATCTCTGAGCCTCTTGGGCTTCTTTGTGCTTCTCTTGAGCATAACTCTGCCTCTCTATGTTATCAGTGGTTTTCTCAACCTCCAAGCGAATCTCAACAACCTTTAGCAACCCCATCAATTGAGCTCTTTGTGTTTTTGTAACACATCAATTATAGTCCTTCATCATTGAAACCCACGCGTTTCAATCAAGAGAACCAGTTTACAATTGGAATGAACCATCGGTGCAGGAATTCCTAGTCGTTTGGCCTTCCTCCTACCATAATCCCAAAAACAAAGGCATAATGGAAATACACAGGAAAATGCATCATGAGCTGTTTAACCGGAACTCAAAATGCATTCAATCGCATTGATAAACCTATTGGGTCTGTCTTGTCATCACAAATCGCAATCACACAGGAGGAATGCTTAAAACCCAAGAAATGGCCAAAAACATCAATAAACAGGAATACACTGAAAATTTGAAAATCTAGATTTCAAAATTTATGCAATCGCATTCATAATCCCATTGGTTCTACGGTTTATCGCAAGTCACAATCACACTGCGTAAGGGCCAAAGGTCTAACTCCCATGCCTTTTTCCCTGATGTGATCAATATCGCTGATCGCTTTATCGACATATCGCGATTCACTTTATCGGCATATCAGCCCCATCGCATGTGATCCAATATCCGATCACTCCAATTGGCACTATCGGAGTATCACAATATCGCCTATCAGCATTTCGGCATATCGGCGGTCAGGATATCGCTGGTTCCATGGCCCGTAGTCTTGCCTATCCGATTTTCAATCACCAATCACATCTCGACCGGTGATTCCGTTTTGATCCGACGCCTGACAATTCTCATTGTAATCGGCCCATCGCAAGTCTTCACACCTTTGGTTAAGTCTTCCCTTTAACCTCTTCTGATGTGATTTCTCTTAAAGAGCCTTTTAGTTCATTTTTATAAGAAATTGCCTCCTTTTCTAAGGATAATGGGAAATCTTCTTTTTGCAATAACTCCTTCATCCGAAGTTTGTTTTGGCCCGTTCAAATTTCGTTGGATTCAGAATGAAACAATCTAAGAAATGAGACTATTTTCAAAAACATCAAATGACTTTCGTTTTTCCTCTGTGAGGAAAATTCATAGACTTAGAAGTCTATGTTAGATCAATTTTGGTTCAGTTTACCATTATTTTCCATACCCTTCGCACAAAGTTGGGTATCAAGGATTCAGAGTAGCATTTGGTACTCAAATACTACGGCTGCCTACACAAGTACATCCAAGAAGAAATAGAATTCCCGAACATCTCCTCGGTCGGCACGGCATACCAATATGCCGTCAAGGTCGAGCAAAAGTTTAAATAGAAGAAGCGAGACTTTGGATCTGCGAATCCGAAGCAAGGGAAAGGTGCCCCCAAACTATAGAACAAAGGACAAAACCAAGGCGGGGCGTCCCAAGACAACCTGCCAAAGCTGCAAGAAAAGAACAACACCACAAAGCCGAAAAAGGACACGGGAAAGTGGTGTGAGTTCCACAAGAGCTCCACTCACAACACAAGTGAGTGTCAGGCCAAGCAGTCACTAGTGGCTGCACTAAATGTTTCAGAATCAGATGCATGTTCTGACTCTGAGTCAAAACCCGACAATGGGGAATGACAAAGGGAAGCATATTATTGATGCGGATCCCAACGCCACCGTTGCCACCACGAAGATCAAGAAGGAGGAATGTTATAGACATATTTGGGCACTGCAACCCCAATCTTATATGTCGATAAACCAAGGGCTCTTTAACCCCTAAAAGTGTTGTTTCATACCCTAAAGGATCATAGTCAACTGATTACATCATTCCCCAAAAGTTCTACCTAAAAAACCACACAGAACTGGGCAAAACTGGACCATACTAACTGCTCCACTATCAGGGTGCGATGCATACTGACTGCTACACTATCCAGGTGTGATGCATACTGAAGAGGCCTTCTGTGGGGTGCGATGAGAGAGAATGGACAAATGGCTGAGACAGTTTGCTAAGTGGATGCTCATGGAATCTTTTAGAAACTTCTCCTATGACACTTGCCTCTTTGAATTTGCCTAGGGATGAGTAAGAGATCAATGAAATCTCCAAGTGGAACCAAGAACTATGAGTGGAATGACACTAATAAAAAACCCAAAGATGACTCACACCCTTGCAGACATCTATAAATGGATCCCTCGTCTGAGAGATCTAGTGGCTGGAATTTTGTAATTTGTAAGGAAGTGCTGATAGTTTGTCTTTGAGAAAGAACATTGTATTGTTGGGTGATCTTGCTTTTCATGAGGTGAAAAGGGCTCTGATGCTGGGATGATGATGCTGGATCAGAAAGCTGGGTTGTAATTCTCCCTGCTATTTTAATAAAGTTCTTTGAGTTTTCCTCCATACAATTGTGTATTTGTGAATCTTGTTATTTGTGAATGCAATTGAATGTTCAATGTATTTCTGATTCTACATTGTTTATGATATTATAGATCGAGATGCTTTGGTGGTGTTTTGTTACTTTGTCTCTACAAGTACTCTCTAAGCGGGACAAGTAGGAGAGGAGTTGCAAGCTCTATCAAGGAGGACAGCAATCAAGCAAGGCATCAAGTGGAAGATCCAGGTTGGTCCCTTTGCTTCTCTCTTATCTATCATACATAAAGGAAATCGCAAATTGCTTTGATTGTTTGTTTCTAAGATAGCTACCAATCTTACTGGGACTAGTAGATCGAAAAGACACTAGTTTTCCTGGAAACAAAATGGCAACTCCACTGGGGAACGAATAGTTTGTTTGTTTGTTGTTGATTGCTTTCTTTATAAACTATAGACGGAGCTTGAAGTTAGCTAGATATCCTTCGAACTGCTCTTGCACTGCAATTGCAAAGTAGATGAATGTTGCTTCAATCAACCTCTAGTTTAGTTTATGATTTTAACATCTGACTTACAAGAACTCTAGATGCCCTGTTGGTAGCTCAATAACCTCCTAAGATCATACCCCTGTACTTTGTTCTTTACTGTTCATAATAGCTCAGCTTAACTCACTGAAATTAGCTGCAAATTTGAGCCAAAACCTACCTCAGTTGCGCTCCCTAGCCCATCGCACTGTCTGTAACTGGAAGCTAGTATGCATCGCACCTCCCAAGTGTAGCAGGTGAGATGCATCCCTGTTTCTGTGAAGCACAGGTGCGATGACTGAGTAATCCTATTTCTCTCTTTGAAATTTGGGTTTTTTGTCCTTGTTTTCAGCTCTATTTAGTTGTTTTGCTGCTTATGATCAGTATCTCATTGCTGAAGCCTCCTTCCTTTACATTGTTCAGCCTCCATTGATTAGGATTAGTGAATGTTTTTATATATTTTTCTATCATTTATGATCCTTAGTCAAAAAGTTGTTTAAATCGAACTGTCATTTTGGTGCAAAAAGTGTCATAGCTGTCGTTTTGTGTCAAAAAAGAGAAGTGTCGTAAAGTCTTCCTTCTTTAGAAACTTGATTGAACTTTTTGTCATGTATTTGATTTGACTTGTTAATATTTGAAGTGTCGAAAGCATATTTCTATTTGAAATTGAAAAGTGTTGTTTAGTCTTCCTTACATTTTGAAAAGAAATTGTCGAAATGTCGCTTTGAAGAAAATAGTTCAGATCTATGAAAAGTTCAAATCCTTGTGCGAGACCCTAAGACCTAGCGAGGGTTTGCAGACGGCGGCGCACAATTAGGGTTTGCAGACGGCGCAGCAGACGGGATTGACAGGCGAAAATCGCGGGACAGAGGGCGAAGGAAGGAAAAGAAGGTAGATTGAGAAAGGTAATTTCGCAATACCCGCATCTCAAGCAAACAGTTTTCAGCAGCGAAGTGAGGGTAAATAATAAGAGACAAGAGCTGAGGGGAAAATGGAAAACCCACAAGGGAGGGGAGAGATCCCCTCCTTTAAAAATGTGGTAGCAGGGGAGACCAGTGCAAGCGGAATGCAGCATAACCAGAAGGAAAACTATGCACCCGTGATGGGTAACCTATGGCAGAAAAGGATGGGAGGAAAATGCCTACCAAGGGCACAAAAACAACCTAGATATGTCATTCCCTGCAACAAACTTGAGGAATACAACTGCTATATGAAGGACCATGCCCTGATATGTAAATTCATAGGCTACTGGCCAACTGAGAAGGAGTTATACAGATGGATTGACCAAAGGTGGAGACCAAAAGGCCATATAGATCTGAAACTGGGAGCAAAAGGGTTTTTCACAGCCATCTTCACGAATCTGGAGGACAAGGATAGGGTTTTCGAAGAAGGACCGTACTTCATGAATAATGCAGGCCTGTTCATGAAATACTGGGAAGAAAGATATAACCCAGAAAAGGAAAAAATGCTGGACGCCCCAATCTGGGTTAGACTGTTCGGGCTCCCAGATGAATTCTGGGATCCTGAAATTCTAGAGGGAATTGGGAACACAATTGGGGGTTTTGTTAAAATTGCAGAAGCTACAAAACGAGGCAAATATACTTCATACGCAAGGATCTGTGTCTACATGAATTTAGCAGAACCCCTCCCGGAGAATATCGAGCTGGAATATCATGACGAAATCTGGCAACAGCCAATAGATTATGAACATATTCCGTTCAGGTGCCGCAAATGCCATGAGTATGGTCATCTATATCGGCAATGCCCTCTGAATAAGGAAGAGGAGTCAAAGAGAAGTCAAGAGGAATATCAGAGAAATTCAGGAAAAATGGAGGAGGCAGACAGGGGTTTTCAACAGGTCACAAGAAGAAAGAAACAGAGCAAGGAGGGACCCAAATCCCAGCCACAAGAAAAGCCCATCCATACAACAAGTCAAAACAAGTTTCAAATTCTACAGAATGAGAACGAGGATTACGAAGTAAATCTGGAGGACGATGAAGACCCTGGAAACACACCAATGGAAATTGTAAGTGAAAATAAAGGAAAAGACGCAAATTTGGGGAAAACAATTGAAGAACGGGCTGAAGGAAAGGCAGAAAATGCAACAATGCAATCCCAGATGGAAGTGGAAAACCAGTTAGAAAGTGAGGTGGAGGAGGAGAGAATCATGAAACAGTTAATTCAGGAATGGAAATATCTAGATAGTAGATTCATACCTGAGAAGCAGAAACAACTGTATAAAGAAGCATTTCAGAAGTACAAGGAAAAAAAAGGGGAGAACATGGATAAGCAGATAACTATAGGAAATGAACAAGGGAATGGACAGATGGGAATGGACGGCTCTGGCAAAAACAGTAGGAAAAGAGGTCGGAAAACGATGAGCGAAACCATTCAGACTGTGGGAGAAACGTTGATAAACTCAGGCAAAGTGATACCTCTGTCAGAGGTATTCTTCCCCTCCTATCAAAAGTTTTAAATGATTGTCATCAGTTGGAATATTAGGGGTTTGAATAGTAAAGGTAAACAGAGATATATGAAAGAGAAATTGAAAAAAGAGAAGCCCAGTATTATGATTTTACAGGAGACAAAAATTACAGTACAGCAGCTGGAAGGAATAATTGACAAAAATAAACTGCAATACGAAGTTATGGGGCAAGACGCTATTGGCTCTGCGGGAGGTATTGCAATTTTGTGGAATCCAAACGATATCATCCTAGAAGGCTGGACCAGCATGAATAGAATCCTTACAGGCATTGGTAGGATAGTAGGAACAAAGGAAAAGGTTGTCATTTCAGGGGTTTATGGCCCTCCTTCCCCAGGGGAAAAAGAAAGTTTTATAAATAACATGAAAATAATCCGTAGAATATATCCAGAGGCTGCTTGGATCATAGGAGGCGATTTTAATTTAATCAGATCCCTAGAGGAGAAAAAAGGAGGGATAAGGAAGTTAGACCACTTCATGGATATGTTCAATGAAATGATAGAAGATTTAAGATTAGTAGACATCCAGACTATTAATGGGATATGCACCTGGAACAACAGGAGGGGAGGCAAGAACCAAATAGCATCAAGACTTGATCGCTTCCTAGTATCAGAAGCTATTATGAACAAGGATGTTTTCGTCGAAGCAAAGATCATACCATCCCTTGGATCTGATCATTGGCCTATTAGACTAGAGGTGGATATTAAAAGAAATCGTGGAAGAAGACCATTCAGATTTGAAGCCTTCTGGTTAAGGGACCCAGGATTCATAAAGAAAGTGGAAGAATGGTGGACGCAAAGTACTGTGCAGGGAAAAGGAAAGATGCATACGTTCCAATTGAAACTGAAGGAGTTGAAAGGGAGAATTAAGAAATGGAACAAGGAAGAATTTGGTAACATTATGGAAGACAAACAAAAACTAGAGGGGGAAATGGAATCACTACAACAAAAGATGATAATGGAAGGTCGAACAGAGGAGAGCATTAGAGAAGAAGGGGTAATTCTTGGAAAACTAGAAGAAAGACGAAAGCAGGAAGAAGTTCTATGGCGGCAAAAATCAAGAATAAAGTGGTTAAGGGAGGGAGAAAGGAACACAAAATTCTTTCATCAGGCTATGATCAAACACAGACAAAGAAATAGGATTCTATCCATCAAAGATAAAAATGGTGATAGAGTAGTGGAGCAAGCTGAGATTGAGCAAGTGCTGGTGGATCATCATAAAGGTATCCTAACAGAACCTCAAGCTGACAGAACGGGAGCAATAAAGGAAATATGTTCGGCCATTCCTCGTTTAGTTACAGAAGACCAAAATAAGGCGCTGATGAGAGCTGTTAACTTAGAAGAGATAGAGGAAACTGTAAAATCAATGAAGAAAGGTACTGCTCCAGGTCCGGATGGCTTCACAGTTGATTTCTACCAGGCGGGATGGCACTTTCTGGGAAAAGAGATCCTAGATCTGATAGAAGAATCTCGGATGAACCAAAAGGTATGGCCTGCCATTAACTCTACTTTCTATGCTCTGATTCCTAAGGGTGATAATTTAGAAGATGCCAATGGTTTTAGACCCATAGCTTTGTGTAATGTTATCTACAAGATCATAACATCCTTGATCGCCAAAAGATTAAAACCCCTTCTGGATAAGTTAATATCTGCTGAACAAACGGGTTTTGTTGAAGGTAGACAAATCCTAGATGGCCTTGTAGTAACTCAAGAAGTTATTCACTCTCTAAAAATGAAAAAGCAAAAGGGTATGATGATTAAATTAGATTTGTCGAAAGCTTATGACAGACTGAACTGGAACTATTTGGAAGAAGTCCTTGAAAGTTTTGGCTTCAGCAGGAGGTGGATTAAGTGGATTCATAGTTTGATTTCTTCTCCGAATTTTTCCATTCTTGTTAATGGAACTCCCTCGAAAACCTTTAATGCGTCTAGAGGAATTAGACAGGGAGACCCATTATCTCCGTTTCTTTTCATTCTAGCAGCTGAAGGTCTGGGTCGATTTATTAAAAAAGAACGAGCAGCGAACAGAATCAAAGGTTTACAGCTTTGGGGAAATAATCTGCCCTTAACTCATCAGCAATTCGTTGATGATATCATGCTATTTGGGGAACCAACTGTTAAGGAAGTGAGACACCTTAAAAGAATCCTGGATTTATTTGCTGAAGCTTCTGGTCTGGAAATTAATAGAGATAAGTCATGTATCTTCATATTTAATACAGTGGAACAGGTCAAAACTCACCTTATAAGATTGTTGGGCTTTAAGAGAGGAGAGCTGCCTACGAAATACTTGGGAAATTTATTGGACTTTACTTCCAAAAAGATGAAAAATTGGCAAGGAGTCCTAGATAAGCTGAGAAACAAAGTGGCAAACTGGGCCTTTCGAGTATTAAACATAGCAGGAAGGGTGGTTCTGGCAAAATCAGTCCTCCAAGCTATCCCCATTTACCCCTTGTCGATAATGGCGGCCCCTTTAGGAGTCTGTGCGAAGATTAGAGAGATCATAAGAAATTTTATTTGGGGAGGGACAAACCAGCAGAAAAAATGGGCCCTAGTTTCTTGGAATCATTTAACAGAGAGAAAGGAAAAAGGGGGATTGGGTTTGAGGGACCCGGAAAAACTCAACAAAGTGTTAGGAGCAAAGCTCTGGTGGCGCTGGTTAAGGGAGGGCAATGATCTGTGGAAAGCCATATGGAAAACTAAATACAATATGCCTGACTCAATAGTTGAGATTTTAAGACAGAGAGAAACCCCCAAAGGTTCAGCAATCTGGGACCTAGCTCGTCAAAACAGAGATTTGGTTGAGAATCATACATTCTGGGAGATTCGAGGTGGAGAGGAAGCCAATTTCTGGGATGATAAGTGGCAGCAGAAAGAAAGAATGAGTAGAATTCAGAGGGTACAACAGCTTCAGGAAAGAATAGAAGGAGATCGAAAATGTGTCAGAGACTATTGGAAAGCAAATGATCTGGATGGAATCTGGAGAAAATGGACCGAACCGACCGAGTGGGACAGGGAGCTTAGTCAAGACCAACAAGAAGCTTACATGAAAGAGGTGGATTCCAGGAAAATTAGAGCCCGCACTGGAAAGGATCTCCTTAGGTGGGGGAATTCCATGAAAGGATCTTTCACCACCAAAGAGGCATACTACTTAACAGATACGCAAGCCATAGCTGAGGAGAATCTAGACTGGAAGATTATATGGGGAAGCAACTGGTGGCCGAAAGTATCCCTATTCATATGGCTTGCAACTAAGAATAAGATTTTAACTTGGGACAGAATTCAAAAAAAAGGCTTTAGTGGCCCGTCGAGATGCTGTCTCTGTAACACTGAAGTGGAGACCAGAAATCACCTACTGATTAACTGCTCGTTCGCAAAGAAACTTTGGATGGATACTAGAAGAATATTCGGCAAATCTGAGATAGGCCCCAGAGATTTCAATGAAATTGTTTTCCAGTGGAATAAAGAGAAATTTCAATGTAAAGTTGTCAGCAGAGCATGGAATCTCATCTCAGGGTTCGTGCTATGGATGATATGGAAAGAGAGGAATCGCAGAGTGTTCCAGAATAAATTAAAGGATCCGGAAATAATTTGGGGACGAGCAGTCAAACTAATGAGGGAAACAATCCTGGTTGAGAAATGGGACGTGGAGGATTGGAAGGCAAACCAGTTTGAGGAGGGAATCTTGAACAATTTAAACCTAAAATTTGAGATGGTTCATCATAAGCAGAACCCCAGACATAATGCGCGGACCCAAAGCTCTGATAAATTTAGCTATCCCAGAGAAAACTTCATCAAATTAAACTTCGACGGAGCATCGAAAGGGAACCCTGGCGAAGCTGGTTTTGGAGGCATTTTCCGGGACAGTCATAAGCAGGTAAGGTGGATTTACGCCGATTGGGGTGGAGAAATGACGAACAATGAGGCTGAATTTTGGGCAATTCACCAGGGATTGCGAATTGCTGTAAGAAATGGATACACCAATTTAGAAATTGTTGGGGATTCCCAGATTGCGGTTGAAATGCTGAAGAAGCTCAGCAATGGAAGAGACTGGGAGAAGATTACAAGCAGCTGGCGAACGGCTGGAATTGTCCAGGAGATAGCGGATCTATTGAAAAGGATTGAATACAAACTAATAAATCACGTCAGAAGGAAAGGGAATCGCGCGGCCGATTTCATGGCGAATTGGGGATGCAAAGGTCGTGGCAGCACGGTAGACAACCAATGGAAAGCGGTGCGCGGTTGCAGGGAGTGGGCGGACTTGGCAAAAATCATTAATGAAGACCATGATCAAGCTACGAGCGAGAATGCGGGGATCAATGAGCTGGATGGATGAGAGGGCGTGGAGATCCCGCGTAATGAACACAGGTCAGTCTGGACAGAGAGGCGTTATGATGACAGGGTACAGAGTAGTACATTGGCGGCGTGCGTGGAGAACGGCACAGGATCATCCCCAATGTGAAACAATAAATGCTCGCGATCGGAGAGGAGGGTGGAGCGGCATGTCAGATCTCCCGACAGCTGAAATTAATCAAAGAATGATGGCCAAAGGAGACGTCACCCCGGAAAGCAATCGGCGGCAAGGAAAATTTGATTCAAAGGCGTACGCTGAGGGCAGAGATCCGATATATATCCAAACGGGGAAGGAAGAGCAGTTATTTAGTTGTTTCCCAATTTGGCGAGGAGCGGACAACACCGCTGAGAGACAGCAATACAGGATAGAGTTTACCTGGCACCAGAGTATTCCCTGCGGCAGAACCGGTGGTAACATGGAAACCCGGCTGAAAACCAGGACGACAGAGGAGCAGCATAATGCAACTGTCAGGAATAAGAGTCGGAAAGGCAAGGAAATTATGAACGAGGACCACCCAACTGAGATTTGGGAGATTGAGGACGAGTCCGAGGAGGAGGCGCCCCGAGGCGAGGGGAACAAGAGGTCTTACTCTCAGGACGGATTAGCAGACGAGGAGCATCAGCAGATGAAGGACGACCACCCTGCTCCGCAGGCGGCGAAGGTTAGGCGTTACGGCATGAGAAGAAGAGACAGGGGTCTTGGCAGCGGTTTGGATTCGGGCAGTAAAAGGGGTCGGGGACAGAGCAGGAAGACGCATGAGGAAGGTGAGAACTCCAGGCAGGACGCGGGACCTGCCAAAAAAACAAGAAGGACGGTGAATCAGAGAGTTCGTCGGGCAGAGAGGGCTTATCAACAGAACACCAATCCAGAAGTTAGAAGAATCATGCAACACCTGGAGGAGGAGTCTCTCCAAGACCAATCTGATGAAGAAATGGAGGACTGGGAATTCCTGCTGCATGATCCAGGCCACACCAGGGGAAGAATGTCCCTGTTTAAACAATCTCTGCATATTTACTGGGTTATGAAAAGGCTGCTGGCAAAGGCTCTAGAGCAAGTTGCTACGGAGATGGTGGAGATTGCGCAGGGTGGCCCTGATATGCGCAGAGAATTGAGTTTCATCCGCATTGCTCTGGAGAGGCAAGAGGAGAAATTAGATGAAATACAACAGCTGCTGAAGGGAGTTCACCAGGGTGCAGATAAAGGAGCAAATCAGCAACCAGCAATGGACGATGTTTGAAAAGAGATATGTTCAGGAAAGCTCATAGTCTTACCAATTACAGTTTTTTGCATGTTTTAGATAGAGAAGTATATTTCTTGCAGACTAGTAGAATTAGAAGATCTCAAGACTGTCTTGTTTATCTTGCTAGGATTATCAGACTTTGGGCCTTTTATTTTTGGTCGGCCATTAAAAACTATAGATGGCTTAAATACTCGGTTTCCCCATGTGGGCGAGTTTACAATGTTTTTGATACTATGTAATGTCTTATTTTCTATCCAGTAATAGAAAGAGTACCACCTCAGCTTACAAAAAAAAAGAAAATAGTTCAGATCTATGCTTAGTTTTCCTTTTTGGCATTCTTCACATTAAGGGAACGGAAAACAAATACATACATTTGCATTTGCATTTAGACTGTGTGTGGAAAATGATTTAGGAAAAGTGCATTTAGTGTGTACTCTTTGCTCTTTGTTTGAAAGAATCGTAATCTTCTTTCCTTAGTAGCTAGGATTTTCATTGCTAAAAATAAACAACGATTGTTTATCATTTTAGATTGCATATTTAGGATTTTTACATCTCCATCACGTGGTGAACTTTGAAATACAAACTTCTAAAAAATATCAACTCTAAAATAAATCTCAATGAACTTAACAACGCTTTGGAACCTAATGCAACACATCTAGAGGTCTAGGCTAGAGATGTGTTCCAACATTGTAAAATCTAGTAACTATCATTTTCATCGAAGGTTGGGTGATTCCTCCTCTTTGATACGACAATTTCTAGCATGGACTTGCGCTCCTCATACCATTGAGTATATATTGGGAGACCACAATGGGCTTATATCCTTTATCCATAGGAAGCCGTGTCTGCCGCCCTATCGATCCCAATGCACTAAACACATTATTCGGGAAGATTGACTATCGTACATAAGTCCTTGGTAGTTTCTCTTTAATTTACCACCAAGGTGTATATTGTAGTTTTAAGATTGGTTTGGCAATCCCTTTGTCTAGATCTCCTGAGTAGTCACTTTCGTTCCTTTTCGACTCCTTAAAAGGAAAGGTCCATCTGAGCACTTGTCACTTCAGGCTCATTAAAAATCGAAGGAGACTAGAGTCATCTTTAGCTTTTTCTCGACTCTTAAAAATTGAAAAAGCAAAGTTGTCTCAAAGCATCATTGAAATTTATTTAATACGGAATAACATTTTTCCCCTTAATTTTGAGTTGATCAAGTAATCTGCAATCGTGGAAGAAAGTAAAAAAAAACCCCGTTATTCGCGGAGACTAGCGAGTCAACCGTCTTTGACTCCGGAAACAAAACCATTCCAGGCAAAACGGTCTCGTTTAACTGAGTCCCATTCACCTGATTTATTTGAAACTTGTGTTTCAACTTCGTCATAGACTACAGTTACTCTCATCATTTCTAGTACATCTGCCTTTATAGAAGAAGCTTTGCAGTTACAAGAGGACATTAGACCTGATCCTAGTGTAATGGTAGACACTTCTATACCTGAGACAACTCCATCTATAGTTGAACTAGAGACTGAAATTCAATTACCTGAACATCTGGGAGTTCCAGAATTCAGAAGGTTTCACCCCTCCAGTATCTGTCACTACAAAGGCTATACCTTCTTCGGCTCCAGAAATATTTTACGGACCTGACGGTCTACCTCTTCCACCTGGACTGATTGCTATAGAAGAGATAGTAGAGGATCTTCCATCCAATACTCCATTGCATTTTGGAACTGGGATCCACTTATATCCTTCTATTCCTGAAGTTAGTTCTTTTAATCATCCTTCTTTGCAAGTTCCTGTCAAATCGCTAGGAAACCTTTTGGATAGACTAAATATGTCTGAACAACCATCAACATCTAGGACTGTGTCATCTGATATAGCCACAACAGAACTTCTTGCTGTTGTTCCTATAATGTTTGCTGGTATGCCATCTGTTCCAACTAGTTATCAATCACTAGCTGGAGTCCACTTAGGGACTGTTTCGATGACATGGTCTGTTCCTATTTGTTCATCCAGAGTCTCATCTGGAATTTCTTATGTTGTAACTTAACAAATTGATCATGTGTGCCAGTACCAATTTGGGCAGACCAGTCTTCAAGGACCAATATATCCTTTGACCACTAGAATGCCACCATATTGAGGGCAGTATGCTTTTTCATTGTACCCTCCTGGAGAACAACCATATGAGAGTTTACAACAAAGTTTAGGTCAAAATGGAATTACATCCAGCGGTTGGGTACCAATACTGCCTCAACAACCAAGGGTTGTATATTCAATGCAACCAACTTGACCTGTGTCAAATATTCCCACTAAGCCTGCTATTGTGACTGTGTCACAAGTACAAGCATTGCCTATTGTATGTCAACCTCAAGTCTCTCAGGTTGCAATACAACAGCCTCTTGTCTCTACAGCTAAATCACAACCTAAGGTTAGTGCTTCCTTACCTAGAACGACTCAGGTTCAAACGGGTACTATCACTCCACATCTTGGTCAATAATCCAGTATTGGGAAACAACAAATGTTCCAACAACCATGGCTGGTACAATATCAATAACCACAATTCCACCAAACTTACCAAGGACCTGAGCAACAAGGATTTGTAGGTAATGGGCAACCGCATTTTCAAAACGGTTATCAACAACCATACTATAATGGTTATGCCCATAAATCTTATCTAAGTTACCAGCATTAGATACATTATGCTGGTATGCAAAGACCTACTGCTCAGGCGATCCCATCTTATCCTGGGTATGCTTCGCCAAACCTGAATCAACAGTTGCCTTTTGTAGCAACTCTAGAATTACCAGATTTGAAACGGCTGACAAATGATCCAATTGCATATGCCCCTTGGTGGCTGACGAATCCTCATAAACTTCCCTCCAATATTCCTAAATTCAATGGAAATCCAGGTGAATATCCATCGAATCACATAATGACTTTTCATTTGTGGTGCTCATCTAACACCCTGAATGATTATTCAATTAGGCTTCGCCTTTTTCAGCAAAAGCTAACTGGTCCGGCAGTGAAATGGTATATTGAATTTCCTAGAGCTTCATTTGATAACTTTAGCACCCTTGCCACTACTTTTCTAACCCACTTTCAGTTACCCATAAGGTACGAAACAGGGATGGAACTCCTTACCAACTTTAAACAGACAACAACCACTCACATATCTGATCATATTCATGAGTGGTGACGTCGTCGTCAAATGGTAAAGATGTATGTTCCTAATCAGCTTCTAGCTGAGTGGTTTATTAAGTCATTATTACCTTCTATTACTGAAGATGTGGTGAAGGGAGGAGTTGTCACTGAAGAGCAAGTCATTGCTCGTGCACAATATTTAGACTTGATCTATACTCAGCCTGGCACACTTTACGACAAAATTCCTAACGCCTCTAGACCAAAATTTTTCGTTCCTCCCCCTCCTAAATCAAACAGGGACTCTCATGTCGGCGATGGCGTGATCAGTACCTCAACTACGCAAACCGCAAAGGCTCCATCTGGTAAAGCCCTTGCAGTTTCTAGTCAAAAAGAAAATGATAAACCTCTTGCCTCGAAAGTTAATTTCGTGTCATCTGACAAGGGAAAAAATCCAAAGCAACCAGGGGGCAAGAAGAAAGGGAAAAATAATAAGAAGAAACAGGAAAATTCAACTCCTGAAAAATATTTTGAAAACCCTACTGGGTGAAAGAAGCTTAGTTAACTGTGTTTCATATGTAATGAGGACCATTGGACGAAAGATTGTCCACATCGAGCTGAGGTTGCGAAATTCCTAAAAACTTCAACGACCTCGGTAGTGTTGACTGATCCGTTTCCGAACCCAGAAACTAATCTAGTTGCTATGGATCATGCTTCCCCATCCCAAGTGCTTATGCTATCCATCTCAAAACAAAAAAATGACGCTTTGATATCGACAAGGAATAAAGATTATGGGAATCCACAGTCATCGAACAACAAGGCTACACATCAACCCAGTAGTTCGACAACAACCTCGCAAGAAGTTGTTCCACCCATCATTCCTGAATTAACTATAAAGCCGCCAAAGGGAGTAGTACATAAATTGACATTTAATCCTCATGCCCAAGTAGCATAGAACTATAATATAGTGGAGGATCTGGCTCAATCGCCATCCACTATGTCGACACTTGAAGTACTGCAGAATTGCCCCTCCCAAAAATAGGCTTTGTTATTAGTAGTAGGTGGGATTGATCCAGTGGAATCCAATCTTGTGGCCTTTAACCATAAAGGATACGAACCTCAGTTTCCAGCCCAACTTGCTTTCTTTATACAGGTAAAAGCCCTCAATAAAACTATTCATCAAACAATCATTGATGAGGGAGCATCTACCCGTATTATGTCAATGAGTTGTTGGAAAACTTTAGGTTCACCACCCTTGTCTCGAGCATCAACGACATTAAAAGCATTCAATGGAAGAAAATACACGCCGTATGGGATATTAAGTAACTTGAAAGTTGAACTGGGGGGCAAGACAGTAGAAATTGAAGTCAACGTCATTGATGGAAACCTTGACTACAAAATCTTACTGGGAAGGCCCTAGATTTATGCTATGGTTGTTGTTGTGTCAACATATTTTAGAAAGATTGCATTTCCCTTCCAAGGCAGAATTACAATCGTCGACCAACTAACCTTTTTCCCCAACATTTCACAAGCTATTGAAGCATTCCATTGATCCATGGAAGCTCTCAATCGCTTCAAAATTTCAGAGTAGGTCTCCTAAAGACCCTTCGTTAATGGGTACTTTTTCCCTCCCAACTCAAAATAATCTGGCGGAAGTGACCACAATGGAAACCTATCATATGATATCTTCTACATCATCAAATATTAAGAAGAACTCTAACCATTTTGATAGTGTGGATCATCGTGATGTATTGCCCCCAAACCCTATAGAATCTTTGTAGCAATCAATTTTCTGGGCCTGGGTGGCAAACCCAAATCAACACTCAGCAAGTGTTTGGATAGACAGGTCTCTAGAGTATGGTACCTCTTCCGATCCTTGGTCTCGTATACATTCTACAGACAAAGGAATCATTCAGTCGATGATGATAGGAGAGATGCCATGGGAAGATTACCACCATCGTTCCCACCTTCAAGATAACAACGAAGATTATTCAAGTGACCTTAATCATCCTTCAGTTTTTTATTTTCTATCAAATACTGTAAATACAGTGGATTCCGAGCGAAATCTGTCCAATATTGAGGAAACTATCACCATTAATATCTCGACCAAACCTAATGTTGTAGAGAATATTCATGTTGGCAAATCTTGTTCTCCTTCAGAACTAGAAATATATTGCGCTCTCTTTCGTGAATTCAGAGATGTCTTTGCTTGGTCATACGAAGAAATGCCAGGCATTGACTCGAGCATCGTTGATCATGAATCAAGATGTATCCAGATGTCAAACCAGTACGACAACAGCTTCGACCAATTCACTCGAAGAAAGCCATGCCATTAAGGCAGAAGTTGAAAAACTTTTGCATGCTCGTTTCATTTACCCTATTCCTCTCACTGATTGGGTATCGAATATTGTTCTTGTGATGAAAAAGCAAGGAATGATTAGGGTTTGCGTCGATTATATGGATGCAAATCAAGCATGTCCAAAGGACAACTACCCTACACCCTTCATCGACCAGATAATTGATGAATGTGCTGGATGCAAAATCTTTTCCTTCATGGATGGATTTTCTGGGTACAACCAAATCAATATCCGCCTGCAGGACCAGTCGAAGACTGCATTTATATGTCCATGGGGCACATCCGCATATTGTAAACTACCTTTCGGTTTGAAGAACGCAGGGGCAACCTTTCAGAGGGCAATGAACTACGCCTTCCATGACATCAAGCACATCGTTCAACCATATCTCGACGATCTACTGACTCATTCATGAAAGCAGACTGATCATCCACAGCATTTGAGAGCTATATTTCTACGTTGCCGACACTACAAGATATGACTCAATCCGCACAAGTGTGTGTTTTGTGCTGGTTCTGGTCGATTAATTGGTTTCGTAGTTTCTAAGGATGAAATTCGACTAGACCCATGTAAGGTTCAAGCAATCATTGACATGCC
This sequence comes from Pinus tabuliformis, assembly GCA_031772625.1. Lineage (NCBI taxonomy): Eukaryota > Viridiplantae > Streptophyta > Pinopsida > Pinales > Pinaceae > Pinus > Pinus tabuliformis. The sequence goes on from CM062807.1 coordinate 1,335,119,675, forward strand.
TCCACCTTCAAATTTGCTTCAGATTTAGAAATTCCAAGGGAAAGCCAACTTTCTAAGGAGGTTAATTCCAAATTAGGTCGAACTTGCTAAAGGTTATACGCGTCTTTTGAAAAAGGAAGTACCCTTCAACTGGGATTAGGTTGTGCAAGCTTCCTTTGATGCTTTAAAAGGTTCCCTAGTAAAAGCATCATTAATGTATGCTCCTAACTATCAAAAAAACTTTAACCTGTATCTCGCCGCCACAGATACAACCATAGCCATGGTTTTAGTACAAGAAGATAATGGAATAGAACAACTCGTGTATTATTTAAGCTGTAACTTAAATGATGCAGAAAGAAAGTACTCCTATGTTGATAATCTAGCTTTAGAAGCTGTTCAAGCAATATAGAGATCTCGACACTATATACTCTTTCGCAAAACTACCATTTTGTCAGATTGCAACCCTATGACCTACATTCTGTCGCGTCAATTACTAGGGGGAAAATATTCCAAATGGATAGCCATTTTGCAAGAGTTTGATCTGGAATTTACCAAATCCAAATCAAAGAATATCTTGTCTTCGCGGAGTTACTTTGTGACCTCCCATCATCATCCAACGATTTAACATCTAAAGCATCAATCATGGATGAGACTCTGTTTCTGATATCGTCAAGCGATCCATGGTACGGAGATATACTAATCTATCTCCAAACCCAAACCTTTAGGCCTAACACCTCTCACTCAGAATAGCGGTGTATTCGATACCAAGCTAAAGACTACATGATCGTTGATGATACACTTTACTGACATGGTGTTGATACAGTTCTACGAAGGTTCCTCATGCATGAGGAAGCTGAAAAGGTCCTGAATGATTTTCATTCAGGTGCGTGTGGGGGACATCTATCTGGTTACGCTACTGCACAAAAGATCTTACGAGCTGGTTACTTCTGGCCCACAATATTCAAATATTGCATAATTGCAGTCAGAAGTTTCCATGCTTGTCAGATTTTCGACCGCAAAACCAGATTACCACCTGCACCACTGCATCCAGTAGTTGTTGTTGGGCCATTCACCAAATGGGGCATTGATTTCATGACATGTAACCCCACCTCAGCCGGGGGGCATGGGTATATTATAGTCGTTGTCGACTATTTTACAAAATGGGCTGAGGCGATGCCTACATTAAACAACAGTGGCGAAACAACTGCTCTTTTCTTTTTCAATCATGTAGTCTCTAGATTTGGTGTTCCACAGGCTATAGTCACAGATCATGGATCACATTTTCACAATCACATGATGGTTGAATTGACTACCAAATTAGGACTGTCCTACGATAGTTCTACTCCATATTATCCGCAGGCTAACGGACAGGTTGAGGCAATCAAAAAAGTCCTGAAGCGCATGCTGCAAAGGATGATTAGAGTCCACAAACGGAATTGGCATTTAATCCTATACTCAGCTTTGTGGGCATATAGGACATCGGTGAGAAATGCACCCAGATTTATGCCTTTTCAATTGGTCTATGGTCTGGAAGCTGTCTTACCAATCTAGTGCGAAATTTCGTCCCTCAAGCTCACGATCGATCTACTCCCCGAAACTTCGGAAGAAGAGGCTCGTTTCTTGGAACTAATCCATTTGGATGAAACCCATCGTGATGCCACATTGGCTAACGAAGCACATAAGAAACGTGTCAAGGCACAATTTGACAAAAATATCAAGCCTCGTTTCTTCTCGGAAGGTGACCTAGTCTTGCTCTACGATCAGGACTATGATAAATTGGGAGCAGGTAAGTTTGAACCATTATGGATGGGCCCCTACATTGTTAAATGGGTATTGACAAAAGGAGCCCACGAGCTGGTTGATTACGACGGAATTCCATTGTCGCAACCTCTAAACAGGTTGTACCTTAAACGTTACTATGCTTTATTAAGTGTAGTGCGCTCTTTGTATATGTGCTTTTGTTACATTTTTGTTTTCTTTTAGATTTGTCATTTTGGTTAGGTAATCCTCTTTTCATTTTTTGTAGATGTCGGAATTTTTGGAATCATTTGTTGGGTATGCCGACAGAGCTAGTCGTAGTACGCGGAATCTATCTTCTGCAGCCTGGGCCATTTTTGCTCCAAGTGGCGAGTTAGTGAGTTTCAGGAGGATATGTATTGGGTGATCAACAAACAACATCGATGAGTATAGTGCATTGATTGAACTTCTCTCTGATGCCATTTCACATGGCATACACCGACTTGTTGTCAGGCTAGATTCACAACTCGTCATTCTACAGCTTACTGGTGTTTCTTCCGTTCGGAACCCAACTATTTACCGTATGTTCCTAAGAGTCAGGATTTTGGAAAGACAGTTTGATTCCATTCAATATCAACACATTTCTAGAAACTTAAACACATTAACTGATTCATTATCAAACTATGTGTTAGATAGACATTTGCAGCATCTGTAAAGAAAGCATTTTACATTAACATTTGCATCTGGATCGCATAACTTAACCAAAATAAAACTCCGAAAATCAAAAATATATAACTGTTTATAGTTTTTACAAAATGTTTTGTGTCTAAGAAAATATCGGTCATACAACCAAGAAACTCAAAAATTAATGCAGAAAAGCATCCTAGACTAATGATGTTGGTGATAAAATGTCACTGCCTGTGCAATCATGCACAAGAGCTAGGTCCATCGACTCAGCACGCCAGTAGTATGGCGTTGTAACCTCAGAGGTAACTCGTCGGTCCTCACATCCTGGATACCAAGAGTGAGGCCTTCGACCTAATCATGCAACACTACCAGGGTCTCCGCTATGTTCAAGTCGTGAAGGATAGCCCTCCCTATAGCCTCTCCTGCTGGAGCGTCAGCTACCGCCCATGGGCATGCCGCTGGTCACACTGGCCCAATATCTGCACACACATATGAGTTTGATTAGTCTTGATAACATTTAAAAACACAAAAACATTATAAAACTGATAAACAAAAATGTGGTCGAATCATTTTACCTATGGCACTCCACTATTCGCCAGCCGGTAACGCCAAATCTGGGTCGCCTCGGAAATCCATCCTGACATATGGATACTCCGCAAATACCATCTCTTGACGATTGAACCACTTGAAGAAGGCATCGGAGAAAGAAATCTGTGACTGACCAGCATGTCTGGCCATGAGATCAACCCACCTCTGCATCCGTGGTTCCCTCGGTGCTGGCAATCCTAGTGAAATGTACTGAGGCTGCATTAGTAGAATCCTCTCTAAGGAAAAAGCAGTCAAGATGGAGCCGTAGCCAAAGTTCTTGGATCTTCCATTCTTTACCTTGGAGAGCTTTTCTTTTATGACTGGAAGTACTGCCTCACACCAGTTGAACACCTTTATTTCCAAGCATTCCAGGGCATACTGCATATAAGATCTGTTGGACAAATGAAGAGCCGCGCTACCAGCCAATCTAGCAAAGGTAAATAAAATGGTCCTTAAGGGCCGATCAGTGACATCTCGGATGTTGATCTTGCCATCCCTGCTGGGCTGAGATCCATCTCTACAAAACTGGCGAATATAATCTCTCACAGATTCACCCCCACGGGCAGATCTTGATAGTAAGAGAGGGGCACCATGCCTCGATAACCCCATCAGAAAGTAGATGTCATCGACTGTCAATGGAATGGATTTGCCTCTAATCTATAATAACTGGTTGATCGGATCCCAAGCATCAAGAAAATACTGCAACAAACTGATTTGTTGCCTCATGCTAGATATGCAGAAGAATTTCAGCAAGTCACAGTTTCGTAATGCAGTAACTATACCCAGGTCATGTAAGGCAATCATGTCCTTTTCTTCATGTTCGCGTTCATGCCATGTGACGACCATCTTGATCCAACAAATATCTGAAGCACAGACAAAATATAAGTTAGGATCCAAATTTGAGTAAAAAATAGGCAAAAATTTCATGAAAAATCATTGTGCAAAATTTACCTTTTGCGCCCATCGCACCCTACCTTTGAGCAAGGTGATGCATACTGACTGGCCTGTGGACAGCTTAGTATGCATCGCTCCTTTCGATGTGGAACATGTGTGATGATGGGAGAATGAATTCGTCAAACCCCAAGGGCCTAGAAAAATGGGAAAACTTGCTCAAAATCAAGAAAGGATGGAATGAAAATGAAGGGCTCAAGGTTAGCTCCTACCTGGTCCTGACGGCATGGAGAATAGTCCACCGGATCTCCCGAAATTAGCTTATGAAATTTGAGAGGGAAAACCACTCTAGAGCTCCAAAATCCCAAATTTGAAATGAAATGGTAAAAATGAGAGGTAAAACTACTTTTTATGTTACTATTCATGTACTTCAAGTAAAATGTTAGTTTTTTAATTCATTTTTTGGGCATATATATGTATTTCTAATCAATTTGATGGAGCAATTGAGCAGGTTGAATGGCCGATGAAAGAATCTAACGTGTTAAAAGGTGAATTGAATGTCTTTGACTACTATTATGAGCAATGTTTCCACAAGATTCAAGCTCGTTAAAAAATAAACCTGCCACTGAGCATATGTTCCCCCAGAGTTCAAGCTCGTTAAAAAATGAAGTCACCTTTGGTAAATGTTAGATGATCCAAATAGCTCATTGCAAGAGTGTTTGGTTGTTCGGGTGTAAACTCTTGCAAAAACAATTATGTAATTATTTTTTCTGATTAATAAAATTACATGTCTGAGGACACTTCTGCCATTATTGTGGTATCAGAGCTCCAGTAATGCTGCAGTGAATGTGAAGAGGAGATTCCAGCTCTCCAAGTTTTTGGAAAACTCCATTAAATTGCTCAGCGAATGATTGGTATGAATTTGTTCAGTTTGATGTTCAAAAGAAAAGAAATTTTAGTATTTTAGTGATTTTAGATTTTTTTTTTAAATCTGAAAATCAGTTTTTTATTATCAAAAATGTCCCTTTGTTTTCTTTGGGAGAGCTACTTCAAGCTGAATATTGTGAACCAGCGCTATCTATTTTACATTCATTGAAGATTCTCACCGGTCCTTTTCACCGTGAGTGATTATTATTAGTTTGATTCAATTGCAAAGGGTAGAATTGATATTTCTTGCCTATTTTTTGTTGGAAGAAAAACTTAACATGAGCAGAGGAGTCATGTACGGTTCTGTGCAGTTGTTGCAAGGAATTTTGTTGTTTAGTGTTTTCAAGGTTTAACTGTGTGCATGCGATGTACATGGTCAAGCACAGTAGCTCAGAGGAAGGATCCACTGGATTTCTTTCCCATTGCTTTGCGTGCACAGAGGAGTTTTATAGCCGACTTTGATCTAGACCATTTTTCCCCTTAAATTTTCAGCGCATCTGTCTAAACGCAGAAGTGCAGCAAGCAATTTTAATACTCGGGCACAAAAAAAAATTTGGCAGAAAACAAAACGAGAATTGACAGCCAGGTGAGAAATAAGCGTGGGACCTGCCACCGCTTCGTGTATTGGGATCATCGTCTGTGCGCATCGCGTTTGAAAATTGGCTCACCGAATTTCTATTAAAGGCTGAACGAGGTCTGGAAGTTGATGATGCAGAGTGACCCCTTGCAGCTCTGAATGTGTTTCCGCCTTACAGAAATGCAGATCTGGCAGAAGAAATGAGGGACCTGGACATCAGTCGGGATGCCATTCGCGGAATTAATATTCAGACTTGACAAAGGAAGCAGTAGCCGACTCTAAAAAAAACCCGCATCAAATCTACATCAACAAACCATCAAACTGGAAGGATTGACCGAAACAGGCATCGTGTGAAACAGTACTGAAGAAAGACCTGCCTGTATGGAGTTGTCATTTTGAGAATTTCCATGGAACAGACCCTGCATGGAACAATGAATTTTTTTTTTTAATAAAGGTGCAATGTTAATGGAATTGCGGCACAATATTTGTTGTTATATATTAATCCCTCAACGCATTTGAAAAGTGTGCATTTACATTGCAGGTGAGTTTTGATTATGAAGCTATTCATTTAAACTCACATGAATAGTATTTGCACATAAAATGTTCATGGTTATTAAAAACACGTAAGTGGATTTTCAATGAGGGTATAAAGAGAAACGTTTTGGAAAGTTTATTTGTAAAGATAATGGAGGGATAAAATACTTGTAGAGAAATAAGGAGTGTTTCCATTTGCATTTGGAGCGATAAGGTGCATTACATTTTGTAAATTTGAAGAATATTTTGTGGAGATATAAGTGTCTTATTTTGTATTTGGAGTAATAAGGAGATTTTTATATGTAATTTGTAAATTGGAGAGATAAGGTGTGTTGGGTAATTTGTTTTCAAGAAGTTATTTTTTATTTTTCAATTGGGATCATCACATTGTAACTCAAAGTAATTTTACTTTGAGGGGGGTAATTTTTTACCAGATTGTGCAAAAGCACCATTGTAAAAGTCAAATTTTGAAAGTTGACTTGTAAAAATTTGAGAAATTGACTAGAGCCAAGTGCAAAGCTTAGTCAATTTTCTCCTATTTTGACGACTATTCGAGGGTCAAGGCCAAGCCCCGATAGTTCATTTTTTGCGTCATGTGTTGTTGTTGTGTTGCGCATCTTGTTTTTTTTTGGAGCTTGATTCATGGTGTGAAGTCTTAACACTACAATGTCTAAGTTGATTAATTTGTTTTCTGATTCCGACAAACTTGAAGGCATAAAATCTTACAAAACATGGCATCGTCTCATCGAAAGCACTCTCATTTACAATGAATTATGGTAGGGCATATGTGATGGAGATGTTAAGCCGAATAAACCCACAGATGCAGCTACTCTAGCAAAATGGGAAGTCAAGAATTCTAAAGCCTTAGCTCTTATTAAATCTTCTGTGAATGATGAAATGTATGTACATATAGAAAATGCTACAGACGCATGGTCTGCTTTGAAAACTTTTAAAGACCTCTTTGATACTCAGCCTGAATCAAAGAAAGTTGATCTACAATTAAAATTGTTGCAACAAAAATGAACTGAAGGAGGTGATGTTCTTGAATATATCTCAAGACTTAAGAATATTAGGCAGGAAATCATTAATGCTGGTTTTCTAGCAATAGATGATATTTTTATGGTAACAATTGTTATTGTTGGACTTCCTTCTTCCTACACACATTTTTTGGAGACTCTACAATTAATTGGGAAATTAGAGAAACTAAAGTTTGATGAGCTTTGTGAAATGTTGACTCAACATGATAAAACTTTTGGGAAGAAGAAGAAAGTTGGTGAAGATGTTTTTCTCACAGAGGCCAGCACTAGTAAATCATCAACAGATAGTTCTCGAGGCAGAGGCAGAGGGAATCAGAATCAAGCAGCACATAATGCACAAAGTCGAGGTCGAAGCCAAAGCAGAGGAAACAACTTTAACAGAGGCAACAGTTCAGGAAGAAGTAATTTTCAAGGTAGAGGAAACAACCAAGGAAGAGGCAATTTTCAAGGACAAGGAAACAATAATCAAGGTAGAGGACAATCTCAACATAGAAGTCAAAGTAGAGGCAGAGGACAATCTTCAGGAAGAGGAAGAGACTTAAGTCAAATTGTGTGTCGAAGATGTAACAAAGTTGGCCATTATGCTGAAGATTGTCGAACTTCACTTAATAAAATTCCCAAGTTTCAGCAGCATTCAGCGCAATTTGCAAATGATCAAGATGATGATAACTCAGAATATGTTTTTACTTCCTCGCCAGCATCACAACTTTCATCCCATCTTAGAAGTGACTATGAAGATGCCTAGATCTTGGATTCAGGGGCAACTCAGCACATGACTTGTCGACGTGATTTTTTTTGGAATTTTCAAGATTGCCAACTTAATTCCATTTTTCTTGTTGACGATACAAAACATACTCCTTACGGAAAAGGAGTAGTTAAAGTTTTTCTCCCTGGCATTGGAGAAAAGATGATTTCCAATGTATGGTATGTACCAAGTTTTAAGAAACATTTTCTCTCTTTAGTCACGATTCGACAAGCAGGACATCAGGTGATTATGGAAGATGGTTTAGTCAAGATTAATTCAGTCAAACAGAACTTGAAAACAGTCATGACAAGATATGAATATGGAAAACTATTACGAATGAAAGGGACAGTTATTCCAAGGAATTATGATTTTGCAGGGGCAATGACTACAGGTATTTCACCTGTAAGACTATGGCATGTAAGATATGGACATTTAAATTTTGAGAGTCTTTCTCAATTGCAGAAACAAGGAATGGTTAAAGGACTTCCCACTTTCAAAAGGGACAATGCAAAATGTGAAGCTTGCATTTATGGCAAACAAAGTCGAGAAAGTTTTCCAACAAGTTCATGGCGTGAAAACAGGCGGCTACAACTAGTTCACAGTGATGTTTGTGGACCACTACAAACTTCATTTGGTGGTTGCAAATATTTCTTACTATTCATTGATGATTTCAGTAGAATGACTTGGGTTTACTTTTTGAAGAACAAGTCAAAAGCATTTGAGAAGTTTAAAATTTTTCGCCAACTTGTTGAAAATGAAGTCAAAGAAAAGATAGGTACTCTTAGGACGGATAATGGGGGAGAATTCACTTCAAATGAATTCAAAACTTATTGCAGTGAAAATGGCATAAGACGACATCTTACTAATGTTTACACTCCACAGCAAAATGGAGTAGTCGAAAGAATGAATCGCACTTTGTTAGGAAAGGCAAGATCCATGTTAACTTTCAAGAGGTTAAGTCCAACATATTGGGCAGAAGCAATTCATATAGTTGTCTACTTAAGAAACATATCTCCAACTGCTTCTTTAGACGGAATCACACCTTATGAAGCTTGGTTTGGTTTCAAACCTCGAGTTAAACATCTTAGACTTTTTGGATCAGTATGTTATGCCTTAGTTCCAAAAGAAAAACGAACTAAGCTTGACTCAAGAAGTTTAAAATGCACAATGATTGGCTATTCTGATGAGAAGAAAGGGTATCGTCTTTTGACCAATGGAAAATTCATTGTGAGCAGGGATGTCATTCTCTCTCTCTCTCTCTCTCTCTCTCATTTTTTGTATAGATCAATTGGTTCAAAGCTATTTTAAAAGAGCAGAGGTCTTGGGTTCAAGCCTCCATTTTGTGGGGGCGGACTTTTTCATTTCCGCACATTCCCGCACTTCGTCGGCAACTTCAACTTTTTTTCAAAAAGCCATAACTTCTTCATCCGGAAGCCTTTTTCAGAGCCGTTTTTTTTAAACCAGCCTAATTTTTCGAGATCTATCCATTGGAACACTTACTTTCAGCATCTTCAGCTTCAGTTTTTTTTGAAATGGAAAGTCAATACCAAGTTACCCTTGACAGCACCAACTACTTCCAATGGTTGTCCTACATTGAGGATTTACTTAGAAGTAAAGGTCTCTACAGAATAGCCACAGGCCAAGAGAAAAAACCGAAGGATGAAGATAAGGTTGCTAAATGGGAAAATAGACAAGATCAAGCACGTGGTTTGATAGGGATGTCTATCTCTCCTGATCTTAGATTCCATATTGCAGAACTTGATACTCCTAATGAAGCATTGGAACAAATCACTAAAGTTTTTGGGATTAAAAATGAAATTAGAGCCCATCAACTTGAAAATGAGTTGCTTACATTGGACCCTAATAATTTTTCTTGCATTGAAGATTTCTTGTCCAAGTTCAAGACCCTTAGATATCTCTTGGAAAGTGTTAATGTTAAGAAAGAAGATAGTAACCTTATTTATTCCATCCTTACTAAGTTGGGACCATCCTACTCTGTATTTGTTTCCACCTTCCATTCTACAAGAGAAGCCTTCATTTATCAAGGAAAAGACTACAAGCCCCCTTCCTTTGACTCTTTTTGTGATTCTTTAATAAGAGAACAAGAAAAACTCTTACACCTTGGTCTTCTTAATCTTGGAAACTCTTTCAAGAAAGCGTTAGCCGCCCAGCAGCAACCAAATTCAAAGAATCCTAAGAAGTCATATCCTAAAAAGAATGGTCCTAAACCAAACAAGGGTCCTAAGCAATTTCAGCCCCAAAATGAAAAATCATTTCAACAAAATGATAAGACAAATAAAAACAAAGGGAAGAAGACTAATAGACATTGCAATTTTTGTAATCGAGATGGCCACTTAGAATCAAAATGATGTAAAAAGATGGAAGCTTTGGAAGCAGCAATGAAGAAGCATAACATCCATTTGGGGCAATCTTCAACTTCAACTTCATCTTCAGGAATGGCACTTTCTGCATGTGGTTGTCAAGCATCTCGGTCTGGCTATGCATTAAATGTATCTTCTTCTTCTCATTCTCATGAGTGGCTCATTGATTCTGGAGCTTCTTATCACATGGCCAAAAACAAAGCCATGTTTTCTTCTTTAAATGATTGTAACACCAAAAATATATATGTTGGTGATGATAGATCTCTTAATGTTGTAGGGACTGGAACTGTTCATCTAGACAATGGTCAGTTTAATGATGTATTATGTGTTCCAACCTTATCCTGCAACCTTCTATCTGTATATCAGATAACTCATTCAGGTGAAGGTAAAATCGTTGAATTTTCACCTCATGATGTTGTAATCAAGGACTTAAAAGATCCTAAACAGATTTTGGCTACTGGCATTGCTGATGATTCTACAAGGTTGTATAAGTTTCACAACTTTGGGTCATCAAATCTTCCCTCAGTATTTGTTGCTCATAACGATGAAGTGAGCAAACTTTGGCATGAGCGATTTGGTCACTTAAACTATCGCTCCCTTCAGCATCTATGTAAATAAAATATGGTGACAGGTCTTCCTATGGTATCTTGCAGAGATGGTGTTTGTTCCGGATGTGTACTCAGAAAACATCATCGGGACAGTTTTGAAAAACGTGCCTCTTGGCACGCCTCAGCCCCTTTACAGCTTGTGCATAGTGATTTATGTGGTCCACTTCCAGTTGTGTCATTCTCTGGTTGCAAGTATTTATTAACTTTCATTGATATTTCTCCAGACGCACTTGGGTATACTTCTTAAAACTCAAGAATGAAGTATTTAACACTTTTTTGGCCTTCAAGGCCTTTGTTGAAAAACAATCTGGACATCAAATTCTTAAGTTAAGATCTGATAATGGCGGAGAATATGTTAAAAACACATTCATCAACTATTGCACTGAGAATGGAATTCAAATGCAACATACTGTTCCATATACTCCACAAAAAATGGTGTAGCTGAAAGGAAGAATCGCACCTTAAAGGAAATGGCTAATTGTATGTTACAATCTAAAGGACTTGGTCTTAGTTTTTGGGTAGAAGCAATTAACTGTGAAAATTATATAATAAATCGCACTCCTACTAAGGCTTTAAAGAATATCACTCCAGAAGAAGCATGGAGCTCAATCAAACCAGATGTAAGTCACTTTCGTGTTTTTGGAAGTGAAGCGTGGGCCCATATTCCAGATGAAAAGCATAAAGCTTTAGAACCTAAGAGTGAAAAATGTACTTTTCTTGGATATTCTGAAGATGTCAAAGGCTATAGACTTATTCCATTTAAGTCCAAAAATGTTATCATTAGAAGAGATGTAAAATTTGATGAAAATATATCGGCCTGCGAGCCTAGTCCGGCAGATGTGCCACCTCTCCCTATCTCTTCTACCTTTGAAAACATTTCTTATTCAGATGATGAAAGTGAGGATGACAATCCTCCCCCACCATCTCAGGATCCTCCTTCAGCTCCTGAGCTTCAAAAATGGGTTCGTGCTACTCGAGATGCAGCAGGTGATCTTACCGGTGATCCTACAGATCAGCGATGCACACGTTCTCAGTTCGAGAGAGCCTATTCTTTACTGGCTCAAGCTCCAGTAAATTATGATCCTGACACCTTTGCAGAAGCTTCAGGCCATCCAGATTGGGAAGCAGCTATGAATGAAGAATATCATTCATTGTTGGCAAATGATACATGGGATCTTGTTCCTCTACCAAAGGGACGAAAACTTGTTAGATGCAAATGGGTTTACAGAACCAAGTATGGACCAGATGGGAAAGTTGATAAACATAAAGCTCGTCTTGTTGCTAAAGGTTTTTCACAGGTTGAAGGCATTGACTACACTGAAACCTTCTCCCCTGTTTCCAAAATGAACTCTATCCGCCTTGTGCTTTCCCTTGCTACCTCGTTCAAATGGGAAGTCCATCAGATGGATGTTAAATCTGCCTTCTTGCATGGAGACTTGCATGAAGAAATCTATATGGAACAACCCATTAGCTTCATACAAATAGACTCCAGCCTTGTATGTCGACTTAATAAATCTCTTTATGATCTCAAGCAAGCTCCTCGGGCTTGGTATGCCAAAATGGATAGCTTTCTTTTAGAATCTGGCTTTTCTAGGTGTCATTCTGACAATACTGTATACACCAAGAAAGTGGGCACCTCTCTTCTCATCCTTGTTCTTTATGTTGATGATCTTATCCTTACTGGTAGTGATCCCAACCTTATAAACCATGTGAAGTCCAGCCTTAAAAAGAAATTTGAAATGACAGACTTAGGACACTTACACTATTTTCTCGGTCTTCAAGTCTTGCAATCCAAGGGGGTATTTCCCTTTCCCAGTCCAAGTATGCTTGTGATATTCTACATCATTTTCACATGGAAGACTGTAAGCAAACCCCTTCTCCCTTTCAGTCTGGAGTCAAACTTTCAATCACTTGTACTTCTCCTGAAGTTGATGCTACATTATACCGTCAACTTGTAGGAAAACTCTTGTATTTAACCCATACTCGTCCTGACCTTTCCTTTGCTGTTGGCCTTGTTGCTCGGTTTATGCAAAACCCCCGTGAAATTCATTGGAAAGCAGCTAAAAGAATACTTCGTTATGTTCGAGGTACAGTTCAGTTTGGGATTCATTACAGTGCCGAAGCAGCTCCTCTATTGGTTGGTTTCACTGATTCTGATTGGGCTAGTGACCCTGATGATCGGAAGTCCACTGCCGGTTATGTGTTCACTCTTGGTTCAAGACCTATTACATGGGCTTGTAAGAAACAAGCTGCCATTTCACTTTCATCAGCAGAAGCAGAGTATCGTGGTGCCATAGAAGCTAGTAAGGAAGCCTTGTGGCTTCGTCAGATCCTGTCAGAATTTGGCTTTCAGCAGCAGCATCCGACTACACTTTGGTGTGATAATCAAAGTGCCATTCAGCTATGCAAAGATCCAGTTCAACATCAGCACAGAAAACACATTGAACTGCACATGCACTTCATCAGAAAGCTCATTCACGACCATGTTCTTGAAGTGCAATATTGTTCAACAGATGATCAAGTTGTAGACATCTTCACAAAGGCTCTCACAGAGGTGAAGTTCACTAAACTTCGATTTATGGTTGGAGTTTAGGAAGTTGTCACTAAGGGGGGATAGGCTCTAGTGCCTCCTTCCTTCTCCTATTGTGTCATATTTGTAAATCCTTCAATCCTATCCCAAGTTGTTCTTAAGGGGGGATGTTAGGATATTCCGACACATAGGAAATAGTTAAGTACAACTTGGTCTAGTATAGAGTTAGGTATAGAGTTAGGTAAAGTGTGTTTCTTTACCGTTGTACATTTTGTAACTTACAATCTGACGGTCACGATATGTAGTGATCCGACGGTTCATTCTCTCCTCGGTATTACCGACACTTGATCCGTGGCTTGACACCCGATTGGTCCATGAATTCTATTTAAAGCGCATGGAGGGTCATTTGTAGGGTAATCCGTGCATGAGAGAAGCTTATGTAAATTTTCATTCTTTGATTAATAAATTGCCTGAAGTGGCCGCGTTGGCTCAGGCCGTGGACTGTTTCCCTCTTTGAGGGTTTTAACCACGTCAAAAATACTGGTGTATTGATCTGTGATCTGGTTGTGAGCGGTGTCCTTTTGGTGTTCTTTCTGAGGAACTTACCCTGTAAATTCCTACATCAACAACATCATCTGGGTCTTCTAGCAGTTCATCCACATCTCCAAGTAGCAGCAATTCTTCTGACAGTGATTCTCCACACTCTTCACCTGAATGACGAACATCAGTTTATATTAATACTCTTTACAATGATGGAGACTTTGCAGAAGCACAAACAAGTGAGCACCAACTACCAAAATGAGCAGTTCAACTTTTGAAAGATGTAAAGCCTGATGAGCAGAATAAAACAGGCACCAGATGGGCACATAGAAGTGAAGGCAATTTTGCCTTGATAGCAAATGATTTTACTGAACCTTCCACATACAAAGAAGCAGTAAAACATAAAGAATGGCAATAGGCTATGGTTGAAGAATATCAAGCAGTAATTAATAACAACACTTGGAAACTTGTTGATTGTCCAGCAAATGTTAAACCCATAGGATGCAAATGGGTTTACATAATTAAGTATAATCAAAAGGGAGAACTTGAAAAGTATAAATCACGACTTGTTGCAAAAGGTTTTGCGCAGCAGGAAGGCATTGATTATGAGGAAACTTTTGCTCCTACAGCTAAATGGAACACCATCCAATTAACACTTGCATTGGCCACTCAAAAAGGATGGAAATTTCATCAAATGGATGTGAAAAGTGCTTTTCTCAACGGAGATTTACAGGAGGAAGTGTATATGACCCAACCGCCAGGTTTTGAAATTGAAGGACAAGAACATAAAGTCTGAAAATTGATTAAGGCTTTATATGGATTAAAACAAGCTCCCTGAGCTTGGTATGCAAAGATGGATGACTACCTTAAGAAAGTTTGTTTTCAATGAAGTGAATCTGATGATACTTTGTATGTGCGACAACAGGGAAAATATCTGGTAATTCTTGTTATGTATGTAGATGATTTGGTCATTATTGGCAACCATGATGATCATATTGCACAGGTGAAAAAGGAGTTACATGCAGGTTTTAAGATGACAGATTTGGGATTACTTCACTACTATCTTGGAGTTGAAGTCTTCTAACATCCACACCATATTTTCATTTCTCAAAGTAAGTATGCAGTAGAGGTTCTTCAATGATTTGGCATCTAGGATTGCAAGCCCGTTCTCACCCCCATGGAGCAAAACTTGAAACTTTCAAAATTTGAAAGGGGGGAAAAGGTGGACAGTACAACTCACAGACAGTTGATTGGCAACTTGATTTATTTGACAAATACTCATCCTGATCTATCTTATGCAGTCAGTATTCTTTCACGTTTTATGCAGGAACCATGAGACAACCACTGGAATGCAGCCAAAAGAGTTCTTTGATATATCCAAGGAACAAAAGATTTTAGTCTTCTTTACACAAAGACTAAAAATTTTGTACTTGGTGGATATTCTGATGCCGACTTTGCTGGGAGTATTGATGATCGAGCATCAACATCAGGTTATTTAATGAACATGGGGTCAGCAGCAGTATCTTGGAGTTGTAAGAAACAAGCTACAGTGACCACTTCTTCAGCAGAAGCAGAGTACATTTCAGCATGGGAAGCAGCATGTGAAATTGTTTGGTTGCGCAGAATTTTGCAGGACTTGGGAATGCCTTAGACATAAGCTACATCATTATTCATTGACAGCCCGTCAGCCATCAAACTTGCCAAGAACCCAGTTTTTCATTCAAAGACAAAGCATGTGGACACCAAGTATAATCATATCAGATCACTCATTTCCAAAGATGTCCTCAAGCCAGTTTATTGTCCTTCCGAAGATCAGATCTCTGACATTTTCACAAAACCACTTGGCAGAATAAAATTTACTAAGTTTAGGGATGAACTTGGTATCTGTTGTAATGTATCTTTGGATCATAGGGGGGAATGTTAGATGATCCAAAAATACAATTTTATCATAGGTTATAAAATTAGAATAAAATAATTATTAATTTAAGATATTAAATTAATAATTATTATTCTAGAATGTTTAATTATTTAATGGAGACTTTTAGAATTAGCATATTGTAGTAACTAGATATGACTCTCCAAATGTGTCGTATCTTAGGCTATATTTTAGGAGATTTGTTAGCTAGTTGGTTTGAATAGAATTTATTGTAAATGGACACTTGTTATTTAATAAGTGATCCATTATTAAAGGTAGTTATGACATGGAGCTTATAAATAGCTCATTGCAAGAGTGTTTGGTTGTTCGGGTGTAAACTCTTGCAAAATCAATTATGTAATTATTTTTTCTAATTAATAAAATTACGTGTCTGAGGACACTTCTGCCATTAGTAAATAACCTTCGTGATTGCCATTCTATCTGCCTTTTGAACCTTGGTTGTGTTTCTACCATCACCTCCATTCTTTTGTCCGATCATATGCTTCCACTTGATTGTTTACCTTTTTGAGGAACAGCTGTGATGAGTGGTTCTGTTAGCCACCCTCTTCACATTACCATGTTTTGAGAAGTTCCAAGCTTACCCGAAACCAGTTGCTACCCTAAAATGCCACTCGTTCCTAAAAAGCGAGTCTCCTTTAAACTCTTTTTAGACTCGTTAAATATGAAAAGATTGTCGAGCTATTGGCATTTCCAGCTCGTTAAAGTAAATGGAAGCGCCATCCCTCCTATACATTTTAATCTTTTTGGACCTGAGGGATTACTCCACAGAAAGATCAAGCGCTTGTCTTTTTCAGCTCGCTAAAGCGATCGAAAAGTCATCCCTTGCGTATTATTTTAATATTTTTCGGACTCAAGGGATTATGCTACGAAAAATAACTACTAGAGTTTCCTTTTCGTCCCTTTCAAACTCTCTAAACATGAAAAGGACCGAGTTTTCCTTGTCATTAAACTCGTTAAAACAATAGTGACAAACTTGTCCACCCAGACAAGAATGAGTTTCACTATCGCTAGGCTCACTAAAACATAGCGATAGGTTTGCCCAAAGGGCAAATTATAGAACAAGCATATGTTATTGTCCTCAAGCTTGACAAAAATAAAGAGGTACTGGTCAGCAATTACTGGGGAAAAAGGGAAGAAAACTTGAAGAATTTTATTGGTAGCAGTTCGCTCTTGAACATGACACTTTCACTCCATCACCATGATTGAGTTGGGTTGGGTTATTCCGTTCACCAGTGATATCACCATTGGTCCTCCGTACCATCCATCTTTTGGGGTTAACGCTACCAATCCATCTTATTGTCACTGAGATGTTCAAGAGAAGTCATTCAAAGAATTCACCATCTAGTTAACGCCTCATCCACTGCAATACCTTCACCCTCCATTTTTCATGACTCCCATTCCTGAGCCTTGTATCATCAGATCGTTTTCACCTCTAGAAAATCATTTACTTTGTTTTGTGTCGTAGATGTGGGATACATTAAGGCCCTCATATGACGGGTCACTTCTTGTCGACATCAGCTCATTATCCAAGAAGTTGACTTAGAAACAACCCTTTCAGTACTTTGAAGCTTGCATGCCTCAATGGCAAGTTTCTCACTTCCGGCGACAGGTTTACATCAATGGCCTTTGACCGAAAGATTTTGCGTGGTGTTCGACATCAGATCATATATTCACACCACGTGAATTGTACTATAGTACCTTGAGGGCCATTATCATTATCGATGATTCCTCTCACATCTGTTAATAGTTTACACTATTAGCTGGCAATCAGGTGATGTCTTTCCATGTTTGACTTCAAGACATCTTTTCACATGGATCGACTTGTACATCGGGCGAAGATTGAATGAGTTTGAAGACCTCGGATCTAGTTTCATCCATCCAGGCTGCGATATATTCAACAATATAAAGACATCAAATGTACACAGAAGCTGCACAGATGATCATCCAAGCTAAGGGATCATGACTCTACATATAAAGAATCACCAGTCTGCAATTGCAAACGGTTAGTTGTCTTATGTACATGAAAATGAATTTATAAAGCTGAGCATGCGAATGCCTGCCTCAGCTAGATCATGAAAATAATATAATGATGATGTATTGTATTGTATCTTATACAATTCACCTTCCAGTTCGAATACCTCGAATCCTCATGATAAAGCATTTCACCCGACATCAAAAGATTTATGACTTCATGCTTTAGGGGGCAACAATTATAGACATATTTGGGCACTACAACCCCAATCTTATATGTCGATAAACCAAAGGCTCTTTAACCCCTAAAAGTGTTGTTTCATACCCTAAATGATTATATTCAACTGATTACATCATTCCCCAGAAGTTCCACCTGAAAAGCCACTCAGAACTGGCCAAAATTGGATCATACTGACTGCTCCACTAGCTAGGTGCGATGCATACTGACTCCTACACTAGCCAGGTGCGATTCATACTGACTCCTACACTAGCCAGGTGCGATGCATACTGAAGAGACCTTCTGTGGGGTGCGATTAGCGAGAATGGACAAATGGCTGAGACAGTTTGCTAAGTGGATGCTCATGGAATCTTTTAGAAACTTCTCCTATGACACTTGCCTCTCCGAATTCGCCCAGGGATGAGTAAGAGGTCAATGAAATCTCGAAGTGGAACCAAGAACTATGAGTGGAATGACACTAATCAAAAACCCAGAGATGACTCATACCTTTGCAAACATCTATAAATGGATCCCTCATCTGAGAGATCTAGGGGCTGGAATTTTGTAATTTGTAAGGAAGTGCTGATAGTTTGTCTTTGAGAAGGAACATTGTGTTGTTGGGTGATCTTGCTTTTCATGAGGTGAAGAGGGATCTGATGCTGGATCAGACAGCTGGGTTGTAATTTTCCCTTCTATTTTAATAAAGTTCTTTGACTTTTCCTCCATACAATCGTGTATTTGTGAATCTTGTTATTTGTGAATGCAATTGTATGTTCAATGTATTTCTAATTCTACATTGTTTTATGATATTATAGATCGAGATGCTTTGATGGTGTTTTGTTACTTTGTCTCTACAGGTATTCTCTAAGCGGAACAAGTAGGAGAGGAGTTGCAAACTCTATCAAGGAGGAGAGAAATCAAGCAAGGAGTTAAGTGGAAGATCTAGATTGGTCCCTTTGCTTCTCTCTTATCTATCATACATAAAGGAAATCGCAAATTTCTTTGATTGTTTGTTTCTAATATAGCTGCCAATCTTAGTGGGACTAGCAGATCGAAAAGACACTAGTTTTCCCGGAAATAAGGAACTCGAAGATCCAGAGGAGGAGGAGCATCTCTTCCACTCCCAGATGTGGGTAAAGGGCTCCCCGCTATAGTTCATTTTTGACAATGGGAGCCAAAAGAGCCTCATTTTGGCAGAGGTCATGAAGCAGCTGGGCTTACTGACCACAACACATCCACAACCGTACACCATCGGGTGGCTTCACCAAGGACAGTCTCTTCGTGTGAGCTAGCAGTGTCGCCTTCCATACAACATCAAGCCCTTCACAGATGAGGTATTGTGTGACATTGCTCCCCTTGAAGTTTGTGATGTATTATTAGGACAACCATACTTGTGGAAGCGACATGCTATGTATGAATCAAGGCCTTGTGCTATTATTGTTACTTTGGGAAAGAAGTTGTACAGGATATTGGAGTTAGCACCGCCTACCACCATCTCTTTGGTTACTGCAAAATAATGCAGTAAGCTCATTTCCAAAACTGGGAAATTTTTTTCCTGATGATACACCCTCAAGGAAAGAAGAAGATGATGGCAATGACCTCCAGACAGGGCCCCTCTGCACGACAACTACAGATGGACAAGATCGTGGAGGAGTATGAGGACATCTTCACCTCCCCTGCAGGGGTTCCTCTGCACTGTCAGGTCAAGCATTCCATCGATCTAACCCCAGGTGCACCACTGCCCAATGGACCAATCTATCAGCACTCCGTTCTTTAGAACAATGAAATCAAGAGGTAGATTCAGGAGCTGCTATAGAAATTTCACATCCATCCGAGTTCTTCGCCTTGTGGGAGCCCAATCATGTTGGTACAGAAGAAGGATGGGACTTGGAGACTCTGTATTGACTATCGGGTGCTGAACAAGATCACTGTCCATAATAGGTACCCGATCCCATGGATTGATGACCTCCTGGACCAACTAAAGGAGGAAAAATATTTCAACAAGATCAATTTGAAGTCAGGATATCACCAGGTACCAATCAAACCCTCCGATGTGTGGAAGACTGCCTTCAAAGCCAAGAAGGGCCTTTTTGAATGGTTGGTTATACCTTTCGGATTGACGAATGTTCCTGCAACCTTCATGAGGCTAATTAATGACATCTTGTGGCCATTCATCAACTCATTTGTAGTGGTATACTTGGATGACATCCTGATCTTCAGCCAGAGTTGGGAAGAGCACCTCCACCACATCCGACAGGTTCTCCAAACACTACGGCAACACAAGTTATGTGCCAATTTGGAGAAATGCACTTTTGGCATGACCCAGGTTTAGTATCTAGGATACATTGTTGATGAACAGGGGGTGCATGTGGATCCATCCAAGATCCAAGTCATTCGGGATTAGCCATCTCTAACCACTCTGACAGAGCTCTGTAGCTTTCTAGGTCTTGCCAACTTCTACCGCAGGTTCGTTGTTGGGATTATCTCATATCACTTGGCCCTTGAGTCAAGTCACCAAGGGAGGAGTGAAAGAAAAATTCTTTTGGTCTGAATCTCAACAGAAGGCATTCATAGAGTTGAAAGATCGCCTCTTCTCGGCACCAGTGCTCGCATTACTAGACATGCAACAACCATTTGAGGTCAAGATAGATGCCTCTGACTATGCTATTGGGGCAGTCCTTACTCAATACAAGCATCCAGTGGCATATCACAGTGAGACACTTTCAGACACAGTCCAAAAGTATCCCACTTATGACAAACAGATGTATTCCATTGTGTAGGCCTGCTGACAATGGAAGCATTACATTTTTGGGAAGGAAATGGTCATCCACACAGACCACCAACCCCTGTAGTTCATATAGACCCAAGGGAAATTGCAGAATGATCGCCATCAGAAGTGGTCCACATACTTGCAACAGTTCCATTTGAATATCAAGTATAAGAAGGAAAGCACCAATAATGTTGTAGATTGCCTCAGTCGACCACCGATCATGGCGTTAAACACCGTGCTCAAACCTTGTGGGAATGAGACTTTTGATTGGCCACTTCTCTACAAAAGCGACCCAGAATTCAGCCACACATACCAGACACTCTTGGAGGGTTAGCATGTTCCATATTTTCACCTCCAAGATGCCTTGTTATGCCACCTGGGTCACCTTTGTGTCCCTTCAGGTGAGCCTGCCAAGATGATTTGGGAAGCACACTACAGTCGGGCTGCTGGGCATTTCAGGGTCGAGAAAACGGTGGCAGTACTACAGAAGTACTTCTATTGGCCGAATCTTCGATAGGATTTCGGGAAGTACATCAGATCACGCACTATAAACTATAAACTATAGACTATAGATGAAGCTTGAATTTAGCCAGATAGCCTTCCAACTGCTCTTGCTCTGCAATTACAAAGTAGATGAATGTTGCTTCTTTCAATCTCCGATTTAGTTTATGATTTGAACATCTGACTTAAAAGAACTGTAGATTCCATGTTGGTAGCTCAATAACCTCCTAAGATCATACCCCTGTACTTTGTTCTTCACTGTTGATAATAGCTCAGCTTAACTCACTGAAATTAGCTGCAAATTTGAGCCAAAACCTCCCTTAGTTGCGCTCCCTGGCCCATCGCACTGTCTGTAACTGGAAGCCAGTATGCATCGCACCTCCCAAGTGTAGCAGGTGAGATGCATCCTCGTTTCTGTGAAGCACAGGTGCGATGACTGAGTAATCCTATTTCTCTCTTTGAAATTTGGGTTTTTTGTCTTTGTTTTCAGCTCTATTTAGTTATTTTGTTGCTTATGATCAATATCTCATTGCTGAAGCCTCCTTCCTTTACATTTTTCAGCCTCCATTGATTAGGATTAGTGAATTTTTTTATGTATTTTTCTATCATTTACGATTATTCGTCAAAAAGCTGCTTAAATCGAACTATCATTTTGGTGCAAAAAGTGTCATAGCTGTCGTTTTGTGTCAAAAAAGAGAAGTGTCATAAAGTCTTCCTTCTCTAGATAGTCGATTGAACTTTTTGTCATGTATTTGATTTGAATTGTTAATATTTGAAGTTTCGAAAGCATCTTTCTATTTGAAATTGAAAAGTGTCATTTAGTCTTCCTTTCATTTTGAAAAGAAATTGTCAAAATGTCGCTTTGAAGAAAATAGTTCAGATCTATGCTTAGTTTTCCTTTTTGGAATTATTCACATTAAGGGAACGAAAAAAAAAATACATACATTTGCATTTGCATTTAGACTGTGTGTGGAAAATGATTTAGGAAAAGTGCATTTAGTGTGTGCTCTTTGCTCTTTGTTTGAAAGAATCGTAATCTTCTTTCCTTAGTAGCTAGGATTTTCATTGCTAAAAATAAACAATGATTGTTTATCATTTTAGATTGCATATTTAGGAATTTTACATCTACATCATGTGGTGAACCTTGAAAGAAAAACTTCTAAACAAGATCAACTCTAAAATAAATCTCAATGAACTTAACAATGCTTTGGAACCTAACGCAACACATCTAGAGGTCTAGGCTAGAGACGTGTTCCAGCATCGTAAAATCTAGTAACTATCATTTTCATCGAAGGTTGGGTGATTCCTCCTCTTTGATACGACAAGTTCTAGCACAGACTTGTTCTCCTCGTACCATTGAGTATATATTGGGAGACCACAATAGGCTTATATCCTTTATCCATAGGAAGCCATGTCTACCACCCTATCGATCACAATGCACTGAACACAGCATTCGGGAAGATTGACTGCCGTACATAAGTCCTTGGTAATTTCTCTTTAATTTACCACCAAGGTGTATATTGTAGTTTTGCAATTGGTTTGGTAATCCCTCTGTCTAGATTTCCTGAGTAGTCACTTTCGTTCCTTTTCGAATCCTTAAAAGGAAAGTTCCATCTAAGCACTTGTCACTTCAGGCTCATTAAAAATCGTAGGAGACTAGAGTCATCTTTAGCTTTTTCTCGACTCTTAAAAATTGAAAAAGCAAAGTTGCGTCAAAGCATCATTGAAATTTATTTAATACGGAAGAACATTTTCCCCCTTAATTTTGAGTTGATCAAGTAATCTGCAATCGTGGAAGAAAGTCAAACAAAACCCCATCATTCGCGGAGACTAGCGAGTCAACCGTCTTTGACTCTGGAAACAAAACCATTCCGGGCAAAACAGTCTCGTTTAACTGAGTCCCACTCACCTGATTTGTTTGAAACTTGTGTTTCAACATCGTCAGAGACTACAGTTACTCCGATCATTTCTAGTACATCTGCCTTTACAGAAGAAGCTCTGCGGTTACAAGAGGACATTAGAACTGATCCTAGTGTAATGGTAGACACTTCTATACCTAAGACAACTCCATCTATAGTTGAACCAGAGACTGAAATTCACTTACCTGAACATCTGGGAGTTCCAGAATTCAGAAGGTGTCACCCCTCCAGTATCTGTCACTGCAGAGGCTATACCTTCTTCAACTCCAGAAATATTTTACGGACCTGGCGGTCTACCTCTTCCACCTGGACTGATTGCTATAGAAGAGATAGTAGAGGATCTTCCATCCAGTACTCCATTGCATTTTGGAACTGTGATCCACTTATATCCTTCTATTCCTGAAGTTAGTTCTTTTAATCATCCTTCTTCGCAAGTTCCTGTCGAATCACTAGGAAATCTTTTGGATAGACTAAATATGTCTAAACAACCATCAACATCTAGGACTGTGTCATCTGATACAGCCACATCAGAACTTCCTGATGTTGTTCCTACAATGTTTTCTGGTATACCATCTATTCCAACTAGTTATCAATCACTAGCTGGAGTCCACTTAGGGACTGTTTCAACGACATGGTCTATTCCTATTTGTTCATCCGGAGTCTCATCTAGAATTTCTTATGTTGAAACTTAACAAATTGATCCTGTGTGCCAATACCAATTTTGGCAGACTAGTCTTCAAGGACCAATTTATCCTTTGACCACTAGAATGCTGCCATATGGAGGGCAGTATGTTTTTTCATTGTTCCCTCCTGGAGAACAACCATATGAGAGTTTACAACAAAATTCAGGTCAAACTGGAATTACATCCAGCGGTTGGGTACCAATACTGCCTCAACAACCAAGGGTTGTATATTCAATGCAACCAGCCCAACCTGTGTCAAATATTCCCACTACACCTGCTATTGTGACTATGTCGCAAGTACAAGCACTGCCTGTTGTATGTCAACCTCAAGTCTCTCAGGTTGCAATACAACAGCCTCTTGTCTCTACAACTCAATCACAACCTCAGGTTAGTGCTTCCTTACCTAGAACGACTCAGGCTCAAATGGGTACTATCACTTCGCATCTTGGTCAATCATCCAGTATTGGGCAACAACAAATGGTCCAACAACCATGGCTGGTACAATATCAACAACCGCAATTCCAGCAAACTTACTGAGGACCTGAGCAACAAGGCTTTGTAGGTAATGGGCAACCACATTTTCAAAACGGTTATCAACAACCATACTATAATGGTTATGCCCATCAACCTTATCAAAGTTACCAGCATCATATACATTATGCTGGTATGCAAAGACCTACTGCTCAGGCGATCCCATCTTATCCTGGGTATGCTTCACCAAACCTGAATCAACAATTGCCTTTTGTAGCAACTCTAGAATTACCAGATTTGAACCGGCTGACGAATGATCCAATTGCATACGCCCCTTGGTGGCCGGCAATTCCTTATAAACTTCCCTCAATATTCCTAAATTCAATGGAAATCCAGGTGAAGATCCATCGAATCACGTAATGAATTTTCATTTGTGGTGCTCATCTAACACCTTGAATGATTATTCAATTAGGCTTCGCCTTTTTCAGTGAACGCTAACTGGTCCAGTAGTGAAATGGTATATTGAATTGCCTAGAGCTTCGTTTGATAACTTTAGCACCCTTGCCACTACTTTTCTAACCCACTTTTAGTTACCCATAAGGTACGAAACGGGGATGGAACTCCTTACCAACTTTAAAAAGACAACAACCACTCACATATTTGATCATATTCATGAGTGGTGACGTCGTCATCAAATGGTAAAGATGTATGTTCCTGATCAACTTCTAGCTGAGTGGTTTATTAAGTCATTATTACCTTCTATTATTGAAGATGTGGCGAAGGGAGGAGTTGTCACTGAAGAGCAAGTCATTGCTCGTGCACAATATTTAGACTTGATCTATACTCAGTCTGGCATGCTCTACGACAAAATTCCTAACGCTCCTAGACCAGAATTTTCCGTTCCTCCCCCTCCTAAATCAAACAGGGACTCTCATGCCGGCGATGGCGTGATCGGTACCTCAAGTACGCAAACCGCAAAGGCTCCATTTGGTAAAGCCCTTGCAGTTTCTAGTCAAAAAGTAAATGATAAACCTCTTGCCTTGGAAGTTAATGCCGTGTACTCTGACAAGGGCAAAAAATCAAAAGCAACCAGGGGGCAAGAAGAAAGGGAAAAATAATAGGAAGAAACAGGAAAATTCAACTCCTGAAAAATCTTCTAAAAACCCTATTGGGCAAAAGAAGCTTGGTTAACCATGTTTCATATGTAATGAGGACCATTGGACGAAAGATTGTCCACATCGAGCTGAGGTTGCGAAATTCCTAAAACCTTCAACGACCTTGGCAGTGTTGACTGATCCATTTCCGAACCCAAAAACTAATCTGGTTGCTATGGATCATGCTTCCCCATCCCAAGTTCTTATGTTATCCATCTCGAAACAAAAAAATGATGCTTTGATATCGACAAGGAATAAATATTATGGGAATCCACAGTCGTCGAACAACAAGGCTACAGATCAACCCAGTAGTTCAACAACAACCTCACAAGAAGTTGTTCCACCCATCATTCCTGAATTAACTATAAAGCTGCCAAAGGGATTAGTACATAAATCAATACTTAATCCTCATGCTGGAGTAGCACAGAATTATAATATAGTGGATGATTTGGCTCAATTGCCATCCGCTATGTCGACACTTGAAGTACTACAGAATTGCCCCTCCCAAAAACAGGCTTTGTTATTAGCAGTAGGTGGGATTGATCCAGCGAATTCCAATCTTGTGGCCTTTAACCATAAAGGATACGAACCTTAGTTACTAGCCCAACTCGCTTTCCTTATACAGGTAAAAGCCCTCAATAAAACTATTCATCAAACAATCATTGATGAGGGAGCATCTACCCGTATTATGTCAATGAGTTGTTGGAAAACTTTAGGTTCACCACCCTTGTGTCGATCATCAACGAAATTAAAAGCATTCGATGGAAGAAAATACACGCCGTATGGGATATTAAGTAACTTGAAAGTTGAACTGGGAGGCAAGACAGTAGAAATTGAAGTCGACGTCATTGATGGAAACCTTGACTACAATATCTTACTGGGAAGGCCCTAGATTTATGCTATGGCTGCTGTTGTGCCAACATATTTTAGAAAGATTGAGTTTCCCTTCCAAGGCGGAATTACAATCGTCAACCAACTAACCTTTTTCCCCAACGGTTCACAAGCTATTGGAAGCATTCCATTGATCCATGGAAGCTCTCAATCGCTTCAAAATGTTAGAGTAGGTCTCCTAAAAGACCCTTCCTTAATGGGTACCTTTTCCCTCACGCCTCAAAATAATCTGGCGGAAGTGGCCACGGTGGAAACCTATCATATGATATCTTATACATCATCAAATATTAAGAAGAACTCTGACCATTTTGATAGTATGGATCATCACGAGGTATTGCCCCCAAACCCTATAGAATCTTTATAGCAATCAATTTTCTGGGCCTGGGCGACAAACCCAAATCAACACTCAGCGAGTGTTTGGATAGATAGGTCTCTAGATTATGGTACCTCTTCCGATCCTTGGTCTCGTATACATTCTACAGATGAAGGAATCATTCAGTTGATGATGATAGTAGAGATGTCATGGTAAGACTACCACCATCATTCCCACCTTCAAGATAACAACGAAGATTATTCAAGCGACCTTAATCATCCTTCAGTTTTTTATTTTCTATCAAATACTGTAAATACAGTGGATTCCGAGCGAAATATGTCCAATATTGAGGAAACTATCACCATTAATATCTCGACCAAACCTAATGTTGTAGAGAATATTCATGTTGGAAAATCTTGTTCTCCTTCAGAACTGGAAATATACTGCGCTCTCTTTTGCAAATTCAGAGATGTATTTGCTTGGTCATACAAAGAAATGCCAGGCATTGACTCAAGCATCATTGAACATGAAATCAAGATGTATCTAGATGTCAAACCAGTATGACAACGGCTTCGACTAGTTCACCCGAAGAAAGCCGCTGCCATTAAGGCAAAAGTTGAAAAAGTTTTGCATGCTGGTTTCATTTACCCTGTTCCTCTCACTGATTGGGTATCGAATATTGTTCCTGTGATGAAAAGGCAAGGAACGATTAGGGTGTGCGTCAATTATAGGGATGTAAATCAAGCATGTCCAAAGGACAACTACCCTACACCCTTCATCGACCAGATAATTAATGAATGTGCTGGATGCGAAATCTTTTCCTTCATGGATGGATTTTCCGGGTACAACCAAATCAATATCCGCCTGCAGGACCAGTCGAAGACTGAATTTATATGTCCATGGGGCACATTCGCATATCGTAAACTACCTTTCGGTTTGAAGAATGCAGGGGCAACCTTTCAGAGGGCAATGAACTATGCTTTCCATGACATCAAGCACATCATTCAACCGTATCTCGACGATCTACTGGTTCATTCGTGAAAGCAGACTGATCATCCACAGCATTTGAGAGCTATACTTCTACGTTGCCGACACTACAAGATACGACTCAATCCACACAAGTGTGTGTGTTGTGCTAGTTCTAGTCGATTACTTAGTTTCGTAGTTTCTAAGGACAAAATTAGACTTGACCCATGTAAGGTTCAGGCAATCATTGACATGCCTCCACCTTCAAATTTGCTTTAGATTTAGAAACTCCAATGGAAAGCAAACTTTCTAAGGAGGTTAATTCCAAATTACGTCGAACTTGCTAAAGGTTATACGTGTCTTTTGAAAAGGAAGTACCCTTCAACTGGGATCGGGTTGCGCAAGCTTCCTTTGATGCTTTAAAAGGTTTCCTAGTAAAAGCATCATTAATGTATGCTCCTAACTATCAAAAAGACTTTAACCTGTATCTCGCCGCCACAGATACAACCATAGCCATGGTTTTAGTACAAGAAGACAATGGAATAGAACATCTCGTGTATTATTTAAGCTGTAACTTAAATGATACAGAAAGAAAGTACTCCTATGTTGAAAAGTTGGCTTTAGCAGCTGTTCAAGCAGTATAGGGATTTCGACACTTTATACTATTTCGCAAAACTACCATTTTGTCAAATTGCAACCCTATGACCTACATTCTGTCACGTCAATTACTAGGGGGAAAATATTCCAAATGGATAGCCATTTTACAAGAGTTTGATCTAGAATTCACCAAATCCAAATCAAAGAAATACCTTGTCTTCGCGGAGTTACTTTATGACCTCCCATCATCGTCCAATGATTTAACATCTAAAGCATCAATCGTGGATGAGACTTTGTTTCTGATATCGTCAAGCGATCCATGGAACAGAGATATACTAATCTATCTCCAAACCCAAACCTTTAGGCCTAACACCACTCACTCAAAATAGTGGCATATTCGATACCAAGCCAAAGACTACATGATCGTCGATGATACACTTTACCGACATGGTGTTGATATAGTTCTGCGAAGGTGCCTCATGCATGAGGAAGCCGAAAAGGTCCTGAATGATTGTCATTCAGGTGCGTGTGAGGGGCATCTATCTGGTTACGCTACTGCACAAAAGATCTTATGAGCCGGTTACTTCTGGCCCACAATATTCAAAGATTACATAACTGCAGTCAGAAGTTACCATGATTGTCAGATTTTCGACCACAAAACCATATTACCACATGCACCACTACATACAGTAGTTATTGTTGGGCCATTCACCAAATGGTGCATTGATTTCATGACATGTAACCCCACCTCGGCCAGGGGGCATGGGTATATTATAGTCGTTGTCGACTATTTTACAAAATGGGCCGAGGCGATGCCTACATTAAACAACAGCGGCGAAACAACTGCTCTTTTCTTTTTCAGTCATGTAATCTCTAGATTTGGTGTTCCACAGGCTATAGTCACAGATCATGGATCTCATTTTCACAATCACATGATGGTTGAATTGACTGCCAAATTAGGACTGTCCCACGATATTTCTGCTTCATATTATCTGTAGGCTAACGGACAAGTTGAGGCAATCAACAAAGTCCTGAAGCGCATGCTGCAAAGGATGATTGGAGTCCACAAACGGAATTGGCATTTAATCCTGTACTCAGCCCTGTGGGCATATAGGACATCGGTGAGAAATGTGACTGGATTTATGCCCTTTCAATTGGTGTATGGTCTGGAGGCTGTCTTACCAATCCAGTGCGAAATTTCGTCCCTCAAGCTCACGATCGATTTACTCCCCGAAACTTTGGAAGAAGAGGCTCATTTCTTGGAACTAATCCATTTGGATGAAACCCATCGTGACAACGTGTTGGCTAATGAAGCACATAAGAAATGTGTCAAGGCACAATTTGACAAAAATGTCAAGCCTCATGTCTTCTGGGAAGGTAACCTGGTCTTGCTCTACGATCAGGACTATGATAAATTGGGAGCAGGTAAGTTTGAACCATTATGGATGGGCCCCTACATTGTTAAATGGGTATTGACAAAAGGAGCCTACGAGCTGGTCGATTACGACGGAATTCCATTGTCACAACCCTGAAACGGGTTGTACCTTAAACGTTACTATGCTTTATTAAGTGTAGTACGCTCTTTGTATATATGTGTTTGTTACATTTTTGTTTTATTTTAGAGTTGTCATTTTGGTTAGGTATTCCTCTCTGCATTTGTTGCAGATGTCGGAATTTTTGGAATCATTTGTTGGGTACACCGACAGAGCTAGTCATAGTACGCGAAATCTATCTTCTGCAGCCTGGGCCATTTTTGCTCCAAGCGGCGAGTTAGTGAGTTTTAGGAGGATATGTATTGGGTGATCAACGAACAACATCGTTGAGTATAGTGCGTTGATTGAACTTCTCTCTGATGCCATTTCACATGGCATACACCGACTTGTTGTCAGGCTAGATTCGCAACTCATCATTCTACAGCTTACTGGTGTTTATTCTATTCAGAGCCCAACTATTTACTGTATGTTCCTAAGAGTCAGGATTTTGGAAAGACAGTTTGATTCCATTCAATATCAACACATTTCTAGAAACTTAAACACATTAACTGATTCATTAGCAAACTATGTGTTAGATAGACATTTGCAGCATCTGTAAAGAAAGCATTTTACATTAACATTTGCATCTGGATCGCATAACTTAACCAAAATAAGACTCCGAAAATCAAAAATATATAACTGTTTATAGTTTTTACAAAATGTTTTGTGTCTAAGATAAAATCGGTCACACAACCAAGAAACTCAAAAATTAATGCAGAAAAGCATCCTAGACTAATGATGCTGGTGATAACATGTCACCGCCTGTGCAATCATGCACAAGAGCTGGGTCCATCGACTCGGAATGCCAGTAGTATGGCGTTGTAACCTCAGAGGTAACTCGTCGGTCCTCACATCCTGAATACTAAGAGTGAGGCCTTCGACTTGATACTGCAACACTACCAGGGTCTCCGCTATGTCCAAATCACGAAGGACAGCCCTCCCTACAGCCTCTCCTGCTAGAGCGTCAACTACCGCCCGTGGGCGTGCCGCTGGTCACACTGGCCCAATATCTACACACACATATGAGTTCCATTAGTCTTGATAACATTTAAAAACACAAAAACATTATAAAACTGATAAAAAAAAATGTGGTCAAGTCATTTTACCTATGGCACTCCACTATTCGCCAGCCGATAACGCCAAATCCGGGTCGCCTCGGAAATCCATCCCGACGTATGGATACTCTGCAAAGACCATCTCTTGACGATTGAACCACTTGAAGAAGGCATCAAAGAAAGAAATTTGTGACTGACCAGCATGTCTGGCCATGAGATCAACCCACCTCTGCATTCGTGGTTCCCTCGGTGCTGGCAATCCTAGTGAAATGTACTGAGGCTGCATCAGTGGAATCCTCTCTAAGGCAAAAGCAGTCAAGATGGAACCGTAGCCAAAGTTCTTGGATCTTCCATTCTTTACCTTGGAGAGCTATTCTTTTATGACCGAAAGTACTGCCTCACACCAGTTGAACACCTTTGGTTCCAGGCATTCGAGGGCATACTGCATATAAGATTTGTTGGACAAATGAAGAGCCACGCTACCAGCCAATCTAGCAAAGGTAAATAAAATGGTCCTTAAGGGCCGATTAGTGACATCCCGCATATTGATCTTTCCATCCCTGTTAGGCTGAGATCCATCTCTACAAAACTAGCAAATATAATCTCTCACAGATTCACCCCCACAGGCCGATCCTGATAGTAAGAGAGGGGCACCACGCCTTGATAACCCCATCAGAAAGTAGATATCCTCGACTGTCAATGAAATGGATTTGCCTCTCATCTAGAATACCTGGTTGATCGGATCCCAAGCATCAAGAAAATACTGCAACAAACTGATTTGTTTCCTCATGCTGGTGTTATGGGGAAATCTAGTGTCCACTCGGAGCTGCTAGTCCCACTAAGACTGGTAGCTATCTTAGAAACAAACAAACTAAAACTACTTTCGCTTTCCTTTATGAGAAGTAGATAAGAGGGGAACAAAGGACACCAACCTCAGTCTTGTGCTTGGTTCATTGCTTGGTTCCTCTCCCTTCTGACAGATCCTTGCCACTTTTCCTTCATCTATCCAGCTTCAAAGAGCACCTGTGGAATCAAAGCAACATAATACTATTGAAGAATAGAGATCTACAACCATAAACAATATAGGACCAGATATATATTGACCACACAAATGCATATATCATCAAACATACAAGAATGTGGAGGAAAACTTGAATAGCTTTATTAATATCAAGAATAGCAAAGAGGATTACAACCAATTGTTCTAACCCATCGTCATCCTCCCAGCATGAAAGCCCTTCTTCACCTCATGAAAAGCTTAGATCACCCAACACTATGATATTCCACCAAGAAACCAACAACACTTCCTTACAAGATACAAAATTCCAGCCTCTCAATCTCTGGGATGAGGGATCCATATATAGATGATTACAGGGGGGTGAGTCAGCTTCTGGGATTTTGATTAGTGTCTTCTCTCTGATAGTTCTTGATTCCACTTGGAGATTGATGATCTCTTACTCATCCCTGGGCAAATTCAGAGAGTTAAGTGTCATAGGAGAAGTTTCTGGAAGATTCCATGATGATCCACCTTGCAAATTGTCTCTACCATTTGTCTACTCTCGCCCATCGCACCCTACAGAAGGGCTTTCCAGTATGTATCACACCCTTTACACTGGGCAGGTGAGATGCATCACACCCTCTGCACTGGGCAGTCTGTATGGTCCAGCTTTGACCAATTCTGAGCAATTTTTTGTGGAGAACTTCTGGGAGATGATGTAATCAGCTGACCTTGTTCCTTTAGGGTGTGAAGCAACACTTTTAGGGACTTAGGAGCCCTTGGTTTATGGACATGTATGATTGGGATTGCAGTGCCCAAAAATGTCTATAACAGTTTCCCCCTAAAGCATGAGGTCATTAATCTTTTGATGTCGGGTGAAATTCTTTATCATGAGGATCCGAAGTTTTTTTGAGCTGGAAGGTGACCTGTAATAAGATAAAATACAATACATTATCTTCATAGTATTTTTCATGATCTAGATGAGGCGGGCATTCCCATGCTCAACTTTATAAATTCATTTTCATGTACATAAGACAGACAACCGTTTGTGTGGCAGACTGATGATTC
Organism: Pinus tabuliformis; assembly: GCA_031772625.1. NCBI lineage: Eukaryota > Viridiplantae > Streptophyta > Pinopsida > Pinales > Pinaceae > Pinus > Pinus tabuliformis. The sequence continues at coordinate 1,335,152,477 of CM062807.1, forward strand.
TGATAGAGCCATCATCCTTTGATTCGGATGATCATCTTTGCAGCAATGATGTACATTTGATGTCTTTATTTTCCTGAATATATTGCATCCTGGATGGATGAAACTAGATCCGAGGTCTGCAAACTCATCCAATCTTCACTCGGAGTACAAGTCGATCCATGTGAAAGATGTTCTGGAGTCGAACAAGGAAACACATCGCCTGATTACCAGCCAATGATAAAAGTTGTTAACAAGCGTGAGAGGAATCACCTATAATGATGATGACCCTCAAGGTACTACAGTACAATTTGCGTGGAGTGAAAAGGGACTTGGTGTCGAACACCATGCAAAATCTTTCGGTCAAAGGCCATTGATGTAAACCTGTCGCCGGAAGTGAGAAACTTGCCATTGAGGCATGCAAGCTTCAAAGTACTGAAAGGGTTGTTCCTGAGTCGACTTCTTGGATAATGAGCTAATGTTGACAAGAAGCGACCCATCGTAGGAGGGCCTTAATGAATCCCACATCTACGACATGGAACAGAGTAAATGACTTCGGAGATGAAAACGATCTGATGATACAGGGTTCAGGGTGGCAGTCATGAAAGAATGGAGTGTGAATGTATTGCAGCGGATGAGGCACAGGTGAATTCTCTGAGTGACTTCTCTTGAACATACCGGTGACACTGTCATGGATTGGTAGCGTTAACCCCAAATATGGATGGTGCGATGGACCAATGGTGATATGACCGGTGAATGGAATTACCCAACCTGACTCGGATGTGGAGTGAAAGTGTCATGTTCAAGAGCGACTTGCTACCAATAAAGTTTCTTCAAGTTTTCTTCCCAATTTTTCCCCAGTCATTGCTGACCAGTACCTCTTTATTTTTTTCAAGCTTGAGGAGGATAACATATGCTTGTTCTATAATTTTCCCTTTGAGAAAACCCGTCGCTATGCTTTAACGAGCCTAGCGACAGTGAAACTCGTTCTTATCTATATGGACGAGTTTGTCGCTATTTGGTTTTAACAAGTTTAACGACAAAGATAACTCGGTCCTTTTCAATTTTACAAAGTCTGAAAGGGACGTAAAGGAAACTCCAATAATCCTTTTTCTTCATATAATCCCTTAAGTCTGAAAAATTATAAAATAATACGAAAGGGATGAATTTTCGGTAATTTTAACGAGCCAAAAAAAACAAGCACTCGATATTTTTGTGTAATAATCCCTCAAGTCCAAAAAAATTAAAATCTAGAGGAGGGATAGCACTTCTGGTCGCTTTAACAACCTGGAGAGGCTAATCGCTCAGCAATCTTTTCATATTTTACGAGTCAGGTGAAAAGAGCTTAAAGGAGACTCGTCTTTTGAGGAACGAGTGATAATTTCAGGTAGCAGCTGATTCCAGGTAAGGTTTGGAATTTTCCAATCACAGCAGTGTCACAAGGATGGCTAACACGATCACTCTTCGCAGTTGTTCCTCAAAAGGGGTAAAAAATAAAATGGAGGTGAATGATCGGCTAAAACAGAATGGAGGTGATGATGAGAACACGACCAAGGCTCAAAAGCTAATGATAATGCATTCACAATGGTTATTTACCAAGTATTGGTTCATTTTTTAATGAGCTTAAACTCTGGGGGAAACATTTGCTCATTGCTTAGGTTTAATTTTTAATGAGCTTGAAATTAACATAAAAACTGCTCGTGCCAGTTGTATAATAAGGATGTCTCATCGATAGGTTCAATTTTTAGGGAGCTTGCACCATTCGAAACTTTGCTCTGGATCCTTTCATTATGCAAGCTAGGAATGACCAATCCTACGAGTTTAACGGGTTGAAAAACTACAAACTAATAAAATAAATGGTCGCTCTTTACTTTCAGGAAAAAAAGTTTGCATGCCCCCAGGCATAGCGAAGTAGAGTTTCCAGGTTACCATATGAAATTTCTCACATTCGCAAGATTGCTTCATCCGCGTTGCAGACAAAAACACTTCCTTGGCGATGTCTACCGAAATAGACAAAGGTAAGTGGCACGGTTGCCTCCACTCACACAACTTTGACAATGGAATCTTATTCTAGTTTAATCCCATTTTCCTAAATGGACGAGTGTGTCAGACTAGTCATATATCCTCCATGGAAACCTACCCTATACCCAAGGTTTTCCTGCCGAAACAGACCAGGGTGCATGCCCCCTGGGTTTCAGTCATGTCCTCCCGAATCACTCGCGCTCTTCAGGTGGACGGACTGGAGATTAATGAGACATTCTTTGCGTGAAAAGACAATTTAGGGATGGAATTTGACTATTAGCTATGTGTGAGCTGGGGAACGAAAGCTGATCTATGAGCTGGACCACTCGGCCTTCATGTGGAAAACACATTACTCTAAAGAGTGAGGAGATAATGGCTCCCATGCTATAAATATAGTCACACCCAAGGAGTAGATTATAATCTAGAGGTCCTTGGACTACCATTACATTCATATAAATGGTTTTCTTTCTCAACATTATGGGCACATTGGGAAGGATCCCTAACGGTCGACTGGTTCCTTTGTCGAAGCCTGTCAGATTTCTCATCTGAGGCAGAAGCGATGGCGAACCAAGCGCTTCCCAAGCAATTGAGGAAAGGATACTCACAGAAGCCCCTTCATCTATGATGGTACCGACCATGATCATTTTGTAAGCTTGTACAATGATTCGGAATGGTAAATTAGTCGGTAAACGGGGTCTGCCTAGTAGATTCCAATCGAAGGAAATGAATAGGTTGCTTGGAGGTGGGACCGAATAGACGGCCGGATATGACTCCGACGAACTTCCTTCCCACTGTAAATGAATGGGTAAATTTCCCCCATGTTCATCGGAGTCTGTGTTTATGAAAAGAATTTGAACAGTGTCATTCTCATTCTCTTCGGTGATTGTATCATCTAAAGATGGACCTTCCAAAGACAAGACCGGGTCGATTGCCGCCTCAACCTTTTGACTTTCTTTTGGTATGGGCTCAGCGAGTTTATCTTCAATGATAGATGCTTCAACCGACCACAATGGCATGTCGGTCGGATTTTCAACTAGTGATGGACTCGACAATAGTTTCTTGTATCCAGGAGGAAGTCGTAGTAGTGAAGCAGGACGGTTATCCAAAACTCTTTTAGCTTCATTTAGGAAGGGACAACGGTGGATGACGTGATCGCCTTCACATAGTTTACAAGGAAATTTGCATTTCCTTTTCTGTCCAAATGCTTCGCTTTCACTAGTTGATGGTGTACTTTCAACATGATCTTCAGAGGTTGATGACACCGGATTGTGCAAATGAGGAGACCAGTCCCTTAAGATCTGAGGGATGCAAGGAAAATCTCGATGATAGTGGTCTCCTTTGCAAATGACACATGGAGATTTAAGCTTGGATGGTGCAGTGTGCGGATTTTCACTAGACGATGCCCGGTTACCACTTTTCGCCTTTGGCTCCTTCTTCTTCTTCTCTTTCTTCTCCTTCCCCTTCTTCTCCTTCTTATTTACTTGACTTTTGGCTTTACCAACTTTATCAAGCGAAGAGGAAGGAGGAGAGGGAGAATCAGACGAAGTAGAAGGTTGGGGGGTAACTTTAGTATCATCCAGTTGCTGACTTGATTGTTCAGGAATCACGGTGTTCTAAATGACGTAGGTCGAGAAGAGCCATATTGGCAAGCTAATCGTCAATCCTGGAAGTGACAATGTGGCCATATGAGGTGCACCGACATCTCCCCAAGAGGAGAAAGGACTAGGATTTCCTCCAAGGGGAAATCGTTGGTTGGTGGACTCCATTTTTCTCAAACTAAGACCAACGTGAGAATGGTGAAATTATTCCGATTAAAATAAATTTTATACGCTTTGACATAACTTGTTTTTTCAATTTTTAAGAGTCGAGAAAAAACAAAAGATGACTCTAGTCGCCTTCGATTTTTAATGAGCCTGAAGTGACAAGTGCTCAGATGGACCTTTTTCTTTAAGGAGTCTAAAAAGGAAGGAAAGAGACTACTCTGGAAATCTAGACAGAGGGATTACCAAACCAATCGCAAAACTACAGAATACTTTTTACGGTACAGCAGTCAATCTTCCCGAATGCTGTGTTCAGTGCATTGTGATCGATAGGGTGGTAGACACGATTTCCTATGGATAAAGGATATAGCCTATTGTGGTCTCCCAATATATACTCAACAGTACGTGGGAGCACAAGTCTGTACTGGCACTTGTCATCTCAAAGAGGAGGAATCACCCAACCAACAGTGAGAGCGACAGTTACCAGGCTTTACGACGCCGGAATACGTCTCTAGCCTAGACTTCTAGATGTTGTGCATTAGGTTCCAAAGCCTTTTTATGTTCATTGAATTTATTTTACAGTTGATCTTTCTTAAGAAATTTGCCTTTCAAGTTCACCGCGTGATGTTGATATACAATTCCTAAAATGCAATCTGAGATGATAAACAATTGTTTAATCTTATTTTTGCAATGAAAATCCTAGCTACTAAAGAAAGAGAGATGATATTATTTCAACGTAGAGCAGAGAGCACACACTAGATGCATTGTCCTAAATCAAACCAACAAGCAGTCTAAATGCAAATGCACATGCATGTATTTGTTTTCATCTTTCTCAATGTGTGAATGACAAGAAGAATGCTAAGTACAAATCTGAATTATCTTTTCAAAGCGACAGTACTAACAAATTTCTCTTCAAAAACAAAAGGAAGATAATGACGACACTTTGCTATTTTGAATTGAAAACTGCTTTTGACACTTGAAAAACTACTAATTCAAAAAAAATACAAGAGTAACTGTATAATCGACCATCAAGAACAATAGAATTCTTTTCTTTGACTGAAAACAACACTTGCAACACTTTCAAATCAAAAGACGACAGTTTGATTATGCTACTTTTTGTAAAAGAGAACTGTAAATGGCACACAATACATAAAAAACATTTACAATTCTTTGCACAATGGAGGTGGAATGATGGAAAGGAAGGGGGTTTCCACAGTGGTATACTAATCACAGATAGCAAAACTTCTGAATAAAGCTAAAGAGAGTGAACACAAAACCAAAATCTGAGAGCAGAAGAGGTCTTGTCTGATCAGCACACCTGCAACACAGAGAAAGTGTGATGCAGTGCACCTACTGCACACGGGAGGTGTGATGCATCTAGATTCCCAAGAGGAGAAAGTGCGATGGTCCAGGGACGAGACTTCAACTTGGTTCCGGGTCACATTTTGTAGTTCAGTTCAGGGATTTAGGCCGAGCAAGTGATGTTCAATAAATATAAATCACAGGGGTTGATCTAATGAGGTTACTAGAGCCACCACTAGGGAAATTAGAAAGTTTGCACATCGATTGTTCAATTTATAAACAAAACCCGGAGATAGACTGAAGCAACATTGATCTACTTTTCACTTGCATAGCAATTGCAGTTCGGAGGCTAGCTGGCTTGACTTCAGGCTCCGTCTGTAAGTTTATGAAACAAACAAATATAGACAAGAAAACAATCTATTCACTCCCCAGTATGGTCGCCATTTTGTTATCGAGAAATCTAGTGTCCACTCGAAGCTGCTAGTCCCACTAAGACTGGTAGCTATCTTAGAAACAAACAAACTAAAACTACTTTCACTTTCCTTTATGAGAAGTAGATAAGAGGGGAACAAAGGACACCAACCTTAGTCTTGCGCTTGGTTCCTCTCCCTTCTGACAGATCCTTGCCACTTTTCCTTCATCTATCTAGCTTCAAATAGCACCTGTGGAATCAAAGCAGCATAATAATATCAAATAACAGAGATCTACAATCATAAACAATATAGGACCAGATATATATTGACCACACAAATGCATATATCATCAAACATACAAGAATGTGGAGGAAAAATTGAATAGATTTATTAATATCAAGAATAACAAAGAGGATTACAACCAATTGTTCTGACCCAGCGTCATCCTCCCAGCATGAAAGCCCTTCTTCACCTCATGAAAAGCTTAGATCACCCAACACTATGATATTCCACCAAGAAACCAACAGCACTTCCTTACAAGATACAAAATTCCAGCCTCTCGATCTCTGGGATGAGGGATCCGTATATAGATGATTACAGGGGGGTGAGTCAGCTTCTGGGATTTTGATTAGTATCTTCTCTCTGATAGTTCTTGATACCACTTGGAGATTGATGATCTCTTACTCATCCCTATGCGAATTCAGAGAGGCAAGTGTCATAGGAGAAGTTTCTGGAAGATCCCATGACGACCCACCTTGCAAACTGTCTCTGCCATTTGTCTACTCTCTCCCATCGCACCCTACAGAAGGGCTTTCCAGTATGTATCACACCCTTTACATTGGGTAGGTGAGATGCATCACACCCTCTGCACTGGGCAGTCAGCATGGTCTAGCTTTGACTAGTTCTGAGCAGTTTTCTATGGAGAACTTCTAGGAGATGATGTAATCAGCTGACCTTGTTCCTTTAGGGTGTGAAGCAACACTTTTAGGGACTTAGAAGCCCTTGGTTTATGGACATGTATGATTTGGGTTTCCGTGCCCAAAAATGTCTATAACAGTTGGATATGCGAAAGAATTTCAGCAAGCCACAGTTTCGTAATGGAGTAACTGTACCCTGGTCATGTAAGGAAATCATGTCCTCTTCTTCATGTTCGCGTTCATGCCATGTGACGACCGTCTTGATCCAACAAATATCTGAAGCATAGACAAAAGATAAGTTAGGATCCAAATTTGAGCAAAAAATAGGCAAAAATTTCATGAAAAATCACTATTCAAAGTTTACCTTTTGTGCCCATCGCACCTTGCCTTTGAGCAAGGTGAGATGCATACTGATTGGCCAGTGGACAGCTCAGTATGCATCACTCCTTTCGATGTGGAACAGGTGTGATGATGGGAGAATGAATTCGTCAAAACCTCAGGGGCCTAGAAAAATAGGAAAACTTGCTCAAAATCAAGAAAGGATGGAATGAAATTGAAGAGCTCAGGGTTAGCTCCTACCTAGTCCTGACGACACGGAGAATAGTCCACTAGATCTCCTGAAATCAGCTGATGAAATTTGAGAGGGAAAACCACTCCAGAGCTCCAAAATCCAAATTTGAAATGAAATGGTAAAAATGAGAGGTAAAACTACTTTTTATGTTACTATTCACGTACTTCAAGTAAAATGTTAGTTTTTTAATTCCTTTTTTGGGCATATATATGTATTTCTAATCAATTTGATGGAGCAATTGAGCAGGTTGAATGACCGACGAAAGAATCTAACATGTTAAAAGGTGAATTGAATGTCTTTGACTACTATTATGAGAAATGTTTCCACAAGATTCAAGCTCGTTAAAAAATAAACCTGCCACTGAGCATATGTTCCCCCAGAGTTCAAGTTCGTTAAAAAATGAAGACACCTTCTGTAAATAACCTTCGTGATTGCCATTCTATCTGCCTTTTGAACCTTGGTTGTGCTCCTATCATCACCTCCATTCTTTTGGCCGATCATATGCTTCCACTTGATTGTTTACCTTTTTGAGGAACAGCTGCAATGAGTGGTTCTATTAGCCACCCTCTTCACATCACCATGTTTTGAGAAGTTCCAAGCTTACTCGAAACCAGTTGCTACCCTAAAACACCACTCGTTCCTCAAAAACGAGTCTCCTTTAAAGCCTTTTTAAACTCGTTAAATATGAAAAGGTTGTCAAGCTATTGGCCTTTCCGGCTCGTTAAAGTAAAGGGAAGTGCCATCCCTCTTGTACATTTTAATATTTTTGGACATAAGGGATTATTACACAAAAAGATCGAGCGCTTATCTTTTTCGGCTCGCTAAAGCGATCAAAAAGTCATCCCTTGCGTATTATTTTAATATTTTTCGGACTCAAGGAATTATGCTACAAAAAAGAACTGTTGGAGTTTCCTTTTCGTCCCTTTCAAACTCTCTAAACATGAAAAGGACCGTGTTATCCTTTTCATTAAACTCGTTAAAACAATAGTGACAAACTTGTCCACCCAGACAAGAATGAGTTTCACTATCGCTAGGCTCGCTAAAACATAGCGACAGGTTTGCCCAAAGGGAAAATTATAGAACAAGCATATGTTATCCTCCTCAAGCTTGACAAAAATAAAGAGGTACTGGTCAACAATGACTGGGAAAAAAGGGAAGAAAACTTGAAGAATTTTATTGGTAGCAGGTCGCTCTTGAACATGACACTTTCACTCCATCACCATGATTGAGTCGGGTTGGGTTATTCCATTCACCAGTCATATCACCATTGGTCCTCCGTACCATCCATATTTTGGGGTTAATGCTACCAATCCATCTCAGTGTCACTGATATGTTCAAGAGAAGTCATTTAGAGAATTCACCATCCAGTTAACGCCTCATCCACTACAATACCTTCACCCTCCATTTTTCATGACTCCCATTCCTGAGCCTTGTATCATCAGATCGTTTTCACCTCCAGAAAATCATTTGCTTTGTTTCGTGTCGTAGATGTACGATACATTAAGGCCCTCCTCTGACGGGTCACTTCTTGTCGACATCAGCTCATTATCCAAGAAGTTGACTTAGAAACAACCCTTTCAGTACTTTGAAGCTTGCATGCCTCAATGGCAAGTTTCTCACTTCCTGCGACAAGTTTACATCAATGGCCTTTGACCGAAAGATTTTGCGTGGTGTTCGACATTGGATCATATATGCACACCACGTGAATTGTACTGTAGTACCTTTAGGGTCATTATCATTATCGGTGATTCCTCTCACATCTATTAACAACTTACACTATTACCTGGTAATCAGGTGATGTCTTTCCATGTTTGACTTCAAGACATCTTTTCACATGGATCGACTTGTACATTGGGCAAAGATTGAATGAGTTTGAAGACCCTAGATCTAGTTTCATCCATCCGGGCTGTGATATATTTAGCAATATAAAGAAATCAAATGTACACAGAAGCTGCACAGATGATCATCCAAGCTAATGGATGATGACTCTACATATAAAGAATCACCAGTCTGCAACTGCAAATGGTTATTTGTCCTATGTACATGAAAATGAATTTATAAAGCTGAGCATGGGAATGCCTGCCTCAGCTAGATCATGAAAATAATATGATGATGATGTATTGTATTGTATCTTATACAAGTCACCTTCCAGTTCGAATAGCTCAGATCCTCATGATAAAGCATTTCACCCAACATCAAAATATTTATGACTTCATACTTTAGGGGGCAACTTTTATAGACATATTTGGGCACTGCAACCCCAATCTTATATGTCAATAAACCAAGGGCTCTTTAACCCCTAAAAGTGTTGTTTCATACCCTAAAGGATCATAGTCAACTGATTACATCATTCCCCAGAAGTTCCACCTTGGCTCATACTAACTGCTCCACTATCAGGGTGCGATGCATACTGAACAGACCTTCTGTGGGGTGCGATGAGCGAGAATGGACAAATGGCTGAGATAGTTTGCTAAGTGGATACTCATGGAATCTTTTAGAAACTTCTTCTATGACACTTGCCTCTGTGAATTCGCCCAGGGATGAGAAAGAAATCAATGAAATCTCCAAGTGGAACCACGAACTATGAGTGGAATGACACTAATCAAAAACCCAGAGATGACTCATACCCTTGTAAACATCTATAAATCGATCCCTCATCTGAGAGATCTAGGGGCTAGAATTTTGTAATTTGTAAGGAAGTGTTGATAGTTTGTCTTTGAGAAGGAACATTGAATTGTTGGGTGATCTTGCTTTTCATGAGGTGAAGAGGGCTCTGATACTGGATCAGATATCTGGGTTGTGATTCTCCCTTCTATTTTAATATATTTCTTTGAGTTTTCCTCCATACAGTCATGTATTTGTGAATCTTGTTATTTGTGAATGCAATTGTATGTTCAATGTATTTCTGATTCTACATTGTTTATGATATTATAGATCGAGATGCTTTGATGGTGTTTTGTTACTTTGTCTCTACAGGTATTCTCTAAGCGGGACAAGTAGGAGAGGAGTTGCAAGCTCTATCAAGGAGGAGAGAAATCAAGCAAGGAGTTAAGTGGAAGATCCAGATTGGTCCCTTTGCTTCTCTCTTATCTATCATACATAAAGGAAATAGCAAATTGATTTGATTGTTTGTTTCTAAGATAGCTGCTAATCTTAGTGGGACTAGCAGATCGAAAAGACATTAGTTTTCCCGGAAACAAGGAACTCGAAGATCCAGAGGAGGAGGAGCGTCTCTTCCACTCCCAGATGTGGGTAAAGGACTCCCCGCTATAGTTCATTGTCGACAGCGGGAGCCAAAAGAACCTCATTTTGACAGAGGTCATGAAGCGGCTAGGCTTACTGACCACAACACATCCACAACCGTACACCATTGGATGGCTTCACCAAGGACAGTCTCTTCATGTGAGCTAGTAGTGTCACCTTCCATACAACATCAAGCCCTTCACAGATGAGGTATTGTGTGGCATTGCTCCCCTTGAAGTTTGTGATGTATTATTAGGACAACCATACTTGTGGAAGTGACATGCTATGTATGAATCAAGGCCCTGTGTTGTTATTGTTACTTTGGGAAATAAGTTGTATAGGATATTGGAGTTAGCACCGCCTACCGCCATCTCTTTGGTTACTGCAAAATAATGCAGTAAGCTCATTTCCAAAACTGGGAAATTTGTTTTCCTGATGATACACCCTTAAGGAAAGAAGAAGACGATGGCCACGACCTCCAGACAGGGCCCCTCCGCACGACAACTACAGATGGACAAGGTCGTGGAGGAGAACGAGGACATCTTTACCTCCCCTGCAAGGGTTCCTCTACACTGTCAGGTCAAGCACTCCATCGATCTGACCCCAGGTGCACCACTGCCCAATGGACCAATCTATCAGCACTTCGTTCTGAAGAATAATGAAATCAAGAGGCAGATTCAAGAGCTGCTATAGAAAGGTCACATCCGTCTGAGTTCTTTGCCTTGTGGGAGCCCAATCATGTTGGTATAGAAGAAGGATGGGACTTGGAGACTTTGTATTGACTATCGGGCACTGAACAAGATCACCGTCCATAATAGGTACTCGATCCCATGGATTGATGACCTCCTGGACCAACTAAAGGGGGAAAAATATTTCAGCAAGATCAATTTGAAGTCAGGATATCACCAGGTACCAATTGAACCCTTTGATGTGTGGAAGACTACCTTCAAAGCCAAGGAGGTCCTTTTCAAATGGTTGGTTATGCCTTTCGGATTGACGAATGTTCCTGCAACCTTCATGAGGCTAATGGATGACATCTTGTGGCCATTCACCAACTCATTTGTAGTGGTATACTTGGATGACATCCTGATCTTCAGCCAGAGTTGGGAAGAGCACCTCCGCCACATCTGACAGGTTCTCCAAACACTGCGGAAACACAAGTTATGTGCCAATTTGGAGAAATGCACTTTTTGCATGACCCAAGTTTAGTATCTAGGATACATTGTTGATGAACAGGGGGTGCATGTGGATCCATCCAAGATCCAAGTCATTCGGGATTGGCCATCTCTAACCACTCTGACAGAGCTCTGTAGCTTTCTAGGTCTTGCCAACTTCTACCGCAGGTTTGTTGTTGGGATTTTCTCATATCACTTGGCCCTTAAGTCAAGTCACCAAGGGAGGAGCGAAAGAAAAAAAATTTGGTCTGAATCTCAACAGAAGGCATTCACAGAGTTGAAAGATCGCCTCTGCTCGGCACCAGTGCTCACATTACTATACTTGCAACAACCATTTGAGGTTGAGACAGATGCCTCTGACTCTGTTATTTGGGCAGTCCTTACTCAATACAGGCATCTAGTGGCATATCACAGTGAGACACTTTCAGACACAGTCCGAAAGTATCCCATTTATGAAAAACAGATGTATTCCATTGTGCAGGCCTGCTGACAATGGAAGCATTACATTTTGGGGAAGGAAATGGTCATCCACACAAACCACCAACCCCTGTAGTTCATACAGACCCAAGGGAAATTGTAGAATGATCGCCAACAGAAGTGGTATACATACCTACAATAGTTCCATTTGAATATCAAGTATAAGAAAGGAAGCACCAATAATGTTGCAGATTGCCTTAGTCGACCACTGATCATGGCGTTAACCACCGTGCTCAAACCTTGTGGGAATGAGACTTCTGATTGGCCATTTCTCTACAAAAGCGACCCAGAATTTAGCCACACATACCAGACACTCTTGGAGGGTTAGCATGTTCCAGATTTTCACCTCTAGGATGCCTTGTTATGCCACCTGGGTCACCTTTGTGTCCCTTCAAGCGAGCCTGCCAAGATGATTTGGGAAGCACACTACAGTCAGGCTACTAGGCATTTCGGGGTCGAGAAAATGGTGGCAGTACTACAGAAGTACTTCTATTGGTCGAATCTTCGATAGGATGTCGGGAAGTACATCAGATCATGCACTGCCTGCGCCATTGCAAAACTGACCATCAAGAAGCAAGGCCTCTATACCCCACTGCCTACCCCTAGTCAACCTTGGGAATCCATCTCCATGGATTACATGTTAGGCCTTCCTTCCACTAAGCATGGAAACGACTGTGTTTTTGTGGTCGTTGACAGGTTCTCGAAGATGACCATTATGGTGGCCTGCAAGAAGAATATCACAGTCGAAGCCACTTCTAAACTCTTCTTTAAACAAGTGTGGGTACACTTTGGGATCCCACAGTATTTCATCTCTGATTGGGACAACAGGTTCCTCAGTATATTTTGGTCTAGTCTCTGGTCGATGCTGGACACCAAACTCACTAAGTCCACGGCCTTCCATCCTCAAACTGATGGCCAGACAGAGGTTGTCAACAGGATGATCATACACATTCTGTGCATGTACAATTCAAAGCATCCACGCACATGGGACAAGAGCCTCCCCTATGTTCATCACAGCTACAACCAAGCTCTCCATAGCTCGACTGGCCACAACCCTTTTCAGGTGGGCTTGGGATTCTAGCCACTATGTCCCATTGATGTGGCCATGTCATTTGTAGCTACTCACGCAGATTTGGCTCATGTCCAGTCCGAAACAGATAAGGAAAACAACTTCATTAAGCACATCCAACATATTCTCCAGCAGGTCCATGACATTATGGAGAAATCAAATGCCAAGTACAAGCAGTGACATGATCAACATCGAGTGCCACACAAGTTTCAAGTGGGCGATAAAGTCTGGTTCCATTTGCAAAAGGAACACCTTACCGATGCCTATCGGAAACTCAGACCACTCCGATATGGTCCTTACACCATTACCAAGGCTATGGGAAACAATGCATTTGAGCTTAACATTCCCCCATTCCTTGGCCTACACCTAGTGTTCAATGTGGATAGCCTTCGGCCATACTTTCCACCATTACTAGACACATCCAACATTGTAGAACAACTCACACCCACAGAGTTAAATCCAGATTGCATGGAACAAGTTGCAACTGATCGGATCATGGACACACAAATCAAGCACACTCGCCAGCAAAATATCCAATTGTATCGAGTTGTCAAAGTAGGCCATCTCCTTCACCAAGGCAAGTGGCTCACCAAGGACCAAGTTCAGCAGAAGTTTCCTCATCTCATGGAAGGACTCAATGCAATGGGAACCATTGCTTTCTAAGGGGGGAGGAATGATCCAGGTGGAGATTGGTGGCCACCCGCCAATTCCACTTGGACCCCCACCATTGCTTCTTTTAGCTTTTTAGTTTCCTTAATTGTAGCACAACTTACTATTTTTAGCAGTTTTTTGGGTCCTAAACTTCTAGAGCCGTTTTGAGGCCCTAAACGACATTTTTTTGGCAATCTACCACCAATGATTTTTTAATAAAATCATCTTTTCTGTCATATTCCTCGGAGAGATCTTTCCAACGGGGTATCATGCACATCAAACAGAGATAATATGACCAAGTCATGACCCCGGGAAGTTGGCTATCCAACTAACCCCAACGGGGCCCATAAACTCTTGGTGTTACATCTCCTCGGGTTAGGGTTTTGGTTGTTTAGGGTTTGTTGTTATTGTTCAATAATAAAATGGCTCCTGAGCCTCATTGTACGTCAGTTTAGAGGCATGTAGCCACCACATCTCTTCTCAAAGATAAGCTATCATCGCCCTAGCTAGTGTATTTCCATTTCTGTTTGTAAGCATATTTCAATATTTTACATTAATGAAATGAAGTATTATTTCCACTGCATCTCTGTGTTTATGGTTATCTCTGTAATTCGTTGCGTTCCTGTTTAAATCCGGATCAGTCGTAGGAGTACAGAGGTCTGCATGAAGGGAGATCTAAGTCGCCAAAAGGACATCACACTGATCTTTGGGTGCGAAAACTTGGTTCCAGCATCCCACCATACTGGTTTGGGTGAGACTTCAGTCCGCGCACTGTAGATTGATGTTGAAAGGGCTAGCAGTGTAGGGATTTGTTTGGCACAACTAACTCTGAACCTGGGTTAGGACCCCCTAAGCCAACAAATGGTTTTGTTGCCAGGACCAGGATTTGCATAAAGAGATGTGTGATGTCACATCACTAGAATCTGACCAAGAAGGAAATTGAGAAGTGGTTGGATAGAAAGATCCACGAATTTGCGATGCAAGAAAATAGGTATCCATGCCTAAAAAAAGAACAGTAGTTGGATAGATATTTGTACACAAAAATACACAAAATATTCTTCTTCACCTTTCCGATCGAACTATACGAGTGGATCGCTAAATTGGCAGACGACCAAAGATGGTGGAGGCTTGATGGTCCGATAGTTTGGACCCTGGAGCTCGTGAGGAGATTGGAAGCTTCTAAAGATAATATAATGCGTGTAGTTGATCACTGACTTGATCGATTCATTGGAGGATTTGTTATAGAGTTCGCAGTTGATACCTCAGTCAGTTACAACGAAGCAAAGAAACGCTTCTTCAATGGGTCATGAGGTAAGTATTTAAGATCTTTGAATACTTGGATTAAGATGCTCTTGTGTGAAAAGAGGGTTATTCCATTACCTTGATGTTTGGATCTACGCGAAGCCAGCTGAAGCTTTAGAAATCAAGGAAGAACATGTCCTGGATATAGTCCATTGATTGGACCTCCTTCAAATGACGACAAGGAAGCAAAACAGGCTTCACTGCAGAGCGCTGTCCAGTTGATAAGGCAGGGTTTTCCATGGATACCTCATCCATCCACACCACCTCCAGCTTCGCCTCCACAACATACACCTTCATCCACACCGCCACCACCACCGCCGCTGGCTAACATGTCAAATATGATGAATTTTCCAGTTTTCAAAGTCTTAGGAAGTGAGAATTTGGATCAGTTTTGGTTTGTTGCGAAGGTTGTGTGGACAACACAAAAAATTATGGATGATAATATAAAGAAGGCGCAGTTAGTCACTGCTCTATAGGACCGCGCACTAACATGGTATGTGAAGTATTTCACTAATAATCCGTTGGCATCATTGGTGGATACTCAGACCGCTTTGAATAAGCAAGCCTAAATATGAACCACAGTTGGTAATTAGATTTAAGGAAATCATGATGAGGCCCGGTGAAATGCCATGGGAGCTAGATCAAAGACTGAATTGCAGGATTCGCGAAGCTAATATGAATATAATATATAGCCAGCACTGTGATTGGTTTATAGCTGCACTCCTACCCCACTTAAGGATTGCTTTATCACAACAAAAGATAGGAACTCAGGCGGAAGCCCTGGAAATCACGATGAGATTGCATGAGTCACCTATACAAGACGCTTCTTTGGGAGTTAAACATATTCATGTAGAGCTGTAGAACCTCTGCTTGGAGTTGTAGAGCTTGCAAAAGGAAAAAACGGTTCGGCCAAAGGTGCGCGAAGAAGTTTGGTGTCTCAAGTGTGAAAACCAGGGGCATGATAAAGATCACTACCCTATCTTTGTGAATTACGTCACAAGACGGGGGCCTATGCCCCTAAGGTAGGAAGCTCCAGCAGGACCAAGTGTGGGGCCCATGCTATGATGCGCTATTTGTCAAGTAGCCAAAAACATGTAACAGATAATTGTCATTTGCTACCAAAGTTTGTACAAACACCACAAAAATTGTTCTGCAATTTCTTCAAATTGGTGGGTCATGATGAGCGCCACTATCAGAGCTATGAATTAATGATGGAGAGGATGCCTACGTATCGAATGCAAGTAGAAACTCGGCATCAGATCAGGGCAGTGGGGGAACGTGCGGAGGATATAAGGGGAATGGCCAAGGCCGAGGTAGAGGAGGACCTAGTAGGGGTTGGGGGCAGGTCATTTATTACAATTGCGGAACGACAGGACACTACGCGCGGGAGTGTACAAATCAAACGCGCCAGTCATGTCAATAATGTACTCAGTTTGGTGACACAATCGAAGAATGTCCTGTGATGATGGCCAATATGCAGGAGAAGAATGTGCAACCTAAACATCCTACCTAGAACTTACAGATGATGAGGGACGAGCCCCACGAACAAGATCCAAATGTGAATATTGTACTGCAAAGCGGGATCACGACTGGTGACGATAAGGGAAAGTAGCCTGAAGAAGGTGGATGGGTCCAAAAGGCTCCAAAAAAGGAGGTTGGGTTTGATTTGCAGCACGTAAAGGAAACGTTCATGGAAGCAAAGAAAAGCTTCGCTGAGGTCTCTACCTCAGGAAGTCAGGATAAAGTACCTGCAGAGGTTGACCCCTCTATGCTTACCACCTTCTTGGGGACTTATATGAAACTACTACGTGATAGGAAGGCTATAAAATGGCTACAAGAGTTGATAAAAAAATGTGTCGGTAAGGATAATTTTTCTGATGGACCCCTCGTAGTTAGAAAGATCGATAAGCATAAGGCAAGAACAGGGCGCGAGATGAGGCTTACTGCATAAATAGGAGACTATGAGATGGACTAGGTTATTCTGGATTTGGGGTCTGATGCGAACGTATTGCCTAAACAAACTTGGGAGAGAATCGGGAGACTTGTGCTGCAGTGGTCTCCGATTCAACTAAGGATGGCGAACCAGCAAAAGATTATCCTTAAGGGATGATTGTAAGGAGTTACCGTAGATATAGAAGGTGGGAGTGCACTGGCTGATTTTGAAGTAATAGAGATTATTGACCATAGAAATCCATAAACCGCACTCCTAGGAATTGATTTGGCTATCGATATGAATGGGGTCATCAATTTGAAGAAGTGGACAATGTTGTTTGAAATAAAATCTCTCCACGTTGTAGTACCATTGGACCCTGTAGAAGGATCGTGCTATACTGAACTGGTCTGTGACTATGAGGAGAGTGATGATGATTTGGATTAGATCTATAAAATCACAGCGCGAGACCAAGACTAGGTTATTCTGATAGCTAATGGATGAATTGCATGGGACCACGAAAGTTCCTATACGTCGGATTCAGACGAATATTTGGAACATTGGCAAAACAGGCTGCATGAAGTATTCACACTGTGTTGCAACATGATGACCAAATCATTGCGTTGTGTGTCGTCAGAGGTAAGAACTTTGACTTATTACGATGGTTTAACTAACATGGATAAATTTTTGGATGCTTTTGAAAGAGAAGTTCTAGAGGATTTGTTGCTTTCAAGCATTGGACTGGGCACTGCATGCTACATCTGCTCCATGGTGGGGTATGCACAAAGATAGCTTTGATGAGTGGCGCAATTAAAAAAGGATGATGAGAACGTGATTTGGTCTTCCTAAAGTATGGGTGACTAAGAATTATGATGGGAGGAATGATCCATGCGATCATTTGGCCAAATGGACTAAGGTATATGGAACAGAGCGCAGCTAGAATGGGTGCATTTATTCTATCACACTCCAGACATAATCCCTATGAATTGGTATTTGGAAACGGAGCTCTACCATGACACCACAGTGTGGGATGTCTTAAGAGAGGGGTTCGTGAGGACATTCAGCTTTGAGACGGGTTCAAAAGCATTGATGAGGTGCTGTAGGAGGTTAAGGCAATGATATTCAGAATACCACAGGATCCTTTGGACTTGATTCAATCAGATTGGAGCACCTAGCTATACCATGCGCTGGAATGCTATAATGTGACTCCTGAAGCAGAGGATGAGGATCTAAGGAATATTAACATCCCAGAAGCAGAAGGTCACAACGAGGTAGAGGGACTGCAGATAGAGAATCTAGACATCACCGTGCCATTGAAAACTAGGCAAGTAAACATTGGCACAAAGGCGGAGCCAAAGTTTGCAAAGATTAGGGATTACTGGGATGATGCTACAGTAGATAAAGTCGCTGAGTTGCTCCACGAATATCAGGATTTATTCCCTACAAAATTTTCGGACTTGAAAGGCATCATAGGCGATTTAGGAGTGATGAAAATAACTCTGAAACCAAACGCAAAGCCTGTTAAGCAGAGCCCATATTGCCTTAATCCCAAATAAAATGAAAAGGTCCACTTGGAGTTGGATAAGATGCTTGAGGCAGGTATTATTGAACCTGTGGAGGAATCTGATTGGGTGAGCCCAATGGTAGTTCAGGAAAAGAAGCAGAAGGACAAAATAAGGATTTGCGTAGATCTAAGAAAGCTTAACAATGCCTATGTCCATGATCCTTTCCCAACACCATTTACTGACGAGGTCCTAGACAATGTTGGAGGACAAGAGGCCTATTCATTTACTAATGGGTTCTCTGGATACCATCAGATCAAGATCGCACAAGAATACAGGAGTAAAATGACCTTCGTGAGGAATGGGTTTGTTTTCAGTATATGGTGATGCCCTTCGGACTCAAGAATGCACTGACGATATTCTCTCACATAGTCATCACGATGTTCTAAGAGTTTATTCACAAATTTTTGGAGGTCTATTTCGATGACTGGACAGTGTTTGGGCTAGTCAAGCGCCATGTAGACAATCTGTGCTTAATGTTGGATACGTGCCGAAGGTATCAGATTGCGTTGAACCTAAAGAAGTGCTTGTTTTGTGTCCCCTTTGGGATTTTGCTGGGTCATGTGGTATGCAGGCAAGGACTCATGGTGGACCCTAGCAAGATCATGGTAATAATCAATTTGAAAGCCCTAAGGAGTGTTAAATAGTTGCGCGCAACACTGGGCCGTATAGGGTATTATTAAAAATTCATCAAGGCTTATGCTCAGATTACCGCGCCCATGGAAAAGTTGCTAAAGAAGGATGCTACATTCTATTGGAATGAAGAATGTTAGCATAGTCTGGATGTCTTGAAGGAGAAAATGGTTACCGTGCCAATCTTGGTCTTCCCGAACTGGAAGAAATAATTCCATGTGCACATTGATGCCTCGTGTATTGCATTGGGAGCAATGCTGACACAGGCTAGTGAAGGAGAACTAGATCACCCTATAGCATTTGCAAGCAAAAAATTTTCAAAGGCTGAGAGGAATTACTCCACAACAGAGCGCGAGGGATTGGATATGGTGTACGCACTCCAAAAGTTCAGGCACTATCTATTGGGCATACATTTCAAGATGTACATAGACCACTCCACCTTGAAGTACCTAGTCAATAAGCCTGTGTTGGGGGGGGGGGATATGCAGATGGCTGTTGTTATTCCAAGAATATGATTTTGAGGTAATTGTGAAACCAGGAAGGTTGAATGCAGGACCTGACCATCTGTCTCGCATTGAGATAGAAGAGGAGCCTATTAATTTCGAGGAAGGGCTGCTTGATGCGCAGCTATTCACAGTGCGCGTAGCGAATAACCACTTCATGGATATTATCCACTTCTTAACTACGAGGATGGCTCCAAAAGGGTACACTAGTCAGCAGAAGAAAGAGTTGATGTGTGCACAGCCGATTTCTCAGTAATTGTAGGCCATTTGTATAAGATTGGATCGAACAAGATACTTCGACGATATCTGCCTGATTTTGAATGAAATAGTATCCTCGCTAAAGCTCATGGAGAAGTTGCAAGAGGACATTATGCAGGGAAAGAAACAACGTAGAAGGATCTGTGCGCTGGGTTGTGGTGGCCGACGCTGCATAAATATTCTAAATAATATTGTAAGGCATGTGATTCATGTCAGAGGATGGGCAGGCTGTCGCAGAGGGATGAGTTGTTGCTGAATCCATAGGTGTCACTGCATCCATTTGAGAAATAGGCATTGATTTTGTAGGACCGATTCAACCCCTAGGTAAGAAAACAGGCCTGTGCTACATCATCACCACGACAAAATATTTGACCAGATGGGTGGAGGCACAGCCTGTGAAGGACTGTATAAGGGCAACAACAACAAAGTTTTTATTTGAATATGTGTTGACCAGGTTTGGTTTCCTAAAGGTATTGATGAGTGACCGCGGTACACATTTTCTCAATGAAACGATCAACGTGCTGATAGAAGAGTTCCAGGTTTACCATCAGAAGAGTACACCATATCATCCTCAGGCCAATGGAACAGTTGAGGCTTTCAATAAGATATTGGAGAATGCATTGACAAATATTTGCAACACACTACAGAATGATTGGGACGTGCACATACCAGCGGTGTTATGGGCATACAGAACTACTTGCAAAAACCTAATAGATTAGACGCCTTTCCGATTGGCTTATGGTGTAAAGGTTGTAAAGCCGATGAAATATATCGTGCTGAGTCTATGCATAGCAGCTTTCACAGGAATGGTGGACTGCAGAGCTTTAGAAGAATGGCTTGTGCAGCTAATGGAGCTCAAAGAAGATAGGTTTCTGGATGGATTCCACCAGCAGATTCAAAAGGAATGCGAAAAAGCTTGGCATGATTGACACCTAAAACTATGCACCTTCAAGATAAATGACTTGGTTTTATTATATGATAGCAAGTTCGCTAAGTTTCCAGGAAATTTTTAGATGCAGTGTTGGGACCATATGTCATCAAATAAATTATAGATGGTGGCACAGTTCATCTCGCAAAGTTGAATGGAGAACCATTGCTAGGAAGGGTAAATGGAAGTTGGTTGAATCCATACACAGGGGATCCGGCTCAATGACTACATGACATCAGGACAGTGTTAGCGCTCCAGGCAGCTGCAAGGGAGCGCAGGACTATAAACTACACTACCCAATTGGTGGAACTATGTGACAGAGGGGTTGCGTGGAAAATGTTGCCATTATGATGCATGTGTTGTACTTGATGGCAACCCACTTGTAGCATAACAACTCACTCGTGTATGGTAACTAGATGAATCTATAGGAGAGATATCAGATGTGACAGAATGCATGGCAATTGTGTTGACATATGTGACAAAATGTAGGGTAGTTCAAAGGAATCATTTCAAAAGTAATATTTAAAATTACAGTGTAATAGGTCTATTAAGAGGTAACAGGGCATTGGTACAGAAGAACAAGAAGATGGAACTAAGGTCTACTAATCAGAATAAAGAAGGTAAAGGAAAAGGTTGATATAAAGCAATTTAAGAAGTATATGCAGGTCCACTTAGTCAAAACAACGTATACACGATGGTCCACAAAACAAAAAGAGAGTATATGTATACACGCACTCCCACAGGACGAAAAGCACATACATGTTGGAAAACCAAGGTTTTGGTCTGAGGTATTTGGTCCAAGGTATTTTGGTCCAAGGTATTTGGTCTGAAGTATTTGGTCTAAGGTATTGACCCTAGGTATTTGGTCCAAGGTATTGGTCCTAAGTGGTTTTGATCCAAGGTATTGACAAAGGATATAAGTATATAAGGATGAGAAGATCAAAGGGCTAAGTGCACAAGTAAAAAATATCTTATGAAATTTTAGATTAAAATAAAATATGCATGTTATGGGTTTCTGATGCTTTTCTTAATCTGATGATCTAAAATGCGATCTTAAATAAAGACTAAGGTATTATAGACTTATGTGCAAGAAATGCCTATATTACTTAGTGCAATGGATCGATAATATTGCGAATAATATAGACAATCAACAGTTATAAGACATAATAAAACATATAGCAGCACAGCCAAATGATAAAGGAGTTCACCAGACTTCCTGGCTACATCTTCTAGTCCAAGCTTTTAGTGCGACCTCTATATTATATCTTCAAAACATAGATTACAAGTGTGAGCTTAAACACTGAGTCTCAACACAACAGTAAGTGACAATACACAGTGTTTACACTTTAAAACAAAGTGTCACGACCTCTAGACCCCCTGGATGGCTTCACAACCTCCCTGGCTCTGCTCTGCTCGACTTTCTCCACCTCTATACGGTCAACTCCCTCTGGCTCTCTAGCTCTCGGGCTCTATCAACCTCTCTGTCTTCTATTTTTCAACTTTTCTATGTTCATCGTGTTTTATAACACGTTTTTGTTACAAAAACACTTAAAGCGTGGAAATTAATTTGTTTATATTAGAAACGGTTTGAACGAAAGGACTGTGGGTGCGGGTGGTTTCGACCGTCCGGCCTTTCCCCGACGCTAATCTTGAAATAGATGAATTGGACAACTGTCATGCCTCGTCCGCCAACACCCCCTTTGACCATTGATTTATGCTCCGTTAATCCAACGGTTGACAACCTTTTCGGGCGGCCCACTTGCACGAGGATTACTCGCTCGAAAAAGTGGTTTCCTCTCTCCTACGTTGTGCTACATGTCATCCAATGTATGGAATCGGGCAGAGCTCGTCCAATACCGCTTACTGCTTGAAGCCCATCTGAAATATCGTTTACCAC
Source organism: Pinus tabuliformis (assembly GCA_031772625.1). Classification (NCBI taxonomy): domain Eukaryota; kingdom Viridiplantae; phylum Streptophyta; class Pinopsida; order Pinales; family Pinaceae; genus Pinus; species Pinus tabuliformis. Next base: position 1,335,175,066 of record CM062807.1, read on the forward strand.
GGAATTCAAATTTCTGCTGTTTTGGTTCATAATTCCCTTGGGTCCATTGAAATCCTTTGCGCCTGTGTAAAGTCCTCCGCTTTGATTATTTGTGATGCAATAAAGTGAAAATCGCATATCGCATAGGCTTTGGGCCTGTGGGTAAGTTCTGCCTTTGGTAACATTGAGATGTAATTATGTGATCTCCATGGTTGGATTTGCGCGCCCGATCTGATGGCTCACGTTAAGTCACTGGTTCATTGATTGCATTTCCCAATGGGTTGCCTCCGATACATTCCGCTGGCCACCTCTGATGCGATATCGCCGATTCCATCCCGATCGTTGATCTAGCAGATCCAACGACTCTAATTCAACTATTCATCATTTCCACTTCACTTGGGTTTCCACCATTCCTTAGTGTTTTTCTCTACGTTCTCTGTTTCTAATATTTGGAGACTTAGAGGTTTAAGATCTATTTTTGATCACACCTCCCCACTGAAAAGATTTTGGACCACCAAAAGTTGGTTTTAAGCATCGATCAAGTGATGATACTATTCCTTCACTCGTCCAATTTCTATCCATCGTGCCTTGCTTGGATTTGAACCCTTGAGTCCTACTCTCAGGTACCCAACATCCCCTGGATGTGTAGTTCTCACCTTCCTGTCTAGAACTATGTCCTCCTGCAACTCATTGAGATACTCAGGCAATAAATCCTCAATAGAAGGCAACTGAACTTTCTCTTCAGGATCTTCAATCATTGAAGGTTCATACAATCTCAAGTTTTCAACATTAACGACTGAGTAGATCTTCATATAAGTTGGTAAATCAAGGTGAAAAGCATTTTCACCAATTTTTTCAAGTATCTTGAAAGGTCCATACCTTATTGGTTTAAGCTTCTTACCTTCACCCTACATTCTGTCTTTGCTGATATATAGCCAGACTTGATCACCAACTTGGAAACTATTAGGCCCCTATACCAATAGGTGTCATATGTCATGATTGACTTGATGAGCTATGTAATATGTTCATACCTTTTCTTGTTGCAAAGGTTTCCATATTTTCAAAAAATAAAAATAAAAATAAAAATGTAAAGAGGGTATACCGTAAAAGAAAAATCAAAGGGTAAAAAGAATAAAACATGGTCAAAAAATGAAAGAAAATGAACCCCAAACAAAAAGAAAGACCAAGAAAGTGTGCAAGTCTAAATGCCACTACTTTTTCACTTTGTGTAATAAACAATTGTGTGCAACTTGTCACTTATTCATGAATATTCAAACTGTTTAAACTTGGCTAATTCATTTTTCAATTTCATGTTGTAGAAATAGAGAATAAATATCTGACCAAACAGTGTAATCTTGGTAGATAAGTAGATAGGTAGAGTGAATAAAAGGAGCTCAACAGTTTAATCTGAGCCCTTGGATGTAATAAGTGCAGACTTAGATAGGCTTTTCCATGTAAAAGAAAAGGAAGATTTGATAAGGGTTTGCCAGTCTAAGTGCACCCTAATAAAGAAGAAAAAATGCTAGGTTAAAGTAGGTAGGGTAGGTAGTTGATGTTGCAGAATTATATGTGATGATTAATGTCTCTAAATGTGTTAATCTTTCACTTTCATCACAAGGCCAAGGCATACAGTACATTGCAAGCATCTCAAGCAAAGCAAAGTCACAATAATTAACTCCCCTTCTCATTTTCCCTAATTATTCACTAATTTCCCCTAAGTACTAAGGTATTTGCTAAATTGGAGGGGCTCAGAGCATTTCTCTGACTTCTGGAGGGACCAGACCCTCGGCCCAATAATTTAAAAGGCCTAAGTACTTAAAACCATCCATAAATCATTCATTCACTTTCATAAGTCTTTTCCTAAGTAAAATCTTATTTTACTTAGGAAAATTACACAATACCCCATAAAAACCCTTTTTTCTCACTTAAGCCTAAGTTAAATACACAATTCTAATGTTTTTACTTGGCGCTTTTTCATTACATTACCATATTAACTATTAACTTATATTATATAACTCCCGCACAAAAAATTCACCCTTTCCTGTATTATTTAAATTATTAAAAATCCCAAATTTTTATATATCCCGCCCTTTTGGTTAACTTATAACCATAAATACATTTTAACCGGGATTAACTAGTTAACCCGTAACTAGTTAACAGCCCAATCCTCCGTTGCATTAATAGGGATTAATTAACCCTCACAGATAATTAAGAACCCCCCTGACCTATCAGACCAACCCCGATATAGTTAATTAACCCCTAATTATGTTGGGCCCGCCTTTGTTAAACCCCATCGCATCGCGCCTCCCGTCAGCCGTCTGATCCCACCTCCCACATCCAACAGCTATTAACGATATTGCGCACCCTTTTGTGACCATGCGCTAGCGCGCGATCACAAAGTGGTTTTCGCATAGCACCTCCGCTACGTGTCGCAAAATCTGTGGAATCGCTGGTCCGCCCATTACCGCCCATTCCCAAAAGTGGTGCGATACCAAACCGCTTACCGTTATCCCTCATATGACAAAACATCACTTCACTCCCCACTGATGTCACCCGCCCGAAAACCAAAAACCCCCGCCAACCTTGACTTTGTTAATAAAACAAACAAATTTCATTTTCGTCGCATTGTACTACAAACCTGTGCTCCCATGCAAAGAACGTCGAGGTCAACTATCCAAGGTTTTCAACCGCCACCTGCTCAAAAAACTTGTAGCTGACGCAGCCTAGAGCCTGTTAGCCACTACCAGCACCTGTAATTTCACTAAGCATTCCCCAAACACAGGTATTTATCCAATTCCTACAGAAACCCTGCAAGTTCTCGTTTTACACTGTAATTTGACAGAAAAGACCCAAATTCAATATAATTCAGTCTTTGTTTCATTATAGAAGTTCCCAGACCCTCTGTTTCACCCATTTCCCACAGAAAACCTGAATTCCCTTTCTGAATCCACAAGAACTAGAAATGGAAACCCCTGTGGCTTTGAATGTTGCACCCATGAATGCTCCTCATAAAGATTTAGACTATCTGCCTCTTGCGGATAAAGACTTCCAGATAAAAGACTTATCCACTGATAAAAACCACCTTAAAGTCTTTTGCCAAAGTAGAGACAACTATCTGAATGGCTCTAATATCCTAGGACTATGGGAATCTAATCTTCCCATGTATTTTCTCCCCTCAGTCCATGTTTTCCCTAATATAATTCACCAATGCCAGGCCAATTATGACCCTAACCGTAGAGCAGTTATGTCTCCAAGCCAAACAGTCCTCTTCCCAATAACTGCTCAATCCATCAATGAAATGTTGCAATTCCACTCCAGTCAAGCTCTCACTCCCATTTCCATGGGATATTTACTTGAGAAATCCACTCAATTGTCTCAGTCAGAACTGAATCACATTTGTCAGACTTTCATGTTACAGAAACATCAGCCCAAGGGCCCACCTCCTTATCTGCAAACTTTCTTCACAGATATGGGAAGACTCATTGTTGATATGATATCTTTAATTATGGGATTTAACACTAGTGAGTTTGTTGATGAGGTAACCCTAGTGTTGTTGTCAATTTTTACTCCTGGACAGCCCCCTACTATTAAGTATGATTATGCCTCCTATATTGCTAACAAGATTCATGACCAGTTCTTGAGATTGGAAAATGAAGGAATTTTCAAGTATACCACCTTCATATATCATCTCATGTTGTATTATCAGTCAGAAAACTTTCCTTTCCCTGTCATGAAACTTGACACCAAAGGCAATCCAAGGTCTGTCATTTTTTGGAGTCCCATCTTCCATGCATCCTTAGATTCCCCTTACTCCTACAATGAGTTCATTGATCAATTTTTTCATCCAGCAACCACCTTATTGATAGGGATTTCCCCTCCTAGGATCAGTGGTGACATTAAGAGGATCCTACAACTCTCCAAGCAGTACAAAATAGGTGATTGGTACCTATACAAGAACCATACAGAAATCAGGATATATGGGTGTGAGCTCTACCCTTTCAAGTTACCAAAATATGTTCCAATGAGACTGTTTGCATTGGAATATTTCAGGCAAATGATAAATTCAAATTTGGTCCATTTTTATAATGCCAAGAAGAAAGCTCAACTTAGAATCAAGAATCAGTTAGGCCCTTTTGTCTGCAACACTAGGGAAGCATGGAGAGAAGCAGAAATATTTTTAGAAGATCATCTTAAGTTACACAAGAGCTTTGGGTGGATACCATATGACCCTAACAGCTTCATCTGTGATAGAAGAATGAAGAACAGATTGTCACCATACATTCACCATAGGATCCCAGAGATTGAACAATTTGCAAATATGGATGAATGGAGGGAAGGGACCCTAGTAGAAAATGATAGTGAACAGGTCAATATTGAGAATGTTATGAGAGATCTTGAGAAAACACTTGACCTGGATTCTTTTGGGCAGGTACAAAGGTCAGGGATTGGTGCCTCTACAGCTAGAACCTCTCAGCAACATTCACAGGAAACCAGCACACCAGCCACAGGAACATCCAAAGGAAAGGAACTAGAGACTAGCATTCAAGCCACAGGGCAATCTACAATGTCAAAACAGCCTGAAACTTCCAAGGAACAGGCCCAAATTCCAACTCCTCCAACTCAAAGAAATGTGGGAGAACCTCCAATCTTGCAAACTCCTCTGAATGAGGAAAGGAATAAAAAGAGAGACAGGGAAGTAGCTACCCCTGCCAGTGGACCCTCAGAGCAGCCTGGTACAAAAAGGCAAAGGTTAAATCCTCTTTCAGAGGAGGAATTTTTTGAAGAGACTACTGATAGTCAAAGGAAAGAAGGAGTAGATAGTCATCAAACATTCCCAGTAGGTGGGACATCTACTAGCTCACAGAGACAAGAGCTAGAGAGACAACAAAGTGCAAAGGTATCATCTTTCAGACCACCAGGAAAGGACACTCCAGATATCAAGAAGACATTTATAGAAATAAAAGCCAGAAATGATCCATTAAGGCTTCAAGTTTACAATCAATATTTGAAAATGGCGCCCACTAATCAAAACAGATTGATGTCAGCCTATGACATCAAAGAGGGTAAAATGATAATGAGTTATTTCAAACCTAAAGTGCAGCAGCCTCAATCAGCAGCAGACTATCTCAGGACCAATTTTGAGGTCATGGCAAAGGATATTCATCCTTTGGATCAAATTGAATTGCACAAACAAACTGGAGAAATGATTTATTCCACCTTGACTGGTAAGGCTATGATGGCCCAAAGGCTGGAAAATTCTTTGAATAACACAACTGCCCAACTACAGCTGGAGAAAGCCTCCTCATAGGCTAAAGATAACAGAATAAAATCTTTAGAAGAAATAATTATTGGATTGGGTCATGATCCCAAAGATGTGAAGGCTACAGAAGCCTTAATCAAAAAGAAAGATGAAGATATTGTTGCCTTAAGGAAGCAACTAAAGCTACCTCCTTCAAGGCATCCACAGACTGCTGAGATCATAAAGCAAAAATCTGAAGAAGAGCTGATGGATTTACTCTTAAAACTTAATGAACGACTGAATGAGACTGAGTAAGAACTAGAAAAAGCATTGAAGGACAAGCAGGGAGAGTTGACCTCTCAGCCTCCCAATGTGATACCAATAGTCTCGACTGCAGTCCCATCAACACTTGGAACAGCTCTGGCACCAAACATTCCAGCAACAATAGTAGAGGTGGTCACAAGTACAACGACAACAGGAACAGCACAGGAAAGTACTACCAATTTGAGCACAGAGGAACTGATAAAATAAATGGAGGACATGAAACTGCAAGTTTCATAGCTAAAAAAGGTAAAAGAATAGAATGCCAACTTAGAGCAGAGGTATGATCTCTCAAAGATAAATGTTGCATAAAAGACAAGGGAGATTAAAGGATTAGAAAACAGGGTGAAATGATTAGAAAAAGACCTCACATTTGACAAGCCTCTGGCAGATGTTAGAAAAATTCTTTGGGAAAACATCACTCAATCAATAAATGATGTTTGGCCATCCATCCAAATAATTTTTTAGCAGATTGATTTAGTAAAGGCAGCCCAAGAAGAAATTCAAAGGACAAGAGCAGAATTAGGAAGAATGCCTGAGGAAGCCAACAGGCTCATAAATTTTTTGAATAATAAGAATAAGTACCAGCTTGAAGAACTTGGCATTGAAGACAGAACAGGGACCATTTTAGAAATCAAAAGGGTATTAACCAAAAGAACTTTGATGCAAAATTTAGAAATAAGATGCCATGACATGCAGGCAGAGATTAATGCTTTTATGGAGAAATTTGCCATTTTGCAGAGCAAGGGGCTACCTAGTCCTTTAGTTATTAATGACAAATTAATGAGGCATATAGATTATGTGGACAAATTGAATCAATATGTAGGCAACCAGGCAAGTTCATCAACAAGTGCATCAGGATCAAAGGCATTGCCTACAGGCAAAGTCTCTATGACAAGTTAGAGAACTTATTCTATGTAGAACATGAAATAAAGCACCTGTTTCCAATTTAGCCTAACTTTTTTAGGTATACTGAGATTGATGAGACTCTCAGGAAACTTCAGAAAACCAGAATACCACATCCAAAATGGTAGGAAGAATTGCTAGAAATTTTGTAATTTATCCTTGGTAAAAGGTAAATTTTTATTTTTTACTACAGTCAATGATGGTAAAAAGGATAAACAGAGATCAGATGCAGGTAAAGAGTATCAGATGTAGGTAAAGTGTATCAGTAAGAAGATAAAAATAGAGCAGCCAGCACAGAATTACATCAAAGACAACAAGATGCCAAATCATAGGGCCTAACTCCAGCACACTCTCAAGAATAGGGACAACAAACCATTCGTTTGCCTCTATCTGTTATCAACGAGACCATCTGGCCCTATCTTCATGTAACTTCTAGTTAGTCATCTCAGATTATATCTCACTTTGTTATGAGATATTTTATTGTAAAGTTTTTTGTATAAATACACCCCCATTCGGAGTATTGAGGGTGGATTCTTAGACATTGTTGTAAAACTGATTATTTTGGAATAAAGTGTTGTTGGACAAATCTTTCATGGCTGGCTGGATGAAGAATTAATACAAAGGACTTTTCACAGGATTCATGTGCAATACATCGGACAAATAAGTATTTATATCTCATGTGTTATTATTCTCTTGTTTAAATATTTCAATTATGTTTCATATCTGAATACTTAAACGAAAAAGCTTAATTCAGAAAGTGCTTCAGTGCAATCTGTTTTCAATCGTTTATATTCTTGATGTTTTCTTCTAAACTAGCATAAACAGTGAATTCTTAATTGCTCTTGTTTCCTAGTTTAATCATTTTGATCATTTATTAAAGAATTCTTAGTTGCTCTTTACTGGTGATCATTCAAGTTCTTTTCTCTTAAAACATGTTGAAGGATTCTTAATTTCCCTTCATCCCTTTTAAGTCCATCCCATCCTATCAAGTTATCATTTGATCCCTGTTTTAGCTATCTTTCCCTGTGAAACCATCCTTTGCTGAGAAACCAAATCCAGTTGAGCCATTTCTTTTGACTCCATTAGCCCAATGGCCTGAACTATTCAGTTCCAACCCTCTGCTATTGAATTTCACCACCAAACTCAATCAAATCCCAAAGCTTTCATAACTAGCCTAATATCTTCCAAAACAAAGCTAAATCCTAAAGAGAGAGCCCTCTCTGGACACAGATTGGCTAGATTCTGTGTCTAAAAGTTGGTTTGTGGTTACCTCGGATCCCTTCCTCTTCTTACAACTTCCTGGAAAATCTGATTGATAACTGAAACTATGCTCAACTTGATGCTTATCATGTCTTGCCTTGTACTTGGCTTGACTTCTTTCTAGCTGTTCCTGTATTGCCTGGTGAATTTCCCGGATTTGTTCAATGAAATTAGTTGCTTTGTCCACATCATTGTGTCCATCAATTGCTATGTATTTACCAAAGACAAAATCCAATGGAGACTTTGGTATAAAACCAAAACAAGTCTCAAAAGGATATCTCTGAGTAGAAGAGTGTTTGGCGCGGTTGTAAGCATGCTGCACATAACACAAATGCTTATCCCAAAGCTTGGGATGCTTGCTACAATAGCCTCTGAGCAACTGGATCACTGTCCTATTGACCACTTCTGTCTGACCATCTATCTGTGGATGAAATGTTGTGCTTTTCTTCAATTTGGTGTCCATTAACTCCCATAGACTTGACAAAAACTTCCCAACAAATGGAGAATCCCGATGAGATACAATAAAAGTGGGTAACCCAAAATGAACCTATACATTCTGAAAGAACAAATTTTTTGTTTGTTCAGCCATAACCTACTTATTACATGGTATCAAAATACACATTTTACTGAAGTTGTCCACAACTACATACAAATAATCATGACCTTTCCTAGACTTTGGCAATCCCCCAACAAAATCCATGGAAACACTTTCCCAAGGATGGGAAGGAATTGGGAGTGGAGTGTATAAGCCTAATTTTCTATTACTGGGCTTGCTTGTAGCACACATAGTACACCCTTTGATATATCTAGTAACTGTCTCATGCATTCTTGGCCAATAACAAAACCTTTTCAATTGTGCAACTATTTTACTTACACCAAAATGACCTGATATGAGAGAAGTATGTGCTTCTCAAATGATGTTAACTCTTTCAGTTTGTGGAATACATAGCTTTCCCAAATGATATAAGAGTTGGTCCTTTACATAATAATCCAATTCTTCTACCTGTTTGCCATGACTTAAAGTTGCATATACATCTTTAAAATCTACATCTTGAGAATATTGTTCAATGTAACTTTCATGAATTACTGAGTTATGTTTAAGTATAGTAGATGCATTTATGATTGGTCTTGATAACATATTTGCAACCTTATTGTGTATTCCTTTCTTATATATGATGACAAGATGAAATTGTTGTAGAAAACCCATCCACCTATAATGTCTTGATTGCTGCAATTTAGTTTGTGAGTGCAAATATTGAAGTGGTTGATGATCTGTATGTATGATTGTTTCTTTACCCATTATGTAATGTTTCCACTTTTTCACACTTTGTACTAATGCATACAATTCTTTATCATATGTAGGATAATTAACTATTGTAGAAGTAAATGTCTTAGAATGATAGCATATGGGCTTTTGGTGCTACATCAACACTGCTCCCATGGCATAGTCACGGGCATCTGTTTCAATGTCAAATGGATGTTGCAGATCTGGTAGTGCTAGTACTGGTGCTGTAATAATTTTCTCTTTCAAGGTGTAGAAGGCTTTCTGTTTTTTGCCTCCCCACTGAAACACCTGTTTCAAACTTGTTAAAGCATGTAAAGGAGTTGTAATCAATGAAAAGTTAGCAATAAACTTTCTCCAATATTGTGCTACCTCTAAGAAACTCCTAACTTCTGAAGCAGATTTGGGTTTAAGTCAATTCACAATGACTTCAACCTTAGAGGGATCTATCTTCAGTTCACCACCCCCTACAATATAACCCAAATAATTTAAAGATGTTCTGCCAAATTCACATTTTGACAGTTTCACATAGAGATTTTCTCTTTTTAAAACATCTAAAGTTTGCTTCACATGCTTTACATGTTCATCCCATGTCTTACTAAAAACAAGAATGCCATCTAAATAAACTATTACAAAATCATCAATAAATGGTCTAAATACATCATTCATAACTCACATAAATGTAGTAAGAGCATTAGTTAAGCCAAAAGGAAAAACCAACCATTCATAAAGTCCTTGCTTTGTCTTGAAAGCAGTCTTCTAGGCATCCTGTTCTGTGACTCTGATCTGATGATAGCCACTTCTTAAATCTAACTTAGAAAAGTAAATTGCTTCTTTCAATTGATCTAACAAATCATCTATTCGAGGAAGAGGATAACGATTCTTAATCGTTATTTTATTTAGTGCTCTAAAATCAATACACATTCTCCACGAACCATCTTTCTTTCTCACCGGCATGATTGGCGATCCACACGGTGATGTGCTTGGTTGTATAAACCCCTTATTGAGAAACTCTTGTACCTGCTTCCTTATCTCTGCATTCTCTAAAGCTGATAACCTGTACATTCCAATGTTAGGTAGTGGAGCATCTTGCTGTAAATGAATATCATGTAATATTTCCCGCTTGGGTGGAACACCTTTAGGTTCTTGAAATATAATATCATACTCCAAAACAACTTTAACTAAATCAACTTTCTATCTAGGATTAAACATAAGTATAGTATGATTTAAATAACTATGAACGCCACCTATATACTTCAATAAAGTCTCAGGTGAGTCCAATGAAATACCTAGAGTTAAAGCTCTTTTCCTGAATTCCTGAGTATAACTCTATACACTCTGTCCCTTCAATTTCTGAAGTGTTTGCCAACTCATCATTGCTTGCTGCATGTAAGCCAAAGGATATAATTTCTTTTTGATAGCAAAAACAAATTCATTCAAGGTAGAAATGATTTTACCATGTTTTTGAAGATCAACTTGTGTCTTGCCTTCCCACCATACCAGTGCAGTTCCTCCTAGTCGAAGGCTAGCCAGCTGGATCTTCTTCCTTTTTGATTCAATGTTCTGCACCCTGCAATATACATCAATTTTCCTTATCCAATTATCTAGCTTCTCTGCATTAAGTTCTCCATCATAAATTGGCAAATCAAACTTTACATCTAATTTGATTAAAGAAGTTTTCTTCTTCTTCTTAGAAGAGCTAGTTTTATGCAAAGAGGATGACTCTGAGGACGATGATGATGATGGAGGAGATGGTGGAGGAGGCATTCCTCCTTTTCCTTTGTCTTCTGGAGGTGCAAATAGAAAAGGTTCCTCTGCTCCTTTGTCTGGTGTTGGTGTTGAAGTTCCTTCACCTCGACCCTTTTTGAACTCTAGATACATCTCTTCCACCATAGCTCTTATGGTCATAAAACTGTCTAGAAACTGAGATTCTGATCCCAATGGAGTTTCTTCTGCCATTCTCCTCTAAGAAAAGACTCTTCCAATCTCTGGATTAGCCTCAACAAGTACTCCTTCTCCTCTTCGGAGCTTTAATCTAGTTAGCATTCAAATTCCTACACAAGCTTGTCTAACCTTAACAAAAACCTTAAGCTCTGATACCACTTGATCTAAAATGTGATCTTAAATAAAGACTAAGGTATTACAGACTTATGTGTAGGAAATGCCTATATTACTTAGTGCAATGGATCGATAATATTGCGAATAATATAGACAATCAATAGTTATAAGACATAATAAAACACATATCAACACAACCAAATGATAAAGGAGTTCACCAGACTTCCTGGCTACGTCTCCTGGTCCAAGCTTTCAGTGCAACCTCTATATTATGTCTTCAAAACAAAGATTACAAGTGTGAGCTCAAACACTGAGTCTCAACACAACAATCAATGGCAATACACAGAGTTTACACTTTAAAACAAAGTGTCACGACCTCCAAACCTCCTGGATGGCTTCACAACCTCCCTGGCTCTACTCTGCTCGACTTTCTCCACCTTTGTACGGTCAACTCCCTCTGGTTCTCTAGCTCTCGAGCTTTGTCAACCTCTCTATCTTCTCTTTTTCAACTTTTCTACGTTCATCATGTTTTATAAAATGTTTTTGTTATAAAAACGCTTAAAGCATGGAAACTAATTTGTTTATATTAGAAACAGTTTGAATGAAAGGACCAGTGGGCGCGGGTGGTCCTGACTGTCTAGCCTCTCCGGTGCTAATCCAAAAACATATGAATTAGACGACTGTCATGCCTCGTCCACCAACACCCCCTTTGACCATTGATCTACACTCCATTAATCCAACGGCTGACGGTCTTTTCGGGCGACCCACTTGCACGAGGATTACCCACCCGAAAAAGTGGTTTCCTCTCTCATGCACCATGCTAGGTGTCAGCCAATGTATGAAATCAGGCGGAGACCATCCAATACCGCTTACTGCTTGAAGCCCGTCCGAAATACCGTTTACCACAGAATCAAAATTTCTGCTATTTTGGTTCATAATTCCTTTGGGTCCGTTGAAATCCTTTGTGCCTGTGTAAAGTCCTCCTCTTTGATTATTTGCAATGAGATAAAGCGAAAATTGCATATCGCATAGGCTTTGGGCCTGCGGGTAAGTTCTTCCTTTGGTAACATTCCGATGCGATTATGTGATCTCCACCGTTGGATTTGCGCACCCGATCCGATGGCTCACATTAAGTCGGTGGTTTGCTGATCACATTTCCCAATGGGCTACCTCCGATACATTCTGTTGGCCACCTCCAATGTGATATATTCGATTCCATCCCGACCGTTGATCTGGCAGATCCAACATCTCTGATTCAACGATTCATCATTTTCACTTCACTTGGGTTTCTGCCATTCCTTAGTGTTTTTCTCTGTGTTCTATGTTTCCGATATTTGAAGACTTAGAGGTTTAAGATCCGTTTTGGATAATATGAACTAAGTATGCACCTGAGTGTTTGATGATGGATGAGATCTAATGATGGATCATGATCATAATGACCTATCATTATGAGATCTGATAATGGATAGGCTAGATCTGATTGCTAACGCAGTTTTATCCTTTACAAGTCATGATCTAGGTATGTCTGAAGTCTGGAATTGCAACGAAGTTATAAATGTGTTTGATGGTTGTATTGATTGTGAGCTTAAATGTTACTAATGGGTCCAGTATGAAAATTTTATGTAACGAGGCCTTCATGTGTATTGTTGTGTACCAGGAGCATCCAATCTGAAAATTTATGAAACGTGGTCCCTGGAGGATACTGAGGGTTGGAGCCTTCAATGAGGAAGTTGAAGCTTCTTTCCAGTAGTGACTGGTGATTTGATTATGGGGTTAGAGCTCCCTTCCAGTAGCAGCTTGAGAACGAGTGAAGGTTGTAGCCTTCTGTAGGTTAGAGCCTGCGTAGTAGTAAATATATCAGCTACTATAAGAATTAGGGGGTTGTAGCTCCCTTCCAGAAGAAGCTGGAGAACAAGAGAATGTTGTAGCCTTCTACAGGTGGGTGCCTGCATACTGGTATGAGTCTACACCAGTACAAGATTTTAAACATATTTTCTTATTATTAAAAGAAGACAGAGACAATAGCAGCAAGTGGTTTTCACCCACATTGTATTTCCACCTTAAATCTTGGTGTTCATGTGTGTTGCTTATGTGTGATGGTTTATTATGTTATTACTGCACATGGTTATTGTTTAATGTTTAATAAAGTACTGATGCACTGATTAAAGATCAACATATGATGAATTAACTAAATCATAAGTTCACTGGATATATGTTGGTTGCCTTAAGAACAGTTGCGTGCACATGCGAGTTCCCTTCTCTGAAGTAGTGTATATAAATCTGATTATGGAAATGAAAAAGTTATTGATTTGTAAATACTGATTCACCCCCCCCCCCCTCTCAGTATTATTTCCAACAATTGGAATCAGAGCTAGGTCCTTTGGCAGAAGCTTGATCGCATAAAGGAGATCCGTAGTAACAATGGGAAAGAAACTAAAGAAGAAGGCACCTCAAAAGAAGAAGACATCTCAAAGGAACTGTGGAAATGGGAGAGATGATTGAACTTTATGTGGAAGCAACTCTTCAGATTTAGAATCACCTCAGAATGAAGATGAAAGAGCAAAAGAACTATCAGGTATGAATTTGTTGTCCTTTGGTGATACATTTCTCTGTTCATTTGAAGATAATGAAAGTGACAGTGAAACAACAGAATTTGCTCTTATGGGTGAAAGAGAAAGAAATCAAATAGAGGTAGAATTTAAAAAGCTCACAGACATAATTAGAGATCAACAATATCTATTGGACAAAAGGGAGTGTACCTACAAAGAAGAGATTACAAGGTTAAAAGCTCAGTTAGAGGAAGGAAACAAAGTAAGGAAACAATATGAGGAAAATGAAGATCAAACTCAAAGGCCGCAAGATGAAGTGACATCATTGAGAAATGAAGTGAATGGAAAGGACACAACAACCAAGGAACATATAGAAAGAAACAACTATTGTGAAGGTCTTGAAGGTGTGGTCGTTTCTCTAAAAGAAGATCTCAAAAATTCAAATAAACAGAATGAAGAACTACTCCAAGCATTTGAAGAACAAGAAAATGAAGTTCTAGAATTAAGACAACAAGTGGAAGAAGGAAGAAAAGCTGAAGAAATCATGAAGAAGCAATATCTTGAAAAGGAAGAGAAATATCAGGTTGAGGTAAATATCCTAAAAGGTAAATTAGAAGAAAAGGATAAACTTTTATGATTTCAAGGGAGCACTAAGATTTTGGATGATATTCTTAGTAGTCAAAGGTCTCCTACCATCAAATTTGGTCTTGGTTTTCATGAAATTGTTAAAGGTGAATCTAGCTCACAAACTGAAGCAAGGAACTCTAATGCAAAATCTGAAATGCTCAACAAGAAGCTAAGAGGTCAACCCCATCAACAACCAAGGAAAGAAAGTCTTCAAAGAAAATCATTTACTCCTAACTATGGAAGTGATAATCGGTTCTTTCCTCTGATGAATAATGTTGAATGTTTTATATGTCATAATTTTGGACATGTTGCAGCTAGATGCAGAAGTAGAATGGTTCAAGCTAATAACCGTCACACAGAAAGATCATTAGCTTCTAGGTACTTCAAGGGATATTGTTTTTCTTGCAATATGTTTGGTCACAAAGCCATTAACTGCTATAGAGGGAATATGAAACATATAACATGTTATGCTTGTAACGAGTTTGGGCATATAGCAAAAGAATGCAGGAAGAAGCAAACATCATCACACTCCAAGGTATGGAAGAAGAAGGAAGTACAACCAAAAATATGTGGCATAGCTCAGTATGCAGATAGAACAGACTCAGGAGGAACTAAAAGTATGAAATTTTAGTGTTCTAATTCTCATACGCAGTTATCTTGAAGACAAGTCGCGTATATACATGAGTTAGAAGCTGCACAGTCACGTATATGTTGGTTTGATGAAGAAGCAGTGGGATAGACTCAGAAAAATGATTTGATATGGTTTAGACAATTATCAATTATCTTTTTTGTCTTGATGATTGATGACTACAGTCTGTGGATGTTATTTAGAAGTGCTTTTGATCCTCATAAGTTGTTGATGACTTGATGTATATCTGATTGATGATGATGCCTTGATATTTCTTACCGATATATGCAATGATCAGATCTGACAGTGAACAGGTGACACAGGTTCAGGGGGAGAATATGTTATACTTCTAATAATGCATTGTTGGCATTATGTTTAGAAGTCTTTGGTACCTAATGATTCTTGTCAATAGTGATGATGCTTATGTGACTAAAGTATTTAAATGATACATCATGCTATGTTGCGGTTATGAGTTGCCTATGATGAAGTCTCAAATGATACTTGTATTACTTGGGGTTACATAGTTGTTATTCAGATCATATTTATGGATGATTGTGGATGAATTTTTTATGATGCATACAATACATATATGTTGCTTACATGGTGATCTTCATAAGGACAAGGAGAAGTAAAAATCTTGAGTACACAACTTCATTATTTGATGATGAGCCACTTATTTCTTTTATGTTGTTGTCATCATGCCTTCAAAGATGCATACAGTTCATATGGTGCAGTTATGATGCAGGATTCCTATAGTTCTTGGCTCTCACATGGTTGAGGATTGTTGTTGTTGATGGTATCAAGAAAGATTGACAAATGACTATGATCTCATGGTTTGCCAGATACATATTGCTATCTCTTTGATGAATATACAATATGTTGGATACATGGATGATTACTTAAGTTGCATATTGATAAATATTGTTGGTTGGACAAGAAAATGGTGTTATTGCAAGCATAGCTATTTGAAGACATGGATATTTGAAGACATGGCTTACTTAGTCACATAATGATGATGACTTCTTAATTTATGATGATAGGTTTGATACTCACATATGTTGATTATCATGGTTGATGCTTATTAGATGTGGGATGTTCCCTAGTGATGATACATGGTTAATATATTGAGGGTTCTTGTGGAAAGATCATGCAGTTCTTGATGATGATGTTATGATCATAGATGATGACTATGGTGTTTTCACATACATATGATGTGAATGATTTTGTGTTACTGTTTGGACATGGAAGGTTATGATAAGGCTCTTTCTTCTAATGAAACAGAGCAAGTTGATCTTGATGAGATCAAGAGGATGAGTTGATATCTATATATGGCATACTTTGTCATAGGTTGATGATATTTACATTGTCATGTATTGAGAACTAATAATGGACATATACAGGTTGTTAGTCTGGATGCTGCTAACAGATGCTTATGGTGCAGATCATATATGGTGTATGATAGTTGCTGATGACTATCACGGTCTTGTTTAGGTATTTGGTATTTGCTAAAAATGTCATGTATATCATTTGATGTAAAGGCCCATGATGTAATAATATATATCTATCTGTCATAGTCTTTTAATGAGTCCTTTTTGGTCATATGATGTAATTTGTACCCCCACTATGCATGGGAAGGATGATGTAATAATTGCTATATTTTAGTCATGTATAAACAATTGGTATATCCCCACTTGGTTGGGTCAATGAGTCAAATTTGGTATATCCCCACTTGGTTGGGAGATTGATGTATGTATGATTCATTGGTGATAGGAAGGTCAAACTCACATAGTTGAGTTATAGAGTCATGTTATTCTTTTGGAAAATATTTTTGTAGACTCTGCATGTGCTCAGGGGGAGCATGGACAGTTTAGTGCATCACAACATGTACAAAGGGGGAGTTTAATCAGCAAATTTAGCATGTGCCTAGGGGGAGCATGATCAATGTTTATATTCAGTTGTTCAGATATGAAAGCCTTCACTTTGGTCAGCCCTTTGCCCTTGATATCAAAGGGGAGAATATCTTGGTATGCCCTTTGCCCTTGATGTCAAAGGGGGAGAGTATTTTGGTGTTGGTTGTTATCTCTAACAGTTTCTATAGCTTTCTGTAATCAACACCAACATGGTTGCCATCAAGTCCAAAGGGGGAGATTGTTGGCATTATGATGCATGTGTTGTACTTGATGGAAACCCACTTGTAGCAGAACAACTCACTTGTATATGGTAACTAGATGAATCTATGTAACTAGATGAATCTACAAGAGAGATATCAAATGTGACAGAATGCATGGAAGTTGTGTTTACAGATGTGAAAAAATGCAGGGCAGTTCAAAGGAATCATTTTAGAAGTAATATGGAAAATTACAGTGTAACAGGTCTATTAAGAGGTAACAAGGCATTGGTACAGAAGAACAAGAAGATGGAACTAAGGTCTACTGATCAGAATAAAGAAGGTAAAGGAAAAGGTTGATGTAAAGCAGTTTAAGAAGTATACGTAGGTCCACTTAGTCAAAACAGCATATACACGCTGGTCCACAGAAAAGAAAAGAAAAAAAAAAGAGTGTATACGTATACAGGCACTCCCACAAAAGGAAAAGCGTGTACATGTTGGAAAACCAAGGTTTTGGTCCGAGGTATTTGGTCCAAAGTATTTTGGTCCAAGGTATTGTTCCACGGTATTTGGTCTGAGGTTATTTGGTTTGAGGTATTGACCCTAGGTATTTGGTCCAAGGTAATGGTCCTAAGTGGTTTTGATCCAAGGTATTGACAAAGGAGCTAAGTATATAAGGATGAGAAGATCAAAGGGCTAAGTGCACAAGTAACGAATATCTTATGAAGTGTTACATCAAAAGAAAATATGCATGTTATGGGTTTCTAATGCTTTGCTTGATCTGAACTAAGTATGCACCTGAGTGTTTGATGATGGATGAGATCTAATGATGGATCATGATCATAATGACTTATCATTATGAGATTTGATAATGGATAGGCTAGATCTGATTGCTAACACACGTTTTATCCTTTACAAGTCATGATCTAGGTATGTATGAACTCTGAAATTGTAACGAAGTTATAAATGTATTTGATGGTTGTATTGATTGTGAGCTTCAATGTTACTAATGGGTCCAGTATGAAAATTTGATGAAACGAGGCCTTCATTTGTATTGTTGTGTACTAGGAGCATCCAGTCTGAAAATTTATGAAACGTGCTCCCTAGAGGATACTGAGGATTGGAGCCTTCAGTGAGGAAGTTGAAGCTTACTACCAGTAGTGGTTGGTGATTTGATCAGGGGGTTAGAGCTCCCTTCCAGTAGCAGCTTGAGAACGAGTGAAGGTTGTAGCCTTCTATAGGTCGAAGCCTACATACTAGTAAATATATCGGCTAGTACAAGAATTAGGGGGTTGTAGCTCCCTTCTAGAAGAAGCTGGAGAACAAGAGAAGGTTGTAGCCTTCTGCAGGTGGGACAGCAGCACGTGGTTTTCACCCACATTTGGTTTCCACCTTAAATCTTGGTGTTCATATGTGTTTCTTATGTGTGATGGTTTATTTTGATATTACTGCACATGGTTACTGTTTAATGTTTAATAAAGTACTAATGCACTGATTAAAGATCAACATATGAATTAACTGAATCATAAGTTCATTGGATATACGTTGGTTGCCTTAAGAATAGTTGTGTGCACACACAAGTTCCCTTCTTTGAAGTAGCGTATATAAACCTAATTATGGAAAAGAAAAGGTTATTGATTTGTAAATACTGCTTCACCCCCCCCCCCCCCCTCTTAGTATTATTTCCAACAGAAAAGGCTGACGTCATAGTATCCAAAGGTGTGCGAAGGGAGTTGCGCTACAAGGGGAGATACCATGCAACACAGTCAAAAAGTGAACGTTACAGTCACTGTTCATGATTTGACAGCCAAGAGACGTTAAGAGGATTAGGGGGTAGCGGGGGGGATTTAAGGCTGAAATCTTTGAAGATCTACTGCCAAATCAGCATTTATGGACGCATTTGGGGGGAATGGTTGAATTTGAATTCAAATTCGCCTATAAATTATGCGTGGCCGTCTAGCAGAGAACACTTTGCATCCTTAGAATTTTTTAGCTGTGGTGTCTGTTGTTTATGAATCCTTAATTTTTTGCAGATTTAGTTGCCAGCTCTGTGTTTGATACGTTGCCTAAGGATAACCAACAGTTTATTCTCAACACTATGTCCATACCAAGTGAGACTGCAAGCAATGGAGGAACTGTTGCCTCCAAGGGAGTGACTACGGGAGTTGTAAGCATGAGGCTCCAGCTCCTGTGCGTATGGCATCGAGGTCGCCTAGGCCAAAGCCTACCCCAGTGCATGAGAATCCCAAGCCCAACAAAGACAAGAAGAAGAGGCCAATGCCAGTGTGTGAGTCATCGAGGAAGAACTATGCTACCCAGGCCCCAAGGAAAGATAAACAACCAGCGAAGGATAAGGAGAAAGTTGTAGCTTTGGATGCCGAAGAGGGCACAAAGGAGATAGATGCCGAGGGCATGGAGACCATCTCCAAATTGATGGAGTACATTCCTCTACGTAAGGGAAAGGTGAAGGTCACTAAGGACCCAGATGTGATGAAATTCCTCATAAATACACCCCTGCTACCAGAAAGTATCACCTTTGAAGGCCCGCGCCTAGCGCAGATTCCCCATTTGAAAATGGAAGACTAGGATTTGGTGGACCACGAGAGGTTCCCCCACCTCATGGCGGAGAACTACATGAAGCGAGTGTACTATAAAGAATCCGGTGTCACCGCATTGGAGCCAATCGAGTGGATTCGTGGAGTGAATCAGTCGGGGTTGCTGAACCTGCTATGGGTGCCCCACTATCACCGCTCCAACATCAATATCATCGTTATCAATCAATTTCTAACCCTGGTACATGATGGATGTTTGTGGCTGAGTGCACCGATCCCAATCACAGACATGCTGATCCATCGGATCACGCTCCTACCACATTCAAGCTTGAATCTGACCAAGGAGTTTGGCGGAAAAACCAGTGAGCGCGACCTGGCAGAAAAAATGAAGAAGAAGTTCAAGCTAGTTAAGAAGTCGCACAGGTACTCCATCACGTCTATCACTAACCCTGTGGTGAAAATTTCCACATAGATCCTCACTGGTAAGGTCATGTCGAAATGCCACGCGGACGAGGTTCCGACGCCAGTAATCTCATTAACTGCACAGTGCATGGAAGGCGTGTAGTTCAAATGGTCATCCTACCTCTGTGGTGAGTTCCTTGCGAATCGTCGCGAGGCTCAGGACGAGAGAAAAACCTTCCACTACGCATGGTTGTTGCTCACCATTGTGATAGTAGCTTGGGAGCTGCCAGAGGACAACCATTTTCCTCACTTGGAGAAGGGATTGCCAAAGTTTGCACAGTTTGCCTCCCTTTGGGACACAAAATACTCCACGCGGATCAAGGAGACAAAAGTTTTTTGGGTGTCGATGGAGGCGAGCATTCGCATGGCCATCAACCAGAAGCCATGGTTGTCCCTGACTATGTTTGAACAATTATCAGATTACGTGGAGTTTAAGGAAGACTTCCACCGTGCATATATCAGGGCGCAGAAGGATCCGCAACAGTAGTGGTTTGATCTGCCTTATCTTGCCACAGACATTGCCATTCAGGAGGTTATCAAGTGTTAGCTGGCAGAATGGAATTGTCCATCCGATATGGCCGCAGGCAGTAGCAAAGGCACATGGAGTTCCACGAAGAAAAAGAAGAAGGAGGCAACGAAGTAGGCAGTCCAGAAGTTGGTCGAGAAATGTAGGAAGGAGGCTGAGGAGAAGGCCCAGCTAGAAAAAGAGCGCGCTACAAACCAGCAAGCCGAACAGGAACATCATGACTCTAAGCGGAGCGGTAATGCCCTTCACCCCAGACCAAGGAAGAGGAGCAATTAGAGTAGGGAGGTGTTGCAGATGAAGAACATAGCACTCCATTCTGGGTGAAGAGATACAGGGAACAGGAGAAGGAGGGGCCCCAAAAGAAATTGAAAGCAACAAAGCCACCGTTGGATCCCATCACTTTCACAGAATACAATCTCGAGGAGATCAGAGTTAAAGTTCATAGTACCACAACAGAACTGTTGAAGCAGTTCAAACAAAAGCACCTACAGTCGCTGGGCACTCTTCAGAAGGATCTGTGCGAATTGCAGATCCAGACCAGCAGGATCCAGTTGGGCATAGGGTAGGTGAGCACCACAAAGACAAGTCTGGAACCAGGGACTAGTCAAGCTACCGAGATGGTTAGGTCAGTGGGTCTCCAAGAAGTTGTGCTACCGGAAGGGTCATTGAGTGCAGAATCAACTGATGACAAGGTCATCGCAAGTACTCTGAAGAATATTGGCCTCAACCTTGCAGCGCTCCCCAACGAGTATCTCCACACGCTATAGACAGGTGTGACAACAGAGTTATGAGCGCGGGAGCAGCGCGCTGACATCCTAATCACTGAATATTGGGTGAAAAAAGAGTAAATGTTCACCGAGAAGACAGAGGCATTGAAGGAAAAGGAGACAATCTAGGCGTAAAGTGCCCAGCTGGTGGCCATGGTGGCAGAAGCATACAGGACAGTGCCGAAGTTGCACATACCGGAGGAGGCACCGCTTGAGGCCAAGATTAGGAAATTTGTAGTGGGTGTGCATGACACTAAGACAGAGGTGGCCTGAGTTCATTTCGAGCTCAACTTGAAAATCACAGAACTAGAGCTTAGGTCATAGCCTTCGACCTCGCCAGAAGTTAGGGAACAACGCGAAGCTGTTGTTAAGGATGGAATAGCTACTATCGATGTTGCGGTAGTGGACCGCACAACGCCATTTGAGAAGGTCATGGAAGTAATGATAGTCCTGCAGGAAGAACCTAACCTGCGAAGATTAAAAATAGATATCCGCGAGCTTTAGCAGCAGTACAACGAAGTGTGGGCGATGGCGCACATAGTGGCTACAACGTAGCACCTCACCAAGTTGCAGGAGAGCAAGCAAATCTTTGCACAAATGGAAGATGCACAGAAAAAGAGGCAGTCCTTAAGGCGCGGTCAGACCCTTGGTTGGAAGAAACCTGCCAAGTCTCTGCTAACATACTGGACAAGTTGGCGAACATGCAACTTGTTGGGCCATGAATACGACCACTTTTTAACACTTATTTCATCTATTTTTATTCTTCTTTATCATGTCATTTATTATAATTTATTATTTAAATCCATTTTATAATGATTTATGCTCTTATGAATGAATATTATTTATTCTCCTTTATTTCTAATAAATTGATGATTATGCATGATTTTATCAATGATAGTTTTAATAAATCAGTTGTAACATTATTCACCATTTCTAGCCTCTAAGATAATTTCCAGATTGAAGATTTGATCATTAAAAGTGCCAACTCAGAAATTCGCTGGAATAAGAAGTGACAATTTTGTGGTTGAGATTCTGAGCAAATGAAGCAGAATCTGGAAAATCCGGAACATGGGTTTTGTCCAAAACGAACCCAATTAACTTTAGTAACAAATGGTTTGCCAAAATTTGAATTGTACCGAGAGAAAAGCAAGGTCCTTTGAGCATGATTTTCTCATATTTGTTGTTGCAGCCATCCTCCAAATCTCAGCTGCAAAGCCAAATTCTCCTTGCTCTTGTTGATCAATTGGTTAGAAAAAATCCAAATTTGTAATAGAAATCATGTTGTAATTATCTCTATTGTAACTTCTCTCTAATCTCTCTTATTAAATGAAAACAAAGATCAGAGAGGGGGATGAAAAAATGAGGGAGAATTGAGGATTTAGAATTGGAGATTCAAGAATGATGGTGGATTATTCATGAGAGGATAGGGATTGTTGCATGTCGTAATTCTCAGAGCTTCAGCTGTTGTAATGATTTCATAGTTTAATTATTAATACCTATTTGGGAGTTACTGTTCATTCTTCTCATCTAAAGTAGCCCAGCAGCATCCGCTGGCGACTAAGGGCCCAGCCTCTGGTGGATTGTGCTGCTGCTGTATATTATATTTTTGGTTTATGCATGGTTTTTCTTATCAGCTTTATTTGGTAATCTGGTATGTTCTATTATTTTACATCACAGCTCTGTTACGTTTGATCTATCGAGTAATCTCATTCTCTGAGACAGAAATATCATATCGAATTTGCAACGCATTGCTGTTCTTTTAATCATTGATATAACGTTGCTGATCCTTACAGAATGTTATTGCTATTCAATTACAGAGTATCCGTGTTGTAACACTTATTAATTGTTATTACTGAATTCATCTTAAAGATTATATTTCCTTGCGATTGTTGAGTCTATTGACGTTGTCGTTCCATTACAAAGTACAGTCGTGATTGGATTACCAAGATCAGATTACTATTAAGGTGTGTCGTGTGTATTTTGGTTAACTGTACATTTATATTTGATCTTAATTGTTGTTCTATATTTCATTTCTAATTAGTTTGCATTCTATTTCTGTTTGTTGTCTGATTTATTCTTAGAGTAAAGATTGCTATCTAATTTCTGTAGAACACGATTGTTGCATTTATTCATGTAAACTAAGGTGTCGTTGCTTATTGAACTCAGTTGTTGTTACAGTTTCCTAGTTGTTGTTCCATTTCTTGTCATTCGAAAATCATCATTGCTTTGGTGTGCAGAAGGTCTAAGACTGTAGTGAACATTGACATATGCTGTCTAATTCCCAGTTTGATGATCCTTCTTTTGAGTGCCTTTTCAATTGCATCAATCTCTAGAGGAATGAGTTATTGCTACTGTATCCTCGATTGATGGTTGTTTGAGTGAATGATTTAATTATAGAGCATTTGAGCTTCTTGTTGTCTTAATTAGATTTTATTTCAACCATTCATTTACTTTTGTATTTTACGCACTATACTGCAAAACATTACTCTTGAGTAAATAGCCACCTCAGACTGAGTACACTCTTGGAATAAAAAGTCGTCCCTGGGTTGACAATTAATGTGAAGGTAATTAGGAGTTAAAAAGACACCTTTTTATCGCTCGACATTTTGGCGCCGTTGCCAGGGAGAGTGTAGCCATTTTTAAAGAGTAGTGTGCATCTGATGAGTGCCTGTTAGGAAAGAATTGGGTATTAAAAACGGAAGGTAAGAACCTGCGTACAAGAGCATGTAAAAGCCCTGCTCCCCTGCCCGCTTTCTAGCAGAATTGTTAAAGAACTTAGAGTAGAAATAGATGTTTGAATTTTTGTGTGAATGAAAAAAAAAATAGAAATTTTGAAAAACAAATCTTATGATTTCACTCAAGTGGTGATGTAAGCACCACCCATTTCACTAATTGATTGACAGGAACATTTGAAGAAGGAGCATCGAAGAAACTCATGAAGAACATCTTCTATTATGGTAAGAAATGGATCACATTTTTACTTTTGAATTTCCTATCAAGGATCTAGGAGGAGTGACACAAATGCACATAATTCCCCCATTGTCTCTACCAAATTTTCATGGCTTGACAAATGAAGACCCAGATACATTTTTATTTGAGTTTGAGATACTTTGTAGAGGATATGATTATTACACTAACGATCAAAGGTTTAAAGTGTTTCCTCTTACTCTAAAAGGAGCAGCTCTCCGATGGTTCATGAGCCTAGGTGGAAACTGCATCCAAACATGGGAGGACATGAAAAACGTATTCTTGAAGAAGTACCAAGACTATTGCAAGGACAATGAAGATATTTTCGCTATGATACAGGGGGAAGATGAAATCTTGGAGGACTATGTAGATCGATTTCATTACAACCTTCAAAAATCAAAATATAAGCATTTGGAAAAAGAGATCTTAAAAACACTCCTACTTAAAGGGATCAAAGATGAATTTTTAGAACTCTTAAATATGATAGGAAAATGTGATGTTTTTCAGTTGTCATATGATGATGTTTGTGAGTTGTGCATAAGGTATTCAAGAGGAATCTCCAAGGCTGGTAAGAATTCTAGAGATGTTTGTTCTTTCTTTTCCAAATCTGCTACAAGAACAGGAGACATAAGAGCTGAAATCAATGTTTTATTTGAAAATTTTAAAGTTGATTTTATTAGCTCTCTAAATGAAAAATTGGATGTTTTGCAGGTTCATAAAAATGAAGAATTTGATGAAGTGTTTTTCCCTCATGACCGAAAGGAGCATCCCATAAATAGTTGGTCTTCCTTATCTAGGATGGAAGTATCATATCAAAGAGATGAGGAAGCTGCAACAAAGTCAAAACCATGGAAATCATGGCCTACAGGTATGGTTCAAAACACTTTTTCTCCATTCTCGTACTTGCATAATCCATTATGGAATAGTAATGTGTTAGGGCATCCATGTCAATTTCAATATAACCACCACCAATCTTGTCTACAAGCTTGGCATGGTTCACCCTATGATTGCATGACTACTCTCTCTCATCTTGTAGCACAAGCACATTTTGCATATTCTTCGCCAACTTTTCCACAACATCCTGCTTGCATATCAAAACCATCCACACAACCCAATCAACCACATCATCAAAATGCTCCATTCCATACACAATTTTCTGCTCAACTAATTCCACACCCTCACCATAATAAATCAGTACAACATGCTTACAATGTTGAACTGCCAAATTTACCCACCCTTCCCACCCATTCTATCTCACATGCACCATTAGAGAAAATTTACAATGAGATTCAGAATGTTTTAAATTCAAAAATTGTAGAAGCTATGGAAGAAAATGAGCTTTCTTTTAGTTTGCATCAACAAGCCATTTTAAAAGCTCAAGAACTTCATGATACGATGGCTATGGGAAATCAAGAAAGTAACGGATACATTGAAGATTGGTTTCACTCCATTACTTGTTTGCAGCATTGCTCCATACTTCAACAATTTTTGACTCCATCTTTTCAAGGGAAGTTGGCTTCTCATACCCTAGTTTTTATCAATATGCATTTTTCAAATTTGGGTATGTGCATACATGAAGCCCTATTTCGAAGATGGCTCCACTGGAAGTACTCATATACGTATTCATATTCATTTTTCAGATCAAAATAGTTAGTTTAGAAAATAAAATAAATAAGGGAATAAATAAATGCATTTTGTTTTTTTATGTAAAACTAATTGTTTTTTGTTACAACACGCTATCGAAATCAACATCGGTGATAAATGTTTCAATTCATTTGTGTATGTAGATGAATTATAATGGAAATAATAGTTCTACAAACATTCATATTCATTTTTATCACCAATTTGAAAAAAATGCTTGAATATCATTTTTTTGGCTTGCGGGCTTGATGAAATTTCTGGAAAAACAGTCGGGACAGTCATGTTTTGAGGGACCAAAATGAAATATTTTTAAAACCTATTTCTATCCTAAGTAGCCCTTGATGTATACTTTCCAACCCAATTTGAATCACTCAATTTGGATTTGAAACGAAAAAGTTAGAACCAAAACATTGACAGGGTGTCTAGCGGGCAGCTCAAGAACAAAGTTGGGATAGTCGGTTTTTGGAGGCATAAATGAATGAATTTTTAAAACCTCTTTCTATGGTAGATTACCCTATGAATCTAGTTTACAACGCAATTGGAATCACTCATTTTCAATATCGTATGGGGAAGTTATGATCAAAATACTGACTATCTATCGTAAATCAGCACCCTTAAAACTATGTCTTTCCTATTGTTCCTTACAGTATTTGACCTATCAATTCTTCTTGTCTTCAAAACCTGTTTCTATTGGAAATAAATAAATGAATGTAAGCTGGGTAATCGAAAATGACTCTGTTATGCAGGTTGTTCTAACTAAACTTGACATATCATATCATTGAATTTTTAAAACCTATTGCTACTGGAGATTAACCTTTTAATTAGCTCTCATTTGGATTTCGAATCACTCAATTTGGACGAAAAATAAAGAAGTTGTGATTAAAACACTGCAGGGTAGCATGATTGGCCACTGCTCTCCCGCAGGTAACAAATAAATTTTACTTTGTTATTTTCTCCGTGGATTTGTTCTACAGAGTAACTACTTGTTAGTTTTTTGCATAATTATTGGATTAGGGGAGCCCGTGCAGCTCTCTTTCTCCATGATTTAATGTTTTATTGCAGGTAGATACTCATTTTTTGTAGGTCCTAGGAGAAAAGGACGGTCAATTTATAGACGAGTGATTCATGAAAGAAATTTTAATGAAACAAAGGAATTTCATCCAATTCATTACCCAACGGATTCATAATAGAAGAAATGAAGAATTGATTCCCATTTGAAGATCCATGTTATGTCTTTGCTGCCAAAACATTTTTCGAATAGATCATTTTTTTTACATAAAATCATAGTTGTTGTAACTTAATTTATTTATTTACATACTGTTTTTAAATAAAAAGTTGTTTCTTTTCTGATCTCTCCTATATTTTGTGTTTCAGGTGTTACTTCATTCAAACTGTAACTCATCCTCAGCATCAATACAGTGAACAGCTAATTCATTCTTTGCGTGCTTTCATTTTATGATTGTGCATTTTGTTGTTCCTTTTTTAAAAGGACACATTTGTCTGCACTTTTGTCGTTTTTGCTGTTCTTTTTTCAAAGGGACAACATTTTCGTTTTGTTGTTCCTTTTCCAAAGGAACAACACCTTTTGGGTCAACCGTTCATTTTGTTGTTCCTTTTTCACGGTTTATTTTGTTGTTCCTTTTCCACGATTCATTTTGTTGTTCCTTTTCCATGGTTCATTTTGATGTTCCTTTTCCACGGTTCATTTTGTTGTTCCTTTTTCACTTTTTGCTGTTCCTTTCCGAATGGAACAACATTTCTGCACTTTCATGTTTTGTTGTTCCTTTCCGAATCGAACATCACTTCTGCATTTTCACATTTTTTGTTGTTCCCTTCCGAATGGAACAACACTTCTGCACTTTCACGTTTTGTTGTTCCTTTCCGAATGGAACAGCACTTCTGCACTTTCACGTTTTGTTGTTCCTTTCCGAATAGAACAGCACTTCTGCACTTTCACATTTTTGTTGTTCCTTTCCGAAGGAACAACACTTTCACATTTTTGTTGTTCCTTTTCAAAGGAACAGCATTTTCGCATTTTTTGTTCCTCTTAAGTAACAACACTTTTTCACATGCATTTTTGTGTTGTTCCCTACAGGGAACAACACTTTTTCGTCTGTATTTTTTCTTTTTGGTGTGCATTTCCTTTGTTGTTCCCTACACGGAACACCACTTTTTGAGTGTTTTTGTTGTTCCTTCAAAGAAACAACACTTTGGGAATATTTTCGAGAGCAATCCTTTCTTTTTTTTGTGGGATTATTCCTAGTTCGTCTCAACCACATTTGACTGATTCCCTTTCATGCGTGAAGTACACTACTTTTATGAGAACAAGAATTATGGATTCCTTGAAGCGAGTTAATATCATTCACGTTATGATCTTTAATTGTACAGCTCCTTGATGATAGTTTATTTTCAAAACGGACACAATTATTTATATACTACTTTACTACATTGTTTTCTGTTGTACATGATATTGATTGATCATCTTAATTCCATGCTGGTTCCACCCTTCCTGGTTATAATCTTCTCTGTCTGTAATAAATGAGATTATGGGTATATTTTTTTCTATTGACATGTTCAACTTCTTCCACCATCCCTACTCTTAAGGAGTACTGAGCCTCCCTCTTTTTATTATAAAAATGTGTAATAACAACAAAATTTTGTTCGCAGATGGAGAATAGGGGGGTCTCATTACGAGCTAGCCTACCATGTTCATAAGGCTGTAATAAAGTGACATTCCCATTATGGCCACCACACCATGGTTATGATCCATTAGATAGCCAAATTATCCTTGGAACAAGAGGTCTCATCACGATCCGGCCTGATCAGTTTTGCTACATCCCAATGAATGGCAGTGTGGTTATCTGGTTACCATACCAGCACACTGATCTCTTCTGTAAAACAACATTGGAACTCTCCATTTATAAATTGAGGATCTTAGCTCATATGGTATAAAAAGCAACCCTGCCAAGGCTATGGACGCCTGCTGGCAGCAGAGGCTCTGCTTATGGTATTGAAGTTATATCTTATCGTCAATTATTACTATAATACCCTTTTCTTATTTTTTTTCTTTTTATCAAAGAAGTTATTTCCTTAATTTTCCCTGTTTTGAACTTTTATGCATGAGAAATTGTTTTATGATCAATCGCATCATTTTCAGCTAGAATACCATCAGTAAAGAATTTTTTTGACATATTGTTGTTCTTTTTATTTTTTGCATCACTTATCATCAATCCAAGCGTCCTATCTCTTATTCATAACTATCTTTACACACTATGCTCTCATTATAACCATAACTCTCGCTGTCCTATCATTGATATGTGTACTCTGCTTCATTTACTGTTGTATTGTTCATTCCCTTGCCTTGCTGTCAGCACAACACCTTTCATATACTTTATGGTCATGGAATCCCTTTTCCAATTAGACGGGGGAATGTATGCATCATGAGATAACATGCACTCTGCCATAACTTGTTGATTTGACAAAAGTTTTTTTGATTGAAAGTTTTGCATGCATCTTATCTATTTCTATTCAAAACTAACACTATGGATTCAAGAACATTGTATGCAAAATAATGCTTTGTTTACAGGAGAACAACAAGTATGGGCAAAACTCTATTCGCAGCATGACCACACTATTGCAACTTACAGAAGAGGCTCGAGCAACTTGCGAACGTGAACAATTGTTCAGACATGATGTGCTTGCCTGGATTCCACCTTTTGCATCACTTTCAGCACCAACTCTGTCTACATCAGCTTCAACAAATGTCAGTCCATATATGTCATTCCACATTTTTCTTTTAGAGGTAAAATAGCATAATTTTCTGATTTATTACGAATTTAGGAGAATTTCATAAAAATCCATTTTGAGCATTATTGATCATCCTTCAGTCCACATCTGTACCACTTCCCATTTTTCAGCGACATCTCATCTTTCAGTTTGGGGGAGTGTTCCTTTCATTCATTTCTTTCTCATGACCATGTCTTTATCATCCATTGATATTCTTATTCATTCTCAACAGCTCCCTTATTCCATGTTGTTTTATACCAAGCATAGACTTCAACAGATAGTAGCAACCACCTCTATTTGTTTTCTAGCATCGCATGAGGGCATGCTAATTTTTCAGAGAGGGGGGGGAATTGCTACGCATGATAGATGTTTTCTATTTTCTTTCTCATTTAAGGCATACAATTTCAGTGCAAAAATTGATTTCCACATATTTTTAAATCTATGAACTCAATTCTTGTGATCTCTGAAAAACACAGACATATTATTAAAATACACATACCCAGATAATTTCAAGATAAATTGGTTCATAAAATTTCGGAAATCATGCACTATCACCTACAACCATTTTGTTTATATCTCATGATCCATGCATCACAACGATCTGATTTTTGGATCATAGAGGCATTCATATATTACAAATCTACTTGCAACATTTCAACAAAATCTGGTTTGTAGTTTTGAGAAAATGGTTAATAAAGTTTGTTGTTACTTATATCATATTTTATTCCAACTTCATATATACATATAGTTGAATGTCAATGTAAAAATTGTTATGTCTTCATCAAGATTGCTAAAATTGAATATTCATTAATTAAGGAAGAATTCATTTGGTCTATCCATTTCATGAGCTAGGATGAACAAAAAAATTTTATTGCTTGGTTAACGCATGGGTTTTGTCTTTGGGTTGCATGAGGACATGCAATATATTCAGTTTTTGTTGTATGAGGACATGCAATATATTCGGTGTGGGGGTGTGTTGGGCCGTGAATACGACCACTTTTTAACACTTATTTCATCTATTTTTATTCTTCTTTATCATGTCATTTATTATAATTTATTATTTAAATCCATTTTATAATGATTTATGCTCTTATGAATGAATATTATTTATTCTCCTTTATTTCTAATAAATTGATGATTATGCATGATTTTATCAATGATAATTTTAATAAATCAGTTGTAAAATTATTCACCATTTTTAGCCTCTAAGATAATTTCCAGATTGAAGATTTGATCATTAAAAGTGCCAACTCAGAAATTCGCTGGAATAAGAAGTGACAGTTTTGTGATTGAGATTCTGAGCAAATGAAGCAGAATCTGGAAAATCCAGAAATGGGTTTTGTCCAGAACGAACCCAATTAACTTTATTAGAGAACGGTTTGCCAAAATTCGACTTGTACCGAGAGAAACGCAGGGTTCTTTGAACACGATTTTCTCATATTTGTTGTTGCGGCCGTCCTCTAAATCTCAGCTGCAAAGCCAAATTCGCCTTGCTCTTGTTGATCAATTGGTTAGAAAAAATCCAATTTTGTAATAGAAATCATGTTGTAATTATCTCTATTGTAAATTCTCTCTGATCTCTCTCTATTTAAATGAAAACAGAGATCAAAGAGGGGGATGAAAAAATGAGGGAGAATTGAGGATTTAGAATTGGAGATTCAAGAATGATGGTGGATTATTCATGAGAGGATAGGGATTGTTGCATGTTGTAATTCTCAGAGCTTCAGCTATTGTAATGATTTCACAGTTTAATGATTAATAGCTGATTTGGGAGTTACTGTTCATTCTTCTCATCTGAAGTAGCCCAGCAGCATCCGCTGGTGACTAAGGGCCCAGCCTCTGGTGGATTGTGCTGCTGTTGTATATTATATTTTTGGTTTATGCGTGGTTTTTCTTATCAGCTTTATTCGGTAATCTATTATGTTCTATTATTTTACATCACAGCTCTGTTATGTTTGATCTATCGAGTAATCTCATTCTCTGAGACAGAAATATCATATCTATTTTGCAACGCATTACTGTTATTTTAATCATTGATATAATGTTGTTGATCCTTACAGAATGTTATTGCTATTCAATTACAGAGTATCCATGTCGTAACACTTATTAATTGGTATCACTGAATTCATCTTAGATATTATATTTCCTTGCAATTGTTGAGTCTATTGACGTTGTTGTTCCATTACAAAGTACAGTCGTGCTCTTTATAACTAAGACTGACAATTGGATTACCAAGATCAGATTACTATTAAGGTGTGCCGTGTGTATTTTGGTTAACTGTACATTTATATTTGATCTTAATTGTTGTTCTATATTTCATTTCTAATTAGTTTCCATTCTATTTCCGTTTGTTGTCTGATTTATTCTTAGAGTAAAGATTGCTATCTGATTTCTGTAGAACACGATTGTTGCATTTATTCTTGTAGACTAAGGTGTGGTTGCTTATTGAACTCAGTTGTTGTTACAGTTTCCTAGTTGCTGTTCCGTTTCTTGTCATTCGAAAATCATCATTGCTTTGGTGTGCAGAAGGTCTGAGACTGTAGTAAACATTGACATATGTTGTCTAATTCTCAATTTGATGATCCTTCTTTTGAGTGCCTTTTCAATTGCATCAATCTCTAGAGGAATGAGTTATTGCTACTGTATCCTCGATTGATGGTTGTTTGAGTGAATGATTTAATTATAGAGCATTTGAGTTTCTTGCTGTCTTAATTAGATTTTATTTCAAGCATTCATTTACTTTTGTATTTTACGCACTATACTGCAAAACATTACTCTTGAGTAAATAGCCGCCTCGGACTGAGTACACTCTTGGAATAAAAATTCGTCCCTGGGTTGACAATTACTGTGAAGGTAATTAGGAGTTAAAAAGACACCTTTTTATCGCTCGACACAACTTACATAACAAAATATCAAGCAGGACAATGAAGGACCAGCCACAGAGCAGCTAGTCGAACAGGTGAAGCAGGCAGCCACGCAGAGCACAATTGAAGTAATAGTGGTTCAAGTGGAGCTGGGGGATCTTCGCAGCAAGATCTCCATGCCAACTGAGTGACTCGAGGGTGAGTCACAATCTTTGTGTTGGGGGCCTGTTGGGATGGGGTCCCCTAGGTTAGTTTTGGGGCAAAAGCCCAAGTTTTGATGTAAAAATATGTAAAGTCTCCACAAATTGTGGTCGTGGAGCGCGTAGCTAGTTAAGAGTCAAAAATGGTTTTACCCTTCTTTTATGTAACTTGAGTCGGCTTTTGAAGATCTACCCATGGTCTGTGGACCATGGAATTGTATAAATAGGTGTGTCTTAGGGATGTCTAAGGCAAGTAAAGGAAGTTGTCTATGGGTACGAGCAAAGAAGTCTAGCGCAAAAGTAGAAGTATTAGAGGAGGGAAAGGCTCTATAGTTGAGTGCGTAGAGGCCTAGAGTAGTGTCCGTAGCTGAGTGCGCGGACCCCTGCAGCTGAGTGCGCAGGGAAGTCTTAAGTCTGTAAGCTTAATTGAATATCAATAAAGAGGATTTTTGCATAAATTCCTGTGTTTTATCTATTAACTTTTGTTATGTATGTATGCTCTTTATGCTGTGATGAATAATGGGTCTATGAAATAATAATGTATTGACACGTGACTTTACTTGATCTACATTTTTATCTGAATGCAATTAATGTTAAGTGATTACGCAAAGATTATAATTCTTTCTATTAAAGTTATCAAACACTTAAGTAGATTTGAGAAAATAATGGTCTAAGGGTAATCTAAAGCATGTGTAAGTAGCTAATTGACCTATTCAGGGTCTGCAAAAGCCAATCATAGACCTTCGCGGAGGTCTAGAGGCCGATTGGAGGAAGTTACAGCAATAGGCCGCAGGAGTATAGAGGTCTGTGCGAAGGCAAATATAAGTCACCAAAAGGACATCACACTGATCTCTGGGTGCAGAAACTTGGTTCCAACATCCCCACATACTGCTTCGGGTGAGACTTTAGTCTGCGCACCACAAATTGATGTCGAAAGGGCCAGTAGTGTAGGGATTTGTTTGGCACAACTAACTCTAAACCTGGGTCAGGACACCCTAAGCCAACAGGATGAAAGGGCTGTCTATTTGTCTAAAATAGTTAATTGATTTAAATTGAGTGAATAGTAGAGTCTTAAGGAATTACAATTTACTAAATATTCAAACAAAATATTTAATTGATCATAAGAAAGAAAGCAAGTAAACAATGTTTGTCTATTCAACAAAATATATTTAATCTAATGTAGATGGTTGTGACAATTTATTGATATAGAGGAGTTTATAATAACATATAGTTTTATAAACTATTCTCTAATTATTGTTTATAACTTCACCGGGGATTTAAGATTGACTGAAACTCAGTTTCATCTTACCCAGATTTCTGCATAAAGGCTTAAATACATGAAGAAAAACATAATGAAATGAACACATAAGAAAAACTTACAAGAAGAAAAACTATAGGAGGCAAATTCAAAATCCTTTCATTAATTTGAAGCAAATCTCCAGCTCGATTACAATTCTGCTTTGAAAGCTCATCCAAGGGTTCAACCCTTAATAACTCGAAGGAAGAGTTATTTATACAATAATAAAATATCTTCTAGAGACTTTTTAAACAAAAATACAAAAATAGTACAAAACTATAGGAATCTTAAAATTGCTAAGTGTTGGCACTATCTTTCAGGAATTTGTTGATGATCTGGTCCCCAAAAAGTGTTGCCCAGTTGTCTGTCAGTTGGTGATGAAAGTTACTCGATAGTTTCACATAAGTGATCCCACCTGTCTTGACTTGGTATAGAAATATTAACCAATTTCCTGTAAACTTCATCAACCTCGGTATACTTTTCAAAAGTAGGCTTATTAACAAAAATGTGTTTAATTTCATGCTTGATTGTTAAATCAAAATCTAAAGCCTCTAACATTTGTTTCCCTATAATATGACCCTTTATACCTGCAAAACTAGCTTTATCAGTTGCAATTGAATAAAGCTTTTGACAATATTCCTCCAAACTGATCAACCTGTCATCTGGTGCCACTAATCATGGTAGTCCTCTCTAGTTGAGTAAGTTAAACTTGAAATGAAACCTTTGAACAACATTTTTCAAGGCCTGGCACTTTGTCTCCAACTAAGTCATGAGACTCTTTTTTGCAAAACCTTCTTAATCTCTAATATAGTTTCATTCCTGTCCACAATATGTATCTACTCCAACTCGACCCTGGTTTTTTAATTTAGAACTTTAATCATGTCTGTGGCTTCACTTGGTTTGTCACACGGAATAAGTTGATCTTGCGGACAAGATAGACCTTCCTAGAATCTAAAGAAGACCTAATGACAAGCAAACCAACCAAACACTATCTTTCTCTAAATATGCTTTTATAAACAATGGCAAACAAGTGTTTTTAGGGCCTACCTTAGGTCCAACGCAAGTTTGTGGATGCCCTCGCTCCTTTGATCCAAATGAGCTCCTTTGTCGCGAATCTGCAAACACAAACAAGGCAAACAAATTAAATAGCACCTGAAAAGCCAATATCATAAAACATATTTAACATGAAAGTCAAGGAGTTCATGAAACAAATAACATGAGATACTTGTTGAGAAAAATGAGTTTGATTGTATTAATTCAAAAGAAGAAGAACTTTACAACCTGTGCCTTGACGATGTACAAGCTCCTCCCAGGGTCCAGCAAGAAGTCTCCTCTACTTTGATAAGTTTCACTCACTCCCCAATGAAGCCAAAAAGGTATGTGATCTCTCCTCTTAAGCTCAACTAGGAAGTCTTGATTTCACCAGCATTTACCCTCAAAAATGTTCAGCTTCTAACCTCACTAGAAACCAGCCCAATGCCTGAATTTATAGTGCAATGGAGGGAGGTTACTAGGTCCTCCTTCAAAGGGATAAAGCCCTCCTTCAAAGGGATAGCTCCTCTCATCAAGGGATTAGCTCCTTCTCTTTTGGGATGCATGAACCACCTCAGAGCAAACAATCCACGTCAAAATTCCTTCTAGAATCCTCTAGAATTAACCCAAAGTGAGTTTTTTAAGATAAAACTTGCGCCTTTTGACTTTCACAGGGGTCCGCAGTTTTTGTAAACAGAAGGTGTGAGACCGCAGGTGACAGTGAGAGAAAGTGCGAAACCAGAGTTTCATTTATTTTTAATGTCTTTCTCTCATTTTCAAAGCTTGACTTTAGGAGGACAGTACAAGTGATGATAGACCTATACTGACCGCAAATAATCATGGTGACGATATTTTTGTGCAACAGATTGCCCCCTAAAGTGCGAAGTCTGTAGTAGATGAGGATTTCATTTATCATTTAGGAAGAGTGAAGTACTTTATCATTTCGAGGATCATCTTATGGAGAGCCTGGTTGGAACCTGTAAAAACATTCAATGCAAGATATATATATGAGATCATATCATCGCTGAGGTAGGCATTCCCATACTTAGATCAAAACTGACTAGAAAACTAACTACTGCTCTGATACAGGAATGATCTTGTAAAACATCACAAGTATAGACTCATGTGGACACAGTATGGATGCAGCCATCTGTTTATGAATAGTCCATTATATAATGAATACAAAATTCTTCGCAACCTGGATTGTGGAAACTAGATCTAGGGTCTTCATTTCTACTTCCCGAAACAGTACGATTCTATCCATGCGAATGAATGTGTTGATGTCGAACATGGTAGAAACCACTTGATTACCAGTCAATGATGTAAACTGTTAACAAGTGTGAGAGAAACAACCAGTGATGTCAATGGCTCTCAAAGTACCTAGTATAATCCATGAGATGCGAATAAATGTGTTGATGTTGAACATGTCACGGAATCCTTTGATCGAAGATTAATGATGCAACCTGTTGTCAAAGGCGAGAAACCTACCACTGAGGCATGCAAATCCCAAGGTACTGACGATTTCTAGATCATCTTTCTAGATAATGAGTTGAAGTCGATAGAAAGCGATCCATCGTAGGCAAGCCCACAACACAAAATCATAGATCAAGTCGAAGAAATTTAGTTGCAAGGACTGACTCAGGGATGGTCAAGATGGATGACAGATATTTTGCAAATGAATGGCTTATTGGCAGTGACCTTTTGAACACATAACGACACATCAGATGGTTTGGTGACAATTGACCCAAAGTTAATACCCAGAAACAGGCTGAAGACTTTCAATGTGGTTTGATCAACTGTTAGGCAAAGGATTTCCCAACCCAGGTGAATAAAAGTGTCGTGTTCAAGAGTGGTTACAAAGTATGACAAACATGCTCATTTTTCTCTCTTTTCCCCCACCATTTCTGGCAAGTACCTTTTTATTTCTTACAAGCTTGAGGAGGATAACATTTGCTTGATTATAAGCTCATCCTTCGGATGAGTCCAACTTAGTTTAAATTTGAACCCTAAGAAGGAGTGGTTCGTTCCTGTTTGTAATTGAACAGGTCCTTTACTGTGAAATTTTAACGAGTCCAGTATAGGAGAAACTCGGCGTTTTTCAATTTTAGAGAGTCTGAAAAACTTAAGAAAACTCCAGGGTTGACCTTTTTCGTAAATTTGTGTCTCCCAAGCCCGAAAAAGTATAAAATAATACTTGAGAGAACCGCTTGATCTTTTACGACCAAGGAGTACTTTTCTTCATTAGTGCCCTTGATCCGAAAAAGTAAAAAAGCGATCAATGACACGTCGTTTTATAACCAATATCGAATTTGAAACGACAAAAATCTGGCAATCTTTTCATGTTTTTACGGTTGGAAAAGAGCTGTAAGTGGACCGTCTTTTATTTCCGTTTTAACGAGTTTAAAAGAAAAACTCGGCGATCTTTTCATGTTTTAGGAGTCAGAAAAGAGCTTAAAGGTGACTCTAAATGTTTTTTCGTCGAAAATGATAGATTTCGCATGAATAATTCGTTATCTTGCACAAAAACACAAACATTACTCATACCTGTTTGAAATGGATAAAAATGTCACAAAAATACCTTTCCAAAGTGAAACATAAACAAATTTGCAATTTATTTACTCAAAAAACTTATAAAAAGGGCCTTTGCCAATTCATTTTTACCGTTTGAGTTTTGGGTGAGAAAATAGTGCTTTTGTTCAGAAAACTTCCCGTGAAGATTGTGGAAAATCCAACCGTCGGAATCGAACGCCGTCTTCTCCAGGTAATCCACATCATCTTACTCTTCATTTTTTACCATTTCAATTTTTGTTTTAGTCATTCATTTCATTTTTTGGGAGGGTTTTTAGGATTAAAACCCGTGCGCGGGGACCCGCAGGTTTACCACTGCTGGCCTGCGGACCCCGACTTTTTCTCCATTGGGAAGAAGCCAGGGGTCCACACCTTCCATGTAGACAAAGTGCAGTCCCATGCACTATGTCTAACCTGGAGGGTGCGGTCCCCGTCGCAAGGGTTTTTAACCCAAAAATTCTCAAAATTGGACCAAACAAAATAATTTCTAGCATTTTAATTTATCTTTATACTTGATGCAGAGAGTACATCATGCTAGATTGGTGTGAACGAGAGTATGAGGACGTGGATGCTGCCACATGGAATCATCAGCCTTCACTTGATGCTTTGAGGGCGTGCGGCTTGTACAAATTTTGGGCCATTCCTGGCATGAGGGCTCAGGTGGATTTCTTACAGTGGTTGGTTGAAAGATGGAGCATACAGGACCAGTGCTTCTTCATTGGTGGCCACCAGCTCGAAATCGAGCTGGCGGACATATATTTCTTGACTGGTTTGCCTAAGAGAGGCGAAGAATTGACTTTGTTTGGGGCTAGGCCAGGTGGCTAGTCTGTCGATAGACTCCGGCTAGAGTACTGCAACAGCCAGGCTAGAGACAAAGGGATAGACATAAAGACCATATCTCGTCCTGAACTCATGGTGATTGCGTTTACTGTCACCAGACTTTGTGGGGCTACCGCATTACATATTGCCACCGGATCCTAGATGCGTATGGCAGTTGATTGCTTTCGAGGCACCATCTTCAACTGGTACGATGTTGTGTTGGCCAATCTGAAAGGCCAACTGACCAGGGCCAAGAACGGAAAACTAAAGACCTCTGGTTATGGGGCTTTGGTTGTGAGTTTTGGCCTGGAGAGGGTTCCCATGTTGATCCCGCAGCACCTTACTGCTGGAGGTGGGCTTCCTCGAGAGCCCAAACTGATGCGATGGGTCGCAGTTATGGCCCGTCACCCAGACGAGAGGACAGAGGTTGCTCCATTCAAACCTGAGTATTTCCAATGGTTGGAAAACCAGGTCTTTTCTATTCAGGACTTCCCTTACGCTGGGATAGATTTTCGTGGTGACCCAGACATGGTTCTTCCACCAGGAGAGTAGTGGGATAACTCAGGTAAAATCATTTTCAACATTTCTCCTATTTTAATTTTTTTATTATTTTTCCATCATCTCAAAACTGATAGCAAAAGTTTGAAATGCAGATGTGGGTCCACAACGACCAGCCGCTTTCCAACCTTACGAGAGGAAACAACCAGTTGCAGTCGCGCCAGCCCCACAAGACGAATCAGCAGAGGTTTTGGCCGAGTTGGAGGGTCATCTGGAGCGCTTGACAGGAGATATTCCGGAGACCACTATAGATGACATTCCTCGTCGACTTTAGTGCTATGTGATTGGGGTCCCGGGACCTTTTAGGAGGTTCCTTTGCAAGGTGGCCCGTGAAGTGGTTTCTTATCGAGATCATCACCAGTGATAGGATGATCGCCTATTGTGGGCACATATGACATTTTTGTTTTTTTTACTTATCATTTTTGCCGATCATAAGGTGTTTTTTTCAACCTATGATCGAGGACGATGTATTTTTTGACACACTCCTATATATATATATATATATATATATATCACTATTACCGGCTTATCTTGTAAATCATGTTATGGAATGGTTTTAAATTTACATGTATGATTATTGCAAATGTCTATTTAACATTCGAGAAGCAATTGCATCTGCTAATGTATTTAAAGATCTTGGAATATGCTGATATTCAATATAATCAAATTCACGTTCCAAGAGACGCACTCTCAAAAATAATCTTAATAACACTGGATTTCTAATGGCATACACTCTATTAAGCTGTAATACAACGAGTTCAGAATCTAACCTCACTATCAAACTCCGAATCCCAAATGAAATAGATTCAGATAATAACTCAATCACTGCACTATACTCGGCAATGTTGTTCGTTGTTTGACCAAGGCTTACCCCATGCATAGATACTAACTCGTCAGAGGGCGAATAGATAACCCAAGCTGTGGAAGAAATGTTCCGTGTATTACGACAAGCACCATCAGCGAAACCAATGTATGTTTAGAGAGGCATCGACATCTGCAATATCAAGAGTAAAACCAAGATAAGCAGGAATAATGACGAAAAAACACTCTCTAAGCTAAGCACACTGTTTAAACTAAAACACACCAGCTAGAAAGAAAAACTATTCTAACTAAAAATCTCCATACCCATTCTTTAAGCATAATACCTCTTTAAGTAAAGACCATTTCTGGGTTTACCCAAAGAGTCCCCGTCAAAGTCTACCAATTCATAGGCCCCTTTTGCTAGCTTTCGCTTAACAACATAGGGACCATGCCACATAGGAACGAATTTTCCAGCGCCTAATTTCTCATTAGCTTGATTGTAAACTAAGACTAGATCTCCTTCCGAAAAATTTCGAGGGGTCACATTTCGATCATACTGAGCTTTCAAGCGTTTTGTGTGAGTCTCGATTGCCAATGCAGCATCACGTCGATTCTCATCTAATTGAGCCAAGTATAACAAACGCTTTTCCTCTTCGGAAGTGGCTGGAAGTAACTCAATGGCCATTTGCAGTGACGGGATTTCGCATTCAATGGGTAACACAGCTTCCAAACCATAGACTAGTTGGAAAGGAGTGAACCCTGTTGATGTTTTTACTGAAGTTCGGTACGCCCAAAGCGCTGAAAATAGCATGTTATGCCAATTCGACCGATGAATCCCAATGATTCGTCGGATCATGATAACTAAAACTTTGTTGATGGATTCAACCAGACCATTAGCTTGTGGATAATAAGGGGTTGAACTATCGTGACGTAAACCAAGCTGGCCTGTAAGTTCGGTCATCATAACGTTTCGAAAATGACACCCATGATCAGTGATTATCACTTGCGGGACACCAAACCTAGCAATTATATGATTGAACACGAAAATTGCAGTTGTCTTGCCGTCTGCCTCAAATGTAGGCATCGCCTCAGCCCACTTGGTAAAATAATCTACCGCAAGGATGATATACGCATGCCCCCCGGCCGAGTGAGGGTTACATGTAATAAAATCGATACCCCATTTGGCAAAAGGACCAACGGCAATTATAGGGTGGAGAGGAGCAGCTGGAGCGCGCATCTTTCGATCAAAAATTTGGCAGTTGTGGAATTTTTGGACCACCGTAATACAATATTTAAATAAAGACGGCCAGAAGTAGCCAGCGCGCAATATCTTTTGGGTTGTGGCATACCCAGACATATGACCGCCACACGCTCCAGAGTGAGTCATTTAGAACCCTTTCAGCTTCCTCGTGAGTTAAGCAACGTCGAAACACAGAGTCCGCCCCATGGTGATAAAGAGTATCTCCAACAATCCTGAATTGTTGGGACTGGAATCGAATTTTTCGACGCTCTAACCTTGAAATTTCTGGCTGAAAGGATTAGGTCTGGAGATAAACGATGATATCCCCATACCACGAATCTAAAGTGCTGATTAGAAACAAGGATTCGTCCGCAATGGGCTCCTCCACCACAGTTTCTGTGTCAGCACACGGGAAGTCACACATTAACTCTGCAAAGACTAAAGATTTCTTAGACTTAGATTTCTCAAATTCCAAGTCAAACTCCTGCAGGATAACAATCTATTTAGAGTACTTGCCCCCTAGCAATTGCTTGGTCAAAATGTAGATCATAGGGTTGCAATCCGAAATTACTGTAGTTTTACGTAGTAAAATGTAGTGACGAAAACGTTGGACAGCTTGAACAGCTGCCAATGCCAATTTCTCCACATGTGAATATTTTAGCTCAGTTGGATTTAAAGTTCAACTAAGGTAATATATCACATGTTTAGTTCCGATTTCATCTTCCTGAACTAAGACCATTCCAATGGTGGAATGAGAAGCGGCGAGATACAAGAAGTAATCTTGGTTGTAGTTGGGAGGATGCAATAACAGTGCATGGGTCAACGTGTGTTTAAGTGCATCAAAAGATTTCTAAGCAATCTCATCCCAATAGAATGGAGTATTCTGTTTCAACAACCGGGTAAAACCCTTTGTAACTTCGGCGTAGTTAGGAATGAATCGTCGTAAAAAATTTGCTTTCCCTTGCAAACTTTGGAGTTGGCGAAGACTCGAAGGAGGAGGCAATTTGACGATAGCTTCGACCTTCGAGGGATCGACGCGAATGCCGGCTTTCGAAACTACAAACCCCAGTAATCGACCTGTTTCTATACAGAAGACACATTTGTGTGGGTTCAACCGAATCCGATAATGCCTACACCTCATAAAGATTGCTCGTAAATGGATGAGGTGATCAGCTCAATGTAATGAATGAGCAGGCAAGTCATCGAGATACGGTTGCACAATGTGCTTGATGTCATGAAACGCATAAGACATGGCCCTTTGAAAAGTTGCTCCGGCATTCTTGAGCCCAAAAGGTAACTTTCAATAAGCAAATGTCCCCCATGGACAAATGAAAGCCGTTTTTGGTTGATCGGCAGGTAGAATATTGATTTGATTGTATCCGGAAAAACCATCCATGAAGGAGAATATTTCGCTGCTGGCACAATCATCAATAATTTGATCAATATAGGGAGTTGGGTAATTGTCCTTTGGACAGGCTCGATTAATGTCCCTATAATCGATGCATATTCTTATTGTTCCCTGCTTTTTGTTAACCGGAACAATATTCGATACCCAATTCGTTAACGGGATCGGATAAATGAAACCTGCTT
This sequence comes from Pinus tabuliformis, assembly GCA_031772625.1. NCBI lineage: Eukaryota > Viridiplantae > Streptophyta > Pinopsida > Pinales > Pinaceae > Pinus > Pinus tabuliformis. The sequence continues at coordinate 1,335,217,692 of CM062807.1, forward strand.
TGAGTAATTTTTCAACTTCTACTTTAATTGCAGCAACTTTTCTTGGGTGAAACTGATGCAAATGTTGCCGGACGGGTTTAGCGTCCGGGTAAGTCTTGATCTCATGAACAACAATCACGGGATCAATTCCTGGCATTTCCTCATAGGACCAGGCAAACACATCACGGAATTCTTGAAATAGGGCCTTATATATTTGAATTTCATCATCTGTACATGAGGCACCTATATGAATGTTCTCAACAATTCCAGGCTTAACCGAAATGTCAATAGGAATAGTTCGAGAGATGTTTCCCAAATTTAACTCTGAATCAGGATGTTTCATTGGATTCTGATGTTCCTTGACATATTCAGTTGTAAAAATTGATGAGAAATCATTTTCAAAACGATCATCCTCGGGTAAAAACGAAGATTTGTGATGGAGATCTTCCCATGGTAAATCATCTACACAAAGGATTTCACGAATTTGCTCGTCATAGTGAACAAGTTGAGAAAATGTGATTAAATCCGAGCTTGATGTGAAAAGTGGTTCCTCACAGACCACATTCATGAAGTCAATTTCGGTTGAAGATGGGTCGGTAAATGATTGCACGGCCTCATACGCAATTTTATATGGACTCAAAGGCATGACATCACCAAATGAGTCTATCTCAGATTCAGAAGGAATGATCCAAGGATCATCATAAATAATGGTGTCTGATGTGATCATATGAATGGTTGCAAATGAAGACGATGCGTTGATCAGAGGAAAAGGAAAAGTTCCCAGTAAACCGACATCTTTAACTAGTCCTACTCCAACATCCTTGTATGGGATAGTCATTTTACCGACATGCTGAATACTTTCAGAAGAGGCTAGGTCAGAAGAAAAGTAAGCCAGCTGGTATATTGTTACGATCTTTCCATTATGTGGAAACTTTATTACTCGAAAGACCGATGAAACGACCGTTGTCATAGCGTAAGACCAACTTCGACCCAAGAGAAGGTTGTAATCTAGAGGGGCATCAACCACCTCCACATCTAGATTAATGGTTTTTCCTTCAACCCCTATAGGCAAATCCTGTAGAATGTCAAAAGGATGAAACCCACTGCCATCAAAGGCCTTTAGAATCGTCGGGGATTGATTTAGCGAAGGAGAACCAAGCGATCTCCAACACTATATCGACATAATACACATTGAGGCTCCCTCATCAATCACAGTCTGATGAATAGGCTTGTTTTTCACTATCACTGGAATCTAGAAAGCCATTTGATGAGGCAAACACGGTGTACTATTTTCTAGATCGAAAATTATTAGGTTCGAGTCCTGAACGTCAACAGCTCCTATAGCCGACAAAAGTAATTTACATTGTGCTAGACATGATTGCAGCACTTCCAAAGCCGACATTGCTGAGGGTGAAACAGCTAAATCTTCAACAATGTTATAGTTCTGAGTCGCTCTCGTATGTGGATTGAAAGCTAACTTTCGAAGTATACCCTTGGCGGGCGGTTTTATTACCAAGTCTGGATTAGGTTTCTCGATCTGTAGTGGATCGAAACCGGGAGCTGAGGTTGATGGATTAGAATGAGAAGATTCTGCTTCTTTACCATCAACAGGACTTTTACTACCATAATCTTGTGATCGAGTCGCAATCTGAACATGGGACATCATCAGTATGGGTTCTTCATTGGCGCTCGAGGACGAACCTATCATCTTACTATCTTGAGCTGGAAAAGGATCCTTCAAAACAGCGGGAGTTTGGGAACCTTTGACAATCTTCGCAACCTCTGCACGATGAGGGCAGTCTCTTGTAAAATGTTCATCGTCACAAATGAGACAAGGATAACGAGGTTTGCGCTTTTCATCATTGAATTCCGTTTTTTCAGGTTTCTCCTTTGAATTTTTGTCCGTTTTATTCTTCTTCTTTCCTTTCTTCTTCCCACCAGATTTTAATTTGGCTGTAGATGACTCTACAACGTGAATACTGGCGAAAATCTCTATAGAAGAATCTCCTGTTGGGGAATCAGGCAAGGTTATAATAGGAGAAGAATTCTTGGAAGACTTCTTCTTACTTTTAGTGTTAACCGCACCGATCATACCATCGGCGACATGAGATCCCGAAGGAGCTGCAGCGATTTGATTTTGCTTGGGAAGATCGAGGATTTTCTCGTGTAACGTACCTGACTGAGTATAGACCAAGTCAAGGTACTGTGCTTGAGAAATTACTTGCTCCTCAGTAACAACTCCGACTTTACCTACATCTTCAGTGATCTTTGGCAACAAATATTTTACAAACCACTCGGCCAGGATCTGATCCGAAATAAACACCTTCACTAAACACCATCGACGTCTCCACTCATGAATATGATTTGAAATGTAAGTGGATGTTGATTGTTTTAACGAAGTTAACAATTCCGTGCCATTGTCATATCGGACTGGCAACTGAAAATGAGTTAAAAATGAGGTAGCTAACTGACTAAAATTATAAAAAGTGCCTCGCGGTAACTCAATGTACCACTTGGCCGCGAGACCAATTAGAGTGCGCTGGAAAAGTATAAGACGGATTGAATCATCTGAAATGGAGTTAGACGCACACCAGAGGTGGTAAGTCATCACATGGTTCGACGGGTCCTCTCCTGATTTACCTTCGAACTTAGGAATGTCACTGGGCAACTTATTCGGCATTGGCGGCCAAAACGGAAGATAATTAATGGGATCATTCGTTAGGCGCGACAAGTCAGGTAAGTCCAAAGTTGCGATAAATGGTAACTGACGATTAGGGTCCCTAAAACTCTGGGTCATGAGACCAGCCCCAGGAGGAGGATATCTAGGATAACTAGGAATAGGAATTGCATTTGGGATATTGTATCCTCCCGGAAAACCAGGATTAACCGGACCGTACTGGGGTTGTTGAGGTTGTTAATAAGTGTACCCAGGGTACGATTGATACTGATAGACTGACTACTGCACAGCAGGACCGAATTGGTACTGTCCCTGGTATGGTTGATAAGTAAATTGTGGTTGACTTGTGACAACCATACTTGAACCAGGTTGTCCTATAGGCATCTGAACTAAAGTTTGAATCGTAGATCCAGACGGTGGTAAATATGTCTGAGGAGTAGATACAGGAACAGTAGAAACCGGAGCTGTCGATACTCCGGAAATAGGTGGGGTAGATTGAACAGATGTTGCGGCAGTTGTTGAAGTCGTTTGAGGCGGAGTACGAGGCGTACTAGGCCCAGGCTGAGAAACTACCGAAGGTACAGAAGTTTGAATGTTAGACTGGACTGGTTGCTGGGGTGTACCAGAAACTAAGGATTGTCCAGTTTGAGATGACAATTGTACATTTGGCTACAACACCTGTTGAGTTTGCGATGGATCCCACACTATATTCATTCCGGGGTACTGACCCATAAAAGGTTGAGAATATTAAGGACCTTAACCGGGTTGAGGGTAGGATTGAAAATTTAAAGGACCATAACCTTGGTTCGAGTACTCACCTTGGGGTTGATACCCTTGAGGCATGTACTAATACTGGGGTTGACCTTGAGGTATAAATTGATACTGCGGTTGACCTTGGGGTACATATTGAGTCTGGGGTTGACCTTGAGGAACGTGTTGTCCCGTAGGTATGTATTGTTCTTGAGGTTGCCCCCCAGATGCAAATTGGGTACCTTGAGGTTGCCCCCCAGGCGATAATTGAGGCTGCCCCCCAGGCGGTAACTGGCCACCTTGAGGTTGAGGATTGGGAATAGAACCTGACATCATGAGAATGTCTTCTACGCTCAACGGCTTAGTACCATTGCTTCCAGTTAATAACCCCTGCTCAATGGGTTGAAGTCTCCTCTACTTTGACAAGTTTCACTCACTCCCCAATGAAGCCAAAAAGGTATGTGATCTCTCCTCTTAAGCTCAACTAGGAAGTCTTGATTTCACCAGCATTTACCCTCAAAAATGTTCAGCTTCTAACCTCACTAGAAACCAGCCCAATGCCTGAATTTATAGTGCAATGGAGGGAGGTTACTAGGTCCTCCTTCAAAGGGATAAAGCCCTCCTTCAAAGGGATAGCTCCTCTCATCAAGGGATTAGCTCTTTCTCTTTTGGGATGCATGAACCACCTTAGAGTGAACAATCCACGTCAAAATTCCTTCTAGAATCCTCTAGAATTAACCCAAAGTGAGTTTTTTAAGATAAAACTTGCACCTTTTGACTTTCACAGGGGTCCGCAGTTTTTGTAAACAGAAGGTGCGGGACCGCAGGTGACAGTGAGAGAAAGTGTGGAACCAGAGTTTCATTGACTTTAATGTCTTTCTCTCATTTTCAAAGCTTGACTTTAGGAGGACAGTACAAGTGATGATAGACCTATAATGACTGCAAATAATCATGGTGACAATATTTTTGTGCAACATGGTTTATCCTTAAGAAGTTCTCTATCTTCTTCCATAGTTGTTTGGAACCTATCTATCAGCTCTTCCTGTTCAAAAATAATTTGTATGGAAGGCCAAACTTCAGTTAAAGCCCAGACTGATATCTGCCCAAATACTTTCCTTGGCTTGGGCCAAGGTCTAAGCCATTAATGACTCACTTTCCAACTCTTCTATCCTTCTAGTCAATATATGGGTCTTTTGCATCTCTTCAACGTAAAGAGTGTCATTTTTAATCTTCCGAGTCTAGAGATTCTTAAATTTCTTATGAAGCCTTTCATTCTCTTGATTTTGGTGAGTCGGCTCCTATATGACTTTGTTCAAATCTGTTGTTGTTGTTGTAGACTCTGTTGTTGCTAATGTTGATTCCCCTACTATCCTTGACACTATAATAGGTATAACTATAATTGGAGCTATGGCTAGTTGAGTAGAGTTCTCTTTTTCTTTAAGAAATTTCTTAATTTTCACCTCCATTGTCTTTATCTGTACATTTTGCTCAATGATCATCTTGAGCATCTCTTCTTTGTGCTGCTCACTTTATGCTATCTCCTTGGTTTGAGGATCCTCTGTAGAAGGTAGTTTGAGCTGCTTCCTTAATGTTGAAATGTCTGCATTCTTCTTTCTAATAATGTCCTCTACAACTTTAACACCAGTTGGATCATACCCAATTTTAATCTCTAAATCTTCTAATGATTTTACCCTGTTATCCTTTTCCAAATAAGATATCTTTTCTATCACTTTGGCTATTAAGAATCTATGCAACTGGATGAATAAAACAATCAATGAAGTCTGAAAAATTGAAATCAGTTGAGTTCCTCCTGATCAATGAAGTCCATTGTGTGACTGCTTGAATCACTTGCTGATCATCCTGCTTGTGTAAAACAATAGGTAACCTGTCTCCCCGTTGAAAAATAATCATATGCACTAACACAAAGGAATATTTAAACACTCCTTCAGTAGTAATTTTCATCAATTGTTCATGCATACTTTCAACCAAAAATTGACTGTAATTATACATGAAAGCAAGTTTGTTTTCTTTAGATAAAATGGATAGATAACCTAAGATATATTCATCTACCCATTGATTTTTTTGGTAGCCTAACAAGCAAGAAACTAGGGAAATTATGTGTTTAGCTCTCTCAGGGAACATGGATGCTAGATATGGTGGGTTCTTTTTAGGAAGTTCAACATCTTCTAGGAGGAAGATCTCAAAGATTTGAGCTCTTTGGGGGAAAGTGAGCTTATGGTATAGGTCCATTAAAAAAACAGTGGAGAAAAAGCTAAGGGAATTGTTTTCAGGGATCAAAAGCATCTTGTTGATAGTTTCAAGGGTGATAGATATCAGAATGTCTCCATTCTGAGCTACCACAATTCTCTGTAAGGGATTGTACTTAGCTTGACACCACATGACTAAGTCAGGAAAAATATGGGTTTGAGGAAACATATACATGGGAAATAAAGATTTCGATAAGTTGATTTTGTCTTCAGAGTCCTGATACGTCTGCTTTAACGAATGGTGCAATTAAAACATGTCGAATTCACACTCTATGTCTGAAATTTTGAAGAAATGGTCAACTAAGGGAATATGATCTAGGTCTAAGGTATCAAAGAGCTTGGGTTTTCCTGTGATGAAGATTGACTAGCAGAGGGCTGATATTTTCTTTTATGATCCATAAGTTACAGAATTAGGATGAAGAGATAACAAAGCGGTTAGGGATGAAGATACCTAAGGATCTGTCGCTCTGATGGTAAGTTCAACTATGATGTAAAACAAAAACAGGAAACAATGAGATTTATAAAAACAGTGAATCAAAATATAAGACAAGTCAGGGAAAAAAGCATAACGAGGATAAAGGGCTTATTTACAATCGGGAATGGATTACCATTACGGAAGTCAATGTTGAATGGAAAGATGTTCATTTATGGCAAAAGGAATAACAACAATGACAAGAAAAATGGACAGTGGATGGCGCGCAATGGATATGTCACGTGGCAAGTAATGATTGGGAATGGAATGCGCGAGAAGGGAATTACCATTGGCACGATAACCGAAGGTGCAGGAAAGGATAAGCGGATTTCAGGGGGGGTGGTAAGTGGTAATGAGCGGGGGGGGGGGTGCGAAGTGCGGAGGAGCTACCACATTGTGAGGGGCCTGCGTGGGTCGAAAACACTTTTAGGACAGCCCCCCCCCCCCCCCCCCCCCTTGTCGCTATCATGCAACGATGGTAGGGGGTGCGAAATGGCTTCCCCACTGTTGATCTGGGTAGGGAAGCGGATCACCGTCCGATTGTGTTCGATACTTAGTGCTCTGCGACAAACTCCTTTTTTCATTTTGTGACTTTGATTAAAACTTTAAAATGTTTATTTGTCACAAATTAATCACCCATAAAAGGTAATTAAGTCGTAATCTAATCTTAATCTAACCTTTGGTGTATTTGGACTAGCAGCCATTATTTTGCCTAATTTATTTGTAACCCTAATCTAATACATCTTTGGCCAAATTTTGAGCATATTAGGCCATCATTTATTCTATTCTATCCTATGTAATAATGTTCCACCAAGATTAAACAATTTGGCGAACTTATTAACTAATCTAAAACATAAATTTAAATGATTTGATCATGATTAAATAGTATGATTAAAATCAACAAAGGTTGTGGCATTTAAACAAGTTGCACACAAAACCTTAATTTATTACAATGCAATTTATTTCTATGAAGTGGCATTTAAACAAGCTCACTTATACAAATTTTGATTTTCTTTTGGTGGGGTTTCATTTCATCTCTCTTTTTTTTTGTTGTTGTTATTTTTTCATTTTTATTCTCTATTTTTTCATACCCTCTTTTATAAATAAAAACTTACTTATCAAAAATAAAGCATGTTACAACATGCCCAAATGGGAATGATTGAGATAGAAGGATAGTGCAGGGCACAATGTGAAGGCTCAAGGAAGGCTTGACTGACCACTATTGGTGTGGTGTGCACTCAACTGGGAGAGAGGGCGAGTATAGCACAGTTCAGAAGAACAAAGGGGTCTTAATGCTTGATAATGTGTTGTGTGCTTAAAAAGGAGGAAGATATAGGCTTGGGCATAGGGCACAGTCTGAACAAACAAGGGGGGTCCGAAAAGCCTGAGAATGTGTAGTACACTCTCCCTAACCTATTGGGCAAGCTTGTGAAGTTAAAAAATACAAGCCAAAAAATTGTCTAAGTCTAGAAGGTGAGACATCGGAAAACACAATGAGTTAGGCGTTAAATCAAGTGAAACACATACCAAATCATCAGTAAAACATAGAAAATACCCAATACTAAGAAGTATACATCAAAATTCCAGTTCATAAATACTCTCCAAGTAAAAGTGTATGAAATTGCGACCAAAAGAGTTATTTTGTGACTAGAAAGTGTGCTACGATTGTGAAGTGCACTATAGATGTTCTTAATGACTTGACCACACCTAGGAAAGAATAAAGGAACTTTAAACATGTAATAGCATGAAACAACACTTGATGACCAAAAGAGACACTCGATAAGACAATAGGTAGGCTCCAAAATTTGAATGTAGCAAAATTTTGGAGGTTGTTGTAGCAGCGACAACACTTGGCGACTCACTGGGCGAACTTCAACTTCTCTACCTAGGAATAAATTTTAGTAAAGGTTTAGCCTTTAAGGAAGTATTGATTCATTAACTAGATTGCCTTGGTTTTACTACTCAACCTAGTTATAGACATAATATCCACTATTCCTTTCCTTAGTTCCACACACAAGAGATTATACTATATCACAATTGTTTCAATCTATGAAAGGGTAATATATAATTGTGGGTTTAAGATATTTAGAGTATGATTTTTCATCTTTAGTGTTTCTCCGCTTCCAGTAGGTCTGTTTAGTACCTCGGTGGAGTCACTATAGGAACACGAGCATCGTTTCATTGCTGACGAGCCTATTCAGTACCCTGACGAAGTTACTTGCTTCACCTCCGTGCACAGGAAGCCTTTATCTTCTTCACCCTTTATTTATTTATATATATACTAATTACGCTTTAGCACTTATTATTTCAATGGGGTGGAAGAGAGATCCCAACTTATTGAGAGCAGAGGAGGTTGTTCTTTCATAAACAGGTGTATTTACCTTTGATATATATTTTCTCGCTATATATTTCCCCTAATCCTTTCTCTACTTGATTGAATAAGCATGTAAAACACCAAGTAGATATAACACCAAGTTGAGGAGTGGAAACGCTAGAATAGATGCGGGTATCATAGGCTTACTCAAGTTTCTCTTCTTGAATGTATCATATTTTTCATCTGGACCTTACTTGACCAAAGGCATCTTCCTAAACACAGAAGGAGAACTAATAGATAGCCAAGCATGGTATTTTTTGTTAGCACTCCGTAGTTTTCCTAAGATGAGGAAGAAAATGTGGAGGTAACCACAAATCTCCTTTGGACCAGAATCTAGCTTCTGGCCTAGAGAGGGCTCTCTCTGGTTTTAGGCTAGTTATGAAGGTCAAAAGATAGGTGTCAAAGTTTTGGTTGTAGGATGAAGGAGAGGTCCATTAGGCATGAAGTCATAAGGATTTTCAACAATCAATCATAAATAAATAGAGTAGCTTAAAACAGGGTGAGGTAGGCAAACTCCTGGATCTTACAAAGTTATTGTGATATGGATGAGATGAATGAGAATGAGGATATATCAAGTATAAAACACACAAAGATGATATATTTAATTTCAGAAGGAAAACATTTAGATTGCTTAACAAGCCAAAGCAAAGTACTGTGAGTATATTCTACTTATAATCTTCTTGTAAACAATTAAGAAGGTGCATCCATGTATAAACTAGAAGGAAAGACAAATTTACAAAGAGAGAGACATCATCATTTGTGTGACACAAGAATCCTGAAATGAACTGCCTCTGTATTGCTAAATTGATTACTTCAATAAAAATCCACAACTTACAATCAAAAGAAAGATCTTCTCTTTTCTCCACAATCAACCCTTTCTACTTTTTTTTTACAAAATATTTATAGAGTCTATCTCAAAAATATTTGGACTTGAAACAAAATTTATTACAAAAATAATATTTACTAAAATGATATAGATATTTCAAAAATAGAACTGAATAACAACAATTCTTGATTGATTTAAAGGTGTTGCACACACTTCAAGGAATGCAGTTGATGACTGTAGCTATAATTTTTCTCTTTTGTTGATTGTTCATGATATTTAGGGTTTTTGTTCCCCTTTTTTATGTAACTAGTCACTAAAATTATGCTTGATTTAATCGATGAGCTCCAATAGTTTATCCCATATGTTTTCACTCAGAATAGGGAAGTTTACCATGTTTCTAAATCTTTCATCCACCTCTGTATATGTTTCAAAAGTTGGTTTATTAAGAAACATGTGATGAATTTCATGCTGGATAAACAAGTCATATTGTAAACCTTCAGTGACATCCTGTCCACTTATTATTCCTCTTTATTTGAAAAATTTAGATCTATCCTTAGCTATGTTGCACAACTAGTTGTTACAGAACCATTTGGGCATATCAACCCAAACTTACAGATCGATACTATTAGGGCCCATCAACCCCTAATGCAGTTGTTACATGCCCTAAAGAAGTTAAACATCAGAATGCCTCACTTCCCAAGAAGTTCCATCACTGAAAACATCTAGAAACTGCCTCTAAGAAGATCAACACAGGTAGGCCTTCATTAGGGTGCACTGCAATGCAAACCATACACTGTCAGGGTGCTATGCAGCGCACTTGGTCCCTCTTTGGCCTGCGCTGGGCGAATTTGAGTGAATTTCCATGAGGGTTTGAAAGATTCCTTATCCATTGGATGCCTCTAGAAGTTTCTCAAGGCTATCCACTCCTTTGAGTTCGTATTTGGATGAGAAAGGGAGTTAAGGAACATCAATCCCCTTATACATTCTTCCATGGAACTGAATTATAAATTTGGGAGGGCATTCATTATCACCATTCATGGCATAACTTCCTTCATTCACCTATAAAAAGACCACTCATCTAAGTGATCAAGGACTGGAAATGATCGAATTATAGGGAGATGTTGTTGGTATGAGATTTGAGTTGATTGCAAGTGTTGTAATGATTTCAAAGTGTCATGCTTGTTGTGAGGAGAGGATGGGATTGAACTGGAGGAGTGATGCTGAATCAAGCAAATTGGGTTGTAACTCTTCCTTTCACTAATAAATTGTTCAAAGCTTTTTACATATGCTTGAATTTTCTTTTGATACTTTCATATGCTTATCATGTACTTGATTCCATGCTCTGTTTAATCAATAGATCATTATCATATGCTTTGATGGGTTCTTGTTTATGTCTATGTGCAGGTACTTCTCAAGCGGCTTAAGTATGGGAAGGAGCAACAGAATCAGTCAAGGGAGATAAGGAACAAGCGGAAGCTACAAGTAGGTTCTCTATTCTCTTATTTTATCTATTGTTTATAGAAAAGGTAGAGAATGCTTTGTATTGTTATTTCTAGACTAAGCTACTAGTCTAGAGCGTTAGGCGTTTATCCAAGAACACTAAAACTTCCCAAAACACTGATCTTGGTAAGTTTCTAATGGAATCAATTTTCCATTACAAGCTCTCAAAGGTAGAAGCCCTTTCTCCTGCAATAGATTGAATTTCTATTGAATCTTCTTACCTGTAGCTCTAACTCTTTACACCTTTTTTCTAGCTGTATCATAAGATTTTTCTTTGTTATAACTCTTTTTAACTCCATGGCTGTGTTTGTTCTGTCCTGAATTTGTAGTTCTTCGAGCTCATCCTTGGCTTATGAGTTCAACACCATGATGATTCTGTGTGCTTTTGTTGGACTGTGTTTGATCTCAACTTTTGTTTGTTCGATTGTTTCCTTGACATTTTGTACCAACTCTTCTTGCTCAAATATAATTTGAAAGGATGACCATAACTCTGTGATATTGGCATTAATATTATACCATATTTTTTGCTTAGCTTCTACCAATATTTGTACTATGAATGATTGGTCTTCATACTTTTCAAGATGTTGAGTAAGCTTAAATTTTTTCTGCCCTTATGCTAAATATGCATTGTCATCTTTAATTTTATTTTCTTCCATTCTTTTCAATGCTGCTAACAATCTTTCATTTTCTTTGTTGGTCAATGATAAATATCCCAGAGCTTTCACTATTTTTTCAGGAGTCTGCAAGGGTTGACTCTGTTCTTTCCGTTGAGGTTGTTTCCGTTGTTTGTTGTGTTTATGTACCTGTGGCTACTAACTATTCCGTTTCTTTCAAAAGTATCTCCATGTCTGTCTCCATCTTCTGAATTTGAACATTTTGCTCAATTATCAACTTGAACAAATTTTCTCTCTACTTCTAGTTGAGTAATTTCTTTGTCCTGTGGGTGCTCTGTAGTTGGAAGCTTGTGCTGCTTTCTTAGGGCTTGAATATCATCATTTTTGTTTTTTATCATTTCCTCAATTGCTTTAATGTAATTAGGATCATATCCTAGTTTAATCACCAAATCTTCAAGAGCTTTAGTTCTGGTGTCTTTGGCCAAGGATGACATTCTTTCCATCTTCAACTGTGAATGAATATTGTTCAGAGAGGCTTGAAATTTAGAGGCTACCATGGATGACCTTGTTAATGTTGAATATATCATCTCACCAGTCTGTTTATGCAAGTCAATCTAATCAATTGCATGATCTTCTTGGTGTCAAAAGTAAAGACAGATGTTTTGTAATCTTCTGCACTTTTAGGGATTGGAACTGTAGGTTCTAAGAAAGCTAATTGGAACTGTCCATTCTCTGTGTCAAGTGAAAACAATAGTCTATGTCGGGCAGTAGAAGACTGCTTCTAAAATTCCAAATAAGTTATGACCTTCAATGCTTCATTCTTCCTCTTAATCTCTCTGTACGTGGCAAAAATATTTTGCTGTGTTTCAATCTGAGAAGCAGAAGACACAAGAGACTTTGTTGTTTCTTCAATATGTGAAAAAGAAGTAGCGGGAAAACCTGTTAGAAAAACTATAGTTTGCTCCTGTGATCCCTTTTCTTCTGAGGTTTCCTCTTAAGTGTTTGTTTTATTTATTCTCTTGAAAACTAGAAAGTGTATAACTTGAGATCCTAATTCTGTATGAGACATACTTTCACTTGACCTCTTAGTTTCTTTTTCTTTTGAGATAGTAGTTTGTAGGGATGTATGACTAACAATTTGTTCTTCGGCTTCCTATAGTGTATTCTCTGTCCACTCCTCTTTATTTTCGTATTGCTCTATTTCTGGTCTAGGTGTCTGTACATAAGGTGTGGTCCTCTACTCCACCCTTAATTTTGAAATTATCCCTAAAGGATCATAAGACCATGTGAAACTTAATTTTAATTTCATTTGCTTCAGTAAATCATCTGCCTCCTTTTATGCTACTCTAGTATTGACGATGAAAGGGCCAATTTGTTCCTTTAGATTAAATTATGCCTTCTTCTTTCTCGATATAAAATGTAAGTCATCCATATTCATCATTTGCTTAATGTATTATAAGGCAAAGATTATTATTGGCACAAAAACTGGCAACCTGTAAGAAGGGAGTTCGCATCCATATGTCCTAATTTATGTATAGTTCTAGTAAAGATACTAGTCTCCAACCTTGGCTTTCTTGGTAAGATGTAAAACTCTCTTGATTTTTGTTGAAATCCTTGGTATAACATCAATGCTAAGAAGACATAAGGACACATGCAAGAACTGATCTGGAAAATTACTGAAGGAGTGTTCTTCTGAATTCTTCCTTACTAAAGAAGTCCAGTGAATGAGTGACCATGGTCTTACCTATGCATCCAACTTCTGTAATTGAAACTTGAACATATCTGTTTGATCAAATAACAACAAATATACAAGAACCAACTAGTGTTTGAATGCACCTTCAACATAAAACTTCAAAAATTGATCATGAATAACATCTGGCAGAAAGTGACTGTAATTGAAAATGATTGAGGGCTTCTAACCAGTAGAGAACACTGATAAAAATCGTAATATTACGTCATATACCCATTGATCTATAGGATAACCTAATAAGAAAGTGACCATAGAAATAACTCGCCTTGACATTTCAAGAAAGATAGAAGAAAAATATCGGAATTCTCAGGCAAAAAGGACTCAAAAATACAGGCCCATTGAGGAAAAGTGAGTTTATGATATATATTCATGAGTGAATCAGTGGAAAAAGGATACAAGGTAGTTTGAGGATCAATCTGGAGTGCTAGACAGATAGCTTCAGGTGTAATTACAAATTGAGTTTCATTGTTTTGGGCAATTACAGCCCTCTGGCTAGGGAGATATCTGAGATGACACTATGTAACAAATTTTGGAAAAACATGAGTTTCAGGAAAAATGAATTGAGGTAAGAATGACTCCCAAATGCTCAGTTCATCGCTAACATATAAGAACTTTTGGTTTGCCCAGTTGCAGAGTTCATACAGAATGAACTCACACTGGGTCTCTGATATCTTATACTGTTTTGACTAGGGGAAGTTCAACAAGGTTTATAACAGGGGGTAATGTAGGGCTTTCTACAACCAACTTTGATTTTCCTTTGTGGGACGACATTTTTGACTACAAATTAGAAGCTAGGGAATCGAATTACCAGATTGCAATGATCGTTGGTGTAGGAGGATGATGGTGTGCTTGTGAAATTTAGGACTAAACTTGCACTGGCAAGAAATGAAATAGTGAAAAGAATGTATGCAAGGTGATGTGTAGCTTTTTAAATAGGAGGGTGAATGGTTAAATGGGAAAATAACCATTTTTTTCATGTCTCATTAGGGAAATTAGAAGTTGGCGGGAAGCATTAAACATTAAATGGTCATATTACTATTGGCAAGGAAATTTAATAGTTTAAACAGTTATATGGTGGGGGTGGAAGGGAGAATGACAAGTGGCAGAATGCGAATGGAGTGGGAGAGGGAAAACTGTTTTCGGGGGGGTGTAGGCGGTAAGCTGTTTCGGAGAAGGGGGCCCTGAACTCATCGTGGGACTGCCACTTATGGTTCGATGGTTTCCAAAAAAAGCTTCTTTTCGGACCCCCCCTATTAACTCCCAAAAGCGTGGGGGGGCCCGAACTTATCCTCCACCGTTGATCCGGGTGAGGACAATCTTGTACATACATTCATGAGATCACTTTATCAAAAAGGGAAAAACATTAATCGTCACTTTATTTACAAATTAAATAATAATCCTCCAATAATAAAAAAGATTAAAATAAATAAAAAGGTTTAGTGCGGCAGCACTTTATTTGGGACATTTATTTTTATTTTTTTCATATATTTTTCTTTTGTCCTTTTTTATTATTATTATTTTTTTTATTTCTCTTTCAAAAAGATAAAAGAAACTAAAGTAAAAAAATTAGTTACAACATCCCTCGGGATAAATAGCTAGACAAGCATACCTTGATTACCTATATTATAGGACCCTAACAGTGGCTCCAATGAGGATGGAATCCTCCCTATGAGGTGCCAAGAACACCGTAGACTAGTATCCTTATCCATTGGGCACTTTATTTGACCTTTGACCAACTAAGACTATATTTGACTAATCATAACCTTGACTGACTAAAAATTTATTAAAAACAACAACAACTCATAAGAAACTCGGGGCCTTCGGGATGGTGGTATGCCGAGGGGGAGAGATATATGATACTAAATCATGAATAAGATGAAATAACATGATGGAATTTATCAGTGGCAAGCCATTGTAATGCAAGGTTTCAAGTTCATACAATGAGCTAGGATGGATGTTACCATCGTAAAGAATATTCCAAAATAAGGTTGCTACAAGGACCGTGATACTACAAGAGAGGAATGAAAGTGAGGTTCACAAGAAAATGTTGTTTTGATATTTTTGCTATCTCTTTTCCTAAGTTCTCCCTTGTAGTGTCCTATTTTTCTACTATAGTTTTGTCACTCCTATCAAGGGTTATATATATATATGATAGGTTGATCACTTGATTGAGGAGTAATGTTTTACATACATAGTTATATTTCCTTTTATGTTTATGTATGACAGATTGATCACTGGATTGGGGAACAATGTTTTATATAGTTATATTTCCTCTTATATGTGGCATCATTGATTATCTATATTAGATGGTTTTGATTAAGTAAAATGTTATACATATGTTTTTTTTTTTTTGCATCTGATTTATGAAGCAGGTGTATGACATGGATGGTGATCAGGGATTGAGACACATATACCCATGGATTCTCATGGTTATGCGGAATAGATGGTTAATTATGATTTATGGATGATACATGATTTGTGTGATTATATATGTCTAATATTGTACTAAGAAGGATGTGGTAGGGTACCTGGTCATTTTCCAACAAGGATGTTCAATTATGAATGACTGTGGAAGTCATTTATTCAAAACCAAAATGACTGTGGAAGCCATGCACCATTCTGGGTAAAATGTGATTAAGTTAATTTCATTATGAAATTCATTTGATTCCTTTGATCTATGAGATTGTAATGTGTGCAGGTCTTTGAGCAAGGCGTTACCAGTGAATGATTAAGAAGAGATACCCCCACCAACAAGGCGGGATGGCATCGTTCCAGTTCTGTGTCATGCTGAACGCCGAGGAGGTCGTTATCGTTTCACAGCAGCACCATGAGGCATACAAACCAAAGGCATTGGATGCAGAAGGATATGGGATGGGAAAATGGTTAAGAGACGATGAGATTTCAAACGCAATATGCTAGCATTTCAGCAAAAGGAGGGCTAGGGCTTTTATCCTCAGCACCGCCGTCACAGGGTATACCACCGAAGGATCAGCAATTGCAGGGAGTCCCTGCACGAAACAGCGCATCAGAATAACCGAATCGTTTTTATTGTCTTGGATCTGATTTCTTTCTGCAAATGATTGGTCCTCGGAGACAGATCAATCCCTTTCCAGGTCACGGACGAGCCCCCATCATCTACTCCTGGGGTTTGCACACAATGAACCGTTTTCCTTTCATGCAACAGGGCATGGCATGGTTGGCGCAGCTCACCACTGCCCAGATCTGTTTTTAAAAACACAATACCAAATCGTTTCAGAGCTTTTTATCCAGCATAACACAACAGACCGGGTCAGATCTTGCAGATCCGGGATGGATCTATCAGATCTGTCCATTTCCAGGCAACAGGTTAGTGCCAAACACTGTAGATTCGGGGTGGATCTACCAGATCTGGCCAGATCTAGGCAGAAGCAAAATGAAATTTCGCCAGATCCAGAATACAAATCCGAAAAACGGGATCTGATCAAGACAAACACAGCGGATCTGAAACAAATCTTCATCAGATCAACAGAAGGCAAGCACGTTTGTGTGCAGATCTGGGAACGGATGAGTGTTTTGGAGCTTAAAAAAGAGATCCAGGACAAACTGGGAACCCCAGTTGCATTTCAAATCCTAATATTTTCTGGGATATGTTTGCAGGATCAACACACACTCCAGCATTACAAGGTTGCAAAGGACTCAACTATTATCCTCAATCACCGATTGAGAGGTGGATCTAAGGGATCTACCTCAAAACCTACAGGCAACTATCGCGATGCAGCCAAAGGGAAAGAACTTCCAAAGGGGAAAGAATCCACAGCTGCCAATATACCTCCAGGGCAGTATATCGTGGATCAAGTGCCAGAGAGCCCCTCCATCTTGCTGGATACTCCAGAGGTAAAGTGCATATTCTCAGATCTACAAAAAAATGTTGTTATTTGTAGATTTAATGGTTTCTGGCCTAGAACAGATGCTTTGTACCAATGGATTCACACGGTCTGGACAAAAAACTGCCAGATCCACCTATGCTCGAAGGGTTTTTTCATAGTAATCTTCCTCGTAGAAGGAGAAAGGGAAAAAATTCTCAATGAAGGACCATGGTTCTGGGGCAGTGCGGGATTGTTTGTTACCCCATGGTTCCCGGAGTTTGATGCAAATACTATGGTGGTATCAAGGATGCCAGTATGGGTAAGGTTGCATAACCTTTCGATACATTTTTGGCACTACAAGACCTTATCAGCCATAGGGAATACCCTTGGAAGAATGTTAAATATTGATTCAGAGAGACACATAAAAGGAATCTTTACTTTTGCTAGGATATGTGTCGAGGTAGACCTTAGCCAAGGATTACCTGAAAGCATCATTCTGAATTTCAACAATTCTCAGTGGAAACAGCCTTTGGACTATGAGAATACAGCATTCAGATGCAGGGGATGTCAACAAACAGGTCATCTGTTCAATGCATGCAAAAGCCTCAACAAGAGCAAGCCACAACAAAGGAAGCCCAAAGGATGGCAGAACATAGATGATGTCATAAAGAAGAGAGCCGCGGAAAAGAAAGCCCCTTCGGTAACAGAAGACGAAGAAACAGAAGCAGAAGAGGATGATACCACCATAGAGGAAGATGAAATAGAAAACCAGAAGGAAAATATAGCAGACAACAAGGCTTCACAGTCCCACTCAAATCAGGCAGAAACACAGCAAAATCAGGCAGAGATGACAAGCGTGGATCAAAGCATGGGAGGCATCAAACGGCATCATCACTCAGATACTTCAGACTCAGACAAAGAAACAGGGCCTCCGAATGCAACAACACAGTTAGTCATTGCTTCGATCGAGCCCACTCAAGGAGAGTGGCGCAAGGTCGAAAAGAAAAAGGGGAGAAAAACTTGAAGCGTGAGTTTTACTCACAGCCGGAATTCAGGTTTTCAACCCTTTTTCTTTCTCTTTTCTCTTTTCTTTTCTTATTCTTTGTGCACGTTAGTTTTCTAACGTTGCGTGGGGTGCGAAAGCACTTGAGCCCATGTGGCAATTACTGAATGCTTCATTGCATCTGCTAGTGTAACTTTTCATTAATTCTTTAATAAAAGGTTACCGTTTTTTTTCCTTGGAAAAAAAAAGGCCTTACCAGTGAACAATCAGATGGGTAAAAGCTCACAATCAGTACTATAAGGAGAAACGCAAAGTTTCAAAGCACAGTGGATGAGAGGGCATGGAAATTAGGGCATGGAGTCCCAAATCCAAGAAAGCTAAAGATGTGGAGTCTTGTATATTTAGGGCGCGGAGTCCTGAATATTTAAAAATATCAAGTTGTGGAAGCTTGGATCTTTGGAGTAGGTTAGGGCGCGGAGTCCTCAATCTACTAAGGCACGAAGATGCATGAAATAGGGGTGCGGAATCCCTATTCTACAGAATAAAAATACCACTCATGGATGAATTTCCTTAAATAAAATTTCATTCTCACAATTCTGGAATGACTTTCTAAAAATAGAAATACATGTCCAACATCTCAAGCATGAATTTCCAGAAATAGTAAATCACTTTACATAAATTGGTAATCAAGCAAAGTTGAAGAAAAATGAATTAACTTATCATTAATCAATCCTAATAGTTAAATCTTGATTGAATCCTCAATATTATTAATATTATTATTATCTTTTACGAGACTATGATATTATTATTAAAAAGTAATTACAAGTCAATTTCATCTCCTCAATCAATTCACACATCTCCTTCATGACTCTCATGGCTCTCTCTCTCTCTCTCCCTTAAATAATTCATTATACTCTATTTTATGCACTCATCAAAGAATGGCATATTCCTTTTCACTCATTAAAAATATGTCATAAAATATTCCTCTTACGCTCTCTTTAATGCATATGTTACACTCTCCTTAACTAAGGCATGCATACCTCTCCTTAATGGCATAAGTTACACTCCTCTAAATGGAATCCAATGCATTCACATTACTCCTCCTTTATGACAAGAATTGGTTGCTCCTCCTATATATGAGTCTCATGTATTCTCACTTGGGGATGAGGAGGCCAAGAGTGGAAGAGACTTGAGGAAAATAGTGAGAGGGAGAGATATGGAGAGTAGCCAATTGCTTCCATAATAAATCTGAAATTATTGTTAAAATCCTAAGATCTCTAGCTATTGAGGTTGGCCATGAGTGGTATTGAGAGGAAGTGAAAATTTGCTTCCTTAGTTTGCCTTGCAAATCTCTCTACTATTGTCTTTTGGTATTGCTTGTGAGATTTTGCAGCTCGGGGGTTCTAGGGGGAGAAGTTCTTCCTGGATATGGTTGGGAGGAAAATCGGGTGGTTCACAATGAGTTGGTAAGGATATTGGAGCTGGAGCATACTCCCATTTTTTGAGTTGTATAAATTCACTGCCAGGTATGTTGACAACATTATATTGTGTTTCTTTTTGTAGTTCATTACATGGTTTTGCTTATTTGGTTGTTGAATGAAACTTAGATGTAAATCAAATGTTGCACACTAAATGTTGAAGGAATTTTGCAATAACTGTAGTTTATTTTATGTAGGTTTTTTTTTTGTACAGTTTCATTGCAAGTTGATTTACATCATGTCTTAATGGCTGAAGCATTAAAGCTGCCATGAGGTTTATGAAAACATGTTAATAGCATAAATTTGGTTTTTCCTTCTCTTTTTACAGCTATAGATAAGTTTGCACAGTATATGTTTGACAAAAGGGATAAATAAGATAGTACGAATTTGTTTTTGGTTGTGGTTTTAAATAATCTCATTTCTGGGTGTTTCTATTTCGATTTATTTTAACTTCAGGGGGTATTTGTACCTTATGGCCATGTCGCCCCAAATTTGATTTCAAAAAACAGAGTTTCAAAATCCGGTTCTGTAATCTTCTATATTTTATAGATTTGTTGTTGCTGCCTAGTGGTTTGTCTTGCTGCTTTTTTTTGTAGTTGTGATTTACCTGGTAATCTCTTTTATGAAACCAATCTATTATATAAACTTGGAATTATTGTTTTAAAGTATCAATGGTTAATACATTGATAGTTTAATAAACTTGTGACTGCTTATTCAATAGTTTAATAGCTAACAACTTGTTTTGTGACTGCTAACCATTGTTCAAAATTCTCAATGGTTGTAGCTACATTGCTACGAGCTATTTGTAAAAATTCTTAAATATTTATAGTCATTATGTGCCTAAATTTTGATATATGCAGCAATCAAGATGGATGCCAGTTCTACTTATGTATTAGGTTCACTTCTTGGCATTACTGACAAAGAAAAATAAATTATGTAATCTTAGATTCATGTTAGTTAATTTTGGTGAAATTGCCTTAAGGGTTATGGTTGGAAGTGTTTGACAAAATGCCTCAATGGCTGTACATTTCATGCTTGCAAATTGTTTGACATAATGCTTAAATGGTTGTAGCTCATTATATCTATGAATTGTCTATAAAAATGACTAAGTAAATTTAGGATTTGCAACCAAGGTGTTTCTGGAAATATCTCAAAGAATAAGCATGATGATTCCATTGAATTAAAATCCCATGGAAGGAAAATTGGTTAGGTGAAGTGTTGTAATTGTTAGCTCACATATGAATTCATAATAATTGGAAACCACTCCTTTAGAAGTTGAAGTATCTTTTTCTTCTTGCCTTTGTTTTTACCAAAGAATTCATAGGCATATTATCTAGAACAAAATCAAATTAGTCACTCTTAAACACTCTTAATTGCAATAGAATCAACAATTAGCTTATTGGGAATTGTGGTTTGTAAATATTGATATTATTTATCCCACTAAAGACTCTATCATTTAAATGTGATTTTAAGACTTGTGGTTGTATGTTTTGGATCATGAGGAACCATGACCCTGTAGCCTTAATGAGAAGTTTAATATTACCATGTGTTAGTTAGTTAGTAGAAATTAGTATGTAGTATAAAGAATACCAATAAAAATAAAAATAAAAATATAGATATATAATCTTGCGTTAACTTTTACGTCTTAAAAACTTAAACTTAAATAGCATTTTGAGTCAACCTTAGTATAATATTGATGGTTGGTAAGATGGGACCTTACATATGGTATCAGAGGCGGTTAAAACTCTACGACCTAGGGCTTGCCTGCTAATATTTATTTACTTACCTAAATTTTTCCTTGGTCAAGTTAAGTAATCATGGAGAGAACATCAAGGAGGAGGAAGGAAGTCCCAACTCCATCTCCCCAAGATAAAGAATCTGAGAAAATATCCATCAGAGAAGTAAGGGATATGATGTTATCTTTCCAAAAGATGACTAAAGTCTTGATTAGTAGGTTTGGGGGAAATCCTTCAGTGCCTGGTTCTTCATCTCAATTAGAGAGGCAAGAAATACCATCTAATGGAGATGTACATAAAGAGTTGGAAAAAGTTAAGCTTCCTATGTTTAAGGGTACCACAAAAGGGGAGGTAGCAGAAGCTTGGTTGGAAAACATGCGCCTATGTTTTGAGTTGCGGAATTATTCTAGCAACCAAAGGGTAAAGTTGGCTATATACCAACTTAAGGAGAGTGCACTATAGAAATTTTGAATAATATGACACATATTCAATGGAGATTATCCTGATCATGTACTATTGCGGAATACATACACAATACATAAGCTCCTCTACGTTGATCATCAATTTACAGAAGCATAAACATTCACAGGCGCACATAGAAGCATCAATCAAACTCATTAACACAGTATGTATCCCAGGGAAAGCATCTCGCTAAAAACCCCAACTATCTGTATATTATATTGATTGAATCATGTAACATTACAAAGTACAATGCTTATCACAAGCAATCCAGTACCAGCTCCACCTGTTACACACAATACAGCTCAGATCTGATCTCCAAATCTATTCCACTGCTTGCCTGCCTCCACTGCTCAATCCCTGCTCAAGAACTGATGAGAATGGCTTCCCAAACTCGTATTTCACCTCAAACTAATCACTCGCACTTTTTTGGACGTGAGCAAAGGCTACAATATTGGGCAAATACGTGAGAAAACTCATTGGCATACTCAATCCCTTGATTGTGCAAGATCTGGTGCACAACTATAGTCACAACTGATAGCAATCTGATTCTCTACCACCTGTCCCTATCGAACTGAACATGCACTGACATGCAACTGAGTTAACTGATGTATTCTATAGTTGTATTATGAGTTAATAACTTGTGAATTAATTAATAACTAATTCACCCAACTCATCTCTAGTCTATTGATCAGTTAGACTAAATGCAACCAGTTTAACAAAGCTAAACTGAACACAACTCCATCAACTGCACCTCCAGTCCACTAAACTCAACTCACTTGAGTTCTAACTGAAGTCCTGCATGCAAATATTAGTCATCCCATAGGTAACCACGTATTTCCCTCTGGGATCTGCATGTACCACATCCGTAGCTCATCCTGAAGTGCTCCAAGAGAATAAGATCAAGTTTATAGTCCAAATATTATTATGAGACAATAATATTTGACTTTTCTATTTTTGACAGCCAGTCTAAAAATAGACTTTGATCACTCACACTGTGATCACTCACACTTTGATCAAAAGTAGAAGTCCATCTATTTTTCCCAACTTGGCCAATCATCCATAAACAGCAACCTACAATCCATAGACATGATCCATATGTCTAAAAATAGACATAGTCTAAAAATAGACTTGCGCCAAAAATAGCCTGCGAGCCCACTTAGTGAAGGCGACTCTTTTCACTAAGCTCCATCATCTTGTTGCACTCTCAACAAGCATTTCTTGTTGCACACTTTTCAACACTCCCTCTCAACAAGAAAGGCTTCCTCTCAAACCCGATCCTATAACTCTGGAATGTTCTCCATGCAACACATCTGGTCGGTCCACTTGCTCTGTCATAAAAGTCTGACTGCTATTGCCTCTGTCGACTGAAACTCTGCATCTCTGTGCTCTTCAGTATCTGACTGCTCTAGCCTCTGTCACTTTGATCTCTGACTGCATCCGTGCTGCTGCTGGTTCTATCTCCCAGCATTGCATCCGCACTGCACCTCCCAACTGACCTCCCTGTTGGGATAGAAACACCCTCTGATGCTGAAGCTCTACCTACTGCTGACAAGTGCTCCCTCTCTGACATCTGTGCTACTGCAACATCTCCATGCATCTCACACCATTGCACACCTCTCTGTGCCACCTAGCACTGTGAAAAACACTTGTGCCTCTCGCATTGCTATAGCCTGCTAGCTATGCGCTGTCCTGGGATTCCCTGCACTGTCACTCTCTCTGCCGCTCCATCCGCATATGTCTCTACCCAATCAGTCAGTTCCTGCTACTACACATCTGGGGCTCCCGTAGCAAGGTCTCATCCAAGAGGTTGGGTACCTCAAGGATCCTTCCCCTCCTCCTTGGGACAATCAATCCACATCACCCCACCTCCTACCTGGAGGTATGGCTGCATGCGATCCCTCAGCCCACCTCGCTTGAAGTTTCCCCCTACTGGAGGTCTCTGGATGAGTAGATGTCTCTACTCGATCTCCTCTCAGCTTCCCTTGTTGTGGCTCCTCCACAACCTCCTGAAGCTGTTGCACCAATCGTGGCTCCTCCACAATCGTCTGAGACTTCTTCTAGCTCTGCATGTTGAGAGGTAATATACGCTCCCTCTCAACCGCCAAGTCTCCATTAGTTGCCTCACTGCTCAAGGCTTTGCATGCATCTTGAACCTCAAGAGCATACAGGTTCCTGACCTGTGAACCAATCTCATGACAACGAAAGCATCTCACCTTCGACTTGTCAACCTTCTTCCCATCACTGGAAGAACAAGATTCGGAAAGAGAACCCTTCTCCTTCCCCTTCTTCACCTTACTCGCTAAGGCACAGTTCTCCTCATCTTGCATGGATGAAGAACCATCTCTGGTGCTCCGTCTAATCTCCTCCTGCATCAAATCCGACCATAGTCTTTCCCAATTTGGCAGTTTCTCCCTTCCATTCACTGAGTCCTGGTAGCTATGCCAACTCTTAGGAAGGTCAAGGAGTGCTAGACTCACCATCCTCATCCGACAGTCACCCCCTCACTTCCCAGCTCATCCCGACATTAGGTGAACTTCATGAGATACTGGGGCATACTATCTCCATTCTCACACTGAATGTTTCTGAGTTTTATCTCTTGCTTTGGAATTAAATTCGAATTCCACCAGCTCAAAACTCAACCGCTTCCGATCTAGAATTCGTGAGAACAAAATATTTCTTGTACAGAGATTGACTGTCTGGGCATTCACCGGATATCTCACCTTCCAAAAGAAGGATGAATCCAGAGGCTACCTGGCCTGATTACAGACTCTGCCTGAAGAAATAAATTGTAAACACTTTCTGAATAATAGATCTGATGATCAATCCTCGCTTGATATCCTGTAAAAATCTCTTCTACAAATCAAGCAGCTTCGATACCATGTAGAAATTTTGAATAATATGACACATATTCAATGGAGATTATCCTGATCATGTACTATTGCGGAATACATACACAATACATAAGCTCCTCTACGTTGATCATCAATTTACAGAAGCAGAAACATTCACAGGCGCACATAGAAGCATCAATCAAACTCATTAACACAGTATGTATCCCGGGGAAATCATCTCGCTAAAAACCCCAACTATCTGTATATTATATTGATTGAATCATGTAACATTACAAAGTACAATGCTTATCACAAGAAATCCAGTACCAGCTCCACCTGTTACACACAATACAGCTCAGATCTTATCTCCAAATCTATTCCACTACTTGCCTGCCTCCACTGCTCAATACCTGCTCAAGAACTGATGAGAATGGCTTCCCAAACTCGTATTTCACCTCAAAATAATCACTCACACTTTGTTGGACGTGAGCAAAGGCTACAATACTGGGCAAATACGTGAGCAAACTCATTGGCATACTCAATCCCTTGATTGTGCAAGATCTGGTGCACAACTATAGTCACAACTGATAGCAATCTGATTCTCTACCACCTGTCCCTGCTGAATTGAACATGCACTGACATGCAACTGAGTTAACTGATGTATTCTATAGTTGTATTATGAGTTAATAACTTGTGAATTAATTAATAACTAATTCACCCAACTCATCTCTACTCTATTGATCAGTTAGACTAAATACAACCAGTTTAACAAAGCTAAACTGAACACAACTCCATCAACTGCACCTCCAGTCCACTAAACTCAACTCACTTGAGTTCTAACTGAAGTCCTGCATGAAAATATTAGTCATCCCATAGGTAACCACGTATTTCCCTCTGGGATCTGCATGTACCACATTCGTAGCTCATCCTGAAGTGCTCCAAGAGAATAAGATCAAGTTTATAGTCCAAATATTATTATGAGACAATAATATTTGACTTTTCTATTTTTGACAGCCTGTCTAAAAATAGACTTTGATCACTCACACTGTGATCACTCACACTTTGATCAAAAATAGAAGTCCATCTATTTTTCCCAACTTGACCAATCATCCATAAACAGCAACCTGCAATCCATAGACATGATCCATATGTCTAAAAATAGACTTGCGCCAAAAATAGCCTGCGAGCCCACTTAGTGAAGGCGACTCTTTTCACTAAGCTCCATCATCTTGTTGCACTCTCAACAAGCATTTCTTGTTGCACACTTTTCAACATGCACTATTATGGTGGAGGAACTTAGAATCCCAATTGGGATACTCCATGTCTACCTTGACATGGGAACAATTTGAAGAGGAATTTCGAGCAAAGTACCTTTCTGCTGAATACTTGGAGAGGAAATTGAATGAGTTCCATGATCTTAAGCAAGGAACTAAGACAATCCTTGAATATGAAGCACGATTCATGGAGTTGCTTAGATATGCTACCCATCTAAATATTGAAGCCCTCAAGGTAAACAAGTTTTTGTATGGATTGAATCCTATTATAAAGGAAAAGGTGCGCATTTTGAGGCCTACTATGTTGCATGAGGTAGTGCAACAAGCAATTATAGCCGAGGAAGAATTATTGGGGAACAAAGGGGGGGATAAAACCCCAAATCTATCATTCCATGGGAAACCTCCTCGAAGGGGAGGACAATATGTAAGACATAAGTCAGGTGGTTCACATCATCAGTGATTTCAAAAGAATCATACTTTTAAGAACCAAAGAAATAACCCAAGGTAACATATTCAACAAAGTAATGCTCACACTCAAGAATCACCTAATAAAAGGGTCAAATTTATGAAAATTTCTCCCACTAATGGATGTTGGACTTTGGGAGGACCTCATTATGAGCAATATTGCCCTGAAAAGAAGACTGGAGCACAATCAGAGAAGGAACAAGTCATTGTTAGAGATATGGGGAGAGCCCATTAGATTCATGTAGTTGTGCAAAATCGCCAAGTCGAGCATCCGTCTATAGTGCTTGAAGCATCATGTAAGCTAAATGGTAGGGTTGTTACTATTTTGATTGATCATGGTGCAACTGAAAGTTTTATTTCTCCTAATGCTTTATTGAAATGTAAATTGGTGGCGATAGAGCAAAATTATTTTGATCAAGCTCAGATGGCCTCAGGGCGATCTAAAAAGGTTGAGTGCTTAGTGCAAGAGTGCCCTTTAGACTTGGGAGTGTGTGTAACAAATGTGAATCTTTATGTGATGTCACTTGGTCACTATGATGTGATAATTGGGATGGACTGGCTTGAAGCCCATTGGGCTGTGCTTAGTTGTCGAAGCAAAACACTTCATCTTTTGAGTGATGAGGGCCAATCTATGGTTATCCATGGGGAAAGGAGACCTATTTCTTTAAGAGTTATCTCATTCTTGCAGATGAAGAGTAGTCTTAGGAAAAGATATAAAATGTATGCTATAATGACTTTAAATAAGGGAGAGCTTTCATCCTTTGAACAATATCCTTTCCTTTCAGAATTCTCCGATGTCTTTCCAGAGGAGTTGCTTGGTTTACCTCCAAAGCGGGAGATTGACTTCTCCATAGAGCTAAAGCCTGGTACCAAACCTATATCCAAAGCTCCCTACCGAATGTCTATTTTTGAACTTTTGAGTTGCAAGTGCAACTTCAAGAGTTATTGGACAGGGGTATGATTAGACCTAGTGTTTTATCTTGGGGAGCTCCAGTGGTATTTGTAAATAAGAAGGATGGATCCCTTCGGTTCTGTGTTGACTAAAGGAAATTGAAGCGAGTAACTATTAGAAATCAGTATCATTTGCCTCGCATTGATGATCTATTTGATCAAATGAAGGGAGCCACCGTATTCTCCAAGATCGATCTTCGATCTGGATATCATCAGCTCAGAGTTAAAGAAGAGGATATTTCCAAAACTTCTTTTTGAACTCGTTTTGGTCATTATGAGTTCGTGGTTGTTCCTTTTGGGTTATCTAATGCCCCAGGAATGTTTATGATTCTAATGAATGGTGTATTTAGGAATTACTTGGACAAATTTGTACAAGTGTTCCTCGATGACATCCTAATCTATTCAAAGTCCCTAGAAGAGCATGAGCAACACCTGAGATTGGTGTTACAATGCTTAAGAGAAAATAAAATTTATGCAAAAATGTCCAAATTTTCTTTTTTCCAATCAAAAATCCATTATCTTGGACACATTATCTCCAGTGAAGGCATTTTTGTTGACTCAGCAAAGATCGATGCAATTTCAGAATGGCCAACACCCTCTAATGTGCATGAAGTGCGTAGCTTCATGGGTATGGCAGGATACTATCGGAGATTTGTGGAGGGGTTTTCAAAAATAGCCAGCCCTATCACTTCATTTCTTAGGAAGGGAGTACGATTTAATTGGACAAATGAGTGTGAGAAAGCATTTTCCAAGCTCAAACAATGTTTCACTACAACTCCGATACTTAAGGTTCCAGATATGGATAGACTATTCATAGTATGTACCGATGCATCAAAAGATGGATTGGGTATGGTATTATCACAAGATGGTAGGGTGATTTCATATGCCTCTAGGAAGTTAAGGACACATGAGGAAAACTATGCAACCCATGATCTAGAACTAGCAGCTATAGTTCATGCCTTATGACTTTGGCGACATTATCTGGTGGGAAAGAAATTTGAATTGAAAACAGATCAAAAAGGTTTGCAACATATATTTACTCAAAGTGATCTAAATGCTAGGCAAAGAAGGTGGTCAGAACACCTAAGTGAATATGATTTTGACATAACTTACATCAAAGGTACATTGAACAAAGTAGTCGATGCACTCAGTGGAAGACCACGGATATTTTCAGTCATTCCAATGAAGATTGATTTACAAGAGTGCATCTTGAGGGCACAAGATGTAGATGAATGGTGCAAGGAAGTTAAAGTTTCTCTTTCTGGGGAGGGGCCTAAGAAAAACAAGGTAGATGGCTATTCTTGTGATGACAACGGTATGGTGAGATTCATGCAAAAGATTGTAGTTCCAAATCAAGATGGGCTTCGTGAGTTCATTTTGAAAGAAGCTCACCGTGCAACATATATGGCTCACCTGGGAGTCCAAAAGATGTATGTTGATTTAAAGCAAATTTTCTTTTGGGCAGGCATGAAGAAGGATGTAGCAAATTTTGTGGCAAAATGTTTGGAATGTCAGCTAGTTAAAGTAGAACATGGTCATCCAGCAGGATTGTTGCAGCCGCATAACATTCCTAAGTCCAAATGGGAAGAAATATCTATGGACTTTATTGTTGAATTACCTGAAACAACCAAAAGGCATAACTCCATTTTGGTGGTGGTAGATAAACTTACTAAGAGTGCCCATTTTATACCTGTTAGAGATACTTACAAAGCATCTGAAATAGCACAAGTATTTATCAAGGAGGTGGTTAGACTTCATGGTTTTCCTAAGAAAATCATATCAGAAAGGGCCTCTCTATTTACAGGAATATTTTAGACTAGTTTCCAGGGAGCCCTTCAGACGCAATTAAATTTCAGTACAGCTTATCATTCGGAGATTGATGGCCAAACTGAAAGAGTAAATCAAGTGTTAGAGGACATGCTTAGAATGTACGTAATGGATCAACAATCTAAGTGGGAAGATTATCTTCCTCTATTGGAGTTTGCTTACAATAACAATTATCACCGCTCCCTTGGTATGGCACCTTATGAGTTATTGTATGGAAGAGCATGCAAAACACCTTTAAGTTGGGATAGATTAGATGATAGAATCTCAGTAGGTCTTGAAATTCTTCAAGAAATGGAAGAACAAGTGTGTTGTATAAGGCAAATATTAAAGCAGACACATGATAGACAGAAGAGCTATGCTGATATGAATAGAGTGGATCGTAGTTTTAAAGAAGGGGAATTTGTTTTTCTTCGAGTAAAACCTCATAAAAGATCTATTAGGTTTGGGAAAGGATCTAAGCTCTCTCCTCGATTTGTTGGGCCTTTTGAGATCATCGAAAGGGTTGGACTTGTGGCATATCATCTTGCTTTACCACCAGTTTTTCATCGTATGCATGATGTATTTCATATTTCGGTACTACGTAAGTATGTTCATGATCCTTCTCACATTTTAGATTGGCATCAATTACAGGTAACGGACGAAGGAACTCTTAAGGCAGAGCCAGTTTTCATTTTGGACCATCACACTCGACAACTCAGACGTCGCATGGTGGACCAAGTAAAGGTCCAATGGGACCCGTACAGTCCTAGTTCCGCCACTTGGGAAGATGCATCTTCTATGCGTCTTGAGTTTCCTTTTTTGTTTAGTTAAACTTCGGGCCAAGTTTACTCCAAGAGGGGGAGTATGTAGTGTCCTATTTTTCTAGTATAGTTTTGTCACTCTTATCAAGGGTTATATATATATGATAGGTTGATCACTTGATTGAGTAATAATGTTTTACATACATAGTTATATTTCCTTTTATGATTATGTATGAAAGATTGATCACTGGATTGGGGAACAATGTTTTATATAGTTATATTTCCTCTTATATGTGGCATCATTGATTATTTGTATTAGATGGTTTTGATTAAGTAAAATGTTATACATATGTTTTTTTGTTTGTATCTGATTTATGAAGCAAGTGTATGACATGGATGGTGATCCAAGATTGAGACACATATACCCATGGATTCTCATGGTTATGCGGAATAGATGGTTAATTATGATTTATGGATGATACATGATTTGTGTGATTATATATGTCTAATATTGTACTAAGAAGGATGTGGTAGGGTACCTGGTCATTTTCCAACAAGGATGTTCAATTATGAATGACTGCGGAAGTCATTTATTCAAAACCAAAATGACTATGGAAGCCATGCACCATTCTGGGTAAAATGTGATTAAGTTAATTTCTTTATGAAATTCATTTGATTCCTTTGATCTATGAGATTGTAATGTGTGCAGGTCTTTGAACAAGGCCTTACCAGCGAACCATCAGATGGGTAAAAACTCACAATTAGTACCATAAGGAGAAACGCAAAGTTTCAAAGCACAATAGATGAGAAGGCATGGAAATTAGGGTGTGGAATCCTAAATCCAAGAAAGATAAAGACATGGAGTCTTGTATATTTAGGGCGCGGAGTCCTCAATCTAATAAGGCACGAAGATGCATGAAATAAGGGTGCGGAATCCCTATTCTATAGAATAAAAATACCACTCATGGATGAATTTCCTTAAATAAAATTTCATTCTCACAATTCTGGAATGACTTTCTAAAAATAGAAAGACATGTCCAACATCTCAAGCATGACTTTCCAAAAATAGTAAATCACTTTACATAAATTGGTAATCAAGCGGAGTTGAAGGAAAACGAATTAACTTATCATTAATCAATCCTAATAGTTCAATCTTGATTGAATACTCAATATTATTAATATTATTATTATCTTTTACGAGACTATGATGTTATTATTAAAAAGGAATTACAAGTCAATTTCGTCTATTCAATCAATTCACACATCTCCTTCATGACTCTCATGGCTCTCTCTCTCTCTCTTTTAAATAATTCATTATACTCTATTTTATGCACTCATCAAAGAATGGCATATTCCTTTTCACTCATTAAAAATATGTCATAAAATATTCCTCTTAAGCTCTCTTTAATGCATCTGTTACACTCTCCTTAACTAAGGCATGCATACCTCTCCTTAATGGCATAAGTTACACTCCTCTAAATGGAATCCAATGCATGCACATTACTCCTCCTTTATTACAAGAATTGGTTGCTCCTCCTATATATGAGTCTCATGTATTCTCACTTGGGGATGAGGAGGCCAAGAATGGAAGAGACTTGAGGAAAATAGTGAGAGGGAGAGATATGGAGAGTAGCCAAGTGTTTCCATAATAAATCTGAAATTATTGTTAAAATCCTAAGATCTCTAGCTATTGAGGTTGGCCATGAGTGGTATTGAGAGGAAGTGAAAATTTGATTCCTTAGTTTGCCTTGCAAATCTCTCTACTGTTGTCTTTTGGTACTGCTTGTGAGCTTTTGTAGCTCGGGTGTTCCAGGGGGAGAAGTTCTTCCTAGATATGGTTGGGAGGAAAACCGGGTGGTTCACAATGAGTTGGTAAGGATATTGGAGTTGGAGCATACTCTTATTGGAGCTGGAGCATACTCCCATTTTTTGAGTTGTATAAATTCACTGCTAGGTATGTTGACAACATTATATTGTGTTTATTTTTGTAGTTCATTACATGGTTTTTCTTATTTGGCTGTTGACTGAAACTTAGATGTATATCAGATGCTGCACACTAAATGTTGAAGGAATTTTTCAATCACTGTAGTTTATTTTATGTAGGTTTTTTTTTGTATAGTTTCATTGCAAGTTGATTTACATCATGTCTTAATGGCTAAAGCATTCAAGCTGCCATGAGTTTTATGAAAACATGTTAATAGCATAAATTTGGTTTTGCCTTCTCTTTTTGTAGTTGTAGATAAGTTTGCAC
The DNA here is from genome assembly GCA_031772625.1 of Pinus tabuliformis. Classification (NCBI taxonomy): domain Eukaryota; kingdom Viridiplantae; phylum Streptophyta; class Pinopsida; order Pinales; family Pinaceae; genus Pinus; species Pinus tabuliformis. The sequence goes on from CM062807.1 coordinate 1,335,249,764, forward strand.
AGTATATATTTGACAAAAGGGATAAATGAGATAGCATGAATTTGTTTTTGGTTGTGGTTTTAAATAATCGCATTTCTAGGCGTTTATGTTTCGATTTATTTTAACTTCAGGGGGTATCTGTACCTTTCGGCCATGTCGCCCTAACGTTGATTTCAAAAAACAGAGTTTCAAAATCCGGTTCTGTAATCTTCTATATTTTACAGATTTGTTGTTGCTGCCTAGTGGTTTGTCTTGCTGCTTTTTTTTGTAGCTGTGATTTACCTGGTAATCTCTTTTATGAAACCAGTCTATTATATAAACTTGGAATTATTATTTTAAAGTATCAATGGTTAATACATTGATAGTTTAATAAACTTGTGACTGCTTGTTTGATAGTTTAATAGTTAGCAGCTTGTTTTGTGACTGCTAACCGTTGTTCAAAATTCTCAATGGTTATAGCTACATTGCTGTGAGCTATTTGTAAAAATTCTTAAATATTTATAGTCATTATGTGCTTAAATTTCTGTAATGCAGCAATCAAGATGGATGACAGTTCTACTTATGTATTAGGTTCACTTCTTGGCATTACTGACAAAGAAAAAGAAATTATGTAATCTTAGATTCATCTTAGTTAATTTTGGTTAAATCGCCTTAAGGGTTATGGTTGTAAGTGTTTGAGAAAATGCCTCAATGGTTGTACATTTCATGCTTGCAAACTGTTTGACATAATGTTTCAATGGTTGTAGCTAATTACATCTATGAATTCTCTATAGAAATGACTAAGTAAATTTAGGATTTGCAACCAAGGTGTTTCTGGAAATATCTCAAAGAATAAGCATGATGATTCCATTGAATTAAAAATCCATGGAAGGCAAATTGGTTAGGTGAAATGTTGTAATTGTTAGCTCACATATGAATTCATAATAATTGGAAACCACTTCTTTAGAAGTTGAATTATCTTGTTTTTCTTCCCTTTGTTTTACCAAAGAATTCATAGGCATATTATCTAGAACAAAATCAAATTAGTCACTCTTAAACACTCTTAATTGCAATAGAATGAACAATTAGCTTATTGGAAATTGTGGTTTGTAAATATTGATATTATTTATTCCACTAAAGACTCTATCATTTAAATGTGATTTTAAGACTTGTGGTTATAAGTTTTGGATCTTGAGGAACCATGACCCTGTAGCCTTAATGAGAAGTTTAATATTACCATGCATTAGTTAGTTAGTAGAAATTAGTATGTAGTGTAAAGAATACCAATAAAAATAAAAATAAAAATATATAACCTTTCATTAACTTTTACGTCTTAAAAACTTAAACTTAAATCGCATTGTGAGTCATCCTTAGTATAATACTGATGGTTGGTAAGGTGGGACCTTACATCCCTAACCTATCAACTTAATGCTTAAAATAAATTGATGAGACTTTTTGAAAGACACTTGTTGTCCATGCAAGAGAGAGTATATTCTATGAATTTTCTTGAGAGAGCCCTTCCATGCTCTTCCATCCAAGGTGATTTCGTATGTGGTTATTTTGGGCCTTGGTTATTGGAATCCATGTATGAAGTTACCATTGTCATCATTAAAAACCATACCATTGAATTACATGATGAAAGTTTAGTGTGAACCTATGGTGAAGTGGGAAATTTTTGATCTTATGAGACGATAACCAAGATGGTTATCAGGGCGAACCATGGTTGGCTTTCAACATTGACTAGAGCCCTGTATTAAGCCAAGGGTATTCCACTCTAAGAATTGCTATAGAACAAATAGGAGACCAAATTTTTCTTGCCTGCACTAGAAAATTGGGGAGGAAGGGAAATTGTTGAGGCACTACATTACATAGAAGGGGATTCCTTTCCTAGTGTTGTGCTAGTGTTGTGTTGAGATGTGGAGAAGAAAATATAAACTATTTGTGGACAATGTGATTGTTGGAGTAGTTACCTTGTTGGGTTTGATATTATCTTCCTAGCTTATATAAGTTTTGGGTGCATTGTGGATTGGGCTAAAAAGGCCAAATTAAAAACTCATAGGAGTTCCTTCACCCTAGGGTATCATGGCCTTACTTGGAGGAAAAATTGACTGCTGATTCATTTAATTTGGCAGTGAATCGCTACTCAATGAGGACATGCACTTGAACACATAAGCATTTGTGATTCTATTTGTGTTATGTTTTTATTATGTTATTATATTCATTTACATGAATGCAGTCCATAATATATGAATTTTGTAACTGGATTAATTAATTGTATAAATGACTGGAATATTCAAATTTAAATCCTCTCCAATTACAAGTAATATGAATTATACAATTGTATTTGCATGCAAGCCCTGTTATCATTGTTGTTAAAAGATGAACATGAATCATCGTTACAAATCTCATAGGTTGAAAGAGGGAAATTTTGTTAAGGGAGGCCAATGTGGGTGCATTACAAACACTACCATACCAATCCTCGAAGTGTAAAACCCGCTAAAAGTAGAGTAGAATAGAGTAGTGGAATAAAATCACTTTTAGCGACATAATGAGTGTACAAGGCCGAGATCATATGTGAGAGAATTGTGATGTAATTATGAAGTATTTAATGAGAACAAGTAAACAATTTCATACTTTGTATGACTCTGCTTTAGAAGGGGTGTCCTTTGTTGCATCCATAGGGAATGCTTAAATCCCTTGAAGATTTTAATGGGTTTTAGTAAAGCACGTGATAGCACTAATGAAAGTGGGAAAAAGGGGACTTGGGATTGCATCTCAGAAAATGATGTGGAAGAGGATGAGATAGTGAGCGAAGAAAATGGTTTAATCAAAATGGATGTTGTGGAAGAGTGGTGCACATAAGCTTACCACCTCCTTTATCTACTTTTGCTTCCCATCATTATTGTGAGTGTTTCATTTTGCTTACAATTTCTGATATTTTGATTATGTTTGAGCATTTTTGTTTAGAATACTGAAGTGGGGCACTAGGTACATCCTTGATTTTTCCAATGCAGCTTGTGGCAGATGTTAAATATTTCCCTTGTTTATGAATTGGAAACATAGTAGTCAATTAAAGCATTACCAAAGAGATATGGCATTCATTTACATGGGATAAAGTGAATTATATAACATGAGAAAATTAGTATCATTGTAATATTTTATTTATAATTTTTTATAGTAATTTATATTCACTTAGTCATATAAATTAAATGGCTGGAAAATGTTGATAGGCATCAGTGCATAGTAGGCATAAAAAACCTATCTCATAATACATGTCATATTGCTAAAAAAAAATCATAAAAATTAACTAATATATAACTTTATTTTAAATTATTCTTATATTATTAATTATACATAAATTTAATATAGAAGTTAAACATAGTTACATTAAAAAAAAACATATAACAAGAAAAACATAGTAAAGCAATAATAAGTAATAAGAGTTTAATACCATAAATAAAAATTAAATATGACATTTTTTTTAATTGTATTGAAAAATAAAAATGACACTACCTTTCAGATAAATTTCAACTTTAGGTCCAAATTAAATCCCTACCATCCATCTAAAAATTATTAATAGTTACATTAAAATTCTCAAAACCCTATTCCCATTCCCAGATAGACAATAGAGAAAATTGAGAATTGCAGTCTCTCTACCCATCTTGGAGCCTTATAAAAAAAGGACTTATTATTTATCCCCTTAACCAGAGATCTAGGTTTTGTTCTTCATTCCTTTCCATCAGCAGCAGGAAGGGAGAGATTTAGGTTTTGGCCTTCATTCCTTTCCATCAGCAGCACGAAGAGAACCTAGTTGAACAGGGGCTTGAGTACCAACCACCTTGGAAGACCCATAGATGGAGAGATCAATTCCCTGAGCCTTCTCCTTCTCAATTTGTTCCTTGATCCAGAAATAAGTAATTTTCAAGCCATCCTGCCAAAAACAAAAGGAAACAAATGTGACTCTGCATCTTTCTTTCAATGCACAAGGGAAAATGCATTGCAAGGAGTTTAACAATCTGAAAATCTAACAGCTAGAACCTTAAGAACCTTACCTTCAACTTCATGGTTGGCGCCCAGCCTAGCTTTTCCTTAATCAATGTATTGTCAGAATTCCGACCACGTACACCCTCTGGCCCAGGAATGTGATGTATTGGCAACATTTTATTCTCAAAGCTTGACACCATTTCAGCCATCTCATTCATGCTGACCATTTCATCACTGCCAATATTCACTGGCTCTCTGAAGTCTGATTTAGTCAACCTGGCATATCAAAATAAAGATTTCTGAGAAGAAACAAAGATGAATCTGAATAAACAGTAGCAAGAATTAGGTCCAAAACTGAATTTCAAATGCCATTCCAAGTTTTGGTACCTGAAGACACCCTCCACACATTCGTCAATGAATGTAAAGGATCGTGTTTGCTCACCATCCCCCCACATTTGAAATCTACCAGTAGATGTGATTGTCTTCCTGCAAAAGGCAGCAGGAGCCTTCTCACGTCCACCTGCAGTGGCAAATGAGTTTATCAACAAAGGGAACATAAATATGAGCATCCTACAATCATTACAATTTTCATAACTTACCTTTCCATGTGCCAAAAGGACCATAAATGTTGTGGAAACGTCCTATCCGGCATTCTATACCAAAGTCCGTGGTGTAGCGTGTGCACAATTCTTCTGTGGCAAGCTTTTCCAAGCCATAGGCATCCTGAGGCTACAGAGCAATCAAATCATTAGTCACTAAACAGTTTAAGTGAAAATGAGCTATAACAGCTTAATCCATCATAAGACAATTCTTGTATCTGGGGAAGCAGGCTGGATCTAGTAAATGTAGTACAGTAATCACAAGCTAGTAACTAACAAATCAGTTCCTATGATAAACCAGGTCCTATGGAGTTACATCACTTCTCCAAGTTACAGAGGCCCCGATATATCTAGAGTGTACCTCTGGCAAATCAGAGTGTCCTACTTCAGAGGTGTACTCTTACAGTAACCTTCTGAATTTGCAATTAGTTAAACATTCGAAAGTAACCTTGAAATCAGTCAGGACTACCTTAAACGCTTTTCATCAAACATCCAGCCTCTTCCTAAACAAATTTCCGTACTCAGCTCTTACATTTCCAGCCTCTTCCTAAACAAATTTCTGTACACAGCTATTACATTTCCAGCCTCTTCTTAAACAAATTTCAGTATCAGCTCTTACATTGCCTTTTGACACAAAATGCTATGTGAAATAGCACCGAATAGCATTACCAGAGTATTAAAGCAATATATGGCTACATACCTCAGCTGGCCAAGCATCAGACTCCTTCAAGCTCACATTGGTCTCCAATTGTTTGAATTCGGGATAAATGCATGCACTAGAAGCATAGAAAAACCTGCAGAGAAACAAATAGATTATAACAAAATATGCCATGTCGAGCGACCGAACAAACCGTGAACATGAGAGTAAAATGGTTATGTTTTTTGAACAAATAATTTGATGTTCGGTCGGACTAAAATATATTATCTGCACTAGCTATTGCATGGTAATTTCAAGTTTCAATAATAAGATTGATAGTTTAATACTTGTATAAATTAGGACAGATCTATTTTAACCTCAGATCTGTGGAGAGCATTAAAAAGAATTAAACTATTTGATGTCTACATAGTTTTGTATTTTAGAATAGTGCTTTTACACTTCTAAGAAGTTATCATACTTAGACTGAGTGCGTGATAGAGACAAGGTTAAAATGGATCTAAATGGATAATCATAAGCAAAATCAACCAGAAATGAAATGGAAATCCAATGTGCAGAAACAAACCAAGGTCTCACCTTTTAACAGCATTGATTCGCGCAACTTCAAGCATGTTGAAACTGATCATGGTGTTGTTGTACATGATAACAGAGTGATTAGATTGAATCCCATACCACCCATGTCTGCGGCCAAGTTGAAAACATGATCAACTCCTTTGGTAACAGCCAAGCAATTGTCCATAACTCTCAGATCCACGAGATGGAATTGATTGCAGAACATGTCCTCAGTCATGTGCTCGTTCTTCTTCCAATCAGAGGCAATAATGTAGTGCCCTTCGGATTTCAGTTTCCGGGCAATATGAGAGGCAATGAACCCACCAGCTCCAGTAATGGAAATTCTCAATTTTTCGCTTGGCCAGTATGGCTCTCTATCCAGATTCTCATAGGTGTATTCTCCATAGGTAACTCCATCAGCTCCAATGCTTCCCATGGTGCTCAGTAAAAGGAGGATATACAACAAGTCTGCAATAACACAACCAGAGTAAGATATCCCTCCATGTTGAAATAAATGGCAGCCAAGCAGAAAACCATATTAGGAATGATCAAGAAAGCACTTGGATTCATAACCCACAATGCAAAGGTAGATCAGAACTACTGAAATTCAATGGAAGTCTGGGTCTAAAATGGAGAAGAAGCACTGGAATTCTTGGTCTAAAATGGAGAAGAATCACTCGTGACCATGACCCAATGGAATCTGGATTTTTTTTTTCCATGACCCAATGGAATCTGGATATTTTTTTTTTTTTTTTTTGGGGCAAATACGCAAATCCATCGTCCAATAAGGTTAAACCGATAGAATTCAAAGAAACACGTTCCAAAAAGGGAAAAATGATCAAATCCTTGTAGAACTCATAAAATCCAGAGACAAAACACAAGTTCATGGTTCCATGGGCAGGCAACAGCCTAAACCTCGTAGAATTTTGAGAAATCCATCTCTAAACTTAAGAAAGAAGCAATTTAGTCAAATATGGATAAAATTCACAGAAAGCGGACTTTCAAAATTATATATAATCTATGATGCACCGGACCCATCCCCTCCCCCAAAAGAGTCATGTACTTTGTGTCTCCGCATTCTAAGGATTTCTGGACACTTAGGAAACGTCTTCAAACTGTTTGGGGATTCTACTGGGGACTTGGGGACTTGTTAGCTGTTCTAAGACATTCCGAACAGATTTCAGGGATGTTTTGGACAGATCTCAGGATGTTTTTGGCACATTTCAGGGATGTTTTTGGGAAAGTTTTAGGGATAATACAAGCACAGAGCTTTAGTTTTGACAATTATGGACATTGATGATTGGACAATAGAATCATTTTTCCTATTCATTTTTTTTTGGAATGCATTGAATCTAAATTTTTTGTACAAGTTACAGCTCAAAACATGGGTTTTGTATGATGGGTTTCATTTTGGAATTCTAGTGATTTAGATATTGGATTTTCAATGGTAAAATTACAAAAAACACCCTCCATGTCAAGAAAACAGAAAATACAACTATTTAAAGGGATGATCCTTGTGGTTATTTTTATTATTCTTCTTAAGATCATCTCAGCTTTTACATATTGTACGTGGGTTTCGAGGACTCATTCAAGTTCAGTGCTTCCATCATCCCAACCCCAAGCATTGTGAAAACAATTAGATAGTTGTGAATTGGATTGAGTACTAAACGTTTAAAAAAATTCTTATTCAATCCCCTTCTTAATCTGAAATATGAATTTAATATCATTAGAAAACCAAATTATTTTATAGTGGTTTTCAACACAGCGATAAAACTTTTCAAATCCTATTGAAAAGGGAATGTCATTTGTGTTTAACATAATCATCATTAACAAGAAATATGAGGAAAAAACTAATATAAAGACAGTTCTCCTTGATAGATTGTTCATAGACCTTATTACAAATTTAAAGTAGTTAGGCTTAAGTTTCCTAAAGCTAAAGCTCATGTCTAGTGGCCAATAATGGAATGTGACTCAACCCCTTTTCAAATTGTTTGAGATTTTAGTTGGCCAGTGTAAGGGTTGTGCATAATACTAGTTTGAAACAACTACAAATGTTAATATTGAATTCTGCATATATATATATATATATATATTGCCGTCCCCAACCCCCTATCCTCTGAAAATTTGGGAGTGTGCTCTAGCCGTTCCAGGGACTGTTCCCTTCGTCCCCGCTGTTCCCTGTCCCCAAAACCAGTGCAACATAGTATATAACGGTAACCCATAGATTTTCTAGTTTTTGAGGCAAAGCTTAATTGGTAAAGAGATTTGAGTTTCAAACTGGTCCAATTGTCAATTTCTCTAATTATTTAATAAAAATAAAAATAAAACAAACCCAAACACAAACAGTAAACTAAAACAGAACAAAATAAACACAAACAGTAAACTAAAAACAAAACAAAATAAACTAAACCATCAACTTGTCAGCTCCTAGCTGGCATTTCAATTGAGAATAGCTGTGATTATGATTATGATTTCGATTGAGAATAGCTGTTATTATGATTTCAATTGAGAATAGCTGTGATTATGATTATGATTATGAAGTCTTATTTAGCGAAAAATTAAAATTCCCAATCTATCCATATGCCCATAAAGATATACTTAGACACTTAGAGGTTATTAGTGGTGCTGCCTGAAATCACATATCTTACCTAATTACCAATTCTTTTCTCAGAAAAAAACAATTTTTTTTCTTTCAAAATTTAGAAAATCCACCTCTAAATTCGTGAAATATTCACTTTAGCCGAGAAACCAGAACACAGAAACCAGCTTTTAAAAATCGGAAAGCTGAGATAGAACTTCACCAATGATCCCAACAAAAACATGAGATAATTTCAAAAACCAATTACGCTTTTAAGAACTCCATGAGTTACTCTTAAAAGCCTGATTATTAAATGGCACAATACACTGCTGAAGGTTTAATGTGTGCCACTGCTGAAGGTTTAATGATTGGCTACTAAAAACTTAATACTCAAAGAGTCACAGCTAACAACTTCCTAATTGATTATTAAAAACATCATTATCAGACTAAGAAAAGCAGCAAAAAAACACACAAAGGGAAAGGGAGTTAACAGAGGAGGACAGACCTCGATGCAAAACGCTCTCTTAAGCTTCTTACAATGGAAGAAGAAATCTAAGTTAATGCCCACCTGAAATCTATGAAGAACTCACACTTCTTCATCACACCAATACACCTATCAATATATAGGGAATTTGAATGCTGATCTGTGGTGAAATATTTGAGCACCCCCGATTCTTTCGGTGTACACTATGTAGTACGGAGCAGGTTTCTACCATTAAAAGAATTAAAACTAATAAACTTGTCAAAATTAAAACTGGTTGTCAAAATTAAAACTGGTTATAAATAGAACAGAAGTTGTCAAAAGTTATGGCAAAAATAAATAGAACTAAAAGTCGCCTTAACAAAAAAGCTATGACAAAACAACAGGTTCGCGGGTTAGTGTTTTAAACTGAAGTGACGTAAAGGAAAGGATGGAAATTATATATATATATGATTATAATTATATTGAATTAATAATTAGAATATATAATTAATTTTTAATAAAAATGATATATAATTAGTATTTTAATTTTATTTACTAGTATTAAGTATTAAATTTTTAAATAAATATTTTTTAAGTGTAAAATTAAAAAAAAAAATTACTTAAGAAATTAAATTTTTGTGTATACTTGATAAATATAGAGTTAAAATGGATATATACATATAGTCTATATTTTATTTATATAGTCGTCTACCTTTTATATATATTAAAAAAATTGTTTAACTAATAAACAAAATGACAATTGTTTTAGATCTTAATCATACATATAATGATATTTATATTGGGCATTTTTCTATGACATGTTTTATAATTTTTTCATTTAATTTTAATGTAATATGTATAATATTGATTATATATTGTAAATCTTGATTTCTTATATACTTATTAATTAAATTCATATATATTTCACATTCATATATTTAAAAATATTTTTATTTTTATTCAGTTATAGCTGTACCAAATCCAAAAGTGCAAAGCGCACTTGGAACATCATGAAAGATAAAGAAGACTGCTAAATTGCTCAATAGGGTAAGATTATATATCTTACAAAATATTGATAAGCAATTGAATATTATTTTAGAAACTTGGGATGTTATTTTTTATTTGAGGAATTTCTCACAATGGATTACCCCTTTACATAGTATTTACAAAGGATTTAGAACATAATCAACATATTTTTGAAAATAATTTAAATATTCATTACACCTATCTCAAGTTTGAATGGATTCCAAAGAAATCTATGATCACTACCCTTCAACCAAATGATAAAACAGGTTAAAGCAACGTGGTTCACCAAAATAAGAATGTTGCAAGACTAAGATGCTACGTGTAAAAAAATTAATGATAAAAGAAGCATGGCTTTCTTTAAATCAATTAAATTTGTTGAAGATATTGAGGAACCATGATTAATAAAAGATTATATGCTAATCCCTAATGATTAATTAGAGATGGAAGCGAGCATAATTAGAGCTTCATGGGCCAATGAGTTTGATAATCACTTTGACTTTCCAAGGGAAGAGATTAAATAGTGGTTCATTACTTTTGTAAATGATAATGAAGATCATCATAAAAATTAAACTATTAGACTCAAAATTTAAAGAAATAGAGGAAGAAATATTTTCACTCAGAGTAAAACAAGAGTTTATAGTTCCACTCATGAGAAAAAGTATATGCAAGATAGGCTTAAAAGATATTTAATAGAAATTCTTAATCCATAATAACCACCAAAGGTGCTTACATCAAGACAATTCAAAGCCAAGATATATGCTCGAGGACTTGGAGATGAAAAGGGAGACAAATCATTCCATCCACCATTCCTCTACAAAATTCCCTTCTTTCACTCTAGGCTCTGATCATTTTGCTTTATTAAGTGTATTTTTCATTTATAAAGTCGATCCTTGATTGCATTCTCTTTTTTTCCATGCTACTATTACTACTTAATTTGGTCAACAAGAGCCTCATCCCAATTTGTTTAGGAAAAATGGATTTCCTTTCATTGTTAAGTATCATAAACATCGTATTGTGCCATAGGAACACACTTTACTAGAACTTCGACTTCAATTTGCAATAATTTTAACTATCACACAAAACTATTCCATGAGCTACATAATATTTGTGGCTTCAAGACTTTCTATAAGCATAAGATCTAATGTATGTTTCTCCTATGTGTTAGAGTTAGTATTTGCACACTACCATCAATGATCAAAAATCCTCTTTTATATCATATTAGGGTCCCATTCTGAAATTTTTGTCATTCCACCTAGGTCCTCATTCAAAAATTTACTCACTCATGGTAGCCTTATGTAAAAAGCCCTACTCTCTCTCAAAAATCAATATTTGTTGGCCCACCTTCATGTGTCTTACTGAGCATACATTGACCATAAAGGCTCATTTCATCTTGTTTTGTGTCGGTCAAGTCCACATGGAGTCTACTCATTTAGGTCACTAGGTTTCATTCTTTCAAGGTCCAATAATACTCCATTTCACTACATAAAGCCAGCAAAAAAGTATGAGAGTAAGAAAAATAATATCCTTTTGTCATTTAAAGAGGATTGGTAAACATGTGGCTATGTTTGCCCAAGTTCTAATTTTTATTCCAAGTATCAGTTCTACTTCAGATTGTAATTTTATTTCAAAAAACAGAGATGTAATATTTTTTCCAATTTATGTAATTTTATGTTCATTATATGTAATAAGTTACTATTCCTGAGCTTTCAACTAAGAAAAATATGTGCCAACTCCATCCAAAGCAAAATCAAATGTGAAGAGTGCCAACACTCTAGCATCATCCACCTGCAAAGAAAAAAGTCAGAAAGGAAATTAGCAACCATTTCAAAAAGGAGAAAAGAAACATTAGAAAGTGGGTTTTCAAAGCTAATGATCAATTTCACTCATGTATAAAGGCCTTCCTAGCATCTAACCCAACTCCATTTTCCTCCTATCATTGCTTGAGAAAACCCCAAAGCACCATTCCTCACGATTTTGGGAGAAATTAGCAAAATAGAGGCAGGTGTTGCACACATGCTGCAGGCGCTACGCACGGGCTGCAGGCACTGCACACAGACTGAAGGCGTTGTGCACGGGCTTAAGGCGCTGTGCACCGGTCAAACTTTGTCCAAAAGTTCTCAAACTGCAAACAAAGGTTCCAAACCCTCAACACATGGTTTCTAAGCCTCTTATCAAGTAAGTGCAACCCTATCCATCCCTCCATACATCTTTCAAAGTCATCATTCATGCTATGAAGTTCATTGTGTGAAATTGGGAATTCTAAAGCCTTGCAAACCCTATCTTTTTTCCTACACCCTTAAAAACTATTCCTATGACCCTACTATCCTTCCCACATCACAATAAACCCTATCCCTACCCCTGTATTGCTAAATCCCTATCCTAAATTCATTCTCCCTTAAACCCTAAGTCCTAGGCAGAAAATTCCTAGGCAGCCATACTGCCATACCTGTAATAAAATACCAATTCCCAAATCCCTTAAATATTTCAATCCCCTATCACTTCCCTAAGTTCCCTAATCCCTTCCCCCATTTTTCCTACCTCATTCCCACTCCCATATCCTAATACCTAGGGTTTCAAGACAAAAAGAACAAAAACACATCATGGAGGAGGCAGATAGAGATTTTACAGAGGAAGAAGAGAGGGAAGAGAGAAGGCCACATAAGGGAGGAAGGATTAACCAGCATTTGGAGAAGCTCCTAGACAAGGCCAATAAATACAATGACATACAGAGGAGGATGGAAAATTATTATTGCCGAAGAAACCAAATAGCAAGGTCAAAACTCAAGAAAGCAAAGTCAAAGCTTGAAACCCTAAAGGTGCAAGAGACGAAAGGAAAGTTGGATATCCTTGCTGAGACCTATTTCCATGCCTAGCACACTTCATCAATAGCTTATACACCAATTTTGACAAGATTTTGGGCACTTTTGACATTTTTGGGTTTTTTTTGCAACATTGGACAATTTTGGCAGAGGTGAACTATCCTATGCGCAACACCTAGGGCATTGCGCATCTTCTTGAGGCCTCCAAATGGAAAACCAAGACTACCATTGGATTTAAAAGGCCAAGAACATACACTTTTGACTATTGGCACACCAAATTTGGACCATTGGACAGGGAGAAATGGCCCAAAACACCTCAAAATTCAACTTTGGCGCGATAACCGAAGGTGCTGGAAGGGAGTTACCCTTGGCGCGATAAATGAAGGTGCAGGAAAGGATAAGAAGATTTCAGAGGGGTGGGGTGCGAAGTGCAGAGGAGCTACCACGTTGTGAGGGGCCCGCACGAGATGAAACCACTTTTAGGACCCCTCGCCCCACCCTGTTATCGGGAAAGCTAATGTTTATTCATAGCTATTAGTCCCACTAAGACGGGTAGCTATCTTAGAAACAAACAAACTAAGGTCACTTGTGTTTTCATTTATGAGAGATAGATGAGAAAGAAGCAAAGAGTACCAACCTCAGTCTTTCACTTGGCTCCTTGCTTGTTTCCTTTCCCCTTTGACAGAATCTCGCCACTCCTTCCTTACTTGTCCCGCTTCAAAGAGCACCTGTAGAGTCAAAGCAGCATAATACCATCAAAGCATAGAGATCTATCACCATAAACAATATAGGATCAGATGTATATTAACCATACAAATGCATATATCAATACAAGATTCAGAGATATACAAGAATATGGAGGAAAACTCAAATAGCTTTATTGATAGAAGTAGTATAAGAGAGGATTACAACCCATTGGTCTGACCCAACGCCATCCTCCCAGCATGAAAGCCCTCTTCACCTCATACAAAGCAAGATCACCCAATAATGTCTTCAAAGAGAAACCAACAACACTTCCTTGCAAATTACAAAATTCCAGCCTCCGAATCTCTGGGATGAGAGATCCATATATAGATGTTTGCAGGTGGTTGAGTCAGCTTCTGGGATTTTGATTAGTGTCATATCTCTGATAGTTCTTGGTTCCACTTGGAGATTTCATGATCTCTTACTCATCCTTGGGCGAATTCAGAGAGGCAAGTGTCAAATGAGCAGCTTCTAGAAGATTCTCAGGGTCTCCACCTAGAAAACTGCTTGTGCCATTTGTCTGCTCTCGCTCATCGCACCCTACAGAAGGGCTTTCCAGTATGCATCGCACTTTTTGCATGTGGCAGGTGAGATGCATCGCACCCTTAGCACTGGGCAGTCTGTATGGTCCTGCTTTGACCAGTTTTGAGTGGTTTTTCATGGAGAACTTCTGGGAGATGATGTAATCAGCTGACCTTGCTCCTTTAGGGTATGAAACAACACTTTTAGGGACTTAGAAGCCCTTGGTTTATGGACATATGTGATTGGGGTTGCAATGCCCAAATATGTCTATAACAGTTGCCCCCTAAAGCATGAGGTCGTAAATCTTTTTGATGTCAGGTGAAATGCTTTATCATGAGGATCTGAGGTTTTTTCGAACTGGAAGGTGACCTGTAATAAGATACAATACAATACATTATCTTCATAATATTTTCATGATCTAGCTAAGGCGGGCATTCCCATGCTCAGCTTTATAAATTCATTTTCATGTACATAGGACAGACAATTGTCTATGTAGCAGACCAGTGATTCTGGTAGAGCCATCATCCTTTGGTTTGGATGATTATCTGTGCAGCAATGATGTACATTTGATGTCTTTATTTTACTGAATATATCGCAGCTCGGATGGATGAAACTAGATCCGGGGTCTTCAAAACTCGTTCAATCTTTGCCCGAAGTACAAGTCGGTCCATGTGAAAAGATGTTCTGATGTCGAACATGGCATTGCCTGATTACCAGTCAATGATGTGAGCTATTAACAGGCGCGAGAGGAATCACCGATGATGATTATAACCCTCAAGGTACTGCAGTAAAATTCACGTAGTGTGAATACATGAGTCGATGTCAAACACCATGCAAAATCTTTCGGTCGAAGGCCATTAATGTAAACCTGTCGCTAGAAGTGAGAAACTTGCCATTGAGGCATGCAAGCTTCAAAGTGCTGAAAGGGTTGTTCCTAGGTCGACTTCTTGGATAATGAGATGATGTCGACAAGAAGTGACCCGTTGGAGGAGGGCATTAATGAATCCCACATCTATGACACGGAACGAAGCAAATGATTTTGTGGAGATGAAAACGATCTGATGATACAAGGTTCAAGGTGGCAGTCATGAAAGAATGAAGCTTGAAGATATTGCAGTGGATGAGACACAAGCTGGGTAGGTGAATTCTCTGAGCGACTTCTCTTGAACATATCGGTGACACTGAAATGGATTGGTATTGTTAACCCCAAAATTGGATGGTATGGTGGACCAATGGTGATATGACCAGTGAACGGAATAACCCAACCCGACTCAATCATGGTGATGGAGTGAAAGTGTCATGTTCAAGAGTGACTTGCTACCAATAAAGTTTCTTCAAGTTTTCTTCCCAATTTTCCCCAATAATTTCTGACCAGTACCTCTTTATTTTTGTCAAGCTTGAGGAGAATAACATATGCTTGTTCTACAATTTTCCTTTGGGAAAACCCGTCGCTATGTTTTAATGAGCCTAGTGACGGTGAGACTCGCTCTTGTCTGAATGGACAAGTTTGTCACTATTTTTTTAACGAGTTTAACGACAAGGATAACTCGGCTCTTTTCAATTTTAGAGAGTTTGAAAAGAGACGGAAAGGAAACTCCAATATTCCTTTTTCGTAATATAATCCCTTACGTCCGAAAAAGTATAAAACAATGCGAAAGGGATGACTTTTCGATAGTTTTAACGAGCCGAATAAGACAAACGCTCAATCTTTTTGTGTAATAATCCCTCAAGTCCAAAAATATTAAAATCTAGAGGAGGGATGGCACTTCCAATCACTTTAACGAGCTGGAGAGGCCAATTGCTCGGCAATCTTTTCATATTTTACGAGTCAGATGAAAAGAGCTTAAAGAAGACTCATTTTTTGAGGACAGAGTGATGTTTTCGGATAGCAGCTGGTTCCAGGTAATGTTTGGAACTTTTCAATCACGGCAATGTAAAGAAGGTGGCTAATAGGATCACTCGTTGCAGTTGTTTTTCAAAAGGGGTAAACAATCAAATGGAGGTGTATGATCGGCTAAAAAAGAGTGGAGGTGATGGTAAGAACACGACCAAGGCTCAAAAGCTGATAATAATGCGATCGCAATGGTTATTTACCGGAGGTGGGTTCATTTTTTAACGAGCTTAAACTCTGGTGGAACATATGCTCATTGCTAGGTTTATTTTTTAACGAGCTTGAACTTCGCGTAAAACTGCTCGTGATAATGGTCATTGATATTCGACTCACCATTAACACTATGTTCTTTTGACAGTCGTACTACCTGTTCAATTGCTCCATCAAACTGATTAGAAATGAGAATACATGCTTGAAAAATGAGTTAAAAAACTAATACCCTACTTAAATTACGTGAAAAGTAACTTAAAAGTAGTTTTTACCCTCATTTTACCATTTCATTTGGATTTTTGATTGTTGGAGCTCTGGAGGTGTTTTCCCCCTTGATTTTCATCAGCTGATTCTGGGAGATTCTGTGGACGATTTTCGGCGCCGTCTAGACCAGGTAGGAGCTAAACCTGAGCTCTTAAATTGCATCCTTTCCTTTTTGAATTATGAGCATGTTTTCCTGCTTTTTTGGGCCTTTAGGGTTTGAACATTTCGTTCTGCCCCCATCGCACCTAGTATACGTCGAAAGGTGCGATGCATCCTAGGCTGGCCACTGGCCAATCAGTATGCATCCCACCCAGTACACAGCTAAGGTGCGATGGGAGCAAGGAGGAAAACTTTTGCACTGATTTTTCATGGAAATTTTGCCTGTTTTTTTCCAAATCAGGATCCTAATTCTTCCCTTGTTTGTTTTTTAGAGATTCATCGGAGAAAAATGGTCATTATATGGCATGAACACGAGCATGAAGAAGAGGATATGGTTGCCTTACATGATCTGGGTACAGTAACTGCATTGCGGAACTATGCTTGCTCAAGTTCTTCCGCATATCTAGCATGAGGCAACAAATCAACTTGTTGCAATATTTCCTCGATGCATGGGATCCTACCAACCAAGTGTTCCAAATTAGAGGCAAATCCATCCCCTTGACTATTGAGGACATCTACTTCTTGACCGGTTTATCAAGGCGTGGTTCCCCTCTCTCACTATCAGGTTCTGCCCCTGGGGGCGAATCCGTGAGGGATTATATTCGTCGATACTGTAGAGAAGAATCTCAGCCGAGCACAGACAGCAAGATCAGTATCTGAGATGTCACCGACGGTCCTTGAGGACTATTTTATTCACCTTCACTAGATTGGCTGGTAGCGCGGCCCTTCACTTGGACAACAGGTCCTATATGCAATACGCCTTAGAATGCCTCGAACCCAAGGTATTCAACTGGTGTGATGCAGTACATCTAGTGATAAAACAACAGCTTACCAAGGTGAAAAACGGAAGATCCAAGAACTTTGGCTATGGTTCTATTCTGACTACTTTTGCCTTGGAGAAGATCCCACTGATGCAGCCACAGTACATTTCACTTGGCCTACCACCACCGACTGAGCCACGGATGCAGAGATGGGTTGACCTTATGGCCAGGCATGCTAGTCAATCGCAAGTTTCATTCTATGATGCTTTCTTCAATTGGTTCAACCGTCAATAGATGGTTTATGCCGAGTGTCTGTATGTTGGTATGGACTTCCAGGGTGACCCAGATTTAGTGCTGCCGGTTGGCAAGTAATGGGGTGTCATGGGTAAAAATCTCTGACCATATCTCTGTTTATTGCGTTTATATTGTTCTTGTGTTTTTCAAATGTTTATCAAGACTAATCAAAACTCATGTGCTCATGCAGATATTGGGCCAGTGCGACCAACAGTGCGCCTGAGAGCAGCAGTTGTCGTTCCAGTAGGAGAGGTTGTAGGGAGGGTCGTCCTTCGCGATCTGGATGTAGCCAAGACCCTTGCAGTGTTGCAGGATCAGATCGAGGATCTCACCCTTGGTATTCTGGATGTGAGGACAATGAGTTGCCTTTGAGATTACAGCGCCATACCATTGGCGTGCCAAGCCGATGGACTAGGCTCTTACGCATGATTGCACAGGCGGTGACTTGTTATCACCAACACCATCAGACTAGGGTGCCCCCTTTCATTTTGAGTTTTTAGGTCATATGACCGATTTTGTCCTAGACACATAACACTATGTACAAACTATAAACAGTTATATATATTTTTGATTTTCGGAGATTTATTTTGGTTAAGTTATATGATCCTAATGCAGATATTGATGAAATGATTTTCTTTTACAAATGTTGCAAATGTCTATCTAACACATAATTTGCTAATGAATCAGTTAATGTGTTTAAGTTTCTGGAAATATGTTGATATTGAATAGAATCAAACTGCCTTTCCAAAATCTTGACCCTTAGGAACATACGATAGATAGCTGGATTCCGAACGGAATAGATGCCAGTAAGCTGTAGAATGACAAGTTGTGAGTCTAGCTTGACGACAAGTCAGTGTATGCCATGCGTGATGGCATCAGAGAGGAGCTCTATCAACGCGTTGTATTCAGTGATGTTGTTCGTTGATCGACCAATACACACCCCTCTGAAACTCACTAACTCGCCGCTTGGATCAAAGATGGCCCAAGCTGCAGAAGATAGGTTCTGCGTACTACGACTTGCTCCGTCGATGTATCCAACAAATGATTCCAATAGGTTCGACATCTGCAACAAAATACAAAAGTGGATTACCTAACCAAAACGATCACTCTTAAGCAAAACAAAAATGTAACAAAAGCATATGAAGAGGTTACTATGTTGAGTCAAGCATAGTAACGCTTAAGGTACAACCCGTTTCAGGGTTGCGATAGTGGAATCCCGTCGTAATCTACTAGCTCATAGTCTCCTTTTGCTAATACATGCTTAACAATATAGGGACCCATCCACAAAGACTGAAACTTACTTGCTCCCAATTTATCGGATTCTTGATCGTAAAGCAAGACCAGGTCACCTTCTGAGAAAACGTGGGGTTTGACATTCTTGTCAAATTGTGCTTTGACTCGTTTCTTATGTGCTTCGTTAGCCAAGGTGGCATCACGACGAGTTTCATCCAGTTGGATTAATTCTAAGAAACGAGCCTCTTCCTCTAAAGTTCCGGGGAGGAGGTCAACTGCAAGTTTGAGAGACGAAATTTCGCATTGAATTGGTAAGATCGCTTCCAGGCCATACACTAGCTGAAAGGGCGTAAACCTGGTCGAATTTCTCACTGATGACCGATATGCCCACAAGGTTGAGTACAGGATTAGGTGCCAACTCAATTTATGGACTCCAATCATCCTTTGCAGCATGCGCTTCAGGACTTTGTTGATCGTCTCAACTTGCCTGTTAGCTTGCTGATAGTACGGAGTAGAGCTGTCATGGGACAGTCCTAATTTGGAAGCAAATTCAACCACCATGTGATTGCAGAAATACGATCCATGATCTGTGACTATAGCTTGTGGAACGCCAAATCTGGAGACTACATGATTGAAAAAGAAAAGAGTGGTTGTTTCGCCACTGTTGTTTAATGTAGGCATCGCCTCGGCCCATTTCGTAAAATAGTCAACAACGACTATGATATACCCATGCCCCCCAGCCGAGGTGGGGTTACATGTCATGAAATCTATGCCCCATTTGGCGAATGGCCTAATAGAAACTACTGGCTGCAGAGGTGCGGGTGGTATTCTGGTTTTGCGGTCGAAGATTTGACAAGAATGGCAAATTTTGACTGCGGTTATGCAACCTTTGAACATTGTTGGCTAGAAGCATCCTACTCGTAAAATATTTTGTGCCATAGCATAACCAAATTGATTCCCCCCACATGCACCTGAATAACAATCATTCAGGACTTTTTCGGCCTCCTCATGGGTGAGGCACCTTCGCAGAACTGTATCGACACCACGATGGTAAAGTGTATCACCGACGATCATGTAGTCTTTTGCTTGGTATTGTTGAAAAGTGTGCAACAAGAAATGCTTGTTGAGAGTGCAACAAGATGATGGAGCTTAGTGAAAAGAGTCGCCTTCACTAAGTGGGCCCACAGGCTATTTTTGGCGCAAGTCTATTTTTAGACATATGGATCATGTCTATGGATTGCAGGTTGCTGTTTATGGATGATTGGTCAAGTTGGGAAAAATAGATGGACTTCTATTTTTGATGAAAGTGTGAGTGATCACAGTGTGAGTGATCAAAGTCTATTTTTAGACTGGCTGTCAAAAATAGAAAAGTCAAATATTATTGTCTCATAATAATATTTGGACTATAAACTTGATCTTATTCTCTTGGAGCACTTCAGGATGAGCTACGGATGTGGTACATGCAGATCCTAGAGGGAAATACGTGGTTACCTATGGGATGACTAATATTTGCATGCAGGACTTCAGTTAGAACTCAAGTGAGTTGAGTTTAGTGGACTGGAGGTGCAGTTGATGGAGTTGTGTTCAGTTTAGCTTTGTTAAACTGGTTGTATTTAGTCTAACTGATCAATAGACTAGAGATGAGTTGGGTGAATTAGTTATTAATTAATTCACAAGTTATTAACTCATAATACAACTATAGAATACATCAGTTAACTCAGTTGCATGTCAGTGCATGTTCAGTTCAACAGGGACAGGTGGTAGAGAATCAGATTGCTATCAGTTGTGACTATAGTTGTGCACCAGATCTTGCACAATCAAGGGATTGAGGATGCCAATGAGTTTGATCACGTATTTGCCCAGTATTGTAGCTTTTTCTCACGTCCAACAAAGTGTGAGTGATTATTTTGAGGTGAAATACGAGTTTGGGAAGCCATTCTCATCAGTTCTTGAGCAGGTATTGAGCTGTGGAGGCAGGCAAGCAGCGGGGGAGATTTGGAGATCAGATCTGAGCTGTATTGTGTGTAACAGGTGGAGCTGATACTGGATTGCTTGTGATAAGCATTGTACTTTATAATGTTACATGATTCAATCAATATAATATATAGATAGTGTGGGGTTTTTAGCGAGATGCTTTCCCCGGGATACATATTGTGTTAATGAGTTTGATTGATGCTTCTATGTGTGCCTGTGAATGTTTCTGCTTCTGTAAATTGATGATCAACGTAGAGGAGATTATGTATTATACATGTTCTGCTTATAATTGTATGATCAGGATAATCTCTGTGAATATGTGTTAAAGTATTCAAAATTTCTACAGGTATCGAGTACGTCGTTGTTCTGAGCGAGATGTATTATACCTATATGTTTGGGTTTGGAGATAGATGATTATATCTCCATACCACGGATCGCTTGAAGATATCAGAAACTAAGATTCATCCACGATTGTTGCTTTGGATGTTGAATCGTTGGATGATGATGGGATATCACATAGTAACTCCACGAAAACCAGAGCTTTCTTTGATTTGGATTTTATGAATTCCAGACCAAACTCTTGCAAAATTTCTATCCACTTCGAATATTTTCCCCCAAGCAACTGTCGTGACAAGATGTAAGTCATGGGGATGCAATCTGACAAAACGGTAGTTTTTCGAAAGAGAACAAGTGTCGAAATCTCTGTATTGCTTGAACAGCTGCGAGAGCCAGCTTTTCAACATAGGAGTACTTTATTTCTATATCATTTAAGTTTCGACTTAAGTAATAAACAGGATGTTCGATTTCATTGTCTTCTTGAACTAAAACCATTGCGATGGTCGTATATGCTGCAGTCAGATACACGTTAAAGTCTCTTTGATAATCAGGAGCGTACATTAATGATGCTTTTATTAGGGATTCCTTTAGAGCATCAAAGGAAGCTTGTGCAACCTGATCACAGTTGAAGGGTACTTCTTTTTTCCAACAAACGCATATAACCTTTAGCAAGTTTGGCGTAATTTGGAGTGAACCTCCTCAAAAAGTTTGCTTTCCCTTGGAGTTTCTGAATCTGAAGCAAATTTGAAGGTGGAGGAAAATCAATGATTGCCTGAACCTTGCATGGGTCGAGGCGAATTCCATCCTTTGAAACTACAAAGCCAAGTAAACGACCAGAACCGACACAAAACACACACTTGTGCGGATTGAGTCTTATTTTGTAGTGTCGGCAACATAGAAATATTGCTCTCAAATTCTGCGGATGATCGATCCGCTTTCGCGAATGAGCCGGAAGATCGTCGAGGTATGGTTGAATGACGTTCTTGATGTCATGGAAATCATAATTCATTGCCATCTGAAAAGTTGCCCTTGCATTCTTTAAACCAAAAGGTAGCTTATGGTACGCGAATGTGCCCCACGGACAAATAAATGCAGTCTTTGACTGGTCCTGTGGGTGGATATTTATTTGATTATACCCGGAAAATCCATCCATAAACGAAACGATTTCGCATCTGGCGCATTCATCAATTATCTGGTCGATGAAGGGTGTAGGGTAGTTGTCCTTTGGACAATCTTGATTTACATCTTTGTAATCGATGCACACTCTAATCATTCCTCGCTTTTTCATCACAAGAACAATGTTTGATATCCAATCAGTTATAGGAACCGGGTAAATGAAACTAGCATGGAGAAGTTTTTCAACTTCTGCCTTGATGGCAGCGGCTTTCTTTGGGTGCACCTGCCGAAGTCGTTGTCTTACTAGTTTGACATCTGGATACATCTTAATTTTGTGTTCAACTATGCTCAAGTCAATGCCTGGAATTTCTTCATATGACCATGCAAAGACATCTCTGAACTCGCGAAAGAGAGCGTAATATACTTCCAGTTCTGAAGAAGAATAAGATTTGCTGACATGAATATTCTCTACAACATCTGGTTTGGTCGAGATATTTATGGTGATAGTTTCTTCAATATTGGATAGATTTCGCTCAGAATCCACTGTATTTAAAGTATTTATTAAAACTGATGGATGATTAAGGTCGTTGGAGCAATCTTTGTTGTAATCCGGAAGATGGGAATGATGGTGGTAATCTTCCCATGGTGCCTCTTCTATGATCATTGACTGAACAATTCCTTCGTCTATAGAATGTACATGTGACCAAGGATCTGAAGAGGTACCATACTCCTTAGACCTATCTACCCAAACGCTTGATGAGCATTCATTTGGGTTTGCCTCCCATGCCGAGAACATTGATTGCTACAATATTTCTATTGGGCTTGGAGGCAATACTTGGTGATGATTCATGCTAACATCGTGTTCAGACATCTTCTGAATGGAAGATACCATATTACAGGTTCCCACTGTGGCCACTTCCGCCAGGTTGTTTGGAGGCAGTAGGGAAAAAATACCCATCAATGTAGGGTCTTTTAGCAGGCCTACTCCGATATTTTGAAGCAACTGAGAGCTTTCGTGGATCATTGGGATGCTTCCCATAACTTGTGAACTGTTGGGGAGAAAGGTTTGCTGGTCAACGATTATAATTCCTCCTTGAAAGGGAAATGCAATCTTTTTGAAATACATTGACACAACAGCGGCCATAGCATAAATCCAAGGCCTTCCTAGTAGGATGTTATAATCGAGATTTCCATCGATAACTTCAACATCAATTTCTACTGATTTTCCCAGCAATTCAACTTGTAAGTTACTCAAAATCCCGTATGGAGTGTATGTTCATCCATCAAATGCTTTTAACGTCGTTGACGATCGTGACAAGGGTGGTGATCCTAAAGTTTTCCAGCAACTCATTGACATAATACATGTAGATGCCCCCTCATCAATAATTGTTCAATGAAGAGTTTTGTTGAGGGCTTTCACTTGAATGAGGAAAGCGAGTTGAGCTAGTAACTGAGGTTCATATCCTTTATGATTAAATGCCACAATATTGGAATCCGCTAGGTCAATCCCACTTATTGCTGATAATAGAGCCCGCTTTTGGGAGGGGAAATTTTGCAGTACTTCAAGTGTCGACATAGCGGACGACGATTGGGCCAAGTCCTCTACTATATTATAATTCTGTGTTGCTTTGGCATGAGGATTAAATGTCGATTTGTGTACAACTCCCTTTGGCAGCTTTATCGTTAGCTCAGGAATGATGGGTGGCACAACTTCGGTCGAAGTTGTTGTTGAACTACTAGGTTGATCAGTAGCCTTGTTGTTCGACAGTTGTGGATTCTCGTAATCTTTATTCCTTGTCGATATCAAAGCATCATTTTGTTGTTTTGAAATGGACAACATAAGTACTTGGGATGGGGAAGCATTGTCGCTAGCAACCAGATTGGTTCCTGGGTTCGGAAATGGGTCAGTCAATACTGCTGAAGTTCTTGAATTCTTAAAGATTTTCTTAACTTCAGCTTTATATGGACAATCTCTCGTCCAATGGTCCTCATCGCATATGAGGCATGGCTGACTAGGTTTCTTTTTCCCAAAAGGGTTTGCAGAAGATTTTTCAGGAGACGAATCATCCTGTTTCTTCTTTTTTCTTTTCCCTTTCTTCTTGCCCCCTGGTTGCTTTGGTTCTTTGCCTTTGTCGGTCGACACAGCATTAATCTTCGAGGCTAGAAGTTCTTCATTTTCATTTTGAACAAAAACCTTACAGGCTTTCTTAGATGTAGCCTTTGTGGATTTCGTGCTGGTCGTACCTATCACACCATCACCGGCATGAGAGTCTTTGTTTGATTTAGGAGGAGGAGGAACGAAAAATTATGGTCTAGGAGCATCAGGGATTTTGTCATAGAGCATGGTAGACTGAGTATAGATCAAGTCTAGATATTGTGCACGAGCAATGACTTGCTCTTTAGTGACGACTCCTCCCTTTTCCACATATTTTTTAATAGAAGGTAACAATGACTTAATAAACCATTCAGCTAGTCGCTGATTAGGAACATATTTTTTTACCATTCTAAGACGACATTGCCACTCATGAATATGATCAGATATGTGAGTGGCCGTCGTCTGCTTGAAATTGGTAAGAAGCTCTGTTCCTGTTTCGTACCTTATTGGTAACTGAAAATGGGTTAAAAAGGTGGTGGCAAGGGCACCAAAGTTATCAAATGAAGCTCTAGGCAATTCGATGTACCATTTTGCTGCCAGACCAATTAACGTTTGCTGAAAAAGGTGAAGCCTAATCGAATCATCATTTAGAGTGTTGGAGGAACACCATAGATGAAAGGTCATCACATGATTTGACGGATCTTCACCTGGATTTCCATTGAATTTAGGAATATCTGACAGAAGTTTATGAGGAATCGCCGGCCACCAAGGGGCATAAGAAATTGGATCGTTTGTTAGTTGATTTAGATCTGGTAACTCTAAAGTCGCCACGAAGGGCAACTATTGATTTAGGTTCGGTGAAGCATACCCAGGATAAGATGGGATCGCCTGAGCAGTGGGTCTTTGCATACCAGCATAATGTATTTGATGCTAATAACTTTGATAAGGTTGCTGGGCATAACCATTTTGAGATGATTGATGATAATCGTTTTTAATATACGTCTGCCCATTACCTACAAAGTTTTGTTGCTCAGGTCCTTAGTAAGCTTGCTGGAATTGCGATTGCTGATGTTGCACCAACCATGGTTGTGAAACCATTTGCTGTTTCCCAATACTGGATGTTTTACCAAGATGAGGGGTAATAGTACCCGTTTGAGCCTGAGTCGCTCCAGTTGAGGAGCCACCAATTGACGATTGTGGTTGCGTCGTGGAGACAAGAGGCTGTTGTATTACGACCTGAGAAACTTCAGGCTGACATACAACAGGAAATGCTTGTACTTGCGACACCGTCACAATAGCTGGTGTAGTGGGGATATTCGACACAGGTAAACTTGGTTGAATTGAGTATAAAACTGTTGGTTGTTGAGGTAGTATTGGCACCCAACCACTAGATATGATTCCAATTTGACCCGAATTCGGTTGTGAACTCTCATATGGTTGTTCTCCCGGAGGGAACAATGAAAGGGCATACTGCCCCCCATACGGTGACAATCCAGTGCTCAAAGGAAAGATTGGCCTTTGGAGACCGGACTGCCCAAATTGATACTATTGTGAAGGATCAATTTGCTGAGACTCAACATAATAAATTCCAGATATTATTCTGGATGAACAAACAGGAACAGACCATACTATCGAAACAGTCCCTGGGTGGACTCCCTCTAGCAGTTGAGAGCTAGTTGGGACAGATGGTATACCAACGAACATCTTCGGAGTGACAACAGGAGGTTCTGCTACCGCTGTATCGGATGACACAGTCTTAGATGTCGATGGTTGTCCAAACATATCAAGTCTATCCAAAATACTTCCTAACGATTCTACAAGAACTTGCGATGAAGGCGTACTAACTTTTGAAGTAGAAGGATATAGGTGGATCCTAGTTCCAAAATGCGATGGAGTATTGGATGGAAGATCCTCCATAATCTCTTCTATAGCAATCAATCCAGGTGGAGGA
The DNA here is from genome assembly GCA_031772625.1 of Pinus tabuliformis. Taxonomy (NCBI): domain Eukaryota; kingdom Viridiplantae; phylum Streptophyta; class Pinopsida; order Pinales; family Pinaceae; genus Pinus; species Pinus tabuliformis. Next base: position 1,335,275,948 of record CM062807.1, read on the forward strand.
GGTAGACCTTCAGGTCTGTAAAATCTTTCTGGTGCCGAAGAAGGTATAGATTCTGCAGCGACAAATGCTGGAGGGGTAACACCTTCCGAATCAACCCTAGATGGAGCTGGTTCAGGAATAGAAGTGTTTATTGTTACACTAGGATCAGTTCTAATGTCCTCTTGTAACTACGTAACTTCTTTCGTAGAGGCAAGGATACCAAAAATGGTTGGAGTAACTGGAGTCTCAGAGGATGTTGAAACATAAGTTTCAAACAAACCAGGAGACTTTGAACCAGTTAAACGAGTCCGGTTGGCCCGGAATGGTTTCGTTTCCGGATTCAAAGATGGCTGACTCGTCAGTCTTCATGAACGACGGGGATTTGATTGACTTTCTTCCACGATTGCGGATTATTTGATAAACTCAAAATAAGAGGGGAAAATGTTATTCCGAATTAAATGAATTTTAGACGCTTTGACACAACTTGCTTTTTCAATTTTTAAGAGTCGAGAAAAAGCTAAAGACGACTCTAGTCACCTTCAATTTTTAAATCCTTAAGTGACAAGTGCTCAGATGGACCTTTTCCTTTAAGGAGTCTGAAAAGGAACGAAAGAGACTACTCTGGAAATCTAGACAGAGGGATTACCAAACCAATCGCAAAACTGTAGAATACTTTTTACGGTATGGCAGTCAATCTTCCCAAATGTTGTGTTCAATGCATTGTGATCGATAGGGCAGCAGACATGGCTTCCTAAGGATAAAGGATATAGCCTATTGTGGCCTCCCAATATATACTCGACGGTACATGGGAGCACAAGTCCGTACTGGCACTTGTCGTCTCAAAGAGGAGGAATCACCCAACCTACGATGAAAGTGATAGTTACCAGGCTTTACGATGCCGGAATACGTCTCTAGCCTAGACTTCTAGATGTTGTGCGTTAGGTTCCAAAACATTTTTATGTTCATTGAATTTATTTTACAGTTGATCTTTCTTAAGAAGTTTTCCTTTAAGGTTCACTGCGTAATGTAGATATCCAACTCCCAAATATGCAATCTAAGATGATAAACAGTCATTTACTCTTCTTTTTGCAATGAAAATCCTAGCTACTAAGGAAAGAGAAGTGAAATCCTTTCAACATATAGCAAAGAGCACACACTAGATGCATTGTCCTAAATCAAAATCAACAAGCAGTCTAAATGCAAATGCACATACATGTATTTGTTTTCCGCTTTCTTAATGTGTGAATGACAAAAAGAATTCTAAATACAAATCTGAGTTATCTCTTCTTTCAAAGCGACAATACTAAAGATTTTCTTTTCAAAAAACGAAAGGAAGATAAGATGACACTTTGCGATTTTGAATTGAAAACTTCTTTCGACACTTGAAATACTATTAATTCAGATCAAATACAAGAGTAACAGTGTAATCAACTATCAAAAAGAGGAGGATTCTTTTCTTTGACTGAAAACAACACTTGCGACACTTTCAAATCAAAAGACGACAGTTTGATTAAGCTACTATTTTGTAAAGGAGAACTGTAAATGGCGAAAAATACATAAAAACATTCACAATTCTTTGTACAATGGAGGTTGAATAATGCAAAGGAAGGGGGTTTCAACAGTGGTATACTGATCACAAACAGCAAAACTCCTGAATAAAGCTGAAGATAGTGAAGAAAAAACGAAAATATGGAGGCAGAAATAGTCTTACCTAATCATCGCACCTGTAACACAGGGAAACAGGGATGCATCCCACCTACTGCACACGGGAGGTGCAATGCATCTAGTCTGCCAAAAGGAGACAGTGCGATGGTCCAAGGACAAGACTTTAACTTGGTTTTTGGTCATAGTTTGCAGCTTAGTTCAGGGATTTAGGCTGAGCTAATGATAGTCAGTAAATACAAAGTATAGGGGCTGATATAATGAGGTTACTTGAGCTACCTCTAGGGCACTTAGGATGTTTGCAAGTCAGTTGTTCAGTGCATAAACAAACCCAGAGATTGACTAAAGCAGCATTGATCTACTTTGCACTTGCATAGAAAATGCAGTTTGAAGGCTACCTGGCTTAACTTCAGGCTTCGTCTGCAGTTTATGAAGAAAACAAATAGATACAAGCAATCAAACTATTCGCTCCCCAGTGGAGTCGACAATTTGTTATCGGGAAAACTAGTGTCTATTCAGAGCTGCTAGTCCCACTAAGATGGGAAGCTATCTTAGAAACAAACAAACTAAGGTCACTTGTGTTTTCCTTTATGAGAGATAGATGAGAAAGAAGCAGAGAGTACCAACCTCAGTCTTTCGCTTGGCTCCTTGCTTGTTTCCTTTCCCCTTTGACAGAATCTCGCCACTCCTTCCTTACTTGTCCCACTTCAAAGAGCACCTGTAGAGTCAAAGCAGCATAATACCATCAAAGCCTAGAGATCTATCACCATAAACAATATAGGATCAGATGTATATTAACCATACAAATGCATATATCAATACAATATTCAGAGATATACAAGAATATGGAGGAAAACTCAAATAGCTTTATTGATAGAAGTAGTAGAAGAGAGGATTACAACCCATTGGTCTGACCTAGTGCCATCCTCCCATAATGAAAGCCCTCTTCACCTCATACAAAGCAAGATCACCCAACAATGTCTTCAAAGAGAAACCAACATCACTTCCTTGCAAATTGCAAAATTCCAGCCTCCGGATCTCTGGGATGAGAGATCCATATATAGATGTTTGCAGGGGGGTGAGTCAGCTTCTGGGATTTTGATTACTGTCATCTCTCTGATAGTTCTTGGTTCCACTTGGATATTTCATGATCTCTTACTCATCCTTGGGCGAATTCAGAGAGGCAAGTGTCAAATGAGCAGCTTCTAGAAGATTCTCAGGGTCTCCACCTAGCAAACTGCTTGTGCTATTTGTCTGCTCTTGCTCATCGCACCCTACAGAAGGGCTTTCCAGTATGCATCACACTTTTTGCATGTGGCAGGTGAGATGCATCGCACCCTTAGCACTGGGCAGTCTGTATGGTCTTGCTTTGACTAGTTCTGAGTGGTTTTTCATGGAGAACTTCTGGGAGATGATGTAATCAACTGACCTTGCTCCTTTAGAGTATGAGACAACACTTTTAGGGACTTAGAAGCCCTTGGTTTATGGACATATGTGATTGGGGTTTCAGTGCCCAAATATGTCTATAACACCCCCCCCCCCCCCCCTTGTCGTTATTGTGCAACGATGGAAGGGGGTGCGAAATGGCTTCCCCACCATTGACCTGGGCAGGGAAGCAGATCACTATCCGATTGTGTTCGATATTTAGCACTCTACTACAAACTCCTTTTTTCATTTTGTGACTTTGATTAAAACTTTACAATGTTTATTTGTACACAAATTAATCACCCATAAAAGGTAATTAAGTCGTAATCTAATCTTAATCTAACCTTTGGCGTATTTGGACTAGCAACCATTATTTTGCGTAATTTATTTGTAACCCTAATCTAATACATCTTTGGCCAAATTTTGAGCATATTAGGCCATCATTTATTCTATTCTATCCTATGTAATAATGTTCCACCAAGATTAAACAATTTGGTGAACTTATTCACTAACCTAAAACATAAATTTAAATGATTTGATCATGATAAAATAGTATGATTCAAATCAACAAAAGGTTGTGGAATTTAAACAAGCTGCACACAAAACCTTAATTTATTACAATGCAATTTATTTCTATGAAGTGGCATTTCAACAAGCTCACTTATACAAATTTTGATTTTCTTTTGGTGGGTTTTCATTTCATCTCTCTTTTTTTTTTTTGCTATTTTTGCTATTTTTATTCTTTATTTTTTCATACCCTCTTTTATAAATAAAAACTAACTTATCAAAAATAAAGTGATCCGGATTTAAACAGGAACGCAACAAATTACAGAGATAACCATAATAAGATGCAGTGGAAATAATACTTCATTTCATTAATGGAAAATACTGAAATATGCTTACAACCAGAAATGGAAATAAACCAGCTAGGGCGATGGTAGCTTATCTCTGAGAAGAGATGTGATGGCTACATGCCTCTGAACTGTCTTACAATGAGGCTCGAAGGCCTATTTATTGTTGAGAAACAGTGGAAAAACCCTTAACATTCCAAAACCTAACCCTAGAAGATGAAACGCCAAACTATGGGCCCCGTTTGGGGTAAGTTGGTACATCAACTTCCCGGGGTCGTAACTTTGGCATACGATCTCCGTTTGACGCATACAATAGCTCGTTAGAAAGATCTATCCGAGCACTATCATTGTTGGAACGGGCAACATCGGTCCATTCCATGGACCCCTATTTCCCCCGGATTCCCCAAAAAACGTCGTTTAGGGCCTCAAAACGGCTCCGGAAGTTCAGGACCCGAAAAACTGCTAAAAATAGTAAGTTGTGCTACAATTAAGGAAACTGAAAATGCTGAGAAGAACAATGGTGGGGGTCCAGGTGGACTTGGCAGGTGGCCACCAATATCCACCTGGATCATTCCTCCCCCCTTAGGAAGCAATGGTCCCCATTGCGTTGAGCTCCTCCATGAGATGAGGAAACTTTTGCTGAACTTGTTCCCTGGTGAGCCACTTGCCCTGCTGAAGGAGTTGGCCTGCTTTGACAATTCGATACAGTTGGATATTCTGTTGGCGAGTGTTCTTGATCTGTGTGTCCATGATCCGATCAGTTGCAGCTTGTTACATGCAATCTGGATTTAATTCTGTGGGTTTGAGCTGTTCTGCAATGTCGGATGTGTTTAGCAATGGTGGAAAGTATGGCCGAAGGCGGTCCACATTGAAAACTGGGTGCAGGCCAAGGAATGGGGGAATGCTGAGCTCAAATGCATTGTCTCCCATAGCCTTAGTAATGGTGTAAGGACCATATCGGAGTGGTCTCAATTTCTGATAAGCTCCAGTAAGGCGTTCCTTTTGCAAATGCAACCAGACTTTGTCGCCCACCTGAAACTTGTGTGGCACCCGATGTTGATCATGTCGCTGCTTGTACTTGGCATTTGATTTCTCAAGAATGTCATGGACCTGCTGGCGAATGTGTTGGATGCGCTCAATGAAGCTGGTGGCCTTATCTGTTTCGGACTGGACATGAGCTGAATTTATGTGAGTAGCTGCAAGTGGCATGGCCACATCAATGGGGCATAGTGGCTGGAATCCCAAACCCACCTGAAAAGGGATATGGCCAGTGGAGCTGTGAAGAGCTCGGTTGTAGCTGTGCTGAACATAGGGGAGGCTCTCGTCCCATGTGCGTGGATGCTTTGAGTTATACATGCGCAGAATGTGCACAATCATCCTATTGACAACCTCTGTCTGGCCATTAGTTTGAGGATGGAAGGCTGTGGACTTCGTGAGTTTGGTGTCCAGCATTGACCAGAGACTGGACCAAAATGTGCTGCGAAACCGACTGTCCCGATCTGATATGATAGACTGTGGGATCCCAAAGTGCACCCACACTCGTTCAAAGAAGAGTTTAGCAGTGGCTTCTGCTGTGATATTCTTCTTGCAGGCCACCATAATGGCCATCTTCGAGAACCTGTCGACGACCAGAAAAACACAGTCATTTCCATGCTTAGTGGAAGGGAGGCGTGACATGTAATCCATGGAGATGGATTCCCAAGGTCGACTTGGGGTAGGCAACGGGGTATAGAGGCCGTGCTTCTTAATGGTCGGTTTGGCAATGGAACAGGTAGTACATGATCTGATGTACTTTCCAACATCCTGTCGAAGATTCGGCCAATAGAAATAATTTTGCAGAACTGCCACTGTTTTCTCGACCCCGAAATGCCTAGCAGCCAGACTGTAGTGGGCTTCCCAAGTCATCTTGGCACGCTCGCTTGAAGGAACACAAAGGTGACCGAGGTGGCATAATAGGGCATCCTGAAGGTGAAAATCTGGAACATGCCGACCCTCCAAGAGTGTCTGGTTTGTGTGGCCGAATTCTGGGTCGCTTTTGTAGAGAAGTGGCCAATCAGAAGTCTCGTGCCCACAAGAGTTGAGCACGGTGGTTAACGCCATGATCGGTGGTCGACTGAGGCAATCTGCAACATTATTGGTGCTGCCCTTCTTATACTTGATATTCAAGTGGAACTGTTGCAGGTATGTAGACCACTTCTGATGGCGATCATTCTGCAATTTCCCTTGGGTCTGTATGAACTGCAGGGGTCAGTGGTCTGTGTGGATGACCGTTTCCTTCCCCAAAATGTAATGCTTCCATTGTCGGCAGGCTTGTACAATGGAATACATCTCTTTATCATAAGTGGGGTACTTTTGAATCAGTGATCGGAGAATCCACAGTTTGAACATCTTTATACCAACGTTTCAAATCCCAAGTGGGATCCATCAGCAGGGTGGAAGAATGATGATACAAGAAGAGCAAAAACCAGAATAAATACTAATGAGGAAGAAGAATAAGGAAGAACATAGAGTCGGCTAGAATTTTTAATTTATTTTATATATTTTATTTTTATTTTATTCATATCAATTATTATAAATAAATAATATTTATAATAAATTAATTATTATAAATAAATAATTAATTAATATTAATAATATTTATTATAAGTAATTAATATTTACAATAGAATAATTATTATAAATAATTAATAATAATAATATTTTCTTGTTATTCATATTAATTATTAATTATTAAACATAATTAATATTTATAATTAATATATTAATTAATAAAATTAATATAAAACTAAAACAATAGTAATCAATTATTATATAATAAATAATTAGTTAATTAATATTGTATAATAAATAATTAATTATTATTGTATATTAATAATTAAATATAATAATAATTAATTAATTAATATACTAATTAATAAATAAATTAATATAATTATTATATAAAGTAAATTATTTAAATCATATTAGTAAAATTAAATGATTAGGATTATAGGTGACTAATATAATAATAAACTAATTAATATGTTTAAGTCATATTAACTAATTAATATAATAATCAAATTAATATTTAATAATTAATAATTAATATTTATAGCTAACTAATATAATAATTCAAATATTAATTGATGTAATAGCTAATAAATAAATTAGTATAATATTACCATAATAATGATCAATTGTTATTAATTAATTATTCTTATATAATGATAATTAAATAGATATTATAATAATTAATTAATTAATTAATATATTAATTAATGTATTAATTAATATTATAATTATTAAATAAATTAAATTATAGGAGATTAGTATTTATAGATGACTAATATAATAATAATTAACTAAATAATATATATATATATATATATATATATATATATATATATATTTTTAATCAAATTAATTAATTAATATATTAATTCAAATTAATAATTAATATTTATAGCTAACTAATATTCAAATATTAATTAAAATAATAGCTAATAAATAAATTAATATAATATTAATATAAGACTAATCAATTGTTATATAATAATTAATTAATAATTAATATATAATGATAATTAAATAAACATTATAATAATTAATTAATATAATAATTATTAAATAAATTTAATTTAATTAATATATTTAAATTATATTAGTAATTATAAATAGTTAATATTTATAGTTAACTAATATAATAAAATATATTAATTAAATTATTAAAGAACTCTAATGATGTAAAAAATTAGAAAAAGAAAAGGAGAGGGGACAACATACCAAAGGGATGCATTACCTGGGGATGGGTTGGCGACTTCTAATTTCTTTGATCAAGGGGAGCCAGCTTCCGCTAATTTCCATACCATTGTCTCTGTTCAGATTCTGAGGATGCTTAATAATCTCAAGAGCTTCTCTGATCTTTCGTCTTTGATGATGTTCCTCTCTTGCGATAATGGATGCGCTTTCTAGGCAAATATGGTGTTTAGTCTTCAAGGAGTGTTCCGCCAATGCTGAGGTACGAGATCTTCCATTTCTGATATCAGCACCATGTTCTTTGAGCCTTGTCTGGAGGGAGCGACCAGTTTCACCTATGTAGCTTTTTCCACAAGAACAGTCTATTTTATAGACTCCTTTAAGCTGGAGATTGTCAATATCATCTTTAACAGACTTTAAACTTTGTCTGATGGTACCGGGGGCTGAGAAATGAGTGATAATGTTTTTCTTTCTTAGGATTTTAGCGATCTTGTCAGTAACACCATGGATATAAGGTAGAAAAATCTTACCCTGAGGTTGGTCTTGCGCCTTATGCTCATGGGATGACAACTTTCTTTCAGCTCTCTCAAAGGCTTTTTTAATCTCATGCTCTTTGTAGCCTATCCTCTTAAAAGCTGAAACCAAATGTTTCTTTTCTTCATTCAGGTGCTCTAAGTCGGAAATTCGAAGGGCTCTGATGGCAAGGGTGTTTAGAACACCAAACTTTTGGGCCGGGTGATGGTGGGAATCCGCATGGAGGTAACTTTCTGTGTGGGTTGACTTTCTGAAAACCTTGTGGCCTAGAGAGCCATCTTCCTTTCTGATGATTAGAACGTCCAAAAATGGAATGCTCATGTTTTCTTCAAGTTCCATTGTAAATTTTATTTCTGGAGAGATGGAATTTAAGTGAATGAAAAACTTATCAAGTTCAGCTTTACCATGCGTCCATTTTATGTTGGTGTCATCGACAAAACGCTTCCACCATGCCGGCTTTAAAGGATAAGATTCCAGGGCCTTCTTTTCAAAGTGTTCCATGTATAGGTTGGCTACGATCAGAGATAGGGGTGATCCCATTGCCACACCTGATGTCTGCTCATAAAATATTCCTTGGAAGGTGAACACTGTAGACCTTAAGCAGATTTCAGCCAGCTTTGCAGTCTCAGGATCAGTAACACCTTTTATAACCTGAATGGCTTCATCAAGAGGAATCTTCGTGAATAAGGATACCACGTCAAAGCTAAAAAGAATGTCATCCCGCTCCATCCTTTCACTTTTAATTAGATTCACAAAGTCTTGGGAGTCTTTGATGAAGGAATCAGTATTTCCGACAAGGGGCTTAAGGATTTTAGCAACATATTTAGCAAGCTCATAGGTAGGGGAGCCAATAGTATTGACTATCGGTCTGAGGGGAACCCCTTCCTTATGGATCTTGGGTAATCCATAGATTCTAGGGACGGTTTCACAAGATGGGGTAAATTTCTTCTTTAATTTCTCATCGACGTTAGAATTTGAGATGATCTTTTTTACATCCTTCATGATTTTGGGAATGGGATTACTGTTCAACTTCTTATAACTGCCACAGTTTAGGTGATCATTCATTTTTCGCACATAGTCTTCTTTATCTAAGATGACTGCTGCTCCTCCTTTATCTGCTTTAAGAACCACCACCTTGTCATTGTTCCGCAAAGATTTGAAAGCTTTTTGTTCTTCCCTACTCAGGTTGCTTTTGGGAGCATTGGCTTTTCTCATGATGAGGGAAAATTCTTGCCTCAATGCTTCTTTGTCTTCCAAAGGGAGGTTACTAATCCCATCTTCTATGCTACATATCATGCTCTCGATGGGGAGGTTTCTAGGAGCAACCGCAAACCCCATACCTTTGCTGAGAACATTGGTTACAAGAGGATCTAATTCTTGGGAGGATAGGTTGACCACTTTTCTATTTGATCTTAACTCCAAGGTGCTTGTTGAAGACGTGGTTTTTTCTTTCTCAACACTCATGTCTAAGCCTTGACTTTCATCGTTTCCCGTGCCATCATCAAAATTCTGAATGTGTTCACAGCCTTGACTTCCATTGTTTCCCGTGCCATTATCAAAATTCTGAATGTGCTCACAATTGTGCGATGAGAGAGTATTGTTTTCAAAGCTATCCTTTATTGAGTCATCATGATAACCGATAACACTGCCTTTTAAATTAGGGCTATTAACTGCGCTATCACTTTCATTGTTAGAGTCGCAGTTTATAATGATTAATGCCTCATCTGCGTGGCTCATAAAATTAGAACCAACTGCGCCGTTTATAATGGAAGCATCTGCGTAGCTACCCTTAGAATTATCTGTGGATTTGATAACTTTTTCTGCGCAGTTATTATCAACTACCTCATTTGAAACGTTGTTATTGGGATCAACCGTGTATTTCTCATTACCTGCGGATTTAATAACCTTCTCTGCGCAGTTGTCATCAAATACTGCGTGGCTCATAGAATAGGAACCAACTGCGTGGTTAATAAAGGATCCATCTGCGCAAATACCCTTAGGATTATCTACGGATTTGATGACCCCTTCTGCGTGGCTTATAAGACTGGAACCAACGGCGAGGCTTGTAATGGAACCATCAGCGAAACTCCCATTGTCTGCGGATCTAATAACCTTCTCTGCGTGGCTCATAGAATTGGAACTGACTGCCAGGTTAATAAAGGAGCCATCTGCGTAACTACCATTAGAATTGTCTACGGATTTGATAACCCCCTCTGCGTGGCTTATAAAACTGGAACCAACAGCGTGGTTTATACTGGAACCTTCTGCGTGACTCCCATTGTCTGCGTGGCTTATAACCAATCCTGCCCGGTTTCTTGCATTTTTTAATTTTTCTTTTTCATAGCTGTCGTTGCCTCTTTTGCCATCCGAATCTGCGCTGCTCAACATGTTACTGTCCATTGTGATTTGTGCAGGTTCAGGTTCACTGGCAGGACTCAGATTTTTGACCAACGCCTGGGATCTACCTGATAGCTTGGATAGTTTTTTGCGCTGCCTTGTCAGGGCAATCTGTCCTTCATTATCTGCTTTAAGGGCAGTCCTGGCATCGATAATGGCCCAGAGATCTTTATTGATGCTGTTGGCAAGCTTAAGGTGGGATGAGAGCGCTAAACGTCCAAGATTTTCCAGAGAGGCCCTAACCCTTTTGATTTCAGACCGAATCAGAGAGAAGCTTAGCTGGATAAACGCCTTACTATTATATTTGTTCTGCAATCTATGCTTAACCTGGGCAAATGGAGGAATGAGATTGTTGTCCCGACAGTTTTTAAGGAAATGTAGATCTGTTGCTCTTCTTGTTATCCTCACTCTACATCTTTCGAGTAAAAGGATTTCTCTCCAAGTATCCCCTCCGTATAGGGATAAGATTTTGGATTTAAGAGATCTGTGGCTTGTGTCTTTTGAATCAGTGGCTTATGTCTTTTGAATCAGCGGCTTGTGTCTTTTGAATCTGTGGCTTGTGTCTTTTGAATCAGCGCTCGGACTGTGTCTGAAAGTGTTTCACTGTGATATGCCACTGGATGTCCATGTTGAGTAAGGACTGCCCCAATAGCATATTCAGAGGCATTTGTCTCGACCTCAAATGGTTGTTGTAAATTTGGTAACGCGAGCACTGGTGCCGTGCAGAGGTGATCCTTCAACTCCATGAATGCCTTCTGTTGAGATTCAGACCAAAAGAATTTTTCTTTCGCCCCTCCCTTGGTGACTTGACTCAAAGGCCAAGAAATATGAGAAAACCCCAACACAAACCTGCGGTAGAAGTTGGCAAGACCTAGAAAGCTGCGGAGCTCTGTTAGAGTGGTTGGAGAGGGCCAATCCCGAATGACTTGGATCTTGGCTGGATTGACATGCACCCCCTGTTCATCAATGATGTATCCCAGATACTGAACCTGGGTCATGCCAAAAGTGCATTTCTCCAAATTGGCACATAGCTTGTGTTGCCGCAGTGTTTGGAGAACCTGTCGGATGTGGTGGAGGTGCTCTTCCCAACTCTGGCTGAAGATCAGAATGTCATCCAAGTATACTACTACAAAGGAGTTGGTGAATGGCCGCAAGATGTCATCCATTAGCCTCATGAAGGTTGCAGGAGCATTCGTCAATCCAAAAGGCATAACCAACCATTCGAAGAGGCCCTCCTTGGATTTGAAGGCAGTCTTCCACACATCAGAGGGTTCAATTAGTACCTGGTGATATCCTGACTTCAGATCGATCTTGCTGAAATATTTCACGCCCTTTAGTTGGTCTAGGAGGTCATCAATCCGCGGGATCGGGTACCTATTATGGACAGTGATCTTGTTCAGCGCCCGATAGTCAATACAGAGTCTCCACGTCCCATCCTTCTTCTGTACCAACACGATCGGGCTCCCACAGGGCGATGAACTCGGACGGATGTGACCTTTCTGCAAGAGCTCCTGAATCTGCCTCTTGATTTCATCGTTCTCTAGAATGGAGCGCTGATAAATTGGTCCATTGGGTAGCGGCGCACCTGGGGTCAGATCGATGGAGTGCTTGACTTGACAGTGCAGAGGAACCCCTGCCGGGGAGGTGAAGATGTCCTCGTACTCCTCCACAACCTTGTCCATCTGTAGTTGTCGTGCAGAGGGACCCCGTCTGGAGGCCGCGGCCACTGTCTTCTTCTTTCCTTGAGGGCGTATCATCAGGAAAACAAATTTCTTGGTTTTGGAAATGATCTTACTGCATTGTTTTGCAGTAATCAAAGAGATGGCGGTAGGTGGTGCTACCTCTGGTATCCTGTACAACTTATTTCCCAATGTAATAATAACAGCACGGGGCCTTGATTCATACACAGCATGTCGCTTCCACAAGAATGGTTGTCCTAGTAATACATCACAAACTTCAAGGGGAGCAATGTCACACAATACCTCATCCGTGAAGGGCTTGATGTTGTATGGAAGGCGACACTGCTGGCTCATGCGAAGATCTCGTCCTTGGTGAAGCCACCCAATGGTGTATGGTTATGGATGTGCTGTGGTCGGTAAGCCCAACCGCTTCACGACCTCTGCCGAAATGAGGTTATTTTGACTCCCGCTATCAACAATGAACTGTATCGAGGAGCCCTTTACCTACATCTGGGAGTGGAAGAGACGCTCCTCCTCCTCTGGATCTTCGGGTTCATTTTTCTAGATCTTTGCGGTAGCAACAGTGGCGTTGGGATCCGCATCAATGATATGCTTCCCTTTTCATTCCCCTTATCGGGTTCTGACTCAGAGTCGGAACATGCATCTGATTCTGAAACCTTTAGCTCAACCACCAGTGACTGCTTGGCCCGACACTCACTTGTGTTGTGAGTGGAGCTCTTATGGAACTCGCACCATTTTCCAGTGTCCTTTCTCGGCTTCGCGGCGCTGTTCTTTGCTTGCAGCTTCGGCTGGTTGTCTTGGGCTGTCCCGCCTTGGCTTTGTCCTTTGTTCTGTGGTTTAGGGGCACCTTTCCCCTGCTTTCGATTCGCAGATCCAAAGTCTCGCTTCTTCTGTTTAAACTTCTGCTCGACCTTGATGGCATATCGGTATGCTGCGCCGAGCGAGGAGATGTTTAGGAATTGTATTTCTTCCTGGATGTACTTGTGCAGGTAGCCACGGTATTTGAGTATCAAATGTTGCTCCGAATCCTTGATACCCAACTTTGTGCGAAGGGTATGGAAAAGATTGGTGAACTCCGGCACGTCTTGGTCCCTTCCCTGCCGCAGCGTGGTCCACTTTATGTATTCATCCTCGTAGCTTCCAACAGGGTAGTACTGCTCCTTGATGGCATCCCGAAACGAATCCCAGGTGGGTGCGGCTGAAAATAGTGAGCCAGTACTTTCATCCTTCTGCTCGCGGTAGGTTTCCCACCAGTCCTTGACGTGGGGGGCTGCTTTGAGAAGAGCAAAAACAATCTTTTCCCAACTCGAAAATTCATGAACAGAAAAATAACCCTCTAGCAGATTTAACCATTTATCTACGGCATCTGTGTCTATCTGACCCTCGAATATGGGGATTTCAAAATTAACTTGTACCTTAAAGGGTGTGGCGTTTCCAGAGTAGCTGCTGGAAGCCGATGCGTTGCTTCTGGGTAGCCGCTGAAGGATCTGGGCAAAGCTGTCCATCATCGCGTTCCGTTGTCGCTCGAGGGCTTCTTCGAGCAAGATTTAGATGGGATCTCCTGCCCCCTCGTCTTTCTTCTCATCCGCCATGGGAGGCCGTCGGGATTTGCGAGGCTGGTCTTGCAAAGGTTCAACCAGTTCAAGCCCTAACTCCTTATATCCCAACCTTGTTGGGGACATGCAAAGAAAAACAGAGAAAAAGCAGACCGCTCCGATACCACTGATCAGGATTTAAACAGGAATGCAACAAATTACAGAGATAACCATATACAAAAAGATGCAGCGGAAATAATACTTCATTTCATTAATGGAAAATATTGAAATATGCTTACAACCAGAAATGGAAATAAACCAGCTAGGGCGATGGTAGCTTATCTCTTAGAAGAGATGTGATGGCTACATGCCTCTGAACTGTCTTACAATGAGGCTCGAAGGCCTATTTATTGTTGAGAAACAGTGGAAAAACCCTTAACATTCCAAAACCTAACCCTAGGAGATGAAACGCCAAACTATGGGCCCCGTTTGGGGTAAGTTGGTACATCAACTTCCCGGGGTCGTAACTTTGGCATACGATCTCCGTTTGACACATACAATAGCTCGTTAGAAAGATCTATCCGAGCACTATCATTGTTGGAACGGGCAACATCGGTCCATTCCATGGACCCATGTTTCCCTCGGATTCCCCAAAAAACGTCGTTTAGGACCTCAAAACGGCTCCGGAAGTTCAGGACCCGAAAAACTGCTAAAAATAGTAAGTTGTGCTACAATTAAGGAAACTGAAAATGCTGAGAAGAACAATGGTGGGGGTCCAGGTGGACTTGGAAGGTGGCCACCAATATCCACCTGGATCATAAAGCATGTTACAACATGCCCAAATGGGAATGATTGAGCCAAAAGGATAGTGCAGGGCACAATGTGAAGGCTCAAGGAAGGCTTGACTGACCACTGTTGGTGTGTTGTGCGCTCAACTGGGAGAGAGGGTGAGTCTAGCACAATTCAAAAGAACAAGGGGGTCTTAATGCTCGATAATGTGTTGTGTGCTTAAAAGGGAGGAAGATATAGGCTTGGGCATAGGGAATAGTCTGAACAAACAAGGGGGTTCTGAAAAGCCTTGAAAGTGTGTAATACACTCTCCCTAACCTATTGGGCAAGCTTGTGAAGTTAAAAAATTGTCTAAGTCTAGAAGGTGAGACACAGGAAAACACAATGAGTTAGGTGTAAAATCAAGTGAAACACATACCAAATCATCAGTAAAACATAGAAAATACCCAATACTAAGAAGTATACATCGAAATTCCAGTTCACAAACACTCTCTAAGTACAACAGATAAAGTGTATGCAATTGTGACCAAAAGAGTTGTTTTGTGACTAGAAAGTGTGCTACTATTGTGAAGTGCACTATAGATGTTCTTAATCACTTGACCACACTTGGGAAAGAATAAAGGAACTTTAAACATGTAATAACATGAAACAACACTTGATGACCAAAAGAAACACTTGATAAGACAATAGGTAGGCTCCAAAATTCGAATGTAGCAAAATTTTGGAGGGTGTTGTAGCAACGACAACACTTGGCGACTCACTAGGCAAACTTCAATGTTGAAATGTGTGCAACAAGAAATGCTAAATTTAGAAAGTGCTAAAAATAGAACTGCTAACAATAGCATGTCTAAAAATAGCAGTTTGGCCAATGAGCATTTTGGCCACCTTGGGTGAGAGGTGAAACTGCTAAAAATAGCATCTTCTAAAAAATTTAGCATTTCATGGTCCCTTCCTATTTTTAGTAGTCCCTGGTCTAACTATAGGAAGTAAAAAATGAATTTGGTCTTAACAGCAGTTTAAAATATTAATTAATTAATCTCCATGAGTTAATTAGTTATGAAAAATTAAACTAGAAGTCTTTGTGAGAACATGCAATTAGTTGTCCCACTGATTGAGGAATTTATCCTTGATTCTCTCCACTGATTGAGGAATTAAGTATGAGTTCTATAATGAGAGAATCAGTTGAATTAATTTATCTTATTCAAGTCCAGTTAGATTATTTTAACAAGTTGTTAAAATAATAAGATATAGTTTGTTGATGCTTGCATGCATGTGGCAACTATTATTTTCAGATAACTGAGTATTCTCTCATGGATAACTGATGCATGTTAGTTCAGACAGAGACCCAGTTGAGTTCAAATAGTGGGACAGTGTACTATTAGTTGCTAGGATATTTTAGGTGAATATTCCTTGCATGGAGAAGGATTTATTTCCAAGAGAATTACGTGATATAGGAGCTTGGAGGACTTGTGGCCTATATATTGAATCCTAGGGAGTTTATGATCTTCATCTTCTGATTGCAGAGAGTACAAGATAGCTCTTGAGTTGATTCTTTTTGTAACCTGAAGAGGGTTTCCACTTGATTGATAATACAGTGTTGGGGTTTTATGCTGGTGCTTTCCCCACTGATATATCTTGTGTTATGGTTGATTATTTCTCTTGATCAGTTATATGTGTTTATGCTCGATGTTGCTCATGAAATCAATTATGTTTCCACTTAATGTTTTGTAGAACTAGATAAAGTATTATGCTTTAGTACATTGCATATATCAGTTTGATCTACAGGTGAAATTTCTACATTCAACTTCTCTACCTAGGAATAAATTTCAGTAAAGGTTTAGACTTGTAGGAAGTATTGATTCATTAACTAGATTGCTTGGTTTTACTACTCAACCTAGTAATAGACGTAATATCCACTATTACTTTCCTTGGTTCCACACACAAGAGATTATACTATATCACAATTGTTTCAATCTATGAAAGGGTAATATATAATTATGGGTTTAAGATATTTAGAGTATGATTTTTCATCTTTAGTGTTTCTCCGCTTCCAATAGGTCTGTTTAGTACCTCGGTGGATTCACTATAGGAACACGAGCATCACTTCGCTACTGGCAAGCCTATTCAGTACCCCGCTGAAGTTACTTACTTCACCTCCCTACACAGGAAGCCTTTATCTTCTTCACCCTTTATTTATTTATATATATACTAATTGTGCTTTAGAACTTATTATTCCAATGAGGTGGAAGAGATATCCCAACTTATTGAGAGTAGAGGAGGTTGTTCCTTCATAGACAGGTGTATTTACCTTTGATATATATTTTCTCACTATAGAATTTCCCCTAATCCTTTCTCTACTTGATTGGATAAGCATGTAAAACACCAAGTAGATTTAACACCAAGTTGAGGAGTGGAGATGCTAGAATAGATGCGGGTATCATAGGCTCACTCAAGGTTCTCTTCTTGAATGTATCATATTTTTCATCTGGACCTTACTTGACCAAAGGCATCTTCCTTAACACAAAAGGAGAACTAACAGATAGCCAAGCATTGTAGTGGTTGTTAGCACTCCGTAGTTTTCCTAAGATGAGGAAGAAAATATAGAGGTAACCACAAACCTCTTTTGGACCAGAATCTAGCCCTTCTGGCCTAGAGAGGGCTCTTTCTATCTAAAATTTCAATCACAGTCTTAGGTTTTAGGCTAGTTATGAAGGTCAAAAGATAAGTTTCAAAGTTGTGGTTGTAGGATGAAGGAGAGGTCCATTAGGCATGGAGTCATAAGGATTTTCAACAATCAATCATAAATAAATAGAGTAGCTTAAAACATGGTGAGGTAGGCAAACTCCTGGATCTTACAAAGTTATTATGATATGGATGAGATGAATGAGAATGAGGATATATCAAGTATAAAACACACAAAGATGAATTTATATTTAATTTCATAAGGAAAACATTTAGATTGCTTAACAAGCCAGAGCAGAGTATTGTAAGTAAATTCTACTTATAATCTTCTTGTAAACAATTAAGAAGGTGCATCCATGTATAAACTAGAAGGAAAGACAAATTTACAAAGAAAGAGACATCACCATTTGCGTGTCACAAGAATCCTGAAATGAACTGCCTCTGTATTCCTAAATTGATTACTTCAATGAAAATCCACAACTTACAATCAAAAGAAAGATCTTCTCTTTTCTCCACAATCACCCTTTCTACTTTTTTTTTACAAAATATTTATAGAGGTTGTCTTAAAAATATTTGGACTTGAATTTTTTTTTATTACAAAAATAATATTTACTAAAATGATATAGATATTTCAAAAATAGAACTAAATAACAACAATTCTTGACTAATTTAGAGGTATTGCACACATGTCGAAGATTTCACTTGATGACTGTAGCTATAATTTTTCTCTTTTGTTGACTGTTCATGATATTTAGGGTTTTGTTCCCCTTTTTTTTATGTCTCTAGTCACTAAAATTCTGCTTGATTTACTCGATGAGCTCCAGTAGTTTATCCCATCTATTTTCATTCAGAATAGGGAAGTTTACCATGTTTCTAAATCATTCATCCACCTATGTATATGTTTCAAAAGTTGGTTTATTAAGAAACATGTGATGAATTTCATGCTAGATAAACAAGTCATATTGTAAACCTTCAGTGACATCCTGTCCATTTATTATTCCTCTTACTTTGGAAAATTTAGATCTATCCGTAGCTAGGTTGCACAACTAGTCTTGGTAAGTTTCTAATGGAATCAATTTTCCATTACAAGCTCTCAAAGGTGGAAGCCCTTTCTCCCGCAATAGATTGAATTTCTATTGGATCTTCTTACCTGTAGCTCTAACTCTTTACACCTTTTTTCTAGCTGTATCATAAGATTTTTCTTTGTTATAACTCTTTTTACGTCCATGGTTGTGTTTGTTCTATCTTGAATTTGTAGTTCTTTGAGCTCATCCTTGGTTTTTGAGTTCAACACCTTGATGATTTTGTGTGCTTCTATTGGCCTGTGTTCAATCTCAACTTTTGTTTGTTCAATTGTTTCCTTGACATTCTGTACCAACTCTTCTTGCTCAAATATAATTTGAGAGGATTACCATAACTTTGTGATATTGGCATTAATATTATACCATATGTTTTGCTTAGCTTCTGCCAATATTTGTACTATTAATGATTGGTCTTCATACTTTTCAAGTTGTTGAGTAAGCTTGAAGTTTTTCTACACTTATGCTAAATATGCATTGTCAGCTTTAATTTTATTTTCTTCCATTATTTTCAATGCTGCTAACAATCTTTCATTTTCTTTGTTGGTCAATGATAAATATCCCAGTGCTTTCACTATTTTTTCAGGAGTCTGAAATGGTTGATTCTGTTCTTTCTGTTGAGGTTGTTTCCGCTGTTTGTTGTGTCTATGTACCTGTGGCTTCTAACCATTCCTTTTCTTTCAAAAGTATCTCCATATATGTCTCCATATTCTGAATTTGAGCATTTTGCTCAACTATCAACTTGAACTAATTTTCTCTCTACTTCTAGCTCAGTAAATTCTTTGGCCTATGGGTGCTCTGTAGTTGGAGGCTTGTGCTACTTTCTTAGGGTTTGAATATCATCATTTTTGTTTTTTATCATTTCCTCAGTTGCTTTAATGTAATTAGGATCATATCCTAGTTTAATCACCAAATCTTCAAGAGCTTAGTTCTGGTGTCTTTGGCCAAGGATGACATTCTTTCCATCTTCAACTGTGAATGAATATTGTTTAGAGAGGCTTGAAATTTAGAGGCTACCATGTATGAACTTGTTAATGTTGAATATATAATCTCACCAGACTGTTTATGCAAGTCAATCTAATCAATTGCATGATCTTCTTGGTGTCAAAAGCAAAGACAAATGTTTTGTAATCTTCTGCAATTTTGGGGATTGGAACTATAGGATCTAAGAAAGCTAATTGGAACTGTCCATTCTCTGTGTCAAGTGCAAACAATAATCTATGTTGGGTAGTAGAAGACTGCTTCTAGAATTTTGAATAACTTATGACCTTTAATGCTTCATTCTTCCTCTTAATCTCTTTGTACATGGCAAAAATATTTCGTTGTGTTTCAATCTGAGAAGCAGAAGACACAAGAGACTTTGTTGTTTCTTCAATATGTGAAAAAGAAGTAGCGGGAAAACCTGTTAGAACAACTATAGTTTTCTCCTGTGAGCCCTTTTCTTCTGAGGATTCCTCTTGAGTGTTTTTTTGATTTATTCTCTTGAAAACTAGAAAGTGTATAACTTGAGATCCTAATTCTGTAGGAGACATACTTTCCCTTGATCTCTTAGTTTCTTTTTCTTTTGAGATAGTAGTTTGTAGGGATGTCTGACTAACAATTTGTTCTTCAGCTTCCTGTAGAGTATTCTTTGTCCACTCCTCTTTATTTGCATATTGATCTATTTCTGGTCTAGGTGTATGTACATAAGGTGTGGTCCTCTACTCCACTCTTAATTTTGAAATTATCCCTAAAGGATCATAAGTATTGTGAAACTTAATTTGAATTTCATTTGCTTCAGTAAATCATCTACCTCCTTTTCTATTTCTCTAATATTGACGATGAAAGGGCCAATCTTTGCCTTTAGATTAAATTATGCCTTCTGCTTTCTCGATATAAAATGTAAGTCATCCATATTCATCATTTGCTTAATGTATTATAAGGCAAAGATTATTATTGGCACAAAAACTGGCAACTTGTAAGGAGGGAGTTCACATCCATATATCCTAATTTATGTATAGTTCTGGTAAAGATACCAGTCTCCAACCTTGGCTTTCTCGGTAAGATGTAAAACTCTCTTGATTTCTATTGAAATCCTTGGTATAACATCACTGCTAAGAAGACATAAGGACACATGCAAGAACTGATCTGGAAAATTACTGAAGGAGTGTTCTTCTGAATTCTTCCTCACTAAAGAAGTCTAAAGAATGAGTGACCATGGTCTTCCCTATGCATCCAACTTCTGTAATTGAAACTTGAATATATCTGTTTGATGAAATACCAACAAATATACAAGAATCAACTAGTGTTTGAATGCACCTTCAACATAAAACTTCAAAAATTGATCATGAATAACATCTGGCTAAAAGTGACTGTAATTGAAAATGATTGAGGGCTTATGACCAGTAGAGAACACTGATAAAAATTGTAATATTACATCATCTACCCATTGATCTATAGGATAACCTAATAAGAAAGAGACCATAGAAATAACTTGCCTTGAGATTTCAGGAAAGATAGAAGCAAAATATGGGGGATTAGTTCTAGGTAAATTGGAATTCTCACGCAAAAAGGACTAAAAAATATGGGCTCATTGAGGGAAAGTGAGTTTATGATATATCTCCATGAGTGAATCAGTGGAAAAAGGATACAAGGGAGTTTGAGGATCAATCTGGAGTGCTTGACAGATAGCTTCAGGTGTAATTACAAATAGAGTTTCATTGTTTTGGGCAATTACAACCCTCTGGCTAGGGAGATATCTGAGATGACACCATGTAACAAATTCTGGAAAAACATGAGTTTGGGGAAAAATGAATTGAGGTAAAAATGATTCCCAAATGCTCAATTCATCGCTGACATCTAATAACTTTTGGTTTGCCCAGTTGTGGAGTTCATACAGATCGAACTCACACTGGGTCTCTGATATCTTATACTGTGTGTCAACTAGGGGAAGTTCAACAAGGTTTATAATAGGGGGTAATTTGTCACATGGAATAAGTCGATCTTGCGGGTAAGATAGACCTTCCTAGAATCTAAAGAAGACCTAATGACAAGCAAACCAACCAGACACTATCTTTCTCTAAATATGCTTTTATAAACAAAGGCGAACAAGTGTTTTAGGGCCTACCTTAGGTCCAACGCAAGTTTGTGGATGCCCTCACTTCTTCGATCCAAATGAGCTCCTTTGTCGCGAATCTGCAAACACAAACAAGCAAACAAATTAAATAACACCTGAAAAGCCAATATCATAAAGCATATTCAACATGAAAGTCAAGGAGTCCATGAAACAAATAACATGAGATACTTGTTGAGAAAAATGAGTTTGATTGTATTAATTCAAAAGAAGAAGAACTTTACAACCTGTGCCTTGACGATGTACAAGCTCCTCCCAGGGTCCAGCAAGAAGTCTCCTCTACTTTGACAAGTTTCACTCACTTCCCAATGAAGCCAAAAAAGGTATGTGATCTCTCCTCTTAAGCTCAACTAGGAAGTCTTAATTTCACCAGCATTTACCCTCAAAAATCTTCAGCTTCTAACCTCTTTAGCAACCAGCCCAATGCCTGAATTTATAGTGCAATGGAGGGAAGTTACTAGGTCCTTCAAAAAGGGATAAAGCCCTCCTTCAAAGGGATAGCTCCTCTCATCAAGGGATTAGCTCCTTCTCTTTTGGGATGCATGAACCACCTAAGAGCGGCAAATCCACGTCAAAATTCCTTCTAGAATCATCTAGAATTAACCCAAACTGAGTTTTTTAGAATAAACTTGCGCCTTTTTTACTTTCACAGGGGTCCGCACCCACACCTTTAGGGACAAAGCGGGCAGGTCCGCAGTTTTTGTAAACAGAAGGTGCAGGACCGCAGGTGACAATGAGAGAAAGTGTGGAACCAGAGTTTCATTGATTTTTAATGTCTTTCTCTTATTTTCAAAGCTTGACTTGAAGAGCTGAGGTTTGAGACCTACCTAGGAGGACAGTACAAGTGATGATAGACCCATACTAACTGCAAATAATCATGGTGACGATATTTTTGTGTAACAGATTGCCCCCTAAAGTGCGAAGTCTGTAGTAGATGAGGATTTCATTTATCATTTAGGAAGAGTGAAGTACTTTATCATTTCGAGGATCATCTTGTGGAGAGCCCGGTTGGAACCTGCAAAAACATTCAATGCAAGATATATATATGAGATCATATCATCGCTGAGGTAGGCATTCCCATACTCAGATCAAAACTGACTTAGAAAACTAACTACTGCTCTGATACAGGAATGATCTTGTAAAACATCACAAGTATAGACTCATGTCGACACAGTATGGGCGCAGCCATCTGTTTATGAATAGTCCATTATATAATGAATACAAAATTCCTCGCAGCCTGGATTGTGGAAACTAGATCCAGGGTCTTCATTTCTACTTCCCGAAACAGTACGATTCTATCCATGCGAATGAATGTGTTGATGTCGAACATGGTAGAAACCACTTGATTACCAGTCAATGATGTAAACTGTTAACAAGTGTGAGAGAAACCACCGGTGATGTCAATGGCTCTCAAAGTACTCAGTACAATCCATGAAATGTGAATA
Source organism: Pinus tabuliformis (assembly GCA_031772625.1). Lineage (NCBI taxonomy): Eukaryota > Viridiplantae > Streptophyta > Pinopsida > Pinales > Pinaceae > Pinus > Pinus tabuliformis. The sequence continues at coordinate 1,335,298,873 of CM062807.1, forward strand.
AATGTGTTGATGTTGAACATGTCACAGAATCCTTTGATCGAAGGTCAATGATGCAACCTGTCGTCAAAGGCGAGAAACCTACCATTGAGGCATGCAGATCTCAAGGTACTGACGATTTCTAGATCATCTTTCTAGATAATGAGCTGAAATCGATAGAAAGTGATCCGTCGCAGGCAAGCCCACAACACGAAATCATAGATCAAGTTGAAGAAATTTAGTTGCAAGGACTGACTCAGGGATGGTCAAGATGGATGACAAATACTTTACAGATGAATGGCTTATCGGCAGAGACCTCTTGAACACATAATGACATGACAGATGGCTTGGTGACAATTGACCCAAAGTTAATACCCAGAAACCGGCTGAAGACTTTCAATGTGGTTTGATCAACTGTTAGGCAAAGGATTTCCCAACCCAGGTGAAATAAAAGTGTCGTGTTCAAGAGTGGTTACAAAGTATGACAAACAGGCTCATTTTTCTCTCTTTCCCCCACCATTTCTGGAAAGTACCTCTTTATTTTTGACAAGCTTGAGGAGGATAACATTTGCTTGATTATAAGCTCATCCTTCAGATGAGTCCAACTTAGTTTAAATTTGAACCCTAAGAAGGAGTGGTTCGTTCCTGTTTGTAATTGAACAGGTCCTTTACTGTGGAATTTTAACGAGTCCAGTATAGGAGAAACTCAGCGTTTTTCAATTTTAGAGAGTCTGAAAAAACTTAAGAAAACTCCAGGGTTGACCTTTTTCGTAAATTTGTGTCTCCCAAGCCCGAAAAAGTATAAAATAATACTTGAGAGAACCGCTTGATCCTTTACGACCAAGGAGTACTTTTCGTCATTAGTGCCCTTGACCCGAAAAAGTAAAAAAGCGATCAACGACACGTCGTTTTATAACCAATATCGAATTTTAAACGACGAAAATTCGACGATCCTTTCATGTTTTTAAGGTCACAAAAGAGCTGTAAGTGGACCATCTTTTAATTCCATTTTAACGAGTTTAAAAGAAAAACTCGGCGATCTTTTCATGTTTTAGGAGTCAGAAAAGAGCTTAAAGGTGACTCTAAATGTTTTTTCGTCGAAAATGATAGATTTCGCCTGAATAATCCGTTATCCTGAACAAAACGCAAACATTACTCATATCTGTTTGAAATGGATAAAAACGTTGCAAAAATACCTTTCCAAAGTGAAACATAAACAAATTTGCAATTTATTTACTCAAAAAATTATAAAAAGGGCCTTCGTTAATTCATTTTTACCGTTTGAGTTTTGGGTGAGAAAATAGTGCTTTTGTTTAGAAAACTTCCCGTGAAGATTGCGGAAAATCCAACCGTCGGAATCGAACGTCGTCTTCTCCAGGTAATCCACATCATCCTACTCTTCATTTTTAACCGTTTCATTTCTTGTTTTAATCTTTCATTTTATTTTTTGGAGGGTTTTTAGGCTTAAAACCTGTGCGCGGGGGCACGCAGGTTTACCACTGCTGGCCTGCGGACCCCGATTTTTTCTCCATTGGGAAAAAGTCAGGGGTTCACACCTTCCATGTAGACAAGGTGCGGTCCCATGCACTGTGTCTAACCCGGAGGGTGCGGTCCCCGCCGCAAGGGTTTTTAACCCAAAAATTCTCAAAATTGGACCAAACAAAATAATTTCTAGCATTTTAATTTATCTTTTTACTTGATGCAGAGAGTACATCATGCTAGATTGGCGTGAACGAGAGCATGAGGACGTGGATGCTGCCACATGGAATCATCAGCCTTCACTTGATGCTTTGAGGGCATGCAGCTTGTACAAATTCTGGGCCATTCCTAGCATGAGGGCTCAGGTGGATTTCTTACAGTGGTTGGTTGACAGATGGAGCATACAAGACCAGTGCTTCTTCATTGGTGGCCACCAGCTCGAAATCGAGCCGGCGGACATATATTTCTTGACTGGTTTGCCTAAGAGAGGCGAAGACTTGACTCTGTTTGGGGCTAGGCCAGGTGGCCAATCTGTTGATAGCCTCCGGCTAGAGTTCTGCAACAGCTAAGCTAGAGACAAAGGGATAGACATAAAAACCATATCCCGTCCTGAACTCATGGTGATCGCGTTTACTGTCACCAGACTTTGCAGGAGTGTCGCATTACATATTGCCACTGGATCCCAGATGCGTATGGCAGTTGATTGCTTTCGAGGCACCATCTTCAAATGGTGCGATGCTATGTTGGCCAATGTGAAAGGTCAACTGACCAGGGCCAAGAACGGACAACTAAAGACCTTTGGTTATGGGGCTTTGGTTGTGAGTTTTGGTCTGGAGAGGGTTCCCATGTTGATCCCGCAGCACCTTACTATTGGAGTTGGACTTCCTCGAGAGCCCAAACTGATGCTGGGTCGCAGTTATGGCCCGTCACCCGGACGAGAGGACAGAGGTTGCTCGATTCAAACCTGAGTATTTCCAATGGTTGGAAAACCAGGTCTTTTCTATTCAGGACTTCCCTTACGCTAGGGTATATTTTCGTGGCGACCCAGACATGGCTCTTCCACCAGGAGAGCAGTGGGATGACTCAGGTAAAATCATTTTCAACATTTTCCCTATTTAAATTTTTATTATTTTTTCATCGTCCCAAAACTGATAGCAAAAGTTTCAAATGCAGATGTGGGTCCACAGCGACCAGCCGCTCTTCGGCCTTACGAGAGGAAACAACCAGTGCAGCCATGCCAGCCCCACAGGACGAATCAGCAGAGGTTTTTGCCGATTTGGAGGATCATCTCGAGTGCTTGACAGGAGATATTCCGGAGACCACTATAGATGACATTCCTCATCGACTTCAGCGCTATGTGATTGGGGTCCCAGGAGCTTTTAGGAGATTCCTTTGCAAGGTGGCCTGTGCAGTGGTTTCTTATCGAGATCATCACCAGTGATAGGATGATCACCTATTGTGGGCACATATGACATTTTTGTTTTTTGTACTTATCATTTTTGCCGATCATAAGGTGTATTTCAACCTATGATCGAGGACGATGTACTTTTTGACACACTCATATATATATATATATATATATATATATATATATATATATATATAGATATATATATATATATATATATATATATATATATAGATATATATATATAGATATATATATATATATAGATATATATATATATATATATATATATATATATATATATATATATATATATATATATATATATCACTGTTACCGGCTTATCTTGTAAATCATGTTATGGAATGGTTTTAAATTTGCATGTATGATTATTGCAAATGTCTACTTAACATTCGAGAAGCAATTGCATCTGCTAATGTATTTAAAGATCTTGGAATATGCTGATATTCAATATAATCAAATTCACATTCCAGGATACGCACTCTCAAAAATAATCTTAATAATACTGGATTTCTAATGGCATACACTCTATTAAGTTGTAATACAACGAGTTCAGAATCCAACTTCACTATCAAACTCCGAATCCAAAATGAAATAGATTCAGATAATAACTCAATCACTGCACTATAATCGGCAATGTTGTTCTTTGTTTGACCGAGGCTTACCCCATGCATAGATACTAACTCGTCAGAGGGTGAATAGATAACCCAAGCGGTGGAAGAAATATTCCATGTATTACGACAAGCACCATCAGCAAAACCAATGTATGTTTGGAGAGGCATCGACATCTGCAATATCAAGAGTAAAACCAAGATAAGCAGGAATAATGATGAAAAAAACACTCTCTAAGCTAAGCACACTGTTTAAACTAAAACACACCAAATAGAAAGAAAAACTATCCTAACTAAAAATCTCCATACCCATTCTTTAAGCATAATACCTCTTCAGGTAAATACCATTTCTGGGTTTACCTAAAGAGTCCCCGCAAATTCTACCAATTCATAGGCCCCTTTTGCTAGTTTTCCCTTGACAACATAGGGACCATGCCACATAGGAACGAATTTTCCAGCGCCTAATTTATCATTAGCTTGATCGTAAACTAAGATGAGATCTCCTTCCGAAAAATTTTGAGGGGTCACATTTCGATCATACTTGGCTTTCATATGTTTTGCGTGAGTCTCGATCGCCAATGCAGCATCACGTCGATTCTCATCTAATTGAGCCAAGTATAACAAACGTTTTTTCTCTTCGGAAGTGGCTGGAAGTAACTCGATGGCCATTTGCAGTGATGGGATTTCGCATTCAATGGGTAACATAGCTTCCAGACCATAGACTAGTTGGAAAGGAGTGAACCCTGTTGATGTTTTTACTGAAGTTCGGTATGCCCAAAGCGCTGAAAATAACATGTTATGCCAATTCGACCGTTGAATCCCAATGATTCGTCAGATCATGATGACTAAAACTTTGTTGATGGATTCAACCAGACCATTAGCTTGTGGATAATAAGGGGTTGAACTATCGTGACACAAACCAAGCTGGCCTGTAAGTTCGGTCATCATAACGCTTCGAAAATGACGCCCATGATCAGTGATTATCACTTGTGGGACACCAAACCTAGCAATTATATGATTGAACACGAAAATTGCAGTTGTCTTGCCGTCTGCCTCAAATGTAGGCATCGCCTCGGCCCACTTGGTAAAATAATCTACCTCAAGGATGATATACGCATGCTGCCCGGTCGAGTGAGGGTTACATGTAATAAAATCGATACCCCATTTGGAAAAAGGACCAACGGCAATTATAGGGTGGAGAGGAGCAGGTGGAGCGCGCATCTTTCGATCAAAAATTTGGCAATTGTGGCATTTTCAGACTGCAGTAATACAATCTTTAAACAAAGACGGCCAGAAGTAGCCAGCGCGCAATATCTTTTGGGCTGTGGCATACCCAGACATCTGACCACCACACGCCCCAGAGTGACAGTCATTTAGAACCCTTTCAGCTTCCTCGTGAGTCAAGCAACGTCGAAAAACAAAGTCCGCCCCATGGCGATAAAGAGTATCTCCAATAATCCTGTATTGTTGGGACTGGAATCGTATTTTCCGACGTTCTCACCTTGATATTTCTGGCCAAAAGGATTGGGTCTGGAGATAAACAATGATATCCCCATACCACGGATCTAAAGTACTGATTAGAAACAAGGACTCGTCCGCAATGGGCTCCTCTGCCACAATTTCCATATCAGTACACGGGAAATCACACATTAACTCCGCAAAGACTAAAGATTTCTTAGACTTAGATTTCTCAAATTCCAATTCGAACTCCTGCAGGATAACAATCCATTTAGAGTACTTGCCCCCTAGCAATTGCTTGGTCAAAATGTAGATCATAGGGTTGCAATCCGAAATTATTATAGTTTTACGTAGTAAAATGTAGTGACGAAAACGTTGGACAGCTTGAACAACTGCCAATACCAATTTCTCCACATGTGAGTATTTTAGCTTAGTTGGATTTAAGGTTCGACTAAGGTAATATATCACATGCTCAGTTCTGAATTCATCTTCCTGAACTAAGACCATTCCAATGGTGGAATGAGAGGCGGCGAGATACAAGAAGTAATCCTGGTTGTAGTTGGAGGATGCAATAACGGTGCATGGGTCAACGCGTGTTTAAGTGCATCAAAATATTTCTGAGCTATCTCGTCCCAATAGAATGGAGTATTCTGTTTCAACAACCGGGTAAAACCCTTTGTAACCTCGGCGTAGTTAGGAATGAATCGTCGTAAAAAGTTTGTTTTCCCTTGCAAACTTTGGAGTTGGCGAAGACTTGAAGGAGGAGGCAATTTGACAATAGCTTCGACCTTCGAGGGATCGACGCGAATGCCAGCTTTCGAAACTACAAATCCCAGCAATCGACCCGTTTCTATACAAAAGACACATTTGTGTGGGTTCAACCGAATCCGATAATGCCTACACCTCATAAAGATTGCTCGTAAATGGACAAGGTGATCAGCTCGATGTAATGAATGAGCAGGCAAGTCATCAAGATAGGGTTGCATAATGTGCTTGATGTCATGAAACGCATAAGACATGGCCCTTTGAAAAGTTGCTCCCGCATTCTTGAGCCCAAAAGGTAATTTGAAAAAAGCAAATGTCCCCCATGGACAAATGAAAGTCGTTTTTGGTTGATCGGCAAGTAGAATATTGATTTGATTGTATCCGGAAAAACCATCCATGAAGGAGAATATTTCGCTGCCTGCACAATCATCAATTATTTGATCGATATAGGGAGTTGGGTAATTGTCCTTTGGAGAGGCTCGATTAATGTCCCTATAATCGATGCATATTCTTATTGTTCCCTGCTTTTTGTTAACCGGAACAATATTCGATACCCAATCTGTTAACGGGATCGGATAAATGAAACCCGCTTTGAGTAATTTTTCAACTTCTGCTTTAATTGCAGCAGCTTTTCTTGGGTGTATCTGACACAAACATTGCCAGACGAGTTTATCGTCCGGGTAAGTCTTGATCTCATGAACAACAATCGCGGGATCAATTCCTGGCATTTCCTCATAGGACCAGGCAAACACGTCGTGGAATTCTTGAAATAGGGCCTTATATATTTGAATTTTGTTATCTGTACACGAGGCACCTATATGAATGTTCTCAACAATTCCAGGCTTAACCGAAATGTCAATAGGAATAGTTTGAGACATGTTTCCCAAATTTAACTCTGAATCGAGATGTTTCAATGGATTCTGAGGTTCCTTGACATATTCAGTCGTAAAAATTAATGAAAAATCATTTTCAAAACGATCATTCTCGGGTAAAAACGAAGATCTATGATGTAGATCTTCCCATGGTAAATCATCTACACAGAGGATTTCACGAATTTTCTCATCAGAGTTAACAAGTTCAGAAAACGTGATTAAATCCGAGCTTGATGTGAAAAGTGATTCCTCACGGCCCACATTCATGAAGTCATTTTTGGTTGAAGATGGGTCGGCAAACGATTGCACGGCCTCATACGCAATTTCATATGGACTCAAAGGCATGACAGCACCAAACGAGTCTATCTCAGATTCAGAAGGAATGATCCAAGGATCATCATAAACAACGGTGTATGATGTAATCATATGAATGGTTGCAAATGAAGACGATGCATTGATCGAAGGAAAAGGAAAATTTCCCAGTAAACCGACATCTTTAACTAGTCCTACTCCAACATCCTTATACGGGATAGTCGTTTTACCGACATGCTGAATACTTCCAGAAGAGGCTGGGTCGGATGAAAAGTAAGCTAGCTGGACTATTGTTGTGATCTTTCCATTATGTGGAAACTTTATAACCCGAAATACCGACGAAACGACCGCTGTCATAGCGTAAGACCAACTTCGACCCAAGAGAAGGTTGTAATCTAGAGGGGCATCAACCACCTCCACATCTAGATTAACGGTTTTTCCTTCAACCCCTATAGGCAAATCCTATAGAATGCCAAAAGGATGAAACCCACGGCCATCAAAGGCCTTTAGAATCGTCAGGGATTGATTTAGCGAAGGAGAACCAAGTGATCTCTAACACTGTATCGACATAATACACGTTGAGGCTCCCTCATCAATTACAGTCCGATGAATAGGCCTGTTTTTTACTATCACTGGAATTTGGAAAGCCATTTGATGAGGTAAACACGGTGTACTATTTTCTAGATCGAAAATTATTAGGTTCGAGTCCTGAACGTAAACAGCTCCTATAGCCGACAAAAGTAATTTGCATTGTGCTGGACATGATTGCAGCACTTCCCAAGCCGATATTGCTGAGGGTGAAACAGCTAAACCCTCAATAATGTTATAGTTTTGAGCCACTCTCGCATGTGGATTGAAAGATGAATTTCGAAGTATACCCTTGGCGGGCGGTTTGATTACCAAGTCTGGATTAGGTTTCTCGATCTGTAGTGGATCAGAACCGGGAGCTGAGGTTGATGGATTAGAATGAGAAGATTCTGCTTCTTTACCATCAACAGGACTTTTACTACCATATTCTTGCGATCGAGTTGCAATCCTAACATGGGACATCATCAGTATGGGTTCTTCATTGTCATTCGAGGAAGAACCTATCATCTTACTGTCTTGAGCTGGAAAAGGATCCTTCAAAACAGCAGGCGTTTGGGAACCTTTGACAATCTTCGCAACCTCTGCACGATGAGGGCAGTCTCTTGTAAAATGTTCATCATCACAAATGAGACAAGGATAATGAGGTTTGCGCTTTTCGTCATTGGATTCCGACTTTTCAGGTTTCTCCTTTGAATTTTTGTCCATTTTGTTCTTCTTCTTTCCTTTCTTCTTCCCATCGGATTTTGATTTGGCTGCAGATAACTCTACAACGTGAATATCGGCGGAAATCTCTGCAGAAGAATCTCCTGTTGGGGAATCAGGCAAGGTTATGATAGGAGAAGAATTCTTGGAAGACTTCTTCTTACTTTTAGTGTTAACCGTACCAATCATACCATCAGCGACATGAGATCCCGAAGGAGCTACAACGATTTGATTTTGCTTGGGAAGATTAGGGATTTTCTCGTGTAACGTACCTGACTGAGTATAGACCAAGTCAAGGTACTGTGCTTGAGCAATTACTTGCTCCTCAGTAACAACTCCGGCTTTAGCTACATCTTCAGTGAACTTTGGCAACAAAGATTTTACAAACCACTCAGCCAAGATCTGATCCGGAATAAAAACCTTCACTAAATGCTGTCGACATCTCCACTCATGAATATGATCTGAAATGTAAGTGGACATCGATAGTTTTAACGAAGTCAACAATTCCGTGCCATTGTCATATCAGACTGGCAACTGAAAATGAGTCAAAAAGGAGGTAGCTAAATGACTAAAATTATAAAAAGTGCCTCGTGGTAACTCAATGTACCATTTGGCCGCGAGACCAATTAGAGTGCGCTGGAAAAGTCTTAGACGGATTGAATCATCTGAGATGGAGTTAGATGCACACCAGAGGTGGTAAGTCATCACATGGTTCGACGGGTCCTCTCCTGATTTACCTTCGAACTTAGGAATGTCACTAGGCAACTTATTCGGCATTGGCTGCCAAAACGGAAGATAATTAATGGGATCGTTCGTGAGGCGCGACAAGTATGGTAAGTCCAAAGTTGCGATAAACGGTAACTGGTGATTAGGGTCCCTAAAACTCTGGGTCATGAGACTAGCCCCAGGAGGAGGATATCCAGGATAACTTGGAATAGGAATTGCATTTGGGATATTGTATCCTCTCGGAAAACCAGGATTTACCGGACCGTACTGGGGTTGTTGAGGTTGTTGATAAGTGTACCCAGGTGTTATAGACATTTTTGTGCCCTACAACTCCAAGCATGAAATGTCCATAAACCAAGGGCTCCTAAGTCCCTAAAAGTGTTGTTCTAACCCCTAAAGGAACAAGGTCAACAGATTACAGCTTCTCCCAGAAGTTCTCCATGAAAAACTACTCAAAATTGGTCAAAATAGTATCATTGCAGCAGCTCCACTGGCTAGGTGCGTTGCATCTCACCCAAATGCACTGTGAGGGTGCGTTGCATTTCAAAACTCCCTTCTGTGGGGTGCGATGGGTGAGAAATGACAAATGGCAGTGTCATTCCGCGAGGTGGAGATGCAATGGAAGCTTCCAGAATCTTCTCCTGTGACACTTGCCTCACTGAATTCGAACAAGGATGAGTAAGAGGCCCTCAGTCTCCAAGTGGAAGCAAGAACTGACAGAGAGAAGACACTAATCAAATCACAAGTTGACTCATCCTCCTTACAAATATCTATATATGGATCCCTCATCCCAGAGATCCAGAGGCTGGAATTTTGTATATTGTAAGGATTTGATGTTGGTTTCTAGAGACAAACATCAGATTGTTGGGTGATCTATGCTTTGTTTGAGGTGAAGAGGGGCTTCTTTGCTGGGAGGTTGATGCTGGGTTTGAACCACTGGTTGTAACTCCTACTGGATCTTTTCTTGTTTATCAATAAAAGCTATTTGAGTTCTCCTCCATGCTTTTGTATCGTTGATGCTTGTTACATTTGTATGGTCAATTTAAATCTGATCCTAAGTTGTTTATGAATATAGATCCATGTCTTTGTATAGTGCTATGCTTCTGTGATCTTATAGGTACTTTGTGAAGCTGGGCGTACTAGTGAGCAGGTAGCTGGAGACTATCAAAGAAGAGAGGGATCGAATCAAAGGATTAGCGCAAGACACAGGTTGGTTCTTTCTATTCCTCTCTGTCTATAATTCATAAAGGAAATACAGAAGTAGCTTTTCTTTGTTTGTTTCTAAGGTAGCTGTCACACCTTAGTGGGATAGAGCAGTTCTAAATAGACACTTTTCCCTATAACAAAATGGCGACTCCGCTGGGGAGATAATTAGTTTGTTTGTTTATCATTCTTTGTTGTTTGTTTCATAAACTTATAAGTAGCATTCGAACTGCATTTGCCATAACAAATGCAAAGTAGATAACTGCTGCTTCAATCCATTCACTGGATCTGTTTATGATTTAAACAGTTGATTCACAAACTATCTGATTGCCCTTGTGATAGCTCTTAGATCCTCCTTAGATCTACCCCTGATTGTTGCATTACTGATTGCTTTTTACTCGGCCAAAAACCAAGGACTGAACTGAAAACTGTGACCCGGAACCCGGACAGAGTCTCGTTTCTGGCCCAGCGTAGGTACTGTTCAGAGATTCTGAATTTCAGCGCACTTCCCGAAGGGACAACCTACGCTGCATTTCAGATTCTCTGTGTTACAGGTGCGCTGATCAGATTAGCTCTGTGTAGCTGTGGTTCCTGTGCTTCATTCTTTCCAGTTCTATCCCTAAATTTTGCTGCCTGTGATTAGTATATGTCTGTTTGAAACCCCTTTTCCTTGTTGTTATTCCGCCTCCTTTGTACAAAAGAACTGTAGATGTTTTTGTGTGTTTGTTGAGTCATTTACAGTTTTCCTTTGCAAAAGTAGCATAGTCGTACTGTCGTCCTTTGATTTGAATCTGTCGCAAGTGTTGATTTCGATCATAGGAGGAAGTTTGATTGCTGTTGATGGTTGATTATCCTGTTACTATTGCCTTTGGTCTGAATTTGTAATTTTCTAGTGTCAAGAACGAGTGTACATTTCAAAATCGTAAGGTGTCGTAATCATCTCTATTTTTTATTTCGAAAAAGAGCTTGTTTATATTTGTCGCTTGAAAAGAAATTCAGATTTGTACATCAACTTTCTTTTTAGCATCAATACTAAGAAAGTCGAAAACAAATACATGCATGTGCATTTGCATATAGACAGTCTGTTTGGCTTGATTTAGGAAAGTGCATTTACAGTGTGCTCTTTGCTCTTTGTGAAAAGATTCTGTCTTTCTTTTCCCTAGTAGCTAGGATTTTCATTTCACAAAAGAGATAAAAAGTTTGTTTATCATCTTTAGATTGCATTTTAGGAATTACATCTACATCTCGTGGTGAACCTGAAAGGCAAACTTCATAAACAAGATCAACTTAAAATAAATTCTATGAATCTAACAACGCTTTGGAACTTAACGCACAACATTTAGAGGTCTAGGCTAGAGACGTATTCCGGCGTCGTAAAACCTGGTAACTATTGTCCTCACTGATGGTTGGGTGATTCCTCCACTTTGAGACGATAAGTGCCAGTACGGACTTGTGCTCCCACGTACCGTCGAGTATATTTTGGGAGACCTGTTGTGGGGAAAAATGCCTATGCAGGACGATCCTATCCACCTAAGGTGTGACAGTGCTTTAGCAACAAACAGAAACAGCTATTCTAGTATTCTTCCTTTATGAATTAAGAATGAAGAGAGATGGATGGACTAACCGGTGTCTTACGTTTGTCCCTCGATCCGGTTTCTCTTCTCTTTGAGAGTTCCTAGCTACTTGCCTTCTCGCTCGCCCAGCTTCAACAGGTCCCTGCAAGATCACAAGAAGAGAACACTACACAAAGACATAGATTCATATTCATAACTAGTTCAGGATTAGAAATAAACTAAACATACTAATGCAATCATACATCAAAGATACATCAGTATATAGGAGAAACCAAGATAGCTTTATTGATGAATAACAAGGTTCAGGAGGAGATACAACCAAGAGGGCTCCAATCCAGCATCTCCTTCCCAGCAAATGAAATTCCTATCTTCACCTCCCTTCAAAGCATCAAGCACCCAATGATTCCAGTCTCAAACCAACAACAATTCTTTGCAATAACAAAATTCCAGCCTCTAGATCTCATGGAGGAGAGATCCATATATAGATGTTTGGAGAGAGGATGAGTCAGCTTGAGATCTGACTAGTGTCCTCTCCCTCTGTCAGTTCTTGATTCCACTTGGAGACTAAGAGCCTCTTACTCATCACTAGTCGAATTCATTGAGGCAAGTGTCATTGGAGAAGATTCTGGAAGCTTCCAGGGTCTTTCCACCTCGTTGAATGAACTTGCCATTTGTCACTTCCCGCTCAGCGCACCCTGGTAGTGCTTCTACCTGCGTTGCAGTGCACCTAGCCAGTGTAATCTCTGCATTTCAGCGCAGACAGCTAGTGGAGCCTCTGAATTGATCCTGAATTGACTTGTTTTTGAGCAGTTTCTAGTGGAGAACTTCTGTGAATTGTTGTGGTTTGTTAGCCTTGTTCCTCTAGGGGTAGGAACAACATGTTTAGGGACTTTGGATCCCTTAGATTATGGACATTTCATGCTTATTGTTGTAAGGCACAAAAATGTCTATAACAGTTGTCCCCTAAAGTATGAGGCCATTTATTGGGTGAAATGCTTTATTAGGAGGATCCGAAGTTCATCCAATGCTGGGAGGGGACCTGTAATAAGATACAATACAATACATTATTTTTCATACTGCTTTCATGATTTAGCTGAGGCGGGCATTCCCATGCTCAGCTTTATAAATTCATTTTTCTGTACATAGAATAGAAAATCGTCTGATGGTAGACTGATAATTTTGATGAAATTATCATCCTTTGGGTAGGATGATTATCTGCTGCAATGATGTACATGTCAATGTCTTTATCTTTCCTGAATATATATCGCAGCCCGGATGGATGAAACTAGATCCGGGGTCTTCAAACTCGTTCGATCTTCACTCTAAGTACAAGTCGATCCATGTGAGAAATGTTCTGAAGTCGAACATGGAAAGACATCGCTTGATTACCGGTCAATGAGGTAAACCGTTAACAAGCGTGAGAGGAATCATCAATAATGATAATGACCCTCAAGGTACTGCAGTACAATTCACGTGGTGTGAATAAAGGACTTGGCGTCGAACACCACGCAAAATATTTCGGTCGAAGGTCATTGATGTATACCTGTCGCCGGAAGTGAGAAACTTGCCATTGAGGCATGCAAGTTTCAAAGTACTGAAGGGGGTTGTTCCTAGATCAACTTCTTGGATAATGAGCTGATGTCGACAAGAAGCGATCCGTCAAAGGAGGGCCTTAATGAATCCCACATCAATGACACGGAACGGAGCTAATGATTTTGATGGAGGTGAAAATGATCTGATGACATATGATTCAGGGTGGCGGTCATGAAAGGATGAAGGATAATGTACGGCGGTGGATGGGACACGGTTGACTTCTCTGAACGACTTCTCTTGAACATATGGCGACACTTATGCGATGGATCGGTAGCATTACCCCAAATATGGATGGTATGGTGAGACCATGGTGATGTGACCGGTGAATGAAACAACCCAACCCGATTGTGGTACGGAGGAAAAGTGTCATGTTCAAGAGCGACTTGCTACCATCAAAGTTTTCTTGAGTTTCTCCCAATTTTCCCCAGTCATTGCTGACCAGTACCTCTTTATTTTTGTCAAGCTTGAGGAGGATAACATATGCTTGTTCTATAACTTGCCCTTCGGGCAAGCCCATTGCTATGTTTTAACGAGCCTAGCGATAGTGAAACTCGTTCTTGTCTAAAGACAAGTTTGTCGCTATTTAACGCTTTTAACGAGTCTAACGACAAAGATAACTCGGTCCTTTTCATTTTTAGAGAGTCTGAAAAGGTACGTAAAGTCAACTCCGAAAGTCCTTTTTCGTCATCTAATCCCTTAAGTCCGAAAAAGTATAAAACAATACAGAAGGGATGAGTTTTCGATAGTTTTAATGAGCCGAACAAAACAAGCGCTCGATCTTTTTGTGCAATAATCCCTCAGGTCCAAAAAGATTAAAATCTAGAGGAGGGATAGCACTTCCGGTCATTTTAACAAGCTGGAAGGCCAAAACTCAGCAATCTTTTCATATTTTACGAGTCAGATGAAAAGAGCTTAAAGAAGACTCGTCTTTTGAGGAACGAGCGATGAGACGGGTAGCAGTTGATTCCAGGTAACGGTTGGAATTTTCCAATCACGGCAGTGTCACAAGGATGGCTAAGTGAGATCACTCTTCGCAGCTGTTCCTCAAAATGGATAAACAATCAAATGGAGGTGAATGATCGGCCAATGGAAAAGTGGAGGTGACGGTGCAAACACGACCAAGGCTTTAATGGCTGATAATTTACATTCGCAGTGGTTATTTACCGGGAGATAGTTCATTTTTTAACGAGCTTAAACGCGGAAAAACACTGCTCAGTCTTATGTTTATTTTTTAACGAGCATGAACTATGTGCTAAAACTGCTCGGATCTTGCGTTTATTTTTTAACGAGCATGAACTGTGTGCTAAAACTACTCGATAAATCCAGTCATAAGATAAGAATGTCTCATGTAAAAACAGAAACTTTTAGATTTTTGCCCCACATCCTTCCTTTATGCAAGTTAGGAAACGACTAATCCCAAAAAATGGATAAATAACCGCTCTTTGCTTGCACTCCAAAAGGTTTGCATGCCCCCAGGTATAAAGTATGATTTCAAGGTTACCCCTACTTCACTTCCGCCAAAACATTTGTTTTACCGAGAGAGGCCTACCTCTTTCAGGTTACCCAAAGATTGTCCTATTCACAGAGCAAACAAAACACTTCTTTGGCGATGTCTACCGAGATAGACAAAGGTGAGTGACTCTGTTCTGTCAAACACATAACTTTGACAAAAGAATCTTATTCTAGAATAACCCTCTTCCAGCATGGGTGGGGTACAGACTAGTCATATTCTCCCGCAGAAACCTACCCTATACCCAAAGTTTTTCTGCCGAAGCAGACCAGGATGCATGCCCCCTGGGTTCCAGTCATATCCTTCCAAATCACTCGCGCTCATCGGGAGGACGGACCCTGGGTTGAGACATTTCTTGCGTGAAGAGACCATTTAGGGATGGTGTATGACTATTTGCGATGCGTGATCCGGGAAATGAAAGTTGGTCCACGAGCTTGACCACTCTTCCTTCGTGAGGAAAACACATTACTCTAAAGAGTGAGGAGACGATGGCTCCCATGCAATATATATAGTCTCGTCCAAGGAGTAGGTTATAATCCAAGGGTCCTTGAACGACCATCACGTTCATTTGAACGGTCTTCCCTTTCAATGTGATTGGCACATTGGGAAGAATCCCTAAAGGTCGACTGGTTCCTTTATCAAAGCCTGTCAGATTTCTCATTTTAGGCAAAAGCACTGGCGAACCAAGCGCTTTCCAAGCAATAGAGGAAAGGATACTCACAGATGCCCCCTCATCAATGATGGTGCCAGCCATTACCATCCTGTATATTTGAACGATAATTCTGAATGGTATGCTCGCTGGCAACTGAGATCTACCTAGTTGGTTCCAGTCGAAGGATACAACTAGGTTGCTTGGCGGTGGGACCGAATAGATGGCCGGGTATGACTCTGACGAAGTTCCTTCCTGCGATAAAGGAATGGGCAAATTGCCCCCTTGTTCGTTGGAGTCTGTGTTGATGAAGAGAATTTGGATGGTGTCGTCTTTATTCTCTTTTGTGATGGTATCATTCGAAGATAGAACCTCTGAAGGCAAGACCAGGTCAACTGCCGCCTCGACCTTTTGACTTTCGTCAGGTATGGATTCGGACGGTTCATCCTCAATGATAGGTGCTTCGGCTGACCACCTGAGCGGTCCAGCCGGGTTCTCAATTGGTGAAGGACTTGGCAGGAGTTTTCGATATCCAGGAGGAAGTCGCGCTGGTAAAACTGGGCGATCTTCCAAAACTCTTTTAGCTTCGTCTAAGAAGGGACAACGGCGGATGGCATGGTCGCCTTCACACAGTTTGCAGGGAAATCTAGCTTTCCCTCTCTGTCCTGTGGCTTCACTTTCACTAGTTGACGATGTGCTGTCAACATGGCTATCAGAGGTTGACGCCACCGAATTGTGCAAATGGGGAGACCAGTCCCTTAGTATCCGAGGGATGCAGGGACAATCTCTGTGGAAGTGGTCTCCCTTGCATATGACACATGGCGATTTAGGCCTAGTCAGTGCTGTGTGTGGATTTTTGTCAGACGACACTTGTTTGCCCCCAGTCGCTTTTGGCTCCTTCTTCTTCTTCTCTTTCTTCTTCTTTTCCTTCTTCTCCTTAGGAACTTGGTTTTTTGTTTTACCAGTCCCGTCAAGTGAAGAGGAAGGAGGAGAGGGAAAATTAGATGAAGTAGAAGGCTGGTGGGTAACTCTGGTCTGGTCTAACTGTTGATTCGACTGTTCAGGAATAGTGGTGTTCTGAACGACATTGGTTGAAAAGAGCCAGACTAGCAAGCCAATTGCCAGTCCTGGAAGCGACAATGTGGCCATATGGGGCGCACCAACATCTCCCCAAGAGGAGAAGTGACTAGGATTTCCACCAAGGGGAATTCCTTGGTTGGTGTGCTCCATTTTCTCAACCTAAAGATCAACACAGGAAGAAGGGGTGATTGTTCCATTTAAAATAAATTTTTAACGACACTTTAGACACAACTTGCTTCTTCAATTTTAAAGAGTCGAGAAAAAGCTAAAGATGACTCTAGTCTCCTTCGATGTTTTAACGAGCCCGAAGTGACAAATGCTCGGATGGACTTTTTCCGTTATAGAGTCTGAAAAAGGCCAAAAGGAACTGCTCTGGAGTTCTAGGTAGAGGGTGTGCCAAACTTTTCGCAAAACCGCAGAATACTTTTTAAGGTACGGGCGGTCAATCTTCCTGAATGCTGTGTTCAATGCATTGCGATCAGTAGGGCATCCGACACGGCTTCCTAAGGATAAAGGTTTTATGCCTATAGGGGTCTCCCAATATATACTCGACGGTACGTGGGAGCACAATCCGTACTGGCGCTATCATTCCTTAGGAGGAATCACCCGCCATCAGCAAGATCGACAGTCACCAGGCTTTACGACGCCGGAACACGTCTCTAGCCTAGACCTCTATGTTGTGCGTTATGTTGCAAAGCATTGTTAAGTTCATTCAATTTATTTTAGGTTGATCTTTTTAGAAGTTTGCCTTTTTGGATCACCACGAGATGTATGATATAATTCCTAAATGCAGTCAAAAGATGATAAGCAAGCTTTATATCTTTTCAACAATGAAAATCCTAGCTACAAAGGGAAAAGAAAGACACCATCTTTTCTCAAAGAGCAATCAGCACACTCTAATGCACTTTTCCTAAATCAAGCATGCAAACTATCAAGATGCAAATGCACAATGCAGGTGTTTGTTTTCCGCTTTCTTAATATTGATGCCTAAAAAGAAAGCTTTTTGTACAACTTTGAATTTTCTTTTAAATGACAAATACAAACAAGTTTACTTTTTCGAAATCAGAAAGGGTAGAAGAGAATACAACACTTTACGACTTTCAAAATGAACACTTGTTTCAACACTTAAAAGAGACAAACTCAAACCAAAAGCAAAAGTAAATGTATAATCAACTGTAAACAGCCAATGAACTCTCTCCTAAGATCACAATCAACAGATCTGAATCAAGGGCTACAGGATGATTATTTCACTCTTGCAAAGGAAAACTGTAAATGACGCCACAAACACATAAAAACACTCACAGTCTTTTTGTACAAAAGGAGGCGGAATTTAAGCAGAGAAAAGGAGTTATCAGACAGGTACCTATGCTGGTTATAGGCTGCAAAAATCAGAGATCAAAACAAGGCAAAACAGAGCAGAGAACCCCAGCTGCACAAGGCCTAACTGGATCAACGCACCCTCAACACAGAGGTTTTGACATTCAGCGCAGGTAGCCTTCACGGGACCTGTGTTGAAATGCAGAACCTCTTCACAGAGTCTGCGCTGAAGGAGGAACGAGAGTTCCTCACTGGGTTCTGGGTCACAGTTTTCTGATTAATCTACGGTTTCAAGCCAAATAAAAGCAACAAGCAAGGTACAATCAAAGGGATGCTTTGAGGGAGGACTAAGATCTATCACAAAGGATCATCAAATCATTTGTGAGTCCATTGTTCAGATCATAGACAAATCCAGTGATTGGATCAAAGCAGCAGTTGTCTACTTTGCATCTGAGAATAGCAGACGCAGTTCAATTGTTGCTGTTGAGTCTATGAAACAAACAATGATAAAGAAACAAATAAAATGACTAAACAGATCTCCCCAGCGGAGTCGCCAATTGGTTGTGGGGAAAAATGCCTATGCAAGACGATCCTATCCACCTAAGGTGTGACAGTGCTTTAGCAACAAACAGAAACAGCTATTCTAGTATTCTTCCTTTATGAATTAAGAATGAAGAGAGATGGATGGACTAACCGGTGTCTTCTGTTTGTCCCTCGATCCGGTTTCTCTTCTCTTTGAGAGTTCCTAGCTACTTGCCTTCTCGCTCGCCCAGCTTCAACAGGTCCCTGCAAGATCACAAGAAGAGAACACTACACAAAGACATAGATTCATATTCATAACTAGTTCAGGATTAGAAATAAACTAAACATACTAATGCAATCATACATCAAAGATACATCAGTATATAGGAGAAACCAAGATAGCTTTATTGATGAATAACAAGGTTCAGGAGGAGATACAACCAAGAGGGCTCCAATCCAGCATCTCCTTCCCAGCAAATGAAATTCCTATCTTCACCTTGTTATAGACATTTTTGTGCCTTACAGCATTGAGCATGAAATGTCCATAATCTAAGGGATCCAAAGTCCCTAAACATGTTGTTCCTACCCCTAGAGGAACAAGGCTAACAAACCACAGCAATTCACAGAAGTTCTCCACCAGAAACTGCTCAAAAACAAGTCAATTCAGGATCAATTTAGTGGCTCCACTAGATGTCTGCGCTGAATGTCAAAGTCAACATTGGCTACCTGCACTGCAACGCAGGTAGAAGCACTACCCAGGTGCACTGAACGAGAGTTGACAAGTGGCAAGTTCATTCCTCAAGGTGTCAAGACCCAGGAAGCTTCCAAAATCTTCCTCAATGACACTTGCCTCAGTGAATTCGACTATGATGAGTAAGAGGTTCCAAATCTCCAAGTGGAAGCAAGAACCTCCAAGTGGAATCAAGAACTGACAGAGGGAGAGGACACTAGTCAGATCTCAAGCTGACTCATCCTCTTTCCAAACATCTATATATGGATCTCTCCTCCATGAGATCTAGAGGCTGGAATTTTGTTATTGCAAAGAATTGCTGTTGGTTTGAGACTGGAATCATTGGGTGCTTGATGCTTTGAAGGGAGGTGAAGATAGGAATTCCATTTGCTGGGAAGGAGATGCTGGATTGGAGCCTTCTTGGTTGTATCTCTTCCTGAACCTTGTTATTCATCAATAAAGCTATCTTGATTTCTCCTATATACTGATGTATCTTTGATGTATGATTGCATTAGTATGTTTAGTTTATTTCTAATCCTGAACTAGTTATGAATATGAATCCATGTCTTGTGTAGTGTTCTCTTCTTGTGATCTTACAGAAGCCTGTTGAAGCTGGGCGAGCGAGAAGGCAAGTAGCTAAGAACTCTCAAAGAGAAGAGGAACTGGATCGAGGGACAAACGGAAGACACCGGTTAGTCCATCCATCTCTCTTCATTCTAATTCATAAAGGAAGAATACTAGAATAGCTGTCTCTGTTTGTTGCTAAGGCACTGTCACACCTTAGGTGGATAGGATCGTCCTGCATAGGCATTTTTCCCCACAACAAATTGGCGACTCCGCTGGGGAGATTTGTTTAGTCATTTTATTTGTGTCTCTATCATTGTTTGTTTCATAGACTCAACAACAATAATCGAACTGCATCTGCTCTTCTCAGATGCAAAGTAGAAAGTTGCTGCTTTGATCCAATCACTGGATTTGTCTATGATCTGAACAATGGACTCACAAATGATTTGATGATCCTTTGTGATAGATCTTAGTACCCCCTCAAAGCATCCCTTTGATTGTACCTTGCTTGTTGCTTTTATTTGGCCTGAAACCGTTGATTAATCAGCAAACTGTGACCCAGAACCCAGTGAGAAACTCTCGTTTCTCCTTCAGCGCGAACCCTGTGAAGGGGTTCTGCATTTCAACGCAGGTCCCGTGAAGGCCACCTGCGCTGAATGTCAAAACCTCTGTGTTGAGGTTGCGCTGAACCAGTTTGGCCTTGTGCAGCTGGGGTTCTCTGCTCTGTTTTGCCTTGTTTTGATCTCTGTTTTTTGAAGCCTGTAACCAGCATAGATACCAGTCTGATAACTCCTTTTCTCTACTTAAATTCCGCCTCCTTTTGTACAAAAAGACTGTGACTGTTTTTATGTGTTTGTGGCATCATTTACAGTTTTCCTTTGCATGAGTGAAATAGTCATCCTGTAGCCCTTGATTCAAATATGTCGATGGTGATCTTAGGAGAGAGTTCATTGGCTGTTTACAGTTGATTATACATTTGCTTTTGCTTTTGGTTTGAGTTTGTCTCTTTTAAGTGTCGAAACAAGTGTTCATTTCGAAATTCGTAAAGTGTTGTATTCTCTTCTACCCTTTCTGATTTTGAAAAATTAAACTTGTTTGTACTTGTCATTTAAAAGTGAATTCAAAGTTGTACAAAAAGCTTTCTTTGTAGGCATCAATACTAAGAAAGCGGAAAACAAACACCTGCATTGTGCATTTGCATCTTGATAGTTTGCATGCTTGATTTAGGAAAAGTGCATTAGAGTGTGTTGATTGCTCTTTGAGAAAAGATGGTGTCTTTCTTTTCCCTTTGTAGCTAGGATTTTCAAAGTTGAAAAGATATAAAGCTTGCTTATCATCTTTAGACTGCATTTAGGAATTGTACCGTACATCTCGTGGTGATCCAGAAAGGCAAACTTCTAAAAAGATCAACTTAAAATAAACTGAATGAACTTAACAACGCTTTGCAACATAACGCACAACATAGAGGTCTAGGCTAGAGACGTGTTCCGGCGTCGTAAAGCCTGGTGACTTTCGATCTCGTTGAAGGTGGGTGATTCCTCCTGAGGGACGATAGCGCCAGTACGGATTGTGCTCCCACGTACCATCGCGTATATATTGGGAGACCCCTATAGGAATAAAACCTTTATCCTTAGGAAGCCGTGTTGGCCGCCCTACTGATCGCAATGCACTGAACACAGCATTCAGGAAGATCGACCGCCCGTACCCTAAAAAGTATTATGTGGTTTTGCGAAAAGTTTGGCACACCCTCTGCCTAGAACTCCTGAGCAGTTCCTTTTGGCCTTTTTCAGAATCTATAACGGAAAAAGTCCATCCGAGCATTTGTCACTTCGGGCTCGTTAAAACATCGAAGGAGACTAGAGTCATCTTTAGCTTTTTCTCGACTCTTTAAAAGTGAAAAAGCAAGTTGTGTCTAAAGCGTCTAAAAATTCATTTAGTTCGGAAACACACTTTCCCCTTTTTTTATTTTGGTTGATCGAGTAATCCGCAATCGTGGAAGAAAGTCAATTGAAACCTCGTCGTTCACGGAGGCTTACGAGTCAACCGTCTTTGTCTCCGGAATCGAAAACAGTACGGACAAAGCGAACTCGCTTAACCGGTTCAAAATCTCCTATCAAAGTTAGAACAAGTGTTCCAACAACATCTGAGATTCCGGTTACTCCAAACATTTCTGGAAACCCTGCCTCTATAGAAGAAGTTCAACAGCCACAGAGGGACAGTAACACTGATCCTAGTCTGAGAGAAAATACTTGCGTTACTGAACCAGTTCCATCCGTGACAGGTTCAGAGAGTCTTGCTCCTCAAACAACTGTCGCTGTCGAATCAACCCCTTCTTCGACACCAGAAATATATTACGGACCTGACGGTCTTCCTCTTCCACCTGGTTTGATTGCGATAGAGGAAATTGTAGAAGATCCGCAAGCAAGTACTCCAACCCATTTTGGAGTAGGGGTCACTCTATTTCCTGCTACGTCAGAAGTTAGTCTATCACCAGTGGAAGTTCATGTAGAATCGCTAAACAATCTATTGGATAGACTCAAAATGTCTGAACAACCGTCAACATCTAGGACTGTGTCGAACGACACAGCGACAGCAGAACTCCCTGCCGTCACCCCGACGATGTTTGCCGGCATACCATCTGTCCCGACTAGCTCACAACCGCTAGAAGGAGTCCACCCAGGGACTATTTCGACAGTGTGGTCTGTTCCAGTTTGTTCCTCCGGAATAATATCCGGCAACTCTTATGTTGAGACTCAACAAATTGATCCCTATGGAGGTCAATTTGGGCCATCCAGTCCCCAAGGGCAACCAATCCCCTTGAGTTCCGGATTACCACCGTATGGGGGGCAGTATGCCCTTTCGTTACCCCCTCCGGGAGGATATCCATACGGGAGTTCTCAACAGTATTTAGGTTATACTGGAGTTACAACAAGTAGTTGGGTACCTATACTACCCCAGCAACCAAGAGTTGTGTATTCTATGCAACAATGTGTACCTATGTCGAACATCCCGACAACGCCAGCTATTGTAACAGTGTCACAAGTTCAAACGATGCCTGTTGTATGTCAACCTCAGATTTCTCAGGTTGTAATGCAACAGCCCCTTGACCCTGTGACTCAACCACAATCACCAACTGGTGGGGCGACACAGGTCCAAACGGGTACAATTACCCCACATCTTGGTCCACCGGTTAGTATAGCGCAGCAGAACATGGCTTCACAACCGTGGCTGGTGCAATACCAACAACCACAATTCCAACAAGTGTACCAAGGTTCTGAGCAGCAGATCTTTGCGAACAGTGGACAACCGTACATTCAAAACGGTCAAAACCAACCGCTTTACAGTGGTCAAGTCCACCAACCATATCAGTCATACCAACATCAATTACATTATGCTGGTATGCAAAGGCCAACTGTTCAGACGATTCCATCGTATCCTGGGTATGCTTCACCTAACCTGAATCAACAGTTACCATTCGTGGCAACTTTAGAGTTACCCGACTTACACCGGTTAACGAACGATCCAATTGCTTACACCCCTTGGTGGCCAGCGATTCCTCACAAACTTCCATCGGACATTCCTAAATTTAATGGAAATCCAGGCGAAGACCCATCGAATCACGTGATGACATTTCATCTGTGGTGTTCATCAAACACCCTAAACGATGATTCGATAAGGCTTCGCCTTTTCCAGAGGACGTTAACAGGTCCGGTGGCAAAATGGTATATTGAATTACCTAGAGCCTCGTTCAACAATTTCAGCTCCCTAGCCACGACTTTCTTGACCCATTTTCAATTACCGATAAGGTATGAAACGGGAACCGAAATCTTAACCAACTTCAAACAGACAACAGCCACTCACATATCTGATCATATACATGAGTGGCGTCGTCGTCGTAGGATGGTGAAAACGTACGTTCCCGATCAGCTATTAGCTGAATGGTTTATCAAGTCGTTACTTCTTGCCATAACGGAAGATGTGGCCAAGGGGGGAGTCGTAACAGAGGAGCAAGTTATTGCTCGTGCACAATATCTAGATTTAGTCTATACTCAGTCTGGCACGCTCTACGAGAAAATACTTGATGCCCCTAGACCGGAATTCTCAATTCCTCCTCCTCCTAAATCAAATAGTGACTCTCATGCCGGCGATGGTGTGATTGGCACGACAAACGCGAAATCGACAAAGGCTTCGTCTAAGAAAGCCCGTAAGACTTCAGATCAAAATGCAAAAGAAGAAATTCTTGCTTCGGAAGTAAATGCCGTATCAGCAGATAAAGGCAAAGAAACCAATCAACCAGGAAGCAAGAAGAAGCAAAACAAAGGGAAGAAGAAGAAACAAGGTGAGTCATCTCTTGAAAAAACTTCTTCAAACCCTCCTGGAAATAGGAAACCACCCCCCTCAGGGTGTCAGATATGTGATGAGGATCATTGGACGAGAGAATGTCCATACAAAACTGAGCTTAAAAGATTCTTTAAGAGTTCGCAAACCTCAGCTGTGTTAACTAATCCGTTTCCCAATCTAGGTCAAAATCTGGTTGATAGTGGAAATGATTCCCCGTCGCAAGTGCTAATGTTGTCGATCTCCAAGCAACAAAATGATGCTTTGATTTCGACAAGGAACAAAGATTACGGGAATCCGCAGCTGTCGAACGACAAAGGTAAAGATCAACCAAGTAGTTCGACAACAACTTCAACAGAAGTTGTACCACCCATCATTCCTGAATTAACAATAAAACCGCCAAAGGGAGTAGTACACAAGTCGACATTTAATCCTCGCGCCAGAGCGGCGCAACATTATAACATAGTGGAAGATTTGGCCCAATCGCCATCCGCTATGTAAACTCTTGAAGTACTACAAAATTGTCCATCCCAAAGGCAGGCTTTGTTATCGGCCATTGGTGGGGTTGATCCCAAGGATTCCAATCTTGTATCCTTCGACCACAAAGGATACGATCCTCAGTTACCAGCTCAACTAGCTTTCCTTATTCAAGTGAAAGCCCTCAACAAAACTCTTCACCGAACAATTATTGATGAGGGGGCATCTACATGTATTATGTCGATGAGTTGCTGGAAAACTTTAGGATCTCCAACCTTGTCGCGATCTTCGACGACATTAAAAGCATTCGACGGAAGGACATATACCCCGTACGGTATCCTAAATAACTTGAAGGTTGAACTAGGGGGAAAAACAGTAGAAATAGATGTTGAAGTCATTGATGGGAACCTTGACTACAACATCCTACTGGGAAGACCGTGGATATATGCCATGGCAGCTGTAGTGTCGACTTATTTTAGGAAGATCGCATTCCCTTTTCAAGGAGGGATTACGGTCGTCAACCAACAAAACTTCCTCCCTAATGGTTCACAAGTTACAGGAAGCATTCCCATGATCCATGAAAGCAACCACTCGCTTCAAAATATCGGGGTAGGCCTACTGAAAGACCCCACATTAATGGGAACTTTCGCACTTCCACCTCCCATCTATATAGGAGAAGTAGCGTTGGTAGGAGCCTGCAACATGATATCTTCCACGAAGATCTCAGAAGACGATATTAACATGGATCATGCAATGGTTTTGCCCCCAAGCCCAATAGAAATATTGTAGCAATCAATGTTTCGGGCATGGGAGGCGAACTCAAGTCAACGCTCAGCAAGCGTTTGGGTAGATAGGTCTAGAGAATATGGTACCCCATTAGATCCTTGGTCGAAAGTACATGGGACTGACGAAGGAATCCTACAATCAATGTTGATTGAGGGGACACCATGGAATGATTGCCACCATCGTTCCCTTCTTCCAGATTATGAAGAAGATACTCAACATGACCTTTATCACCCTTCAGTTTTTGAATTCCTATCAAATACTGTAAATACGATGGATTCCGAGCGAAACTTATCCAATATTGAAGAGACTATAGCCATAAATATCTCGACTAAAACAAATGTTGTAGAGAATATTTATGTCGGCAAATGTTGTTCTCCTTCAGAACTGGAAATATATAACGCTCTTTTTCGCGAGTTCAGAGATGTCTTTGCTTGGTCATATGATGAAATGCCAGGCATTGACTCGTATTGTCGAACATGAAATTAATATGTATCCTGAGGTCAAACCAGTAAGACAACGGCTTCGGCAGGTGCACCCCAAGAAAGCCACTGCCATTAAGGCAGAAGTTGAAAAACTTCTCCATGCTAGTTTCATCTACCCGGTTCCTCTAACCAATTGGGTATCGAATATTGTTCCTGTTATGAAGAAACAAGGTACAATTAGAGTGTGTGTCGACTATAGGGATGTAAACCAAGCTTGTCCGAAAGAAAACTACCCTACACCCTTCATCGACCAGATAATTGATGAATGCGCCGGATGTGAAATCTTTTCATTTATGGATGGATTCTCCGGGTATAATCAAATAAATATCCGCCCACAGGACCAGTCAAAGACTGCATTCATTTGTCCGTGGGGCACATTCGCTTATCGAAAATTACCCTTTGGTTTAAAGAACGCAGGGGCGACGTTTCAGAGGGCGATGAATTACGCCTTCCATGACATCAAGAACATCGTTCAACCATACCTCGACGACCTTCCAGATCATTCGCGAAAGCGGACTGATCATCCGTAGCATTTAAGAGCGATATTTCTACGTTGCCGACACTACAAGATAAGACTCAATCCGCACAAATGTGTGTTTTGCGTCAGTTCTGGTCGTTTACTTGGCTTTGTAGTCTCCAAGGATGGGATTCGTCTCGACCCTTGCAAGGTTCAGGCAATCATCAATTTGCCTCCACCTTCAAATTTGCTTCAGATTCAGAAACTCCAAGGGAAAGCAAACTTTCTAAGGAGGTTCATTCCAAATTACGCAGAACTTGCTAAAGGTTATACTCGTCTTTTGAAAAAGGATGTACCTTTTGTCTGGGATCAGGTGGCGCAAGCTTCCTTTGATGCTCTGAAAGATTCTCTAGTAAAAGCATCATTAATGTATGCCCCGGACTATCAAAGAGATTTTAACCTGTATCTGGCTGCAGCGGATACGACCATTGCGATGGTTTTAGTTCAAGAAGTCGATGGAATCGAACATCCTATATATTATTTAAGTAAAAACTTGAATGATACAGAAAGCAAATATTCTTATGTTGAAAAACTAGCGCTTGCAGCTGTTCAAGCGATACAAAGGTTTCGACATTATGTCCTCTTTCGGAAAACTACCATTTTATCAGATTGCAACCCCATGACCTATATACTGTCGCGACAGTTGCTGGGGGGCAAATATTCAAAATGGATAGCGATCCTTCAAGAGTTTGATCTGGAATTTGTAAAATCCAAATCAAAGAAAGCTCTAGTTTTCGCAGAATTATTGTGCGATCTCCCATCGTCGTCCAACGATGAAACATCCGAAGAATCAATCGTGGACGAGAATTTGTTTCTGATATCTGCAAGCAATGAGTGGTATGGAGATATAATAATTTATCTCCAAACCCAAAAGTTCAGGCCTAACACCTCACACTCTGAACGAAAACGTATACGATATCAAGCAAAAGACTACATGATCGTCGGTGATACGCTTTACCATCGCGGTATCGATACAGTTCTGAGGAGGTGCCTAACCCATGAGGAGGCCGAAAAAGCCCTGAATGAGTGTCATTCAGGCGCGTGTGGGGGGCATAAATCTGGATATGCAACAGTACATAAAATCTTACGAGCAGGATACTTCTGGCCAACCATGTTCAAAGATTGCATAATCGCAGTCAGAAGTTGCCATGCTTGTCAAATTTTTGATAGCAAAACCAGAAGACCACCCGCACCTTTACAGCCAATAGTTGCTGTTGGGCCTTTCGCCAAATGGGGCATCGATTTCATGACATGTAACCCCACCTCGACCGGGGGGCATGGGTATATTATAGTCGTCGTTGACTATTTTACGAAATGGGCCAAGGCGATGCCTACATTAGATAACACTGGTGAAACAGCTGCCCTTTTCTTTTTCAATCATGTAGTCGCCAGGTTCGGCGTACCACAGGCTATAGTTATAGATCATGGATCGCATTTCCGCAATCACATGATGGTTGAATTAGCTGCCAAGCTAGGGCTATCTCACGACAGCTCTACCCCGTATTATCCGCAAGCCAATGGACAAGTTGAAGCGATCAACAAAGTCCTGAAGTGTATGTTGCAAAGGATGATCGGAGTTCACAAAGGAAGGTGGCACCTGATCCTGTATGTCTCTCAAACTCGCAATCGATCTCCTCCCAGGAACTTTGGAAGAAGAGACCCGTTTCTTGGAATTAATCCAATTGGATGAAACCCGTCGTGATGCCGCTTTGGCTAACGAAGCCCATAAGAAACGGGTCAAGGCGCAGTTCGACAAAAATGTCAAACCCCGTGTCTTCTCAGAAGGTGACTTGGTCTTGCTTTACAACCAAGAATCCGACAAATTGGGAGCAGGTAAATTTAATTCTTTGTGGATGGGCCCCTATATTGTTAAACGAGTGTTAGCAAAAGGAGCCTACGAGTTAATGGATTATGACGGAATTCCACTGGTGCAACCTCGCAATGGGTTGTAACTTAAGCGTTACTATGCTTAAATAGTAACCTGTATGCTTTTGTTGTATTTTGTTTTCGCTAAAGTGTTTGTTTTGGTCGAGTAATCCACCTTTTTACAATTATTTCAGATGTCGAACCTTTTTGAGACATGTGTGGGATGCGCTGACGGAGCGAGTCGTAGTTCGCGGAACCTGTCCTCCGCGGCCTGGGCCATTTTTGATCCAAGCGGCGAGTTAGTAAGTTTCAGAGGTGTATGTATTGGTCAATCAACGAATAATATCACTGAGTATAGCGCGTTGATAGAACTACTCTCTGATTCCATCACCCATGGTATACGCCGACTAATCGTCAGGCTAGACTCACAACTCGTAATTCTACAACTCAATGGTATATATTCCATCCGCAATCCGGCTATTTATCGCATGTTTCTAAGGGTTAAGATTTTGGAAAGATAGTTTGATTCAATTCAATACCAGCATATTTCCAGAAACTTAAACACATTAACCGACTCATTAGCAAACTATGTGTTAGATAGACATTTGCGACATTTATAAAAAGGGACACATCATCAATGTTGTACATATGGATCATATAACTCAACTGAAATAAACCCCGAAAATCAAAATATATATATATATATATGAGCTGTTTATCGTTTACATATAATGTTCTGTAACCAAGACAAAATTGGTCGCATGACCCAAAAACTCAAAATGCTAGGGGGCACCCTAGCCTAGTGATGCTCATGATAGCACGTCACGGCCTGTGCAATCATGCGCAAGAGACGAGTCCATCGTCTAGGCACACCAGTAGTATGCCGCTGCAACTGTAAAGGTAACTCGTCAATCCGCACATCTGGAATGCCAAGAGTAAGGCTCTCAACCTGCTCCTGCACAGCTGTAAGGGTCTCGGCCACATCAAGGTCGTGAAGAATAACCCTCCCAGCAGTCTCCCCTGCTGGGGTAGCGGCTGGCGCTCTTGGGCGAACTGCTGAACGAACAAGACCAACATCTGCATGCACACATGAGTTTGATTAAAGTCTTGATAGAATAAAGCACAAGGACATTATGAATAAAAACAGTAAACAGTGATATGGTCAAATATTTTACCAATAGCACCCCACTGTTCGCCATCCGGCAGTACCAAATCCGGATCGCCTCGGAAATCCATGCCAACATATGGATACTCGGAATAGACCATCTCCTGACGCTCGAACCACCTGAAGAAGGTATCAGTAAAAGAAATCTGAGATTGACCGGCATGCCTAGACATGTGATCAACCCATCTCTGCATGCGTGGCTCAGTAGGAGAAGGCAAGTCGAGTGCAATATACTGAGGCTGCATCAGTGGTATCTTCTCCAAGGCAAAGGCAGTCAAAATAGAACCAAATCCAAAGTTCTTCAACTTCCCGTCCTTTACCTTGGTCAACTGACTTTTCATCTGAAGAAGTACTGCATCACACCAGTTGAATACTTTCAGTTGGAGGCACTCCAAGGCGTGCTGCACATAGGATCTGTTGGCAACATGAAGAGATGCGCTACCAGCCATCCTACCAATAGTATACAGAATGGACCTGAGAGACCTGTCAGTAATCTCACGGATAACGACCTTGCCGTCTCTACTCGGCTGAGATCCTTCCCTGCAATACTGGCGGACATAATCTCTCACGGAGTCGTTCCCTCGGGCCGAACCTGACAAAGAAATGGGGGCACCCCGCCTTGACAACCTAGTCAAGAAGTAAATGTCTACTACGGTCAAGGGGATGGATTTGCCCCTAATCTGAAATACTTGGTTGATAGGATCCCAAGCATCAAGCATATACTGCAGTAGGGAGATCTGTGCTCTCGTACTAGAGATACGGAAGAACTTCAGCAGACCACAGTTCCGCAGCACGTTCACCGTGACAGGATCATGTAAGGCAATCATGTCCTCTTCTTCATGTTCTCATTCTCGCCATGTAAGGGTCATTTTGCTCCAATATCTCTGAAAAACAAACATGAGATGAGTTAGATCCTGAATTTGATGAGAAACTGGCAAAATTTTCATCAAAAACTGTGCAACAAAGCTATTTTTCTGTGCCCAGCGCAACTAGCCAGTGTTCCACCAGCGTTAAAGGTCAAACTGCCTTCATGCAGCTTGACATTCAGCGCAGGTTTCGAGTGAACCAGCTGCGCTGATGGCAGAGCGCCCCAACAAAACCCCAGGGGCTCAGGGAAACAGGAAAACAGGCACAGAATGGAAAAAGGAAACCATGAAAAGAAAGAGCTAGGGTTTAGCTCCTACCTGGTCCAGACGGCGCTGAAAATCGTCCGCAGAATCTCCCGGAATCAGCTGATGAAAATCAAGGGGGAAGAGGCACCTCCAAAGCTCCAACAAACCAAGTTCAAATGAAATGGTAAAATGAGAGGTAAAAACACTTTTTAATTGCTTTTTACGTAGTTCAAAGCGAAATATTAGGGTTTTAATCTCATTTTCAAGCAAATGTTATTCATTTCTAACTAGTTTGATGCAGCAATTGAGGATACAGTACTATCTTTGAAAAGGGCAAAGCTAGTTATGGTAAAAAATCAAATTTGACCATAGAATCGAGCAGTTTTAGCACACAGTTCATGCTCGTTAAAAAATAAACGCAAGATCCGAGCAGTTTTAACGCGGACTTCATGCTCGTTAAAAAATAAACATAAGCAATGAGCAAGTGTTTCCACCAGCGTTTAAGCTCATTTTAAAATAAAAAATGAACCAATTTCTGGTAAATAACCGCTGTGAATGTAACATTATCAGCCATTAAAGCCTTGGTCGTGTTTGCACCGTCACCTCCACTTTTCCATTGGCCGATCGTTCACCTCCATATGATTGTTTACCCATTTTGAGGAACAGCTGCGAAGAGTGATTTCACTAGCCATCCTTGTGACACTGCCGTGATTGGAAAATTCCAACCTGTACCTGGAATCAGCTGCTAACCCTGTTTTATCACTCGTTCCTCAAAAGACGAGTCTTCTTTAAGCTCTTTTCATCTGACTCGTAAAATATGAAAAGATTGCCGAGTCCTTGGCCTTCCAGCTCATTAAAGGGACAGGAAGTGCTATCCCTCCTCTAGATTTTAATCTTTTTGGACCTGAGGGATTATTGCACAAAAAGATCGAGCGCTTGTTTTGTTCGGCTCATTAAAACTATCGAAAACTCATCCCTTCTGTATTGTTTTATACTTTTTCGGACTTAAGGGATTAGATGACGAAAAAGGAACTTTGGAGTTATCTTTACGTACCTTTTCAGACTCTCTAAAAATGAAAAGGGACTGAGTTGTCTTTGTCGTTAGACTCGTTAAAATCATTAAATAGCGACAAACTTGTCTTTAGACGAGAACGAGTTTCACTATCGCTAGGCTCGTTAAAACATAGCGATGGGCTTGCCTGAAGGGCAGGTTATAGAACAAGCATATGTTATCCTCCTCAAGCTTGACAAAAATAAAGTGGTACTGGTCAGCAATGACTGGGGAAAAATTGGGAGAAACTCAAGAAAACTTTGATGGTAGCAAGTCGCTCTTGAACGTGACACTTTTCCTCCGTACCACAATCGGGTTGGGTTGTTTCATTCACCGGTCACATCGCCATGGTCTCGCCATACCATCCATATTTGGGGTAATGCTACTGATCCATCGCATCAGTGTCGTCGTATGTTCAAGAGAAGTCATTCAGAGAAGTCAACCGTGTCCCATCCACTACCGTACATTATCCTTCATCCTTTCATGACCGCCACCCTGAATCATATGTCACAGATCATGTTCACCTCCATCAACATCATTAGCTCCGTTCCGTGTCATTGATGTGGGATTCATTAAGGCCCTCCTTTGATGGATCGCTTCTTGTCGACATCAGCTCATTATCCAAGAAGTTGATCTAGGAACAACCCCTTCAGTACTTTGAAGCTTGTATGCCTCAATGGCAAGTTTCTCACTTCCGGCGACAGGTATACATCAATGACCTTCGACCGAAAGATTTTGCGTGGTGTTCGACGCCAAGTCCTTTATTCACACCACGTGAATTGTACTGCAGTACCTTGAGGGTCATTATCATTATCGGTGATTCCTCTCGCGCTTGTTAACGGTTTACCTCATTGACCGGTAATCAAGCGATGTCTTTCCATATTCGACTTCAGAACATTTCTCACATGGATCGACTTGTACTTAGAGTGAAGATCGAACGAGTTTGAAGACCCCGGATCTAGTTTCATCCATCCGGGCTGCGATATATATTCAGGAAAGATAAAGACATTTGACATGTACATCATTGCAGCAGATAATCATCCTACCCAAAGGATGATAATTTCATCAAAATTATCAGTCTACCATCAGACGATTGTCTGTTCTATGTACAGAAAAATGAATTTATAAAGCTGAGCATGGGAATGCCCGCCTCAGCTAGATCATGAAAGCAGTATGAAAAATAATGTATTGTATTGTATCTTATTACATGTCTCCTCCCAGCATTGAATGAACTTCGGATCCTCCTGATAAAGCATTTCACTCGATAAACGGCCTCATACTTTAGGGGGCAACTGTTATAGACATTTTTGTGCCTTACAACATTGAGCATGAAATGTCCATAATCTAAGGGATCCAAAGTCCCTAAACATGTTGTTCCTACCCCTAGAGGAACAAGGCTAACAAACCACAGCAATTCACAGAAGTTCTCCACCAGAAACTGCTCAAAAACAAGTCAATTCAGGATCAATTCAGTGGCTTCACTAGCTGTCTGCGCTGAATGTCAAAGTCAACACTGGCTACCTGCATTGCAACGCAGGTAGAAGCACTACCCAGGTGCGATGAACGAGAGTTGACAAGTGGCAAGTTCATTCCTCAAGGTGTCAAGACCCAGGAAGCTTCCAAAATCTTCCTCAATGACACTTGCCTCAGTGAATTCGACTATGATGAGTAAGAGGTTCCAAATCTCCAAGTGGAAGCAAGAACCTCCAAGTGGAATCAAGAACTGACAGAGGGAGAGGACACTAGTCAGATCTCAAGCTGACTCATCCTCTCTCCAAACATCTATATATGGATCTCTCCTCCATGAGATCTAGAGGCTGGAATTTTGTTATTGCAAAGAATTGTTGTTGGTTTGAGACTGGAATCATTGGGTGCTTGATGCTTTGAAGGGAGGTGAAGATAGGAATTCCATTTGCTGGGAAGGAGATGCTGGATTGGAGCCTTCTTGGTTGTATCTCTTCCCGAACCTTGTTATTCATCAATAAAGCTATCTTGATTTCTCCTATATACTGATGTATCTTTGATGTATGATTGCATTAGTATTTAGTTTATTTCTAATCCTGAACTAGTTATGAATATGAATCCATGTCTTGTGTAGTGTTCTCTTCTTGTGATCTTGCAGAAGCCTGTTGAAGCTGGGCGAGCGAGAAGGCAAGTAGCTGAGAACTCTCAAAGAGAAGAGGAACTGGATCGAGGGACAAATGGAAGACACCGGTTAGTCCATCCATATCTCTTCATTCTAATTCATATAGGAAGAATACTAGAATAGCTGTCTCTGTTTGTTGCTAAGGCACTGTCACACCTTAGGTGGATAGGATCGTCCTGCATAGGCATTTTTCCCCACAACACACCTCCTTTCAAAGCATTAAGCACCCAATGATTCCAATCTCAAACCAACAGCAATTCTTTGCAATAACAAAATTCCAGCCCCCTGGATCTCATGGAGGAGAGATCCATATATAGATGTTTGGAGAGAGGATGAGTCAGCTTGAGATCTGACTAGTGTCCTCTCCCTCTGTCAGTTCTTGCTTCCACTTGGAGACTAAGAGCCTCTTACTCCATCACTAGTCGAATTCATTGAGGCAAGTGTCATTGGAGAAGATTCTGGAAGCTTCCAGGGTCTTTCCACCTCGTTGAATGAACTTGCCATTTGTCACTTCCCGCTCAGCACACCCTGGTAGTGCTTCTACCTACATTGCAGTGCACCTAGCCAGTGTAATCTCTGCATTTCAGCGCAGACAGCTAGTGGAGCCTCTGAATTGATCCTGAATTGACTTGTTTTTGAGCAGTTTCTAGTGGAGAACTTCTGTGAATTGCTGTGGTTTGTTAGCCTTGTTCCTCTAGGGGTAGGAACAACATGTTTAGGGACTTTGGATCCCTTAGATTATGGACATTTCAT
This sequence comes from Pinus tabuliformis, assembly GCA_031772625.1. Lineage (NCBI taxonomy): Eukaryota > Viridiplantae > Streptophyta > Pinopsida > Pinales > Pinaceae > Pinus > Pinus tabuliformis. The sequence continues at coordinate 1,335,333,226 of CM062807.1, forward strand.
GCTTATAGCTGTAAGGCACAAAAATGTCTATAACAAGACCCCTATAGGCTTAAATCCTTTATCCATAGGAAGCCATGTCTGCCGCCCTATCGATCGCAATGCACTGAACACAGCATTCGGGGAGATTGACTGCCGTAGCATAAAAAGTATTCTGCAGTTTTGCGATTGGTTTGGTACTCCCTCTACCTAGATTTCCAGAGTAGTCCCTTTCGTTCCTTTTCAGACTCCTTAACGGAAAAGGTCCATCTGAGCACTTGTCACTTCAGGCTCATTAAAAATCGAAGGCGACTAGAGTCATATTTTGTTTTTTCTCGACTCTTAAAAACTGAAAAAAAAAGTTGTGTCAAAGCGTCTGAAAATTTATTTTAAATGGAATATTCATTACCCCTTTCCTACATTGATCTTGGGTTGAGAAAATGGAGTCCACCAACCAAGGAATTCCCCTTGGAGGAAATCCTAGTCCCTTCTCCTCTTGGGGAGATGTTGGTGCACCCCATATGGCCACATTGTTGCTTCCAGCACTGACAATTGGTTTGCCTGTATGGCTCTTCTCAACCTCTGTCGTTCAGAGCACCACTATTCCTGAACAATCGAATAAGCAATTAGACGAGTCCAGAGTTACCCACCAACCTTCTACTTCCTCTAATTCTTCCTCTCCTCCTTCCTCTTCGCTTGATGGGGCTGGTAAAGCCAAAAGTCAAGTTTCTAAGGAGAAGAAGGAAAAGAAGAAGAAAGAGAAGAAGAAGAAGGAGCCAAAAGCAAATGGGGGCAAACGAGTGTCGTCTAACGAAAATCCACACACTGCACCGACCAGGCCTAAATCGCCATGTGTCATTTGCAAAGGAGACCACTTTCACAGAGATTTTCCTTGCATCCCTCGGATCTTAAGGGACTGGTCTCCTCGTTTGCACAACCCGGTGTCATCAACCTCTGATGATCATATTGAAAACACATCGTCAACTAGTGAAAGTGAAGCCCCAGGACAAAAAGGAAAATATAGATTTCCTTGTAAACTGTGCGAAGGCGATCATGTCGTCCACCGTTGTCCCTTCTTAGACGAAGCTAAAAGAGTTTTGGATGATCGTCCGGTTTCACCGTTATGACTTCCTCCTGGATATAAAAAACTCTTGCCGAGTCCGTCACTAGTTGAAAATCCGGCTAACCTACTCAGGTGGTCGGCCGAAGCATCTGTCATTGAAGATGAACCATCTGAATCCATACCAGACGAAAGTCAAAAGGTCGAGGCGGCAGTTGACCCGGTCTTGCCTTCAGAGGTTCCATCTTCAGATGATACAATCACTGAAGAGAACAAGGATGACACCGTCCAAATTCTTTTCATAAGCACAGACTCCAACGAACATGGGGGCAATTTACCCGTTCCTTTACCGCAGGAAGGAAGTTCGTCAGAGTCGTACCCGGCCGTCTATTCGGTCCCACCTCCAAGCAACCTAGTTGTCTCCTTCGACTCGAATCAACTAGGCAGACCCCGTTTACCAACTAGTGTACCATTTCGAATTATTGTTCAAATATATAGAAAGGTTATGGCTGGTACCATCATAGATGAGGGGGATTCTGTGAGTATCCTTTCCTCAACTGCTTGGAAAGCGCTTGGTTCGCCATCGCTTTTGCCTGAAATGAGAAATCTGACAGGCTTTGATAAAGGAACCAGTCGACCGTTAGGGATCCTTCCCGATGTGCCCATAACATTGAGAGGGAAAACCGTTCACATGAACGTAATGGTAGTTCAAGGGCCCTTGGATTACAATCTACTCCTTAAACGAGACTATATTTATTGCATGGGAGCAATTGTCTCCTCACTCTTTAGAGTAATGTGTTTTCCGCACGAAGGAAGAGTGGTCAAGCTCGTGGACCAGCTTTCATTTCCCGGATCATACAGAGCAAATAGTCATATACCATCCCTGAATGGTCTTTTCACGCAAGAAATGTCTCAATCTCCAGTCCGTCCTCCCGATGAGCGCGAGTGATTCGGAGGGATATGACTGAAACCCAGGGGGCATGCACCCTGGTCTGCTTCGGCAGGAAAACTTCGGGTATAGGGTAGGTTTCCACGGGAGAATATGACTAGTCTGTACCCCCATCCGTGATTGGAAGAGGGGTTATTCTAGAACAAGATTCTCTTGTCAAAGTTATGTGAGTTGGCGGGCATCGCTGCTCACCTTTGTTTATTTCGGTAGACATCGCCAGAGAAGTGTTTTGTTTACGCCGTGAATAGAGCAATCTTTGGGTAACCTGTAAGAGGTAGGCCTCTCTCGGTAAAACAAATGTTTTAACGGACTAAAGAAGGGGTAACCTTGAAACTCTGTTTTATACCTGGGGGCATGCAAACCTTTTGGAATGCAAGCGAAGAGCGACTATTTAAATTTTTAGGACCTCTAACCCTTTAAACTCGTAGGATTGGTCGTTTCCTAACTTGCATAAAGAAAGGATGTGGGGCAAATCTCTAAAAGTTTCCGTTTTTATATGAGACATTCTTATCACAAGACTGGATTAATCAAGCAGTGTTACCGCAAGGTTCAAGCTTGTTAAAAAATAAACCCGCATCAAGCAGTTTTAGCACATAGTTCAAGCTCATTAAAAAATAAACATAATACATGAGAAAATGTTTCCACCCGCGTTTAAGCTCATTAAAAAATGAACTATTCCCCGGTAAATAACCATCGTGAATGTAGTACTTCAGCCATTAAAGCCTTGGTCGTGTTTGCACCGTCACCTCCACTTTTTCATTGGCCGATCATTCACCTCCATTTGATTGTTTACCTATTTTGAGGAACAGCTGCGAAGAGTGATTTCACTAGCCATCCTTGTGACACTGCCGTGATTGGAAAATTCCAAACCTTACATGGAATCAGCTGCTACCCGTTTTATCACTCGTTCCTCAAAAGACGAGTCTCCTTTAAGCTCTTTTCAACTGACTCGTAAAATATGAAAATATTGCCGAGCCATTGGCCTCTCCAACTCGTTAAAGGGATAGAAAGTGCTAGCCCTCCTCTAGATTTTAATCTTTTTGGACTTGAGGGATTATTACACAAAAAGATCGAGCGCTTGTTTTGTTCGGCTCGTTAAAACTATAGAAAATTCATCCCTTCTGTATTGTTTTATACTTTTTCGGACTTAAGGGATTAGATGACGAAAAAGGAATTTTGGAGTTACCTTTACGTTCCTTTTCAGACTCTCTAAAATTGAAAAGGACCGAGTTATCTTTGTCGTTAAACTCGTTAAAAAGATTAATAGCGACAAACTTGTCTTTAGACGAGAACGAGTTTCACTATCGCTAGGCTCGTTAAAACATAGCGATGGGTTTGCCCAAAGGGCAAATTATAGAACAAGCATATGTTATCCTCCTCAAGCTTGACAAAAATAAAGAGGTACTGGTCAGCAATGACTGGGGAAAAATTGGGAAGAAAACTCAAAGAAACTTTGTTGGTAGTAAGTCGCTCTTGAACATGACACTTCCACTCCGTGTCTGAGTCGGGTTGGGTTGTTTCATTCATCGGTCACATCACCATGGTCACGCCATACCATCCACATTTGGGGTTAATGCTACCAATCCATCACATCAGTGTCACCGATATGTTCAAGAGAAGTCATCCAGAGAAGTCACCTGTGTCTCACCCACTACCATACATTATACTCCATTCTTTCATGACCGCCACCCTGAACCTTATATCACCAGATCGTTTTCACCTCCATCAAAATCATTTGCTCTGTTCTGTGTCATTGATGTGGGATTCATTAAGGCCCTCCTGTGACGTATCACTTCTTGTCGACGTCAGCTCATTATCCAAGAAGTTGATCTAGTAACACCCCATTCAGTACTTTGAAGCTTGCATGCCTCAATGGCAAGTTTCTCACTTTCGGCGACAGGTTTACATCAATGGCCTTCGACCGAAAGATTTTGTGTGGTGTTCGACGCCAAATCCTTTATTCACACCACGTGAATTGTACTGCAGTACCTTGAGGGTCATTATCATTATCGGTGATTCCTCTCGCGCTTGTTAACAGTTTACATCATTGACTGGTAATCAAGCGATGTCTTTCCATGTTCGACTTCAGAACATTTCTCACATGGATCGACTTGTACTTCGAGTGAAGATCGGACGAGATTGAAGACCCCGGATCTAGTTTCATCCATCCGGGCTGCGATATATATTCAGGGAAATAAAGACATTAAATGTACAACATTGCAGCACAGATAATCATCCTACCAAAAGGATGATGGCTCTATCAGAATCATCAGTCTACACTCAGACGGTTGTCTGTCCTATGTACATGAAAATGAATTTATAAAGCTGAGCATGGGAATGCCCGTCTCAGCTAGATCATGAAAATATTATAAAGATAATGTATTGTATTGTATCTTATTACAAGTCTAATCCCAACATTGAAAGAACTTCGGATCCTCATAATAAAGCATTTCACCCGACACCAAAAGGTTAACGGCCTCATACTTTAGGGGGCAACTGTTATAGACATTTTTGTGCCCTACAAATCCAAGCATGAAATGTCCATAAACCAAGGGCTCCTAAGTCCCTAAAATTGTTGTTCTAACCCCTAAAGGAACAAGGTCAACAGATTACAGCTTCTCCCAGAAGTTCTCCATGAAAAACTACTCAAAATTGGTCAAAACAGGATCATTGCAGCTGCTCCACTGGCTGGGTGCGTTGCATCTCACCCAAATGCACTGTGAGGGTGCATTGCATTTCAAAACTCCCTTCTGTGGGGTGCGATGGGTGAGAAATGACAAATGGCAGTGTCATTCCGCGAGGTGGAGAGGCAATGGAAGCTTCCAGAATCTTCTCCTATGACACTTGCCTCACTGAATTCAACCAAGGATGAGTAAGAGGCCCTCAGTCTCCAAGTGGAAGCAAGAACTGACAGAGAGAAGACACTAATCAAATCACAAGATGACTCATCCTCCTTACAGATATCTATATATGGATCCCTCATCCCAGAGATCCAGAGGCTGTAATTTTTCATGTTGTAAGGAATTGCTATTGGTTTCTAGAGACAAACATCAGATTGTTGGGTGATCTATGCTTTGTTTGAGGTGAAGAGGGGCTTCTTTGCTGGGAGGTTGATGCTGGGTCGGAACCACTGGTTGTAACTCCTCCTGGATCTTTTCTTGTTTATCAATAAAAGCTATTTGAGTTCTCCTCCATGCTTTTGTATCATTGATGCTTGTTACATTTGTATGGTCAATTTAAATCTGATCCTAAGTTGTTTATGAATATAGATCCATGTCTTTGTATAGTGCTATGCTTCTGTGATCTTACAGGTACTTTGTGAAGTTGGGCGTGCTAGTGAGCAGGTAACTAGAGACTATCAAAGAAGAGAGGGATCGAATCAAAGGATTAGCGCAAGACACAGGTTGGTTCTTTCTATTGCTCTCTATCTATAATTCATAAAGGAAATACAAAAGTAGCTTTTCTCTGTTTGTTTCTAAGGTAGCTGTCACACCTTATTGGGACAGAGCAGTTCTAAATAGACACTTTTCCCTATAACACCAGGGTACGGTTGATACTGATAGACTGGCTGCTGCACAGCAGGACCGAATTGGTACTGTCCCTGGTACGGTTGATAAGTAAATTGTGGTTGATTTGTGACAACCGTACTTGAACCAGGTTGTCCTACAGGAATCTGAACCGAAGTTTGAATCGTAGATCCAGACGGTGGTAAAGATGTCTGAGGAGTAGATACAGGAACAGCAGAAACCGGAGCTGTCGATACTCCAGAAGTAGGTGGGGTAGATTGAACAGATGTTTCGGCAGTTGTAGCAGTTGTTTGAGGTGAAGTACGAGGCATACTAGGCCCAGGCTGACAAACTACCGAAGATACAGAAGTTTGAATGTTAGACTGGACTGGTTGCTGGGGTGTACCAGAAACTAAGGGTTGTCCAGTTTGGGATGACAACTATACATTTGGCTGCAACACCTGTTGAGTTTGCGCTGGATCCCACACTATATTCATTCCGGGGTACGGACCCATAACAGGTTGAGAATATTGAGGACCATAACTGGGTTGAGGGTAGGATTGATAATTTAAAGGTACTTTTCCCGTTCCTTGAACATACGTTTGACCGGAGGGTAGTTGGAAACCTTGGTTCGAGTACTGACTTTGAGGTTGATACCCTTGAGGCACGTACTAATACTGGGGTTCACCTTGAGGTATAAATTGATACTGGGGTTGACCTTGGGGTACATATTGAGTCTGGGGTTGACCTTGAGGAACATACTGTCCCGTAGGAATGTACTGTCCTTGAGGTTGCCCGCCAGGCGATAATTGAGGCTGCCCCCCAGGCGGTAACTGGCCACCTTGAGGTTGAGGATTGGGAATACAACCTGACATCATGAGAATGTCTTCTACGCTCAACGTCTTAGTACCATTGCTTCCAGTTAATAACCCTTGCTCAATGGGCTGAGGAGATGCTCCCGAAAAAGTACCAGAAAGTGACTGATACCCAAAGGGAACAAAAGGACCGCCGTACAAAAAGGATTTGGGCGATTGAGTAAACATAGACGACTGTCTTGACATATTTAATGGAGGATAATAACCTCTAGGTGTTGGGTGATAAGGAACGCGAGGTGGTGAAAAACTTAACCCTGGGTTTTCTAAGAAATTAGTCAAAGAAAGATACCAAGTACTGCTCCTAGGTGGACTGTAAAAAATTGATTCACGCTCCCTTAGCTCAATAACAGGTTGATTTTCAGGGATAGGGATGCCTACTTCTTCTTCCGGAGTAGCAAGTTCTTCAATAGCTATAAGTCCAGAAGGAAGATCTTGGGTGATTACTCTTTCTAACCTAGGTGAACCAGGACCACTAGAAGCTGGAGAAGCAAACCCCGATGTCGGAGTAGCAACAAATTCACTTTCAGGTTTGGATATTTCAGGTTCCTCACCTATATCACTAGTAGATGAAAAGCTACCAGTAACTTTGGAAACAGACACTGAATGTGGATTATAATCTGCTAATAACGCTTGAAAATCAGGATGTACTATCAAAGAAGACTCTCCTTCTTCAGGTGACCCAACTCTACTATCTCTAGGAGTTACGAAGACTTTCAAGCCTTCAAGCTGGCTCGGTGAAAACTCAGGAGGTTGGCCCCGAAGTCTACGGGACTTCCTCGGTAATTCAGCCACGGTTAAAAACTTTATCTACTTCACACGCAAACAAAGTAAAATCTCAATGAAAACCTCCTAAAGCCTCTAAAGAACCAAACAAATTTGAATCACACGCCTAAAGAATCTAGGAGATCAAACACACACAAGCAGTAACTTTCCGTACTGAAAACACTAGTTGGTGATGAAATCCAACGTCGCAGAGTTCAATACAGAAATGGTGGTTGGAACAGTTACCCCGGCAACCTGCTTAATGAATAGACTGGCACAAGTTCCTCCACTTAACCGTCTCGAGTGAAGAGAACCCCCCAGAAAATCCAAGTGAGTTTAGCCGACGTCTGCTCCAGGTACAGTGGGATCTTCCCACCACTGTCACCTCAGGAAGAATCGTAAAGAATATGGCCACTAAGGTTACCAACTGAAACAAATATACCTGGGGGAACAGTCTACGATCCGATACGCATGCAAGGGTAGAGTAGCAAGCTCAATCCCCTTGAAGGCTCCTTGACATAATCCAAGGTTTACCAACAAGTGACCCCAGGCTCCTCGACAATGGTTAATCCGAGGTTTACCGTTTTTAATACAGGAATATCTGGCGTCGTTCCCAAAGAGGAAGGATTGATTCCCACACTGGTTCGGACACGATCTCGTGCTTCTCCTTTAAGAGGAGCTTTCCCAGAGCATAAATGCAACAATTGGATTTCTTCCCTACCACAAGATACAGCTACTTGTTTGTTTTTACTGCCTTGGAGAGTTAATTACTCTCCTACCCCAAGACACTAGCCTAAGCTAAATTGGTGTATCAGAGCCCTAGAAATAAAAATGTTGCTAGATGAATTTTACTTTAACCATTATTTTTTATTGGTTTTTGTTTAAGTCAAAAGGTGCGGAGATGAAACTCGTGGTATGAAGACTCGACTCAAAATCACTAAAAAAGCACCTAAGATTATTTAAACAATCTTTTCTCTTCGATGAACTTCTAAACTAAGAGAGAGTTTGAGAATGCAAATACTTTGTAAACACAAATCTTTCTTAATCAAACAAATTAAAAGAAAAGCTTTTGTCCTTTCCAATGCACTCAAAACGAGACAACTAGTTATTTCACAAAAATTTCCCTTTTTCGTTTCAAAGCACTCAACCACTACAAAAAACAAACTTTTTTCCAAAAGAGATTTTTTATTTTTTATAAAACACTCAAAACTATGCAAAGAACTAACTTTGAGATCTATATACTATAAAACCCTATTTGAAGTCAAAGCCTACAAGATGTCGTTTTTAAGGATGTTTTACTTAGTTAGATGTAAGCTAAGGACCAATTTATGCAGAATCACAAATCAGTCAAGAATTACCAATTTTGTTTTCTTTTTGAAAATGAAAATCCAAACTTTTAAACACAAGCTTTTCGAAGTTTTGTAAAGAGAAAACACAAAGTGGATTCCTCAACAATGGGAGATTTCATAAATGGTTAGACTCATAAGAAGGCTGGTAGACACCAAGGTGATCTGAGGTCCCTACAGCTTCTAAGCTCAGAGCTACTACAAGACCAAAACGAAAAACAAGCCCAACAAGCAAAACTCCTAGGAATTTCACCTAAAACCCTAACACTAATGAAATCAACCTAAGGAAAGCTTCTGACAAGTTATATGTAGGTCTGGGCAGTGGATAATAACTTCTAAACAAAAACTAAGCTGACTAACAGAGGAAATCTTAGGTTTTTTAAAATTTTGACAGGGTCCGCAGGCCCACAATTAACACAGGTGCGGTCCCGCTCTATGCTAAAAGCAAAGGTGTGGATAGGTACGCACTGTGTCAAAAGGCTAGGGTGCGGTCCTCTCCCAAAGCTATGAAAAACGAAAAATAACCCTGGATCTACAAACTCTACCCAATTTTACACACAACAAGCCAAAAACAGAAACAAAAACGCAGTTTCTTAGGTCAAAGTAAAAACAAGGAAAAAATCAAGTCCCCAGTGGAGTCACCATTTTGTCACACGGAATAAGTCGATCTTGCAGTTAAGATAGACCTTCCTAGAATCTAAAGAAGACCTAATGACAAGCAAACCAACCAGACACTATCTTTCTCTAAATATGCTTTTATAAACAAAGGCGAACAAGTGTTTTAGGGCCTACCTTAGGTCCAATGCAAGTTTGTGGATGCCCTCGCTTCTTCGATCCAAATGAGCTCCTTTGTCGCGAATCTGCAAACACAAACAAGCAAACAAATTAAATAGCACTTGAAAAGCCAATATCATAAAACATATTCAACATGAAAGTCAAGGAGTCCATGAAACAAATAACATGAGATACTTGTTGAGAAAAATGAGTTTGATTGTATTAATTCAAAAGAAGAAGAACTTTACAACCTGTGCCTTGACGTTGTACAAGCTCCTCCCAGGGTCCAGCAAGAAGTCTCCTCTACTTTGACAAGTTTCACTCACTTCCCAATGAAGCCAAAAAAGGTATGTGATCTCTCCTCTTAAGCTCAACTACGAATTCTTAATTTCACCAGCATTTACCCTAAAAAATCTTCAGCTTCTAACCTCTTTAGCAACCAGCCCAATGCCTGAATTTATAGTGCAATGGAGGGAAGTTACTAGGTCCTTCTTCAAAGGGATAAAGCCCTCCTTCAAAGGGATAGCTCCTCTCATCAAGGGATTAGCTCCTTCTCTTTTGGGATGCATGAACCACCTAAGAGCGGCAAATCCACGACAAAATTCCTTCTAGAATCATCTAGAATTAACCCAAACTGAGTTTTTTAGAATAAACTTGCACCTTTTTGAGTTTCACAGGGGTCTGCATCCACACCTATAGGGACAGAGCGGGCAGGTCCGCAGTTTTTGTAAACAGAAGGTGCGGGACCGCAGGTGACAATGAGAGAAAGTGTGGAACCAGAGTTTCATTGATTTTTAATGTCTTGCTCTTATTTTCAAAACTTGACTTGAAGAGCTGAGGTCTGAGACCTGCCTAGGAGGACAATACAAGTGATGATAGACCCATACTGACTGCAAATAATCATGGTGACGATATTTTTGTGTAACAGTAGGGCTTTCTACAACGAACTTTGATTTTCCTTTATGGAACGACATTTTTTACTACAAATTAGAAGCTAAGGAATCGAATTACCAGATTGCAATGATCGTTAGTGTAGGAGGACGATGGCGTGCTTGCGAAATTCGGGACTGAACTTGCACTAGTAAGAAATGAAATAGTGAAAATAATGTATGTGGGGTGATGTGTAGCTTTTTAAACGGGAGGGTGAATGGTTAAATGGGAAAATAACCATTTTTTTCATGTCTCATTAGGGAAATTAGAAGTTGGTCGGAAGCATTAAACATTAAACAGTCATATAACTATTGGTGAGGAAATTTAATGGTTTAAATGGTTATATGGTGGGGGTGGAAGGGAGAATGACAAGTGGCAGAATGCGAATGGAGTGGGAGCAAGAAAACTGTTTTCGGAGGGGGGGAGGGGTAGGCGGTAAGCTGTTTTGAAGAAGGGGGCCCCGAACTCATCGTGGAGCCGCCACTTATGGTTCAATGGTTTCCAAATTTTCAAACACCCCCCTTGTTAACTCCCAAAAGCGTGGGGGTCCCGAACTTATCCTCTGCCATTGATCCGGGTGAGGACAATCTTGTCCATACATTCATGAGATCACTTTATCGAAGAGGACAAAACATTAAATTGTCACTTTATTTACAAATTAAATAATAATCCTCCAATAGTTAAAAAGATTAAAATAAATAAAAAGGTTTAGTGTGACATTTAAACTGGCGCACTTTATTTGGGACATTCATTTTTAATTTTTCATATGTTTTTCTTTTGTCCCTTTTTATTATTATCATTTTTTTATTTTTCTTTCAAAAAGATAAAAGGAACTAAAGTAAAAAATAATATACAACATCCCTCAGGATAAATAGCTAGACAAACATACCTTGATTACCTATAATATAGAACCCTAACAGTGGCTCCAATGAGGATGGAATCCTCCCTGTGAGGTGCCAAGAACACCATAGACTAGTATCCTTATCCATTGGGTGCTTTATTTGAACCTTGACCAACTGAGACTATATTTGACTGATCATAACCTTGACTAACTAAAAATTTATTAAAAACAACAACAACTCATAAGAAACTCGGGGCCTTCAGTATGATGGTATGCCGAGGGGGAGAGATATATGATACTAAATCATGAATAAGATGAAATGACATGATGGAATTGATCAGTGGCAAGCCATTGTAATGCATGGTTTCAAGTTCATACAATGAGCTAGGATGGATGTTACCATGGTAAAGAATATTCGAAAAGAAGGTTGCTACAAGGACCGTGATACTACAAGAGGGGAATGAAAGTGAGATTCACAAGAAAAAAATGTTTTGTTATTTTTGTTGTCTCTTTTCCTAAGTTCTCCCTAACCTATCAACTTAATGCTTAATATAAATTGATGAGACTTTTTGAAAGACACTTGTTGTCCATGCAAGAGAGAGTATATTCTGTGAATTTTCTTGAGAGAGCCCTTCCATGCTCTTCCATCCAAGGTGATTTCGTCTGCCTCCCATCAGCCCAGACCCCACATAGAGGAACACAACATTTTTCAGGGTACTACCTTCAGACAAGGGCACAAAGAGAACGATTGATACCGTTTCATATCTAGAATATAGACCAATGAGAATCTGTGGAACCTCACCCCACCACACGAGACCTCAACATCTAAACTGGCTCAGATTCGTCCCTAGGAGATGGACTAGGTCCTCCAGACCTCAGTAATGCACAAACTCCCCCAAAGAACGAGTTAGTGGACAGTCTGCACCTCCTACTGACCCTTCATCAGGCCAACAAACTTTGCGGATTTTTTTCAGTGCTCTTCAGTCAGTCTTGGATGTTAGGAGAGATGGGTCTGATCCTCTTCGTCAGGGCATTTCATACATTGTATCTTTTATGTTCCTGCATTGTACCTTTTATATTCATGCATTGTATTTTTTATAGGAGACCGTTGGTTCTCCCGCATTTTATGGACATCATTGTACTCAACAGTCCCTGTGACCTACTTTGTGATCATTAGTTGGACATAAATATAATTAGCTTATCTTATCTACCAATCAAATGCATAAATATACTATTAGCACTGCACAATAAAATGAAAATGAAGATTTCTCTAAAAAAAACATATTTTAAACCAAAGCACATTGAAATGACTCTATGAAACGGTACAGAATGAATATAAAATAATGAGCAAGCAGAAAAGATGGAGTATGAGATTTTAAAATCATATGAGACTGGAGAATGAATGACGAACCTCTAACAATTTGGATTGAATGTTGAATAAGTCCAATATGTTGGTTGCAAGTCTATGTAGAGGCCTCTTGTTACAACCTAACAGAGGATGTTGGGCCCAAAAAACTTAAGCTACAGATTTTTGGGCTCAAAAAACTTAAGCTACAGATTTTTTTGGTTGAAAGTTGGCACTATAAATTTTGGTAAAGATTATACATATTTTTTCTGGGTTAAAATTTGACAATATAAATTTCAGTAAAAATCATGAAGTTTAATTGTTTAAAATGTATTTTTGAATGCATAAATAGATTCAGTACTCAGAAAAATCCCAAAGCAACGTAGATTACACAATTGAAACTTACCATCCCAAAAATTCCCTGGCAGCTTTCAGATAAAATTGACCAGAAAAAGACAAAAAGATGTAGTAATTAAACTACACTAAAAAAATCCCACAATAAGAAATAGGTGGATGGGCATCTAGCAAGGATCGAATGTGCCCAAGAAAGACAGTATGCAGAACCAACCTTGTGGCAGCCAGTAATAACGGACATACATTCATACATATAGGTACCGGTCCACGAGAACATATTGTATCCTGTACAACTGTTATATGTGATTCCGTTATCTTGAGCAGAGAAGGAAAGTAACAGAATCTTATTGAGCAGAGAACGAAAGACAACAGCAGGAACAAAAGAGAGAAGACCAAGAACTAATGAAACTGAATGTGTATCTGATTATTCGATGATGATTTCATTACATGGTATTCAATATAACCTATGAACAGCTACCGTTACATATAACTAAACTAACCGTAACTAAAAAACTAAATCGGTTACAAAACTGTTTGACCAAGTTCGTTGTCAAACCAACAAACTCCACCTTGACAACAACTTTCCCATTCATCATCTTTCCTGCAAGCCAAGAGAAGCTAAACACCACCGCAACTTCTCTACTGTAACTGGCTTTGTGAATATGTCTGCACAATTTTCTCGTGTGTGGACCTTTTTAAGAGCTACTTTTCCACCATCGATCACATGTCTCAGAAAATGATATCTCACATCAATGTGCTTGGTTCTGCTGTGATAGGCAGGATTTGTGGCCAAGTGAATAGCACTTTGACTGTCACAAAGTACACTCACTTTCTCCTGCGTCCTTCCGATTTCATCGAGCAAACCCTTTAACCAGATTGCTTCTTTACTGGCATCTGAAGCAGCTATATATTCAGCTTCGGTAGTGGACAATGCAACCGTGTCTTGAAGCTTTGACATCCAACTAATTGCTCCACCTGCAAGAGTAAAGACGTAACCTGTAGTAGATCTTCTTTTGTCCAAATCACCTGCATAGTCAGCATCTACATATCCGCAGACTGATCCTTCACTACCATCAAAGACGATGCAATGATCTCTTGTGCCTCTTAGATATCGAAGCACCCATTTCACTGCTTGCCAATGTTCTTTACCTGGATTTGCCATGAATCTGCTGACAACTCCAACTGCATGTGAAATGTCAGGTCTTGTAGATACCATCGCATACATTAAATTGCCTACTGCATTTGCATATGGTACATGAGACATATACTGCTTTTCTTCATCATCTCTAGGACTCAAAACCGAAGAAAGCTTAAAATGGGAAGCTAACGGAACATTAACAGGTTTCACATTATTCATAGAGAACTTTTCAAGTACCTTCTCCACATACTTCTGCTGTGATAACCAAAGCTTACCATTTTTCCTGTCTCTGTGTATCTCCATGCCCAAGATATGTTTTTCTGCTCCAAGATCCTTCATATCAAACGCCCTAGAGAGTTGAGCGTTTAACCTGTTGATCTCTTCCATGCTTTTGCTTGCAATAAGCATATCGTCAACATACAAAGCTAAGATAATGAATATGCCATTGAAACTTTTGAAGTACACACAATGATCATACTCACTTCTTATAAAGTTCTGGCTCACCATGAAGGAATCAAACTTCTTGTACCATTGTCTGGGAGACTGCCTCAGACCATACAATGATTTCCTGAGCTTGCAAACTAATCTTCTGCTGCGACCTCATACAAAACCTTCTGGTTGTTCCATATATATCTCTTCATTCAAATCACCATGTAGAAAAGCTGTTTTAACATCTAACTTCAACCTGAGAATACCCTTTTGCTACCAGTCTCGCCTTATACCTCTCGATACTTCCATCAACTTTTCGTTTCAGCTTGAAGACCCATTTACACCCAACAACACTTCTCCCTTCAGGAAGCTCTACAAGATCCCAGGTATTGTTCTTGGCTAGGGAGTCCATTTCTTCTTCCATAGCCTTTTTCCATTTCTCGCTATCTGTATCATCTATCGCTTCCTGATAACAAGACGGTTCCCCATCTTCAGTAACCAAAGCAAAAGATGAAGCAGCAGAATCTTCATACCTTTTGGGAGTTTTCTTCGCCCTTGTAGACCTTCTCAGAGCTACTGGTTGCTGAACTGGTTCAGAAACTTGCTCTGGTTCAGAAGCTTCAACGGCTTCCTTTGTGTCTTCAACACCTTTGTCTCCAGAAGTCTCTCCTTCCTTTCGACTGTCACCGAAAGATCTAGCCTCCAACTGAACTCGTTGACTCGGCGATACCTGTTCCTGTTCAATTCTTTCAACATTTGATTTTAACAAAGATGATTCATCAAATGTTACATCTCTACTAATAACTATCTTCCGCAATGTAGGATCCCACAACCTATATCCTTTCACTGCATAGTCATACCCAACAAAGACATAACATTTCGACTTTGGATCTAACTTTGAACGCTGATTTTTCGGAATCAGAGAATAAGCATCACAGCCAAATATCCTCAAATGAGAATAGTCACAAGACTGACCTGTCCAGACTTCTTCAGGAATTTTACAATCAATTGCTACTGAGGGTGATCTGTTAACTAAATAACAAGCAGTAGATACTGCTTCCGCCCACAACTCCTTTTGCAAGTTAGCATTGCTGATCATGCTTCTGGCTCTTTCCATAAGAGTCCGATTCATACGCTCAGCAACACCATTTTGCTGAGGAGTATAAACAGCAGTTTTGTGTCTAACAATGCCCTCATCCTTACAGTATTGTTCAAATTCAACAGAAGTGAACTCACCACCATTGTCAGTTCTTAGACATTTAATAGATTTGCCTGTTCTTTTCTCTACCATTACTTTAAATTGTTTAAACACATTGAATACATCAGCTTTCCTTTTTAGCAGATAGACCCAAACTTTACGAGAATAATCATCAATGAACGTTACAAAATACAAAGCACCTCCATATGACATAACAGGGGAAGGCCCCCACACATCAGAATGAATGTAGTCTAAAACATCTTTACTATTATGATTGCCAACTTTAAATCTCTGTTTACACTGTTTCCCATACACACAATGTTTACAGAAATCTAAATTCAAGGATTTCAGACCGGGAAGAGATTTACGTTTCATCAGTATATGAAGACCTTTCTCGCTCATATGACCCAAACGCTGATGCCACAGACGAGTACCTGCTTCTTCCTTTTCCGACGCAACCGCTGCTTCACCGACCTGAGTACTTCCTTTTAACCTGTAAAGATTCCCGACCTTCTCTGCCTTCATAACCACAAGGGCACCTTTGAAGACTTTCAAAACGCCATTCTGACCTGTAAACTTATACCCATCTGAATCCAACACTCCCAAAGAGATTAAATTTTTCTTCAAATCAGGCACATGTCTAACACTAGTTAATGTCCTAACTGTGTTATCATACATCTTAATCCTGATATCTCCCATCCCAACAGTCTGACATGACATATTGTTACCCATAAATACAGAACTACCGTTTACATTTTCATACGAAGTAAACCAGTTTCTATGTGGGCACATATGATGCGAAGCACCAGAGTCTAACAGCCAGCTATCAAAACTATGAGAGACATTACATTCAGGTGAAGTTTCATCTATCGTACACAAATCTTCAGCAGATAAAACTTCGTCTACAATACCACTTGTTGGGTCTCAGGACACCACATATCTCCACAATGGTATGATATTGTCCACTTTGGGCCTAAGCCCTCATGGATTTGCTTTTGGGCTTTACCCCAAAAGGCCTCATACCAATGGAGATATTTGTCCATCCTTATATACCCATGATCCTTCCCACTTCAATCACTTCTAATCAATGTGGGACATTGTTCGTATACCCAACACGTTATGCATTTGAGTGATATTTCATGTGAATAGATCTGACACAGTGACAAGTATGCTTTTCTTTGATGGTTGTACTGGGTAATTAGCACGATTGTGATGGTCGTGTAAGTATCTCAAGTTACTGAAAGGCTCGTTGTTTGAGAAAGCCAATCAATACAAACTACCAACGGAAATGGTACCACTTTATATGACAACAAAGAATGGTGAAACAATACGGAATCAGTAAAAGACTTGAATCTGTTTGAGAAAGCCAACCAATATAAACTTCCAATGGAGATGGTAACATTGGTACCAGTGTAGATGACCATAAATAATGGTGAAACAATACATAATCATTGAAAGACTATTGTTTGAGAAAGCCAATCAATACAATCTACCAACCAATACAAGCTACCAATGGAGATGGTACCGCTGTGGATGACAAAAGAGAATGATGAGACAATAAGGAATCATTGTTGTACTACATACTAGTAGGAAAGAGCACTGAGGATGATGGTATTCCAAGGGGGAGAGATATATGATACTAAATCAGGAATAAGATGAAATGACATGATGGAATTGATCAGTGTCAAGCCATTGTAATGCATGGTTTCAAGTTCATACAATGAGCTAGGATGGATGTTACCATGGTAAAGAATATTCAAAAAGAAGGTTGCTACAAGGATCGTGATACTACAAGAGGGGTTCACGAGAAAACGATTTCTTTTTATTTTTGCTGTCTCTTTTCCTAAGTTCTCTCTAACCTATCAACTTAGTGCTTGATCTAAATTGATCTCCCTAACCTATCAAATTAGTGCTTGATCTAAATTGACGAGACTTTTTGAAAGGCAGTTACTGTCCCTGCAAGAGAGTATATTTTGTGCATTTTCTTGAGAGAGCCCTTCCATTATCTTCCTGCTCTTCCATCCAAAGTGATTTCGTCTATGTGGTTATTTTGGGCTTTGGTTATTGGAATCTATGTATGAAGTTACCATTGCCATCATTATAAAACATACCATAGAATTACATGATGAAAGGTTAGTGTGAGCCTATGGTGAAGTGGGAAATTGTTGATCTTATGAAAGGATAACCGGGATGGTTATCAGGGTGAACCATGGTTGGCTGGTTTTTAACATGGACTAGAGCAAGTTGTAAATCTAACACCGTATTCTTGTGCCATGTATTAAGCCAAGGGTATTCCACTCTAAGAATTGCTATAGAACAAATAGAAGACCAAAATTTTCTTGCCTGCAGTAGAAAACTGGAGGGAAAGGGAAATTGTCCAGGCACTACATTACACAGAAGGGGATTCCTTTCCTAGTGTTGCGTTGAGATGTAGAGAAGAAAATATAAACATTTGTGGGACAATGTGATTGTTGGAGTAGTTACCTTGTTGAGTTTGATATTATCTAGCTAGCTGATATAAGTTTTGAGGGCATTGTGGGTTGGGCTAAGAAAGCCCGATTAAAAACCCATAGGAGTTCCTTCACCGTAGGGTATCATGGCTTTACGAGGAAAAATTGACTGCTGAATCATACAATTTGGCAGTGAATAGCTACTCAATGAGGACATTGACTTGAACAGAGTTAAACATTTGTGATTATATTTGTGTTATGTTTTTATTATATTATTATATTCAATTATATGAATGCAGTCCATAACATATGAATTTTGTAACTGGATTAATTAATTGTATAAAGTACTCGAATATTCACATTTAAATCTTTTCCAACTACAAGCAATATGAATTATACAATTGTATCTGCATGCAAGCTCTGTTATCATTGTTGTTAAAAGATGAACTGGAATCATCGTCAGAAATATGATAGGTTGAATAAAGGAGATTTTATTAAGGGAAGACTGTGTGGGTGCATTACAAACACTACCATACCTTGTACCTTGGAAGTGTGAAACCAGCAAATTGTATAGTAAAATAGAGTAGAGGAATAAAATCACTTTTAGCCACACAATGAGTATACAAAGCCGAGATCATATGCGAGAGAATTGTGATGTAATTATGATCTATTTAATGAGAACGAGTAAACATTTTTTTTGTGTGACTCTGTTTTCGAACGGGTGTCCTTTGTTGCATCCATAGGGAAGCTTAAATCCCTCGAATAGTCTAATGGGTTTTTAGTAAAGCACGTGACAGCACTAAAGAAAGTAGGAAAAAAGGGATTAATGGGTTTTTAGTAAAGTACGTGATAGCACTAAAGAAAGTGGGAATGGGGACTTGGGATTGCATCCCAAATAATGATGTGGAAGAGGATGAGACAGTGAGCGAAGAAAATGGTTTAGTCATAATGATGTGCAAGAGGATAAGACAGTGAGCGAAGAAAATAGTTTAGTCAAAATGGATGTTGTGGAAGAGTGGTGCACATAAGCTTACCACGCTCTTTATCTGTTTTTTCTTCCCATCATTATGGTGAGTGTTTCATTTTGTTTACAACTTCTGATATATTGATTATGTTTAAGCATTTTTGTTTAGAATAGTAAAGTGGTGTACTAGGTACATCCTTGATTTTTCCAATGTGGTTTGCGGTAGATGTTAAATGTTACTTTCGTTGATGAACTGGAAATATAGTAGTTAATTAAAGTACTTATTAAAGAGATATGATACTCATGTACATGGGTTATAATTATATAATAGGAAAAAATTAGTATTATCGTAATTTTTTATTTATCATTTTTATAGTCATTTATACTAGCTTAACCATATAAATTAAATGACTGGAAAATACTGATATCATATATCTCATATTGCCCAAAAAAATCATAAAAATTAACTAAAACATAACTTTATTTTAAATTATTTTAAGCATAATTGCATTAAAAAAACATATAACAAGAAAAACATAGTAAAGCAATACTAACTAATAAGAGTTTAGTGCCACAAATAAAAATTAAATATGACATTTTTTATTGTATTGAAAAATAAAAATAGCACAACTACCTTTTAGATAAATTTCAACTTTCCGTTTAAATTAAATCCCTACCATCCATCTAAAAATTATTAATAATTACATTAAAATTCTCAAAACCCTATTACTATTCCAAGATAAACAATAGAGAAAATTGAAAATTCCCAGGGAGAAAATTGAAAATTGCAGTCTCCAACTGCTAACCATCTTGCGAGCCTTAAAAAAATGACTTATTATTTATCCCCTTAACCAGAGATCTAGGTTTTGGTCTTCATTCCTTTCCATCAGCAGCACGAAGAGAACCTAGTTGAACAGGGGCTTGAGTGCCAACCACCTTGGAAGACCCATAGATGGAGAGATCAATTCCCTGAGCCTTTTCCTTCTCAATTTGTTCCTTGATCCAGAAATATGTAATTTTCAAGCCATCCTGCCAAAAACAAAAGGAAACAAATGTGACTCTGCATCTTTCTTTCAATGCACAAGGGAAAATGCATTGCAAGGAGTTTAACAATCTGAAAATCTAATGGCTAGAACCTTACCTTCAACTTCATGGTTGGCGCCCAGCCTAGCTTTTCCTTAATCAATGTATTGTCAGAATTCCGACCACGTACACCCTCTGGCCCAGGAATGTGATGTATTGGCAACATTTTATTCTCAAAGCTTGACACCATTTCAGCCATCTCATTCATGCTGACCATTTCATCACTGACAATATTCACTGGCTCTCTGAAGTCTGATTTAGTCAACCTGGCATATCAAAATAAAGATTTCTGAGAAGAAACAAAGATGAATGTGAATAAACAGGTAGCGAGAATTAGATCCAAAACTGAATTTCAAAAGCCATTCCAAGTTTTGGTACCTTAAGACACCCTCCACACATTCGTCAATGAATGTAAAGGATCGTGTTTGCTCACCATCTCCCCACATTTCAAATCTAACAGTAGATGTGATTGTCTTCCTACAAAAGGCAGCAGGAGCCTTCTCACGGCCACCTGCAGTGGCAAATGAGTTTATCAACAAAGGGAACATAAATATGAGCATCCTACAATCATTACAATTTTCATAACTTACCCTTCCATGTGCCAAAAGGACCATAAATGTTGTGGAAACGTCCTATCCGGCATTCTATACCAAAGTCCTTGGTGTAGTGTGTGCACAATTCTTCTGTGGCAAGCTTTTCCAAGCCATAGGCATCTTGAGGCTACAGAGCAATCAAATCATTAGTCTCTAAACAGTTTAAGTGAAAATGAGCTTTAACAGCTTAATCCAGCATAAGACGATTCTTGTATCTGGGGAAGCAGGCTGGATCTAACAATTGTAGTACAGGAATCACAAGCTAGTAACTAACAAATCAGTTCCTATGATAAACCAGGTCCTATGGAGTTACATCACTTCTCCAAGTTACAGAGGCCCCGATATATCTAGAGTGTACCACTGGCAAATCAGAGTGTCCTACTTCAGAGGTGTACTCTTACAGTAACCTTCTGAATTTTCAATTAGCTAAACATTCAAAAGTAACCTTGAAATCAGTCAGGACTACCGTAAACGCTTTTCATCAAACATCCAGCCTCTTCCTAAACAAATTTCAGTACTCAGCTCTTACATTTCCGGCCTCTTCCTAAACAAATTTCTGTACACAGCTACTACATTTCCAGCCTCTTCTTAAACAAATTTCAGTATCAGCTCTTACATTGCCTTTTGACCCAAAATGCTATGCGAAATAGCACCGAATAGCATTACCAGAGTATTAAAGCAATATATGGCTACATACCTCAGCTGGCCAAGCATCAGACTCCTTCAAGCTCACATTGGTCTCCAATTGTTTGAATTCGGGATAAATGCATGCACTAGAAGCATAGAAAAACCTGCAGAGAAACAAATAGATTATAACAAAATATGCCATGTCGAGCGACGGAACAAACTGTGACCATGAGAGTAAAATGGTTATGTTTTTAGAAGAAATAATTTGATGTTCGGTCGGACTAAAATATATTATCTGCACTACCGATTGCATTGTAATTTCAAGTTTCAATAATAAGATTCTGTGGAGAGCATTAAAAGGAATTAAATTATTTGAAGTGTACATAGTCTTGTATTCTAGAATAGTGCTTTTGCACTTCTAAGAAGTTATCATACTTGACTTAGTGCTTGATAGAGAGAAGTTTAAAATGGATCTAAATTGACATAATCATAAGCAATAACAAAAACAGACATCAACCAGAAATGAAATGGAAAGCCAATGTGCAGAAACAAACCAAGGTCTCACCTTTTAACACCATTGATTCGCGCAGCTTCAAGCATGTTGAAACTGATCATGGTGTTGTTGTACATGATAACGGAGTGATTAGACTGTATGAATCCCATACCACCCATGTCTGCGGCCAAGTTGAAAACATGGTCGACTCCTTTCGTAACAGCCAAGCAATTGTCCATAACTCTCAGATCGACGAGATGGAATTCATTGCAGAACATATCCTCAGTCATGTGCTCGTTCTTCTTCCAATCAGAGGCAATAATGTAATGCCCTTCAGATTTCAATCTCCGGGCAATATGGGAGGCAATGAACCCACCAGCTCCAGTGATGGAAATTTTCAATTTTTCACTTGGCCAGTATAGCTCTCTATCCAGATTCTCATAGGTGTATTCTCCATAGGTCATTCCATCAGCTCCAATGCTTCCCATGGTGCTCAGTGAAAGGAGGATATGCAAGAAGTCTGCAATAACACATCCAGAGTAAGATATCACTCCATGTTGAAATAAATGGCAGCCAAGAAGAAAACCATATTAGGAATGTCCAAGAAAGCACTTGGATTCATAACCCGCAATGCAAAAGTAGATCAGAACTACTGAAATTCAATGGAATTCTTGGTCTAAAATGGAGAAGAAGCACTCGTGACCATGACCCAATGGGCTCTGGACAAAAGAAAATTGCAAATACTCAAATCCATCGGCCGATGAGGTTAAACCGATAGAATTCAGAGAAACACGTTCCAAAGAGGGAAAATATGATTAAATCCTTGTAGAACTCATAAAATCCAGAGACAAAAACACAAGTTCATGGTTCCATGGGCAGGCAACAGCCTAAACCTCGTAGAATTTTGAGAAATCCATCAGTAAACTTAAGAAAGAAGCAATTTAGTTCAAATATGGATAAAATTCACAGAAAGCGGACTTTCAAAATTATATATAATCTATGTTGCACCGGACCCGTCCCCTTCCCCAATAGTCATGTACTTTGTGTCTCCGCATTCTAGGGATTTGTGGACTCTTAGGAAACGTCTCCAAACGGTTGGGGATTCTACTAGGGACTTGGGGACTTGTTAGTCGTTTCCAAGATATTTCGAACAGATTTCAGGAATGTTCTGGACAGATTTCAGAGATGTTTTTGGCAGATTTCAGAGATGTTTTTGGGAAAGTTTTAGGGATAATCCAAGCACAGAGCTTCAGTTTTGACAATCATGGACATTGATGATTGGACAATAGGATCATTTTTCCCATTCATTTTCTTTTGGAATGCATTGAATCTAACTTTTTTTGTAGGAGTTGCAGCTCAAGACATGGGTTTTGTATCATGGGTTTCATTTTGGATTTCTAGTGATTTAGATATTGGATTTTCAATGGTAAAATTACAAAAAACACCCTCCATGTCAAGAAAACAGAAAATACAACCTTTTAAAAGGATGATCCTTGTGGTTATTTTTATTATTCTTCTTAGGATCATCTCAGCTTTTACATATTGTATGTGGGTTTCGAGGACTCATTCAAGTTCAGTGCTTTCATCATCCCAAATCGGAAAGCTGAAATAGAACTTCACCAATAATCCCAACAAAAACATGAAATAATTTCAAAAACCAATTACGCTTATAAGAACTCCATGAGTTACTCTTAAAAGCCTGTTATTAAATGGCACAATACACTGCTGAAGGTTTAATGATTGCCTACTAAAAACTTCAATACTCAAAGAGTTAATTGATTATTAAAAACATCAATATCAGACTAAGAAAAGCAGCAAAAGACTGAATTTGAAAAAAACACACAAAGGAAAAGGGAGTTTGAAAAAAACAGACCTCGATGCAAAACGCTCTCTTAAGCTTCTTACAATGGAAGATGAATTCTAAGTTAATGCCCACCTGAAATCTATGAAGAACTCGGACCAATACACCCATCAATATATAGGGAATTTGAATGCTGATCTGTGGTGAAATATTTGAGCACCCCCGATTCTTTCGGTGTTTTTTTATGTCTAAAGAAGGACACTACGTAGTACGGAGCACGTTTTTACCATTAAAAGAATTAAAACTAATAGAACTTGTCAAAATTTTACCATTAAAAGAGTTAAAACTAATAGAACTTGTCAAAATTTTACCATTCAAAGAATTAAAACTAATAGAACTTGTCAAAATTTTACCATTCAAAGAATTAAAACTAATAAAACTGGTCAAAATTAAAACTGGTTATAAATAGAACAGAAGTTGTCAAAAGTTAGGGCAAGAAAGCTATGACAAAACAACAGCCTCTCTCGACACGGGACAGTTATGTTAGTGTTTTAAAGTGAAGTGAAGTAAAGGAAAGGATGGAAATTATATATGATTATAATTATATTGAATTAATAATTAGAATATATAATTAATTTTTAATAAAAATGATATATAATTAGTATTTTAATTTTGCATTTAATAAGTATTAAGTATTAATTTTTTAAGTAAATATTTTTTCCAGTGTCAAATTTAAAAAGAGATTTTTATTTTAAGAAATTAAATTTTTGTTTACACTTGATAAATATAAAATTAAAATGGATCTATTATATATATTAAAAGAAATTGTTTAACTAATAAACAAAATGATAATTTTTTTAGATCTTAATCATACATATAATGATATTTATATTGGGCATTTTCTTATGACATGTTTTATAATTTTTTCATTTAATTTTAATGTAATATGCATAATTATTATATATTGTAAATTTTGAACTTTTATATATTTATTAATTAAATTTATATATAATTCACATTCATATATTTAAAAATATTTTTATTTTTAATTATATATTTATATTTCAGTTGTATTTGTACCAGATTCAAAATTGCAAAGCACACTTGGAACATCATGAAAGATAAAGAAGACTGCTAAATTGCTCAATAGGGTAAGATTATATATCTTACAAAATATTCATAAGCAATTGAATATTATTTTAGAAACTTGGGATGCTATTTTTTATGTGAGGAATCTCTCACAATGAATTCCCCCTTTACATAGTATTTACAAATGATTTAGAACATAATCAACATATTTATGAAAATAATTTAAATATTCATTACACCTATCTCAAGTTTGAATGGATTCCAAAGAAATCTATGAGGACTACCCTTCAACCAAATGATAAAACAGGTTAAAGCAAGGTGGTTCACCAAAATACAAATGTTGCAAGACTAAATTGCTAAGTGTAAAAAAAATTAATGATAAAAGAAGCATTGCTTTCTTTAAATCAATTAAATTTGTTGAAGATATTGAGGAACCATGATTAATAAAAGACGATATGCTAATACCCGATGATTAATTAGGGATGGAAGTGAGCATAATTAGAGCTTCATGGGCCAATGAGTTTGATAATCTCATTGATTTTCCAAGGGAAGAGATTAAACAGTGGTTCATTACTTTTGTAAATGATAATGAAGATCATCAGATAAAAATTAAACTATCAGACTCAAAATTTAAAGAAATAGAGGAAGAAATATTTTCACTCAGAGTAAAACAAGATATTATAGTTCCACTCATGAGAAAAGGTATATGCAAGATTGGCTTAAAAGATATTTAATAGAAATTCTTAATCCATAATTGATGGGGCCAGCCCACGTGGTCCCGCCATTCCAAAGCTGATCTGTAACGCACTTACGATCTGGAAAGTAATGTAATTGATTTGGTAATAAATGTTGTTTGATTTTCAATCTCCTTGGGTTACGGCATGGGTACCTTGATGGTTTGCTGGGTGGACATCTGTCCCTCCTCGGGATCTTGGAAACCCGCCTCGGTTTGGGTTTTACTCCGTTCGCGCTCCTTGGGTGGTCATTGTTGCACTGGTCTTTAGCTCTGCGAGCTCCTGGTGATTCTTTGTAACTCCTGTGTTTTCTGTGATGAAATGTATGGACTCTACCTGCCCGGTCGACGGTGTGGTGTGCGTTTGGTTGCGGTCGTGGTCTCTGCTTTTCCAAGTCTTGGCCTGTATGCTATTGATTTTTTGGTGAAGCACTGGTAAGATTTGAACTATGGTTCCGTTTGCATGTATTTTCGTTGTCGTTGTAGTGTATATCCGGCTTTGATGTTCGCCTCTGTGTATTCTGGTCACTGTCTGCTCGTATCTCACAAGGGTTTATATCTATGCGAGAGCTATAAGGTTAATGTGGACGTGGGTTCGTCGGCTTCCAACTTCGACTGGTCATGAGGCATGCTCTGCCCGTCCCTTTGCCAACTCAACCGGTAAGCTTTCGCTCCTTGCTAGAGTTTATTTCTGCTATTTGTTTTGAGACTAATGGCTCGGCTCCTCTGTGAGCAGGGGCTCGTCTGGTTACGGAATTTATAGCTGCGGCTCTCCTATCAGGTAATGGCCCTTGTTAACTTCCTCAACAGTTTCTTCTCGATTCTCCGTTCTGGTTTTCGTTTGCTGTGGTTGGTGACTGACCCTTTCTTCGTTTGCCCTTATGCAGGTGGAGCTGTTCGTTGGTCCGAACACTTGGACTCCCGGCCACCCTGAACAGTATACGGGTAGCTTCACCTTGTCGTTTTAACTGTGCTTGTTTGGGTTCTTGTATGGTCTGCTTGGTTTTCGTTGGCTCTGTGTCGTTGTCTGCTGTTGGTTTCTTAGGTGCGAGGTTCTGTGGTAACCTCAGGGGATGGGCTCGAACTCTTTATTGAGGGCTTTTGTTTGCAACCGTGTCAGTTCCCCATGTCTGCGAACTCGGTTGGTTTTGTAGTTATTTTGAACAGAGAATGTAAATACTGATACAGACTTTTAATGACTATGTTCTATCCTGTGAATTTTATATGAAAATAATTTTGGAACCACTCGTATGGTTTTGTTTGCATACCTGTTAAATGTATATACACCTGAGCGTTATGTCCGCGCGACCTGTGCTGGTCGTTGTGGCTCTTTGTTTGATTATTGGGCTTCTGTTCTGGTTCGGAGTCTGTAGTGAACCTGTTAACAATGTTTTTGTACCATAAAAGAAAACAAAGGAATACACAACATTGAATTTCTTTTCACAGTATTTGAGGACATTCGTGGAATTGTATGTGCACTAAAAGAATGAGTATATTTATTTCTGTTACTTATCTTCTTCACTAGCCAACCCCTATTGGGCTTATTTTTCCTCCTTTTGTATCACTGTCCTCGAACAGTTGGATAACTGTTGTTAGTTGGTTTGTTGTCAGTTACAATAGTTATTTCGTATTTGGAACTTGTTCTTAACTGGCATGTTTTCCTTTGCTTGTATTTACAACAGTAATATAACTGTTCGGAAACAAATGACTCTGACTAATTACTATTGTTCCTAACTAGAGTTCATTACATTATTCTTGGCATTTTTAACAGAAAAGTAAAATAACAAAAACAATAAATAAAAATAAAGACAGACACGTTGTCCGTCCAGTGAGTTATGTTCTCTGTCCTTGTCAGAATCCATATCAACCTTCTTCCCGTCTTCATCCTGTTAACCAGATGCTCCTGCATCAGGCTCCCGGGGTAAAAGAAATTCATGGCTCCGTTCCATGAGTTCCTCCACCGAATAACCAGCCTTCTGTATCTGCGCCGCGTCGAGCCATGAGCTGTCCTCCATTGGACGGTCTCTCCACTTGACAAGGTAACGCAGATATTCCTTCCTGCGTGTCTTCTTGGCTACCTGGGTGCTGAGGATCCCTTCAATCTCATGGGACTTTACCGAAGGCAATTGTTTCTTCCAAGAACTGTCTCCAAATTGGGTGTCCCGTGTTGGCTGTACCACACTATCATCCTCTGTTTGGGCATTATATGGGAACAGATCCGCCACATTGAAAATAGGTGATATGCCTATGTCAGGTGGCAGCTGAATCTCGTAAGCATTGGCTGAAAATTTACGTAAGATTTTGCAGGGACCAATTTTCTTATATTTCAGCTTATTATATGTGCCCTTAGGAAACCGTTCCCAGCGCAGATGCGCAAGGACCTCATCCCCAACATTAAAATGCACCTCTCGTCGCTCTAAGTCTGCTTGCTGTTTGATTTTCTGTACGCTGTCCTGCAACCTTAGTTTGATTTTTTCATGTAGTTTGCTCATTGCTTCGGCAAAGTCTTCCCCATTTGCGCTTCGCCGTTCTAGCTTTCCCAAATCTCGTAGTTCATGTATTCCCCGAGGATGCATGCCATACAAAATCTGAAATGGGCTAAGTCCGGTGCTACGATTGGGCGAATCGTTATAAGCGAATTCCGCCTGAGCGAGAGCTCGGTCCCATAATCGTGAATTTTCTCCAGTCAAACTCCGTAATAAATTTCCCAAGCTCCTGTTCACCACTTCCGTTTGTCCATCAGTCTGCGGATGATACGCAGAGCTGAAGTTCAGTTGCGTGCCCAACTTTTTCCACAGGGTGCGCCAAAAGTGCCCTGTGAACTTTACATCCCTGTCTGAAATGATAGTTCTGGGTAAGCCATGTAATCTAACAACCTCTGTGAAAAACAGGTGTGCCACGTACGTGGCGTCACTAGTTTTCCGGCAAGGAATAAAATGAGCCATTTTTGAAAATCTATCTACCACCACCATTACTGAATCATACCCTCGCTATGTTCTAGGCAGTCCAAGAACAAAGTCAATGTTGACCGAGTCCCATGGCCTGCTTGGAACAGGTAGTGGTGTGTAAAGTCTGGTATTCTGACTATGTCCTTTTGACAGTTGGCAGACTTTACACCTGTTTACATATCTCTGTACATCCCTGCTCATTTTAGGCCAATAATAGAAATGTCCGAGTTGCTCCAAAGTTTTGTTGATGCCAAAATGTCCTGCTAATCCGCCGCTATGTTTTTCCCGTACAATATTCTCCCTCATTGAACAGTCCAGAATACATAATTGCCCACCTCTGAATAATAATCCTTCCTGTAAATTATAGTCCAACCACGGGCTTGCATTCCTTAATACGGGATTTTGGCAGGCTTCAAAAGCTTCCTTAAAATCCATGTCGGTTTGATACAAATCTTTCAAATATTCAAATCCCAATACCTGTATGCTACTCCCCTGTAAGAGCAAGGCTCTTCTTCTCAAAGCATCTACCACTTTGTTGGTTTGCCCACTTATGTGTTTTAACACAAAAGTGAAACTCTGCAAGTATTCTACCCACTTGGCGTGCTTATGGTTTAACTTGTGTTGCTGCATTACGTATTGCAATGCCGAATTATCAGAAAACAGAACGAATTCATTGCCCAGTAGGTAGTGCCTCCAATGCTTTAAGGCTTGGACCACTGCGTAAAATTCTTTGTCATATGAGGAATATTTTTGCCGGCTTTCATTCAGTTTTTCACTGAAAAATGCCACTGGTCTGTCGTCCTGACTAAGCACAGCACCAATCGCTGTTCCACTTGCGTCACACCGAACTTGAAAAAGTTTATTGAAATCAGGCAGCCTCAAGATTGGCCTCTCCGTGATTTTCCGCTTCAAAAGCTGAAAACTGTCTTCTGCCTTCTTGGTCCAACAAAAAGGCTGGCTGGCCTTTTTGATGGTCTCTAACATTGGTGCGCAGATTTCACTGAAATTTCTAATAAACTTTCGATAAAAACTTGCCAATCCGTGGAAACTACGTACCTCAAATAAGCTCTTCGGTGACGGCCAATTTATAATTGTTGCAATCTTCTCGGGGTCCATTTTCAATTCATTTTCTGCAACTACAAACCCCAAATAGACCAGCTCCTTCTGCAGGAAAGTACATTTCTTTAAGTTTATCAGCAGTTTGTTCTGCTGTAACTTTTCTAACACTTTTTGAACATGTTGAAGATGCTCTCTTTTTGTTCTGCTGAAAATTAAAATGTCATCAAGATAAACTATCACGAACTTGCCAATAAATTCCTTTAACATGTCATTCATTAGTCTCATAAAGGTACTAGGAGCGTTGCTCAATCCAAATGGCATGACCAACCATTCGTACAACCCTTCGTTAGTTTTGAAAGTTGTTTTCCACTCATCTCCTTCCCTGATTCTGATCTGATGATAACCACTCTTCAGATCAATCTTTGTAAAATAAGCTGCTCCACTAAGACAGTCCATCATGTCGTCCATCCTGGGTAAGGGAAATCTATATCGAATCGTAATTTTATTAATGGCTCGCGAATCTGTACACATTCGCCATTCTCCACCCTTCTTAGGTGCAAGTACAGTTGGTACTGCACACGGGCTCAAACTTTCTCTGATCAGTCCCTTATCCAACAACTCCTGCACTTGTTTGCGAATTTCTTCATTGTCTTTCGGACTCATCCTATACGCTGCCTTGTTTGGTAAGCTTGCTCCCAGTATAAAATCAATGTGGTGGCTAATACTCCTCTTGGGAGGCAACTTATCAGGTAAATCATCAACCACAATGTCTTGGAATTCTTTCAACAACTCCTGAATTTCTACAGGCAGTTCTGCTTTTTCTGTGTTCAGCAACACCGGTCTTGTCCTCCTTACAATTGCATAATTGACCTCATTTTCCTCAATCTGCTTCACAAACTGTTTCCCTCCAATTAACAATGTTTTTGTGCCACTTGGTTCTGCTGCATCCTCTTCCTTGATGGGTACAAGCGTATGTTTGATCCCATCTTTCACAAATTTATAACAATTTGTCTTTCCATCGTGTGTCACCCTCCGGTCATACTGCCACGGTCTCCCAAGCAGTATATGGCACACGTCCATTGGCATAATATCGCAGACCACCGTGTCGTGATATTTGCCAATGTGAAATTCTACCTCGCACTGTTCATCAACTAATAACTGGTGGCCTTTCTGTAGCCACGACACCTTGTAAGGTGTGGGGTGTTTAAGCCGCTTCAAGCCCAGCTTCTCCACCATTTCGGTGGCAACCAAATTGTCCGTACTTCCGCTGTCTATAATCAATTTACAACACTTCCCCTGTGATTTGCAAACTGTTCGAAACAACGCTTTTCGCTGGGTCTGTTCAGCCTTCTCTTTGGCTGGTTTCAACAGCACCTTGTTCAAAATTAGAGCTTCCCCCGTTTCTGCCACATTCTCTATCTCCCGGGGTTGTGCTTCAGCTTCCTCAGGCTGTGCAACAAATGCTCCCCTCTGGCCAACGTGTTCAGCTTCCGGACATTCGAAGGATCTGTGCCCCCACTTGTGGCACCTGTAGCACTGGACATTAGTCCCTCTTCCGCGACCATTTCCTCTTCCCCGCTGATATGGCCAACCTCCTCTAGTGCTTTCTCCCTTTTCTGCTGTCCCTGAAGCTCTGGAACTGCTACCTTCTTCGCTGTTTGTGGCAGTTCTCCCTCTGCCGTAGGACTGTCCTCGTCCTCTGCCGTTCCCTCTCCCTCTCCTGTTGTTCTGCTTCCTGTTGATTTTCTCCTCAGCCTTTACAGCACTCTGAAAGGCTTCCTCAATATTTCGGGGGGAGAGAATACTGATCTCGTCCAATATTTCCAATCTCAAGCCATTTACATACCTTGCTGTTTTTTCCGGGGTATCGTCCGTATAACCAGCACGTAAATTTACACGGTAAAATTCTTCCGTATATTCCTTTACAGTCATACCCTTCTGCCTTAAATTTTGCACTCGTCGGTAAAGCTCAACCTGGTAGTCTTTCGGCAGAAATCTGCCCTTCAGTTTTGCCACCATCCGTGGCCACCTTTTTATTGGCAACTTGTTCATTCGTCTCCTGTCCGCTTGGACACTATCCCACCATAAGGCGGCGTGCCCTTTTAATTTAGTCGCAGCAAATCTAACTCTTTTATCCTCACTGACTTCCTCATTTTCAAAATACTTATCTAATTCGCTTATCCAGTCCAGCAAGACATCTGCAGACAGACTGCCATCATAGTTGGGAATCTCCGGTTTGGGTTTGCTGCTGGCTAACAGAACTGATCGCAACAGCCTTAACTCCGGGGCTTCTTCTTCTGACCCATCTGTAACAGTTGCTGCCTCATCTTCACTGTCATCCCCAAGTTCCGGGTCTCTTCGCCTACCCGCCTCTACTGCTTCCAAGCGAGCTGTAAGGATTCTCAACTGTTCTCTCAATCCTTCGTCTGCTACTCTGCGTGCACCTCTCCCACGTCCTCGTCTTTGTACTTCCATCTTCCTCTACTTCCTCAAAAATGCTGCTCTGATACCACTTGATGGGGCCAGCCCACGTGGTCCCGTCGTTCCAAAGCTGATCTGTAACGCACTTACGATCTGGACAGTAATGTAATTGATTTGGTAATAAATGTTGTTTGATTTTCAATCTCCTTGGGTTACGGCATGGGTACCTTGATGGTTTGTTGGGTGGACATCTGTCCCTCCTTGGGATCTTGGAAACTCGCCTCGGTTTGGGTTTTACTCCGTTCGCGCTCCTTGGGTGGTCATTGTTGCACTGGTCTTTAGCTCTACGAGCTCCTGGCAATTCTTTGTAACTCCTGTGTTTTCTGTGATGAAATGTATGGACTCTACCTGCCCGGTCGACGGTGTGGTGTGCGTTTGGTTGCGGTCATGGTCTCCGCTTTTCCAAGTCTTGGCCAGTATGCTATTGATTGTTTGGTGAAGCACTGGTAAGATTTGAACTATGGTTCTGTTTGCATGTATTTTCGTTGTCGTTGTAGTGTATATCCGGCTTTGATGTTCGCCTCTGTGTATTCTGGTCACTATCTGCTCGTATCTCACAAGGGTTTATATCTATGTGAGAGCTATAAGGTTAATGTGGACGTGGGTTCGTCGACTTCCAACTTCGACTGGTCATGAGGCATGCTCTGCCCGTCCCTTTGCCAACTCAACCGGTAAGCTTTCGCTCCTTGCTAGAGTTTATTTCTACTATTTGTTTTGAGACTAATGGCTCGGCTCCTCTGTGAGCAGGGGCTCGTCTGGTTATGGAATTTATAGCTGCAGCTCTCCTATCAGGTAATGGCCCTTGTTAACTTCCTCAACAGTTTCTTCTCGATTCTCCGTTCTGGTTTTCGTTTGCTGTGGTTGGTGACTAACCCTTTCTTCATTTGCCCTTATGCAGGTGGAGCTGTTCGTTGGTCCGAACACTTGGACTCCTAGCCACCCTGAACAGTATACGGGTAGCTTCACCTTGTCGTTTTAACTGTGCTTGTTTGGGTTCTTGTATGGTTTGCTTGGTTTTCGTTGGCTCTGTGCCACTGTCTGCTGTTGGTTTCTTAGGTGCGAGGTTCTGTGGTAACCTCAGGGGATGGGCTCGAACTCTTTATTGAGGGCTTTTGTTTGCAACCGTGTCAGTTCCCCATGTCTGCGAACTCGGTTGGTTTTGTAGTTATTTTGAACAGAGAATGTAAATACTGATACAGACTTTTAATGACTATGTTCTATCCTGTGAATTTTATATGAAAATAATTCTGGGACCACTCGTATGGTTTTGTTTGCATACCTGTTAAATGTATATACACCTGAGCGCTATGTCCGCGTGACCTGTGCTAGTCGTTGTGGCTCTTTGTTTGATTATTGGGCTTCTGTTATGGTTCGGAATCTGTAGTGAACCTGTTAACAATGTTTTTGTACCATAAAAGAAAACAAAGGAATACAAAGCATTGAATTTCTTTTCACAGTATTTGAGAACATTCGTGGAATTGTATGTGCACTAAAAGAATGAGTATATTTATTTCTGTTACTTATCTTCTTCACTGGCCAACCCCTATTGGGCTTATTTTTCCTCCTTTTGTATCACTGTCCGCGAATAGTTGGATAACTGCTGTTAGTTGGTTTGTTGTCAATTACAATAGTTATTTCGTATTTGGAACTTGTTCTTAACTGGCATGTTTTCCTTTGCTTGTATTTACAACAGTAATATAACTGTTCGGAAACAAATGACTCTGACTAATTACTACTGTTCCTAACTAGAGTTCATTACATTATTCTTGGCATTTTTAACAGAAAAGTAAAATAACAAAAACAATAAATAAAAATAAAGACAGACACGTTGTCCGTCCAGTGTGTTATGTTCTCTGTCCTTGTCAGAATCCATATCGACCTTCTTCCCGTCTTCATCCTGTTAACCAGATGCTCTTGCATCAATAATAACCACCATAGGTGCTTACATCAAGACAATTCAAAGCCAAGATATATGCTGAGGACTTGGAGATGCCAAGGGAGATAAATCATTCCATTAACCATTCCTCTGCAAAATTCCTTTCTTTCACTCTAGACTCTGACCATTTTGCTTTATTAAGTGTATTTTTCATTTATAAGGTCGATCCTTGATTGCATTCTCTTTTCTTCCATGCTACTATTACTATTTAATTTGGTCAACAAGAGCCTCGCCCCAATTTGTTTAGGAAAAATGGATTTCCTTTCATTGTTAAGTATCATAAACATTGTATTGTGCCATAGGAACACGCTTTACTAGAACTTCGACTTCAATTTGTAATAATTTTAACTATCACACAAAACTATTCCATGACTTACATAATATTTGTGGCTTCAAGACTTTCTATAAGCATAAGATCTAATATATGTTTCTCCTATGCATCTTATGATTCTAAGTGAATGAAATTATTTAAAGTGAATGAAATTATTTAAAGATCTCTGAAATTCTAGGTCATAATTATTTTCCCATCTATGAATATTGTTTGAAACCTATGTTCCTCATTGTATGAAAGGATGGGTGTCATAGAATGAATTTAATTATTTGATAGGTTATTTTTTTACTTTGATTTATCTATTATTTGTTATGTTTCACCACCTATGCCACTCACGGTTGTAGATTGTTGAATGCTATATTTATTTATTTGAATAAAAAAATATATTGAATATCTGAGCGAGAAAGAAGAGTACTACCTTTAAATACACATAAAGGGAATCTTAAATATTCCCTAGGAGGTTGACTCTTGTCCTCGATAGGAAAAGATATCAATGGGCACTAGGTGACATGCATTGGTTTCTCACTATAGATATTATTTGATGGAAGAAAGTGGATTTTAGAGTGTTAGCCCAACAAGGCACCCATACATGCTTATTATTAGATTCTATGGGAGCATTGATTCATAATACATTACACAAAAATATATGAGTAGTTCATTGCTCCCACATAAAAGAAGCTTCTATGAACCTGCAAGATGCATAATATAAAATTCCATGTAGGCAATCGATGAAGTGGGTAATTAGAATGTCACAAATCTAGGAAACTACATTAAGAATTTTTGAGCCACCAAACCACCCACCTATCACCTGAATTCATCCCTAATAATCCAGCTTTACAAAAGGTGGCATACCAAATACTCCTGCACAAAGTTGGGGCATCACTTGCCCACAACAAGAAAGTGTTACGGCTCCCATTTCCCTTTTATATGGGGGCTCATGGGATCAAATATGTATGAGAAGTAGTAGAAAAAGGTTAAAGCCCTGGCCACATTTCATTGTGGAGAAGAAAGGCTCAAAATCCATGATCCATTGAATATAATCAACTACCACTATGACACCTTATCGAAATGGCTTTAGCAAAATGAAGAGTGGAAGGAGGAAGAAGTGCATGGAAGAGGCACATCTATGGATGAAATGGATTTCAGAATGAGAAGTAGAAACTATGAAAGTAGATATAAGAGGAAGGAATAGATATAGGGGAAGAGAGAAAGAAGAGAGAGCAAAAAAGGAGAGACTAGCAAGAGAATTAGCATCCAAAAAAGAAAGACAAGACAAATAGGCAGGAGCATTAAGGCCTAAGAAAGAAGTTGAGTAAAGGAGAAAAAAAAATGAAGAATTAAGATTAATGAGAGAGCAAGAAGCAAGAAAAACAGAGGAAGAGGAGGCTAAAAGGAAGAGAGAGGAGGAAAGAGGGATCTAGAGATTCTAAACCTATGGACACTGATACCTCCTATCCCAAATTTATATGCAACACCCTAGTTGCATCCAAAAAAGGGGAGGATTTCCCTCTGGGTGAGCATGGATTGATGAAATTTACCCTTTCTAAGTCGATTGTAATCACACTCTTGAATTCTTTCATTATGACAAAATAAATGGTAAAATAGTCAAGTAGTTGTATATGGAAATACAACTACTAGGAGTTCTTGAATTCATGGTTTCCAATGAGACACCACTAATGCGTTGAAGAATGTAACTAGTGTCAGTCTTCATAATTGTATTTGAGGCAGATTCGGCTCACGTCCAATCCGAAGTCGAAAGGGCTAACAGCTTCATTGAGCGCATTCAACACATCCGCCAGCAGGTACATGATATATTGGACAAAGCCAATGCTAAGTACAAGCAATGCCATGATCAACATCAAGTGCCGCACAAGTTCTAGGTGGGTGACAAAGTTTGGCTACATTTACAGAAGAAGCGCCTCGCTGGACCCCATCGCAAGCTTCGCCCGCTCCAATATGGGCCATACACCATCATCAAGGTTGTTGGTGACAATTCCTTCGAGCTCCGCATCCCACTGTTCCTTGGTCTGCACCTAGTGTTCAATGTAGACTGCCTTCGTCCATACTTTACACCATTGTTGGACACCTATGACATTGTAGAACAACTCACACCAACAGAGCTCAACCCTGAATGCATGGAACATGCCACAATTGATCAAGTCATGGATACATAGATCAAGAACACTCGCCAACAGACTATACAACTATATCGAGTTGTGTTGTCGCGGCTACAACCACCCTCCAAAATTTTGGGCTGCACCCAATTTCGGAGCCTCCCTTGAGAGTTTCACTTGATGGTTGTGCACATTCAGGTTCACTCCCTGAGCTTGTGTGAGTCTTCACACCCACCTTGCTTGATCATTTCACCCAAGTTTCGCATGTTGATGTCAATGTCATGCTTGCGACCATATTCTGGTTATACTCAGGGTCTTTTCTCTGTGTGTACTTGTTGTGTTCGCTATGTAAACATATGTCGCACTCACACACGGAGTCACATACACTGTCACGCAAGTGTCATCACGGTCAACCAACGATCAATCACAAGTGTGTTTCCAGGAAAACTAGTGTCTATTTGATCTGCTAGTCTCACTATGACAGATAGCTATCTTAGAAACAAACAATTCAAAGTAACTTGTGTTTTCCTTTATGGATGATAGATAAGAGAGAAGCAGAGAGCACCAACCTCAATCTTTCGCTTGGCTCCTTGCTTGTTTCCTCTCTCCTTTGATAGAGCTTGCCACTCCTTACTCACTTGTCCCGCTTTAAAGAACACCTGTAGAGACAAAGCAACAGAAAACCATCAAAGCATAGAGATCTATAATACCATAAACAATGCAGAATCAGAAGTACATTAACCATACAATTGCATTCACCATTACAAGATTTACAAGTACACAAGTATATGGAGGAAAACTCAAATAACTTTATTGATAGTAGAAGTAGAAGAGAGGATTACAACCCAGCTGTCTGATCCAGCATCATCCTCCCAGCATGAAAGTCCTCTTCACCTCATGAAAAGCAAGATCACCCAACAATGCAATGTCTCAAAGAGAAACCAACAACGCTTCCTTACAAATTACAAAATCCCAGCCTCTGGATCTCTAGGATGAGGGATCCATTTATAGATATTTGTAGAGGGGTGAGTCAGCTTCTGGGTTTTTGATTAGTGTCATTTCACTGATAGTTCTTGGTTCCACTTGGAGATTTCATGATCTCTTACTCATCCGTGGGCGAATTCAGAGAGGCAAGTGTCACATGAGAAGTTTCTAGAATATTCTCTGGGTTTCCACTTAGCAAACGGTCTCTGCCATATGTCTACTCGCGCCCATGGCACCCTACAGAAGGCTCTTTCAGTATGCATCACACCCTTAGCACTGAGCAGTCTGTATGGTCCAGTTTTGACCAGTTCTGAGTGGTTTTTCAGGGAGAACTTCTGGGAAATGATGTAATCAGTTGACCTTGATCTTTTAGCGTGTGGAACAACACTTTTAGGGGTTTAAGAGCCCTTGGTTTATCGACATATGTGATTGGGGTTGCAGTGCCCAAATATGTCTATAATAGTTGCCCCCTAAAGCATGAGGTCGTAAATCTTTTGATGTCGGGTGAAATGCTTTATCATGAGGATTTGAGGTTTTTCGAACTGGAAGGTGACCTGTATAAAATACAATACAATACATTATCTTCACATTATTTTCATGATCTAGCTGAGGTGGGCATTCCCATGCTCAGCTTTATAAATTCATTTTCATGTACATAGGACAGACAACCATCTGTGTTGTAGACTGGTGATTCTTGTAGAGCCATCATCCCTTAGCTTGGATGATCATCTGTGCAGCTATGGTGTACATTTGATGTCTTTATTTTCATGAATATATCGCAGCTCGAATGGATGAAACTAGATCTGGGGTCTTCAAACTCGTTCAATCTTCGCCCGATGTACAAGTTGATCCATGTGAAAAGATGTTCTGAAGTCGAACATGAAAATACATCGCCTGATTACTAGCCAATGATGTAAGCCATTAATAGGCGCGAGAGGAATCACCGATAATGATAATGACCCTCAAGGTACTACAGTACAATTCACGTGGTGTGAATATGTGAGTCGATGTCGAACACCACACAAAATATTTCATTCGAAGGCCATTGATGTAAACCTATCGCCGAAAGTGAGAAACTTGCCATTGAGGCATGCAAGCTTCAAAGTACTGAAAGGGTTGTTCCTAAGTTAACTTCTTGGATAATGAGCTGATGTCGACAAGAAGTGACCCGTCGTAGGAGGGCCTTAATGAATCCCACATCTATGACACGAAATGAAGCAAATGATTTTCTGGAGGTGAAAACGATCTGATGATACAAGGTTCAGGAATGGCGGTCATAAAAAATGGAGGGTGAAGGCATTGCAGTGGATGAGGCGTTGGCTGGGTTGGTGAATTCTCTGAATGACTTCTCTTGAACATATCGGCGACACTGAGATGGATTGGTAGCGTTAACCCCATGGATGGTATGGAGGACCAATGGTGATGGTGAACGGAATAACCCAACCCGACTTAATCATGGTGATGGAGTGAAAGTGTCATGTTCAAGAGCAACCTGCTACCAATGAAGTTCTTCAATTTTTCTTCCCTTTTTCCCCAATCATTGCTGACCAGTACCTCTTTATTTTTTTCAAGCTTGAGGAGGATAACATATGCTTGTTCTATAATTTTCCCTTCGGGCAAACCTGTCGCTATGTTTTAGCGAGCCTAGCAATAGTGAAACTCGCTCTTGTCCAGATGGACAAGTTTGTCGCTATTGTTTTAACGAGTTTAACGACAAAGATAACTCGGTCCTTTTCATGTTTAGAGAGTCTGAAAAGAGATGGAAAGGAAACTCTAGTAGTCCTTTTTCGTGGCATAATCCCTTAAGTCCGAAAAAGTATAAAATAATACGAAAGGGATGACTTTTCAATAGTTTTAGCGAGCCAAAACAGACAAGCACTCGATCTTTTTGTGTAATGATCCCTCAGGTCCAAAAATATTAAAATATAGAGGAGGGATGGTGCTTTCCTTTACTTTAACGAGCTGGAAAGGCCAGTAGCTCGACAATATTTTCATATTTTACAACTCTAAAAAGAGCTTAAAAGAGACTCGTTTTTTAGAAACGAGTGATGTATCCGGGTAGCAACTGGTTCTAGGTAAGTTTAAAACTTCTCAAACACGGCAATGTAACGAGGGTGGCTAATAGAATCACTCGTTGTTGTTGTTCCTCAAAAGGGTAAACAATCAAGTGGTGGCGTATGATCGACTAAAAGAGTGGAGGTGACGGTAAGAACACGACCAAGGCTCAAAAGGCTGATAACTATGCGATCACAATGGTTATTTACCGAGGGTGGATTCATTTTTTAATGAGCTTGAATCTTTTAGAAACTATGCTCAGTGGCGGGTTTATTTTTTAACGAGCTTGAACCCTGCGGTAACATTGCTCATGATAATAGTCAGAGACATTCAATTTACCATTAACACTGTATTCTTTCGACGGTCGTACAACCTGTTCAATTACTCCATCAAATTGATTAGAAATGCAAATACATGCTTGAAAAATGAGTTAAAAACTAACATCTTATTTGAATTACGTGAATAGTAACATAAAATCAGTTTTACCTCTCATTTTTACCATTTCATTCAAATTTGGGATTGTTGGAGCTTTGGAGGTGTTTTCCCCCTTGAATTTCATCAGTTGATTTCAGGAGATCCAGTGGACTATTTTCTGTGCCGTTTGGACTAGGTAGGAGCTAACCCTGAGCTCTTCAATTGCATTCCTTCCTTTTCTGATTCTGAGCAACTTTTCCTGTTCTTCTAGGCCCCAGGGGTTTGAACAATTCGTTCTCTCCCCATCGCACCTAGTATGCATCGAAAAGTGTGATGCATACTGAGCTGGCCATTGGCCAGTCAATATGCATCTCACCCTGTACACAGGTAGGGTGCGATGGGAGCAGGAGGGAAAGTTTATGCAGTGTTTTCTCATGAAATTTTTGCCTGTTTTTGCCCAAATCAGGATCCTAATTCATCTCTTGTTTGTGTTTCAGAGATTCATCAGATCAAGATGGTCGTTACATGGCGTGAACACGAGCATGAAGAAGAGGACATGATTGCCTTACATGATCTGGGTACGGTTACTGCATTGTGAAACTATGGCTTGCTCAAATTCTTCCGCATATCCAGCATGAGGCAACAAATCAATTTGTTGCAATATCTTCTCGATGCATGGGATTCGACCAACCAAGTGTTCCAGATTAGAGGCAAATCCATTCCTTTGACAGTTGAGGATATCTACTTTTTGACTAGGCTATTGAGGCGTGGTGCCCCTCTCTCACTGTCAGGATCCGCCTGTGGGGGTGAATCCGTGAGGGATTATATTCGCCAGTTTTATAGAGATGGATCTCAGCCGAGTAGGGATGGCAAGATCAGTATTTGAGATGTCACTGATCAGTCCTTGAGGACTATTTTATTCACCTTTGCTAGATTGGCTGGTAGCGCGGCTCTTCATTTGGCCAACAGGTCTTATATGTAGTACGCCCTGGAATGCCTTGAACCAAAGGTATTCAACTAGTGTGATGCAGTACTTCCAGTTATAAAAGAACAACTTTCCAAGGTGAAGAATGGAAGGTCCAAGAACTTTGGTTACAGTTCCATTCTGACTACTTTCACCTTGGAGAGGATTCCACTGATGCAGCCATAATACATTTCACTCGGATTTCCAGCACCGAGGGAACCACGGATGCAGAGATGGGTTGATCTCATGGCTAGACATGCTGGTCAGTCACAGATTTCATTCTCTGATGCCTTCTTTGAGTGGTTCAACCGTCAGGAGATGGTCTTCGCAGAGTATCCATATGTTGGGATGGATTTTCGAGGCGACCCGGATTTGGCGTTACTCGCTGGGGAGCAGTGGGGTGTTATAGGTAAAAAGATCTGACCATATCTATGTTTATTGCTTTTATAATGTTCTTGTGTTTTTTTTAAAGGTTATCAAGACTAATCAAACTCATATATGTGTGCAGATGTTGGGCCAGTGTGACCAGCAGCGCGCCCAAGGGTAGCAGCTGTCGTTCCAGCAGGAGAGGCTATAGGGAGGGTTGTCCTTCGCGATCTGGACATAGCAGAGACCCTTGCAGTGTTACAGGATCAGATCGAGGGTCTCACCCTTGGTATTCAGGATGTGAGGACCGACGAGTTACCTCTGAGATTACAGTGCCATACCACTGGCGTGCCGAGTCGATGGACTAGGCTCTTACATATGATCGCACAGGCGGTGACTTGCTATCACCAGCACCGTTGGTCTAGGGTGCTTTTCCGCATTTTTGAGTTTTTGGGTTGTATGACCGATTTTGTCCTGGACACAAAACATTTTGTAAAAACTATAAATAGTTATATATATTTTTTATTTTCGGAGTTTTATTTCGGTTAAGTTATGTGATCCTGAGGCAAATATTGATTGAAATGATTTTTCCTTTATAAATGCTACAAATGTCTCTCTAACACATAATTTGCTAGTGAATCAGTTAATGTGTTTAAGTTTTTGGAAATGTGTTGATATTGAATAGAATCAAACTGCCTTTCCAAAATCCTGACCCTTAGGAACATATGCTAGATAGTTGGATTCCGAACGAAATAGACGCCAATAAGTTGTAGGATGACGAGTTGTGAATCTAGTTTGACAACAAGTCGGCGTATTCCATGTGTGATGGCATCAAAGAGAAGCTCTATCAACGCGTTGTACTCAGCGATGTTATTCATTGATCAACCAATACATATCCCTCTGAAACTCACTAACTCACCGCTTGGATCAAAAATGGCCCAGGTTGCAAAAGATAGATTTCGCGTACTACGATTAGCTCTGTCGGTTTATCCAACAAATGATTCCAACAGGTCCGACATCTGCAACAAATGCGAAGTGGATTACCTAACCAAAATGATCACTCTTGACGAAAACAAAAACGTAACAAAAGTATATAAAGAGATTACTACACTTAATCAAGCGTAGTAATGCTTAAGATACAACCCGTTTCGGGGTTGCGACAGTGGAATCCCATCGTAATCTACTAGCTCATAGTCTCCTTTTGCTAATACCCGTTTAACAATGTAGGGGCCCATCCACAATGGTTGGAACTTACCTACTCCCAATTTATCGGATTCCTGATCATACAGCAAGACCAGGTCACCTTCTGAGAAGACACGGGGTTTGACAT
The DNA here is from genome assembly GCA_031772625.1 of Pinus tabuliformis. Classification (NCBI taxonomy): domain Eukaryota; kingdom Viridiplantae; phylum Streptophyta; class Pinopsida; order Pinales; family Pinaceae; genus Pinus; species Pinus tabuliformis. Next base: position 1,335,375,524 of record CM062807.1, read on the forward strand.
TTTTGTCAAATTGTGCCTTGACTCATTTCTTATGAGCTTCGTTAGCCAAAGCAGCATCACGACGGGTTTCATCCAATTGGATTAGTTCCAAGAAACGAGCCTCTTCCTCTGAAGTTTCGGGAAGCAGATCGATTGCGAGCTTGAGAGATGAAATTTCACACTGAATCGGTAAGACTGCTTCCAGGCCATACACCAACTGAAAGGGTGTAAATCCGGTCACATTTCTCACCAATGTCCTATATGCCCACAAGGTTGAGTACATGATTAAGTGCCAATTCTGTTTGTGGACTCCAATCATCCTTTGCAGCATGCGCTTCAGGACCTTGTTGATGGCCTCAACTTGTCCGTTAGCTTGCGGATAATACAGAGTAGAACTATCGTGGGACAGTCCTAATTTGGCAGTGAATTCAACCATCATGTGATTGCGAAAATATGATCCATTATTTGTGACTATAGCTTGTGGAACACCAAATCTAGAGACTACATGATTGAAAAAGAAAAGAGCAGTTGTTTCGTCGTTGTTGTTTAATGTAGGCATCGCCTCGGCCCATTTTGTAAAATAGTCAATTGCGACTATGATATATCCATGCCCCCCAGCCGAGGTGGGGTTACATGTCATGAAATATATGCCCCATTTGGCGAATGGCCCAAAAGCAAATACTGGATGTAGTGGTGTGGGTGGTTGTCTGGTTTTGAAGTCAAAGAGCTGACAAGCATGGCAACTTCTGACCGCGATTATACAATCCTTGAATATAGTAGGCCAGAAGTAACCTGCTCGTAAGATCTTTTGTGCCGTAGCGTAACCAGATTGATGCCCCCCACATGCACCTGAATGACAATCATTCAGTACTTTTTCGGCCTCCTCATGCGTGAGGCACCTTCGCAGAACTGTATCAACACCACGACGGTAAAGTGTATCACCGACAATCATGTAGTCTTTGGCTTGGTATCGAGTACGTTGTTGTTCGGAACAAGAGGTATTAGGCCTAAAGGTTTGGGTTTGGAGATAGATTAGTATATCTCCATACCACGGGTCACTTGACGATATCAGAAATAGAGATTCGTCCATGATTGATGCTTTAGATGTTGAATCGTTGGACGACGATGGGAGGTCGCGTAGTAACTCCACGAAAACTAGAGATTTCTTTGATTTGGATTTTGTGAATTCCAGATCAAACTCTTGCAAAATGGCTATCCATTTTGAATATTTACCCCCTAGTAATTGACGCGACAGAATGTAGGTCATAGGGTTGCAATCTGACAGAATGGTAGTTTTGCGAAAGAGGATATAGTGTCGAAATCTCTGTACTGCTTGAACAGCTGCTAGAGCCAGCTTTTCAACATAGAGTACTTTCTTTCTGTATCATTTAAGTTTTGGCTTAAATAATAGACTGGATGTTCAATTCTGTCGTCTTCTTGTACTAAGACCATTGCAATGGTTGTATCTGTTGTAGTAAGATACAGGTTAAAGTCTTTTTGATAATCGGGAGCGTACATTAATGATGCTTTTATTAGGGAATCCTTTAAAGCATCAAAGGAAGTGTGCACAACCTGATCCCAGTTGAAGGGCACTTCTTTTTTCAAAAGACGTGGATAACCTTTAGAAAGTTTGGTGTAATTTGGAATGAACCTCCTTAGAAAGTTTTCTTTCCCTTGGAGTTTCTGAATCTGAAGCAAATTTGAAGGTGGAGGCATGTCAATGATTGCCTGAACCTTACATGGGTCGAGTCGAATCCCATCCTTAGAAACTACAAAACCAAGTAAACGACCAGAACCGACACAAAACACACACTTGTGTGGATTGAGTCGTATCTTGTAGTGTCGTCAACGTAGAAATATAGCTCTCAAATGCTGCGGATGATCAGTCTGCTTTCGCGAATGAGCTAGTAAATCGTCAAGATATGGTTGAACGATGTGTTTGATGTTGTGGAAGGCGTAGTTCATTGCCCTATGAAAAGTTTCCCCTACGTTCTTTAAACCGAAAGGTAGTTTACAGTACGCAAATGTGCCCCACGGACATATAAATGCAGTCTTCGATTGGTCCTGTGGGCGGATGTTTATTTGATATTATCTGGAAAATCCATCCATGAATGAAAAGATTTCACATCCGGTGCATTCATCAATTATCTGGTCGATGAAGGGTGTAGGGTAGTTGTCCTTTGGTCAAGCTTGATTTACATCCCTGTAATCAACGCACACTCTAATCGTTCCTTGCTTTTTCATGACAGGAACAATATTCGATACCCAATCAGTTAGAGGAACAGGGTAAATGAAACCAGCATGTAAAAGTTTTTCAATTTCTGCCTTGATGGTAGCGGCTTTCTTCGGGTGAACCTGTCGAAGCTGCTGTCGTACTGGTTTGACATCTAGATACATCTTGATTTCATGTTCAATGATGCTCGAGTCAATGCCTGGAATTTCTTCATATGACCATGCAAAGACATCTCTGAATTCACGAAAGAGAGCAGAGTATATTTCCAGTTCTGAAGAAGAGCAAGATTTGCCGACATGAATATTCTCTACAACATTAGGTTTGGTCGAGATATTTATGGTGATAGTTTCTTCAATATTGGACAGATTTGGCTCGAAATCCATCGTATTTACAGTGTTTGATATAAAATAAAAAAACTGAAGGATGATCAAGGTCACTGGAATAATCTTCGTCGTTATCTTCAAGATGGGAATGATGGTGGTAATCTTCCCATGGTGCCTCTCCTATCATCATTGACTGAATGATTCCTTCGTCTATAGAATGTATACATGACCAAGGATCTGAAGAGGTGCCATATTCTAGAGACCTGTCTATCCAAACACTCGATGAGTGTTGATTTGGGTTTGCCGCCCAGGCCAAGAAAATTGATTGCTACAAAATTTCTATGGGGCTTGGAGGCAATACCTGGTGATGATCCATGCTAACGAAATGTTCGGAAATCTTCTTAATCTTTGCTGATGTAGAAGATACCATATTACAGGTTTCCACCATGGCCACTTCCGCCAGATTACTCGGAGGCGGGAGGGAAAAAGTACCCATTAAGGCAGGGTCTTTTCAGAGGCCTAATCCAACATTTTGAAGCGATTGAGAGCTTCCATGGATCATTGGAATGCTTCTCGTAACTTGTGAACTATTGGGGAGAAAGGTTAGTTGGTCAACGATTGTAATTCCCCCTTGGAAGGGAAATGAAATCTTTCTAAAATATGTTGACACAACAGCAGCCATAGCATAAATCCAGGGCCTTCCCAGTAGGATATTGTAATCGAGGTTTCCATCAATAACTTCGACTTCAATTTCTATTGTCTTGCCCCCCAGTTCAATTTGCAAGTTACTTAATATCCCATACGACGTGTATGTCCTTCCATCAAACGCTTTTAATGTCGTTGATGATCGTGACAAGGGTGGTGAGCCTAAAGTTTTCCAGCAACTCATTGACATTATACAGGTGGATGCGCCCTCGTCAATGATCGTTCGATGAACAGTTTTGTTGAGGGCTTTTACCTGTATAAGGAAAGTGAGTTGGGTCGATAACTGAGGTTCATATCCTTTGTGGTTAAAGGCCACAAGATTGGAATTCGTTGGGTCAATCCCACCTATTGCTGATAATAAAGCTTGCTTTTGGGAGGGGCAATTTTGCAGTACTTCAAGTGTCGACATAGTGGATGGCGATTGGGCCAGATCCTCCACTATATTATAATTCTGTGCTGCTCAAGCACAAGGATTAAATGTCGATTTATGTACTACTCCCTTTGGAAACTTTATTGTTAGTTCAGGAATGATGGGTGGCACAACTTCTAATGAAGTTGTTTTCGAACTACTAGGTTGATCGATAGCCTTGTTGTTGTTCGACATCTATGGATTCCCATAATCTTTATTCTTTGTCGATATCAAAGCATCATTTTGCTGTTTCGATACAGATAACATAAGCACTTGGGATGGGGAAGCATTATCAATAACAACCAAATTAGTTTCTGGGTTTGGAAACGGATCAGTCAACACTGCTGAGGTGCTCGAAGATTTTAAAATTTCTTGAGCTCAGCTTGATGCGGACAATCTTTCATCCAATGTTCTTCATTACATATGAAACATGGTTGACCTGGTTTCTTTCGCCCAATAGTGTTTTCAAAAGATTTTTCAGGAGGTGTATCTTCCTGTTTCTTCTTCTTGTTTTTCCCTTTCTTCTTGCCCCCTGGTTGCTTCGGTTCTTTGCCTTTGTCGGATGACACGGCATTAACCTCCGAAGCAAGAAGTTTGTCATTTGCTTTTTTGCTAGAAACTGCAAGGGCTTTACCAGATGGAGCCTTTTTAGTTTGCGTACTTGAGGTACCAATCACGCCATCGCCATCATGAGAGTCCCTGTTCGATTTAGGAGGGGGAGGAACGGAAAATTCTGGTCTGGGAGCGTTAGGAATTTTGTCGTAGAGCGTGCCAGACTGAGTATAGATCAAGTCCAAATATTGTGCACGAGCAATGACTTGCTCTTCAGTGATAACTCCTCCTTTCGCCACATATTCCATAATAGAAGGTAATAACGACTTAATAAACCACTCAGCTAGAAGCTGATCAGGAACATACATCTTTACCATTCAACAACGACATCGCCACTCATGAATATGATCAGATATATGAGTGGTTGTTGTCTGTTTAAAGTTAGTAAGGAGTTATGTTCCCGTTTTGTACCTTATGGGTAACTGAAAGTGGGTTAAAAAGGTAGTGGCAAGGGCGCTGAAGTTATCAAATGAAGCTCTAGGCAATTCGATGTACCATTTTGCAGCCGGACCAGTTAGCCTTCGCCGAAAAAGGCGAAGCCTAATCGAATCATCATTGAGGGTGTTGGATGAACACCACAAATGAAAAGTCATTACATGATTCGACAGATCTTCACCCAGATTTCCATTGAATTTAGGAATATATGAAGGAAGTTTATGAGGAATCACTGGCCACCAAGGGGCGTAAGCAATTGGATCATTCATTAATCGGTTCAAATCTGGTAATTCCAGAGTTGCTACGAAGGGCAACTGTTGATTCAGGTTTGGCAAAGCATACCCAGGATAAGATGGGATCGCCTGAGCAGTGGGTCTTTGCATACCAACATAATGTATCTGATGCTGGTAACTTTGATAAGGTTGATGGGCATAACCATTATAGTATGGTTGTTGATAACCGCTTTGAAAATGCGGTTGTCCATTACCTAAAGCGCCTTGTTGCTCAGGTCCTCGGTAAACTTGCTGGAATTGGGGTTGTAGATATTGCACCAGCCATGGTTGTTGAACCATTTGCTGTTTCCCAATACTGGATGATTGACCAAGATGTGGAGTCATAACACCTATTTGAGCCTGAGTCGTTCTGGTTAAGGAAACACTAATCTGAGATTGTGGCAGAGTCGTAGAGACAAGAGGCTATTGTACTGCAACTTGAGAAATTTGAGGTTGACATACAATAGGTTGTGCTTGTACTTGCGACACAGTCACAATAGCAGGCGTAGTGGTGATATTCGACACAGGGTGTGTTGGTTGCATTGAATATACAACCCTTGGTTGTTGAGGCAGTATTGGTATCCAACCGCCCGATGTAATTCCAGTTTGACCTAAATTTTGTTGTGAGCTCTCATACGGTTGTTCTCCAAGAGGGAACAATGAAAAAGCATACTGCCCCCCGTATGGTGGCAATCCAGTGCTCAAAGGATAGATGGGTCTTTGAAGACTGGGCTGCCCAAATTGAAACTGATATGCAGGATCAATTTGCTGAGCTTCAACATAAGAAATTCCAGACAAGATTCTGGATGAACAAATAGGAACAGACCATGCTGTCGAAACAGTCCCTGGGTGGACTCCATCTAGCGGTTGAGAACTAGTTGGGACAGATGGTATACCAGCAAACATTGTCGGAGTAGCAGCAGGAGGCTCTGCTGCTGCTGTATCAGATGACACAGTCCTAGATGTTGATGGTTGTTTAGACATATTTAGTCTATCCAAAAGATTTCCTAGCAATTCAACTGGAACTTGCGATGAAGGTTGATTGAAAGAACTAACTTCAGGAATAGAAGGATATAAGTGGATCCCAATTCCAAAACACAATGGAGTACTGGATGGAAGATCCTCTACAACTTCTTCTATAGCAATCAGTCCAGGTGGAAGAGGTAGACCGTCAGGTCCGTAAAATATTTCTGGGGCCGAAGAAGGTATAATTTCTGCAGCGATAGATATTGGAGGGGTGACACCTTCTAAATTCTGGAACTCAACTCCCAGATGTTCAGGTGAGTGAACTTCAGTTTCTGGATCGGCTCTAGATGGAGCTATTTCAGGTATTGAGGCATCTACCATTACACTAGGATCAGTTCTAATGTCCTCTTGTAACCGCGGAACTTCTTCAGTAAAGGTAGATGTACCAGAAATGATTGGAGTAACTGTAGTCTCTGATGATGTTGAAACACAAGTTTCAAATAAACCAGGAGAGGTGGACTCAGTTAAACGAGACCGTTTCGCCTAGAATGCTTTCATTTCCGGAGTTAAAGACGGTTGACTCGCTAGCCTCCACGAACGAAAGGGTTTTGATTGACTTTCTTCCACAATTGCAGATTACTTGATGAACTCAAAATTAAACAGGGGAAAATGTTATTCCGAATTAAATGAATTTTATGATGCTTTGACACAACTTGCTTTTTCAATTTTTAAGAGTCGAGAAAAAGCTAAAGGTGAATCTAGTCGCCTTCGATTTTTAATGAGCCTGAAGTGACAAGTGATCAGATGGACCTTTTCTTTTAAGGAGTCGAAAAGGAACGAAAGTGACTACTCTGGAAATCTAAACAGAGGGATTACCAAACCAATCGCAAAACTGCAATATATACCTTGGTGGTAAATTATAGAGAAATTACCAAGGACTTTACGTACGATAGTCAATATTCTCGAATGCTGTGTTCAGTGCATTGCGATCGATAGGGCGGTAGACACGACTTCCTAAGGATAAAGGATATCAGCCTATTGTGGTCTCCCAATATATACTCGACTGTACGAGGAGAACAAGTCCATACTGGCACTTGTCATATCAAAGAGGAGGAATCACCCAACCTTCGATGAAAACGATAGTACCAGGCTTTACGATGTCGAAATACGTCTCTAGCCTAGACTTCTAGATGTTGTGTGTTAGGTTCCAAAGCGTTTTTATGTTCATTGAGGTTTATTTTAGAGTTGATCTTTTTAAGAAGTTTGCCTTTCAAGGTTCACCGCATGATGTAGATGTAAAATTCCTAAATATGCAATCTAAAATGATAAACAATCGATTGTTTTCTTTTAGCAATGAAAATCCTAGCTACTAAGGAAATAAGAGTATGATTCTTTCAACAGAGAGCAGAGAGCACACACTAAATGCACTTTTCCTAAATCATTTTCCGCATGCAGTCTAAATGCAAATGCACATGCATGTATTTGTTTTTCTGTTTCCTTAATGTGAGAATGCCAAAAAGAAAAGTAAGTACAGATCTAAACTTTTTTCTTCAAAACGACACTTCAACAATTTCTTTTCAAAACGAAAGGAAAACTAAAATGACACTTTCAATTTCGAATGGAAAACTGCTTTCGACACTTCAAATATTGATAATTCAAATCAAATACAATGACAAAAGTACAATCAACTATCTAAAATAGGAAGACTTTACGACACCCTTTTTCTTCACTCAAAACGACAGTCACGACACTTTTGAATCAAAAGACGACAGTTCGATTAAGCTACTCTTGACAAAGGAGGACTGTAAATGATGAAAAATACATAAAAAAACATTCACAATTCCTGATCAATGGAGGCTGAATAATGTAAAGGAAGAAGGCTCTTCAACAATGATATACTGATCATATGCAGCAAAAATACTGAATAGAGCTGAAAACAATGAAGAAAAAACCAAATTCCAGAGAGGGAAACAATCTCATTCAATCATCGCACCTGTCCTTAAGGGAAACAGGGATGCATCTCACCTGCAACACATGGGAGGTGCGATGCATCCAAACTGCTAGTTAGAGATAGTGCAATGGACCAGGGAATGAAACTGAGCTTGGTTTTCACTTACAATTTGCAGCTAAGTTTAGTGATTTAGGCTGAGCTTATGATGGACAGTAACAACAAAGTATAGGGGTATGATCTTATGAGGTTAATGAGCTACCACCAGGGCACTTAGGATGTTTGCAAGTCAGATGTTCAGTTCATAAACCAACCCGGAGATTGACTGAAGCAATGTTGATCTACTTTGCACTTGCATAGCAAGTGCAGTTTGAAGGTTAGTTGGCTTAACTTCAGGCTTCGTCTGTAGTTTATAAAGCAAACAACAATAACAAACAAACAAACTATTCGCTCCCCAGTGGAGTCACCATTTTGTTTACAGGAAAACTAGTGTCTATTTGATCTGCTAGTCTCACTAAGACGGGTAGCTATCTTAGAAACAAACAATTCAAAGTAACTTGTGTTTTCCTTTATGGATGATAGATAAGAGAGAAGCAAAGAGCACCAACCTCAATCTTTCGCTTGGCTCCTTGCTTGTTTCCTCTCTCCTTTGATAGAGCTTGCCACTCCTTTCTCACTTGTCCTGCTTTAAAGAACACCTGTAGAGACAAAGCAACAAAAAACCATCAAAGCATAGAGATCTATAATACCATAAACAATGCAGAATCAAAAGTACATTAACCATACAATTGCATTCACCATTACAAGATTTACAAGTACACAAGTATATGGAGGAAAACTCAGATAACTTTATTGATTGTAGAAGTAGAAGAGAGGATTACAACCTAGTTGTCTGATCCAGCATCATCCTCCTAGCATGAAAGCCCTCTTCACCTCATGAAAAGCAATATCACCCAACAATGCAATGTCTCAAAGAGAACTCAACAACACTTCCTTACAAATTAAAAAATTCTAGCCTTTGGATCTCTAGGATGAGGGATCCATTTATAGATATTTGTAGAGGCGTGAGTCAGTTTATGGGTTTTTTATTAGTGTCATTCCACTGTAGTTCTTGGTTCCACTTGGAGATTTCATGATCTCTTACTCATCCCTGGGCGAATTCAGAGAGGAAAGTGTCACATGAGAAGTTTCTAGAAGATTATCTGGGTTTCCACTTAGCAAACTGTCTCTGCCATATGTCTACTCTCGCCCATCGCACCCTACAGAAGGCTCTTTTAGTATGCATTGCACCTAGCTAGTGTAACAGCCAGTATGCATCGCACCCTTAGCACTGAGCAGTCTGTATGGTCTAGTTTTGACTAGTTTTGAGTGGTTTTTCAGGGAGAACTTCTGGGAAATGATGTAAACAGTTGACCTTGATCATTTAGGGTGTGGAACAACACTTTTAGGGGTTTAAGAGCCCTTGGTTTATCGACATATGTGATTGGGGTTGCAGTGCCCAAATATGTCTATAACAAAGTGTCGCGCTTGTTGCTTACACTGCCAGTCCCCCTCAGGAATTGCATAGTTTTGTTGCCTAGCTCCAGCAACTTATTGCCAGTTCCCTCAAGGAATTGTGCAGTTTTTGCTGCCAAGCTCCCGGAAATGGACTGCCAGTTCCCCTCAGGAATAATGCAGTTTTTGCTGCCAAGCTCCCCCTGCTTGCTTGTTCCGGAATTGTGCAGATCTTTCCTTCCCAGCGTTTCCGCAACCCGGACCGTTCCTCTCAAAAATTGTGCAGTTTTGTCCTCCAGCTGAGCCAGATCCCGTGGATAGTCACTGTCGATCTGGATTTCCCATCTTCATCACCCAGTGACTCTTGCGCAGTTTTCATCAGCAGTGCCCAAAGCCTCCATCCCAGCTCACAACCTTGTCTCCTCTCCCGGTCACTTGCATTCGAAACGATCATGTATCATGGTAGACTAGGATTTTTTTAGATTTGATGTCATCTCATCATGAGTGACTGTAGATACATGCACACAAACAAACATGACACGACGATGGATGGGATGAACGAAGTGAGCACATGCAGAAGGATAGGTTCGCCAATGAAAGAACAAACAATGCATACAAAGAGATGTGCTCGTGAACAAACAATCATGCAAATATGTGTTCGCGGATGGACAGATGAGAAAACATGCAAAATATGTTCACGGATGGACGGACGGACAAACATGCACTTTTTGCGAATAGACGAACCTGTCAAGTCTTCCAACATACAAGCAAGGAGCAACGTGTGAATGAAACATCAAGCGAACCCAACGACCATCGAAGACTCCGCGCATGTTGCCATGCAAAGGTGAAGCTGTGACATGCCATGAGGACATCCATCACCCAGCAGCACTGCAACTTGACATGCACACCAGTAGCATCATGAATGTACCAGCACTGTCATGTCGAGTCATGTCGTCCACATCTCTACTGTGGCAATACGGTCAATCAATGTAATGTAACATGGAAGTCCAAGAGACCCACTTGTTGTATTAGAGTCATGTAAAGTTGAAAAGTCACGAAGGACAAATAATCATGAGGGTAGTTGAATAGCCACAAGGATCAGTTTCACCCTTGGCTATAAATACCCCCTCATTTGTACATGCAAAGGACTTTTCACCTTAGCTCCTCCCGCATAGCCTTGAGAGTCTGTAATATTTTCTTTGAGGAGTAAGTAGTGGCTCCAACACCCCGCACGCGGGGTTAGTGATGTATGGTGTAATGATGTGTCTTGGAACTTTAGCTTAATTCAAAATCCTGCTAACAGGCCAACACGTTTTCACACATGTATTGTAATTGTTGTAAGACTAATCTTGAACACTTGTAATGCATGTTGCTTTAACCTGTGTTTAAGACTTGAACTAATTCACTTGTTGTAATACATATATGTTAATGAAAATTTGTTTTATATGTTGTTAACGTTGTCTTGCCCATGTAGACTACTCTCCAAAAGATCAGACAACCATTCACATAAAAATTTCTATAGCAACCGTTGTAATCGCGGGGACTAATCCACTGAGTGTTTTATGTGTTATCTTCTGTTGTGTGTTGTGACTGCCGCACCCGTGTGGATTGTTCCGACAAAATTTGTGCACGTCCTGTTGTGTTATGTGTTCCTAACAGAGTTGGGAATTCTCCTAACTTACCTGGGACTCACTCCCACCCTCTCCCTCTACAGTGAAAGAACCATAGACACAAGAGACACTTACAATCATCAGGCACACGAACCTCACTTCTCGTAAGACAATGCCGACCACTCTCTTATGTTGAAAAGCAAGAGTTGAGGAAAATATTTAAGATAGTGGCAACCAGGCCATCGTACCGGATGGGACTCCCACACCAAACGGTGTGAGGTCTAGTTGGGATTTCATACCGGGGTGGTCCCCTGCATGTTAGTGGGTTTAGCACCATCAACATTTTGGCACTAGAAGGAGGGCCAGATGACAAGTTGAGCCCATACATCTGGGTTGAATCTCTTACCCAATGAATAATACACAATTCATGCTCCCAAGATGTTTCTCTCATTTCTCCCTTAATCAGTTATCAATCCCCAATGAGCTTCTCAATCACTTGTCCTTGTTAAAGTTTGACTGTGAGGACAGAACGTCTGTAACCGAGCACATTTCTGATTTTCTTCATTTCTGTGAATCTCATGAAATTGATAGTGATGAGCTTGTTTGCATACTCTTCTTCCTCACCCTTGAAGGTCGTGCTAATCAGTGGTGTCATACCCTGCCCCCTGCTTCTGTCCATTCCCTTCTCACTTTCCTCAAGGAGGTCCATCAAGCCTTTGATGAGTGTGACCACCAAGATGTTTATGAAAGAATCTCTCATTTAAGAATGAAGCCTGGAGAATCAGTTGAGGACTTTGCTACCCGCTTCCTTCACCTATGTCACGAAATTCCTGAACAATTTGTGGACCTTAACTTCATGAGGCAAGATCTGAAACGCTTGGTTCATGTCTCCCGAAACAGTGAACCTCCTGATTTTCCTTCTTCCTCGACTCTTGCAGATCACGAGCCACCTCATGTCTTGAAGAGGGTGCCCCCTCGCAGCAACTGCAAATCTAAGAAATTTGTGCAGCGGGTACCCCCTCGCAGCGATTACAAAGATGAGAAATATGCACAACATATTCCCAACCAATCTGCTCGGCTATCTCCCGCCCCAATGGAGGCAATTCCAGAATGGTTCAGAAAGCCTATGGCAAAAACTCATCCGTCCATTCTGCAAGAGGACATCACAGTTCATAACCCAAGTCTTGAGTCTAATCTGCATCTCTGCCATCCTCCATCATCTACAAGCCATGACTCCTTGCACCATGACTCGCTTGAGTGATCTGCTTCACAAGCTAGTTGCATGCACTCTCTTGATTCTCGGGCTACTGGCTCAAGTTGCAGTCATGTGCAAGGAAGTCTCATCATACAAACGGAGGAGCAGGATGGTGAAGACATAATCAATTCATCTCAAAACATTGAGCCTCCACTCTTTATCGATTCTCGATCCGCGAATCTTGGTGAAACATCATGCACAATCAATTCTTTCGAATAACCTCCAGTCTTGGGCTATCATCACTCCCACGCTTCCGTATGTTGTGATGAATGCCCAAGCACATCATATGATCTACTGTCATCTCGTGTATACTCTAACTCAGATATGGAATGCGCACCAGTCAAAGCAGACATCCATATCGAAGCTTCCTTTACACCTCACTTGCCTGTGTCTCCTATCATTCACAATGCATCAACATGTGTCGGAGATATTCCACGTTCTCTTACTTCTTCATCCCATGAGTTATCTCCTTGATCAACACAAGGCAATGAGGTTTTCCACGATGAAAATAGTCTCAACACACAGGACTCTTCCCACTCGTCATCATCTTGTGCGTTGCATGAAGACAGATCGTCAACTCAGCTTGCTGAAAATTTTGATGAAGCCTGTGACAGAGATGGTTGTCATCCTGACCTCGTGACTCTGGTAAGCCCGCCCAACCAAATGAGATCTCGTTTCTCACGCACAATCTGTATATCTGCATTGGTTGCACTCGACGTGGATCCCCGTGTAAAGAATATTTACTATTCTCGGTGTGATATTCAAAATTTCAGATTTTCGCTAATGATTGAATCCACGAGTCCATTACAACATGTCCATCTTCATGCACCTCTCTTACATCTAATTCGGGTTGGGAGTGTCCATCCCTCATTCAATCATGGGACAATGAAGTTGATCATCTCAAAGAATATCTTTATCTGGAATCATACTTATCATATGTTCTCTCTCGTAATCAGCTCCTTGGTCTTTTTGCAAATTTCGCACGTCAAATCTGCCCACTCATCACATCAGCAATATCCCTGTGTGATGACGAGCACACAACCTATTGTGCGAATCAAGTTACTCTCATTTCACCACACCCCAACTGGTTTCACACATTCACAGTGCTGGCATCCTTTCCACATTTCTGTGATTACCATGATGCCTACACACTTTTTCACCAGTTGCAGGCGGGTGTTCTATCATGTTTAGCGGAAAGCGAATTTGGTTCCCGCATTCAGAGTGTTCACACGATTGTTCAAAAAATTTCTTTGTTCGTGTCAAACTGGGAATCTATCATCTTAATCGACTGGTATGGTTTTTCTTCTACCTTGGGTGGTTGTCATGCAGTTTATCCTTTTCCCAACATTACATCCAATGACAGTCGCTTCACACACTATGATTTTCACTGTGTAATTTTTAGATCTCTGTCAAGCAAGTGAGGCACCTCGGCCTACACTGATGGCTATGGCAGGCCCTCACTTTCTTGACATGACTGACGAGAATGACCAGATCTATCTATCCGTATCAGATTCCCATCGTGATCCCCTCTCTCGAATCAGGAATCCATCTTCTCAAAGATCATGAATCTTTCAAAATGTCCGTCATGAATTTTATGATCCATTCGCTGAATGGTTGGAACAATCTTACTTGGCGAGTCGTGTTGAAGGTAACAAACTTCAGTCCTTCCTCATACTCGCTAAGAAACTTGGTGCAGAACAACACACACTTGCAAGATGCCTCCGAGGTTTGTTGAAAAATGGTAATCACGGAAGAGGTAAGCGTGTGTGTTGGGTGGTTGTGACACATTCTTCTGCCCATAGGCAAGACCTTCTCTCTCGTGTGCAAATTTTTCATGTTTTTTCATTTTCTGTTGCACACTATTTTTTATCTGTTTTAATCGCTCGTATCTTTGTGACTATAGGTCGGGTACACCTATGGTGGCTTCACTGGAAATTTCATTTCATGTATCCCTCAAGTTAGTTTCATATGTTTCCTTGTCTATTTCAACATTTACTATTTTTAGCAGTTTTTCGGGTCGTGAACTTCCAGAGCAATTTTGACCCCCTAAACAGTGTTTTTTCAAGGTCCGTTGTAGGCGAAACCTGTAGTACTCGGAGAGACCTTTCCAACAAGGTATCGTACACACCAAAAGGAGATAATATGACCAAGTTACGACCCCTGGAAGTTGACTGCCCAAGTAACCCCAACAGGGCCCACAAACTCTTGGTGTTAGATCTCCTAGGGTTATGGTTTTGGTTGTTTAGGGTTTTCTCATGTTTTTCAATAATAAATAGGTCCTTGAACCTCATTGTAACACATTTCAGAGGTATGTAGCTGCCACATCTCTTCTCAGAGATAAGCTACCATCGCCCGAGCTATCTTATTTCCATTTTGTTTGTAAGAATAGTTCAATATTTTTCTATTAATGAAATGAAGTGTTTTTCTACTGCACCTTTGTATTTATGATTATACCTGTCATTTGTTGCGTTCATGTTTAAGTTCGGATCACCAAATTCCTAAGTTGTTCTCCCTAACCTATCGATTTAGTGCTTAATCTAAATTTTTTTTTTTTTCCACTGGAAAAATCAGTAACTTTCATTAATGTTTGAAAATTACATATAGCAGATGCCGAGGCATTACTTGCATGTTCATACAAAAATCAACTTTTCATAGTGTTGTTCTGTAGGTATCGACCAAACTGTTCTGTTTACATTCATCTGTCTGTGCATAATATCCAAAAGAGGATTCTGTTTATATACATATTATCCATGTTCTCTGTATTTCTATTATCAAATATAAACAAAATCGCCATTGCCTATCAGCTGATGGGACTGTTGTCCCTTTGTTCTCTTTGTTCTATGAATGGCCTGTGATAAAACTGATACTCCTCTGCACCATTCTGCTCCACTATTATCCACTCGCCTCGGGGAAGAGTCGTGGCCTCTTTGGATAATTTGTCAGCCTCGCTGTTATGCTCTCTGTAAATATGCAAACATGAGCAATGGTTAAATGCTGCTTTGAGGATGAGTGTATCATGTAACAAGTTATTGAGTGTGTGTGTATGACATTGTGTGATATTGTTGATCCAGTTAATAACCACCAAAGAGTCCCCAAATATATTGATGCTGGTATGCTGATGTGATAATGCAAAATGTAGAAGACCGTGGACAGCAGAGAGTTCCGCGAAATTATTTGATCCATTGCCAAAGCCCATTTTGGCAAGGTATCGATGGTGGTCATTTAGGTGCAGTACAAAACCCCCACCACACCCATCCAGATTTGCTGCTCCGTCGAAAAAAGCCCACGGGATGGTTCTATCAAAGGTGGGCATTGGTTGAATGGTTCTCAGTCGCGGGGGAGGAGGGTCTGGGAGCTCATGATATGCTGCAATAATGGAGGCTTCTACCCTGCTCCATGATATTAATCGATCCTCAAATATAGCCCGATTCCGGGCAAGCCAAATATACCAAGTAGCCACGGGTGGCAGGTTTTGTAATTTGGTTCCCGAATGGCAGAGCGACCAAGAATCCCACGCGCTCCTTATATCATTCCCTTTCCAATTTGCAGCAATACCCAGTAGGTTACATATGTTGATCCACAGGTTGATTATGACAGGGCATAGAAGGAAAATATGTTCCTGTGTCTCTGATGCATTTTTGCAGAAAATACACCATGATGGGCCACATATTGCTCTGCGGACGAGATGTTCTCCCGTGGGTACATTGCCATTGAGTGCACACCAGAAGAAGAGTTTGGACCGGGGAGAAGCCTTGAGCTTCCAAATAGATTGCCACCATGACTGTATCGATTCAGGCAATCTGTGAGATATGAGCACAATGTATCCCAATTTTGGTGCATATATACCGTGGTCAGCATTGCACCAAATAAGTTCATCCGGACCTTGTTTTATTCGAATATGGGATTCAGATAAAGCCTCAGTATAACGATCCCATTCCTGATGCCATTGGATAGGGAGGTTCAATTGCTGTGCGGACTTCCAGGCTTGTGAAAAAATATCAGTGCGCTGTTGATCTGCAATTTGAGCAAAATGTCGAATATCCTGGGTCTGTAAATGCAATAAAAGGTCTGGATTAAGAATATGCCTACCCCCACAGTTAATCCAGGGGTCCAAACCGACTCTGCCCGTCCGCCCATCATTTATGCGCCAAGCAAGGTTGTTCCGAATGAGAGGGAGAGATAGAATTAAGGCCTTCCAGACCGAGGAGCATCCCAATGTTGACCAGGTAGGAAAACGGGCCCAGTCCAAAATATTGTGAGGCCAAATGTATTTATAATAAACTACCTGTGTCCAGAGATTTTGTCTAGTAAGCAGCGTCCACCCCATCTTGGCAGCCAGTGCTTTTGCAAATTCAGGCAGTTCCTTGAGCCCCCATCCTCCCCACTTTTTAGGCAGAGAGATCTTCTTCCATCCGATCCAAGCAAATAATCTTTTGTCCTGACTCCCATTCCAGAGATATCGATTACAAATTTGCTGAAGTCTCCCCAGGATGTTCCTTGGGATCCAGGCTAAGGCCATCCAGAATACCGGGGTGGCTTCTAATACAGACTTTATAAGCACCAGTCTACCAGCCCTGGAGAGATATCTGAAGCTCCATCCTGAGAGTCTTTTTTCCAATTTGGCAACCAACCAGACCCAGTCAGCTATCCTTTGGCAAGTAGGTTTCAAATTAAACCCCAAATATTTGAGACCTCTATCCAGGGGGTGGACCGCGAATGGGAAGCATTGTAAGCCAATCTGTGTCTCTTGTACTGATGTGCGAGCACAGGTGATGGTTGATTTCATCTGGTTTGGCATCATACCAGTGGCAGATGAGAAAAGAAGGAGGATCCTTGAGAAAGTTCGAGAGTCTCGAACACTGCCATTAAGAAGAATAAGGACATCATCCACAAAGAGTAGATGAGTGAGATAACAAAGGTCAGAAATGCGGAGTCCCCCAATATCACCAGACCTCTTTGCTGCTTCCATGAGGCGACTGAGACCTTCCATGACCAACAGGAAAAGGAGAGGAGATAGAGGACACCCCTGCCTCAGACCCCGCTCCGAGTGAAAAAAATCTGTGGCCGAGCCATTGATAAGAATGCTGAAAGATGGTGAAGTAATGCAGGCCATGATCCAAGTAATGAAAGCATGAGGGAAACCCAGATGAATGAGGATCATTTTGAGGTAGAGCCAGCTGACACGGTCAAATGCTTTAGACAGATCAATTTTAAGGAGGATGGCTTTTAAGTTCTTCGACCATATGGAATGGAGGGCTTCTTGAGCGAGTCCAATGGCCTCATGGATCTGTCTGGAATCGAGAAATGCAAATTGCTGAGGGGCAATGGACCGGGAGAGGATAGGTCTAAGACGATTTGCAATGGTCTTAGATATGATTTTATAGAGGCAGTTACATAAAGATATGGGTCTGTAGTCATCAAAGGATGCCGGGGAGTCAGATTTGGGGATGAGTGCTATAAATGTGGAGTTGATGGCATGATATATTGATCCAGAGGTCCGGCTTTCTTCAACCACCTGAAGTAGGTCCTGTCCCAAAACATCGAAGAAGGTAATGTAGAATTCAATGGTCCATCCATCCGGGCCTGGGCTTTTGTCTTTTTTGAACCATTTCAGAACTCCTTCCAGTTCTTCCGCAGTGACCGGATCAGTTAAGGATTCCACATCATCTTCCTCCACGAATCTCGGGAAGTGGTTGGCCACATTAATAATATCAAGTAAATTTTCTTCTCGTGGGCTCCTGTAGAGGTTCCTGAAATGGGTGATGCCCAGGTGAGCGAGCTTGTTGAAGTTGTCTGCGATATCTCCATCCGGTGTAGGGAGCTTCCAAATAGTATTAGATACCTTCCTGCATTTTGCAAAGTTATGGAAAAACTTTGTGTTGTCATCCCCAGCTTGTATCCATAAAGCTCGGCTCCTTAATCTAATGGATTCCTCTCTCTCTTTGAGAATCTTGGCTTTTTGATTCTCCAGGTCAATAAGCTTACATTTCTCAGCAGCTGACATGAACCCCTGCCCTCTGTCATCGGTGAGTGAACATAAATCCGCTTCTATTTGGGTGAGCTGTGCAGATTCCCGATCCCTTTTCTCCCTTGCCCACTTTATAGTCAGATGTTTGATCTCTGAGAGGTTCCTGCAGAAACCTTTGGCAAGAGGAACCGAGTTATTGATAGGATGAGAGACCCAGTAGTCCTTTATCAGCTGGATATAGTCCTGATCCTTCAGCCAAGAGGAGTTGAATTTAAAGGGTGCCTTGGGCTTCTTGAAAGGACCCTGAATCTCCAGGTATATAGGATTGTGATCCGATATCCCCCCCGAGCCCACCCATTGTCGGTAGAGATGTAGGCGCTGAAGGAGAGGGCCCTTTAACAGAAATCTGTCAAGTCTGCGAGCTAGTGCAGCATCCCCCACCCGTCGGTTCCGCCAGGTAGGAAGGAGACGCTGCAGAGGAATATCCGAGAAATCTGATTGCTCCAGCAGGTTGGTCATGAAGTCAGTGATAGAGTCAATTTGTGCCTCTGTGCCCCAAGACTCCCTGAATCCCAAGGAGAAATTGAGGTCTCCTCCAATAATAACATGGTCTTCATTCAGCAGGGGGAGCTGAAGAGTATTCCTCCAGAATGTTTCTCTCTGGGAGCAAGGAGCATATATATTGACCAGTCTGAGGTCCATGCCGAGGTCAGCCGAGAAGAAGTCCAAACCAATGAACCCTGCTCCTCCCCAGGAAGAAATAGGTTTAATGGAGCGAGGGTTTAGTCCAATGGCTAGTCCCCCAGATCGTCCCACAGCATCATTTGCATAAAAACTCCATCCTGGAACCATGGCTTGCATGACACGAACAATTTGTTCTGCAGAGCAGAGGGTTTCTTGTAGCATGATAATGTCGATAGGCTCAGTATCGATGAGCCTCTTCATGGCTAGTTTTTTGGAGGAACTAGCCAGTCCTCTGCAGTTAAATGATAGACACTTCATGGGGGAACACCTCTCGGGGTGTGTCCTGCTCTAAGAACCCCGTCAATGGTCGCTTGCCGGCCAGAGACTACCTCTGCCCCAGCTTGTTTGATGGCTTTAGAAAGGTGGGATTTTCTCCCTCTGGTGTTCAAAGATGCCCCCTCAGGAATGACAATGCCCAGACCCGAGTGACCTACAGCCGACTCTTTTGGAGTATTCCGAGACCGGAGGAAATAAGGGTGAGGAGGGGAAGATGGGCATGAAGGGGAGATAGGCACAGGAGATGTAGAAATTATAGATTCAGTGCAGGTAAGCGGAGATGATAAAGTGCATGGAATCATAGAGATGTGTGCAGATGGACCAGATGTATGATTATCATCAATAGACGAATGCAAAGAAGGGATAAATGAAACAGAATTCATACCCGCTTCTGCCGCCGAACGAGCCCTAGTTTTTGGTGGCGAGGATCTCCGGAGCCCCACATCGTCCACAGGGGCAGAGACCGAGGGGGCCGTTCCAGCAGAAGGAGGACGCGAGATGATGGGGGAAGCCATCCTGGTAGATGCCGGAGAGCCTTTCACTGAATCGGTAGCTTTCTTATTGAGAGGACAGTCCTTCGCGAGGTGTCCCACCTTATGGCATCGCCTGCAACGGAAGGGAACTCCTTCATAATCCAGCAACTGAACACGAATACACCTGCCCCATTGAAGCGTAATCTGTTCCTCAAGCCCCTCGCGAGTGTCCAGATGAACCAAGACCCGAGCAAGTGTTCGATTCCCGGATTCCACATAGGTGCGATCATAGTCCAAATATGTCCCCAGGGCATTGCCAACCCTAATGAAAACTTCCTCGTCCCAGAATGGAATTGGTAACCCTGGGAGTCTCACCCAGATTGGACCGGCACCGAGCTGCTCGCGCTCTGGATCGAAGAGGGGATTCCAGCGTTTGAGAAGGACCGGGGCCATTTCGATATGCCAATATCGACCCAAGACTAGATTTGTTTGACAGACTTTGGAGAATTTTAATGAGAACCATCCTCTGGGGAGGACATGTACCTCTGGAAGATCGAATAGTACACCTCCCCAGATCTCCTTGACCCATAGATCAAGCCTCTGCTTCGAGTAAGATCTGCCTCTGACGTGCCCAACCAACACGGTGTTCGCGATGTCCATATAGTCTCCAAGAGGCTTTGCTTCGTCGAATTTAATCGATATATCCCTTGTCTTCGATCTGACACACTTTACCTTCTTTATTCCTGTGCGGGGGGCCGACGGATGATCCACCAGAGGGTTAGTGATACCTTCCCGGGGACTAGGGTTTGCGGGGGGAGAGGAAACCGCAGGTGTCTCAAACCATCCGGATGGTCGAATGCCTGAGACAGATGGATGAGCCACCGGAGTTTGTCTCTGATGAATGTGTTGCACCACGGGAATGGACGCCAAAGGGTCGAATGCGGGCGATGGGGGAGTATGGGAGGCCAGAAATTGCAGAGACCCTGGTGAGAGCGGAGGAACTTCAAACGGCGGAGAAACAGGGGGATAATCTGCTGCAGAGGATGGAACGGGAGCCGAAATAGGTTGGTGCGCCGGGACAGAAGAGGATGCGGAATGGGAGGGCTGAGAGTGAGAGGTAAAATGAGGAATCCCAAAGATAATATTTTCCGGCGAGGGATCCGCCGAATAATCCACCGCTTCATGCTCCCAGTCATCCATAACTGTTTAAACTGTCGGAGACCGAAAGGGACAGGCGAGGATTCCAACGGAGAAGCAGCAGCTGTTGTAGCAGGACCGTGACCGCTGCAGGTGACCGTCGCGTAGCTGTCGAACCTATGCCCTACGAACCGCCGTTGTAATCTGAAAACCCCTTCGAACCGCAGGAAATCTCAAGAAACCCTAACCTTGTCCTTTGCGCGAGCCCATGATCGCCCCTCCCCTTACCTAGTGCTTAATCTAAATTGATGAAACTTTTTGAAAGACACTTGTTGTCCATGCAAAGAAAGTATATTTTGTGCATTTTCCTCAGACAACCCTTCCATTATCTTCCATGATCTTCCATCCAAGGTGATTTTGTCTATGTGCTTATTTTGGGCCCTGGTTATTGGAATCTATGTATGAAGTTACCATTGCTATCATTACAAAACATATAATAGAATTACATGATGAAAGGCTAGTGTGAGCCTATGGTGAAATGCGAAATTGTTGATCTTATGTAAGGATAACCAAGATGGCTATCAGGGCAAACCATGGCTAGTTTTCAAAATTAACTAGAGAAAGTTGTAAATCTAACACCCTATTGTTGTGCCATGTATTAAGCCAAGGGTATTCCACTCTAAGAATTGCCATAGAACAAATAGGAGACCATTTTTTTCTTGCCTGTGTTGGAAAACTGGAGGGAAAGGGAAATTTTTGAGGCACTACATTACATAGAAGGGGATTCCTCTCCTAGTGTGCGTTGAGATGTGGAGAAGAAAATATAAACTATTTCGGGGACAATGTAATCATTGGAGTAGTTATCTTGTTTGGTTTGATATTATCTTCCTAGCCAATATACGTTTTGGGGGCATTGTGCGTTGGGCTAAGAAAGGAAGATTAAAGACCCATAGGCGTTCTTTAGTCTAGGGTATCATGGCCTTACTTAGAGGAAAAATTAACTGTTGATTCATACAATTTGGCAGTGAGTCGCTACCCAATGAGGACATTCACTTGAACACAAATAAGCATTTGTGATTCTATTTATGTTGAATGCTTTTATTATCAATTACATAAATGCAATCCACAATATATGAATTTTGTACCTGGATTAATTAATTATATAAATGACTGGAATATGCACATTTTGTTAGCATTATGATACAGGTATTGTCCTTGATGGAAACTCACTCAGATGAAAGATCACAGTACAACAGGTTAACAACAAAGAATTACAGATCAAACTACAAAGAATGAAGAAAGAAAGGTATACGCAAGTTCACCTTGACCAAGGTGCGTATACTCGCAGGTTCACTGAACACAAGTAGCATATACGTATACACGCACTTTCACAGAAGGAAAAGTGCGTATATCTTGGAAAACTAAGTTTTTGGTCCAAGGTATTTTGATCGATGTTATTGGTCCAAGGTATCTGGTCCGAGGTATTGACCCTAGGTATTTGGTCCTAAGTGGTTTTGGTCCATGGTATTGAGAAAGGCCTAAAACTATAAAAGGAGGAGAAGATCATTAGGCCAGGTGTGCAAGTATTGAATATCTGATGAAGTGTGAGATCTAGTATGCAGGTTATTGGCTTATGGTACTGTGCTTGATTTGAACCAAGGAGGAACCTCAACGGTTGGTGAAGGATAAGATCTAATGATGGATCTGGATCTTAAGGCCTGAAATGAATTATCATTATGTGGTTTGATCATGTATAGTCTAGATCTGAATACTGACGCATGTGTTGTTCTATAAATATTATGATTTGGGTATAACTTAAGTCTGGAATAGCTGCAAAATTATGAATTAATATTTGCAGATGTGTACATTGGTTGGCTTTGATAAAAGTGCGTATACACACAAGTTCAACACATGGAAGTAGCGTATACCTCATAAAGTATGTTTTAGTTGTCTCTGTTTGCTGTTGCAGAATTCTGGGTTCTGGTGACTGTATTCTGGTGACAGTATTCTGATTGATCAGATTGACTATCAAAGTGATTGATTGATTCAGTTATGGGTGATTCAGAAAGTGATGTTTGAGTTTCAGTGATTGGTTGATTCAGATGTATTTGATGATTGAATTGCATTTATAATGTTGTTGATGGATCCAGTCTGAAAATTTATGAAACGTGGTCCAAGGAGGAAGAAAGAAGGTCGTAGCCTTATGTAGGTCACAACCTACATACTAGTAAACATGTCGGCTAGTACAAAAGTTAGGGAGTTGTAGCTCCCTTCCAGTAGAAGCTGGAGAACGAGAGAAAGTTGTAACCTTCTGCAGGTAGAAGCCTGCGTACTGGTATAAGTTTGCACCAGTACAAAATTGTAAACAAATTTTCTTATTATTAAAAGAAGACAGAGACGACAGCGACAGGTGGTTTTCACCCACATTGGGTTTCCACCTTATATCTTGGTGTTCATGTCTATTGCTTATGTGTGATTCTTTATTATGCTTTTACTGCACTGTCTAATAAATCTCGGATATACTGGTTAAAGTTCAATGCATGATAAATTGGGTAAATCAAAAGTTCTCTGCATATACGCTAGTTGCTTTAAGTATAGTCATGTATACACACTAGTTCACTTAGCTGAAGTAGCATATACAAATCTGTTTGGGAAATTAAATTATTGATCTCATAATATTGATTCATCCCCCCCCCCAGTATTATTTCCAACAATTGGTATTAGAGCAGGTCCTTCAGAAGAAGCTTGATCGCTTGAAGGGAGATCCATCATCATGAGTAATCAAGAAAGCGTGGGATCCATCAGACCACCAATCTTTGATGGGAGAAACTTTGTTTATTGGAAGATAAGAACCACAACCTATCTACAATCACTTGGAACAGATGTCTGGGAAATCGTGGAAGGAGGATATACATTTCCATCAACAATTCCTATAGATATGGTAGCTAAAAATCAATATGAAACCAATGCCAGGGCTGTCAATACATTATTGGGAAGTCTGTCGCAATCAGAGTTTGTCAAAGTTATGCAGCTCAAATCAACCAAAGAAATATGGGACAAAATCATTCTAAGCTACGAAGGAGACTCTCAGGTAAAACATGCTAAACTGCAAACTCTCAGAATTCAATATGAAACTCTTAAGATGTACAATGATGAAAGTATAGTTAGTTACTTCTTACGTATAGATGAGGTTGTTAATTGTATGAAGAATCTGGGTGAAGAAATAAAGGAAGTTACCTTAGTTGAGAAAGTTTTAAAATCCTTGTCTGCTAAATTTGAATCAAAAGTATCTGCCATAGAAGAAAAACAAGATCTACAGACTATTACTATGACACAACTTCACGAAATATTAACTACCTTTGAGATGAGAAAAGGAGGCCCATCAGATATGAGAGAAGACACATTTAAAGCTTCAGTAAAAGGAAAGGAAAAACTCAATGAATGAGGATATATTTCAGAAGAAGAAGATGAAGTAAACTTTGTCAAGAAGCTTCAACGGGTTCCGAAAGATTTAGAGGTAAACTACCTTTCAAATGTTTTGCCTGTGGTAGAGTCGGTCATTATGTTGCCAAATGTCCTCATAAAGATAAATATGATAAAGGGAAGGAATCTGCAAAATGGAATAGAAAACAAAATGTAAGTAAAAGAGTTACTATACTCATGAAGATAGTGATGGTTTATCAAATAGTGATGAAGATGAAAATAGTAATGACTATAGACTTCTAATGGCTTATGACGATGATAATTTTTGGGATTCTTTAGAAGAAGATGACCTTGATGAACAAATCTCTAAACTTAAAATCTGTTTAGAAGAAAAGAATGTGAAATTGTGGGTCTAAGAAAGGATCTTGAGAAAACAAAATCTCTCAATCTTAGATTTGCTAAAGGATCAGAAACCTTAAATGTAATTATCAAAGTGCAGCATTCTCTTCTGATAAAGACAGGTCTTGGATATACTGAAGAAGCATCTCAATCACAGAAGCCGTCAACTTCCACGAAAATCTATCTTGATACAGCAAAGAACAATGAACAATATGACAATCGTCAGCAAAGGCATAAAGCAGATCACCAGGTAAATCAGGCTCAATTTGCTTCAAGGATGAACAGAAGCCACAATCAACCTCAGGGAAATCATACTCAATTTGCTTCAAAGATGAATAACAATGTAAACTTTGAAACGGGAACCCATACTGTTACCCGTTTTGTAGAGATAGCAAAAAAGTGACCCGATTTCGAAAAGGGGTTATGCAGAACACACGTGTTTTTTAAAGCTTAGTTTTTGGCACTATAATTTTTTTTATGTACATTGTGTTTTATAATGGTAGTGTTTTTTATGCTGATTTAAAAATGTGGTAATTCTGCACCAGACCATTTTTTAAAAAGGTTTTTGTTTTTGTTTTTTTTGTTTTGTTTTTTTTTTTTTTTTTTTTAATGTATGAAATGTAAATAATTATTTTGTAAACTTAATAATTTTTGAAGTGGTCTTTTTCTTCATATTTTCTTGTTTTTATTTTAATTTTATTTTTTTTGTAGTGAGGTTTTTATTGTTTCGCATATTTAAAGAAGAAGGTTGATATTTTGAATTTTCGATATTTTACATATTTATACATTGTTAATTAATTTTTCAATCCACAAGAAATAATTGTTTCTAAAAAACAATATTTTCTAACAATTGACATAAAAATAACCATTTTTAACATAAATATATTTTAAAAACTACACGTTTTGATAATTTTTTACTACAATTGACATGCGAAAATCACAATTTTTATACGAAAATTTTAACTAAAAATAGTTAAATAATAGTTTTTTTTTTTATGAATTTCATGTCAAAAAAATAATAATAATCACTTTTTTTCAAAAAATAATGGTTAACTTAAAAATTAATGTGAAAATCACATATTACAAATATTGAACGCATAACAACCTTAATTGAGTGTATATTCTTCTCATAAAATGTCAAAGTCAAAACGTTGCAAGTATAACTACTTAACAGTTACAAAAAATGAGCTTGATTTCCAAGCATAACTTAAATTTAATCAACAATGTCACGTAATCCAAACTCTTCGTCCTCTAAAGTTTCATCATTGTTTTCTTCCTCAATATTTTCTGCTTCATTTTGCTCATTTTCATCTTCTAATGGATCTTTCATGTCTGCCAATCTCCCAATGTATGTCTTTCCAAACATCCCATGTAATGGTGGTTGAGGTTCCTTTGTCTCTTTTGCTACACGTGATTCACTTTCTTCAACCCAATTTTTTCAACTTGTACATAAATGAATTTTTCAACATTAATCAAATATACATTTTAAACTTCTTACCATGTAAGCTGCATCCTTGAATTTGTTTTCCCTTTGAAGCTTGACAATATCATTGCCAATTGTGTGTCTGAATGAAATGTTACAAATCTCCATAATGGTGATGACATGACTTCTACAAATCTCGCAACCAGTTTACTAAAAGCTTGATAAGTATAAGGGTCACTATCATAGTCAATATTTGGAATATTGAAACCATGGGGAATATCTGCAATAACTAGGGCATACTCCCTTTTAGGTATGAGTTTAGCAATGTCTTCACAGTCGCCTTGTATTACTTGATATTGAACAGTGTCTAGCCCATTCCAAATGAAATGAGTAAGAGTTGGATCAAGTTCAACATTCTTAACACGTTGCTTCCTCAGTCTTTCGGTCTTTATTTTTTCAATAAAGGTTCTGAAGCTAGTTGGCACTCCATTATCATCCTTCTTCATCTTTTATAAAATAAACAAATATATGTGTAAGTTATAAATTAAAAATAGTACACAGATGAATAAAAACGAATGCGTAAATCAAGATACCTCTTTAAATGCAAGATAAAAAGCTTTTAATGTATATGTAGAACTTGAATCTGGATAGTTGCGTACGACATCATCCCAACTATCTTCATTCAACAATCTAACCATTTGTTCTTGAATTTTCATGTAAAATTTGTGACTACATAGATAAAGTAACAAAAAGTCAATATAATGATATGTATAACAAATACTACCAAGAACAACATGTTTTATTTAAAAGAAAATTATAATCTAGAAATAAATAAAAATAATTCAACAAACTTACTTTTGAAATTCCTCGGACATTTCCTCCAATGATAATTCCCCTGACTCCACACGAGATAATATTGTTTTGAAAATTTTTTCATCTTTCACTCCTTGCATTGCTCTCCAAAGTGTGATAGTCATATATTCTGGAAGCTGTTTCAAGTCAGGACCTAATTTACTGCCGCCACATATCAATGGCTTAGACTTTTTAACCTTCTGGTTTTTAATGCCAATGTTTTCCCACATGCTAAAAATCTCATCAATCAAGTTCCAAACATCTCCAGTTCTAAATGCCAATTGGAAAATGTTATCAACACCTCTGAATATATCACTAGGAAGGTTGTGTTTTCCACCTTTTGAATTGGGTTTCTCTTCAATTTGATAGCCTATTTCCATACAACATTCCCTTCGGAAATCTGCAGTAACATTTATCCTATCCCCACCACATTTTTCTTGAAATTCACTATGAATAAATCTAACCCTTTGGATGAAAGTCATAGACATCCTATATTCATTATCTGAATTATGATCCCATGCCACTAACTTTGCTTTTGTATCCTATAAACTAGGATAAATGATACATTTCATTGTTTCAAAACGTGGGTTATTGGGATATTCCTCCATAAATTGTCTTTGAGCTTCTACAGAATGGTTCCCCCCAAGCACATAATAATTGTCTTCAAAACATTTTGACTTATCAAATGCTTCTTTGTTGGGAACTTGAATTGGATCAACAAGAAGCACATAATTAACCACATGAGCATATGGATTATACCTCATCAATGTCTTCAAGTTGTGAACATGCAGATGGTGTGGCTTTCTGACTTGATATTGACATTGTCCTTCACTTGCCTTATAGGTTTGTCTAACATTAAGCTGAAATGTACGACCACCATCAATTAAGTTTTTCTTTGTCAAATTCTGTCGAATGGCATTTTGTTTTGTTTTGATAATGCCATCCTCTAAATCAGCTCATGGTGTAATGATTTCTCTGCTTTCTTTTGAAGTTTCACTGGGTTCTTGATTGTTGGTAATGACTGCTTCAAAATCTTCAACTTTACTTTTCTTCGTCATAACATTCTCAACAGATTTATTTTTGGGCGTTGTTACTTTTGGTCTTTTACAACTCTTCTCAGTTCCAATGTCATCTTCAGTAACGACAACATATGCTTCATTGTCAGTTTCAACTTCATTGCCCTCAAAAGTAACTTGTTTACCCTTGCTAGATTTATCCACTAGAGGTCTTTTTTTTTTTTTGATCCTTTGGATGTAGTTTTGTAGCATCATCAATTACTACATTTTGCTTGTTTTCCATATCTTCTTCTGACACTGAGTAAAAACTGCTGACAACTTTCATGATATAATGCTCTATGAAATGAATGCCTCCCAACCTAATTGAACAACCTTCAACAAAATTCTTCCAAACAAAAAATCATATGTCAATGAAAACAAAATTAAAAAAATATAGTGAGACACTTTCAAGAAAAAAAATACAAATATAAATAACAATACTTACGATGTTTTGTTTCATCTCATTTACGATTTGTTTACACAACTTTGTAGATACCTCTCTCGTGTCATACAATGAATATGTTAGTTGATATTTAATCCTTTCATGTGACTTGGGAGCTTTTGTAAGTATGTAAACAACTTCAGTGTCTGGTACCGAACACATATCTATGACTCTTCCCATTAGCGCAAAAATTCCATTTTCATTCGGTATATCAATATATAGATATATGTTCACATTTTGGCTCTCCTTCTTTCACATACCAGATTCTTGATGGGAATTTCACCTCTTTTGAATTCTTCTAGTTTGAAATCATCTTCTTATCATTTGAGGCACTTGAAATATTTGTAGCCATGAGCTCAGGTGGAGTTCGTTCACCAATGTTTTTTGAAGATGCACCTTTAAGTGTCTTTGGTCTAGACATATTCACAGAAATCTTATTTGATGCCATTTTCCTAAAAAATAGAAACACATAAATTAGTAAACAACGAAAACATGTTAACTTAAATCCACAACGAAAATATATCCTAAATTTTTAATTTGTATAATCAGATAATTGAAATTAAAAAAATATTAACACTAAGAAATGGCAGAAGCCCACTGACACCACCCCGTCCATCCACGGAGTGGTGGGCGATTTCCCCACCCTTACCCCACACGCCCCCTACTTCTCTTCCCCCTCAACCGACCCACGCCACCCCTCCCCGCAATCGGACGGCCATCCAACCGCACCCTTACCCCCCTTTCACACCTCCCCCCTACCCCTACGCCACCCCACCCCCCAACCACTTCCCCTCCACCCCCTAGCCCCCCTATCGGCCCACAACCCCTATGCAACTCCACCCCCTTCCCCCTCTCCCCAAGCCCCAACAGCCTACCCTATTCCCCCCCAACCGAGCCACCCCACCCCACAATTGAACAGCCACCCAGCCCACCCTTACCCACCTTCCACCTATTCCCCCTACCCCCCTCGCTCCCAACTGAACCACCCCTCTCGGCAATCGGACGGCTACCCTAGCCCACCCTTACCCCCCCTTCCCTCTACCCTTTAACCCCCCCTCTACCCTACCCCCTACCTCATCCCCCCTTCCCGACCCCCCTACCTCACTCCCCCCTGACCCACCCCACATCCCCCCCTCCTCCCTTCCTCTCACCTCACCCCTCACCCCCCCCCTTCCTACCCCTCCTCCTCAATCCCCTTCCCCCCCACTACCCGTGCTCACCCCCACCCCTTGTTCCCCCTCACTCTACTCCCCCCTCACCCCTCATCCCTCCCCTCATCCCCTTTGCCCCCTTCTACCCGGCCTTCCCCCCTCACCCCTCGTTCCCCTCACTCTACCCCCCCCATCACCCCTCATTCCCTCGCCTCACCTCACCCCTCATCCCCCTCACTTCCCTTTCCCCTCCTCTACTCGACAGCCCTGCCCCCTCACCCCTTGTTCCTCCTCACTCATCCCCCCCCTCACCTCACCCCTCACTCTCCTTTCCCCCCCGCTACCCAGCCCCCCCTCCTCACCCCTCATTCCCCCTCACTCTATCCCGCCCCCTCACCTCACCCTTCATCCGCCCTCTACCGGCCCCCCTCACCTCACCCTTCATCCCCTCGCCCCGCCTACCCCCTCCCCACATCATCTCTTCCAGATCCGCTTGTGCAAAGGGGTGTAGCAGCAGTAGACATCAGTCCCGCATTCTCGAGTTCGCAGATCAGCCATTCCGATCTATTAGATCCATCAGATCTGCAGCAGCAGTCTGTTCCGCCGCCCAGAGCTATCCGATCCGCCATCACTCCCCTTCCCCCCCTCTACCCGACACCCCCTCTCACCCCTCGTTCCCCCTCACTCTGCCCCCCCCCCCCCACCTCACCTTCCATCGCTCCCCCTCACTCCCCTTTCCCTCCCTCTACCTAGCCCTCCCCCTCATCACCCCCCTCACCTCACCCCTCATCCCCCTCACTCCCCTTTCCCCCCCTCTACCCGGCCCTCCCCCCTCACCCCTCATTCCCGCTCACTCTACCTCCTGCCACCCCTCATCCCTTCCCCTCACCTCACCCCTCATCCCTCCCTTTACCCGGGCTCCCCACTCACCCCTCATTCCCCCTCATCCACCCCCCTCACCCCACCCCTCATTCCCCCCTCTACCCGGCCAACCCCCCTCACCCTTCGTTCCCCTTCACTCTACCCCCCCCCCCTCCCACCCCCTTTACCTCCCCCGTCCCACCCCCTTTACCTCCCCCCTCACTCCCTTTCCCCCATCTACCCAGCCCCACCCCTCATTCCCCCTCACTTTACCCGCCCCCTCCCCCCATCACCCCTCAACCCCCCCTTCCCTTCCCTTCCCCACCCATCCGTAACCCCCCTCCCCTCCTCCGTCCTTCCACCCCCCTCCCTCAGCCCTCCGCAACCCACCCCCCCTCACCCCTTGGTCGTCCCCCCAACCCCCCCTCACCCTACTCGCCCCCCTCAACCCCCCCTCTCCCCCGACCCCTCCCCCCCAACCCCTCACCCTACGCCCCCTCACCCTACCCTCCCCCTAACCCCTCCCCCCCAACCCCTCACCCTACGCCCCCGCTACCCCCTCACCCCTCGCCCTACCCTCCCCCTAACCCCGCCCCCCACCCCTCGGCCCCACCGCCCTTGCCCCCCCCCCACACCTCGGCCCCACCGCCCTTGCCCCCCCCCCACCCTACACTCCCTCGTCCCCTCCCCCCTCACCACTCCGCCCCCTCCCTACCCCGCCCCTCCGCCTCCCGCTCCCTCCCTCCCCCGCCTCCCCCACCTCCCGCCTCCCGACCTCTGCCCCCTCGGACGGCCACCCAGGCGCATGCAGGGTGGCGCGGGGTGGGCGGCCGCGCCCCACCCGCGCCGAGGTGGCGTGGGGTGGGTGGCCATGCCCCACCCCGCACCCCACCCGCGCCGGGGTGGCGTGGGGTGGGTGGCCACGCCCCACCCCACGCCACCCCGCTAGCCCGCCCAGGGTGGCCATCCAATTCCGAGAATCGGGCGACCACCCCAGGCAGGCCGGCGGGGTGGTCGCCCGATTCTCGGAATCGGATGGCCACCCTGGGCGGGCCAGCGGGGTGGCGTGGGGTGGGGTTCAGCTGCCCACCCCACGCCACCCCGGCGCGCCTGGGTGGCCATCCGAGGGGGCGGAGGTCAGGAGGTGGGGGAGGCGGGAGGAGGGGGAGGGCGGGGGAAGTGGAGGAAGGCAGAGGGGCGGGGCAGGAAGGTGGAGGGGCGGGGCAGGAAGGTGGAGGGGCGGGGAAGGGAGGGGGCCGAAGGGTGAGAGGGGGGGATGGGGGAGTGTAGGGTGGGGTCGGGGGTTAGGGGGGCGAGCCGAGGGGTGAGAGGGCAAGTAGGGGGACGGGCCGAGGGGTGGGGGGGCGGGTAGGGGGGAAGGGTTAGGGGGTTGGTGGGAAGGGTTTAGGGGGGCGGGGCGAGGGGTCAGGGGGGTTAGGGGGTGGGGGGAGGGTTCAGGGGGCAGGCTGAGGGGTGAAGGGGGGGGGGGGGGTAGGGGGTAGAGTTGGGGGGGGGGGGGGGAGCCGAGGGGTGAGGTGGGGGGGTAGGGGAGGAGTGAGGGGTAGGGGCAAGGGGGCGGGACGGTAGGGGTGCCGGGGGGTGAAGGGGAGTGGGTAGGGGGGGCGACCGAGGGGTGAGGGGAGGGGTGAGGGGTGAGGGTAGGGTGGCAGATGAAGGGGAGTGGGGGGGGGAGTGTGAGGGGTAGTGATGAAAAGAAATCTTGTTGTAAGCCCAAAATCCCTTTTCATGTAGGAAAATTAGAACTTTCCTACTCTTAACAAAATTTTCCTCTTTTCATAATCCCATAATCACTGTCTTGACTGTTTGGATGTATACAACTAACATATATGCCTCAATCAAGATGTATTAACAGCTTAAAGCTCAATTCTGTTCAAGAACAAACGCCCCATCAAACACTTTGAACTCCCATTCATATAACTCAATACAACCATGCCCACAATGTATCCAAACAACGTGTGAATCAATTCGATTAAAAAAATATGTAGCGCACAGTAAAAAAAACACAGTCATGATTGAAATGTTGATGGCAATGAGGTATCGATGGCATCACTCATAGTTTCAGCATTACATATAACTGATCATCACTGCCAACATCCAAATGTTCATATTGACCGATCCAGCAAATAATTCAATGGCTATATATATATATATATATATATATCTATTTTTCCATTGCTAACACAGCAAACATCGATGACAAACTTCACTCGATTTCCACAGAATTAATCGTATTAACCATCACACAATAGATCGGTGTTCAACATTCAAATCGACTTTTCTACTCAGCATATAATGTAAACAATATCGGTCACAGACTTTGCACAAGATTTACCTTCAAGCACGCAGCTTCTGACAGATTAGCCACTGCTTCACGCTGGGTTTAACGCCATTCAATATTGATACAACCTTACTAACACAATCTTCAGGTAACCCACGGCTTTTGTTCTTTATGGATAACATATGGATCGAATTCACGCACAATTCTTTTTTGCAGGTGCTTCAACTTAACGCAAAAACTAACCAGTGTATGCTCCAGCTCCACGTGACTACAAAACCATGGATTTTTTCGCCCACGAACTCATAATAATACCACGATATGAAATCTCACACGAACAGTCATAAATTTGACCCTGCATTCATTTAGACACCATTCTGTTCCAATCTTCATTACGTAGAACAATTACACAGTAGCGCCTTTTACCTTTAGTTGTGCCTTTACACCCAGAGTTACACCATGCGATCGATTTACTTGAAACACAATTTCTGAAGTTAAATGTCAACATTCTTCTACTCAGCTGAAACAATGCTTCTCTCCTTGTATGATTTGCGGAAACACACCTGTGCGCTTCCATTCAATCTGTATCTTTGACACTTGCATTGTTAGTGCCAAACAACATGTGGACTTGAAATGATTGCAATGAACACACATCCAGCGCTACATATCACAGCAAATGCTCAAATCGATGTATGTAAAGATCGATTTACCCAACATACCTAATCGATTTCTGAAGATAGCAATTATAATATGGATCCACTAATTGACATAGAACAACGCTTTCAACTTCAATGAAACGAAATACAATCCTTCCCACAGAGAATGCAGGCTTAATTTCATGTTGGACATTTCCATTAATAATTATTTTTAATTCCATCATTCGCATCACCAGCGCAGTCAATAACATTAGTCGGCTTTTCATTAATGCATTCGACCTTCATCACTTTCTGAATTGAATTTGTAATATAAAACTTGAGAGTGAGATATAAAATCGAATCTCTATTCCACAGATACATACCATTCATTACAACCTAATTTCGTTTTATTCATTGAACACATAAATCCAATCTCACGCAAACTCAATACTGGACATACAGTAAAAAATCAAAGGTTGTATTGACACACAAAACACTTACAATACAATCCTTTCCTAGGCCTGATTTCCAATTATTTGGCCCTTTACAATTGCTGAAGGTTGCCAAACAGAAACCCCTTCACTGCTCACACTCTCACTCTCACTATTCAAGTGTCCCATTTGCCTTTGAGGCCTTCTAATTTATACAATTTTAAAAATGATCTAATTAAATGCTCAATCCCCTTAATATCTCAACACCACTAGAATATCTCAACAAATCCTATTATCTAGAATCTTATCCCTTCATATCCTTAACTAACTAAATTCTCACATATCCTTTTAATTAATAAAAGGATATTTACAAAAATCCTCACTTCCTCCTATTTTATTTAAAATAACAAATTAATTAAATAAAATATTAAAAATTGTCACACCCCCTTTTCTAACATATTTATAAATAAAAAAATACCCTTGATGCTCCTGCATCAGACTCCCCATGTAAGAAAATTCATGACCACCTGGTCATAAGTCTGGATAATTATTTCCTCTTGGATCCCAAATTTTATTTTGTAATCTTTCCGTGCTTATCAATTGCTTTACTGTTATCTGTTGTTGTCCTCCAGGTTTCCATATTTTGTGTTGTAATGCTCCACTTGCTCTGCTCTTGCTATCTTTCGTTGTCTTTCTCTTATTGTCTTTCCTTTTCTTTTTTGCTGCTGACCTCTTCCGGGATACTTTCATCATCAATTTTCTGATGCTTTCAATCTCTCGGTCCAATAAATCTCCCGGATGTTGATTTCTAACTGTCTGCTGAGCTAATACGGCTTCTATGCTTGTTTCTGTTCTGACTGCCACGTGATCATCCATTCCCTCTTGTCTTCTGGAATAGAAAACCTCTTCTCCCTTCATTTGACTGCTCGACTGAGTCAAATATTCACCAGTACCTGCAACAATACCTGCATTCACAAAACACTTGTTAGAATAAAAATCATAAGGCCTTAGTGCCTTACTTCCCACTGCCAGCACTTCAGTATGCTGATCCCAATCATTCTTGAGACTATCAGTTAGTCTCTCCTCGACATCATCTTCTTCGAGAATACCTCTGTGTTCTGGAACCTCTTTATTTCCATTCATCTCTGTTTTTATACTCTGAACACTTATCCTCTGTGCTTCTAGTCTCTGCTCCAGAACCCTTAACTCATGCCATAAACTTGTCATCTCCTTTGAGAAACTTTCTGTGCAATCTTCAATGCTTTCACAAGCCAAGCTTTCTGTTGTCACCATCTCATCATCTGTTATCAGAACATAATTCTGATTCTCAACTCCTGCAATAAACTCAGTTATCTGTCCATCACTTAATAAAAACAATTGATCATCATCATGTATCATCCCTGCATTCATACACAACTTGTCAGGTTGAAAACTACAAGTTTCAACAACTTTAATCGTCGGTTCATATACCAAGTCTTCCGGCTAAATCTCCTTTTCATTCATATGAACTTCCTCCTGTACTGTAACAGTAAAAGCATCACTGCTTTCTTCTTCAGAGTACTTATCTCCTGAAATACTCCTTTCCACACTTGTGACAGCTTCACAAGATTGCGCATCCTCCTCAACCCCTGTAACCACATCAAAATTATCAGCTACAAAAATACAAGAGTTCACATTATCCAGCTGGTCTGGATCTACCCAATAACTCAAGAAATCATCAATGATCTCCTCCTCTATTTCATCAATGGAAACCTCCTCTTCCAACTCAGCTGCTCTGAGTTCTTCTCGTCTCAACTGTACATCCATCATCTGCTCGAGCTTCTTCAGCTCTTCTGTTAACTGCATGTTTATCTGTCGATCCCTTTTCTGCTGTAGCCTCTGCCACTTCACTCTCTTCCTCATCAGCCAACCATGTCTCTGGCCTTTCATATTCTCCTGCAACAACTCCATCAATAACTCAAGATGAATTGTGATCTCAGCTTTCTCTTTCTCGTACTCTTCATTAGTCCACTGCTTCAATATGCCATTTGCCTTAGCATCTTTCTCCCTCATTCTAATGTGGTTTCCCTCTGAACCTCTGCTTTCTCCTTTATGACTTTCAGTAGTCATTTCCTTCGCCATGAGTTTCTCACTCATGAGTTGCATCAAGCCTCTGCAACAGTAACCTCTCCTGCTGCCACTTACCTCACCAATCCCTTCCTCCGGATCTGGTCTTTTGGTAATCACCCGGTCCTCTGCTGGAACCTTTCGAGCATTCTCCACTGCTCCTTCAGGCTTTTCTCATCTGCAACTCTTAAGAACACACTTGTCCTTTTCATTCAACCTCCGTTGAATCTTTAGGTTCTGCCACACACCTAGAATCCTCTGTTGGATTCCATCACTGCTCTCAAGCTGTGATCTGCTTCTTCCTGCTGAGATTTCTCCACTATGCCTGCAACCAAATTCTGTAAATAGTCTTCAAACCAGAGTTAAATATCAACTACACAATCTCACCTTTCAAGATCCTGTTGATCTCGCTTCCTTCCTCAACTGCACTTGCATACCTGTGCTGCCATCTTCATCAGTTTCACAATCCGACATTCATTCACCACATGCAATTAACTAAATTAAAAAAACTTGAATCCTCTCCCAGAGCTATTCCAGCTCTTCAACAAAACCTTTTGTCTTCATTCAGAAAACAAACATTCTTCAATCTCAACAGAGCCAAGCTCTGATACCACTTGATGAAAAGAAATCTTGGTGTAAGCCCAAAATCCCTTTTCATGTAAAAATCTCGAACTTGGGCCTGTGGGTTATGGGCCCACAAGTCTCGACGGAAGCGTTCTAGGCTTTAAGCCTTGTAAATTATAACCATCGCAAGCATACAATATACGTGCTAAGAATTAAAACCCCGCTACCATACATATTACGAATACACAAAAATATATCGATTTCAAAACATATACAACCACCTCTATAAATATTGTTGATTCCTTTATCGCCATTTAAAAACACAGCGATTGAACACCTTTTAAAAACAGAGATTCTATACATATGACTGCACCCCCGATCTGGTTAATCTGATGGTTCACACAATTCTCTAATCGGCGATCTCCAAAAATCGGCAGTTTCAACAAATCGATGTGATATCATTCCACAGTTCTTATCCGAGTCAATCAGAACTCCAATAAGATTGCAATCGGATCTTCCTTTGCGTTGTACGTTGTCTTCAATAAACAATCACATGTAACAGACTCATGATAATTAGGTCGCCATCGATCCTGAACTGATCGATGGTCGATCAACAAGCTCATGACATGGATTTAACTCAATTATAAAACACTCATTGCATATACAATTCACACTCGAACAGGCTTTTATATATTATACAAAACAGTGACAAAGTAAGGCCTTTCAGCCGTAGAAACGAGCTCATGCTCGACTACATCTTGCTCACTCACAATTTCCTCCCCGAACAGATATCTATCACACCCCTATCACATTTATATAAGGAGCCTTAGATAGGAAGGATTGATCTGATCCTCTCTTGATTTTTCTCCAATGAAAACTCTCCAAAATACATGCACACAGATAACAAATCCATCAAATCCTCTTTAAATCTGTTTTAGAGCAGATTTTCCTCCCTTCATTCAGCTCGACTGTCCACGTCTTCCTCGCTCTTCTTGGATTCCTCTTTAATTTAGAAGGGGTTTAGATGCTCCTGCATCAGGTAGGGGTAGGGGTGGCATGAGGGGTGAGGGGGAGCGGGAGGGGTAGGGGTAGGGGTGGCACGAGGGGTGAGGGGGAGCGGGAGGGGTAGGGGTAGGGGTGGCACGAAGGGTGAGGTTAGGGAGGGGGGAATGGGAGTCGGGGAAACGAGGGGTGAGGTGAGGGGGAGGAGGAGGGGAGTCGGGTAGGGGGGCAGGTGGGTGGGTCCAGGGTAGTGAGGTAGGGGGCCGGGTAGGGGTGAGGGGGTCGTGTGGGGTAGGGAGGTGGGGCGGAAGGGGGGGTGAGGGGGAAGGGGTTGTTGAGTTTGGGGAGAGGCCCGGAAGGGTGTGTGGAGAGAGTGGGTGGCTGGCCGATTGCATGATGGGGTTGCCCTGGGCCCACCATGCTCACGGCGGAAATATTTGTTAATTTGGTTGACAAAAATTTTTAAGTTTATAAAAAAAAAATCTGGTGGCTAGTCGAATGCAAGATGGGGTTTCCCTGGGCCCACCATGCTCATGATAGAAATATTTCTTAATTTGGTTGAAAAAAAACTTTAAGTTTAGAAAAAAATCTACTTCGTTAAACTAATTTAATATGAGAAATTTCAAGGAAAAAAATTAACTGACCTTTCAATTGCGGGAATTCTTTGTTGAATATGTTGTTGATCCCAATGCAACTGCTCCACAAATTCGCTCCAAGTCTTTTAACTAACCTTAGAAAACCTTGATGTAACGTGAGTAATAGTGATAATGGAATATATAGGTGAAACTACGGAGATGTTTTACCGTACGGTGAATGCGGGATTAATTAGTTTTAATAAATTTTAACATGTTAATTTTTTTATGGCGATGAATGAAAATATGATAAAGCGAACAGTATGGAATTGTTTTATAGCGGGGTGAATGTGGGATTAACTTGTTTCAGAATGTATTATAAAAAATTAAAAAAACATTCAATTGTTTAGTAAATATTATATACTTTGACTATTAAAATAATTTAGGTAGAAGTTGTAGTTTACAATTTTAACTTTAATGATTTATTTCATAAAAAAAATTAAGTTTACATTTTTCATTAAATTGCATAATAAAATAATGAAGTGAAATAAATCTCACAAACTTTTAGGAGGGAAATATTTTCACGAAATTTTTTGGGTGGAAAATTTTTGGAGGGAAATATTTTCGCGAAATTTTTTGGGAGGGAAAATTTCATTCTCTAAGCTATATAATATCTTTAGGAGACTCTCCATTTGTATCATTCAATATCTTCTATTTGAAAGGGATGGATTGTCCTAATAGTGAAGTTTCGATTTATACAGCATCAACATCTTCATCGCGTAACAACTCTATTCATATGGATGAATATAGCGAGAATTCTTCCACTATGAATAGAAAGTCAATTCTTCCACTTAGTCCTGATCCTAAGGACTATGAGAGTAGCACTGATGAAAGAGGGGATGGAGAATTTCAAATAAATAAAGAGTCATAGATTCCACCTAGTCTGAATTCGAAGGAATATGAAAGCAGTAGTGATGATGAGCTTGATGACAAATTTCAAAAGAATGGAGTCTCACGGTGTCCACTTAGTCCTAATTCTATGGACTATGAAAGTAGTAGTGATAAAGATCAAGATGCTGAAGTTCAAAAGAATGGAGTGACATGGTGTCCACTCAGTCCTAATTCTAAGGACTATGAGAGTAGCAGTGATGAAGAGCGTGATAACGAATTTGAAAAGAATGGAGTGTCAAAGTGTGCAATTAGTCCTAATTCTAAGGACTATGAGAGCAGCAGCAATGAAGTGCATGATGATGAATTTCAAAAGTATGGAGTGTCACGGTGTCCAGTTAGTCCTAATTCTAAGGACTATGAGAGCAGCTTTGATGAAGAGTGGGATGATGAATTTCAAAAGTATGGAGTGCCACGGTGTCTAGTTAGTCCTAATTCTAAGGACTATGAGAGCAGCTTTGATGAAGAGCGGGATGATGAATTTCAAAAGTATGGAGTGCCACGGTGTCCAGTTAGTCCTAATTCTAAGGACTATGACAACAACAGTGATGAAGAGCGGGATGATGAATTTCAAAATAATGGAGTGTCACGGTGTCCACTTAGTCCTAATTCTAAGGACTATGAGAGCAACAGTAATGAAGAGCGCGATGATGAATTTCAAAAGAATGGAGTGTCACAATGTCCTCTTAGTCCTGATTCTAAGGACTATGAGAGCAGCAGTGATTAAGGACATGATGATGCACTTAGTCCTAATTCTAATGAGTATAAAGGTAGCAGTGATGAAGGACAAGATGATACACTTAGTCCTAATTCTATGGACCGTGAGAGCAACACTGAAAATGCACATGAGGAAGAATATCCAATAAACATTGAGTCAAAATTTCCATTGAGTCCGAATTCTATGGACTATGATAGTAGCACTGAAGAAGGGGAAGATGAAGAATATCCTCCAAGTTAGTATTTGAAAAGCACAGTTGATCATAGTGTGGATAACATTCCTCTTAATGATGATGAAAATCCTTATACAAATGATGATCTAATGATGGAGATGTTGCCAAGAAATATTGTATCGAGGAGTAGGAGCAGACCTTTTCGTATCAATGCAAGATGTTCTAGTTATACAAGGGGTAGAGCAGAATATCTGATGAGAAGAAGTTCTATCAGTGCACTCATTTCAAATGAATGTTGCCAAAAAGATTGCTTGAAACATATGGATTTCAAATTTGCATTAAAGAGCAGGAAGAGATATTTGTCAATGAATAAAAGCATGCAAAATTCATATTTAGTTGGGTGCATGAAATCTACATTGTCAGGTTATGATTATCATATTAAGACTTTATTTATCTATAGAAAAGCTTTCAAAATGTTTCATTCGATTGGGAATTTTCGTCTCTCGAGAATTCAAGAAAATTTGGAAAAGAATCCCACATTTTATTCTGAAGTACGTCATAAAAGACAGTTTGGGCCATTATCAAACACTGCAATGTCATGGATGAAAGATTTATTTTCAAAGCATGGAGAGTGTATGCCAAATAGAGAGACAATACATATTCCAGATAATTTTTCAAGACGCGAAATCTACAACTTATACAAAGAATATGCAGAAGGTGTTGAGGGACATGGCCGGTTTATTACATATCAATATTTTGTGAAGATATGGAAAACCGAATTCAACAATGTCCATATTCCTAAGAAGACAAGGATGGGGATTTGCAGTACATGTGCTTCTCTTAAATAAAAAAGGGACAAATGTCAAGGGTCAGAAAGAGGTAGGCATTCATAACTTTAACTTTTAAAATTGTATATTCGTCAAGTATGAAAACGTATTTCTTAATGGCTTTCTTTTATGTTGTGTAGATTCAATTGTCAAAGAACTTCAGGAGCATCGCGAACAACAAACAGATGAACGGAAAAAGTTGTACAAGCATCGAAAGAAGTGTTATGATAATCCAAATAAATATTGGGGTTTGATAATTGATGGTATGGACCAGAAGAAAACACTTTTACCACATTTTGTTCGCACACCCAAAAGTTTACAGAAGGAAAATTTTATTCAGTATCACTTGGTCGGTTGTATGGTCTTCAATGGGAAAATGTTGCCAAAGGTGTACTTCACAGCTCCAAATATTCATAATGATGCAAATATGACCATAACTATAATTCATGATGTGCTTTTTCATTGGTCTGGTAATCTTCCTAAAGTTTTGTATATACAATTGGACAACACTTGCCGTGAAAACAAAAATCAAGTTGTTTTTGGATATCTAAACATGTTTGTTAAATTGAGAATTTTTTAGAAGGTAAAGGTTGGTTTCCTTCTTGTTGGGCACACTCATGACCATATTGATCAGATGTTCAGTCGTTTTTCAGTCACATTGAGGAGGAAGGAAGCCGGGAGCTTGCCATCATTAATTGAATGTATTAAGAAATCATACATGCCAGAGCCTACTTTTGATGTGTTGGAAGAAACTATTGACATGCGAAGGTTTATTATGGGATCATATGGTGAGGGGAAATGCATTGAACAACTTAATGACATTAACTTCCAACATCAATTTCGTATCAAAAAAATTGATGGGAAAACACTAATATGGGGCAAGAAGTATTCAACTACTACAGAATGGGCATCGTCATCAGGTTTGCAATTTTTGAAGTTTATTCGAGATCATCCAATATTTGCATCGAAAATATTGTTATTAAAATTAGTTGGTGAAGTTCATAATGCACGCAAACAAAACAGAGATATAAATTATTCTGATTGCCTAGAAGAAATTAAAAAATGTATTAGATATACATATGAGTACTTTGACATTGCTGATTCAGTTTGGTGGGAGTCATTTTTCAATAATCAAAGTGATATCATTTAAACAAGAACAAATGAAGATATACCTTTGAAAAATCCATTTATTTGGCCATAAAATGTGTCGAATGCACATGAGGAAATAAACATTGTTGAACAACAACAATCTCAAGGTATCATTAACTCTTCATAGGCAGAGGAAAGAGAGATGTATATTGGTTCCAGAAGATCTTGTGCACAACGTGAAGCCATGGAAGACCTTTACAGGGGTTCAGTACAGGATATTAAGGAGGGTTGCATGATCGCAGTGCTAGCAGATGGAGATCTCAATGGCTATCCATTCTGGGTTGCTAAAGTTATAAAGGTCTTTACAAAAAATGAAGATGTTATAAGTGTTGAAGTACATTGGTATGCCACAAATACACACCCATTCAATGGTGTGTATAAGCCAGAGATGGTAGTTGACAAAAAAAATGGCAGAAAGAGAAAAAGAAAGGGTACAAATATAAATCGTCGCCACACAGACATATTGAAATTGGAGGATGTTGACATACTTGTTTATGACTTCAATTTAACAAAGAGGGGAACTCTTCGCTTCAAGACGATAGAGATTCTGAAAAGGTTGTTACCAGAAGGAACAATATTGAG
This sequence comes from Pinus tabuliformis, assembly GCA_031772625.1. Classification (NCBI taxonomy): domain Eukaryota; kingdom Viridiplantae; phylum Streptophyta; class Pinopsida; order Pinales; family Pinaceae; genus Pinus; species Pinus tabuliformis. The sequence continues at coordinate 1,335,417,971 of CM062807.1, forward strand.
ATGGGAGTCTGCTGAAACCAGTCATAGATCTAGAAGAATTTTGAAACCTGAAATGATGGGCATGCATGTGGACTCAGATGGGGCACTAGTTGATGAAAGAGAAGAATATGGAACATCTTCATCAGCATCCAGTCACTCATCTGAAGATGTGAATTATGATGGCGTGCAAAAAAATATGAGTGATTTTGAATAGTTATTTAAGACAATTTATCTAACTGATGTATGCATCGTATCTTGAAATAAAATTTTTGATTTCCATATGGTGTTAATTGAGAATTTATGAGTCATTTTTATATTGTTAGATCATTTTACTAGCATTTTTTTTAAATTTTGAAGACTGGCCCTAAAAACAAAAACCATCGTTCCAGAATAATGACTTTTTCGTTTTCAAGCTATATTTTGCACGAAAATTTTGTTTTCACTGCCATTTTTAAAACATGTTCAAAATTGTCCCTAAAAAAAAACCATCGTTCCAGTATACACACTTTTCGTTTTTAGCACTGTTTTTGATGTCTTTTTTGGTGTTTTTTGGCCAGAGTTCCCGTTTCAAAGTTTACATTGTTGAATATCAATAGAAACTACAATCACTAGGTCAATAGATTTGATAATTGCAGAAACTTCTTTAACGGTCAATGTTTCTCATGTCATAATTTTGGACGCAAAGTTGCTCAATGTGTTGCTTACAAAACCATCATGACTAGAGAAGCACGAAATCAAAGGAATGTGACAGGGATCAAGAAAAGTTCGTATAATAACTTTTCTCTTCTTGAAAATGAAATAGAATACTCAATCTGTAACAACTTTGGCCATGAAGAATCTGAATGCAGGAGAAAATTTCAGCAAACATCTCAAAAGGAACAAACTCCATTAAATCCCAAGATATGGAGAAGGAAAGAACCTCAAACAGAAAAATGTGGTATAGCCTTGTATGCAGAAGGACAAGAAAATTAGTGGTACATCGACAGTGGATGCTCAAAACACATGACAGGTGACAAAGAAAAAATTCACTCATATAATGTATTAGAAAAGGAAAAGAATGTCTCATTTGGAAACGACACTCCTGTTGTCATAAAAGGTAAAGGCTCTGTTTTCTTAAAAGAAAAAGTTAAAGCTGGGAATGTTATGTATGTAGACGGTCTAAAGCATAACCTGTTGAGTGTCAGTCAAATGTGTGATCAAGGAAATGAAGTGGTGTTTCGATCAAACGAATGTGTTGTTCGTGAGCTTGATTCAGGAGAAACCGTGATCAAAGGTACAAAAACTCCAAACAACTTATACATACTTAAGGGAGGACAACAACAGTTTTATGTAAGTAAAAATGATGAAAACTGGCTATGGCATAGAAGATTGGGACATCTAAGCTTTTATCAAATAAGAAAACATGCAGATTCCAGGCTGTTCGTGATCTTCCAGATATCAACATTCCTGAAAATACAATATGCAAACCATGTCAATTCGGTAAGCAAACCAGATCTCACTTCATTGAAAAAGAAGGGTCGGCTAGTAAGCCTCTTAAACTTGTTCATACTCATTTATGTGGACTATCAAGGAAAAAGTCACCTAGTGGAGAAGAATACTTTATTTTGTTCATTGATGATTTTTCCAGAATGTGTTGGATAGGTCTTCTAAAGCATAAAGATGAATCATTTGAAAAGTTAAAAGCCTTCAAAGCTTTGGTTGAAAATGAATCAGATCGCAAAATCAAATGCCTCGGATCTGATCGAGGAGGGGAATTTACCTCGGATGAATTCTTTGACTTTTGTGAACAACATGGAATAAGAAGGCAATTCTCCATCGCAAGGAGTCCTCAGCAAAATGGAGTGGTAGAAAGAATGAACAGAACTGTTCAACAAATGGCTCGAGCTATGTTAGATGAATCTGGAACTCCTGCAACCTTCTGGGGTGAAGCTGTGTTCGTCGCCGTAACTATACTCAACCAAACAAATGTTCAGGTAAACAACACTCAAACTCCACATGAACTTTGGTATGGTAAGACTCCTACGGTAAAATACTTTAAAGTTTTTGGAAGCAAATACTATATCAAAAGGACTGATGAAAAACTTGGTAAGTTTGAGCCTAGAGCAGATGAAAGTATTCTTCTTGGTTACTCTTCCCGAAGTAAAGGATATAAATGTTATAATAAAAGACTTGGGAAAATTGTTGAAAGTATTGATGTTGTAGTTTATGAAGCATGCAAAAATCCTAAACAGATAAAAACCGAAGATTATGACAATGAAGAAGATGGGAATTATTTTCCCACATCAAATCACAATGATTCTTAAGAAGAAACCAATGAAGCACCAGAAGAAGAGATAACGGTAGAATAAAAGACTCCCTCCAGGTATGTTCAGAAAAATCATCCAGAAACTCAAATTTTAGGCGAAAAAGAGGCAGGTGTACAGACAAGAAGAACTATTATAGAAACCTCAAGCTATCTAGCATTACTATCCTCCACCGAACCTCAAAATGTAAATGAAGCTTGCAAAGATGAATGTTGGGTCAGGGCCATGAATGAAGAACTTGAGCAAATTGAAAAGAATAATACTTGGGAATTAGTTCCTAGACCTCATGATAAGAATATCATAGGAACTAAAGGGATATTCAAAAACAAGCTGAATGAAAATGGAGAAGTTATTAGAAACAAGGCCATACTTGTTTGTAAAGGATATGCTCAACAAGAAGGTATAGATTTTGAAGAAAATTTTGCACCTGTTGCTAGACTTCAAGCCATAAAGATATTTTTTGCTCTTTCTAGTTTTTAGAAATTCAAAGTATACCAAATGGATGTAAAATATGTATTCCTTAATGGAGACCTAGAAGAAGAAGTCTATATTGAACAACCAGAATGATTCATTCTTGGAAATGATGTAAAACTTGTATGCAGACTCATAAAGGCTCTCTATGGTCTAAAATAGGCTCCAAGGGCCTGGTATTATCGTCTTGACAAATATCTCCACCAACATCATTTTTCAAAGGGGTCAGCAGATAGCAATCTATATACAAAGATTGACACTGATAAATTGCTAATAATTGTTGCTTATGTTGATAATATTATTTTTGGTAGCAATAAAGAATCCATGAGTCATAATTTTGCTTCAGTAATGCAACAAGAATTTGAAATGTCCTTGCTTGGTGAGCTTACTTATTTTCTTGGTCTACAAGTTCAACAAAATAAAGATGGTCTTTTCTTTCACAAACCAAATATCTCAAACAGATCTTGAAAAAGTATGACATGGAAGATTCTAAACCAATATGTACCCCAATGGTAACAGGATGTAGTCTTAGCTCAAATGATGAATCAACAACAGTACATCAACCAACTTACAGATCCATGATTGGCAGTCTGTTTTATTTAACAGGTACCTGCCCTGACATCATGCATGCAGTTGGAATAGTTGGAAGATTCCAAGCAAATCCAAAGGAATCACACCTTTAGGCAGTCAAAAGGATTTTCAAATATCTTCAAGGAACATAGAACTTTGGTTTATGGTATCCTAGAGATACAGATCTTACTCTTCATGCATATATAGATGCAGATTGGGTAGGAAGTGTTGATGGCAGAAAAAGCACTAGTGGTGGTGCATTCTATATGGGTTCCAGGTTAGTGTCTTGGTTTAGTAAGAAACAAAGTTCAATTGCATTATCTACAGCTGAAGCAGAATATGTGGCTGCTACATCTTGCTGCACACAACTACTTTCGATGATGCAAACCTTGCAAGACATTCAGATCACATGTACTCCACCCATCTCCATTCTATGTGATAATACAAGTGCCATCAGTATTTCAAAGAATCCAGTCATGCACTCCAAGACCAAGCACATACCCATCAAATATCATTTTCTACGTGAACAAGTGCTTGAACAAAAGGTCAAATTGGAGTATGTTCCCTCCAAAGAACAAGTTGCTGATATATTCACTAAACCACTGCCCAGAGAGACATTTGAATATCTCAGACAAAAATTGGGAGTAGTTGCTGCATCATCCTGTTGTTAAATCCTATTTTTCAGAAAAAGGTTGTTATACACGAGTTTCATGAAGCGTAGTCACATACATACGCAGGTTTCTATGGGCACAATCGCGTATATGTTGGTTTGAGGAAAAGCAGTGGGCCAAAATGAGGAACAAGGAGTCTGATATGGTTCAATCAATTATCTGCTCTGTTTGATAATGGTTACAATCTGTGGATAACATGTGGAAATATGTTGGTCCTCATAAGTTGTTGATAACTTGATGTATATCTAATTGATGATGATGCCTTAATATTTCTTACTGATATATGCAATAATCATATCTGACAGTGAACATCTGACACAGGTTTAGGGGGAGCATATGCTTCTAATAATGCATTGTTGGCATTATCTTAGAAGATCTTGGTACAGATTCGCATAATTGTTTTGATTCAGGTGACTCTTTTGATGATGGAAATATACACGTTGTTGATCCTGATGGTGCAGATCATATATGGTGTATGATAGTTGCTGATGACTATCATGGTCTGTTAGGATATTCCGACACATAGGATATAGTTAAGTTCAACTTGGTCTAGCATAGAGTTAGGTTAGAGTTAGGTAAAGTGTGTTTCTTTACCGTTGTACATTTTGTAACTTACAATCCGACGGTCACGATATGTAGTGATCCGACGGTTCACTCTCACCTCGGTATTACCGACACTTGATCCGTGGCTTGACACCCGATTGGTCCATGAGTTCTATTTAAAGCGCATGGAGGGTCATTGTTCGGGTAATCCGTGCATGAGAGAAGCTTATGTAAATTTTCATTCTTTGATTAATAAATTGTCTGTACCCACGTTGGGACAGGCCGTGGACTGTTTCCCTCCTTGCACTCTGAGGGTTTTAACCACGTCAAAAATACTGGTGTATTGATTTGAGATCTGGTTGTGAGCGGTGTCCTTTTGGTATTCTTTCTGAGGAACTTACCCTGTAAATTCCTACATGGTATCAGAGCTATTTGAGGGCCGCGTCCGTTGGTGATCCAAATCTGAAGCCGGTAGAACTGCATGCGGCTGTCGTTTCCTAGATCTGCTGTTTCTGACTGCTTTCGGGCCGAGAGGACTGCTCTGTTGCGTTCGGAGCATCTGTTTCAGTGAGGAACCCCTTTCGTTTCACGCGAAAAGGTTTCCGGTAGCCCTAGCTGCGTCATTTTTCAGATCGGGTATATAGTGTTTTTTTTTGCAGTTTACTGTCATTTTCTCTCTGCTTATTTCGGTTTCGGTTTATTTAGCCTTTTTTTTTCCCCGGATCTATACCTTTCATTTCTGCGTATGCTCTTTGCCCTGCGACTCTGTGCGATCTGGGCAAATCAGAAACAGAAAGAAAGGATTTTTCTCATGCGTATGCTCTTTTCCCTGCACCTTAGTGTGATCTTGGAAAATCAAAAACATTGAGAAAAATATTTAGTTTTTCGGTTAAAAGCTAACTTTGAGATTTTTTTTAAAATTCTAGTTTTTTGGCTAAAGCTAACTTTGAGCCGTAAGGTTCGTTTTTCTTTGCATATTCGTGTTGGGTTTTGTGTTTTGTGTTTTGTAGGGGAAAAGAGCCTTCCCAAGGCAAGCACGCAAATCGAGGCCCCCCCCCCCCCCCCTCTCTCTCTCTCTCTCTCAAATATTTTGTATAGATCAATTGGTTCAAAGACTTTTTAAGAGAGTAGAGGTCTTGGGTTCAAGTCTCCATTTTGTGGGGGCGGATTTTTTCATTCCCGCACATTCGCGCACTTTGCCGGCAACGTCAACAATTTTTTTTTCAAAAAGCCATAACTTCTTCATCCGGAAGCCTTTTTCAGAGCCGTTTTTTTTAAAACCGCCTATTTTTTCGAGATCTATCCATTGGACCACTTACTTTCAGCATCTTCAGCTTCAGTTTTTTTTCAAAAAATGGAAAGTCCATGCCAAGTCATTCTTGACAGCACTAACTACTTCCAATGGGTAGCCTACATGGGAGATTTACTTAGAAGTAAAGGTCTCTTCAGAATAGCCACAGACCAAGAGAAGAAACCCAAAGATGAAGACAAGGCCGAAAAATGGGAAAATAGACAAGATCAAGCACGTGGTTTGATAGGAATGTCTGTTTCTCCTGATCTTAGATTCCACATTGCAGAAATTGAAACTCCTCATGAAGCATTAGAAAAACTTGCTAAAGTTTTTGGGATTAAAAATGAAATTAGAGCCCATCAACTTGAGAATGAGTTGCTTACTTTGGATCCTAATAATTTTTCTTGCATTGAAGATTTCTTGTCCAAATTCAAGACCCTTAGATATCTCTTGGAAGGTGTTAAAGTTAAGAAAGAAGATGGTAACCTTATTTATTCCATCCTTACTAAGTTGGGACCAGCCTACTCTGTATTTGTTTCCACTTTCCATTCTACAAGGGAAGCTTTCATTTGTCAAGGCAAAGACTACAAACCCCCTTCCTTTGACTCCTTTTGTGATTCCTTAATAAGAGAACAAGAAAAACTCTTACACCTTGGTCTTCTTAATCTTGGAAACTCTTCCTCGAAAGCGTTAGCCGCCCAGCAGCAACCAAATTCAAAGAATCCTAAGAAGTCTTATCCTCAAAGGAATGGTCCTAAACCAACTCAGCCTCAAGATGAAAGATCATTTCAGCAAAATGATAAGACCAATAAAAACAAATGGAAGAGGACTGACAGACATTGTAACTTTTGTAATCGAGATGGCCACTTAGAATCTAAATGCTTTAAGAAGATGGAAGCCTTGGAAGCCGCAATGAAGAAACATAACATCCATCTGGAGCCTACTTCAACTTCAACTTCCGGAACGGCACTTTCTGCATGTCATCGTCAATCATCTCAGTCTGGTTATGCATTAAATGTATCTTCTTCTTCTTCTCATTCTCATGAGTGGCTCATTGATTCTGGAGCCTCTTGTCACATGGCCAAAAACCAAGCCATGTTTTCTTCTTTAAATGATTGTAACACCAAAAATATATATGTTGGTGATGATAGATCTCTTAATGTTGTAGGGACTGGAACTGTTCATCTAGACAATGGTCAGTTCAATGATGTATTATGTGTTCCAAACTTATCCTGCAACCTTCTATCTGTCTATCAGATAACTCATTCAGGTGAAGGTAAAATTGTTGAATTTTCACCTCATGATGTTGTAATCAAGGATCTAAAAGATCCTAAACAGATTCTAGCTACTGGTCTTGCTGATGATTCCAAAAGGTTGTATAAGTTTCACAACTTTGGGTCATCCCATCTTCCCTCAGTATTTGTTGCTCATAATGATGAAGTGAGCAAACTTTGGCATGAGCGGTTTGGTCACTTAAACTATCGCTCCCTTCAGCATCTATGTAAAGAAAATATGGTGACAGGTCTTCCTATGGTATCTTGCAAAGATGGTGTTTGTTCCGGATGTGTACTCGGAAAACATCATCGGGACAGTTTTGACAAACGTGCCTCTTGGCACGCCTCAGCCCCTTTACAGCTTGTGCACAGTGATTTATGTGGTCCTCTTCCTGTTGCTTCATTCTCTGGCTGCAAGTACTTCTTAACTTTCATTGATGATTTCTCTAGACGCACTTGGGTATACTTCTTAAAACTCAAGAGCGAAGTATTTAGCACTTTTTTGGCCTTCAAAGCATTTGTTGAAAAACAATCTGGACATCAAATTCTTAAGCTAAGAACTGATAATGGTGGAGAATATGTTAAAAACACATTCATCAACTTTTGCACCGAAAATGGAATTCAAATGCAACATACTGTTCCATACACTCCACAACAAAATGGTGTAGCTGAAAGGAAAAATCGCACCTTAAAGGAAATGGCTAATTGTATGCTGCAATCTAAAGGACTCAGTCTTAGTTTTTGGGCCGAAGCAATTAATTGTGCAAATTATATAATCAATCGCACTCCTACTAAGGTTCTAGAGAATATCACTCCAGAAGAAGCTTGGAGTTCCATTAAACCAGATGTAAGTCACTTTCGTGTGTTTGGAAGTGAAGCATGGGCCCATATTCCAGATGAAAAGCATAAAGCTTTAGAACCTAAGAGTGAGAAATGTACTTTTGTTGGATATTCTGAAGATGTAAAAGGTTATAGACTTATTCCATTTAAGTCCAAAAATGTTATCATTAGAAGAGATGTAAAATTTGATGAAAATAAATCGGCCTGCGAGCCTAGTCCGGCGGATGTGCCACCTCTTCCTATCTCTTCTATCTTTGAAAACATTTCTTCTTCTGATGATGAAAGCGAGGATGATAATCCTCCCCCACCTTCTCAGGATCCTCAACTTCCAAGATGGGTCCGTGCTACTCGGGATGCAGCAGGTGATCTTGCCGGTGATCCTACAGATCAGCGACGTACACGTTCTCAGTTTGAAAGAGCCTCTTCTTTACTGGCTCAAGCTCCAGTAAATCATGATCCTGACACTTTTGCAGAAGCTTCAGGCCATCCACATTGGGAAGCAGCTATGAATGAAGAATATCATTCATTGATGACAAATGATACATGGGATCTTGTTCCTCTACCAAAGGGACGCAAACTTGTTAGATGCAAATGGGTTTACAGAACCAAGTATGGACCAGATGGGAAAGTTGATAAACATAAAGCTCGTCTAGTTGCTAAGGGCTTTTCACAGGTTGAAGGCATTGACTACACTGAAACCTTCTCTCCAGTTGCCAAAATGAACTCTATCCGCCTTGTTCTTTCCCTTGCTGCCTCTTTAAAATGGGAAGTCCATCAAATGGATGTTAAATCTGCCTTCTTGCATGGGGACTTGCAGGAAGAAATCTATATGGAACAACCCATTGGCTTCATACAAACAGACTCCAGCCTCGTTTGTCGACTTAAGAAATCCCTTTATGGCCTCAAGCAAGCTCCTCGGGCTTGGTATGCCAAAATGGATAGCTTTCTTTTAGAATCTGGCTTTTCTAGGTGTCATTCTGACAATACTGTCTACACCAAGAAAGTGGGCAACTCTCTTATCATCCTTGTTCTTTATGTTGATGATCTTATTCTTACTGGTAGTGATCCCAACCTTATAAACCATGTGAAGTCCAGCCTTAAAAAGAAATTTGAAATGACAGACTTAGGACACTTACACTATTTTCTCGGTCTTCAAGTCTTGCAATCCCAAGAAGGTATTTTCCTTTCCCAGTCCAAGTATGCTTGTGATATTCTTCGTCATTTTCACATGGAAGACTGTAAGCCAGCCCCTTCTCCCTTTCAGTCTGGAGTCAAACTTTCAGTCTCTTGTACTTCTCCTGAAGTTGATGCTACCTTATACCGTCAACTTGTCGGAAAACTCTTGTATTTAACCCATACTCGTCCTGATCTTTCCTTTGCTGTTGGCCTTGTTGCTCGTTTTATGCAAAACCCCCGTGAAAGTCATTGGAAAGCAGCTAAAAGAATACTTCGTTATGTTCGAGGTACAGTACAGTTTGGGATTCATTACAGTGCCAAAGCAGCTCCTCTGTTAGTTGGTTTCACTGATTCTGATTGGGCTGGTGACCTTGATGATCGGAAGTCTACTGCTGGTTATGTCTTCACTCTTGGTTCAGGACCTATTACATGGGCTTGTAAGAAACAGGCTGCCATTTCTCTTTCGTCAGCAGAAGCAGAGTATCGTGGTGCCGTGGAAGCTAGTAAGGAAGCCTTGTGGCTTCGTCAGATCCTATCAGAGTTTGGCTTTGAGCAGCAGCATCCAACCACACTTTGGTGTGATAATCAAAGTGCCATTCAGCTATGCAAAGATCCAGTCCAGCATCAGCGCAGCAAACACATTGAACTACACATGCACTTCATCAGAAAGCTCATTCATGACCATGTTCTTGAAGTGCAATATTGTCCAACGGATGATCAGGTTGCAGACATCTTCACAAAGGCTCTCACAGAGGCGAAGTTCACTAAACTTCGATATATGCTTGGAGTTCAGGAAGTTGTCACTAAGGGGGGATAGGCTCTAGTGCCTCCTTCCTTCTCCTATTGTGTCATATTTGTAAATCCTTCAATCCTATCCCAAGTTGTTCTTAAGGGGGGATGTTAGGATATTCCGACACATAGGATATAGTTAAGTTCAACTTGGTCTAGCATAGAGTTAGGTTAGAGTTAGGTAAAGTGTGTTTCTTTACCGTTGTACATTTTGTAACTTACAATCCGACGGTCACGATATGTAGTGATCCGACGGTTCACTCTCACCTCGGTATTACCGACACTTGATCCGTGGCTTGACACCCGATTGGTCCATGAGTTCTATTTAAAGCGCATGGAGGGTCATTGTTCGGGTAATCCGTGCATGAGAGAAGCTTATGTAAATTTTCATTCTTTGATTAATAAATTGTCTGTACCCACGTTGGGACAGGCCGTGGACTGTTTCCCTCCTTGCACTCTGAGGGTTTTAACCACGTCAAAAATACTGGTGTATTGATTTGAGATCTGGTTGTGAGCGGTGTCCTTTTGGTATTCTTTCTGAGGAACTTACCCTGTAAATTCCTACATGGTCTTGTTTAGATCGGTTGTCCTTATTATAAATGTCATGTATATCATTTAATGTAAAGGTCATGAAAAGACCTAATTTGTAACCCCACTATGCATGGACGGATGATGTAATATTTCTTGTTTTTGTCATGTATAAACAATTGGTATATCCCCACTTGGTTGGGTGGATGAGTCAAATTTGGTATATTCCCACTTGGTTGGGAGATGAATGTATGATTCATTGGTGATAGGAAGGTCATCCCCACATAGTTGATTTATAGAGTCATGTTATTCTTTTAGAAAATCTTCTTGCAGAATTTGCTAGTGCTCAGGAGGAGCATGGACTCAATCATTAGAGCTAAATCAACACATTTTAGCATATCAGAGAATTCAACATGTACTCAAGGGGAGAATGACCCTTTGCCCGTGATGTCAAAGGAGTAGAGTGACTTGGTGCTGTTGTTGCCATCAAGTCCAAAGGGGGAGATTGTTGGCATTATGATACAAGTGTTGTCCTTTATGGCAACTCACTCAGATGAAAGATCACAATACAACAGGATAACAACAAATAATTACAGATCAGACTACAAAGAATGAAGAAATAAATGTATACGTAGGTTCACCTTGACCAAGGTGCGTATACTCGCAGGTTCACTGAACACAAGTAGCGTATACGTACACACACACATTCACAGAAGAAAAAGCGCGTATATCTTGGAAACTAAGTTTTTGGTCCATGGTATTTTGATCCATGGTATTGGTCCAAGGTATCTAGTCCAAGGTATTGACCCTAGGTATTTGGTCCAAGGTATTGTTCCTAAGTGGTTTTAGTCCATGGTATTGAGAAATACCTAAAACTTTAAAAGGAGGAGAATATCATTAGGCCAGGTGTGCAAGTATCGAATATCTGATAAAGTGTGAGATCTAGTATGCAAGTTATTGGCTTATGGTACTGTGCTTGATCTGAACCAAGGAGGAACCTCAATGGTTGGTGAAGGAAAATATCTAATGATGGATCGAGATCTTAAGGCCTGAAATGAATTATCATTATGTGGTTTGATCATGTATAGTCTAGATCTGAATATTCACGCATGTGTTGTTATGTAAATATTATGATCTGGGTATAACTTAAGTCTCGAATAGCTACAAAATTATGAATTAATATTTGCAGATGTGTACGCTGGTTGGCTTTGATAAAAGCGCATATACACGCAGGTTCGACACATGGAAGTAGCGTATACCTCATAAAGTATGTTTCAGTTGTTTCTGTTTGCTGTTGCAGAATTCTAGGTTCTAGTGACAGTATTCTGACTGATTAGATTGACTGTCAAAGTGATTGATTGATTTAGTTATGGGTGATTCAGAAAGTGATGTTTGAGTTTCAGTGATTGGTTGATGCAGATGTATTTGATGATTGAATTGCAGTTATAATGTTTTCGATGGATCCAGTCTGAGAACTTATGAAACGTGGTCCAAGGAGAAAGAAAGAAGGTTGTAGCCTTCTGTAGGTCGCAGCATACGTACTAGTAAACATATCGGCTAGTAAAAAAGTTAGGGGGTTGTAGCTCCCTTCCAGTAGAAGTTGGAGAACGAGAGAAAGTTGTAACCTTCTGCAGGTAAAAGCCTGCGTACTGGTATAAGTTTGCACCGGTACAAAATTGTAAACATATTTTCTTATTATTAAAAGAAGACAGAGACGACAACAGCAGGTAGTTTTCACCCACATTGGGTTTCCACCTTATATCTTGGTGTTCATGTGTGTTGCTTATGTGTGATGCTTTATTCTACTTTTACTGCATTGTCTAATAAATTTCTGATATACTGGTTAAAGTTCTATGCATAATAAATTGGGCAAATCAAAAGTTCTCTGCATATACGTTGGTTTCTTTAAGTACAGTCGCGTATACATGCTAGTTCACTTAGATGAAGTAGCGTCTACAAATCTGTTTAGGAAATTAAATTATTGATCTGATAATATTGATTCACTCCCCCTCTCAGTATTATTTCCAACACATATAAATCCTCTCCAATCAAAAGTGATATGAATTATACAATTGTATTTGCATGCGGGCCCTACTATCATGGTTGTTAAAAGATGAACTTGAATCATCGTTAGAAATCTGATAAGTTGAATATGCAATGAGGACATTCACTTGAACACAAATAAGCATTTGTGATTCTATTTGTGTTGAATGTTTTTATTATATTATTATATTCAATTACATGAATGCAGTCCATAATATATGAATTTTGTAACTGGATTAATTAATTGTATAAATGACTGGAATATTCACATTTAAATCCCCTCCAATTACAAGTGATATGAATTATACAATTGTATTTGCATGAGGGCCCTGCTATCATGGCTGCTAAAAGATGAATTGGAATCATCGCTAGAAATCTGATAGGTTGAATGAGCGGAATTTTATTAAGGGAGGCTAGTGTGGGTGCACTACAAACACCATGCCTTGTACCTTGGAAGTGTAAAACTTGCAAAATGTAGAGTAGAATAGAATAAAAGAATAAAATCACATTTTAGCCACATAATGAGCGTACCAAGCCAACATCATATGTGAGAGAATTTTTATTTCTAGTCTAATTTGTTTAGAATCTAACAAGTTTGAGTTGTAACTTTTCTACCATTTAAATGCCCAAAATTTTTCAGATACTAAATCGATATATATAATCAAAATTGATTTTCAACAATAAAAATCAAAAGTTAACTACAAAAGATTTCCCCAAATCCCTACTAAAAACTCCCAACTTTACAATAAAACATAATGGCATTAAACATGTTTATCTATTTTAAGAACTAACCTAACTACAATCATATGTCTCATGCTTATTATAACGCTCAACAAACCCATCAACAGACGCGCGCACTGTAGGAATTTCAAATTTGAAATACCCTTCAAATTTGACAGGCTGTAACTCTAGTGTCCATTTTGATCATGTTAACAAAAAAAAAATTGACAAGCATGGAAATTTTTAGTTAGTTTTTCACCCACAAATCACCCTGACTGTCAACTTACATCCTAGAAGTGAGCTTACACTGGGGTCCTCGGACATTACAAGACATTGGCTGCACCATTCATACACCGCGTTAGTGTGATTCTCAGAATCCACACGCATGCAGGTACGGTTTAAGAAACCCCTGAGACCTTCAATATAATATCTAGTTATTGTTGTATGCCGCACACTCTTGCCGAGATTCTCATTCTTGATATTTTGTTCAACTCCAATCATGTGGGGATGGCTTCTTCTGTGTTTGAGTTGATCCAATCTCTCTATTTTTTCTTTGGAATCACTGGTGCTATCGATGGGATTTTAGGGCTTGTGAAGAAAAAAAACTTTGGTTTGCTTATTAATGGACTCTACCTAGCAGGAAAGCCTGATGATGATTATAGAGTGCTGGAAAGTAAAGTTAGAAGATTACAACTATCTAGTGTTCATTAGTTTCTCCACCCGCTGTTGGAATGGCAATGGATCTTTCTGGTCATTGCCGGGACTTTTGTATGACGCTCACGAATCCGCAGACATCCTCTTCGTGGCCGAGACTTATGCAAGCCTTGTTCGACCTCTCCCAGATATCACCGGTTACCATTAGTTCTCAGTTTGTAGGCAGGAGACGAGGAGTTTGGGAGGGGTAAGAGGATCAAGTGGAGTTGCTTGTTTCACTAGTCACTCACTTCAGAACAGGGTATCTATGGTAATCGAAGATGATTTTGCCAGGTTTATGTGGATTTGGTTAGCGTTGGAACTTCTTGTCTAAGAGACATCTACATTGCAATTTGTTACTTTTCCCCGGCCTCTTCACCATTTTCCATCCATAATGGCTCAAATGGGGACCCCTTTATAGATTTGTACACCGACCAATAGTCTACTATTGGGGAAGTCATACTGCTAGGTGACTTAAATGTTCGTACTAGAGATCTCCAGGTACGTCTCCTCGATTGATCAAAGGATGTGTTTTGTACCCAGGGGATAGATCCAGATTCAGTTGGGCTTCATCGGATATCAGATGATGCTTTGGGGCCCACAATAATTTATGGTAAGCATCTATTGCAGTTGGGGGAATCACATGAGTTGTTAATTTTAAATGGTCTTCCCTGTTTCCCAGACTCTCGCTTTTTCACATGTTGGCCATATGGCCGGGGTGCAAGTGTAGTTGATTATGTCCTCGCTAGCCAGAACTTGTTCCCTTTTATTCACCATCTCTTGGTCTCCCCCATCCCGCTTGCTCATCATGCACTTCTTTCCTTCTCTCTCTAGTTTGACCCTCCCCTTCCACCCCATCCTCCCCCTCGGGACCCACCTTGAACCACCTTTCAGTTTGACGAAGGCAACCTTGACATCTTCTCCTCTACTTTACATAAGATGCTCCCATCAAAAACCCAGTTCTCTTTGCTTGATTCTGCTTCCACTAAATACACCCATCTTTCATCTGCCATTTGGGAAGCAACACTCAAATCCTTTCCTCGCTCCACTCGTTCCACTTTCACCTCCGGAAAAGTTGGATCTTGCCCCATGAACAAATGGTACGATGACAAATGCAAGACTCTACATCGAGAACTTCGATATGCCTTCACCCAGTCTCAACCCTTTTACCCTAACCTCAAAGCTTCTTCCCAACGTCTCCTTCGTTGCAAGAAACAACTCTTTGTCTCTCATAGAAGACGATAACTTTCTGCTTTCCTTGCCCACTCCCCTAAACAATTATGGCATACCATCCTTCCCCAACGCTCCCCTCTTCCATCTAACCTCGACCCTACATCCATGTTCTCTCACACTTCCAACCTTTATGATATTCCGAGGCAGGGCCAAGTTCATGTTACCTCCCCACCCCCTTCCTGTTACCTATTCTCAGACAAAAATATTAGAGAGGCCATTTGGGTGATGAACAACAACAAAGCAACCGATGAGGAAGGCTACCAAATAGAGTTCTTTAAACACGGTTTCCGTGCTTTGGTTAGTTACTTGGTTGATCTCTTTAACCATGTAGTCTGTGAAGGTTTTCCACTGGCATGGTCACACCACATCATCCATCCGATCCACAAATCAAGCTCCAGCTCAAATCCTAATAACTACAAAACGATCATGGTGGGCCACATGTTCTCGAAGTTTTATGCTACTGTTCTACATAGGAAGCTCTCCAGTGACCTTGAGCAAAGACAACTCAGAGCTAGGGGACAGGCAGGTTTTCGACCAACTCATCAAACCATTGACCACATCTTCACCCTCTGCATCGTGATTGAGGAGGCATGACATCGCTCTTCGAAAGTCTATTGTTGTTTCGTAGATTTTCAGAAAGCTTTTGACTCTATTCCGAGGGAAGCCTTACTCCAGAGACTCAGAGATATTGGCATCTTGGCGACCCTATTGACAACGATTACACGCCTATATGAGTCTGTCCTTGGTTGTATTCACATGGTTCATGGGATGTCTAATTTCATCTGAAGCACGATTAGGGCTAAACAAGGTTGCCCATTGTACCCTACCCTATTTGGGATCTATATTGATGAGTTGGAGGCCTTTCTACACGAGCATATCCAGGACGTTGATGGTTGCGTTCTTCACCAGGTCATGATATCTATTCTACTCTTTCGTGATGACTTGGTCCTCTTCTCCTCATCTCTAGAAGGATTACAGAGGCAGTGGGATGCCTTATCTCTGTTTTGCGATCTTCGACAGTTGATGGTCAATATGGGTGAAACCAAAGTTATGATATTCAATGGGGTGAAGAAAACTTTGGACCTTCGCTTCCTATTTAGAGGGGAGGAGGTTGAGATCACCAGCACGTATACGTACTTAGGGGTGCAATTCTCAGCTCCTTTGCGATCAACGCTTCAGCCTCAGATCAACCAAGGATATGGATCCTTAGCCCTTCTCGAGAGACGGTGCTTTCGACATCACTTCTAGGACATCTCGTCCAAGATGAGCCTCATGGACACTTTGATTCGTTCCACTTTTCTATATGGCTCAGAGATTTTGGGATCGTATTTACTTGAGTTGGATTAGGCCTCAGTTGAGAGAATCCAAACTCTTCTTCTCCGATACATCATTAGATGGAAATTGACATTACCTCGACACATCATCCTTGCAGAGTTTGGAGCTCAACCCTTTCGGCTTGAGACAATTTTTCAGTTTGGTCTCATTCTTGCATCGTGGAGATTTGCAGACTCGATAACGAGTAGGGACCATTACCCTTACTTGGCATATTGCTCTTTTGAGACTATTGCTCGTTCTACTCCCTCGGGCTGGGCTAGATGTTGGTTTACAAGAGCTTTAGATCTCTTAGAGTTAGTGGGCATTCAGTTGGATTGTCTCCCTCCTTTCTGATATTCCTTGGATGCTCATGGTCACCTTCTACCTACTAGACAAGAGTTGCACAAGATCATCAGGGAAGACATCTACAGGCAATTCATCCAGGTCACCTGGGTCAATCCTCCGGGAGGGTTGCACCCAAAGATGGCATTCTATGCTGAGCACTTCTTGGAGTTGAGAGACGGGCTCATTATTCGACCCCAGTATACGTTTCACCACTGGATGCATGCTCTTCACATTACTCTAGGCCAATTCAAAGTAGGTTCTCATAGACTTTGGGTAGAGACGGACCACCAGAATGATAGACCAAACAGAATCTGTCAGGTATATCATTTACAGGAAGTAGAGATCGAGGTGCACTTTATTTTTGGATGCCCTATCTACTACGAGATTAGAGGAAGGTTCCATTGCTTGTTCAGAGACTCTAAGACCCTTATAGACTTTTTCAGGTACCCCGATTAGAAATGTTTGGCCCTATATATGCAGGAGACTCTCAGGTTCTGAGCGCATATTCTTCAGCCTCCCATCAGACCAGACCCCACACAGAGGAACACGACATTTTTCAGGGTACTACCTTCAGACAAGGGCACAAAGAGAACGATTGATACCGTTTCATATCTAGACTATAGACCAATGAGAATCTGTGGAACCTCACCCCACCACACGAGACCTCAACAGCGAAAGCGTCTCAAATCCGTCCTTGGGAGACGGACTAGGTCCTCCAGACCTCAGCAATGCACAAACTCCCCCAAAGAACGAGTTAGTGGACAGTCTGCACCTCCCATTGACCCTTCATCAGGCCAACAAACTTTGCGGATTTTTTTCAGTGCTCTTTAGTCAATCTTGGATGTTAGGAGAGATGGGTTTGATCCTCTTCGTCGGGGCATTTCATACATTGTATCTTTTATGTTCCTGCATTTTAGCTTTTATATTCATGCATTGTATTTTTTATAGGAGACCGTTGGTTCTCCCGCATTTTATGGACATCATTGTACTCAACAATCCCTATGACCTACTTTGTGATCATTAGTTGGACATAAATATAATTAGCTTATCCTATCTACCAATCAAATGCATAAATATACTATTAGCATTGCACAATAAAATGAAAATGAAGATTTCTCTTAAAAAAAAAAAAACATGTTTTAAACCAAAGAACATTGAAATGACTCTATGAAACGTTACAGAATGAATATAAAATAATGAGCAAGCAGAAAAGATGGAGTATGAGATTTTAAAATCATATGAGACTGGAGAATGAATGACGAACCTCTAACAATTTGGATTGAATGTTGAATAAGTCCAATATGTTGGTTGCAAGTCTATGTAGAGGCCTCTTGTTAGTTGTTACAACCTAACAGAGGATGTTGGGCCCAAAAAACTTAAGCTACAGATTTTTGGGCTCAAAAAACTTAAGCTACAGATTTTTTTGGTTGAAAGTTGGCAGTATAAATTTTGGTAAAGATCATACATATTTTTTCTGGGTTGAAATTTGACAATATAAATTTCAGTAAAAATCATGAAGTTTAATTGTTTAAAATGTATTTTTGAATGCATAAATAGATTCAGTACTCAGAAAAATCCCAAAACACCGTAGATTACATAGTTGAAACTTACCATCCCAAAAATTCCCTGGCAAATTTCAGATAAAATTGACCAGAAAAAGACAAAGATGTAGTAATTAGACTACACTAAAAAAAATCCCACAATAAGAAATAGGTGGATGGGCATCTAGCAAGGATTGAATGTGCCCATGAAAGACAGTATGCAGAACCAACCTTGTGGCAGCCAGTAATAACGGACATACATTCATACATATAGGTACCGGTCCACGAGAACATATTGTATCCTGTACAACTGTTATATGTGATTCCGTTATGCATTTGAGTGATATTGCATGTGAATAGATCTGACACAGTGACAAGTATGCTTTTCTTTGATGGTTGTACTGGGTAATTAGCACGATTGTGATGGTCGTGTAAGTATCTCAAGTTACTGAAAGGCTCGTTGTTTGAGAAAGCCAATCAATACAAACTACCAACGGAAATGGTACCACTTTAGATGACAACCAAGAATGGTGAAACAATACGGAATCAATATAAGACTTGTACCTGTTTGAGAAAGCCAACTAATATAAACTTCCAATGGAGATGGTAACATTGGTACCAGTGTAGATGACCATAAATAATGGTGAAACAATACATAATCATTGAAATACTATTGTTTGAGAAAGCCATTCAATACAATCTACCAACCAATACAAGCTCCCAATGGAGATGGTACTGCTGTGGATGACAAAAGAGAATGATGAGACAATAAGGAATCATTTTTGTACTACATACTGGTAGGAAAGAGCACTGAGGATGATGGTATTCCAAGGGGGAGAGATATATGATACTAAATCAGGAATAAGATGAAATGACATGATGGAATTGATCAGTGTCAAGCCATTGTAATGCATGGTTTCAAGTTCATAAAATGAGCTAGGATGGATGTTACCATGGTAAAGAATATTCAAAAAGAAGGTTGCTACAAGGATCGTGATACTACAAGAGGGGAAGGAAAGTGAGGTTCACGAGAAAACGTTTTGTTGTTATTTTTGCTGTCTCTTTTCCTAAGTTCTCCCTAACCTATCAACTTAGTGCTTGATCTAAATTGATCTCCCTAACCTATCAACTTAGTGCTTGATCTAAATTGACGAGACTTTTTAAAAGGCAATTGCTGTCCCTGCAAGAGAGTATATTTTGTGCATTTTCTTGAGAGAGCCCTTCCATTATCTTCCTGCTCTTCTATCCAAAGTGATTTCGTTTATGTGGTTATTTTGGGCCTTGGTTATTGGAATCTATGTATGAAGTTACCATTGCCATCATTATAAAACATACCATAGAATTACATGATGAAAGGTTAGTGTGAGCCTATGGTGAAGGGGGAAATTGTTGATCTTACGAAAGGATAACCGGGATGGTTATCAGGGTAAACCATGGCTGGCTGGTTTTTAACATTGACTAGAGCAAGTTGTAAATCTAACACCGTATTCTTGTGCCATGTATTAAGCCAAGGGTATTCCACTCTAAGAATTGCTATATAACAAATGGAAGACCAAAATTTTCTTGCCTGCAGTAGAAAACTGGAGGGAAAGGGAAATTGTCCAGGCACTACATTACACAGAAGGGGTTCCTAGTGTTGCGTTGAGATGTAGAGAAGAAAATATAAACATTTGTGGGACAGTGTGATTGTTGGAGTAGTTACCTTGTTGAGTTTGATATTATCTAGCTAGCTGATATAAGTTTTGAGGGCATTGTGGGTTGGGCTAAGAAAGCCAGATTAAAAACCCATAGGAGTTCCTTCACCCTAGGGTATCATGGCTTTACTCGGAGGAAAAATTGACTGCTGAATCATACAATTTGGCAGTGAATCGCTACTCAATGAGGACATTGACTTGAACAGAGATAAACATTTGTGATTATATTTATGTTATGTTTTTATTATATTATTATATTCAATTATATGAATTCAGTCCATAACATACGGATTTTGTAACTGGATTAATTAATTGTATAAAGTACTCGAATATTCACATTTAAATCTTTTCCAAGTACAAGCGATATGAATTATACAATTGTATTTGCATGCAAGCTCTGTTATCATTGTTGTTAAAAGATGAACTGAAATCATCGTTAGAAATATGATAGGTTGAATAAAGGAGATTTTATTAAGGGAAGACTGTGTGGGTGCATTACAAACACTACCATACCTTGTACCTTGGAAGTGTAAAACCAGCAAAATGTATAGTAAAATAGAGTAGAGGAATAAAATCACTTTTAGCCACACAATGAGTATACAAAGCCGTGATCATATGCGAGAGAATTGTGATGTAATTATGATCTATTTAATGAGAACGAGTAAACATTTTTTTTTGTGTGACTCTGTTTTCGAAGGGGTGTCCTTTGTTGCATCCATAGGGAAGCTTAAATCCCTCGAACAGTCTAATGGGTTTTTAGTAAAGCACGTGATAGCACTAAAGAAAGTGGGAATGGGGACTTGGGATTGCATCCCAAATAATGATGTGGAAGAGGATGAGACAGTGAGCGAAGAAAATGGTTTAGTCATAATGATGTGCAAGAGGATAAGACAATGAGCGAAGAAAATGGTTTAGTCAAAATGGATGTTGTGGAAGAGTGGTGCACATAAGCTTACCACGCTCTTTATCTGTTTTTTCTTCCCATCATTATGGTGAGTGTTTCATTTTGTTTACAACTTCTGATATATTGAACTGATATATTGATTATGTTTAAGCATTTTTGTTTAGAATAGTAAAGTGGTGTACTAGGTACATCCTTGATTTTTCCAATGTGGTTTGCGGTAGATGTTAAATGTTACTTTCGTTGATGAATTAGAAATATAGTAGTTAATTAAAGTACTTATTAAAGAGATATGATACTCATGTACATGGGTTATAATTATATAATAGGAAAAAATTAGTATTATCATAATTTTTTATTTATCATTTTTATAGTCATTTATACTAGCTTAACCATATAAATTAAATGACTGGAAAATACTGATATCATATATCTCATATTGCCCAAAAAAATCATAAAAATTAACTAAAACATAACTTTATTTTAAATTATTTTAAGCATAATTACATTAAAAAAACATATAACAAGAAAAACATAGTAAAGCAATACTAACTAATAAGAGTTTAGTGCCACAAATAAAAATTAAATATGACATTTTTTATTGTATTGAAAAATAAAAATAGCACAACTACTTTTTAGATAAATTTCAACTTTCCATTTAAATTAAATCCCTACCATCCATCTAAAAATTATTAATAATTACATTAAAATTCTCAAAACTGTATTACCATTCCCAGATAAACAATAGAGAAAATTGAAAATTCCCAGATAAACAATAGAGAAAATTGAAAATTGCAGTCTCCAACTGCTAACCATCTTGCCAGCCTTATAAAAAAATGACTGATTATTTATCCCCTTAACCAGAGATCTAGGTTTTGGTCTTCATTCCTTTCCATCAGCAGCACGAAGAGAACCTAGTTGAACAGGGGCTTGAGTGCCAACCACCTTGGAAGACCCATAGATGGAGAGATCAATTCCCTGAGCCTTTTCCTTCTCAATTTGTTCCTTGATCCAGAAATATGTAATTTTCAAGCCATCCTGCCAAAAACAAAAGGAAACAAATGTGACTCTGCATCTTTCTTTCAATGCACAAGGGAAAATGCATTGCAAGGAGTTTAACAATCTGAAAATCTAATGGCTAGAACCTTACCTTCAACTTCATGGTTGGCGCCCAGCCTAGCTTTTCCTTAATCAATGTATTGTCAGAATTCCGACCACGTACACCCTCTGGCCCAGGAATGTGATGTATTGGCAACATTTTATTCTCAAAGCTTGACACCATTTCAGCCATCTCATTCATGCTGACCATTTCATCACTGCCAATATTCACTGGCTCTCTGAAGTCTGATTTAGTCAACCTGGCATATCAAAATAAAGATTTCTGAGAAGAAACAAAGATGAATGTGAATAAACAGGTAGCGAGAATTAGATCCAAAACTGAATTTCAAAAGCCATTCCAAGTTTTGGTACCTTAAGACACCCTCCACACATTCGTCAATGAATGTAAAGGATCGTGTTTGCTCACCATCTCCCCACATTTCAAATCTAACAGTAGATGTGATTGTCTTCCTACAAAAGGCAGCAGGAGCCTTCTCACGGCCACCTGCAGTGGCAAATGAGTTTATCAACAAAGGGAACATAAATATGAGCATCCTACAATCATTACAATTTTCATAACTTACCCTTCCATGTGCCAAAAGGACCATAAATGTTGTGGAAACGTCCTATCCGGCATTCTATACCAAAGTCCTTGGTGTAGTGTGTGCACAATTCTTCTGTGGCAAGCTTTTCCAAGCCATAGGCATCTTGAGGCTACAGAGCAATCAAATCATTAGTCTCTAAACAGTTTAAGTGAAAATGAGCTTTAACAGCTTAATCCAGCATAAGACGATTCTTGTATCTGGGGAAGCAGGCTGGATCTAACAATTGTAGTACAGGAATCACAAGCTAGTAACTAACAAATCAGTTCCTATGATAAACCAGGTCCTATGGAGTTACATCACTTCTCCAAGTTACAGAGGCCCCGATATATCTAGAGTGTACCACTGGCAAATCAGAGTGTCCTACTTCAGAGGTGTACTCTTACAGTAACCTTCTGAATTTTCAATTAGCTAAACATTCAAAAGTAACCTTGAAATCAGTCAGGACTACCGTAAACGCTTTTCATCAAACATCCAGCCTCTTCCTAAACAAATTTCAGTACTCAGCTCTTACATTTCCGGCCTCTTCCTAAACAAATTTCTGTACACAGCTACTACATTTCCAGCCTCTTCTTAAACAAATTTCAGTATCAGCTCTTACATTGCCTTTTGACCCAAAATGCTATGCGAAATAGCACCGAATAGCATTACCAGAGTATTAAAGCAATATATGGCTACATACCTCAGCTGGCCAAGCATCAGACTCCTTCAAGCTCACATTGGTCTCCAATTGTTTGAATTCGGGATAAATGCATGCACTAGAAGCATAGAAAAACCTGCAGAGAAACAAATAGATTATAACAAAATATGCCATGTCGAGCGACGGAACAAACTGTGACCATGAGAGTAAAATGGTTATGTTTTTAGAAGAAATAATTTGATGTTCGGTCGGACTAAAATATATTATCTGCACTACCGATTGCATTGCAATTTCAAGTTTCAATAATAAGATTCTGTGGAGAGCATTAAAAGGAATTAAATTATTTGAAGTGTACATAGTCTTGTATTCTAGAATAGTGCTTTTGCACTTCTAAGAAGTTATCATACTTGACTTAGTGCTTGATAGAGAGAAGTTTAAAATGGATCTAAATTGACATAATCATAAGCAATAACAAAAACAGACATCAACTAGAAATGAAATGGAAAGCCAATGTGCAGAAACAAACCAAGGTCTCACCTTTTAACACCATTGATTCGCGCAGCTTCAAGCATGTTGAAACTGATCATGGTGTTGTTGTACATGATAACGGAGTGATTAGACTGTATGAATCCCATACCACCCATGTCTGCGGCCAAGTTGAAAACATGGTCGACTCCTTTCGTAACAGCCAAGCAATTGTCCATAACTCTCAGATCGACGAGATGGAATTCATTGCAGAACATATCCTCAGTCATGTGCTCGTTCTTCTTCCAATCAGAGGCAATAATGTAATGCCCTTCAGATTTCAATCTCCGGGCAATATGGGAGGCAATGAACCCACCAGCTCCAGTGATGGAAATTTTCAATTTTTCACTTGGCCAGTATAGCTCTCTATCCAGATTCTCATAGGTGTATTCTCCATAGGTCATTCCATCAGCTCCAATGCTTCCCATGGTGCTCAGTGAAAGGAGGATATGCAAGAAGTCTGCAATAACACATCCAGAGTAAGATATCACTCCATGTTGAAATAAATGGCAGCCAAGAAGAAAACCATATTAGGAATGTCCAAGAAAGCACTTGGATTCATAACCCGCAATGCAAAAGTAGATCAGAACTACTGAAATTCAATGGAATTCTTGGTCTAAAATGGAGAAGAAGCACTCGTGACCATGACCCAATGGGCTCTGGACAAAAGAAAATTGCAAATACTCAAATCCATCGGCCGATGAGGTTAAACCGATAGAATTCAGAGAAACACGTTCCAAAGAGGGAAAATATGATTAAATCCTTGTAGAACTCATAAAATCCAGAGACAAAAACACAAGTTCATGGTTCCATGGGCAGGCAACAGCCTAAACCTCGTAGAATTTTGAGAAATCCATCAGTAAACTTAAGAAAGAAGCAATTTAGTTCAAATATGGATAAAATTCACAGAAAGCGGACTTTCAAAATTATATATAATCTATGTTGCACCGGACCCGTCCCCTTCCCCAATAGAGTCATGTACTTTGTGTTCTAGGGATTTGTGGACTCTTAGGAAACGTCTCCAAACTGTTGGGGATTCTACTAGGGACTTGGGGACTTGTTAGTCGTTTCCAAGATATTTCGAACAAATTTCAGGAATGTTCTGGACAGATTTCAGGATGTTTTTGGCAGATTTCAGGGATGTTTTTGGCAGATTTCAGAGATGTTTTTGGGAAAGTTTTAGGGATAATCCAAGCACAGAGCTTCAGTTTTGACAATCATGGACATTGATGATTGGACAATAGGATCATTTTTCCCATTCATTTTCTTTTGGAATGCATTGAATCTAACTTTTTTGTAGGAGTTGCAGCTCAAGACATGGGTTTTGTATCATGGGTCTCATTTTGGATTTCCAGTGATTTAGATATTGGATTTTCAATGGTAAAATTACAAAAAACACCCTCCATGTCAAGAAAACAGAAAATACAACCTTTTAAAAGGATGATCCTTGTGGTTATTTTTATTATTCTTCTTAGGATCATCTCAGCTTTTACATATTGCATGTGGGTTTCGAGGACTCATTCAAGTGCAGTGCTTCCATCATCCCAACCCCAAACATTGTGAAAACAATTAGATAGTTGTGAATTTGATTGAGTACTAAAGGTTTAAAAAAATTCCTATTCAATCCTCTTCTTAATCTGAAATATGAATTTAATATCATTAGAAGACCAAATTGTTTTATAGTGGTTTTCAACACAAAGATAAAACTTCTCAAAACCTATTGAAAGGGGAATGCTATTTGTAAGAAACCAGAACACAGAAACCAGCTTTTAAAAATCGGAAAGCTGAGATAGAACTTCACCAATGATCCGAACAAAAACATGAAATAATTTCAAAAACCAATTACGCTTATAAGAACGCCATGAGTTACTCTTAAAAGCCTGATTATTACATGGCACAATACACTGCTGAAGGTTTAATGATTGGCTACTAAAAACTTCAATACTCAAAGAGTCACAGCTAACAACTTCCTAATTGATTATTAAAAACATCAATATCAGACTAAGAAAAGCAGCGCCAGCAACTTTCATGATTAACGGTTATGAGCAGCAAAAGACTGAATTTGACAAAAACACACAAAGGGAAAGGGAGTTATCATGACAGAGGAGGACAGACCTCGATGCAAAACGCTCTGTTAATGCCCACCTGAAATCTATGAAGAACTCACACCAATACACCCATCAATATATAGGGAATTTGAATGCTGATCTGTGGTGAAATATTTGAGCACCCCCGATTCTTTCGGTGTATTTTATGTCTAAAGAAGGACACTACCATTAAAAGAATTAAAACTACGGAGCACGTTTTTACCATTAAAAGAATTAAAATTAATAAAACTTGTCAAAATTAAAACTGGTTATAAATAGAACAGAAGTTGTCAAAAGTTATGGCAAAAATAAATAGAACTAAAAGTCAGCCTCTCTCGACACGGGACAGTTACTACTCTCTCGACATGGGACAGTTATGCTAGTGTTTTAAAGTGAAGTGAAGTAAGGTACATATCTATATATATGATTATAATTATATTGAATTAATAATTAGAATATATAATTATTTTTTAATAAAAATGATATATAATTAGTATTTTAATTTTGTATTTAATGAGTATTAAGTATTAAATTTTTAAGTAAATATTTTTTAAGTCTAAAATTAGAAAAAGATTTTTATTTTAAGAAATTAAATTTTTGTTTACGCTTGATAAATATAAAATTAAAATAGATCTATTATATCTATCTATATATATATATATTTATATAGTCGTTTATCTTTTATATCTATTAAAAGAAAATATTTAACTAATAAACAAAATGACAATTTTTTAAGATCTTAATCATACATATAATGATATTTATATTGGGCATTTTTCTATGACATGTTTTATAATTTTTTCATTTAATTCTAATGTAATATGCATAATTATTATATATTGTAAATTTTGAAATTTTATATACTTATTAATTAAATTTATATATATTTCACATTCATATATTTAAAAATATTTCTATTTTTAATTATATATTTATATTTCAGTTATAGTTGTACCAAATCCAAAAGTGCAAAGCGCACTTGGAACATCATGAAAGATAAAGAAGACTGCTAAATTGCTCAATAGGGTAAGATTATATATCTTACA